>OY253748.1:9590380-10997047 GCA_958009045.1 Oxytorus armatus | reverse complement strand
AATTTCGATAATCTTCGATGTATCGTCATGAATTTTTTAAGAGAGGACTAGGGAATGGGCACACGCGCTGCCGCGCGCGAGCAGTTTACTGGTGGCGCTGCAGCGCTCTTATACTTTTCGGCACTGTACGCTGCTTATTCATTGAGTTATTCGACATTGGGTGTCGAGCAGAGAGTCGCTGTTGGATCAATTTTCCATTCGACTGACCCCGACGTATCCTTATTATAGCTAAAAAAAACCGACTGGTACCTAAGGAGGATCCAAGTTAAATGGAAAAATGACCCCGAACCAACTCGATATTTGACTCTCGACTTAACGAAGAAGTCTTGTAATTATTGCTTATTCTCATTGGTCAAAAGTTGTTTGTTTATTGTGAATTTATTGTTTCTATCGTGTTAATGCCTCATATTCATCACTTTAACCAACGCTGCCTCCTGGTTTTCTTGCCCCTTTTTTGTATCAATGATTTTTGCCATGTTCTTTATTTCTGGCAAAGATTTGATCAGCCAAGTATAAATGGTCGTCCAAAATACGTATAACATACAGATGTACAATACACTGAATGCGGAGAATATACTGAAAAAAACGATGATTTCGTAACATTCATCGTATCAAGTTATCGTGTTATTTAGAATTTTTTACAATTTCTTCTATATAAATTAACAAATAGGGATCGTATACATCGTGGATCATCAAAAATATTATTCGAAATAGGATTTGTCGTCGGAACTATTCTTTATCTTTTAGTGTTCGAAGAAAAAGAATATTAATTCTTCTCGATGGTCAAGAGAGACTCCAAACACTTATTCATCATAAGATGTAAGTGGTTGGAAAGAAAAAAGGAGTGAGGCGTCACGAGACATGCGGATAAGACTATTTCATTATAATACATATTATAGATGGTTAACAAGCATCACCATGGTATGTGCATAAACTGGATTCAATACTTCCGTCAAATCGGTTGCGCGAAACTTTCAGATATTTCTTTCAGCTTTTCCATTTTATACCTGGGAGTATATTATACCTATTGATGTTTTTACAACCCGTCACCCATACTGGTTTTCACTGCTGTACCGATATATTCGTACAGCGGTGAACATCACTCATTTTACTTATTTACTTATTATTAAGATGTGCTTATAATATCAACGATAATATCATAATTGTATATAAATATTAATAATAGTTATGATAATAGTAAAAAATAACACAAGCGTCAAAACATATACGGTCTACTATCGATATTGCGGCGACAAAACAGAACTTGGCCACAAAAGTCGTCCGATCACCAACCAATCACAGCGCGAATAGAAAGGCTTCAATCTGAACAACTAAACTATCAAAATTTCGTTAATCTTCGATGTATCGTCATGAACTTTTTAAGAGAGGACTAGTGTGGACAGCGCGCGGTTATGCGCGCGATTGTGGAATTGGACAAAACGACGACAGCTGTGTGCGCGTATAGAGCCGAAACATCGAGGCGCATCAATCACAACTGTCAAACTCGGAAATTCAAAGTCCGATCGGAACATGGCGTGTAACGAAACGTCATGCTCTCCCTCTATCTCTTTTTTTCTCTCTCCCCCTCCAACCCAATCGACCGACCAATCACGAGACGAATAAAACGATGACAATCAACCGATAGGACCGATAACAATACTTTCGAGATTTCGATAAATATCGTGACACCAACTTTTTAGGAGAGGACTAGTGTGGACAGCGCGAGCTAACGCGCGCGATTGTAGAATAGAATTGGCCAAAACGACGACAGCTATGAGCGCGTATAACCCCGAAACATCGCGGCGCACCGATGACAACTGTCGAACTCCGAAATCAAAGTCCGATCGGAACTTGGCGTGTAACGAAACGTCATTCTCCCTCTGTCTCTCTCTCTCTCTCTCGACCGACCAATCACAGGACGAATAAAACGGTGACAATCAAGCGATAGGACCGACAACAATACTTTAGAGATTTCGATAAATATCGTGACATCAACTTTTTAGGAGAAGACTAGGGAATGGACACACGCGCTGCCGCGCGTGAGCGATTTACTGGTGGCGCTGCAGCGCTCTTGTCCTTTTCGGCACTGTACGCTGCTTGTTCATTGAGTTATTTGAAATTGGATGTCGAGCAGAGTGTCACTGTGGGATCTCAGTTTCAATCAAGTTTATTCTAATTTATTTTAATTAACCATCATCATCATCATCATATGAAGCGTGGAATCTTCGGTGATCTGAAATAAAAGAGAAATATTTTATTTTTTACTTTTAGCTTTACGATAATACTTAGATTTTAGCGTGAAAGTAAATACAACAGTAGTGTCTATTTAGTTTTTATTCCGAATGCAGGGAATATGCACTCAATTTGACAAAACCTTTTACGGGGTGCTCATGAAAAATAAAAATTGTTCAACAAAACCGAAGTTTGTTCTTCATTGTTCGTTGTTCATCGATCTTTGTCTTTTAACTATTCGCTTTTCGAATATCTATGTTCCGAATAAGCAATTCTAACAAATATTTGTCTCTTTGACAAAGAAACCGTGAACAAACGAAATATATGGCTTATTTTATGTCAATTCCACTGAATAATATCAAAATTCGATCATCATTTCCGATTTCGATTAAACTAAAGGGATTTTATGGTTTATCAGTAACAAGGTTGTGTAAAATTATTTTTCGAAAAAACGATTCGTGTTCAGATTAGTGAATTTTCTAAAAAATAAAAAAATAAAACTTCCGATAATATTTTGGGTTTTGAATAAGCTATATTGAATAAAAACAGTAGTTGGTCAACTAAATCCTGTGATTACAAGCGGTCAAATAAATTTTCAGTCAGGACAACGTAATTTTTCGTTCAACTTGGTCGGCTGTTGGATCCAGAGAATTCGAATTCGTTGTCTTGACAAAACATGTGATTGATTTAGTTTCACATTTAGATTGCCACCGATTCATTTAGTTAAACTTTTTTTTCAGGCTCCAAAGTTGTAGCGCCACGCATTTTGAATTTAATAAAAAGCTGCAATTGAAATTTGCAAATGGCTTACTCAATATTGACCATAATTCTCAAAGCACTCTCTACAAGGAACTATCTTTTTCAATTTTGGCGTTCGCACAGTATCAACAGACATATAATCATATTCTTTTCAACGTTTATATCTTGAGAACGGTGTGAGCTATCTTGGTGCAATTCCATACACAAATACAGCAGTATGTCTCTTTTATTTACTGCATTTTCTATAATTTATTAAGAAGCTGAGATTTTTTGGCTTTTTGAAATTGTCTAGTAATGTCCGCGCGCGCTCTAACTCCCACACATGTTGAGATTTCGGGTTAATCCTTCTTTATACACATATACTATAATTAAAGGACGGTCGCGATTGAATTTGGCGAAAATTGGCAAATGGATTAAAATTTTATGAAATTTTGAACTTTCCGGGAAATGATTGCCGTTGCTCCAACTTTTGGATATTTTGAGATATCAGACTAAAATTATTCATATAACGAAAGTATCATTAAAAAACGGTCGGAATAGAATTTGGCGGAAATCGGTGGAAGGATTCAGATTTTATGAAATATTGAATTTTTCAAAAAATCTGTGATTTTCACTTTCACAGATTTTGACAGACTGCGTAAAAACTTTACAGATAAACAGAATATAATTGAATGATAGTTAGTATTGGAGTGAATATTGTATGAGTTGATGAAACGGTTCTGATTTCATGAAATGTCAAATTTTTTGAAAAATCTGAGATTCACGATACACGTAGGGAAAAATTTGCAAATTGAAACTTGCAAATTACTTGCTGTACATTTCATAGAATGCTCAAAACTCCCTCAATGAGGGAGTGAGCATTGAAACAAATAATTCCTCGTGGAGGGGGATTTGAGCGTTGTGTGAAATTTCAAGGAAGAAATTTGCAAATTTAAATTTGCAATTTATGTTCTCATTGAAACTAAGATATATCCGCAATATATGACATCATTACGAACCGAGTTACCGTCACCGTTTGAACATTAACGATTGGAATATCGTCTCCGGGTATTACGTATCAAGAGACGCAGCAAGGTTCTATAATTACGTATTGAATTGTATACATGTCATAATTTTAACTTCTGATTGAGCACGGAGTAGAAATATTAATATTTTCAGAATCCATGACTTTCAGAAAACCATTTTATATGACCTTAATTCGTGTGGGTTACGGTATCATATCCTAATATTTTAGACGAAATTAGAAGGAGCAGAGTTCATAGGTTAATTAAATTGGCATGGAAGGATTCATATATAATGTGTAAACTTCAATTTACCGCCTTTTTACAGGTTGAATACAATTAATTTTTTTTTTGAAATTGAGAAATCTGTTATTACGGACCTTTTCCCGTCCCCTCGGGTATTATGGATTGGAATATCTCCGCAGTATATTAGGCATAATATAAACCCGATCAAGAAACCTGTAATATTAAGACGATATGAAAGATGTACCGCGTGACATATGAGTGCGAAAGGGATAGCTAAGTATTCGTTTCCGTCCTTTCTCAGAAATGGTCAACGTTAAAAAAAGTGAAATACTTAGTAGCCTCTTTCTGTTATAATTCTGTGTTTGCTAAATAATAATGCATTTCGATTGAATGTGCCGTTTCGGAAAAAGTACCGACGACGTTTTTGAAGCGATTGGAATATGTGATAAGCTCACTACCTTAAAATACAAGCTGCAATGATCAAATAATTATTGCAGTCCTTATTTTTAATGTCGATCGAATAATATATGCATGTGATATTTTTAACGTCTGTCAGCGCACCGTGTAAAAAGACGGGAGTTTTACGTTTCGCTGGGGTCACGTGAGTTTTCACGTACTTATAACAATATATTATACAAATTTTATCTAATGGTAAATAAAACTTTTCGTGTAGCCGGTTAAAACTAACCACAAGACCCGCGCATTATGAATGTAAAAGAGATAAACACAATACATGCATATGGCGACGCCAACTCCACCTGGCTGTGATTCTCACCATTATTTATTTATTTTGTCCTTCGGGTATATTACGGAGTGACAACAAACTGGCCCAAACAAATTTTTAGATTTTCTTCAAAAAGTGATGCGTAATAACCTGTTAATTTGATCACGCAAGATAAAAAATTTTTGAAAACTGTAAGTTAGAACTTGCAAATTAGTTCTTCAAAATTTCACACAACGCTCAAAGGTCAAAGTCCCCTGTATGAGGAACTATCTTTTCTTAATTTTGGTTTCCTCATAGAAGGGCTTTGAACCTTTGAAACCTTTTAACCTTGAAGGGCTTTTGAAAACCTTTGAGTGTTTTGTGAAATTGCGAAGACCCAATTTGCAAGTTTCGGGTTATAGTTTTTTTTTCTGCATGTATTGTCAATTCCGGGTATTTCAAAAAATTTTACATTTTATAAAATCGGAACCGTTTTATCAAATCTCGTTAAATTCAATACTAATCATCATGTAATAATATTCTATTTATCTTCAAAGCTTTAACGCAATCTCTCGAAATCTATGGAAGTTAAAACAACCACAGATTTTGCAAAAATGTCAAAATTTCATTAAATCTAAACGGTTTCATCGATTCTTGCGCTACAACAATTCTCGGTCAATATTATTGGCTCATATCCGTAGTTGTTTTTTTCAAATCAATTCTCAGAATTTATGGAAGCTAGAGCTGTCAGCAACGATTTTCGACAAATTCAAAAATATATAAAACCCGAACCTTTCAACCGAATTTAGTATCGAATGTCCTTTCATGATACTCTATTCATATAAAAAAAAATTACTTCGATATTTTAAAATTTGCGCAAGTTACAGCAACCACAAGCATTTTTAGGAAAATTCAAACTGTCATAAGATCTAAACTGTTTCACTGATTATTGCCTAATTCAATACCAACCATCCTTGAATGACAGATCCATCTATATAAAAAAATTAGCCCAATATCTCAAAAATTGCGGAAGCCAGAACGCGCACAGACGTTTTTTGAAAATTTCAAATAGCCACATTCTGAGTCACTTCATGAATTTCTATAAAAATTGCAGTAAATTAAACGGACGTACTGCTTTATTTGTATTCGAAATTACAGCGCTGTAGCTCAAACCGTTGCCGACAAATAGACGTTTGCATTTTGCAAGGGTGTTACACACGTAAACACATGCACACACGATTTACGTCCGACCATTTTTTCTAAATGTGATTTTCCGATATTTTAACACATTTTGAACACATTGACATTGAAAAATGAAAAAAAACAAAATGTTTGCCATCACAACGTTTCCTCTATGAAGAACCAAAATGGTGATGGTCACAGCCAGGTCGAGTTAGCGTGTAATGCCCCATATATACTATCCCTCTCTCTCTCTCTCTCTCGTATACTATACGCACACTGGCGGTAGTTTAGCCGTGAAAACGAATCTCTTTACTATTATTTTTCTCTATATTCGTGATCAAGAATTTCATGGGATTGTGATTTTAAAAAAATAATATTGCATTAAATAATGTTGTATTACACTAACTTCCGAAAATATTGAGTTACACTAATTAATAGAGATGCGGTTAATAAAATATAAGATTGTATACTTACTTTTTATATCGATATGAAGCGGTTTAGTCTCATTCAAATTTGTTTAGGTTTGGGATGCGTATACCAGAACGTTTGTGGCACTTTTAAATAAAATACCTTATTTATTGATATTTTTTCGTAACGTCGAATAACTAAATGGCAATCCACCAAGCACAAATTAACCCGTTTAGGTTGGTGTATCATAAAAGAATTGTCATTCCGTTACAAGTGTCACTAATGCGAAATTTAGCTTCTCGTACCCATGGTGACAGTCAGTGTTTCTAAAAGCATGTGAAATCTGGGGAACATTCAAGGCACATGTACCAAATATGCTAGTTAACCGTGAAAAAACCAATTTACTATATATTTTTATATTGAAACTTTTAATTTGTCAGATAGGACCCCAAAAACTCTCGAAAATTGTCTGCGAATTGAAAATAGAGTAAGGAAAAAGTCGTATTTGGGTCTGCAAGTGGCGCCAGTGGAGTATACACGAACTAAAGTAAAACACTATTCCACGATTACTGTGTATTTTAGACCAAACACCACGTCGTTCATTTTGCACATACAGCGGCAAACAAAGGCTTGTTACTCAGGGTTTTTACCCGCCTCCATCGTAATTAGCAACATTTTTCGGAATTACGCTATACAATACCAATTATGTAAATTTTTGTTTTAAACCTGTTTATTTTTAGCTGGAAATGTACTATGCTAAACAAAAACTCCAATATTCAATAAATTATTATTCCGCTGAAAATGTACTTTTCCTCGAAAGGTCAACTCATGGCTAAATAATATTGTGATTACGATTTTTGTTACCGACCGAGGGGTTACGGTTAACTCTTTAAAGCATGTGAAATATCGACTGACAGTAACAAAAGCTGTAATCAAAGTTTTTCGAAGGTGACTTGAGCTACGGGGAAAGGACTCAAATAATTCTTTTCTAAACAACCTTTCCACGCAAACCAATGCCCCTTCTAAAATAATTGATTATAAATTTGCGGTGTGGATACAGTCTAAATAGACGTTTCACATCGCCTTTTTTTCCCATACTGTCGTACAGCAAACTTTGATTTCGTGAAAAGATATTTTCTTACGAGTCTTGGCGATGCTATTTCAAATATTTCCAACCGGCAATTGAGAAATAATTTTTAAAAATGTCTGATGTGTGTGAGTTAAGTTTTTGCAAGTGTTCCAGTTTTCAAAATCAAGTAAGTATGAATAAAAATAAAGTCTTTAATTTTTCTCTTTATTTGAGTTTTGTCAATATTCCGAAATAGACAGTATTTAGTAGCATGCCAAAAAATAGTACAAAGTGAGAAACAATATCATTGAGTTACATTCCATTTATATAAACTTTATTCATTAATTAAAGGGGTTTTCAGGTTGTGTCTATGAATATTATCCGATCGCAACGCCTCTAGTGGTTGCTACATAAATTAAAAACGACGTCGTTAAGAGGATCACTTTCAACGGAGGAGTTTCCAGGCCTGTATACAGGCCGTGACCGCAACAATGTACATATATCGCATCTGATATTATAACGTGGTGCGCGTGTTCATTTTTTGTAAACAAACGACGATTTGGTGATTCATATTTTTTCTTGTTGCTATAGTAATAAATATAATCAACTCGTAAAACGCCGTATCACGAAACGCGGTTACATACAGAAGACGCTCTGATTATTTTACACAGTCGTACAAGACTTTTTCATAATTATGGCGCCCGGCCGTAACTCTTCCGCTTCTACAACATCCGTAAAATTGACGAGTAATGAGGCGATTGACCAAATGAAGAAAGGTGATAAAACTGTGTACGTATTTAATTTGTTCGTTTCTAAATTTATTATGAATATTGAATGCGGTTATTGTTTCCTAACATCGTAATAATTTTCGAGTTAAATATTGCATTGAGTTGGACTATTTGTTCATGGGATATGACGAAATGGCCACAGAACGCGAAAGTGTAGTTACTTCTGTTCTATCGAAATATTTTTTTTTTTTATGTTTTGATTGAGTTGTGCAATTTTGGCCAGAAATATTTCTTCATCTTAAAGGAAGGGTAACGGTCTTGGGCCTTTTCGTGTGAAATACTTGCAATTATATTTTAAAAAAATTCTGTGTCGATAAATGAAAAAGTAAGTATAAAGTTATTTTAGGTTATAAAAACGAAGACGGTTCAGCATTCATATAACAAAAATTATTTCGAAAGTTGTGCTACGGTCCCTCTAATTGAAAAATACCATTTCTCATATAATAAGACTCAATTTTTTTAACATATATATAAATGAATTTTTTCTAGAGAAATCGTGGGATACGTCGATGTCCTGGAGCTCCCAAAAGTGGTTGGAAAGGTCCAGAGACTAAATGTAATCAAATTCGTGTTGAACAATGGAAAAGGTAGACGAATTCAATGCTTAGCTTGGCAAAAAGAGTTTCAACGAGTTGCAGAAATCTTGGAATTAAATAAGGTAACTCAATAATCATTTATCTTCAGAAACAAAGTATGGAGGACTATTGATAAGCTGAAAACAAATTATTTGCTTGACGGCATTCATCTCACTTCTTCATCACTCGCTCTCATATGACAATACAATTTATGTGGCTATTAGATTATTCATCTCATTGGAGCAGTTGCAAAAGAAGTCAAAAGCTCAGTGTTCAACGAAGGGAACATTCCGTATGAGCTCTCTATTCAACAGCACACGGAGATATTAGCAAACAAAGGAATGTATGGTCTAACAGCACAAGAAAACGTGGAACTGGAGAAGGTTGAATGGGAAAATATCTGTGAAATGGAAGGGAAACTGGTTGGTGAGTTATCAATAATAATAATAACACACATATATTAAACAATCAGAAAAATCATATAAAAAATAAGCAAATAATGACATATCTAAATATATATATAATTTAACAACAAAGACATTACACATATATACAATTTACAATTTCCAAATTTCAATTTACATAAACATATACAATTTCCAAATCTTAATTTATATACATATATACAATTTTGCAATATTATTTTTTCTTACGTACAGAATTATCCGGATGGATTAAAATGGCATTCAAGATGACTCGGCACAGAAATGGACTCGATGCCTACGGAGTTGGTGTAATTACAAACGGCAACTACAAACTCGCCATCCATATGACACGCTATGAGAACTTACCAACGGAACTACAAAGAGGTTCTGCAGTGACTATAACCGGATTGATCGAACATGACAACACTCCTTATATTAAAATCCCAGATGGCTCTGCGATAATTTTGACCGATGAAGAGGACTTCAACTCGGATGATTTGCACGAAATCTCATTATATCCACCAGAAAAGGTACATTAAAGGGGATCACAATTTAATAAATAAATGAAAAAACACTTTTAATTTTATATACATACCCCATTTTGAATCAGAAAATATAATAAAAAATAACAATGGATGATATAATATTAATGGTCAATTTCTTTTCAATTGCAGAGGCCAAGGACGGAGTAATACATGTATTAGATGTAGAACATCGCTGACGCTTTAAGCGATTGGTTCGTCGTTCGCACATTCTCTGGAACTGCGGCTAAGCCACGCAACATTCTCGTTAAACAAAATGTCATCATATTTTACTCATTAATTATCTACTGTGCATTTTAGTTTAGTTTTCTTTGTTTAACGGTAATAATAAAATAATTTTTTGAAAATTATTAATGTTTTCTATTGATGTTTTTACATAATAATAAAATAATTTTTTTTTAATTATCAATGCTATTGATGTTTTTACAACCCTTCACCTTTATTTCCATTCCGAGAGCTGCTTGAAATCTCCGAGAGTGTTGTCCGAAGCTACTATTTATGCATTACTGCATAAAATTTGTACGAGGGGACAGGGAGACCCCCTGTGCAGCATGGCACAAAAATTACCCGTATAGCACACGTACCCATATATTCATACAGCTGTCAGAACGACTCATTAACTGGAAACAAAACAGAACTTGGCCACAAAAGTCGTCCGATCACCAACCAATCACAGCGCGAATAGAAAGGCTTCAATCTGAACAACTAAACTATCGAAATTTCGATAATCTTCGATGTATCGTCATGAACTTTTTAAGAGAGGACTAGGGAATGGGCACACGCGCTGCCGCGCGCGAGCAGTTTACTGGTGGCGCTGCAGCGCTCTCATCCTTTTCGGCACTGTACGCTGCTTGTTCATTGAGTTATTTGAGATTGGGTGTCGAGCAGAAAGTCGCTGTGGGGTCAGTTTTCCATTCGACTGAACCCGACGTATCCTTATTATGGCTAAGAAGCCGACTGGTATCTAATGAGGATCCAAGTTAAATGGAAAGATGACCCCGAATCAACTCGATATTTGACTCCCGACTTAATGAAGAAGTAATCATTGTTTTATTGTTGCAATTATTATTTATTCTCATTGGTCAAAACTTGTTTGTTTATTGTGAATTTATTGTTTCTATGGTGTTAATGGCGCATTTTCATCCCTTCAACCAACGCTGCCTCTTAGCTTTCTCGTCCATCTTTTGTATCAATAATGTTTGCCATGTCTTTCATTTCTGGCAAAGATTTGATGAGCCAAGTATAAATAGTCGTCAAAAATATGTATAACATACGCGCGTACAATACGCTGAATGCGGAGAATATACTGAGAAAAAAAACGATGATTTCGTAATATTCATCGTATGAAGTTATCCTGTTATTTAGGATTTTTGACAATTTCTTCTATATAATAAATATACATTAACGAACAGGGATCGTATACATCGTGGATCATTAAAAATATTATTTGAAATAGGAATTGTCGTCAGAACTATTAGTGTTCTTTTCTAGTGTTCTATCTTTTAGTGTTCGAAAAAGAATATTAATTCTTTTCGATCTTCAAGAGAAAACACTTATTCATGATGAGATGTAAGTGGATGGAAAGAAAAAAGCGAGTGAAGTGTCACGAGACATGCGGATAAGACTATTTCATTATTATACATATTAAAGATGGTTAATAAGCATCACCATTTTCAGAATTTTTTCCAATTTCTTCTGTATAAATTAACAAATAGGGATCGTATACATCGTGGATCATCAAAAATATTATTTGAAATAGGATTTGTCGTCAGAACTATTCTTTATCTTTTAGTGTTCGAAAAAGAATATCAATTCTTCTCGATGGTCAAGAGAGACTCCGAACACTTATTCATCATAAGAGGCGTCACGAGACATGCGGATAAGACTATTTCTTTATAATACATATTAAAGATGGTTAATAAGCATCACCATCGTATGTGCATAAACTGGATTCAATACTTCCGTCTCATCGGTTGCGCGAAACTTTGAAATATTTCTTTCAGCTTTTCCATTTTATACTTGGGAGTATATTACACCTATTGATGTTTTTACAACCCTTCACCCATACTGGTTTTCACTGCTGTACCCATATATTCGTACAGCGGTGAACACCACTCATTTTACTTATTTACTTATTATTAAGATGTGCTTATAATATCAACGTTAATATCATAATTGTATATAAATATTAATAATAGTTATGATAATACTAAAAAATAACACAAACGTCAAAACATATACGGTCTACTATCAATATTGCGTATCCTTATTATAGCTAAAAAAAACCGACTGGTACCTAATGAGGATCCAAGTTAAATGGAAAAATGACCCCGAACCAACTCGATATTTGACTCTCGACTTAACGAAGAAGTCTTGTAATTATGTCTTATTCTCATTGGTCAAAAGTTGTTTGTTTATTGTGAATTTATTGTTTCTATCGTGTTAATGCCTCATATTCATCCATTTAACCAACGCTGCCTCCTGGTTTTCTTGCCCCTCTTTTGTATCAATGATTTTTGCCATGTTCTTTATTTCTGGCAAAGATTTGATGAGCCAAGTATAAATGGTCGTCCAAAATACGTATAACATACGGACGTACAATACGCTGAATGCGGATAATATACTGAAAAAAACGATGATTTCGAAACATTCATCGTAACAAGTTATCGTGTTATTTAGAATTTTTTACAATTTCTTCTATATAAATTAACGAATAGGGATCGTATACATCGTGGATCATCAAAAATATTATTTGAAATAGGAATTGTCGTCCGAACTATTCTTTATCTTTTAGTGTTCGAAAAAGAATATTAATTCTTCTCGATGGTCAAGAGAGACTCCGAACACTTATTCATCATAAGATCTAAGTGGATGGAAATGAAAAAAAGGAGTGAGGCGTCACGAGACATGCGGATAAGACTATTTCATTATAATACATATTATAAATGGTGAATAAGCATCACCATGGTATGTGCATAAGCTGGATTCAATACTTCCGTCTCATCGGTTGCGCGAAACTTTCAAATATTTCTTTCAGCGTTTCCATTTTATACCCGGGAGTATATTATACCTATTGATGTTTTTACAACCCTTCACCCATACTGGTTTTCACTGCTGTACCCATATATTCGTAGATCGGTGAAAACCACTCATTTTACTCATTTACTTATTATCAAGATGTGCTTATAATATCAACGATAATATCATAATTGTATATAAATATTAATAATAGTTATGATAATACTAAAAAATAACACAAACGTCAAAACATATACGGTCTACTATCGATATTACGGTGACAAAACAGAACTTGGCCACAAAAGTCGTCCGATCACCAACCAATCACAGCGCGAATAGAAAGGCTTCAATCTGAACAACTAAACTATCGAAATTTCGATAATCTTCGATGTATCGTCATGAACTTTTTAAGAGAGGATTACTTATTATTAAGATGTGCTTATAATATCAACGATAATATCATAATTGTATATAAATATCAATAATAGTTATGATAATACTAAAAAATAACACAAATGTCAAAACATATACGGTCTACTATCGATATTGCGGTGACAAAACAGAACTTGGCCACAAAAGTCGTCCGATCACCAACCAATCACAGCGCGAATAGAAAGGCTTCAATCTGAACAACTAAACTGTCGAAATTTCGATAATCTTCGATGTATCGTCATGAACTTTTTAAGAGAGGACTAGGGAATGGGCACACGCGCTGCCGCGCGCGAGCAGTTTACTGGTGGCGCTGCAGCGCTCTCATCCTTTTCGGCACTGTACGCTGCTTGTTCATTGAGTTATTTGAGATTGGGTGTCGAGCAGAAAGTCGCTGTGGGGTCAGTTTTCCATTCGACTGAACCCGACGTATCCTTATTATGGCTAAGAAGCCGACTGGTATCTAATGAGGATCCAAGTTAAATGGAAAGATGACCCCGAATCAACTCGATATTTGACTCCCGACTTAATGAAGAAGTAATCATTGTTTTATTGTTGCAATTATTATTTATTCTCATTGGTCAAAACTTGTTTGTTTATTGTGAATTTATTGTTTCTATGGTGTTAATGGCGCATTTTCATCCCTTCAACCAACGCTGCCTCTTAGCTTTCTCGTCCATCTTTTGTATCAATAATGTTTGCCATGTCTTTCATTTCTGGCAAAGATTTGATGAGCCAAGTATAAATAGTCGTCAAAAATATGTATAACATACGCGCGTACAATACGCTGAATGCGGAGAATATACTGAGAAAAAAAACGATGATTTCGTAATATTCATCGTATGAAGTTATCCTGTTATTTAGGATTTTTGACAATTTCTTCTATATAATAAATATACATCAACGAACAGGGATCGTATACATCGTGGATCATTAAAAATATTATTTGAAATAGGAATTGTCATCAGAACTATTAGTGTTCTTTTCTAGTGTTCTATCTTTTAGTGTTCGAAAAAGAATATTAATTCTTTTCGATCTTCAAGAGAAAACACTTATTCATGATGAGATGTAAGTGGATGGAAAGAAAAAAGCGAGTGAAGTGTCACGAGACATGCGGATAAGACTATTTCATTATAATACATATTAAAGATGGTTAATAAGCATCACCATTTTCAGAATTTTTTTCAATTTCTTCTGTATAAATTAACAAATAGGGATCGTATACATCGTGGATCATCAAAAATATTATTTGAAATAGGATTTGTCGTCAGAACTATTCTTTATCTTTTAGTGTTCGAAAAAGAATATCAATTCTTCTCGATGGTCAAGACAGACTCCGAACACTTATTCATCATAAGATGTAAGTGGATGGAAATGAAAAAAAGGAGTGAAGCGTCACGAGACATGCGGATAAGACTATTTCATTATAATACATATTAAAGATGGTTAATAAGCATCACCATCGTATGTGCATAAACTGGATTCAATACTTCCGTCTCATCGGTTGCGCGAATCTTTGAAATATTTCTTTCAGCTTTTCCATTTTATACCTGGGAGTATATTACACCTATTGATGTTTTTACAACCCTTCACCCATACTGGTTTTCACTGCTGTACCCATATATTCGTACAGCGGCGAACACCACTCATTTTACTTATTTACTTATTATTAAGATGTGCTTATAATATCAACGTTAATATCATAATTGTATATAAATATTAATAATAGTTATGATAATACTAAAAAATAACACAAACGTCAAAACATATACGGTCTACTATCAATATTGCGTATCCTTATTATAGCTAAAAAAAACCGACTGGTACCTAATGAGGATCCAAGTTAAATGGAAAAATGACCCCGAACCAACTCGATATTTGACTCTCGACTTAACGAAGAAGTCTTGTAATTATGTCTTATTCTCATTGGTCAAAAGTTGTTTGTTTATTGTGAATTTATTGTTTCTATCGTGTTAATGCCTCATATTCATCCATTTAACCAACGCTGTCTCCTGGTTTTCTTGCCCCTCTTTTGTATCAATGATTTTTGCCATGTTCTTTATTTCTGGCAAAGATTTGATGAGCCAAGTATAAATGGTCGTCCAAAATACGTATAACATACGGACGTACAATACGCTGAATGCGGATAATATACTGAAAAAAACGATGATTTCGTAACATTCATCGTAACAAGTTATCGTGTTATTTAGAATTTTTTACAATTTCTTCTATATAAATTAACGAATAGGGATCGTATACATCGTGGATCATCAAAAATATTATTTGAAATAGGAATTGTCGTCCGAACTATTCTTTATCTTTTAGTGTTCGAAAAAGAATATTAATTCTTCTCGATGGTCAAGAGAGACTCCGAACACTTATTCATCATAAGATGTAAGTGGATGGAAATGAAAAAAAGGAGTGAGGCGTCACGAGACAAGCGGATAAGACTATTTCATTATAATACATATTATAAATGGTGAATAAGCATCACCATGGTATGTGCATAAGCTGGATTCAATACTTCTGTCTCATCAGTTGCGCGAAACTATCAAATATTTCTTTCAGCGTTTCCATTTTATACCCGGGAGTATATTATACCTATTGATGTTTTTACAACCCTTCACCCATACTGGTTTTCACTGCTGTACCCATATATTCGTAGATCGGTGAAAACCACTCATTTTACTCATTTACTTATTATCAAGATGTGCTTATAATATCAACGATAACATCATAATTGTATATAAATATTAATAATAGTTATGATAATACTAAAAAATAACACAAACGTCAAAACATATACGGTCTACTATCGATATTACGGTGACAAAACAAAACTTGGCCACAAAAGTCGTCCGATCACCAACCAATCACAGCGCGAATAGAAAGGCTTCAATCTGAACAACTAAACTATCGAAATTTCGATAATCTTCGATGTATCGTCATGAACTTTTTAAGAGAGGACTAGCGAATGGACACACGCGCTGCCGCGCGCGAGCGGTTTACTGGTGGCGCTGCAGCGCTCTCTTCCTTTTCGGCACTGTACGTTCATTGAGTCATTTGAGATTGGGTGTCGAGCAGAGAGTCGCTGTGGGATCAGTTTTCCATTCGACTGACCCCGACGTATCCTTATTATGGCAAAAAAGCCGACTGGTATCTAATGAAGATCCAAGTTAAGGCCGTAGTCTGGTCTAGAGCGAGATTTTTGACGTCATTTCTAATGTGCAATAACGTTTAAACCGTTAACGTTGTCTTGATGAAAATTTACACGTGCATTTATTGATCCTTCGAGAATACTTGTACATTAAAAAAAAAAATTATTTTAAATATTTTCATGTAGTTTTTTGCCTTGTTGCAACATGGTGCGCCGAAATCGGCGCCCACTCTGGACGATGTTGTATGCATCTGAAAAAAAAATATATATATATTGTAACGGTTTCAATGCGTTAGCTATTTTTAAAGGTTCGGGCTCGAAGAAAGTAAAGACGCTGAGCCAGGATAGGAATATCGATACTTATTATTTATTCATATACATTTTTCCTTATCCCTAGTGTATTTATACTTGTGTTTTTGATCGTTGTGTATTGTTGATTTAATATTAATAATTGTTTTCTTGTTGTTGTGTATTTAATAATTGCATTTTTTTTTTGTGCTGTATATCGTGTGTAATTTTTATTTCATAATTTATATATTGTCGGTGTCAGTATTCCTCGTAGCGAATTTGCTGCCCGTAAGGTGCTGCCCTCGTGTGTCCTCTCTCTAAGGCTCCTCTATCCACGTTTCTCTCGTACGGGTGAGCCTTGGCTCCGGCCTCGCGAGAGCGGTAGCGCCGCTCGGGCGTCGCCGTGGCCGTTCGGGGATCCTCGTCGCGCGGTCGATGTTCCTCACAGTCACGACAGCTCGCAGCCGGTCAGCTGTGATTGTTCGCGTTCCGTTTTTGATTTTGTGTTGTGTTTTATCGTGCCGCAACCGTGACTGGTGACATCCACGGTGCTCGTTGTGTTCGGTGGGGTTCTCCGGAGGTGACGGACAGTGCTCCTTTGTTTATTTTTCCCCGGAATTTCCACAGGTGAGAAGTTTTCTTTTCTGTTGTTTTCGTGTAGTCTCTGTGTGTGTGTGTGTGTGTATACACGGACGCTTGACCGCGTGACGTCAGACCTGTCTCTTTCTTTCTCTCTCGCACTCTTTCTCCCTTGTCGATAGATTTCTTTATCGTGAATCTTTTTTTTTTTTTTATTCACAATAACTATCTGATTCTTTATCTTCTCCCTCGCTCTCCCTCTCTCTCTCTTATTTGTGTAACTGTATTTCTTTGTTTTATTTTTATTCAAAATTTCTAATTTTTAATTCTTTTTCTTTTCTTTTTCTTTAGGGAGTCCCGTGACTCAAAAAGAGTGGAAATGCCGTCACCTGCGGTTCCACTTCCGCTCCGGATCTGCTCTCTCCCTGAGGTAAGCGTCAGATTTATATTTTTCAAATTCCTCCTCTCTCTCTCTCTCTCTCTCTCTCATTTGTATAATTGTATTTCTTTGTTTTATTTCTATTCAAAATTTCTAATTTTTAATTCTTTTTTTCTTTCTTTTCTTTTTCTTTAGGGGGTCCCGTGACTCAAAAAGAGTGGAAATGCCGTCACCTGCGGTTCCACTTCCGCTCCGGATCTGCCCTCTTCCTTCACGTACCCTGAGGTAAGCGTCAGATTTATATTTTTCAAATTCCTTCTCACTCTCTCTCTCTCATCCCAAGACTCCTAGAATTTTTGGTTTTAAACAGAGATCCAGTCTTCCCGATTCCCTCACACTTTCCTACGACAAAGGACAGTAGTCGTGTGAGTTCCACAGTACTGGCCTTCCTTCTCCCTTTCGCCAAAACTCTTTTAACCCTTTTCCTCCTTTATTCGTCTCTTTCCCGTAATCTCCACTTTCCCTACGACAAAGGACAAGTAGTCATGGAGACCGGTAGTCAAGCTTCCTTTCGGACTCAAGAGGGCTCAAGAGTGCCGCTCCTGGGTAAAACCGGCCTTTTTATACCCTGGTTGCGGACCTTCCCTTCTTCGTTTCGTTGCCCTTTCTCTTCTCTCTTTTTGGCGCATTGCGGTATTTCATGTCTTTTATATTTCGTTGTTCTAATTGGTTTGTTTTTCTGTTCACAGATACTCAGTTGTTGGTCCTCTTCTCGATTGGTGGTTCTCTTCATCGGCGTTTCGGGATTCGCCCGAGGGTTGGGACTCGTGGCGCCCCCTTTTCCTGGTGCGTGGCCGAGCGTGGCACTGCACTGGAGGACGAGTGACGTCACAGCGGGGACCGGGATCGTCTCAATATATTCTCAATCTGTATGAGTATTCTGAGCACTGGTAGCAGAATTGGTACTTAAAAAAAATTTTTGACAAAATGGCGGCCTGTTCAACTTTCATTAATGATATTTCATACAATTTCGGGTATTCGACGAGTTATAAAATGTCGGTAAAATTATTGTTCGACTCAATAAATATTTTTTTTAAGTACCAATTCTGCTACCAGTGCTCAGAATACTCATACAGATTGAGAATATATATATTTTTTTTTTTTCAGATTCATATAACATCGTCCAGAGTGGGCGCCGATTTCGGCGCACCATGTTGCAACAAGGCAAAAAACTACATGAAAATATTTAAACAAATTTTTTATTTTTATGTACAAGTATTCTCTAAGGATCAATAAATGCACGTGTAAATTTTCATCAAGACGACTTCCACGGTTTAAACGTTATTGCACATTAGAAATGACGTCAAAAATCTCGCTCTAGACCAGACTACGGCCTTAAATGGAAAAATGAACCCGAACCAACTCGATATTTGACTCCCGACTTAACGAAGAAGTGATCATTGTTTTATTGTTGTAATTATTGTTTATTCTCATTGGTCAAAACTTGTTTGTTTATCGTGAATTTATTGTTTCTATCGTGTTAATGGCTCATTTTCATCCCTTTAACCAACGCTGCCTCTTAGCTTTCTCGTCCCTCTTTTGTATCAATAATGTTTGCCATGTTTTTCATTTCTGACAAAGATTTGATGAGCCAAGTATAAATAGTTGTCAAAAATATGTATAACATACGCGCGTACAATACGCTGAATGCGGAGAATATACTGAAAAAAAAACGATGGTTTCGTAATATTCATCGTATGAAGTTATCGTGTTATTTAGGATTCTTGACAATTTCTTCTATATAATAAATATAAATTAACGAATAGGGATCATATACATCATGGATCATTAAAAATATTATTTGAAATAGGAATTGTCATCGGGACTATTGGTGTTCTTTTCTAGTGTTCTATTTTTTAGTGTTCGAAAAAGAATATTAATTCTTCTCGATCTTCAAGACAGAACACTTATTCATCATGAGATGTAAGTGGATGGAAGGAAAAAAGCGACTGAGGTGTCACAAGACATGCAGATAAGACTATTTCATTATAATACATATTAAAGATGGTTAATAAGCATCACCATCGTATGTGCATAAACTGGATTCAATACTTCCGTCTCATCGTTTGCGCGATACTTTTAAATATTTCTTTCAGCTCTTCCATTTTATACCTCGGAGTATATTATACCTAATGATGTTTTTACAACCCTTCACCCATACTGGTTTTCACTGCTGTACCGATATATTCGTACAGCGGTGAACACCACTCATTTCACTTATTTACTTATTATTAAGATGTGCTTATAATATCAACGATAATATCATAATTGTTTATAAATATTAGGGTGGTTCTTAATTTGGTGATGTTGGAAATTCTGTGGTATTGTTCCTCAAAAGTAATCAACATATCTAGAAAAAAAATTGGGCGCAAGCGGAACTTTGTCCAATAACTCTAACCCACCCCACCGAGCTGTCGAATTTTTATATGAAAAAATGCATGCATTCAAAATTTTGTTAAGAAAATTGTTTATTATTTCAAAACTATTTATGATAAAAGAATTTAATATAACGTTTTTGTAGGAAATATAATTCTCTACAAAAAAGGTATCTTGTGAAATTCTCGAGAATCTAATATTTATCACGTAATTAGCAAAAAACTGTCATCATTTATTCCAAAAGTCGATCATTATGGTCAAAACAGGAGTTTGACGTCGAATAGCTGCAATTTATTTTTCGTATGTATATAAGATTATGAAGAAATACGTAGGGCACTCAACAATGAAATGTAAACAATATTCAAATTTTCAACTTTATCAATTTTATTGTGAATTATAATGAATGATGTCATATATTTTTAAAATCAACTTACAATCATGAATTACATCGGTTGGAGCAAAGTTGCTTTGTTAATATCAGGATATTTTTTTTTATATTCTTCAATTATTGGTACAATGAATTGTTTCTGATCTTCATCATAAGTGAGACGATCATTGTACTCTGTAATAAGTTTCACTCCTCTTTCTGCAACAAAGTTAACCACTTTAATTCCTTTAACTATTTTTAAGCCTTGTAAATAATTTTCATTAGAAATCCACTCGCTCACATCGATATAAAAAAATGAGGAGTTGATTTTAAATCTTTCGAAAAAAGCCATCGATTTGGAAATGATAAAGAAATCAATGTCCTTATCGATCAAAGAAGAAAAATTTATCATGAATGATAATAAAATTGATAAAATTGAAAATTTAAATATCGTCCACATACTGTTATTAAGTGCACTACGTATCTCTTCATATTTCTAATTGCATATGAAGAATACATTGCAGTTTTTCGACGTCAAACTCCTGTTTTGGCCATAATGATGGACTTTTGGAATATATGATGACAGTTTTTTGCTAATAACGTGAGAAATATTAGATTCACAAGAATTTAACAAGATACCTTTTTTGTAGAGCATTAAATTTCCTATAACAATAAAATATAAAATTTTTTTATCATGAATAGTTTTGAAATAATAAACAATTTTCTTAACAAAATTTTGAATGCATGCATTTTTTCATATAAAAATTCGACAGCTCGGTGGGGTGGGTTAGAATTATTGGACAAAGTTCCGCTTGCGCCCAATTTTTTTTCTGGATATGTTGATTACTTTCAAGGAATAATACCAAAGAATTTCCAACATCACCAAATTAAGAACCACCCTAATAAATATTAATAATAGTTATGATAATACTAAAAAATGACACAAACGTCAAAACATATACGGTCTACTATCGATATTGCGGTGACAAAACAAAACTTGGCCACAAAAGTCATCCGATCACCAACCAATCACAGGGCGAATAGAAAGGCTTCAATCTGAACAACTAAACTATCGAAATTTCGATAATCTTCGATGTATCGTCATGAACTTTTTAAGAGAGGACTAGTGTGGACAGCGCGCGCTGACGCGCGCGATTGTAGAATTGGCCAAAACGACGACAGCTATGTGCGAAACATCGCGGCGCACCGATGATAACTGTCAATCTCGGAAACTCAAAGTCCGATCGGAACTTGGCGTGTAACGAAACTTCATCCTCTCTCTCTTTCTCTCTCTCTCTCTCTCTCTCTCTCGACCGACCGACCAATCACAGGACGAATAAAACGGGGACAATCAATCGATATACCGGTAACAATTCTATGTAAAGGATTCTATGAAATTTTTCTATGGAAAAATTCCATAGAATCCTTTACATAGAATTCTATGGAAAGGATTCTATGTAATTTTTTGTATCTTCGCAAATAAGAGAGAAAAAAGCATATTTTTGAAGGAAAAATTGAAGCACCACTGAGATAGTAGAGGAGGGAAGGTATATCTGTCTCTCGCACTCGTTGCAATGCTTTGTGCGCATGCGTGTCAATAAGTGTGACAGAGACAGAGAGAAAATAAGGGAGACAGAGATAGTGGCAGCACAAGAACTTCTGTACATATGTCCCGAGCGGACTCCCTGTAGCTCACTAGAATCCGCTGATTGGTCCTTTATGTTCACTGCCTAGGGGATAGAAATTCGAGCCTGGAAAGCCGGGAATACTTAGCGGGTTTAAGCGAGTTCGAACACCGTTCAAACTCAATAATTCTCCGTTATTGTTGGTTGAAATCACTTTAATATTTAAGGTTATTAGGAGTCGCAGTAGCGACTCTAGACAAGTACATTTCCTCCTATACCGACCCTACCATACCGACATGACGACGAGGAGCACCCAAGACTCTATACTCGACACAACGAGCTTATACACAGTAATATATCTATATAAAAAAAAATATTTTTATGATAATTAATGAGTTATAACATCTTGATAAATATTAGCTATTCCAGTATTTTTTTTTCTCTTTCGATTGAGACCCCAGCGCATGCTATAGCTATATGCATATCAATGCTATCGCGTTTTTCTCATCATAAAATTCGTGAAAAAACATTGACGATTTCGATGTTTTCGCACTCGCTATTCGGCTCAACCAATGGCGATGCGTCGTACTTCAGACCATATGTATTATATCTATATATATTATATATAGATATATATCTCTCTATATTATATAAATATTTCGCCGCCGCCGCCGCCGTGTACAAGAGTTGAGGAGAGCGAGCGGGATCGAGTAGGCTGGGTGAGCGGATCGAGCGGTGGCGGGGGTGGCGCGGGTGGGGGGGCGGCGTGGGCGGGAGGGGGGATGGCGCGCGAAGCGCGCAGGGGGGCAGAGCCCCCCTAGTATATATATATATATATATATATATATATATATATATATATATATATATATATTATATAAATATATCGCCGACGCCGCCACTCTTAATATATATATATATTCAGTCTATATCGTTGCGACGTGTATAAGGCTATGCTGATCTGATATGACGTATGATGATATATATGTATATATACAATACATATACGATGCGACTATATCTCTCTATATTATATAAATATTTCGCCGCCGCCGTGTACAAGAGTTGAGGTGGTCATTCCCTTCACCGTACGCCCCCCCCCCACGGGGGGGGGGGGGGGGGGGGTACGCCGGATGGAATAGCCCGAGGGGGGGGGTGCGCCGAATGGAATAGCCCGAGGGAGGGGGCTACGCCGAATAGAATAGCCCGAGGGGGGGGGGGGGGTACGCCGAATGAAATGGCCCGAGGGGGGGTTGGCGCGCAGGGGGGCGGAGCCCCCCTAGTATATTTATATATATATATGGACAGATCCATTACTTTTCAACGAAACTTTGTGCACTTGAATCAGCGATTTAGCTCATGATTTTTCATATGAAAGCAGGTTCTAAAAACGGAGTTCCCCAAAATTTCAGCCCCATCAAAGCAAATTTGGCTTCAGGAGAATTTTTTGAAAATAAAACAAAAGCCATTTTTTAACAATTTTCAAAAATTTATTTCTTAGAGTCTATTTAACCGACTGACATCTATTTGGTTGCGTTTTCTTTCGTTGAACCCTATATTTTACGAAACAAAATATATTCGGGAGGAGAGTTTAATTGATCCGTTAATTTCATAAAATTTGACCGATCTTTAAAGTGCTGCTATTCGTACAAATTTTGTGATTAAAAATTCTGTATGGACTTATTTTCTTTGGCTTGAATCAAAGTTTTCAAATTAACAAAAATTTTAAGTATCTAATAATTGCACTTCGAGGTATGACCGCTTAAAGTTAATCGCTTTTCTAATAGCTATGTTCAAAATGCTTTAACTTTTTTCTTTAAAGTTCAAAATGCTTGAAATTCAGGAAAGTTTCTTTATCCTTAAAAGGCCGCGAAAATTTCAACTTTGGAATCAAGCTAGGATGCGAGTTATGAATTTTCAAAGAACCCGAAAATCGTATTATACCAAACAAGCAATCCATTCACTTTCATGAAATGAAATGCGGATGTGCGATGCTGATGGCGTTTATTTTTTATGTGTTTGAGGTTATACGGGGATAACACACTCAAACGAACGACATTTTGTGAATAACTGTGCATGTATATAATGAATTATTTGTTAGTTATTAAGAAGTAGAAAAATAGTGAGTCATTAAAATATTTAACATGCTACTGCTGTGGATGCGCATCAAGGTATCAATTCAGTAAATATTTTGTGGTGTGTTTAACTGATTACGAGGTCAATCGGTTAAATAGACTCTGAGAAATAAATTTTTGTTAATTGTCAAAAATTGCCTTTTGTTTGAATTTCAAAAAATTCTCCTGAAGCCAAATTTGCTTCGATTGGGCTGAAACTTTGGGGAACCCAGTTTTTAGGACCTACTTTCATTATAAAAAAATCATGAGCTAAATTGCTGATGCAAGTGCGCAAGTGCAAGTTTCGTTGAAAAATAATGGATCTGCCCATGTATTTATATATATATATCTATATTATATAAATATATTGCCGCCGCCGCCGTGTACACGAGTTGAAGGGGGGGTTACGCTGAATGGAATAGCCCCCTTGTCGGGCGGGGGTTGGCGCGCAAGGGGCGCCCCTAGCATATATATAAATATATATATATTTATATATATACAGTCTATATCGTCGCATCGTATATGGCTATGCTGAGCTGATGTGTGGTGACTCGCTAAACATTCGTTTTATTTAAAAAAAATTTGAAACAACGATGTCATCGGACTCTATGACTGGATTGTTGAACAAACTAAAAACACGTTGCAAAAAGTCAACAAATCCCTCCAAAAACACCAATAATCGTGTACAAAAATTGGAGACAAGTACATTTACAACACTATATTAATTGTACCTACCTTTTCAAAAAGTTGTGAAATAAATTAATAATATCCAAAGCACGTGTTGCCAAGTACATACAGTTTCTTAATAAAACATCGTGACTTTTTTATACATACACTGATTATTTATTTAGATTAGCAGTGGAAATTCAAAAGCATCAAAACATATTCGATGTATAAAATGTAAACAAAATCAAAAGAATAAAAAATGTAAACAAATTTTTTTTAACGTATACAGAATGAAAAAATAAAGAATACTTGTTGAGTTTGGTTCTTTCACTGCCCATTAGATTAAATTGAGAGTGTGTCGACCTTTATTTACATACTACAAAATGATTTAAATATTATATAGATAGTCGGAAAAAGCGAACTCGATAAGTACTCTTTATTTTTTTATTCTGTATACGTTAAAAAAAATTAGTTTACATTTTTTTTTCTTTTGATTTTGTTTACATTTTATACATCGAATATGTTTTGATGGTTTTGAATTTCGATTGCTAACCTAAATAAATAATCAGTGTATGTATAAAAAAGTCACGATGTTTCATTAAGAAACTGTATGTACTTGGCAATACGTGCTTTGGATATTATTAATTTATTTCACAACTTTTTTAAACGGTAGGTACAATTAATATAGTGTTGTAAATGTATTTATCTCCAATTTTCGTACACCATTATTGGTGTTTTTGGAGGGATAGAAAAATACTGCAAGCACTGTTATTAATGTTAAATTATTAATTTCGCGCGAACACTTGGAAGAGTTTCTTTTAGAAAATACCTTAAGAGCTAGATCAGATATAAATGTTAGGAGACCGATTACACAGGCACTTCCCTGTTGGTCGATACGATGCGTGCGAGTTTTCCGAAGATACTACTTAGCTGTCCGTTTTGACGACGCGACCTCGGAGCATTTTCCGTCTCGCGTGTTTTAGATAAAAACAGCGAGCGGGGATAGTTTTGTATAAGTCCACACATCTGATTGGCCAAGAAAGGGCCCTCCCTGCGCCAACCCCATCGCTATCCTCCCCCCTCCCCCGTAGAGAGAGTGTTCGCAAAAATCCTGAGGAGGCCAATTGAATGTTTTTGTCCTGGACCTCGCTCAGTTCGTACTGTCCCGGCATTTACCCAAGGCCCTCGGGAAAAACCAGGATTAAAACCCGAGGGAGGACAGAGTCAGAATTAGCTTAACGATAATAAACCAAAATAAAATAATCAAAACGTACACTCGAACTCGTGTACACGAATATACACAATACGTACAAATTAGTCCGCGTACATATATACATACATCCATATACGCATATACACAGACATCCATATACACATTGTAACGGAATATTTAATCCCCGTCACGTGGGCGTCGAACGTGGCCTAATGAATGATAACAAAACTCCAAAAAATGAATATTACGTTGGAGAGGTAACCAACTCTCCCAAAATGTCGGAAGTCCCGACCAAACGGACGAGGGATAGGCGCCAGGTAATGAACGATACTCGTCGCCACCGCTCCCGTGAAGAAAACGGCTTATTTTATTTTTCTCCTCTCGCCGTTTACTACCCAATGAACACAGTTGAAGAGGCTCGGCAAAAAGACTACGGCTACTCAGTTAATATTTTTGAGAATGGTAGAGGGGCGGGACTTTTGGGCGAATAAGCGAACTCAGTGACTCGGGAAACTGTGAAAAGTATTTATTTGATCCCGGAAACCACCCGTACGGTATGCGGCGGGGGCTGTACAACGAGATCGTCGGTTGTACAAAAAACGTGTAATGAGGTAGCGTGACAACACTGCCAACGGTAACGAAAACGAACGGTTACTACACACTCGGAAGATTCGCAAAGAAAAATAACCGGATCATCGTTCTACGATAGTAAATAAAATGACAATACTTAAAATTAACAAAACAAATAACCTGATGCAACTTATGCCAGCAGCAACGTAGTTCGACCGCAACAACGCAACAAATTCCAATACAATATTTAACAAAATAACGGAAATGATTGCAGTAAATGACTAGAATGACTAGAATTAACGAAATATTTAGGCAAGATATTATAACCTGAGGATTCGCCTCAGGGAGGATTCGACGTAATTTAACAAATGTCCGGCAGAAGCAAGATAACGCGTAACGCAGCCAAAAACACAATACGGACAAAATTAACCTGAAATTGATACCGAGCAAAGTCACGGGTTACCGTCTTACGCACAAGGGAACGAAGTTGACCAGGGGTGACGGTGAAGATAGCGGGAATCACAGATAGCTTCTCGTAAGAGGAAAGTTAGCCGGAATTTCGAGATAGCCTCTCGTGAGAGTAAAGTTAGCCGGATTTGAAGATAGCAAAAGAGGTAACGGCGAGGACGTTGAGTAAATCCGAAGGTTCCTCACGACACTCACACAAAGATAGCCCAAATCCAAGATAGCCTCTCGTGAGAGTAAAGTTAGCCGGAATTTCAAGATAGCCTCTCGTGAGAGTAAAGTTAGCCGGATTTGAAGATTGCAAAAGAGGTACCGGCGAGGACGTTGAGCAAATCCGTAGATTTCTCACAGCACTCACACAAAGATAGCCCAAATTCAAGATAGCCTCTCGTGAGAGTAACGTTAGCCGGAATTTCAAGATAGCCTCTCGTGAGAGTCAAATTAGCCGGATTTTACGGTAGCCAGAGAGGTAACGGCGAGGACGTTGAGCAAATCCGTAGATTTCTCACGCCACTCACACAGGGGTAATCGAAATCGAAGATTGCCACTGGCAACGGTAAAGATAGCCGAGATCCAAAATCTCGCGGGTAACGGGTAAGGGGAAACGCGATTAACAATCACGGGCAAATATTACAAACGGGAGCGAAGATACGGGCAAAGATAGCGGAGATTCGAAATCTTGCAAGTAACGGGGCAAGGAAATGGCGAATAATAACCAAAAGCAAATATTTCAAAAGGGTTCGAAGATACGGGCAAAGATAAGCCAAAGGTAGCAACGCGGTAAGCGATAATGCCCGGACGTGAATTTAATAACGAAAGGAACGCGAAAATCGGAATAACGAATGAATTGGTAACAAACTAGAACACAATAGCACAAATTCACTTAATAAAATAAATCCCGAAATGCGATTTCGATCGCGAATAAAGAAAGTAACAAAATTGAAAATGCAAGAAATATAACAAGTGGCGATAATGGGCCAGTAACTCGTCACGCGGTCCGAGGACCGGTTCGTTTCCCCACTAACAGACTCAAATGGGACTAAATCCCAATAACTAATAACATACCAAAATTTACGAAATTATTAAAACTAACAGCCACACGGCTAATTGAGAGAGACGAAGTTACTGACCTTACAAAGGAAAAAGGAGGAAGTACCTCACCGAATATTCTCTGCCGCAATGCAAGGAACTCGTACAGGGTGATCGCAAGATGGCGGAGGATCGTCGATGCCGTCGTTGAATGGTGGTGGAGAACGGTGAAGATAAACAAAGGTAGCGTTATGATCGATGGCGACACTCGAGAGACCACTAGGAAAAACGCGTCACGCGAGGTAGCAGTCCGAACGGTAATTGATTTCCCATGTGTGATCCTTACTCTCCGTGGGTCGATGGTCCCCACTCTTGACCCTTGGTCTAGTCCTGCGCATACTCGTGCGTTTCCGGGGTCACTCGTTGTCGCTCGGGTCACTGGGTTACGCCGGCCTCTCCTGCTAGAGCCGGCACCTCTCGCGTCGACTCGAGGGGTGCGCGGGGAGAGGGGTGCTTCTAGACGAAAGCTAGAGAGAGAGAACGAGCGATGGCAGGGCTCACGGCGAATATCATGACAAAGACGGAGCGAGTCGCTGTCCGTCCGGCAGTTTTTTATATATGCCGTCTCGCGGCCGTCTTCCCCTAGGACCCGGCCTCCGACGAGGGTAAGGTCGGGATCCCGCCCATGGATGGTGGTGGCCGCCAACTCTTTCCACGCGGATCCCAGAACCGGCACATTGCCACCTCACAGACCCCTGTCGGTCCCATAGGCCTTCTACGAATGAGGCGGAGGGTATCCGGACCGCGACGGTCGAGTCAACAACAGGCTGGTCCAGCACGAGGCTGGGAAGCCGTACGGGAGGAGGGTGGCACAGTAAATTTCGGCCGTTTCTCCAGCTCGCTCCCTGGCGACCATGACCATGGGTGCAGTTGTTCGGCACCCGTTGTAACGAATTATTTACACTCGTCACGTGAGCGTCGAACGTGGCCTAATATACGATAACGAAAACCCCAAAAAATAGAGATTACGTTGGAGAGGTAACGAACTCTCTCAATGTCAGAAGTACCGACCAAACGGACGAGGGATAGGCGCCAGGTAACGAACGAAACTCGCTCGTCACCACCGCTCCCGTGAAGAAAACGGCTTATTTTATTTTTCTCCTCTCGCCGTTCAATACCCAATGAACACAGTTAAAACGTTCGACAAAAGACTGCGGCTACTCAGATTTGACTTCCGAGAATGGTAGAGGGGCGGGATTTTTGGGCGAATAAGCAAAAATCGATGACTTGGGAAAACTGGGCAAATTATTTATTGGATCCCGGAAACCACCCGCACTGGATGCGGCGGGGGCTGTACAAAGAGATCGGCGGTTGTACAAAAATCGTGTAGTAAGGTAGCGCGACAACAATGCCAACGGCAACGAAAACGAACGGTTACTACGCACTCGGAAGATTTACAATAAAGAATGGAATCAGCGTTTTGCGATAATTTAACAAAATAACCAAACTTGAAATTAACAAACAAATAGTTAAACGCAAGCTACGCCAACAGTCGCGTAATCGTCGACCGCAACGCGCGCAATAAATTCGCAAACAATAATTAACAGAACGAAGCAAAATAGACGAAATAAATGACTAGAATTAAGGGAGTCAACCGCAATATAAAAACAGAATAATATAACCTGAGAATTCGCTTCAGGGAGAATTCGACGAAATCTATAGATTTCCGGCGGAAAAAGAGTACGGATACGTAAGCGAAAGCCTAATACAAATGGTTAACCTTAAACTTATTACAAAACAATTGAACGGGTTACCGGCTTAACGCACCAAACGAATTGAGATTAACGGAGATTCGTAAACCTCGGGTTAATGGCCAAGGAGGGCGATGCAAATAATAATCAGGGGTTGATGAAAGCGAAGATACGAAATTTCAAAGGTAGCGGTCGAAGAAATAATCCAATATTTAATGGGGTTTATGGGGCGGAAATACTAGATGGCAAAGGTAACGGTCAAAGAAATAACGAGAGATTTAATGGGATTAATGGGGCTGAAATACTAAGTTTTTAAAGATAGCGTCAGGGGAAGATCAATAATTAATTGCTGGGGTTAACGGTGGCGGGAATACAAGAGTTTAAAGATAGCAGCCAAGGGCTCAATAATTAATCGCTGGGGTTAATACGGACTGAAACGCTAGATTTTAAAGATAGCGGTCGGGGAAAACAACAATGGATGGCTGGGGTTAACGATGACTGAAATCCAAGATTTTAAAGATAGCGGTCAAGGGAAAAATCGATAATTAATGCTGGGGTTAACGGGCTGGAATACTAGATTTTAAAGATAGCGGTCAAGGGAAAAATCGATAATTAAGGCTGGGGTTAACGGGCTGGAATACTAGATTCTAAAGATAGTGGTCAAGGGAAAAATCGATAATTAATGCTGGGGTTAACGGGCTGGAATACTAGATTTTAAAGATAGCGGTCAAGGGAAAAATCGATGATTAATGCTGGGGTTAACGGGCTGGAATACTAGATTTTAAAGGTAGCGGTCAAGGGAAAAATCGATCATTAACGCTGGGGTTAACGGGCTGGAATACTAGATCCTAAAGATGGCGGCCAAGGGAAAAATCGATCATTAATGCTGGGGTTAACGAGGGCGGAAATACAAGATTTTAAAGATAGCGATCAAGGGAATCAATAATTATTTGCTGGGGTTAATACTTGATTTTATAGATAGCGGTCAAGGGAAAAATCAATAATTAATGCTGGGGTTAACGATGGCGGAAATACAAGATTTTCAAAGATAGCGATCAAGGGAATCAATAATCATTTGCTGGGGTTAATACTTGATTTTACAGATAGCGGTCAAGGGATAATTAATTAATGGCTGGGGTTAACGGTAGCCGAGATACGAAATCTGAAACTAACATGTCAGGGAAAAATGAGATACCAACCGGGCAAGATAGCACAGGGTTCGAAGACAACGGGCAATCAGAAAACAAGGGTAGCGGTGCGATAAGCGGTAATTTTAACCAAATAGCCAAAACGCAAATTAACGGAACGCGAAACCCAATATAACGGTGGAGTCGTAACAAACTTGACAAAATAACATAAAATCGATTAATAAAATAAATCCCGAAATATGATACAAACGCGAATAAAGAGAGCAACGAAATTGAAACTTGAGAAATAACAAGTGGCGATAATGGGCCAGTAACTTCGGTACGCGGTCCGAGGACCGCTCGTTTCCCACAAAACTCTAACGGGACTAGATCCTAATACGTAACAAAATGCCACAAAATTCCAAAATCACCAAAATTACCAGCCACACGGCTAACTGGGGAAACGCCGAAGTTACTAACCTTACAAAAGAAGAAGGAGGAAGTACCTCACCGAATTTCACCGCTGGCACGCGAGGGACTCGTTCCGGAAGATAGCAAAATGTCGGAGGATCCTGAAGCCGATGTCGATAGATGACGAAACTTGAAGATGAAGAAAGGAGGTAGCGTTGATACAGAATGCGACACTCGAGAGAGCACTTGGGAGACGCGTCACGCGAGTAAGCAGTCCGAACGATAATTGATCATCGATGTGCGATCCTCGCTCTCTGTGGGTCGATGGTCCCCACTCTTGACCCTGGGTCAAGTCCTGCGCACACTCGTACGCTTCCGGGGTCGCTCGTTAACGCTCGGGTCACTGGGTTACGCCGGCCTCTCCTACCAGAGCCGGCACCTCTCGCGTCGACTCGAGGGGTGCGCGGGGAGAGGGGTCCTTTTTGAAGAAACCTACGGAGAGAGAGAACGAGCGACGGCCGGGCTCCCGGCGAATATCACGGCAAAGACAGAGCGAGTCGGTGTCCGTCCGGCAGTTTTTTATGCCGTGTCTCGGCCGTCTTCCCCCAGGACCCGGTCTCCGACGAGGGTAAGGTCGGGATCCCGCCCGTGGATGGTGGTGGCCGCCAACTCTGTCCACGCGGGTCCCGGTACCGGCACATTGCCACCTCACAGACCCCCGTCGGTCCCATAGGCCCTTTATGAACGAGGCGCCGGAGGATATCCGGTCCGCGACGGTCGAGGCAACGGCAGGCTGGTCCAGCACGAGGCTGGGAAGCCGTACGGGAGGAGGGTGGCTCGGTAAATTTTGGCCGTTTCCCCGGCTCGCTCCCTGGCAACCATGACCACGGGTGCAGATGTTGGGCAACCCGCCTGCCCCTTAAGGACGAACTCCCGACTCTAAAAGTCCCTAAAATCCTAACCTCGGGAGATGATCGGTCTCCCGAGTACAAAAAAATAAAGTCAATGCCGAGATACAAGCCGGTCACCCGCCGGGAAACGCAGAGAGCCTGAAAGAGTTGTTAATAATAATAAGGAGAGAGAGCCCGAAAATACAAGATCCATACGATAGCCGGCAGAGAGCCGCAAAACCAAAAAAATAAAGAGACGAAATATTTATTGAATTTAACCACACTGAAATAATTTCTCGAATTTCAAACGGAGCAATTGCTTACAATATAATTTAATGATTTGAATATTTACTTCAACGAGAGGCTCAGAGAGCTGAACGGGACGGCTAGAAAAACAGGCACGATAATATAAACAGAAAAACTTTATCGTTCGCGCTCGAAGCGAGCGAACAATAGGCCATAAACTTAGAGAGCCAAACAAAGTCGCTGGACGACAGTTAGCCACAGCGTTGCCAAATTGTCAACGCTGGAGGTAGCCGGAGATTTTGAGTTTTTACCGTCTCGGATGTGCGACAACGCGAGCGCGCGTCATCCCAGGGTCGTAAATCCGACCCGCTGAACGCATACACTCCGTACGGGTGACGAGACGCCAAATGTTTCGTCACACTGTCTGCCACCTTAAGGACGAAATCCTGACTCTAAAAGTCCCTAAAATTCTAACCTCGGGAGATGATCGGTCTCCCGAGTACCACCAATAACGTCAATGCCGAGATAAACGCCGATCACCCGCCGGGAAACGCAGAGAGCCCAAAGTAAGAGAGCCATATGATAGCCGGCGGAGAGAGCCCCAACAAAAAATAAAGAGACGCAAATATTTGTAGAATTTAACCATACCAAAATAATTTCTCAAACTTCAAACGAAGCACCTGCTTATAATATAATTTAATGACTCGACTATTTACTCTACCGGGACGCTAAGAGAGCTAAACGGAACGGGCTAGAAAAACAGACGCGATAATAAAGTAAAACAGAAAAACATTATCGTTCGCGCTCGAAGCGAGCGAACCATAGGGTCATAAACTCAGAGAGCCAAACAAAGTCGCTGAACGACAGATAGCCACAGCGTTGCCAAATTGTTAACTCGGGAGGTAACTTGAGATTTTAAGTTTTTACCGTCTCGGATGTGCGACAAAGCGAGCGCGCGTCATCCCAGGGTCGTAAATCCGACCCCCTGAACGAATACATTTCGTACGAGTGACGAGACGCCAAATGTTTCGTCACAACATATACACATATACATTAGGGTGGCCCCTAATATGGGTAAAAAAAATTGATTGCGCCGACCTTCAAAGCGGTTCCGAATACGAAAAAAAAACCTACGCGAAGCCCCAGCTATGTCCGTTAAGAGGAAGACGTGGCTGTAAGCATGAACTTAAATTTAAATATCAATTTTTCTTCATGATTGGAGAAATTTTGATTTTTTTAATCTAGTTTATGTGTCAATTTTTTTTAACTTTCCGAAGCTATTGTATATTGGTATTCAATATACGGATCAAATAATATGGTCCTCCATACTAGATTTGATGAGCGTTCAGGTCTGCCATCCTATTATTTTGGAACAATGGTTTGATTTAGCTGCTGTCAAACGTTTTTAATCATATCAAAATCAAACGTTAAATTTGCATCTTGTATGCAAAATGTATTAAGTAAGAAGGATATAAATTCACGATAAACCATTCACATCGAACTTATTATGAAACAAATATTACGAAAAAAATATTATGTTTTTTCCGACCAATTGGATGACTTGTGCGAATAAATAATTTCTTTGTTTTCAATAAAACGAACAAGCTCGCCAAGTTTAAAATCCTGCCAAATTTAAAATGTCCTTATGCATTTTTGCGAAAGTAATTTTCAAATATATTTTTTATCCACATCACTGGAAGTCTGATCTCAGTGAAATGTTAATATGTTTGCATCTCAGCACACAAGGAATATTTCTAACAAAATTGAAAAAAAAAACAATTCTGGCCGATCTGGAAGTTTGATGTGAATGGTTTATCGTGAATTTTTATCCTTCTTACTTAATAGATTTTTCTGACAAGATGCAACTTTAACGTTTGATTTTGATATAATTAAAAACGTTTGACAGCAGCTAAATCAAACCATTGTTCCAAAATAATAGGATGGCAGACCTGAACGCTCTTCAAATCTAGTATGGGGGACCATATTATTTGATCTGTATATTGAATACCAATATACAATAGCTTCGGAAAGTTAAAAAAAAATTGACTCATAAACTTGATGAAAAAAATGAAAATTTCTCCAATCATGAAGAAAAATTGATATTTCATCCTTACAGCCACATCTTCCTCTTAACGGACGTAGCTGGGGCTTCGCGTAGGTTTTTTTTTAGTATTCGGAACCGCTTTGAAGGGCGGCGCGATCAATTTTTTTTTGACCCATATTAAGGGCCACCCTAATATACATACATGTACACATGCATACATACACGTACTACATAGGCTAATACATAAATTTAGGCCGCATAAAACGCGTATAACTAAAACGTGCATAATATAGATTAAATTTTCGCGTCAGATAAGAGAGTCAGATGCGTGGCGAGTCTGCGCTCGTCACACATAGACCTGAGGGGCGATTCTGAACCAGACGCAAAACCGAAATAGCCTATGAGAGTCGCGCCTTTCCGCTGGAATCTTTCTTGCAATTGGCTTTTTCGGCTTTGCGTCGGACGCAAAACTGCGACAGCCAATTCCAAGGAAGATTCCAACGGATAGGTGCGACTCTCATATGCTATTTCGGTTTTGCGTCAGACGCTATGATATTGCGTCAAGTACAGAATCGCACCTCTGTAACGGTTTTCGGGTATTCATTGTATTTTGAACGATTTGACGCTTGGCCTCGGATGATTCTGATAATGATGAGGAAATTCATGGAAATGAGAACGAAGATGAAGATATGGAAATCGAATACGATTTCCAGAATATCTAAACAAATAAAGAGATTTTGTATCCTATAAAATACCTCGTCTCACCTTTTTTGCCAAATTTAATCCAACCCTTCATAATTCATCATTTATAATTGTAATAATCATTATAATATGTCATCGAAAAAAACAGCACGATAGTATTAAACTTGGAAGAAATTAAACGATTTGATTCATAAAACTTTTTTTTAAAGTCTACATTCTTTAATATTTAAACTCTTTTCGTACTAACTTTACCTCTACAATTTTCTACAGCAAACAAAAATATATATATTGTTACTGTAATGTCCGCGCCGACGCGTAAGCGTTATAGATGGCGGAACCTATCGCAGCTCCTCTGTTCAGGGCTCGCACCAAGCACTCCGTCTACGGCTATCGTAGGATTAGCACGTAATGTTCTCCATCTAACTGTTCTCACCTGCAATCAACGATTATACAAGTATATCGACTACGTTGCGTACTGTTTATTAAGCTCAATGTTTCCGCGGTATATTAAGTGAATATACAACTCTCGGCGACGTGGATACAACAACTGGCGACGAGGATAACGGACACATATAGTGTGTATTGAAAAAGGACATAGGGTCCGCGTGTAAAAAATTCCTTCGTGATCGGAAAGAATTTAGGCGCAAAAACGTGGTCGTCCAGAAAATTCGTGTAGCATCATGGCCGACATTGGTCAAAAGAAGGAAGAGTTGGCAGAAATGGAATTATTGAAACGTACGATGATGGAAATGCAGAAACAACTGCATCACCAAAGTCAACAAATTGTGCTCGAACAACAAAGACAGACAAATCAAATGGAGAATTTGAATAAATAGTTAGAAGAAAAAAAGAGATAATACGATCTTCTCGAACGACAAAAGCAGCAAATGGAAGGACTGTTAAGAGAGTCACAGTCATTGGCAACAGCAGCACGATCACCAGCTACGGGTGGAGTAAGGGTGAAATCAAGTGGGCTGGGAAATTTGAAAGAATTCAACTTATCGGATGATTGGTCATTGTGGAGTGAGCATCTCGACCAGTATATTATCGCCAACGAGGTTACGGATAACAAGGTAGTCGCTTTACTTATTACGCTATTGGGTTCGGAAGGGTACTCTCTACTGCGTAATCTCTGCACGCCACATTTGCCTAGTGAAAAAACTTTTGCTGAGATCAAATTGATAATGAGAACGAATCTGCAACCAAAACCTAGCATTATTACGGCTCCGTGTAAATTCAAAGAATGTCGTCAAAAAGAGGGGAGTATGTAAAAAGATATCTCGCCCAGTTAAAGCATCTATCGACACATTGTGAATTCGGAGCCAATCTCGAAGGCTCGCTTCGTGACCAATTCGTTTGGGGGTTGCGGAATGACACAATCAAAAGGAGACTTCTCGGTGAGCAGGACGTCAGCTACGCTAGATGTATTGAGCTAGCTAGTGCGCTAGAGTCTGCGTCAAGGGATGCAGCAGTGATGGGAAAACCGTCAGGAGCTAGCGAAGGATCTTTGAACTTCGTAACCGACAAGAAGAAGAACGCAATAAGTAAAAGTGCCAAATTTAATACTAAGGAAAAAAAAATATTTTTGCTGTGGTAGGCCAAATCACTTGTCGACGGAATGTAAATTTAAGTATTATAAATGTAATCTTTGTAACAGAATAGGTCATCTAGCAAATATGTGCAAAAACAAGCCATCGGAGACAAAGAGCTCAAGCGTGAACAATAGAAATAATAATAATAATAATTTCAGAGTCACATCGAACAATCCAAATAGAGCGAAAGAAAGACAGAATTATGTGGACGAAATTCACGACCTTGAAGGTAACTTTGATTATTTGTTTTCGTTGAACGAAAGTATCGATTCGAAAGAGGACGCGAGCGAAATATTGGCAAATGATGAGCCTATAATTATTGACGTTGTCGTACAAGACCCGAAAATTAAATTTGAATTAGACATGGGCTCACCAATATCGGCAATATCGTTTCGTGATTATAAGAATATAAACAATTTGTCCAGATTGACGTTGAATGCTTCTAGTAGACGTTTTAAGTCACACGTAGGTCATGCGATCATACCAAAGGGGTATATCGAGGTTGAAGTTATCAAAAACGGTGCCAAGCATAGCTTACAACTTTTTGTTTTGCCAGGTGAAGGACCACCGATTATGGGCAGGTTATGGTCGATCATTTTAGGAGTTGTTAATAGGAAAAAATATTATGAAAATCAACGGTATGTCCGGAGTCTTAGCAACGACGACTCTACAGGTATTTGTAATGAATATTCGAGCGTATTTACGGACAAGTTGGGGTATTACACCAAAGCATAATTTAAACTCAATTTAAAAGAAAATTCTCAACCAATTTTTTGCAAGGCCAGACCGTTACCGTATTCTCTCTGAGATAGAGTGGAAAAGGAACTCGATAGATTAGTGTCTCAAAAGGTTTTAATACCAGTGAAATCCAGTCAATGGGCTACACCGATTGTACCAGTTTTAAAGAAAAATGGTGACATTCGCATTTGTGGTGACTACAAAATAACGTTAAATCCTAACCTTTTGATCGATCGACATCCCATACCGCGTATACAAGACTTATTAGCTACGCTTAATGGGGGCAAAGTGTTCTCGAAGCTTGATTTATCTAATGCGTATCAACAAGTAGAGCTCGATGCCGACTCTCAACCGTTGGTGACTATTTCGACGCACAAGGGTCTTTTTATGTTTAAACATTTATGTTTTGGTATTGCGTCTGCACCGGGGTTATTTCAGAGGGAAATAGAGAAAGTTTTGCACGGCATCGAGGGTGTTGTATGTTTTTATGACGATATTTTGATTTCAGGATCAACGAGTGAGGAACATCTCGAGAGACTGAGATCTGTGTTAAACCGCTTGAAGTCAAGTGGATTAACGTTGCGAAAAGAAAAATGTGATTTTCGTTATTGATGCACAGGGTATCAAAGCGGAAGAAAGAAAGTTCAAGCAATTCTCGATGTGCCAGCGCCACGAGATGTGTCGCAGTTAAAGTCATTCCTAGGTATGATAAATTATTATGCCAAAGTTATCAAAGATTATGCCACAGTGGTTAATCCGTTATATGAGTTGCTTAAGGGGGGGGTTTTAAAATTATTTTTTTTGCATTTTTTTTACCTGATTTTTATACCTGTTAAAAACTTTAAATCGATTTTCCCGAAAACGTCATTTTTGAAGTTTGTGAACATTAGAACTCAAAATCTACTGTACCGATCCTTTTGAAAATTTAAACATTACTTCTTCACATAAATCAACAGGTAATCAGGAGGAGTTTTTTTTTTTCAATTTTTTCAATTTTTTAATAACAAATTAAGCGCGATTTTTTTAGCTAAAATTGCGTTTTTCACTTCCAAGTGCTGCAAAAAATAGAAAAAAAAAAAAAACTCTTCCTGATTACCTCGAGAAATACATCACCTTTAAAATGCATATCAATTTTTTTGTTTCAGATGATCCGGTAACGAGTTATAATGTATTGACGCAAATTAATGTTCGGTAGATCGGAAGAGGAGAATAGAAAGGGACAAGAAATTAATTCGTACACACGTGTAGAAAAACAATGGTAAACTTTTATTTTGCTCTGATCCGTTCGTGATAGCAGCTCGTGCTCAACTAACTCACATGCGTCACCGTTCGACGAGACGCGTCTCAATATGCTCGCAACCTCGCCGACACCTCGGCGCTCTACTTATACAGACGTCACACGTTCTGAACTACCTCAATACTTCCACCGTTCAAGCGTGTGCGAACTCTCTTCGTGTACAAACTCCCATACTCGCACGCATCTCGCGAAACCTGTCCCGCGGAAGTGCTTTCGTAAAAACATCGGCCTTCTGATTTTTCGTAGGAACATACTCAACGAGAATCTCGTTCTCGTTATACTTCTCCCGGATATAATGGTATCGAATATCGATGTGCTTGGTTCGCTTATGATACTCGGGATTCTTTACCAACCTAATAGCACTCTGATTGTCCACATTTATCACAGTCGCCCCTGCACTCTGACATCCGATGTCCCGCATTAGCTTTCTAAGCCAGATCGCTTCTTTCGCCGCCGCCGCCGCTGCGACATACTCAGACTCGGTAGTACTGAGTGTAACGATTTTCTGTCTTTGCGAAGACCACGTTATCGGACCACCCGCAAGCTCGAATAAATACCCGGTCGTCGACTTTCTCGTTTCGACATCGCTCGCGTAGTCTGCGTCGGAATACCCTATCACCCGTAGCTCGCTTCCACCGCCGCGAAACTCTATTCCGAAGTCGCTCGAGCCTTTCAGATACGCAATGACTCTCTTTACTGCGCGCCAGTGGATCAATCCGTGCTTGTTAAGAAATTTACTGACTGAATTCACTGCGTACGCAATGTCCGGCTGCGATACAATCGCCACGAACATTAACGCTCCAATAGCCTCGCGATAAGGCACGTTCACGACCTCCTCCTCGCCTTCTATCAACGGGCACAGCACCGTATGCGGATCAGCCGGCATGCTAACAATTTTCGCATCATTCATTCCGAAACGCTCAATCACACTTTTCACGTACGCGCTCTGGTGAATGAACATCAATCTTTCCTCGCGATTTCGCTCGATCTCCATACCGACAAATAGACTAGTATCACCGAGAGTGATTTTGAACTCGCTTCTCAAATACTCGAGCACCGCTTCTATTGCTTGTTTACTTTTTGCCGCGATCAAACCGTCGTCCACAAATAACGCTAAGTAAACCGGTCCTTCTTTCACGCGTCCGACAAAAACGCACTTATCGCCTTCGGCTTCCTCGAAATCGAATTCTTTTAAAAACTCGCGGAACTTCGCGTTCCAGCACCGAGGTGCTTGTTTGAGTCCATATAAGGACTTTCGCAAGTGACACACTACACTCCTCCGCGCACTCTCGTCGTTTCTTCGTTCTCCGAGCCCCTGCGGAAGTCCCATGTAGATGTCCTCTCTGAGATCTCCGTAGAGGAACGCCGTCTGCACGTCGAACTGAGCAAGTTCGAGATCCTTCGCTGCAGTCACCGCAAACAACACCCTGAGCGAGTCGTATCTCACGACGGGCGCAAAAGTCTCGGAAAAATCAATTCCGTGTTGTTGCATGAACCCGCGGGCACATAGTCGAGCCTTGTATCGAATGATTTCTCCGTCCGTGTGTCGAAGAAGGCGAAAAACCCACTTCGAGTCGATGACTTTCATCCCCGGCTTTTTCGCAACTATATCCCACGTACCGTTCTTTTGATGCGCCTCGAGTTCTTTGTCGATCGCCTCAATCCACTCTGCCGCATCTCGACTCGTTACGGCTTCGTCGTATGTGCTCGGCGGATTGTATTCTGCCACATTCGACTGATAACGCGCAGGCCTTTGCAAGCCTGCACGATCTCGTAGACTCGGAACTCTCGCATCTCTGACCGCTCGCTGATTGTTTCCTTCCGCTCTCACCTCCGCTCGCTCGTCCTCCGCCAGCACGAAAACCTCCTCGTCTTCCTCGTCCTCGATCTCGATGATGTCGTTGTTCTCAACAACGTTTTCTTCTCGTCGCTGTTCACCCACGCGACCATCGGGCAGTCGAATTCCGTCGTCTTCGTCGTCGCTCGTTGTTTTCTCAGCTTTCGTCAGCTGCTCCTTAAACACGACATCCCGCGACACGACGATCTTCCTCGTGATCGGATCAAACATCCGATAATTCGACGATTCTTTCTCGTACCCGAGAAAACAACATCCTTTTCGATCTCGCGTCGAACTTCGTTGTGTGTTGCTTGGGCACGTGCACATAAGCTTCCGATCCGAATATGCGCAGATGCTCCAAGTTCGGTTTCTTCTTTACCCACAACTCGTACGGCGTCTTATCGCCTCGCACTCCCGCGCGATTCTTCACGTACACCGCTGTACTCGCGGCTTCCGCCCACAATGTCACCGGGAGTCCTTTCGCGAACAACATTGTACGTGCGCTCTCGATAATTGTCCGATTATCCCGCTCGGCTCGCCCGTTCTGCTCGGGCGTATACGGAGCTGTTGTTTCTCTCTGAATGCCGCGAGCCTCGAGATGTTCGTCCATTCTTTTATTGCGAAACTCCAAACCGTTGTCAGAGCGTAGCACTCGCATAACTTTCCCGAACTTCGTCTCGACCAGCTTGTCGAACACTCGAAACTTCTCGTATACCTCGCTCTTGTGCTTTAAGAAATATATAAAGCGATAGCTCGAGCAATCGTCTTTAAAAGTTAACAAATACCGCGCGCCGCCGGGAGTTTCGACCGACATCGGTCCACACACGTCTGTGTGGAACACCTCGCCCGGCACCGTTTGTTCTCGCTCGCGACGCTTCCGGAACGGCCGCCTGTGCGACTTACCGAGTTGACAAGGATCGCAAAAGAAGTCGTCCTTGTCAGAAAATTTCACCCCACTCACGAGGCCCTTGCTAACCAATTCGCGCACCGTACGTCCGTTCACGTGGCCGAGTCTCTCGTGCCATACACGCAAACTCGCGGTAGAAACGCACGCTTCGATCGCGCCTTCCCCGGAAACGACTCTAAAAAGCATTCGATAAATTTCGTTTCGCACCTTCACTCCCGTCGCGAGCACCTCGTCACATCTCATGATTTTAACGAATTTTTCCCCGAACACCACGTGGCGTCCGCCTTTCGTCGCGACGCCGACCGAAAATAAATTTTTCGTTACCGCCGGCACGTGGAGAACATTTTAAATACGCGCACTCTCCCACGATCCGTCGACGAACTTTTCGATGGGAATCGTTCCCTCGCCCGCGACTGCGCAATCCTTGCCGTCGCCCAGCGTGACCGAACTGCCATCGGTAACTTCGCGATAGTCGACGAACCACTCGCGCTTATTAGTTATATGCCGTGACGCTCCGCTGTCGGTCAGCCAGATCTCTCGCAGATCGGCGGCCAGCACGTCTTTCACGCTCGCGATTCTCGACACACTCTTCCCCCGCTTTCCGTGCTCCGCCGTGTCCGCCATAAACGCACAATCTCTCGACTCACGCGATTCACTATTTTCCCGCTTGGCTTTCGATTTCCGTTTCGACTTGCACTCGCGCGCGTAATGTCCCTTTTGCCTACATTTGAAGCACACGACGTCCTCCGGATCACGCGGTTTCCCCGATGATTTCTTCTTAGGTTTCGCACTCGAACTTTCACCCCGCTCTGAACTGTTGTCCTTTCTCAGAGCCGAAAAAGCACCCGCAGCATCCCCGCTCACGGTCATCCGCGCTTCTTCGCGGATCAACCTTTCCTGTAGACTGTCCATTGTCTGCCGCTCCGAATCGACGCTATCCCACGCCGTCTGGAACGCTGCAAACTTCGGCGACAAACTTGCAAGCACCTTCGCGATCACCGTCACGTTCGACACAGTCTCACCCACATCCGCCAAATGTGCGACCATATTCTGCACCTTAGCAATATGGCTAACCACGGAGTCTCCCGGAGACATTTGATACTCGTGGAATTTTTGCGTGAGCATCAATCTGTTCGACGCCGATGTTCGCTCGTGCACTCTCACTAGTCCATCCCACATGTCCTTCGCAGTTGTACACACGATTAACGGTTCGAGCTGCTTCGGCTCCAACGTGGACGATATTAAATACATCGCTCGCGCGTTGTCTTTTTGCCATGCCAGCCGCAACGCTGCCTCCGCCGGCATTGCCCGTTCACCGCTCACGACATCCTGCACCCCATACACCGTAAATAATGCGCGCACTTGAAACTTCCAGCACTGAAAATTCTGTCCGTTGAATTTCGTGACATTTCGCGCCGAGATGTCTTCGGACATTCCGGATTCGAAATCGCGAGCACGCTCACGATTAGCAACACTTCCAATATGGTTGCACCGGCACCGACCTCGTGTTCGCGCGTCCTTCTTATTCTTCCAATTCTCTACACAAAATGCGCAGGCAGGGTTACTGGGCCCATAACCTATTGACGCAAATTAATGTTCGGTAGATCGGAAGAGGAGAATAGAAAGGGACAAGAAATTAATTCGTACACACGTGTAGAAAAACAATGGTAAACTTTTATTTCGCTCTGATCCGTTCGTGATAGCAGCTCGTGCTCAACTAACTCACATGCGTCACCGTTCGACGAGACGCGTCTCAATATGCTCGCAACCTCGCCGATACCTCGGCGCTCTACTTATACCGACGTCACACGTTCTGAACTACCTCAATATAATGTTCACCGCAAAACCACTTTTTTCAAGGCGCCTCTGGAGATTCAACGTCACCGGCTTATTTATCAATATTTTTCATTGAAAGTTTTTTCTGAGATACTTCAATAGTTGTACAATAATATGTAATTCTATTTAATAAAATTATATTACTCATGTCGCCGCAAAAAAATCATAAAAATATGCTTTTTTTCGCCTTTAAAACCCTACCCCCCCGTTAAGAAAGATACTCGGTGGGAATGGACTCGTGATCGAGAAGCAGCTTTTAAATCGACAAAGCAACTGTTAGTATCGCATAAGATACTACACCATTACGATTCTCAATTGCCAGTCAAGGTCACTTGTGACGCTTCGCCAGTGGGACTTGGCGCGGTTCACTCGCATATTCTACCGAACGGCGACGAGAAACCAGTTGCTTTTGCTTTTAGAACATTAACTAATGCAGAACGAGGTTATTCGCAGCTCGATCGCGAGGCCGTGGGATTAGTTTTCGGTGTTAAAGTTTTTCATCAGTATATTCATGGCCGCGAATTTTGTCTTGAGACGGACCATAAGCCATTGATTTATATTTTCGGGTCGAAGAAGGGTCTTCCTCAAATGGCCGCTAACCGAGTTCAACGATGGGTAGTTTTTCTATCGGGCTATAACTATAAAATATCGCACATCAAAGGGGTGGACAATGGTCACGCAGATAGCCTCTCGAGATGTCCTCAATCAGTTGATTCTCGTGAATGGAAAGAGAATAATTATGACGAGTATTCGTACCTGAATGTGGTGCGTGAAAATGTTTATGCAATTAAAGACTACGATGTTAAGAAGGAAACGGAAAGCGATCCGATCCTCAAACAAGTGCTATATTTTGTAAATAATGGTTGGCCATCGACAGTAGAAGATAATTTGTTACCTTATAAACACAGAGAAGTAGAATTATCAAATGTGAACGGGTGTTTAATGTGGGGCCATCGCATTATTGTTCCGAAAATCTTACAAAATAAATTATTAGAAGATTTGCATATCGCCCATACGGGTATAGTACGAATGAAAATGGTAGCTAGATCTTACATTTGGTGGCCGAATATAGACAAGGACATCGAACTAGTCACTAAGTCGTGGAAATTGTGTCTACGTAAAGCGGATAATCCGCCTAAATCTCAATTGAATACGTGGACATGGCCAAAGGGCCCTAACCAGCGCATTCACGCACATTTTCTGGGTCCGGTGGAGGGGAGGATGTATATAATTATAATTGACGCATACTCGAAATGGATAGAGGTAAAAGAGATGAGGGACATCACGTTCGAAACGACGATTGAAATATTTAGGGAATATTTTAGTATCTGGGGTTTACCGATAACGCTTGTCACGGACAATGGTCCATCACTGTGCTCTCGAGCGTTCGAAGAGTTTCTCGAAGCGAATGGGATTCACCATATTAAGACGCCGCCGTATCATCCAGCGTCCAATGGAGCAGCAGAAAACGATGTGTGCACTTTAAAAAATAAATTTAAGATCCTTTTAGAATCAGGCTTGTTGAAACACGAAGCACTTTGTCGCTATTTATTATGTTATCGGTCTACACCACATTGTACAACGGGCATTTCCCCAGCTGAATTGCAATGAGGTAGAGCATGGGTCCTCAACCTTATTTTGCCCACCGCCCACTTTGAGAATATTTTTTTTTCTATAGCCCCCCAATTTCTTTTACTTACCATCTGTCGCGGATCTAAAACCGCTATTGCCACCATTATATTTAAACGTGTAATATTATATAGTCGTAAGATAGGATATGACCCCTAGCGTATTTCTGAGATTAAAGAATAATGTTTCAATGAGAACAATTAAAATGCATACTTAATCATATTGAGAAGTATTTTTATTAACATTCAAAAGAAATTGAATTTATAACTTATCTAATGAGAAGGTTGAATTTGATGCATTTTAAGGAGTTTGTTAATATCCGGCTCAATTGTACTTAAAAACAACCGTAAGTCGCCGCATTCAGTAACATGGAGCCGATTTCTCTTTTTAGTTACCAACGTTGCTACCGCACTACATCCACGTCCAACTAAATAGGACGATGGGAATGCTATCAGAAATCGTTGAATAATCGACCATAATCCCGGGTACAGTTGCGAAATCGGCTTCTGCAGCCAAAATTATTGGTAACTATTCTTAAACTTAAGGGTAAACACCACTGTGACCCCCTGTTTTTTTTCACATTTGTCAAGAACTTTTTTTTGTGGAAAAAAAAGAGATATTCGAAACATTTTTTTGGGTTTTGCTCCTTATTTATTAATGTATCAAAAAACATTTTTTCACACTTTTCACGCCGCATGGTGGCACTGGGGAAGCTCTCGCGTCAGTTGCTGTCATCTCCGCGGCACGCAGCAGAACTCTCTTCAACATCGATTTGAAAAAAAATACCGAGTGTTTTCGTTAATAATATGATATTTTGAAGAGAAGTACATAGGGATTTGGAAAAATATTGTTTTAAAAAAAATAGGCACGCCTTTGAAATTAACTTTAATTTCAAAGGCGTGCCTATTTTTTTTAAAACAATATTTTTGGGTTTTGGATCCTTTCTCAAATGTAAACACAGCAGGATTATCCCAGTTAGAAGAAGAACTAATAGAACTGACGACAAATGAGGAGTTAAAAATTAAGGGTGAACACCACTGTGACCCCCTGTTTTTTTTTCACATTTTTCAAGAATTTTTTTTTGTGGGAAAAAAAGAGATATTCGAAAAAATTTTTTGGGTTTTGTTCCTTGTTTATTAATGTATCAAAAAACATTTTTTCACATTTTTCACGTCGCGTGGTGGCACTGGGAAGCTCTCGCGTCAGGTGCTGTCATTTCCGCGGCACGCAGCGGAACTCTCTTCAACGTCGATCTGAAAAAAAAATACCGAGTGTTTTCGTTAATAATATGATATTTTGAAGAGAAGTACATAGGGATTTGGAAAAATATTGTTTAAAAAAAAACAGGCACGCCTTTGAAATTAACTTTAATTTCAAAGGCATGCCTATTTTTTTTAAAACAATATTTTTCCAAATCTCTATGTACTTCTCTTCAAAATATCATATCATTAACGAAAACACTCGGTATTTTTTTCAGATCGACGTTGAAGAGAGTTCCGCTGCGTGCCGCGGAAATGACAGCACCTGACGCGAGAGCTTCCCCAGCGCCACCATGCGGCGTGAAAAATGTGAAAAAATGTTTTTAGATACATTAATAAACAAGGAACAAAACCCAAAAAATTTTTTCGAATATCTCTTTTTTTTCCTACAAAAAAAAATTCTTGAAAAATGTGAAAAAAACAGGGGGTCACAGTGGTGTTCACCCTTAATTTTTAACTCCTCATTTGTCGTCAGTTCTATTAGTTCTTCTTCTAACTGGGATAATCCTGCTGTGTTTACATTTGAGAAAGGATCCAAAACCCAGTCTGGTATGTCCATGTTTAAAATATCCTGGAATCGTTCCTTGAAATCACTGTGGAGGTTTTCCAAGTGTTGACAGTAAACAAGCAAGTCGTCGTTCTTGAATGATACTGCTGATAAATTTGGGAAGTTATTGACATCCCGTCTGCCGATATTTCTTTTGTAGAATAGCAGTTTGGATACAAAAGCAGCAACGCTATTTTTTGTCTTAATCAAGTTTAAGTCGTCGCCTTGAAGTTGGAGATTGACATCATTAAACAATTTATACAGGTCTGTCAAGTACGCAATATCGTTCTTTGATGAGATGAGGTTGTCGCGCAATTCTGTGTCTTTGTTTCCTAGGAACTCTATCACAAACCCGAACAAATTGTAAAATCGAGTCAAACAAGTACCTTTTGATAGCCAGCCCGCCTCTGTATGAAGCAGCAATCGGTTGAAATCTTCATCATTGGAAATGCAAAGCTGATTAAATAATCTGTCATTCAACGAGTTACTTTTGATTTTATTAACTGCTCTGATAACATATTGCAGTGATGTATGAAGGCGTTCACTCAGATTTTTCGCAACCAAATGCTGGCGATGAATTACGCAATGCACAGCAAGCACGTCAGGAACTTTATTTTTTAAGCGCGCTATGAAGCCTTTGTGACGCCCTCTCATAGCCGGTGCATCATCCGTAGCAACTGACAAAATATTATTAAGAGGAATTTCCTTTTCGTCACAAAACTTTTCCAGTGTATTAAATATGGTTTCTTCCTTTGTATCTGTTTCCAAATTTGTAGCAAACAATAGTTCTTGATATATTTTCTCATCTTTGATGAACCTCACATTTGACAATAACAATACTTCATTGGTTGGTAAAGTGGACTCATCCAGCTGAATTGAAAATTGACAAGACTGCAGATGATTGCACTATGATTCTTCAATGTTTTCAGCCATCTCATCAATTCGTCTTTGCACAGAACTATTGCTCAAAGGAATTTTTCGTATCATATCTGCAGCTGGTTTATGGAGCACAGTGGTTATTACTTCTTTTACTGCTGGTAAAATTGAATGTTCCCCAATAGTATGTGGTTTGCCTGTTTTAGCAATCAACAATGAGATATTGTACGAAGCTCGAAGTCCGTCATCGTCTTGCTTAGAAGCTGATGAAAAAAGTTTTAATATATGGTAGTTGGCTGAATTTCGTACTTCTTTTTCATGTTTTGAAAATAGGTAACACCTATGTCTTTCTTATCCGGGTGTATTTTATTAAAATGATCTTGTAGCCTAGTCGGCTTCATTACTTCATTTGAAAATGTTTTTTGATAAATAAGGCACATTGGCGATGATGGATTTGTGGGATTTTCGATAGATCCGTATTTAATATAATCCACACTATACTGCCGTCTCTTCTTTTTTGCTTCCGACATGTTTTTTACTTTACAGATAAGTGAGTAAAGGATCAACTTTAAAAACCCTGCTATCAATTGCGCGCGATAATGCTATTGAAAATAAAATGAACAATCACTGCCTTTATATAGGTTGGAGACATATAACACGGATCGACAGGAATAAGATAAAAATGCAGTGACTCGTTTATAACACCCGGTGCGCAAGTAAAGCGCGGGCGCTGCGCGGGGGCAAAAGCGACGCGGGAGCAGAGTGCAGGTCGTGAGCTGCGGGTTCAGTCCTGTTGACGCATGTATGCTCACTCGCTGACTCCCGAATGCCCCGAAGACACTGAGCAACTTAGAACAAGCACAGATAATACTGTCAATTCTTGCAGGATTGCAAAAATCGCGTTATTTAACAAAAACTTGTTATAACTTAATTGCTACAAACATATTTTTTTGCTATTTTTTATTAACAGGCTTTGATTAACTTTACCTGTATTTATAAATTAGACATTTCACGTGAAATCGGAAGTTTTGAAATTTTTTAATTCAAATAAACAATTAAAATTTTTCATATCATCCAATTTAATGTACATCTGTATGTAATGGAATCTTTCAGTTCAATTTTCATCCACTTCCTGAACTACCGAAATATGTGAATTTTCGCACACGTGATAAAAATGATTACAATACATACAATAACAAAAATTAACCAATATTAAAATTTACTTTACTTTAGTAGTTTAGTACGTGATTAGCGTGTTTTTTTTAAGTGAAACTTTCTATCGCTGGTTACGCGTAAATCTGGCCAACGTGTAACGAAAAAAAGCGACACCGAGAGAGTGGGAATAGACCACGCGATTAACCGTACTGGGAGTAACGCACACTCCACCCATATAGTATTCCAAGAGAAGGTCCTCGCACATGAAACACACACGAGCCGGAGACGCGCTGGTGTGCACCAACACGTAGTGAAAAAGGAAAACGCAAATAAATTCAATTATAAATCAGAATCGTGCATCCGAAGCCGAAATCGAACAGGGAGTTAATCGTGAAGTACCAATGAGATCGACTAGTGATCAGAATCGATTTTGAAAGTTTCACTTCTAACGCGAGGAATTCCACGCGATTTTTTGTCTTTTTGAGACTATATTTTTTTAACCTGCCCACGTTCCCTCTGTGCCATCTTAACGCCCCCTAATTTTCTCCGGGTCTTCTACTGCCCCCCTGAAAGTCTCGAATGCCCACAAGGGGGCGTTATCGCCCACGTTGAGAACCTATGAGGTAGAGTATTACGCACACGTATTGACCTTATCAAACCGCTTCTGCGTAAGCATGTTGAAATTAAACAAAAGGATCAATTCCGTCATTTTCGCGGTAATCGTAAATCTGAATTCTGTACGAACGACATTATCATGGCAAAAGATGTGAGCAATGGTACATGGATCAAACCTAAAATTGTCAGGCGTTTAAGCCCGGTAACTTATGAAATCATGACGATCGATAATCGGATCTGGAAAAGACATCTAGATCAAATAAGAACTTGTAATGTTTCGTTCGACGCACCGATTGTCAATTCGCAATCCACTGAGGATATTTTAAAAATTGGGAAATGTTACCAATTAGCAATGAGTCAACGTTGGTGACTCATCAGGGCGAAACGAGTAATCGTGTAATGCCAGTTAAAGAATTAGCGGACACTGTTGTGTCTACCAAAAGTGATACTAATGAAAGTGTATCAAAAAGCAATATGGGACCTTGTGATGTCAAGGCTGATACAGCAACAATAGAACACATGCCGCCGTTATTACGTCGAAGGTCTCGCGATATTAAACCGCGAGTGATCTTAGATCTTTAAGCGATGTAATGATGTTTTAAATTATGTGTGGAGGGATATAATGTCCGCACCGACGCGTAAGCGTTATAGATGGCGTAACCTATCGCAACTCTTCTGTTCAGGGCTCGCGCCAAGCACTCTGTCTACGGCTATCATAGGATTAGCACGTAATGTTCTCCATCTAACTGTTCTCACCTGCAATAAACGATTATACGAGTATACCGACTACGTTGCGTACTGTTTATTAAGCTCAATGTATCCGCGGTATATTAAGTGAATATACAACTCTCGGCGACGTGGATACAACAGTTACGTCCCGACGCGTGTAAAGGGGGCGCAACGAGCCCTTATATGGGGGTTTGCCTCTTATTTGGACCGAAATGTGTCGGTCAGGGATCGAGGCAGTCGTTGGGCGATTTCCGCTAGGGCGTTGTTATTATATTCGTTATTGGGCTTTGTTACGACGTCGTTCGTGGGAAAAACCGGTGTCGCAAACGATTAGTTGCGACACGCGAAATTGATTAAAAATCGGAGGCTCAATTTGAGCCAGAAAATCGTAAAAATTGTTGGTTGAGATCGCAATATCGGAAAATCACTTGGATCGGCAAGAATGCAAAATGACTAAGTCAATTAATCAAATCGGTAAAACCGCAAATGTCGCGAGTAAATCAACTGGAAAAAGTCGATCGTATCGATTGAATCACAAGATCAGACGAATTAAATCGAGAAATCGATTTACTCGGTGAGATCACGAAATGAATGAATTAAAATCGCAAACTGATTAAATCGTAAAAATTAGGATATTGAATAAATTAAATGAGAAAATCAGTCAAATCGATGAATTTACAAAACTGAATAAATTAAAATTTGGGAAAATCGATTAAACCGATAAATTACGAAGTCGGATAAATTAAAAATGAAGAATCGATTAAATTGACCAAATCGTAAAATTGAATAAATTAAATTGGAAAGATCGATTAAATCGATAAGACCACAAATAAATCGAGTTGCCAAATCAGAATAGACCGCGGAATCCGCAAATCGTGCCGACCTTGCGATCCGCGAATCCGAATAACAAAAATTCGCGAAAATGAAATACTTGATAATTCTGTTGTGACTTACCTTCTGCTGCGACTAATCCAAATTCACGACCTCCGGCCGCTCGTGGTTGGACACCGTCGATGCACCTGAAGAGCCGTTGTCCGAAGAGCTGTCGTCTATGGGGTCGTTCTCCTAGACAGGCCGGGGAATCGGCGCCGGGACCGTCACTAACGGTAGCCCACCTCGGAAAACCGTCGCGATGCGTACTGGTCGAGGCGGTTGTTGTAAAGTGGAGTAGTCGAAGAGGGGAGGAAAACGTAGCTATCCGTACTGCGGCGCAAGATTAACGATACACACGGGGTCTTTTAGTATCACGTCCGATGTCACAACGATATTCGATCGCGCACCGCTCGATGTAGAAGCGGTATTTTCGACGGTAGGGGTGAACCCCGGGGGATCGGCGCGTGATGCGTCCGCCAAAGCCCTCCGGTACGCGAGCGCGATGTCCTTTTTAATTTGGTAATTTTTGCCGGCGCGACGCCTCCCCATCTACTATATTAGACTCGTAAATAAAAGAGATGGAACAACCTGCGAGCGAAGTCGGTTGTTCGGTGGAAAGGGCCACCCGTCTATTGGATTAGGCGAGAGGGTCGTTGTACCGGACCGACGCGCTCGAGTATCGATGAATGACTTTAGACAACTCTTTATTTTCAGGAGAGGTGTGTGGTAAGATTTCTATTACCGCGCTAATGAGCAGCGCCGAGGTCGTATTAATCAGGAAGGGAGCGTTGATTTCTACTACCGCGCTAATGAGTAGCACCGAGGTCGTATTAATCAGGAAGGAAATGTCTTTGGTTATCCGCGACCGCGCTAATGTAAAGTGCCGAGGCCGCGTAGACCAGAATGGGATATTTTCTTTTGGGTCTCTATGACCGCGGGAGGAGCGGGTTTGGTTTCATTACCGCGCAGATGAGCAGCGCAGGCAATATTAACCTCGGAGGAATAGGTGCAGTCAATACTACCGCGCTAAAGAGCAGCGCCGAGGTGTATCGACCGGGGGGTTTGATGGAAAGCTGATGTTGTTTCCATTTAAATTCGTTGAACAGTTGAGAAAAAATTGAAAGATCAAAATTCGTCGTTGTGCTGAACTATCGGTTTGAACGGGGTAAAATAACGACACAATGCACGGGTTCCTTTTTAACGATTAAATACGTATATTCACGATAACTATACTTTGGTTACACTTACGCGGACGTTTATGGTGGCTCGTAGTCACCTTCTGTGTTTACACAAAACTTAAGCCGAAGCTAAATAAAGTGAAATAAATTAACAGAGTATTATAAAATATTAATCACGAAAAGATAATGAAAACAATTTATGGAAACCGCGTTAACGTTAACCGTCGCTAAGACCGGTATGAAAACGGATCGAGGTTCTTATTGTGAATTTCACGTACAAAGTAGCCGTCCCTAAGAGCGGTCTTGATTTGTCGCGGACTCGATGAACACTGAATAATTATGGCTAAGGGCTCTAATGAGCATCGCAGATTTATAATAGAACGAAGTGGGAGATATCAGCGCGTGGGGGAAGATTTGTTCCCATACGCCTCGACATTTGTTATCGGATTGATTTCGGCTCAGCTTGGACGTCAGCACAATCTCGCCTTGGTCCAAGTCTTTGTCGCGAGCACACGTGCAGTTCCGAGAACGCTGACTTCCGAGTCAGCGTCTATAGCACGTCCGGTGATATGGCTGCTCGACTTCACAAAGGAGTTTCTCACGCGGGTAGTCCAGCAGCCTTATCGCTTGGTGACACAAAGGCCTAACTTTATTTTTTACGCATTCCATAGGTGTTGCCACGCAGGTGGTCTCGTTGTTCGCTTTGGTGCTGTGGCACCAAAGCAACGTGTTTGGTTTGCTGTGTGCGCGCCTTAAGTACACGAGCACACAGTTGGTGCCATAAAGGCTCATGTGCACGCTCGTATCCAAGATGACGTCGTCATGCACGTAGGCATGGCTCGAGGCGTCACGCTGTTAGAGTGAGACGGCCACAGATACGCTTAGCGACCCCAGCCGCTCTAAAGGCGTGCTACAGAAAATGTTGACAAATGGGGGTCGCGCTGTTTTGGAATTTTGCAACCTTTACACTAGTAAAGTTTTTCTATATTTCGAGGTTTTCCTTTTTGAATTCTTTCCTGATTCAGTCAAACTTTAGTTCTCCGCGAGGATTCCGAAAAATCCGAGTGATTTTGAGAATTTTGACTTTTAGAAATTTTCGAATTTCAAAAATTTTGTTCCGAACATTTTTTTAAATTTTCACAAAAATTTGGCTTGGGGATTCGTGCTCAAATCGAGCCAGGGGGTTACAATATATATAAATGAATAAACAAATAACATAAAAAAAAATACATGTGCAAATTTACAAACAATACAGCAGTTTGACGATTTTATCGCACCCATACAGCATGACTGCCTTGTATATGTCAAAAATACTTCATATAGATAAAGACATTTATGGGACGTATTTGTGATGTCCATAAGACAATCATGCTGTACGGTCATCTGTGCGAACGGGAACCGTGTAGTGCAGTCAATGTATACGAAAAAACGGCCGAGAAATGCAAATGAACCGAGAAAGATGATTTTTGGAAATGAAAACGGACCGCCATTTTACGACCCAAAAAAATTTATTAGAAAAACAAATTTCATGCGTATTATTCATACGTATCTGCTGCGCTATTTATTTATATTGTACTTGAATAATATCCTATACAACCCTAAATTCGTAACAATATTATATCTATACAACCTCGCCCGCTATGAAATCGAACCTTCACGTGATTTTTCAACTTTACGGGGCGCTACAAATCGTGATGTTTGTCCTATGAAGAAAATTAAAACACTAAATTGTAGATTTCAACATGTTGTACAAGTTTCATAATGGACATTTTTTTGATATGTATAACGAGAAAGGAGGAAACAGCAAAAAACCAAATTTCAACTTCTGAATTTTTTGCTCCCTAATTCGGTATTTCGAAAACGATCAACGGTAGGTGAAAAGTTTACAGGATCTTAATTGTGGAGAGGAAAATAAGTAACGAAAAGGTATGTAAGCACAATTTCCGTACCATGACGGAGAACCGCGTTATCGCGAAGAAACTGAAGATCGCTAAAAAACCGAAGTTGATCGTACGCGAGGATTTGTCAACTTTATGGGGCGCCACAAGTCGTCATTTTTGTCCTAAAAAAAAATGAATTGTAGGTTTTAATATGCTCTACAAGTTTTATATGACTATTTTTTTTATATCTATAACGAGAAAGGAAAAAATGGCAAAAAATAAGTTTCGATCTCTCAATTTTTTAATTTCTAGTTCAATATCTCAAAAACGATCAACGATAGAGGAAAAGTTTAGAAAATCTTAATTGTAGAGCGGAAAAAAAGGAACAAAAAAGTATTCATGTACAATTTGCGTATCATGGCGTATAACCGAGCTATGGCGGAAAAACTAAATTAATCCATCTTTTCAAGATGGCGGCGAAAACTTATGAGAAATCTTGGTCAAAAATTTGAACGTAAGATTTTCTAAGCCTCCCCAACAACATATCAAAAAAACAACTTTTTCGGTTCATTTGCATTTCCAAATGTATATGACGACTGGCCTATCGTGGCTCAAATAGTTCTCGAGTAGCCGTTTCAATTTTTCAGTGCCAGCAATAATCCACACACACACACACATACACGTGCGCGCATGGACGCTACGCAGTTATGCTTTTACGCTGACGGAATATCGACGCATGCGTGGAACGATAGAGAGAATCTCCTATACCTCCTATGAGTGCGGACGGCATAGCCCATGTACTGTCTCTTTCTAACAGAGATCCTCAACTCGTATTTTGTTAATATTGAATCGTAATTTTCTGATAGTTATACAACGAATAAAAAAAAAAATTACTCTGGAAAGTTAGATTAACTCTTACTAAAGAATATGTAGCAAAAAAAAGTCAAGATATATACCAATTTTATATATTTAAAAAAATTTGAAACTTGGGGGTTTTCGCCCTTCAATGCAAGGTTTCTTCGCATTATTTTCTCTTATTTTCGAAAATACGAAAAATAACATGGAATTCTTTTTTATGTATTTTTTTGTCCCCAACAACTTTTGTTTGAAACTTTTTTCGCTAAAGTTATTAGATTCTGAATTAAACGGTTTTGACCCTTTAATCGCCTTTTTCGCAATGTTCTCGGGGGTTGATTGCAAAAAAATTACCACCATTTGATTCAGAATCATCGAATTAGCCTTACATCAAGTTTCCGGATTGGGATCTAAAAAGTGCTACCTTTTTTGTTTTTCCACTGGCCTACTAAGTATAAAACCAAGTTTCTATCGTCCGAAACCGCAAGCGTTAGCCGCCATCTTGAAAAACGCCTTTTTGCAAATATCTCGGAAACGGTGAGTTTTACGTTAAAAATAGTAGGGACTTTTTTTTATAGCGGTTAGAATTTCCCATCTGATTCATTCAAACCTTTTTCTCTATTGTTAATATTTTTCGAGATATAGTTGGTTAAAAAAAATCAAATTTTTGTTTTTGGAAAATATGTCGATACTTTTTGGAAATACGAAAAAAAATGTAATCAAAGTTGTAGAGCATAACTTTTTCTACCATTTTTGTATAAAACTTTTTTTTGTATAATCAATACGCATCAATCGGCGGCAAGCATTGCAGGAAGTTATTAGTGTACGTCGGCGCGTTCTTCAACAATAAGGGTATATGGATAGGGTGTATATATATCTATATTATATAAATATATCGCACGCCGCCGCCGTGTACAAGAATTGAGGGGGGAGCCCGGGGCGAGATGAAACGGGGGGGTTGGCGCGCGAAGCGCGCAGGGGGGCAGAGCCCTCCTAGTATATATATATATGTATATCTCTATATTATATAAATATATCGCCGCCGCCGCCGCCGCCGTGTACAAGAGTTGAGGCGGTCATTCCCTTCATCGTACCCCGCCCCCCAAACCCAAGAGGGGGAGGGGGGGCGGCACGCCGAATGGAATGGCCCAAGGGGAGTGGGGGGGGGGGGGTCGGCGCGCGAAGCGCGCAGGGGGGCAAAGCCCCCCTAGTATATATATATATATATTGTTACGTCCGGGGTTTCTAGACCACTGGGAAACCCCATTGGTCATTTTCATTTTGCAAACTAAACTAATTATAAATAGTGCATGAAATAAAGGAACACCCTTCGAGGTGTTTCCACAACGAAATACTCGAACCGCCCTATCAGCGTGTGAGTTGATAGGCGGCGAGACTCTCATGGCGGACCTCTTGCTGACCGCGCGCTTTAGGGCGTGCGACCGGCGGCTGTCCGGAGTCACGCTGTTCAGCGTTTCGCTGACGGCGTGGATCTCACGGTGGCCGACGGACGCCTCGCACCTTGGAGATGCGCGGCGGCCGAGTTCGTCGTGAGACAATAGAGGCGTAGTAATCTCAAACACGGACTACATAAGACGTCCCATTAACTCAGGCAGTAGTCATTCTTCGGAGCTGAGACGCGACGGTTAAGCTTAAATCATAATCGGGAGTTTTACTCCGTGGACGGCCAGTATGGTCGACCACGTTAAAACATAATCTTGCAAAACTAAATACCAGCAAAATTGTCAAACGGAAAAATTCGAAATAAATGGTGGGCGTCCTTAAGACGACCCACCATCAAATCAAACAAGCGAATTTAACTTCGCACTATTTGGTCAGTGCGAAATCGACCCTGATAAGACCCGTGAAACTACGAGTTATAGTGCGCAACTTCAACCTTGTGGAACAATAAGGAATTATAAATTAACCAAATAAACAAAGTGAAATAAATATTCGTTATTTGTTATTCGTTAAATAATGTTTGCTGTGTCTTAATTATTTGACGATCCTACTTACCTTTAGATCACATATCTCGCATCGCTCCTATCCCGGGCGGGCACATTCCCGCCTCAGAGTGGAGCAACAACAAACGCGTTAATCTACATTAACGTACCACGGTAAGTTGACGAATCACCAAAGGGAAAATTACAAATAGAACTTAACCCAAAAAAACATTTTTTTTTCAGTCCCCACCCGAAGTTTTGTTGGATATGTCGAAAAAGAAATTCCCTGAAAGTTACAGCGCTTAATATTAATTCTAAGTACTTTCTCAAATCGTGAGAAGATTTTCCATCTAAAATACACGTAAATCGAATTTTTTTTTTTTATTTCTATAACTCAGCCGCATTTTATGCTATCATATTGTTATTGGTTTCGATTTACTCAGAATAAAACAATCTAAAAAGTGCCTTTTGCGGTAAAAGTGTAAATTGGACTGGTGAGTTGGTACGGGTCACTGAAGTTGATTTTTACCCAAAATTCTCGTTTTTTTGCTGTTACCTCCGAAACAATTAACTTTGCGAAAAAAATGTTAATGAAAAATTTGTTAGAAATTTAATTTTCTACACAAAAAGTCCTATCGATCCAATTGCTTAGATTAATATTTCTTGAGATATTGAACTTTAACTTATGAGTAGTATAAAATTTATAAAATATGAAATATTAGATAATAAAAAAAACAAAAAATAATAAAGATTCAATAAAGTTAATATATATATATATATATATATTATAAGTTAATATATATATATATATACTAGGGGGGCTCTGCCCCATGCGCGCTTCGCGCCCCCGCTCGATCTCCTCACCCAGCCTACTCGATCCCGCTCGCTCTCCTCAACTCTTGTACACGGCGGCGGCAGCGGAGGCGGCGCTATATTTATATAATATAGAGAGATATTCATCGATTTATAACCATGTCGCGCCGAATCCAGCAACGTGGACGACTCTGTAACGGTATGATTATTTGAATAGAATAGAAGAAGAAAACCCACAAACCATCGAAATCGCCCTTCCTGTTCCGAACAATGAAAATTGTTTTAAATCTATCATCGACGTTTAAAATTTATCAAGTACAATTTTTTTATTATTATGATGCGACCCTAATTTGTAAATCGCGACTCAAATCGCGCAAATGATAATGAGGATGAATAAATTAATAAATTTTCATGTCTTTTTCAAATAATTCGTCAAAATGTTTTTATTGCGCAAAATTTCCTCCTATCGCCCATATCCCTCATTTTCATAATAAAAATACACAGACAGAAATACCAGAGATGCGAACTAATCAAGAAAGATTTATTAGACATAAAATATATTTAATATAGGGAAAGTCTAGCGAGAAGCTGACTGAAATGGAGTAAATTATTATGGAAGATTACATTAACGACCGAGGTCTGTCACGCATCGTATACGTACAATGTTGTTCGATTTATGTTAACCACACACACACTCACAGGTTATTCCACACTCAATACTTCATTATCCATAGTCAAATTGCTCTCCCCGGAAAACTTAATGGCTTTGACTCGTAATTATCTTTGGATTTATCAGCGTAGGAATTTCGTACTCAATTTGTGTAATGGTGGTGGTAGTCGTGATGGCTCTTTCTTTACTCTGAGGACTGATGTCTCCGGATAGAAGTCCTATGCGACGACGTACTTAATCTCTTCTTGTATGACTCGCGGATCTTCGTACGTATTGTAGCCAAATTCGTGTGGCGATCCTTCTTTTCGCACGATTTGGACGAGGTACGTGCCGATTGACTGTACGTCGGATTTTTCGTGACACGGAAAGATGAGAACTTCCTTCGATGACGTCCCCGGAGCGAAAGAGAGCGATCCGATCGATCTTACCTCCCACTTGAGCGCGACGAAACGAGGATTCACACGTCATGCGTGTGGAGCCCGTGAATTCCTTATGTTCCGCGCCTGGGCGTACGCGGCACTATTTAAATTGTCCACCATCACCTTACAGTCTCCATTATAAAATTGTTCGATTATACTTTTGTTTGCATGCCAGAGTAACGTATTACCGCTCATCGCTGATTTTCTTTACTTGATGGCAACTTTTATTGCGCTAGAACTCAGCAACTATTGATTCTACAAAAAAAACTTTTATACAAAAATGGTAGAAAAAGTCATGCTCTACAACTTTGATTACGACATTTTTTGGTAAACCTCAGGTGTAGGGGACCCCTCCGATTTTTGTTCGTAATAGGCTCATCCGACGCGTTTTCGCAAGTGAAACAACTTTTTCTTTTGACAAATTTGGAGAATGTCATTTATTAAAAAGTTATTAACAATTAAAGTTAATAATTCATATAGCTATTTTCCTTATACCAGCGAGTCCCAGTCATCTTGTCCTTCACAGGTGTTGTTAAGAATACCCCCTGAGTAACATACAATAAGTTTTATCCGTCGCTCATTGTTTGTTAAAAAGTTATTAACAAAAGAAGTTTCATAAATCAAACGTGAAATACATATACTAGTGTATAGTGAACAGTACACGTATGAGCGGGTTGGCTGCGCCCCCGTGCACCCCCTACACACCAGCCCAAACGACAAACGACAAACGACAAACGACAAACGACAAACGACAAACGACAAACGACAAACGACAAACGACAAACGACAAACGACAAACGACAAACGACAAACGACAAACGACAAACGACAAACGACAAACGACAAACGACAAACGACAAACGACAAACGACAAACGACAAACGACAAACAACAAACGACAAACGACAAACAACAAACAACAAACAACAAACAACAAACAACAACTTTGTTGTGTTTAGTTTGTTCTTGGTTTGTTTTGGTTTGTTTCTGGATTGGTTTTGGTTTGGTTTTGGTTTTTTGTTTTTTTTGTTTGTTTTTGGTTTGTTTTTTGTTTTTTTTCGGTTTGTTTCGGGTTATTTTGGATCATTTTTCGGTTGTTTTTGGGCTGGTGTGTGGGGATACAGGGGGGTGCAGCCAACCCGGTCATACGTGTACTATTCACCATACACTAGTACAGCACTAGCACTAGTATAAGTATTTCATGTTTGATTTATGAAACTTCTTTTGTTAATAATTTTTTAACAAACAATGAGCGACGGAGAAAACTCATTGTATGTTACTCAGGGGGTATTCTTAACACATATGAAGGACAAGATGATCGGGACTCGCTGGTATAAGGAAAATAGCTATATGAATTATTAACTATAATTGTTAATAACTTTTTAATAAATAACGTCCCCCAATTTTATCAAAGGAAAAAGTTGTTTCACGTGCGAAAACGCGTCGGATGAGCCTATTACGAAAAAAATAGTAGGGGGTCCCCACCACCTGAGGTTTACCCATTTTTTTTCGTATTTCCAAAAATTATTGACTTTTTCCAATAACAACAATTTGATTTTTTTACCCAACTTTATCTCGGAAAATATTAACAATAGAGAAAAAAGTTTTGAATAACAAAGGTGGGAAATTCTATCCTCTACAAAAAAGGTCCCGACTATTTTTAACGCAAAACTCACCGTTTCCGAGATATTTGCACAAAGGCGTTTTTCAAGATGGCGGCCCATGCTTTCATTGCGCTAGAACTTAGCAACTGTTGATTTTATAAAAAAAAGTTCTATACAAAATGGTAGAAAAAATCATGCTCTACAACTTTAATTACGACATTCTTTTTCGTATTTCCAAAAATTATCGACATATTTTCCAAAAACAAAAATTTGATTTTTTTAACCAACTATATCTCGGAAAATATTAACAATGGAGAAAAAAGTTTTCCATGAAAAAGATGGGAAATTCTATCATGTACAAAAAAGGTCCCTACTATTTTTAACGTAATACTCACCGTTTTCGAGATATATGCACAAAGGCGTTTTTCAAGATGGCGGCTAACGCTCGCGGTTTCGGACGACAGAAACTTGGTTTTGTACTTTGGGGGCATCCTCTGACATAATCCAATCGAAAAATCAATTAGTGGGATTTTATGCAGAGCGAATGTCTAAAAATCTTGGACTATAGTAGTTTTTTTATCCACACAACTATTTCAATACAGAAAAACCTCGTTTTTCTATAAATCATGAGGAATACTCGTCGGTGCGTATGATGACACAAAAATGGTTGAAATGAACGAAGAAAAATTATCGTAGGGACGCTCGATCAATGTTGCAGGAGCATTGCCCAATCCATCCCCACGAAGTTCTATGTCCCTCACAATCTGTCAAAATCGGAGATTCCTAACCAAACGAAGCACTACCACTGTTTGTGATCCCATAACCGACCAATCGCAGTACGAACAAAATGACAAATCGAGTGAAATTAGACGGAAATTTTGTGTTTGGGTTGGTTTATTTGAAATAACGTACGGTTACAAAAGACAAATAAAACAAAATTAAAAATCGAAGTCAATCAGCAAGTTCACACGGTTTCCGCTAAGAATTTGTGACAGATGATGAGAAATCCCCCCCCCCCCGGCCCTCCCGCGCCGCGTAGATGATCCGATTAGAATCCCACAAAATGTCGAATAACGTTTGTTAATTGAGGAAAATTTCGCATTTGGGTTTGAAGATGCCAAAATAATTACATGGGCATTTTTCGAAAAATTAAAAAGCCACCAAATCGGAGCTGCTTCATGGATTTTTATAAAAATTGCTGTAAAAAAGAGGAGTTTTACTTATCTGTGAAATTACCAGATTATTGCTCATGCCGTTCTCGAGATATCGGCGTTTAAATGATAGAGATGGTTATCGACGCACGCACATATATGTGTCAGAACTAATTTTCTAAATGCGATTTTCCAATGGTTTGGTATATTTTAAACACAATATTGATTTTATCTATATAGTAAGTTTTAACAAATTATTAAGTATATGGTTCTTTGGAAGTACTACCGGAAGAAGGTAGAAAATCCAGACTGAAATATTCGATGAGAGGCCCTTTCCCCCTTATTACAAAACATGTCTATTTTTGGTGATCATTGAAGTCTGTAAATGCATATTTTGACATCATCCAATATCTCGTCGACACTTTTAGCTCTTGTTAATTAGAGTCCAGTACACAATTATTTTGCATTCCCGCGCTTAGAAGGACCCAGAACTAACAACTGGACGTGGCAGGATTCTAGTTCTATATATCATTTTTTGTATCATTTTCATTCTTTTTTTAATTTTTGAAAATATTATTTCTATTTAAAAAATGTTTACTTCTATTACTGTTTATTTCGATTTTTTCTTTTTGCCATTATTTAAGCATTTTGTCACTTCGTATTATAATGGTACGGTTTGCTTGCTTTACGCGAGACCCCTCGCCAGTCACGTTTGTTTCACGTACATTAACATGGACAATTTTTTTTTGCAGCAAGACTCTTGTTGTAGCCAAGGTTGGTATTTTATCCGTACATAAGTCGTTATGAACCTCCCATCGTCCTGTTATTCCACGAATGTAGGCCACATAATGTCCTACGGATTTTGGATCGGAAATGCCAATATACTCGATAACAGATACAAGTTCATAATTGACCTTCCCAACTGCGATTTTTTTGGGACTTCGGACAAGGTAAATAGCCCTAACCAGTTTTCGTAGCCCATACTTGCAGCGAGCTTCGACCATTGCAAGCATTCGATGTCGATAAATAGATGAAATCCTCCATTAACGTCCGATACTACATTTGTGCTTCTACATCGAATGCAGTTTTTACAGAACGCACCAGACAATTTCTCGTTAACAATACCTTCCAGAATCTGCATACCCTTCTCATAGAAAGGTTTGGTATTTACATCAATTACCGGACGATTAACGATCAAGTTATGGTCACAATCGCGGCATTGTTGCGAGATTTTATACGATGGTTCATTCGTCAAAAACTTTAGGGGGGGGGGGGGGGGGGGGGGTAGGGTTTTAAAGGCGAAAAAAAAGCATATTTTTATGATTTTTTTGCGGCGACATGAGTAATATAATTTTATTAAATAGAATTACATGTTATTGTACAACTATTGAAGGATCTCAGAAAAAATTATCAATGAAAAATATTGATAAATAAGCCGGTGACGTTGAATCTCCAGAGGCGCCTTGAAAAAAGTGGTTTTTCGGTGAACATTATAACTCGTTACCGGATCATCTGAAACAAAAAAATTGATATGCATTTTAAAAGTGATGTATTTCTTGAGGTAATCAGGAAGAGTTTTTTTTTTTTTTTTCTATTTTTTTGCAGCACTTGGAAGTGAAAAACGCAATTTTAGCTCAAAAAATCGCGGTTAATTTGGTATTAAAAAATTGAAAAAATTGAAAAAAAAAAACTCCTCCTGATTACCTGTTGATTTATGTGAAGAAGTAATGTTAAAATTTTCAAAGGGATCGGTTCAGTAGATTTTGAGTTCTAATGTTCACAAACTTCAAAAATGACGTTTTCGGGAAAATCGATTTAAAGTTTTTTATACGTAAAAATCAGGTATCACGGCCGGTCGTTTGAAACGCTCTAACTCCGTTAGTTTTACTCCGATTGACTTAAAATTTATACACAATATTCTCGACATATTGTTCATTCAGAAAAAAAATTTAAAAAAAATGCAAAAAAAATATCTTTAAAACCCTACCCCCCCTTAAGGAAATCAAGTTACCGAGATTGCAATGGCAATCAATTCTATTACCTTGCACGGTAAACTTAATGCTGAGTAGCGTTGATCGTTTCTTATACGTCCGACCCGTTGTTCCAGAAGTTGACAAGGTTCGTATGAAATCGTAAAACTCGCTTGTCGAAATTTTAATATAATCGTGATAACTGACCCAATCTCGATAACCAGCTAATGCGGACTGTGCAAGTGAATCAAATGAGCACATATTATAAAAAGTCACGTCTTTTCTTGCTACGCGAACTGGTCCCAGAACTTGTCTGTTTCTCAACAAGGGTAGATTAGTGTTACTGTTAGGATTCTCAAGATTGCTTTCGATATCCGGAGAAGGAGTTAAATACTTTCCACGTTTCGACAATTTTTTTATTTTTTTTGCTGGAACATTAATGTCGGATTTCAGTTCATCGAGCGCGCCATCCACAGTTAGTCCTAGTATGGTGTGCCTTCCCCGTTGTGGTGAATTTTCGGTATGGTTACGCGATGTCGTTCTTGTCAAATTTTTCCCGCCCCAATTTTCTTCTTCGTGTAAAAACCCATAAATGTCCTCAAAGCTTTCTGCAATCGTCTCAGTTTCCTTAATCGTTGTCTTATAGTCGAGTTTTGAGGTCTCGTTGAGTTTCGATGTCTCCGAGATATCAATGTCTTGGGCATCTTGTGCAGTTTCGAAAAATTATTCCCTTCACTCATCACTTCAGATTCGCCACTAGCGAACTCACCATGAGCGTTAAAGAGTTTCTCGGTGTCGGAAATCTATCGTATGTGTTTTATCAAGAACTTGTCCACTCGAAGATTCCGATCACCCTTTAAAATAAGATGTTGCAGTTCACGAAAATATTCTTCACTTCGTGATGCAGTTGCAGGGGTCCCATTTGGTGACAATACAGACGTCCAGAGCGTAGAGTGCTTGCTTATTCTGATTAGACCAGTCGCGAAATTCGGGCACCAATATGGATTTGGTCGATCACTTGTCTGCACAACCACTTTACAATCGTCTTCAACGTTTTTAAAATAAGCACTCAATTTTCCATTTACGTCGAAATCTGAAGTCTCAAGGTCCAGTTCCACTCTAGAATCTTGTTCGGAGTTAACGTTATCTTCAGGATTGTTCTGGTTTTCTATCATAACATCAATTTTGTTTATAAAATTCTTTTGGTCCACCGATTTGATGGTCTGTATCAGTCGTTTTTGAGCATCGAAATATCTGTCATTAGAACTAATGTTTTCGGTCTCTGAAAAGGTTACTGTCAAAGTATCACGCAAAGTACTGTTGAATTGTTTGAACGTTATGGATTTGGCGATAAGGCCAGTGCATCTAAGGAAAAATTCCTTCAACCGTTCATGGGTATTGGGGAAGTATTATCAGCGAGTGATAAGCTTGATAGTGATATCGACTTTTATACAGCAGCGGCGTTTCTTAACGGTACTGCTTCCTTCGGCGAAAAACGATCATTGATGTATTTTAGAGCTTTGATATAATTTAGTTCTTTTCAGGTTATTGTGAGAGGGAGGAGTGTGGAGGTACTTTTCAATGAATCTCTCACTGAATTGAGCACTATGTATATAAGTCTTTATTTTAATATTCGTTGTAAGACGCGTGCACATTCGGACGTGGTCAGCGATGAACACCCGAGAGTATCTCTTATTCTCTATAGCTGGCGCGCGAACTCGAACGAACGTTCCCGAGATTGCCCGAGTGGCTACGCGCTGCTCTTGCTTTGCCTATCCGCCGAGGCCCGGACGGTGGAGCCGCCGACTCGTTGCGGCTCTTACGCGAAACGCGATAAACCAACTACCTCAATACTACCGCCGTTTGAGCGTTTCCTTGTAATTGAAGTTATGTTTATTAATTCGCATAACTTCCTGAAACGTTCTCTTGGCAGCGCCTTAGTGAGAATGTCGGCTCGCTGTAATTCCGACGGAACATACGTTACTATTATCTCATTACTCTCAAACTTCTCGCGTATGTAATGATAACGTATGTCGATATGTTTGGTACGCTTGTGAAACACAGGATTGTTCACCAAGCGTATCGCGCTTTGATTGTCGACGTATAGGGTTAATTCACGATCGCATGAATACCCTAAATCTTTGACTAGTTTACGCAGCCATACGGCTTCTTTGGTTGCTGTCGCAGCAGCCACGTATTCCGACTCCGTTGTGCTTAGCACGACTAGCTTTTGTCTTTGGGAAGACCACGACACTGGCCCGTTTGCCATACAAAATATATATCCCGTGGTCGATCTTCGCGTCTCGACGTCGTTGGCGTAGTCTGCATCTGAAAATCCTATCAGATCTTTCTCGCTACCGCCGCTTTTGTATTCTAGCCCGTAGTCTTTTGTCCCCCTGAGATATGCAAAAATTCTCTACACCGGTCTTCAGTGTTCGACACTGTGTTTGTTTATAAATTTGCTTACTGAGTTTACGGCAAATGATATGTCAGGACGAGACACAGCAGCAAGGAAAACTAGGGAGCCGATTGCTTCGCGATATGGTACGATATTCGTCGTCTCGTCGCTTTCTTCAACCGGGTACAATGTTACATGCGGATCGGCCGGTACGCAGACCGGATTTGCATCTTTCATTCCGAATTTTTCTATGATTTTTTCAACGTACGCGGTCTGATGAATCGTCAGAGTTTTCCTTTTTCGATCTCTCTCGATTTGCATCCCGACAAAACTACTCGAGTCTCCGATTTTTATTTTAAATGTTTCGCGCAATTTACTCGTTATATAATTTAGTGTAGATTTTGTTTTCGCTGCGAGAAGACCGTCGTCTACAAAAAGTGCTAGGTACACGGTTTCGCCTTTAACTTTCCCAACAAAAATACACTGATCGGCTTGACTACACTTGAGATCGAACTGGCTCAAAATTCCGAGGAATTTTTTATTCCAGCAGCGAGGTGCTTGCTTGAGCCCGTACAGAGATTTATTTAGTTTGCACACCACTTCCTTTGCTTTGCTACCCTCGACTTCCAGACCCTCGGGCACCTCCATAAAGATGTCTTCTTCTAATTCCCCGTAGAGAAACGCTGTCTGGACGTCGAATTGCAGTAGTTCGAGATCTTTCTCGGTTACTGCTGCAAGAAGTACACGGAGCGAGTCGTATCGCACGACTGGTGCAAACGTCTCCGTGTAATCAATCCCGTATTGTTGTCGGAAGCCCCGTGCGCACAGCCTCGCCTTGAACCGTCGGATTCCTTTCGCAGGATCCTCTTTGATTCGAAACACCCATTCGGAATCGATAGTTTTCGTTCCCGGCGTTTTTGGGACGATCGCCCAAGTTTTGTTTGTGTCGTGTGCTTGGAGTTCCTCGTCGATAGCGTGTGCCCACTGCGCGGCATCAACGCTTCGTGTTGCTTCCTCGTACGAATTCGGCATCGGATATTCGGCAATGTCAACTTCGAGTTCGTATCTCGCTGGACGACGAATCGTTTCTCGCCTTCGCAGCACTCGTCCTTCAGCTTCTTCTCGATGCTGAACGTGATCTCCGATTTCTCGTTTTTCCTCTCTTTGCTGAGCTTCGAGCTCGTTCTCGACGTCGTGTTGAATTTCTTCGCCTTCAGCCTGACCGTCGGCTTTTTCTTCCGGTTTCTGGAACGTTATCGTTTCGACTTCTTCGTTGTCGTCGTCGATCTCTACCTTGCCGATCCGCTCGTGGAATGTTGCGTCTCGCGTCACACTGACTCGCTTCGTCATCGGATCGTAGACACGATAATTTGAAGAGTCACTTTCGTATCCGACCAAAATCATTTTTCGACCTCGCAGATCGAATTTCTTCGTAAATTGTTTCGGTGTGTGTACGTACGCCACTGAACCGAAGATTCTTAGATGACTCATTATCGGTTTCTTCCCTATCCACTTTTCGTACGGCGTGGAGGTTCCACCCGAAGACACTGTGCGATTTAGCACGTACACGGCGGTGTTTACCGCCTCGGCCCATAGCGATAACGGCAGACTCTTCGCGTGAATCATCGTTCGAGCGCTCTCAACAATTGTTCGATTCTCCCTCTCTGCCTTACCGTTTTGTTGTGGCGTATAGGGAGCTGTGTATTTCTTTTTGATGCCTCGCGCATCGAGATACTCGTTCATTTGTCTGTTTCGGAACTCTCTTCCGTTGTCCGATCGCAAAATTTTCATCGCACGCCCGAATTTGTTAGCGACTAGTTTTTCGAAAGTCTTGAACTTTTCGAAAACATCGGACTTATGACGCAAGAAATAGACGTGACGATACTCGGACGCATCATCCTTGAACGATAAGAAGTAACTCGCGCCGCCCGGCGATTCGACGGACATCGGCCCACACACATCAGTATGAAACACCTCACCCGGTTTCGTCGACACTTTACCACGTTTGTTGAACGGTAGTCGATGCGATTTCCCCAGTCTACATGTTTCGCACACGAAGTCTGTCTTGTCACTCATCGACACTCCCCGTACAAGTCCCTTGTCCACTAACTCACGTATCGCACGTTTGTCCACATGGCCGAGCCTCTCGTGCCATACGCGTAAATTGTACGCAGCTGTGTTTGCCTCTTCCGAACTCGATTTCACGGCACAAATAAACATTCGGTAAATGTCATTTTCTTGCCTCACACCCGACGCAACAATCTCTTGGTTTCGCATTATATTCACTACATCGTTTTTAAATATTACCTCGAAACCCTTCCTAGTACAAACGCCGACCGAGAACAAGTTTTTCTTGAGTTGAGGGACGTAGAGAACTTCCTCAATTCGCGCGTCGGTCCACAACCCACCAACGAGCTTTTTCGCGAGAACAACTCCTTTCCCCACCACACTACACTTGTCGCCGTCGCCGAGAGACACGGTTCCGCCATTCGAGATTGGCTGGTAGTCTGTTATCCAGTCGCGTCGGTAAGTCATGTGTCTCGATGCACCACTGTCGGTAATCCACACTTCGTTTTTACCGACCGCCAGCAGCTCTCGCAGCTGTTTACAGCTCGGCTGCCCGAGTTCACTCGACTCACGCTTCGCACTTTGCGCGCTTTCAGCGACGAACGCACAGTCAGGTGACTGATTTCTACCGCCGTTTCCGTCGCTCTTCCTTGTCGGACACTCATGCGCATAATGCCCCATCTCGTTGCACTTATAGCACTTCACGTTTTTCTTGTCCTTGTTTTTCTTTTTTTGCTTATTTTTGTTCTTCCGATTGTTTCGATCTTTTTCGTCCTTCACGGCCGGAAAAGCACTGTCAGCACTTTCACTCAGTCCCAATCTGACTTCCTCACGAATTAGTCTCTCTTGCAGGTTCTCGAGCGTTTGACGCGCCGGATCAACGCTGTCCCATGCTGTTTGCAGCGTGCTGTATTTCACTGACAAGCTACCCAGAATTTTCGCTATCACAGTTAATTCTGTCACATGATCACCAATGTCTTCGATTTGTGCGGCTAAATTCCGTATCTTCGCGATATGCTGAACAACCGCATCACTCGATTCCATACGATATTCATGGAATTTTTGCATCAGCAAGAGCTTGTTCGCGGAAGATCTCTGCTCGTGTATCCGGCATAAATTATCCCACATGTCCTTCGCGGACTCACACACAAGCAACGGTTCGAGTTGAGCCGGTTCGAGCGCAGACGAGATAAGGAACATTGCTTTCGCATTATCTCGCACCCACTGCCTCGCTTCCGGCGTCGTTCGATCTCCCGGTAACACTCGCCCACCGTTCACTATTTCGTCGATCTCGTTAGCCATAAATAATGCCTTGAGTTGAAATTTCCACCCTTGGAAATTTGCCCCGTCGAATTTCTTCACATGGCGAGCTGAGATGTCCTGTGACATTTCGGATGCAAGGGAGACGCGTTCCGATTCTCGCAACACGTGTCCGACAAAACTTCAAGATGGCTATCGCCCACGTCTCGTGTTCCCGATCTCGTTCCTCTCTCTCTCTCTCAATCAGATACGCAGATAAACGTATTCGGGGCCCATAACCTTGTAGAGCTTTGATATAATTTAGTTCTTTTCAGGTTATTGTGAGAGGGAGGAGTGTGGAGGTACTTTTCAATAAATCCCTCACTGAATTGAGCACTATGTATATAAGTCTTTATTTTAATATTCGTTGTAAGACGCGTGTACATTCGGACGTGGTCAGCGATGAACACCCGAGAGTATCTCTTATTCTCTATAGCTGGCGCGCGAACTCGAAGGAACGTTCCCGAGATTGCCCGAGTGGCTACGCGCTGCTCTTGCTTTGCCTATCCGCCGAGGCCCGGACGGTGGAGCCGCCGACTCGTTGCGGCTCTTACGCGAAACGCGGTAAACCAACTACCTCAATAATGTACGTGTTGAGATCAGTCGTTTAGAACGCCAAACATACAGCATTTAAAAGTGCCAGAGAATAGCGGGTAACAATTTCTGAAGGATACGGTATACCAGAACGCAACCACTCGCGTAACCAGTAAGTTAAGATACTAACATCATGCTTTTCTGAAACCATCCGGATAATCGGTAAAATTTTTTTACCGAACGGAATAACACCTTGATACAGAAAAATTGTAGAACTCGATCCATCGAGTTTCAAAAGAGTACGAACGACTGTACCCGTCGCATCTAAACTGAGGCTAACAACTTTCGAGTTGTCTTTGCAATGTTTTTTATACAGAAAAACTTGTTCCTGACTCCAGTACATTGCGAAGAATTTATCAATTGCAATCTCTCGAATGGTTCCCACGAATTCAGGCCGATATTTCACTTCATGTACCGATTCAAGGGGCCCGACACGTTTACGAAGCCCTAATTGCCGGTTGCCTTCCGTTTGCTTCGCTTCCATAAAACATCGTCGCTGTACAAATGTGCAGGAACTTTGTCGCCAAACGCCATGAGCTCATTCGCTTGCTTTTTGCGCCAAGCGTACGTTGACTGAGCTGAGGGGACTTCTTTAGCGACTCGTTTTCTCTTTTCCCCTCGCAGTTGGCACTTTTTATGCTCAATATCTTTTGTGTCACTTGTTGATACCTGTAAAGTGAGGCCATCGTCTGTAGGTTTGTTTGAGGTGTACAAATGTATCGCAACACCACACTCAGTGCATGAGCATTTAATCCACAAGTATGGCTCCCGGGGATTCTCGTTAACTTTCGGATTCTTAAACGTATAGCAGCACGGTAACTTATGTTATCGCCACAATTGCTCCTGAAGTACATCAGTCCAGCCCAGACGTAATACTTTGTAATTCCGACCTGCATAGGATACATCACGCGCTCGGATACTATTCCAGTCATCGCCAGAAATAGTGATTTCAAATCTCAGTTGTGGCAATGAGCTATGTAAAGTATTCATTGACCAGTTTGAGTAAAAACTGCAATTCATTTTCAAAACTGATATTTCAATAATTTGCTCCAAGCTATGCGGTTTTTTGAGCATATCCTGAATTTTCCAGTCATTCAGAGAGTTGTACAAGTATACGAGGGGGGACCCAAAAAAAACGGGAATTGCGCCGCGGCGGGGAGGGAAAGTGGGGGAACCCATTGCTCGACCAGGTGGCCGTTGGGGTCACGTCTCCTGAGTTAGTGTGCGAAGTTCTGTCGCCGTGAGTGCATCGGTTCGCCCGTGGGAATTTCTGTAGTGTAACAAATTTTTCCATTTCTGCGTAAACGTGATGGCCGATTGTCGAGAGCAACGAGCGGCTGTGAAATTTTGTTTCCTGTTGGGGAAATCGGCCGCAGAAACTACTGTAATGCTTAAGACTGCTTATGGAGATGCTGCCTTAAGTAAAACCAGACTCTACGAGTGGTTTTCACGTTTTAAAAATGGAGAAATGTCAATTGAAGACCAACCCCGTTGAGGACGCCCCTCAACGTCAAGAAGTGACGAAAACGTCGACAAAATCAATGCTCTCATTCATGAAGACTGAAGACCGTCGCCGAACCATTGATCAACTCTGTGAGATGTCTGGGATATCATGGAGTTCAATTCAGAGGATTTTATCCAAAGATTTGCACATGAGCAGAGTTGCAGTCAAATTTGTCCCTCGCCTTCTCACAGACGAGCAAAGGGAGCGTCGACTTCAGGCATGTTTTGAACTTCAAAATCAGCTCGAAGAGGACCCTGAACTTTTTTCCAAGGTGATTACTGGTGATGAATCGTGGTGCTATGGATACGATCCCGAAACAAAGCAGCAATCAAGCCAGTGGAAGACACTTCGCTCTCCTCGTCCGAAAAAAGCTCGCCAAGTGAAGTCAAACATCAAGACAATGCTCATTTGTTTCTGCGATTGCAGAGGAGTTGTGCACGCGGAGTTCGGTCCCCCGGGTCAAACTGTCAACCAGAAGTTCTACTTCGAGGTTTTGAAAAGATTGAGGGAGAGTATCCGGAAGAAAAGGGCAGATCTTTGGCGCACAAGTGACTGGTTCCTCCATTATGACAACGCGCCGGCCCACGCCGCTCTCTCCGTAAAGCAGTTTTTGACCAAAAACTGCATGACACCAATTGTCCACCCCCCCCTACTCACCGGATCTAGCCCCCTGTGATTTTTTTTTGTTCCCCAGACTCAAGAGGGACTTGAGAGGAAAGCGTTTTGCCACTGTGGAGGAGGTAAAACAAAAATAGCTGGAAGGCCTAAAGAACATCCCGATAAGTGAATTTAAAAAAGGTTTTGAACATTGGAAGGATCGTTTGCAGAGGTGCGTTGTGGTCAAAGGAGAATACTTTGAAGGTAATCAAAATTTGGTGTAAAAATATTAAAAAATAAAGAAATTATGACGAAATTCCCGTTTTTTTGGGTCCTCCCTCGTATATGTTTGACCGACATTTAGTTATTCTTTTGTAACCTCGCATCATTCCGAACGTTTTCTGACAACGGTTTTAGCTGACCGGTTTCATAGAAAAACCTCAAATTTTTTACTGCATCGAAAATCACTTCGACGGAAAACTTTGATGCACGCGGCATTTTAAACGGTCGCCCTGTGGGACACTTTTGTAAGGAGGCGTTATTCGAGCGGATGACATTAATTGAAGGAGTGCAAAAAGTACAACGAATAAAGAATTGAAGAAGTGCAAAAGGTATGACAAATGAGGAATTGAAGGAGTGTAAACAGTACGGCGAATGGAAAATTGAAGGAGTGCAGAAAGTATGACGAATGAAGAATTGAAGGAGTGCAAAAAGTACGACGAATGAAGAATTGAAGAAGTGCAAAAGATATGACAAATGAAGAATTGAAAGAGTGTAAACAGTACGGCGAATGGAGAATTGGAGGAGTGCAAAAAGTAGGACAAATGAAGAATTGAAGGAGTGCAAGCGGTACGACGAATGAAGAATTGAAGGAGTGCATAAAGTACGACGAATCAAGAAATGAATGGAGGAGTGCAAAAAGTGCGACGAATCAAGAATTGAATGCAGAAGTGCAAACAGTACGACGAATGAAAAATTGAAGGAACGCAAAAAGTACGGCGAATCTGGGAGATGTTGCCTGAGATTTTACGGTAAAGATGGCCGACGAAGAAGGTGGAGATAATGCTAATACTGACGAGAAATCACAGAAAAGCGATATAATCAATGGTAGATAAATCGTTGTAACTTATAGCGAACCTAATTTCACAAGTGAAGCAGCGGATATAGTACGTAGTCCTGCACAAGGATCTGTGGAGATACTTGTGCGAATGAACTTGCTGGTCTATCCAGCAAGCCTCAAAACCTATAGCCTCAAATAGAAATCAATTCGCGGCAATTATCAATCCGGGCGGCGCGTGGAGGGGATGAAGCGGCCTACCACGATATCGCTTGCTATAGCATTTACCTGAAGTTAGCAGCCAAGCGGCTCGCTGCCAGGACCGAAACAGCGGTCGAGCCCCGTGCAAACTATTAAATCGTGAATTTCAATAGCAATGAGGAATTTTGTTCCAATTCGCACTCAATTCACTCTTTACCCTTTCGAATCAATTCAACAAGTAATCGCAGTGAGATCTGCAGTCTCGTAATTGTTATTCATTTTTAAAGCATCAAATAAATAGTATGTCTATCTCACGACCGATAGCAAAGAACGATTTTTTTCAAATTCACACTAAATTCACTATTCACCCTTAGCAATCGGTTAAGCAAGTAATCGAAGTGAGACCTGCTCTTTCCAAATTGTTATTGAGTTTTATAGCTACAAGTGAATAGTTTTTCTATGTAATGACGGATAGCAAAATAACGCTGTTTGCTATCGACCATGAGGTGGAGCGTGGCATGAGACACCATAATACACGTAAGTAAGGTTCAGCTTATTCATAAACAGATCTAGAATGGTCTCACCAACATCTCATTTCAATAATTCCTCTACTGATTGGGTTGTTACAAAATGTATTTTCCGTCAAGCTTTAAAAAAACGGTAGTACATCTTGACGCGACCTTTAGATCGGTGCCGACGTTTTTCAATGAACGATTGTATCTCATTCTGCTCGCTCGAAATTCTAAGAGTAACGTGAAACTTTATGTAAATGGTATAATGACTTCAACGTTTGAAATTGTAATGTGCCCTATTTATTGTTTTATCTTCCCTAGTCCTCGAACGAGGCGAGATGGTTCCATAAATTCGGCTTTTCCAGCGTCGCCAACTCTCGTACTGTTCTATGACATCCTTGTGTTGACCCGTATCCTGACGGATAGCTGAAAACGTCCTTCTCTACGAAGCGTCTCGCTCAACCAAACATCGACGAGTTTTTACAAAAGGCAACCAATAAGATAAAATTTCTATCTATTTATATTCACTTTCGGATTGATCAAGGAAGTGGATATAAAAAGATAGAAATTTTATCTTATTGGTTACGCTTCGTAGAGACGGACGTCTTCAGCTATCTGCCAGGATACGTTAACAAAAGGGTACCATAAAACAGTACGAGAGTTGGTGACGCTGAAAGAGATAAATTTATGAAACCGTCTGGCCTCATTGGAGGATTAGGGAAGATAAAACAATAAAAACGGCCCCATATAATTTCAAACGTTGAAGCAATTAAACAATTTATATAAAGATTGATTTTACTCTTAGGATTTCGTGTGAGTATAATGAGGTACAGTAGTTGATTGAAAAACGTTGGCGCCGATCGGAATGTTGCGTCAAGTTGTACTACCGTTTATTTAAAGTTTGATTGAAAAATACATTTTGCAAAAACCCAATCAGCGGAGGATTTATTGAAATGAGATGGTGAGACCATTGTCGAACTGTTCACGAATAAACTGAACCGTTTATGTGTACGGGTGTCTCATGCCACGCTCCACCTCATGGTTGATAGCAAACAGCGTTTGTTTTGCTATCGGTCATGAGGTAGAAAAACTATTTACGTGAACCTCTAAAACTTAATAACAATTTGGAAACAGCAGGCCTCACTCCGATTGTTTGCTTAATCGATTGCTGAGGGTGAATAGTTAATTTGGTGGGAAGATGAAAAAAAAACGTTCGTTGCTATCGGCATCAAGTCATTCATCCCTTAAAATACAAACAAATGTCTCTGCGATACAAACGGATACTAACAATGAGGAAACAGACGTCGTTTACATATTTCCATTATCTCAAAAAATGGCCAAAGGATACCTACCTGAAACTTTGAATAAGCTATATATCTAATCCCCTTAAGGTACAAACGAATAGCTCGGTGATACAAACGGGTACTAACAGTGAGGAAACAGATGTCGTTTACAGATTTCGATTATCTCGAAAAATGGCCAAAGTACACCTACCTGAAACTTTGAATCGGCTATATATCTAATCCCCTTAAGATACAAACGAATAGCTCGGTGGTACAAACGGGTAATAATAATGAGGAAATAGACGTCGTTTACAGATTTCGATTATCTCGAAAAATGGCCAAAGTACACCTACCTGAAACTTTGAATCGGCTATATATCTAATCCCCTTAAGTTACAAACGAATAGCTCAGTGGTACAAACGGATACTAACAATGAGGAAACAGACGTCGTTTACAGATTTCGATTATCTCAAAAAATGGCCAAAGTACACCTATCTGAAACTTTCAATCGGCTATATATCTAACCCCCTTAAGGTACAAACGAATAGCTCGGTGATACAAACGGGTACTAACAGTGAGGAAACAGATGTCGTTTACAGATTTCGATTATCTCGAAAAATGGCCAAAGTACACCTACCTGAAACTTTGAATCGGCTATATATCCAATCCCCTTAAGATACAAACGAATAGCTCGGTGGTACAAACGGGTACTAACAATGAGGAAACAGACGTCATTTACAAATTGCGATTATCTCCAAAAATGGCCAAAGTACATTTTTTATTCGACACGCGTTTTTCAAGGCGCATCGTGATAATCCCGTTTTTCTCGTTCGCCGAGACGATGTACACTATCATGGGGAATTAGAACCATTTTTCGGGCGTGCTCGACGGTTAATATAATGCAAAACGGAAGTAGTTTGAGGAAAGCGGCACTATTTTTAATAATTAGTCGCCTTTTATCCACCCAATTGCCCCGTTTTTCAGCTAAACGCCGAAGAAGCGAAGCGTGCCTTTGTAATCGATGTCTCTCTCGCGTGCCGAGGCTCACGTTACTGCGTAACACATTGAGCGCACACTCATATATACCACGTATCAATGACACGTCGTCTATATGTAAGACGACGCGCTGCTGTTTTGGTGTGAGATAACACAATGCTCGCAAAATTATTTTTTGCTTTTTACCGAGAGCTCCTCGCTCCCCCATTACAAGCGTATTAATGGTACGTCACGACTGGCGTCTCGGATTTTTATTTCTTTTCGCGGCGTATAAACGTAATGATATTGATCGTCGGGAAATACGCACGCGCGAAATCCACAATTGTCGGGTGTCGATTGTTTTAGATCGAATAAGAGATAACCGTGCGGTGCTGAAGTGGCGTCAAAATATATCTCTTCTAAAACCGTGGATTTTCCGGGCATCCCTGACGCGCGAGATGCTGTATTTGAGCGCGATCTCGCGGATTTTTAAAAACGACGATATAATTGGCGTTCAAGGAAATGTAGCGTTGCCCGTGACCTTGATGAAATAAATTTTGCCTCATGTATATAACGCTTAAATTTTTATGATGGCTACCCTTGGTGAAAAGATCGACGATGCTATTATTCGAAGCTTTTCGCATCAGATTATCGATCACGATTAATTTTGGATGTTGATCATTCGAGTAGCCGGCTGACTGAGGTAAACCCTCGCGAAACTCAATTTTATCGCCATACTCTGTATAACCGGGCTGCCATTCCGAATAATAAAAAAGTATTCGTTCGAATCGAACATCGGCCATTTCACGCATATATTAAAAAATTCTTTCAACAAAATACGTTTTGCCACATCCAGTGGGGCCGCATATCATAGAGGTCCATAGATGTTTCCACCATGTTTCCAGATCGTCGAGTGACATTCGAAACACAAAGATGTTCATTTAAATAAGCTGACTCCGCGGCGGCGCGCGGTACAAGCCGATACCACGCGCGTGTCAACAAGCTGATACCGCACGTGAGCGCCTTATTAGCTTATACAGACGCGCGCGATAGCGTAATCTGAACCGTCACAAAAACTCGCGGGATACTTCACGTATTCCTGCAAAAAGATTTTATTCAACATACTGAAAGATGGTAATTATATGGATTTTGTATAGTTATAATAATTGCGAAAAAATTTCAATAAATATTGAGAAAGACCGGACTGTTCGCCGGAATTTTTTTTATGATTATTTTGTGGTAATGTAAAGATTAAGAAAATTCGGACGGACATCTGTCGCACTCCCTTAATTTTTTTCCCCTTCCCGTTGGTCGCTGGAAGTGACGTGGACCTTTCCCCCCTCTTACGACGTCTGTTTCAAACTTCCCCGCTCATTTCCCTCCCTTCGCTCCCAACTCCGCGTTATCACGTCCGCGCTTGATTGCCTCATGACACCGCTTCCCCACCTACCCCTGTAACCCAAAGCATCACGCCGCCACCACGCCGAACGGACTGCTTAATACTCAATTCACACATGAATTGCAAACCGGACGGGCCCTTCGTGCCATTGTAGCCGCTTGCTCCTCAAGGCCACCCCGGACGACGTCTAAAGTCATCGGTCCGGGGGGGCAAAATCATAGCGACGAGGGGCCTGGCTCCGTGAAATATTTAATCAGAAAAATCCAACTCAACCGCAGACAACTACCGACGGCTGGCTCATCGGCACGAAAAGATACCCTTCGGCGCAATCTCGCGCGTTTCGGTCCCCATCAACCTCCAGATCCCTACGTTCCATCCTCTGCCGACCGCCGCTCAAGCGACTTCGGCGCGGGGCCATGGTGCTGCCATCCGACGGACCCATGACCCACTGACCTATATTCCCACCCACCGATAATAGTTTCCCAAATTCCCCGTACAATGCTGCCCCGTGCGCACCCAGCCCGAACCCTCTTCTCAATAATCACGTCACGCGCGACTGGCCAATGGGAGGCGAGAAATGGCAACAGAAAAGGACCACGACCAGTGTTGCCATACGTATGGTAATTACCGTACAAGTACGATAATTTTTAGGACCGTACGACTTACGGTTACCGTATAACAAAGTATGGCAATGGTACGGTAATTATAAGCATGTACAACTTTCTTTTTTTTACGTTAGCGAACGTAACAGAACCCGCGAAAGGAACGGTGGCCCGCGGAGATGATTTATGCGTTGCTCGAGAGACTCGAGACGTCGTTGTCTATTGTTGGTAATGTCGACGATTATGTAAACGCTATCGAAAAGAGACTTTCGGCGGGCCGGCCGGTCCGCCAGTCGTCATGAACATGTTATATTAACATGTTGACATTGTTGACTATCAGTGATTCTCGTAACTCGTGGCCGTGGCCTTATGCTCTCGCGTTTTGTTTGTGCCTCGTGTCAAAAAGACGGCCTGCAATTTTATATGTATTCCAGTTATTCTAGCACCGTTGTTCGAAGTGTAATTCCAGTGACCAGTATTGCAATTCGGAGAGTTCGTAATCAGAAGACTGACCGCATCTCATATTTTCTGTAAGTACGAATTACGAAATCGCAGGTAATGTTATTGTCATTTTCGGTTCGCTACATCGGGCTAGATTCGGTGTATACAGGTCCTTTAAAATCGCAATAAAAATTCTACGAATTTCTTCTTGATTTTTTATTTATATTGACGAATACCGTTCAACAAAATTTGTACATCTTCCATTTATTTTCGGCATACGTATATGTTACTATGTTGGCGGAGCTCGGGAGAGTAACAGAGGGGTAGCGGGAAACCTTTTCGGAATTCCCGACGAAATTAATGATTCGACTGACCTGAAAACCTCTATTATTTCAGTGTTATAATTTGTACGCTATGGGCGAAGAGACTTGCGAATCGGATGTGTCTGGCAACGAAGATGAGCATGCAAAAAAATGCAGCTTGGCAAAAGATCCCAGACCCGAAAAACGATAACCAAAGGGAAACATCGTTTGCAGAAATATAGAGTTCACTGGGAAAAACGGCCCGAGTTTCGATTTTGGCTTTGCAGCGATACGTCCAGTGTTTATAAGGCAAAATGCAGATTCTGCGATATTTCGATGAATTCTGAGCTCTCCGTGACACAAAGGCATGGGAAAAGTATAAAACATCTCGAACGCTATGCTGATGTCCGTCCCTAGGTACAATAAACGGTCGAGGAATTCATCGCTCCAGTAGACAACAAAATACAGCAAGCAGAGATTCAATTGTGCGGTTTTTTGGTCACCCACAATCTTCCATTTTCTATCATGGACCATGTAAGTGACGTCTTGAAAAAGTGCTTCACTGATTCAAAAATAGCACAGTCGTTAAAACTCAAAAGGACCAAAGCTACGGGAATTGTTAAAAAATAGATCGGAGAAACACAAAAGGAATACCTGATTGAGAAACTTAAGCATAATAAGTTCGCAATTTCGACTGATGAATCGATCGACATTGCAGCCGTAAAAACATCTTGCGTTGTTGTATGTTTTTACGATATACAGTGTGACAATTATAAGGTGGCCATTTATTTTTTACCGCTTTGGCGTTAAAAAATCGGGGAGTTTAAAAAGCGGTTTCCGAAGGATTTTGGATGCGCTTTTCGAAAAAAAATATGTCGCTGATGTGAGACGTACCATTCTTGGGTAACGAGAATTTTTTTTCGAAAAAAATACAAAAAATGCTTTTCTATTTTGGAACAATAAAGTTCATTCAATTCTGTACACGAAACACTGGTCGCAAACCCGTTTTTCGATCTGAAAAAAAATACCGAGTGTTTTCGTTAATAATATGATATTTTGAAGAGAAGTACACAGCGATTTGGAAAAATATTGTTTTAAAAAAAATAGGCACGCCTTTGAAATTAACTTTAATTTCAAAGGCGTCCCTTTTTTTTTTAAATAATATTTTTCCAAATCCCTGTGTACCCCTGTGTATCCCTGTGTCTCTTCAAAATATCATATTATTAACGAAAACACTCGGTATTTTTTTTCAGATCGATGTTGAAGCGAGTTCTGCTGCGTGCCGCGGAAATGACAGCACCTGAGGCGAGAGCTTCCCCAGCGCCACCATGCGGCGTGAAAAATGTGAAAAAAAACAGGGGGTCACAGTGGTGTTCTTCCTTAATTAAAAGGCGACGGAAACCATTGACAAACCGGACAATTTGCAGTGAATGTGCCTTGTGAAAGCGCGATGGATCGATGCGCGAAAACCTTAGATTCACGCAAAAAAAAATTATTTAAGATAAGCCAAACGTAACTTTACCTCACCTTCTCTGATAAACGATGCCGAATGATCCTTCATAATTATTCGATAAAGATACGACGGCTATCGTTAATCAGAAAAGGATCGGTCGAGCTACGTTTGCCCGGTCTTGCTGTATTTAATTTTCGTTGGATCCAAGTTTTAGCATTATGTCACTTCTAGTCGTGATAGTCATGGCCTTCTGAACCTCACTCTCCGACGCACGTGAAATCAGACAGAGACTACGTGATCCAACATCACTACTGCTGTAGTTGTTCCACTGTTCTCGAAATTAAAGACGGATAGACTCACAAAATATGCAAGTTCAACTTTTTTTTTCTCCACGATAAAAACCTTGAAACGAGTTTGCGACCAGCGTTTCGTGTACAGAATTGAATGAACTTTGAATGAATGAATGGTACGTCCCACATCAGCGACATATTTTTTTTCGAAAAGCGCATCCAAAATCCTTCGGAAACCCCTTCTTAAACCCCCCCATTTGTCAACGCCAAAGCGGTAAAAAATACATGGCCACCTTATAATTGTCACACTGTAGATACTGGGTTTGTAACGAGTAAATTCTGGGATTTGATTCAAATATTCGGCGTCGGGACGCCAACGTCTGCAGATGTAAATATCAGTGCCTCTGCAGATCACTTATTCTCGATCATCGTGGAATCGTTCGACAAATACAACATTCAGATTTGGATCCGATGGATGTAATATGATGATGGGTTGTAATAATTCCGTTGCCAGTCGTTTTCGCGCCATGTGCCCCGGAATTGTTATTATGAAATGTATATGTCGCTCTTTGCACCTGTGCGTCAGCGAGGCCTGCAAGATGCTACCACGGTACTGTGAATATTTGTAATTATTTCAAGCACAGCAGTAAACGTCAAACGAAGCTCGTACAATTTCAGATGTATATGGACTTAGATGTCCACAAAATGCTGCATCCGTCCCAGACTCGCTGGCTATCGCTCACAGCTGTCGTCGACCGAATTCTTGAGCAATGGGACGCGTTGTGTCTTTTTTTTTATTACGAGTACTTCGGTGAAAGGCTAATGGCAGCGGAAGAAATCCACAAGCAATTGCATAATCCATTCATGAAGGCATACTATTTATTTCTTCAGTGGGCCCTGCCGTTATTCACGAATTTAAACAAATATTTTCAATCGGAACGAGTCATCGTCACAAAAATGCATACGAGAATGGTATTGTCATATAAAGATCTACTAGGTTGTTACATGAACCGAAACTATTTGAGAAAAATGCCATTGCAAGACGTAAACCCAGCAACTACCGAAGAATTCATCCCGATCACCAATCGCCACATGGGCATTGGCGTGATGAAACAGATGGAAGTGGAAGAAATTCGGCGGTATCCCGATCTCATTATCGACTTTAAAATGAGATGCAGAGATTTTCTTAGCACGGGGTGCATCCAAATAAAAAAGAGATACAACTTCGATGATCCAGTACTCACTTTCATTACAGTTCTCACTCCTGAAAAAGTTTTGGTAATGTCGGAAAGGGATGTAACCCCATCGCTAATTCCCTTAACGACCAAGATGCCGAGAATCTGCCCTGCTGGACATTCACTGCTCCAGAGGTTTGATAACGAGTGGAGACAGATGCCTTTAATAAAATTTTCAGAGGAAATAGCAAGCGAAACTGATGCTGACGTCTTTTGGGATAAAGTGAGTATTTCATTATTGTCAATCGCGTATCGATCATTATTATATTTCACTCATACACACAGCATTTTACTCATATTCTTTCAGGTCAGCAAATACAAAGATTCGATGGGCGAACCGTATCTCGAAGTTCTTCCATCATTTGTCCTGGAAGCATTATTGATCCCACATTCCAACGCTGAATGCGAACGGTTCTTCAGTAAGGTCAATTCGATAAAAATGAAGACACGTAATCGTTTGATTACAGAAACAATAACCGGGTCTTTACTAAGCAGCGAGTGCGTGAAAAATGGGTGACAGGAGCACTGCTATCATGAATTTGTAGCAAATAAAGCGATGCACAGTCGAATGACAGCAGCAAATCTGTACGGCAGTCACAAAACTGGAACAGCGACTGAAGACGATGATTATTCTTTCTCAATAAATAACTATTAATAGTGTCTGAACCAGAGAGCAGATTAATTATATTGAGATGAGAGATATCGATGCAACGAATATATATATTATCTAATAAGGAAAAAGTATAATTAAACGTTATATCTATATGATAAAAAAAGACTAAGTTGCAGTTGATATATTTTATAACGGTATTAACTATCGTCAACATTTTATTTAAAGACAATGTCACAACAAGTGTCTGCGTGGATTCGGGACTCGAACAGGGAGTGAATTAAATATAGGCTTTTGCGGATAATGTAAAATGCTTAAGTTTATTATATAATCATCATTGTCTTTCTTGTTACATAATTAACCACTGAGTAGAGATACATTGCTTTCAATAGAGCGCTTCACATTCTCATTTTCGATATTCGGACCTTTAAATGTTTTGTCGAATGGTCATATAGTTTTTCTATAGTGTTGCTCATCGTAAGAGCCCGCCTGGTCACACGCTTGTGTACATTGGTGTGCGCCTCGCTATGCTTCTCACACGCTTATATTGCCTGCGTTCTAGCTCCGTACTTAGTCTAGTACAGAGGCACCCGAAATGTTTGTCTATAGCCTCGTATTTTGACGGTGAGATATAAGCAATGCACTATCTATCTATCTCTTTTGTTTATACTTCTATCACTTTCTTATCACTCGCATTATTTTTCTCACTTATTTCTTTTATTGTGAAGCTGCCCATCTCAAACTTCTCTGTTCACGAGTAGCACTTCCATGATTGTTTTACAACACTTAGTCTTGAATATTTATCGCGTTTACACTTCGGACTTTTTATAGACTCTTATACCCTCGGTCACAAACATTAGCCAGTTTACTATTTCCCTTCTGCATCCGGATAGAGTCTCCAGTTTCCCGCCTCTCTCTCGCTTTCCTACGACTAGGCCAGTAATCACGAGAGCTTTGCAGTACTACCATCCACTCTTTCCTTCCTCAGATCGCCAGTAACCCTTTCTCCCTCCAGCCCTTTATTTCCCAAGATCTCCACTTTCCCTACGACAGAGGACAAGTAGTCATGGAGACTCAGTACTTTAGGCTCCTTTCGGACTCCAGAGTACAAGTGACTTTCCTGGCGAAAATTGGCCCTTTTATACCCGGTTTGCGGACCTTCCCTTCTTATTTTCTCTACCCATTCCGTTCCTTATGTTTTCCGCATTGCGGTATTTTAACGTGAACCTTTGTAATTGGTTACAATCATGATATTCGTCACGTGAGGAAAATGAACTTAATGGATTGGCCATTTTGTAAATAATGATGCCGCGAATTGTATTGGTGCCATCTAGCGACTCTCCCCGCACCCCGCACCCCACGCTGTTGGTAACAAGGTCTCGCAAGTGCTCTTATGGTACTACAGTACGTCTCAATTTATATACCGTTACGAACGGTAGACGTAAAATAATAATCGAAGTACAAATCTGTGTGATATGAGAAGAATAAAAAGATGCCATTGTTGTGATTCGACATAAAAATGGTACAAATAAAAGAAGTTCCTGTCCAATACGCATCGGCATTATATTAATATTATGAGTGACGTTCATCTTCGATTCTTGTCGTTTTGGTTTTGGTTCGGATCGTCGATTTCGTTTTCTTAATTAAAACCGATATGGATTAGGGATTTTTTTTTGAGCCACGAGTCAACGACATTTTTAATCACATCAACGATCATCAAAAAAAATGAAACAATTGATAATCGAAATTACAAGTCGGTTATCCGGTCAATTCTCACGCGACATTGCTATCAGTCGATAAGAGATCGCCCTTACCAGGCACACTCTTAATGTGGTGGCGCGACGCAGAAGCATGGGTTACCAACAGAACTTTTTTATTATGTACATTTTGAAAATTGTTATTATATATTTTATGAAAAAGTACGATAATATTGTATCGTATTTCTCTATAAAGTAAGGTAATATGTACGATAATTTTTGTATCGCGTGTACGGTAATTGTACGATAATTTTGCTTAGGCCGGTACGATCTTCATGCGGTGGACATCTGGCAATACTGACCACGAGGCCGTAAAATTCACTTCGTGCAGGGCATTAGTTAAGAGTAGACGTATTGCGAGCATAAAAGTAAAAGCTAAGTTAGCATTAAGGGTGAACACCACTGTGACCCCCTGTTTTTTTTCACATTTTTCAAGAATTTTTTTTTGTGGGAAAAAAAGAGATATTCGAAAAATTTTTTTGGGTTTTGTTACTTGTTTATTAATGTATCAAAAAACATTTTTTTCACATTTTATACGCCGCATGGTGGCCCTGGGTAAGCTCTCGCGTCAGGTGCTGTCATCTCCGCGGCACGCAGCAGAACTCTCTTCAACGTCGATCTGAAAAAAAATACCTAGTGTTATCGTTAATAATATGATATTTTGAAGAGAAGTACATAGGGATTTGGAAAAATATTGTTTTAAAAAAAATAGGCACGCCTTTGAAATTAACTTTAATTTCAAAGGCGTGCCTACGTATACGAGCCAACCCCATATTTGCTTAACTCGTCCGTAAGATCACCGAGAAATTGTCCTATCGGCGGTTCGTACGCTTCACTGCCCTCTCGGCTAACATAAATAGAGGAATCGGTGTCGCAGTACAATATTCGCCGCCCGAGCGCCTCCAGATATGTATATAATTTTAGCCGGCCCGTGCTGTGGTATATGCCGTGATCACGACATTAGACGTCGGCGATGGACGCATAGCCGAAGCACTGCTTACATAATTAACGTACATTACGTTATGATTTACCGGTAAAATTCCGTCAATGTCCGCACACCGATTAGGAGAGTAGAAGTAAGCGTCTTTCTTGTTGGCCTTTTCAATAGCGATATTACCCGATTTTTTCCCCGACGTTTATTTGTTTGCTTTGTCCGTCGATGAATCAGGCGAGCACGTGTCAATTCAAGGTTAGACGGGACCTTGCGTGCGACCGCGTGCCGCCTCGCCGGAGCTCTCGATAGGTTGGGAAAAGTGCTGTGGGGAAAAATTATCCCTAAGTTCACCGCCCCTAAAGTCGAGCGAAGGAATAGGCTAAGAGGCCATAGCGGTCGGCGAATCCAACCCCTGAGCTACGCTGCAAGAAGCGAGAATGATATCGGCAAGGTAGCGTCCTCGCAAGCTATCATTTCCCCCAGTTCCCTGTTACGCTGTCCCTCCGCTGGTGCGAGCGAAGCCCTCGGCTGTCTCGCACCTTCTCCAGCTACCACGACCCGTTACTTCCCGAAGATCCCGTAAGATTCCTTCCCCAACAATTGCGAATTCACTTGTGGAGGTATTCGGCAACCCCCTTTTGTGCGAGCTATCATTATTCTTTTTATCATTGTCAGTCCGCCACGGCGGCTCTTTATTCTGTGAATTATTATTAATTCGCCATCGCGAGTCTTTATTCTTTTTTTTTGTCATAGTCAATCCGCCACGGCGACTCTTTATTTTTGTAACTTATTGTAAACTCACCGTCGCAACTCTTTTTTTTGTTTGAGGGATATTGTGCCTCCGCTACGGCGATTCTATTTTTCCTTATTTTTGTAACTTATTGTAAACTCGCCGCCGCAACTCTATTTTTTTGTTTGAGTGATATTGTGCCTCCGCTACGGCGATTCTATTTTACCTTATTTTTGTAAACCATTGTAAACTCGTCATCGCAGCTCTGTTTTTTTGTTTGAGGGATATTGTGCCTCCGCTACGGCGATTCTATTTTTCTTTCTTTTTGTAAACTATTGTAAATTCGCTATCGCAACTCTATTTTTTTTCTTTGTGGATTATTGTACTTCGGCACTGCGATTTCCTTTTTGCGACCAATTATCATTTTCTTTATTTTGCGAATTATTTTTCGAATTCTTTTGCGACTTCCCCCTTTTTCGTGTGATTATCATCTTCTTTATTTTGCGAATTGTGTTGCGATTCTTCTGCGATTTCCCTTTTTGCGAGCAATTATCATTTCCTTTATTTTGCGAATTATTCTTCGAATTCTTTTGCGATTTCCCCTTTTTCGGGTGATTATCATCTTCTTTATTTTGCGAATTATTCTTCGAATTCTTTTGCGACTTCCCCCTTTTTCGGGTGATATCATCTTCTTTATTTTGCGAATTGTATTGCGATTCTCCGTTTTTTGCAGGCAATTATCATTTTCTGTATTTTGCGAATTCTTTGCGATTTCCCTTTTTGCGAATTACTGCTACTAGCTTCACGATAATTGTCCACCCCTTTTTTGCGATTCTTTTTTTCCCCCTTCTGCGAATTATCGTTATTCGTTGTTGCGCGTCAGTATCAACCCCTCCATTGTGATTTTCCCCTTTTTTGTGAATTATTATTATTAGTTTTTGCGAATCAGTATCACCCCCCCATTGCGATTTCCTTTTTATTTGCGAACTATTATTATCTGTTTCTGCGAATTATCATCAACCCCTTATATTGCGACTCACTCTTTTTGTGAATCGTTACTATTTGTTTTTGCGAGTTGTTATCAACCCCTTATATTGCGACTCTCTCTTTTTTTGCGAATTATTATTATTGGTTTTTGCGACTTATTATCAACCCCCGCCCTATATCGCGCCTCCTCCCTTTACAAATTAGCAATATCGCTCTTTGCGATTTAATAGCCACCTTTTTTGCGACTCTTCCCTTTGCGAATTATTACTATCGTTTCTTCTTGCGATTTAGTATCCACCCTGTAACGGTATCAATGCGTTTGCTATTTTTTTTATAGGTTCGGACTCGAAAGAAATAAAGACGTTGAGTCAGGATAGGGTTATCAATAATTACTGTTTATTTATATACAATCTCCGTAGCCTTTTTGTGTTGATACTTGTGTTTTAATCGTTGTATATTGTGTGTATATTTTTATTTAATATTAATAATTGTTTTTAATTGTTGTATATCGCATATGTACTTTCATTTAACAAATTATACGGCGTTGGGATCAGTAATCCTTGTAGTGAATTTGCTGTCCGTAAGGTGCTGCCCTCGGGTGTCCTCCCTCTAAGGTATTCTATGCATACGCCGCTATCGTACGTGTGAGCCTTAGCGCCGGTCTCGCGAGAACGATATAGCCGGTCGTGCGTCGCCGTGACCGTTCGGGGATCCTCGGCGCGCGGTCGATGGTCCTCACTGTAGCGACGGCTCGCGGTCGATCAGCTGTGATAGTTCGCGTTCCGCGTACAGAATTTCCTCGGTTTTCGTTGTTTTTAAACCGGGAGTAGTGACGTCCGTCGTGTTTTGTTTGTTCTTTGTGGTTCCTCCGGACGTGGTGTTTCGTGGGTTCTTGTGAATTTTCCTTGGAGTATCCCTAGGTGAGTGTACTATTCCCCGTGTGTATAGTCTCCTTGTGTGCGTGCGTGAGCACACGGACGCTTGCTGTGTGACGTCACACCTGTCTCTTTCTCTCTCTCTCTCTCTCTCACTCTTGGTGGAGTGTCAATATATTTTTCTATTATGAATATTTTTATTCGTAATAATTATTTAATTCTGTACTTCCTCTCTCTCTCTCTCTCTCTCTATTTCTCTCTCTCTCTCTCTCTCTCTCTCTCTCTCTCTCTCTTGTGTAAATGTATTTCTTCGTTTTATTTTAATTCAAAATTTCCAATTTTTAATTCTTTTTTCTTTCTTTCCTTTTAGGGGTCCCGTGAGTCAAAAGAGTATAGATGATGTCATCCGCGGTTCCACTTCCGCTCCGGGACTGCTCTCTTTCTTCACGTACCCTGAGGTAAGCTTCAAATTTATATTTTTCAAATTCCTTCTCTCTCTCTCTCTCATCCCGATACTCATATATCTTTTGGTTCTAAGCAGAGATCCAGTTTTCCCGATCCCCTCACACTTTCCTACGACAAAGGACAGTAGTCGTGTGAGTTTCACAGTACTGGCCTTCCTTCTCCCTTTCGCCAAACCTCTTTTAACCCTTTTCCTCCTTTATTCGTCTCTTTCCCGTAATCTCCACTTTCCCTACGACAAAGGACAAGTAGTCATGAAGACCGGTAGTCAAGCTTCCTTTCGGACTCAAGAGGGCTCAAGAGTGCCGTTCCTGGGTAAAACCGGCCTTTTTATACCCTGGTTGCGGACCTTCCCTTCCTCGTTTCTTTGCCCTTTCTCTTCTCCCATTTTGGCGCATTGCGGTATTTCATGTCTTTTATATTTCGTTGTTCTAATTGGTTTGTTTTTCTGTTGATAGATTCTCAGTTGTTGGACCTCTTCCAGATTGGTGGTCCTTTTCATCGGCGTTACGGGATTCGCCCGAGGGTTGGGACTCGTGGCGCCCCCTTCCCCTGGTGCGTGGCCGAACGTGGCACTGCACTGGAGGACGAGTGACGTCACAGCGGAAACCGGGACCGTCTCAACCCTCTTCATTGCGCCGAATTACCGTTCTTTCCTCTGCGATTCATTATCCACCCCCTATATTGAGATTCTTCCCTCTTTGCGAATAGTATTATTTGTTTCGAGTATTATTATTGTTGTTGTGTTGTTGTTGTTATTGTTGTTGTTGTTGTTGTTGTTGTTGTTTGTTGTGTGTCTTGCGAATTATCATTTTTTGTTCCGTTTGTCGCGGAGAGCTAGTGTCAACTCCCACTATTGTGACTTTCTTTTGGTTCGGGAGATCTTGTCATTCTTTTTTTACGTACGGCTCCGTTATTGTGAGGATAATCGCGACGTGTAGGACACGCCGACAGCCAGGGAGCGTCGAAACATTGGAAATAAAATACACCACCTGCCTAAATATCGTTTGTCGAGTGCGTGCTTTATTCCCCCTCCCCCCCCATTTCCGTGCTCTCCCGCCGAAGCCGTGACAATATAAATATGTAACGTTAAATTTCTACAAAGTCAGAAAAATATAACATATAGATATTGTTTATTAAAATATTGCAAATAATTGTCATTCGCCACAAAATTCTATATTACATTTAGGTTTGCATGCTATCATTCGTTCGTACAAATCCATACGGCAGCGTACCATATTCTCCCTGGCGGAGATGCTTTACATTTACCGGAGCGCATGACTTTGTTTCGTCGCGCGATGTAACTCTATGAAATTCGGTACGACGAATCGCGTCGAATTTTAAAACGATGGGCGCCTCTCTATTGCCCGTCACGAAAGAACGAATTGCCTCATAATTAACGTGGCGGCTATTTGCAAAATTTAAGGTAATGCCTTTAACTTTACATACTTCTGTTGTCGTATTGTCCGGTTTACGCACGATAAAAGCATACAATTTCGGGCCACCCGATACAAGCGAAGAGATACAAGGGGGGACCCAAAAAAAATGGGAATTGTGCTGTGGCGGGGAGGGAGAGTGGGGGAACCCATTGCTCGACCAGGTGTTCGTTGGAGACACGTCTCCTGAGTTAGTGTGCGAAGTTCTGTCGCCGTGAGTGCATCGGTTCGCCCGTGGGAATTTTTGTAGTGAAACAACTTTTTCCATTTCGGCGAAAACGTAATGGCCGATTGTCGAGAGCAACGCGCGGCTGTGAAATTTTGTTTCCTGTTGGGGAAATCGGCCACGGAAACTACTGTAATGCTTAAAACTGCTTATGGAGATGCTGCCCTAAGTAAAACCAGAGTCTATGAGTGGTTTTCACGTTTTTAAAACGGAGAAATGTCAATTGAAGACCAACCCCGTTCAGGACGCCCCTTAACGTCGAGAAGTGACGAAAACGTCGACAAAATCAATGCTCTCATTCATGAAGACCGTCGCCGAACCATTGATCAATTCTGTGAGATGTCTGGGATATCGTGGAGTTCAATTCAGAGGATTTTATCCAAAGATTTGCACATGAGCAGAGTTGCAGCCAAATTTGTCCCTCGCTTTCTCACAGACGAGCAAAGGGAGTGTCGACTTCAGGCATGTTTTGAACTTCAAAATCAGCTCGAAGAGGACCCTGAACTTTTTTCCAAGGTGATTACTGGTGATGAATCGTGGTGCTATGGATACGACCCCGATACAAAGCAGCAATCAAACCAGTGGAAGACACCTCGCTCGCCCCGTCCGAAAAAAACTCGCCAAGTGAAGTCAAACATCAAGACAATATGTTTTATATGCTCATATGTTTCTTCGATTGCAGAGGTGTTGTGCACGCGGAGTTAGTTCCCCTGGGTCAAACTGTCAACCAGAAGTTCTACTTGGAGGTTTTGAAAAGATTGAGGGAGAGTATCCGGAACGAGATTCAATATAGGCTGATAATGTTGCGCGTCGTAATACAAAATATACGAGGTCTGATAAAAAAGTTTCGCGAATTTTGAATTCCCGCGGGCTACGTATATTCGATTTTCGATTTTTTTGTGGCGTTACGTTGATACTCATGTCCCGCACTTATGCTGAAAAAATCGGTCATGTTCAATGTTTAGTTAATTGTCGACAGCTGTTTTGGTTAGACGTGTTTTGGATTGTCTTCGATTTTTGCCTATTCCAAAAAAGCAGCTTCCATTGCGATGATTGAGCTTTGGTTTCCACGTCATGACCATAAACCCATGATTCGTCACCAGTTATGACCCTCTGGAGCAAATTTGGGTCGTCGCGGACCGAGTCCAACAGCTCCTTAGCAATGTTAACACGACACTGTTTTTGTTCGAAACTGAGCAATTTTGGCACGAATTTCGCGGCGACCCGTCTCATCCCCAAATCATTGGTAAAAATCGAATAGCACGAGCCCATCGATATGTTTAGTTCCTCAGCAACTTCTCTAACGGTGATTCGACGATTGGCCAATATTATTTTCTTCACTTCATCAATGTTTTCGTCTGTTGTTGATGTGCTCGGGCGTCCGGAACGCATTTCGTTGTTCGCATCTTCTCGGCCCTCTGAGAACATTTTGTACCACCGATAAACGTTGCTTTGGTCCAAGGTAGCTTCACCATATGCCACAGTCAACATTCGGAATGTGTCCGCGCACTTAATTTTGTTTTTCACACAAAATTTCATACAGATTCTTTGAACCATTTTTTGGAATAGGCAAATATCGAAGACAAGCCAAAACACGTCTAACCAAAACAGCTGTCAACAATTAACTAAACATTCAAAATGGCCGATTTTTTCAGCATAAGTGCGGGACATGAGGACTAACCTAACGCCACAAAAAATCGAAAATCGAATATACGTAGCTCGCGGAAATTCAAAATTCGCGTTTCTTTTTTAACAGACCGCGTACAGCGTATGTTGAATTCGACCTATGAGCGTAATTACCGTTTCGCGAGCCTCATGAAGCGCTTGAGATCGTTTTCCAAACAAGAGAAATTTATATACCACGATCGCGATACCCTCGTGTTCGAAATATCCTTGAAATGTACGAATTTCCCGTCATCCGCAACCGCTTGAAGGTAATTTTACTCGTGCCCTACGCGGAAGTTCTAACGCCTCAGTACGTTGATAATCCCGACGCCCGTCGCGAATTTGCTGCCACTTTTTGTGTAATTCCCCCCTTCAAAGCCCGCCGCGCTCGACATAAACGAATGCAGTGACAAGGGAGCGTGGTAAACACAAATTATTGCGATTGTTTATAGACAAAATCGATCTTTTAGCCACAACCTCGTGCGTGAGAGGAATACCCCGACCACCACCCTGAACCCCGCGTACCACACAAGTTCTCATCTCACACATGCCATTATCTATTCTAAATTCCCGAGCACTCTGCGCAATATTATTAATGAGACCAAATGTCACAGGGAGTAAATTCACGTACAGGTCGAAAAGAAAGCCACGCATGCCCGTTTGTGAAAGCCGGTGTCGTAAAAGTCATCCCGGCGTAATCGTGAGGCTCGCACGATTCAGTAAGACGCGTGAGAATATCGCGTATGGCTCCTTCGAGCTATGGCAAATGATCGGCGCTTGGTGAGCGCTGACGGATGTGAAAAATCGTTTCACGACCGCGAGTTTTAAATCGAGGGAAATAACACGTTCCCTCGCGGACGATTTCGAAACGTCCACCGGGCGGTGAAATATCCCCTCCAGCACCGCCGCCGCCGCCAGTTCGATCAACTGTAACAAAATTAGATATCAAATTTTTTTTATTGGAAAAATTTAAAAAAAATAGCTCGTGTACATTACTAATTAGCGTACATTTTTACTAATCGAAACCCTCTGCAGCACCAGGGTAACGATCACGCAGCTCGTTTCCCAACTCGATATCTCTTTGACCGGGCGGTTGCCGGTGTGAAAAGATATCCTCCCAAAATATCCGCGATGTGTCCGAGAAATATTCTGTTTATTTTTGGTATGTATTGACGAACTGTGTTTTCGTGACAATAATATTTAGATATATGATTCATTTACCCGAATCTGACTCCGTAGGTATTTCTTCTTCTTCTTCTGTTTCTTCTCGTTCTGTTTTTTCTTTTTCTTCTTCTTCTTCCTCCGCGTAGCTGGTGTTGGCTGCTGCTGCTATCGTTGATATTGGAGACGATGGCTCGCTTGAATCTGATGCTGGTCCACAGGCCCCTGACGGCCCCGCTATTGCAGCGTCAGGTTCATGCGTTAGCCCCGTTATGCAAACTGATCCGAGACTGTAAATTGGCCGGCGCCTAGTGTCGATCCATTTGTTCTTTTCCCGATTATTTTCGTCGCTAGAATAATTCTCGCTCTCCGAATCCGTTCGCCCCTCCTCGACGAAGTCATAAGTGTCGGCATCATCAGAGCGCATGTCTTGATAACGCTTGACTGTATAATTACATCGGATTTTAGTAAAAATTAACCGCTAAAGCGTGATAAAATACTTACTTCGTTTTGCGAATATTCCCTGTAATTCGGGGTCTTTTGTCCAACGGCGTCTTCGGATCACTCTAACTAGCGAATCAATCAAAGGCTGCGCGTGAAACATTCCTGAATTATACGCATAAACAATATCGCGTTTGGAACACTCGTACAGCGCAGCACGAATTTTTCGAAGCACCACGCGAGCGGGAAGATACCACAAAATATTATATTGTTTAAGTTTCAGCCATCGCGAAGCAGTGGTACCACGGTTAATTCAAAACTTTATATTAATCGAGCGAGAATATAACGAGGAATAATGCGCACCATGATGAAACGTTCGCGTCGTATGTCTCTAATTGACTAACGATTATGGATATAATCGTTGCCGCTGATGCGGCAAGGAGCGAAAGAGGGAAGACACTATCCGACCGTCAAGCACGACGGACAGCAGATACCGGCGGAAGGTGGACAAGACCCCTACCACGCTTGCGCGCTCGGAAACAGCCGGTTCACCGGCAGTCCTCGTAAAGCATTGTGTGAACTCAGACGTGTTCCTCGCGAACTCTTCAAAATTTCACAGTGTCTGAACTCCTCATTCATCTTCAATTCTCAGCATTCACTATCTACCGTTGTCTACACTCATTTCGGGTTACAGATCTTATTACGGTAAAACGCCACGGGGGCATTTTTGCTATCCGATCGTGGTGTATCGCGACTATTGCGGTGTCGGCAATAGCCACCTCAGCACTCATCGTATATTAATCTCAGTGTTCTACGCATCACCTAACTCAAAGACACTCATCAAACTCAGTGCATTTATACATCATCTTTATATATCGTTGTTATCTATTTTTCTGTAAATAAACCGCATTTTTATTGTTTATTAAACCCGACTTCGTTTCTTATGCTCGTCGAGCTCGTCATCCCTGAACCGGCGAACTCTGGGAATTTGCAACTCAAAACACCCTCTACCATCGAACGAGGCTGCAGCTTAGCCGGGGAAAGATCTCGTGAATTCGTTGTCGGAAAAAATAAATTTTTGCCGTGTTTCTCTCTCACGGCTGGCGCCCAACTGACATCGAGTTTGCGGGAATTTTGTGCGTCGATCGGCCATCGCCGAGACTCGGCGTCACATTACATAACACGAAACGAGCACGGACGCCTGATTGTAAGTACTGTGGACATGTACGAGACGACGTGGAACACATGTTTTTCACATGCGACAGATGAACGGCACAGAGACAATAACTGAAAGACAGGATGGGGGACATCACGCCGGACAACATAGTCGACATGAGGATCTACGTAGACTGACAAACAGCACGATATGAAGGATGGACAGGTCCCGCGGGGTTGAGGTTATACTAACGTGTTGCCACCCCATGGAGACAGGACAGAGGTGGTTTTTAGTTGGTGGGCCGTCATGGGAGAGTCCGGTACACGGGAGAGAACGTGTGTCTCTCTTATGGTGCGTAACGCATTTCGCCCCTCAAAAAAAAATATATATATATTGAAACATTTATGCGTTGTTATGCTGGGAAAACTGAAGGTTATCCTCACAAATTGATGATTTTACGCTGTCCGTAATGTCTGGTTTTTGTATTCATCGTCTGTTCTGTTGCTGAGGAGAATTCGTGTACTAGATCGAAGAAAGCTTAGATATTTGTGGCCTATGAAAGAGTTGAATAAATAATATTTTATTTAGAGGAGGCCTCAGATTTGGTATTAGATATCTTTGCATTGTGTGCTCAGACTTGTGACCCTTTATCACTGGCCATCTTCGGTTGGAAGGGTCCATGAATGACTATGGAAAACACATGAAGCGAGTTCCAATATTTACTGATTGACAAAAAGCAATTCACGGCCAGCAGAGACTGACCCTTGAGTTATCGGATAACGAATTTTAGAGAGGAGGGTCAAGTTAGTGCTGGCGGTAAATACTTTGAAAGCTGAATTTATAGTTAGTTGTTAGATTAGGTGCTAAATGTGTTACTGTTGTCAGAATTCGTTTGTCAAGTCGCGTAGGTGATATCGTCGTCGCCTCCTGGCGTCGTCATCGAGGATTCTCTTCCGAAGAGCACGCCACTCAGACGGGAAGTCCTTTCATGCACTCCCCTTTTCCCGGTTTGGGCGTCCCTTTGCAATGATGGGGGCCTTTCCAGGGCAAGGGGCTCTACCTATGAGGTTTGGGGACGCTGAGACGTGCATCTTGGGTCAGAACTTCCGGTCGCAATGACCGGGGCCTTTTCCTCGGTAGTTTCCCAATGAGTCGCTGAAAGTTTTATTAAACAAAAGTAATACCCGCGAGAATTGTGCAATCGAGTCTTGAAAAAGACTTAATTGCTGGTACGTGACGTTTCGTGGAGACCGTTGGTAGTACGAAGTCGTCGGGATCGTCGTAGATTTCCAACGGTGTACCTCCTGATGTATTGTTTGGAGTGTCGTCGAGACCGACGAAGTGTGCGCTCTCGGTCGTAACTAGAACTGGGATTTTAAGAGTCTCGACCCCGAGAATGTGTCGCCTTTTATACCTTTTTGGGAAAATCGGTCTTACCGATTTTCGAAAATTGGATTGGCTGTGGTCCCCTTGGGGAAGACTTTCTTTTCGTTGGTTATCAGATCTGAAATAGGATTCTTCGTAAGTCGCTCATGTGTCTTTCTTGTGGTGTATGTCATTGTGCGAGGGTGTATGTAGAGCTGTCCGTGGTTTGTGGCTCGTTCGCTATTAATTATCGTTACCAAGTGAGGCAAAACGGTGCACTGGTCGGTTTGTGAGGATCAGGAGTTCAGAACAGGTGGGTAGGTATCGCCCGCTACTCACCCGGGGTGCTGGCCATGGTCGCGCCCGCCATGGTGTTCGCCTGCGTGCCCCGCTGTCGATCTCCCTCTCTCGTGCATCGTCCGTCTTAACGGGATGTATCAGTCTCCTCGAACGGCTCGAAAACGCGAAAGACTCGTTCTCCAATACGGTACGACCAATCGCGTTGAAATTTTGGGCACAAAGTCTGAACGGTGGCATACAGTGGCTAAACTTCGGGCAGTTCAAAATTTTGAAAAAAACTCTACAGTTTCAGTTACCATGGGAGAAATTACTGAATTTTTCACTGTTAGTCTCAACGGATTGTTACATCCTCACTTTAGCCACTGGGTAATATAAAAACACATATTCTGCGCTTTGTTTCATCTTGTTCCATGCAGAAATTATCGAAAACGACGGTTTTTCCGTTTTTGCTCAAAAAAATACCGACATTTGCCCGTATTACCCAAAATTTAGTGTGCCAGTATTCCGAGTGGCGGCGCTAACGTCGGTTTCTTAGACGCATGCTTTCTCTATCCGTTCCTTACCTAGGAGACGGCGTCAACAGCGGGCAAGAGACGGTAATCCCGCCCATGGCGCTGCAAGACAGAGAGACATATAGCGAACAATGAAACGACTATCGCCGTCGCACGCACGAGTCTGATATTCCAAGAGCTAACGACCGATTTCGTTACACGATCGTTTCGTTCGTTTCGGGAATAGGGCTAGACGTTTCATAATCTGTCCCTTGTAGCGGAACAATAAGACAATCGGAGGTTCGGCAACCGTTCAGGGGTGGCTTTTGCGCATCTAGATTTTTAAAGGGTGAGTCAGAAATAATAAAATTACATTATTATAATCAGTCCGGCACTTTGGAATATCAAAGTTGAGAATATCTCAAGTAAATGAAAAAATCGCCAGACCGGTAGGTGGGTGAAAAGTGGGTGCAAGAAGGAACTGAAGTGCCGCACAAAACTGGACTATTTACAGTAAAATAATCAGGTTGGGTTTGGTTGATTATTCTAAAATATATCCCCACAAAGTAATCTTCCTGATGCCAGACCGAAAGTCTTTGAAAATCTATTTTCAAATAAATTTTTTACTAGGTTTTTTTTAATTTGTGTAAATTTGTATATATAAGGGGGGGACATGTATATATCTGTATATACATTTGGGTACAAATGTATACAGTATGACAATTATAAGGTGGCCATGTATTTTTTACCGCTTTGGGGTTAAAAAATCGGGGAGTTTAAAAAGCGGTTTCCGAAGGATTTTGGATGCGTTTTTCGAACAAAAATATGTCGCTGATGTGAGACGTACCATTCTTGGGTAACGAGACATTTTTTTTCGAAAAAAATAAAAAAAATGCTTTTTTATTTTTTAACAAGAAAGTTTATTCAATTCTGTACACGAAACGCTGGTCGCAAACTCGTTTCAAGGTTTTTATCGTGGAGAAAAAAAATGTTGAACTTGCATATTTTGTGAGTGTATCCGTCTTTAATTTCGAGAACAGTAGAACAACTACAGCAGTAGTCATGTTGGATCACGTAGTATCTGTTTGATTTCACGTCCGTCGGAGAGTGAGGTTCAGAAGGCCATGACTATCACGACGAGAAGTGACATAATGCTGAAACTTGGATCCGAAGAAAATTAAATACAGCAAGACCGGGCAAACGTAACTCGACCGATCCTTTTCTGATTAACGATAGCCGTCGTATCTTTATCGAATAATTATGAAAGATCATTCGGCATCGTTGATCAGTGAAGGTGAGGTAAAGTTACGTTTGTCTTATCTTAAATAATTTTTTTTTGCGTGAATCTAAGGTTTTCGCGCATCGGTCCATCGCGCTTTCACAAGGCACGTTCACTGCAAAATGTCCGGTTTGTCAGTGGTTTTCGTCGCCTTGTAAACAATGCCCATGACGTGAAACGTCTCCGTGCATGGAAACCTTGTCCATACAAAATTACATAAAGCGAGACGGCGAACGTAGCTCGACCGATCCTTTTTTCATTAACCATATCTCATCTCGATCGAATCGTTTTAAGATCATTCTGAACACTAATTTTACAACCATTCCGAAGACTAATGTTGATCTTAAAACTAGTCTTCGGAGTGGTCTTAAAACTAGTCTTGAGGATGATCTTAAAACTAATCTTGAGAATGGTCTTAAAATTAGTCTTGAGAATGGTCTTAAAACTGGTCTTGAGAATGGTCTTAAAACTGGTCTTGAGAATGGTCTTAAAACTAGTCTTCAGGATGGTTGTGAAACTAGTCTTGAGGATGGTCTTAAAACTAGTCTTGAGAATGGTCTGAAAACTAGTCTTCAAGATGAGTATAAAACTAGTCTTGATGATGGTCTTAAACCTAGACAAGTTTGAAGATCATTCTCAATACTAGTTTCACAACCATCCTGAAGACTAGTTTTAAGACCATTCTCAAGACTAATTTTAAGACCATTCCGGAGACCAATTTCACAACCATTCTAAAGACTAGTTTTCCAAACATCCTGAAGACTCAAGATCATTCTCAAGATCAAGTTTACAACCATTCTAACGTCTAGTTTTAAGACCGTTCTCAAGACCAGTTTTAAGACAATTCTCAAGACTAGTTTTAAGACCACTCCGAAGACTAGTTTTAAGACCACTCCGAAGACTAGTTTTAAGACCAACATTAGTCTTCGGAATAGTTGTAAAATTAGTGTTCAGAATGGTCTTAAAACGATTCGATCGAGATGAGATATCGTTAATGAAAAAATGATCAATCGAGCTACGTTTGCCCTGTCTCGCTTTATGTAATTTTCTATGGATACAAGGTTTTCATGAACGGAGACCTTTTGCGTCATGTGCATTAATTAAAAGGCGACGAAAACCATTGACAAACCGGACAATTTGCAGTGAATGTGCCTTGTGAAAGCGCGATGGACCGATGCGCGAAAACCTTAGATTCACGCAAAAAAAATTATTTAAGATAAGCCAAACGTAACTTTACCTCACCTTCTCTGATAAACGATGCCGAATGATCCTTCATAATTATTCGATAAAGATACGACGGCTATCGTTAATCAGAAAAGGATCGGTCGAGCTACGTTTGCCCGGTCTTGCTGTATTTAATTTTCGTTGGATCCAAGTTTTAGCATTATGTCACTTTTCGTCGTGATAGTCATGGCCTTCTGAACCTCACTCTCCGACGCACGTGAAATCAGACAGAGACTACGTGATCCAACATCACTACTGCTGTAGTTGTTCCACTGTTCTCGAAATTAAAGACGGATAGACTCACAAAATATGTAAGTTCAACATTTTTTTTCTCCACGATAAAAACCTTGAAACGAGTTTGCGACCAGCGTTTCGTGTACAGAATTGAATAAACTTTATTTTTAAAAAATAAAAAAGCATTTTTTTTATTTTTTTCGAAAAAAAATGTCTCGTTACCCAAGAATGGTACGTCCCACATCAGCGACATATTTTTTTTCAAAAAGCGCATTCAAAATCCTTCGGAAACCGCTTCTTAAACCCCCCGATTTGTCAACGCCAAAGCGGTAAAAAGTACATGGCCACCTTATAATTGTCATACTGTATATAGATATATACGTGTGTTCCATCCTGTCTCTGGGTCTTTCCAGGTATAAAATGATCTGGCAGTGGGTATTTTTCCAGGCTAGAGAGAATTTTTCAATATATTCAAGATAATTCCTTACACTTGAAGCAAGCTACAATGTAAGATGATTCATACAAATATTGAAAGTTATTAAAAACGTTTTTCAAATAAATAAATAATCCACAGTAGAATCATGGTTCATGTATGCCCTTATATTAGGAAGCTTGCATGAGATGGTCTCACTCACATTCACGCGCGCGCATAAGACGGTCTCACTCGCATTCACGGGGGAGGTTTTGTGGGTCTGTCGGGGTGTTCCCACCGGAATTTCGGTCTGGCATCGGGAAGATTATTTCATGGGGATGTATTTTAGAATAATCAATCAAACCCAACCTGATTATTTTACTGTAAATAGGGCAGTTTAGTGCGCCACTTCAGCCCCCTTTTGCACCCACTTTCCCCCACCCGGAGGCGGTGCATTTTTGCCTGTACCATAAAGCGAAAACAGTCAGCTTCACCGAACAGGCAAAGTTATTCCTGTACGGTGAAGCTGACTTTTGCCACTTTTGTGCACGGCGGGGAAGGCGATATATTTGTATGTATAATATAGAAATATCACAGTCTGCGCCTCACAGCTAACCTTCTCAGGGTTCTCGCACATGAAACAACGTTGCTATTTTGCTGTCACACACTCGAGCGGGAGACGTGCCTGCCGAGCACCAACGCGTAGCGCTAGCTAATCACGGCGATGTGTGGTATTTGACCGACTCGACGGTGTGCCAACAAACTGCTACATCGGTCATGTGCGAGCACCATCGGCAACACCGCAGGGGCAACGTACGAAACACCGCACGAAGAAGAAACGTAAGGGACGTAAGTGTTCCGTATACCGCATAGCTTAAATGCCCCTTTGTATGAACCCGATATATATATATATATATATATATATATATATATATATATTGTTACGTCCCGATATGTCGAGATGGAGAGAGAGCGTAACGAGTCCCGGTTGAATATGGGGTTGTCTCTTATTTAGACCGGAATGTGCCGATCAGGGATCGAGGCACAGCGAGGGCGATCGTTGAATGAATGAATTGTACATTGTATCTGATAAAAGTCAGGCGTAGCGGGTTGTTTGTAATAAAAACTCGTTGAACAGTTTTCACTTTTAACGAATAACAAAATATTAATTTTATTCACTTTTCGGTTTCAAACTTTTCATATCGCAATTTTGATTTACAATTGGTTCACAAATTTTAGTTTTCGATTGGTTCACAAATTTTAGTTTTCGATTGGTTCGCAAATTTTAGTTTTCGATTGGTTCGCAAATTTTAGTTTTCGATTGGTTCACAAATTTTGGTTCTCAATTGGTTCGCAAATTTTAGTTTTCGATTGGTTCACAAATTTTGGTTTTCGGTTGGTTCACAAATTTATTATTCATGATTTACAATTTTCATGGTGTTCACAAATTTCGTTTTGCAAATTACAACATTTTCGGTTCTCGTATTGCACAACAAATTACAAAATTTTCGTTGCCTGTCCACGATCGGTCACAAAATCCCCGGTTTATGGTTTCCTGTGCAAGCGACGTTCACTTTTCGATTATTTAACCCTTCGGAAAACCGGCCCTGGACTGTCGCTAGGAGTAGTCGTCGTGAAGCTCGGGTTCCGGAAAGGTGATGAGTGCCGCCCGTTATAATTCGGGTTTCGGTCACCGCTTATATTTCTCCGTTATTACGTTTCACATTTGCGTGTCCTTGCGCTTCAACGACAATACCGGTTAAACTTCGATAACTCGACCGCTGATCCGAACTTCGAAGAACTCACAAATTTCAAATGTATTACTTTTATATTTTTAGCGAAAAAAAAAAAAATGGAACTTCACGTGGTCGACCATACTGGTCGATCCACGGAACGAAAACACCGAACTATATTTTAACGTGGTCGATCATACTGATCGACCACGGAGTAACCGGATTAATATTCGAGGTTGACCATCGTGGTCGAAACTCTCATGAAGGACTCTTTTTTATTTTATATTTTGAACCAAACTTTATAGTTTTAACGTGGTCGACCATACTGATCGACCACGGAGTAACCCGGATTAATGTTCGGGCTCGACCATCGTGGTCGAGTTCCCGTGAAGGACTAACTTACTCCTAATTAATCCTAAAACAAAAGGCGCATTTTATTCTGCGTATGAAGTGGGAGATGCCGGCGCGTGGGGGATGATTCGTTCCCACACGCCTTGACATCTCCGTTATCAAGAGATTTCGCTTAACTAAGGTGCCCGCAGAATCCCGCCTCGGACACAAGCCCTCGTCGTGGGAACGCGCAAAACGCCGAAGACGCTGACTTTGAGTCAGGGTCCAGACTACATCCCGCGATAAGCGCGCTTCAGTTTTCAAAAGTATTTTCGAGCGTGTGAACCGGTCGCTTGACCGTTCTGTGCCATAAGGGCATTATCCCAATGTTTAAGCGAGGATTCCGCAAATCCGAGCAACTTTTGAAAAAAAAAATTTTAACTCGTGAGAAAATTGATGAAAAACAAAAGATGAAACGACCAATGGGATTTCCCAATGATTTGAAACCCCGGACGTAACACCTCCCCCCTTTAAAACGATTGCTACGCTGAAGCTTAGCAATCGGGAGGCGCATAGCCGCAAACATCGTACGGGGTGTATACGTCCCTTTTTATTTGATAATTTTTTTAATTTTCAATTCCTTAATCCCCCAAACTAATTTAAAAATTTTAAATTCGTAGTTGATATATTTTTTATTTTTTTTTATTTATTTTTTTATTTTTATTTTTTTTTATACGACAAGGAATTATCGAGTATTCGTCGCAGGCTCCACTGAGTCCCTCGGCAAGTTCACATTGACAAGCAAGTGTTCCTTTTCGTTAAAAACACGACGATCGACGCAAATTGCAACATCTTTATTATACTCATTGTAGAGAAGCGATGCTTCTGTTATTCTTCCTAAATTTTCCCTTCCTCCTCAACTCGGAAGGTATCGACTCGATATATGATGTAGATTGAAAAAAAAATGTATTTCCAATAACGCATTCGTGCCATTGGTCAGATCGACGAAATTTTTGCTTTAAATTTATTACGCGTTTAATTTAAAACGCGTGTGTTTTTTTTTATTATTTTCTTTAAATTTGTTTATTTATTTATTTTTTTATTTTGCGAAAATGATCATATCGAAAGTGACCAACGAAAGACCGCTCAAAGTGTCCTACCGATCGCGCAAAAACACTCAAAACGGTATTTGACAAGAAAAATATTCTAATTCTTTATGTTTCGCCTTTTTTTTTTTTTTTCTTTTAAAGTCCTTCGTATTGTCGACGAAACGACGAAATTTCTGGTTCAACTACGAGAATTCGATATTGGTTATTCGTTCTTTATGTTTCTTTAATCTCCTTTTTCATCGGACAAATGACAAGATTTGGTATTCACGAAGACATGAATGGCAACTCAACAATTGTTCGTCGTTTCTCGTTTATACTCTTTTTTCCTTAAATAAATTGCAGCTACGTTATCGCTAAGTAATTAACTATTAAACTAACTTGCAATTGTGCATTATTCTTCTCTTTTATTTTACTTCATTTTTATTTGTTTTTGTTTCTCCCTCTTTTATTTCATATTTTAGCATCGAATCTTAATTCTACTTACAATCTTGAACATTTTCAAATGATTCAATCTGGCGTACATGAGTTATCGAAACAAACAAAAAGAAAAAACGCCACTCCAATGATTCGCAAACATCATCAAATACAACATATCTCATTTGAAATTTCACTCCGTGCGTTCTCTTAAGACATATACACGCCCGCGCGGGGGTCGTGAGGGATAAGGATTCAATATCAAATAATTAATCGTCGACGACTACACAATTTTATAAATTTTGATAATAATAATAATATGCATGAGAGAATTGATCTCGATTCAATTAAAACGATCATCGTGCATAAATATTAGCTCTGTACAAGGTTAATCGCATATAGATACAATTGGTAACTAGAATGAAAACGTTTTTCGCTCTCAAGCGAAGTTTGTACCAAAATGACGAGTGTATAATACGATCGACAGTGATGAATTTTCTACAGAAAAATAACAAAAAACATGATATTTTAACGTGTCTTGTCAAATACGCGGAAATTATCGTCGAGGCATTAATAGAATCAAAGAATTTGCATTTTCCTTTCTTTCCTTCTATACACATTTCGATATTCGAGAAGAAATGAACTTGTTCATTGCTACGAACTATTAGGCCATTAAAGATAAAATATTTGCATTACTTAATCACCGAGCAAATTAATTTACCCTGTATCATAGAAGATTGGGCGAATAATTTTTATTTTTACGTATAGTTGGAAAAAATTTAGCTTCACGATGCAAACTCGTAAATCATTATTGCACACAAATTTTGTGAAACATTCCGTTACGACAAACTTTAGTTGTAAAAAAAAAAAAAAATTATCGCTAATGAAAGTTGCTGTTAATTATAAAAAAGAAACTAATTTATCTTTAATCCACGACATGGTTTTCCATTTTTTTTTTAACGACGCTTTTGTACAAAAAGCTAAAAATAGCTTCTTGGTAATTCTTGCTAATTGTTTTAAAAAATTTTTTAAATTATTGTAGCTTGGTTCCTTTTTGCCGAATCTTTCTATCGTACACGGCCAAACGTATGAATTTATCTTCCCTAGGATATTTCTCGAAGTAACGTGAAATTATATTTTGTAAATAAAAAGAATTTGCCATGTAGTGTAAAAAGGTGAAAAATTGCGATTAAAAATTTTCCAAAAAATAGTGCAATGACAGAAAAAAAAATAAAATAAACATCGTCCATTCTTGATTAAAAGGATTCAGTAACGAGATTTTCGAATGAAATAATTTATGAAAAATCTGAAAATAAAACAAACAAAATTTCAATTCTTCCCTATATTTTGGTTGTAAGGTGAAAAAAGTTTTTTTAAATAATTTATACACGCATACGTTATCGTCACGAATCTTCGATTATTCTCTCTTTTAACTCCGCGCGTCCTACTTTTAATCCGTCACTATCGATAACATTTGCGACATTAATGCTTTTCTTGAGCAATTTTATTATTATTTTCTTTTTATTTTCGAATTCAAGTGCAGAATTCGAGCACGAAGCATTCTGTTCATCATTTGGAAATGTTCCGATTTATTCTTATCACGACCGGAAACACTCATGTTTTTCCATTGGAATGAAAAAACAAAAACAAAATGAACATCGACCAAACCACGGGAAAACGGTCGATAAAAATTCTTTTGCGTCGATTTATCAAAATCGGTATTTTCTCTCGCAAGTCTGATTTCCTTCGAGAGCTTAAAAAAAAAAGGCTCGATAAACCTTATCAAACGACATTTCAATCAAACTATCCAGCGGAACGTAGGCGAATTTTCCAACCTCGCCCGCAAACAAATTGAGCGCGATATAAAAAATCAAAAGAATACAAAAACAGAAGATGCCTTCAAAACAATTCAGTTGGCACATATATTGATGTCTCCATGGACAGGTGTAGTTTCACTTCACACGCCCATACACACACTCGAAAAATAATTGGTCGAAATTTAAATCACACTGTCAGATCAAACAGGCGAGTACTCATCTTTTGTTGATAATGACGAGGAGCGACGATAGCTGCTCTCTCGCTGTTTTGATTTTACCAACTTCGTGATGCCACAGGACCTCCGATTGCAGCAGCTCGCTGTCGTTGCGCATTCCGTTGTGTGATAAGCGGTCGTTGTGCCGCGTGCGTGTGCTGCATCATCCCGGGAGAGTAGCAGCTAATTTTGCAGTTGTCCATTACGCTGGATTTTTTTTTTTCACTGTCTTCGGGAATTTTATGTCGTGAAACACCCTTTTTCGTTGTTAGCGCACATTTCCGAGTCTGTCTTGCAAGAGCGCGCGATCGCGGATTACCCTTATTTTGCATTATTTATTTATTTATTTAATTTTATTTTTTCATTTTGTTTTGTTTTGCGCGCACTTCTAATTGAATTTCCTCTTGCAGTGTCCGTAAGAATATTCGGAATTCATTTATTATTTTATTCACTTTATTATCCATTTATTTATTATTCTGTTTCTGTTTTATTTATTTATTTTATTTTTTTTTGTTTTGTTCTGTTTTGCGCGCACTTCTTATTGAATTTATTTCATTGATTTTATTATTTATTTATTTATATTTCCACAACTGCGGGTTGTCCACTTCCGCATATCTCGTAAGGAAAAAATACGTCGTCATCAATTGTCCATAAGTTTGTTCATTTTTATTTTCCGCAGACGCGCGCCATCGAATTTCGCATTTTGGAATAAAGATGCGCGGTCGCGTATTATTTATTTACCTGCCATGGCCAGGGTTATTTTCATTATTGCCCTTTAGATTCATCAGTCCGAATTTTAGTCCGTTAATTTATTGATTGATTGTTTGTTCTTGCCTAGGTTATCTTCATTCACTTTGTTTCGTTACTTATTTTGATCCAAAAAGGACATTTCACCAAAAGTCACCTGTCACTCTTCGATGGTTTCCTCATATTTTGTTACCATCACACTTTGTCGACCATCGCGCACTTTATTTCGTAGGTTTATTTTATTATTTTATTTTTATTATTTATTTATTTATTTATTCATTTATTTATTTATTTATTTATTTATTTATTTATTTATTTATTTATTTATTTATTTATTTATTTATTTATTTATTTATTTATTTATTTATTTATTTATTTATTTATTTATTTATTTATTTATTTATTTATTTATTTATTTATTTATTTATTTATTTATTTATATTTTTTTTTATGGAGAATTTTATAACACAAAAAGTCAACAATCGCGCACTCGCGTAGATCCCACCGCTGTCACCAGAAAATATATTCAAACCTGTTACGTCCCGATATGTCGAGATGGAGAGAGAGAGCGTAACGAGTCCCGGTTGAATATGGGGTTGCCTCTTATTTAGACCGGAATGTGCCGGTCAGGGATCGAGGCACAGCGAGGGCGATCGTTGAATGAATGAATTGTACATTGTATCTGATAAAAGTCAGGCATAGCGGGTTGTTTGTAATAAAAACTCGTTGAATAGTTTTCACTTTTAACTAATAACAAAATATTAATTTTATTCACTTTTCGGTTTCAAACTTTTCATATCGCAATTTTGGTTTACAATTGGTTCACAAATTTTAGTTTTCGATTGGTTCGCAAATTTTAGTTTTCGATTGGTTCGCAAATTTTAGTTTTCGATTGGTTCACAAATTTTGGTTTTCGATTGGTTCGCAAATTTTAGTTTTCGATTGGTTCACAAATTTTGGTTTTCGGTTGGTTCACAAATTTCGTTTTGCAAATTACAACATTTTCGGTTCTCGTATTTCACAACAAATTACAAAATTTTCGTTGCCTGTCCACGATCGGTCACAAAATCCCCGGTTTATGGTTTCCTACGCAAGCGACGTTCAATTTTCGATTATTTAACCCTTCGGAAAACCGGCCCTGGACTGTCGCTACGAGCAGTCTTCGTGAAGCTCGGGTTCCGGAAAGGTGATGAGTGCCGCCCGTTATAATTCGGGTTTCGGTCACCGCTTATATTTCTCCGTTATTACGTTTCACATTTGCGTGTCCTTGCGCTTCAACGACTATACCGGTTAAACTTCGATAACTCGACCGCTGATCCGAACTTCGAAGAACTCACAAATTTCAAATTTATTACTTTTATATTGTTTCGGTGTTGTTGAAATCAAATAAACTAGTGCCAGTATTGGATATAAGAGGTCAAAGGATAAATGAATTAAACACAGTTGTAAGAGAAAAATATGAAAAGAAAATATATTAAAATTAATAACAGATTAAGTAATAATGAATGATGATGTTACCTTGTCTTATTACTAGGCGATTAGAACGTATTGATGATGAGTCGTACATGGTTACGCTAGATTAAATGAACACGAGTTCGCGAATGTAAAATTACGCTGATTACAAATGAATTTTGCTAAATACAATTAGCCAAAGTTGTAGATGAGTACAATTGAGTTTTACAATGTAAAAAATATCGATGAACGAGTATAACAATAGTGATCTCACACAACGAGATCGATGAACGCACAATGGCGAATGCCACGTGTTGAATTCCACACCGTGATTAATTGCTACGCAATTAATCACTTAATCATACACAAAATGAGCTTAGCAGTCCTTGAACAAGTCTATAACGAATCGCACAAACACACTTGAGTATTGCACTGAGTTATCACAAACGATACGCTCGACGAATGCACAATGGCGAATGTCACGTGTCAAATTTCACACCGTGATTAATTGCGACGCAATTAATCACTTGATCACACACAAGATGAGCTTAAAGTTCTTTGAGCAAGCCTACAATGAGCCACACAAACCATACTTGAGTACTGCACTGAGTTTTCACTGAATTTTCACTGAACGTTGCGCATTGAGTCGACAATGATTTAACGGTACGGGACGAGGGCACGTCCGCCTTGGACGATTGATACAATGAGAGAGAGAAGAAAAGGGAGGGAGAAGGCCACCACGTCGAGGCGAGTGCGTAGTCGATGGAAGTGACGTGTCGATGAGCCCCCACGTGTCGATTGATTATTGGTCGAGAGCGCGAGAAGCGCGTGTGCGCATGAGCACACGGGCACAACAGTGTCCAGCGCGTCGGCCACATGGCGGTCAGCGTACTGCGTGAGTTTGCTGACCGTCCCGAGAACACGCATGAGTACTGCGAGCGTCAAGCTGACCAGGGGGCCCGTAAGGTGCTGCCACCTCACGACCGCGAGGTCGAAACATATATTTTTAGCGAAAAAAAAATGGAACTTCACGTGGTCGACCATACTGGTCGATCCACGGAACGAAAACACCGAACGTTATTTTAACGTGGTCGATCATACTGATCGACCACGGAGTAACCGGATTAATATTCGAGGTTGACCATCGTGGTCGAAACTCTCATGAAGGACTCTTTTTTATTTTATATTTTGAACCAAACTTTATAGTTTTAACGTGGTCGACCATACTGATCGACCATGGAGTAACCCGGATTAATGTTCGGGCTCGACCATCGTGGTCAAGTGCCCGTGAAGGACTAACTTACTCCTAATTAATCTTAAAACAAAAGGCGCATTTTATTCTGCGTATGAAGTGGGAGATGCCGGCGCGTGGGGGATGATTCGTTCCCACACGCCTCGACATCCCCGTTATTAAGAGATTTCGCTTAACTAAGGTGTCCGCAGAATCCCGCCTCGGACACAAGCCCTCGTCGTGGGAACGCGCAAAACGCCGAAGACGCTGACTTTGAGTCAGCGTCCAGACTACATCCCGCGATAAGCGCGCTTCAGTTTTCAAAAGTATTTTCGAGCGTGTGAACCGGTCGCTTGACCGTTTTGCGCCATAAGGACCTATCCCAATGTTTAAGCGAGGATTCCGCAAATCCGAGCAACTTTTGAAAAAAAAAATTTTAACTCGTGAGAAAATTGATGAAAAACAAAAGATGAAACGACCAATGGGATTTCCCAATGATTTGAAACCCCGGACATAACAATATTTATACTAGTATATATATATATATATATATATATATATATGTAACATGTGCCTCGTCGAGCTCGTGTTTTCGTCATCCCTAGGACCCCGTGCGTGGTCCCTCTCGCCCCCGCCAGTCCCGTCGGCGATCGTATTTGAGCTTGCGCCGTGAACGCCGGCAGTCATAGTACTAGTATAAGACAGAGAGAGAGAGAGAGAGAGAGAGAGCGAGAAAGACTCAGATATGGCACGTGTAGCTGTATCAGCTGGTGATTTTTGTTTTGTTAGAAAGAGTACGTTCGTTGATTTTTTAATTGTATATCCGTGTTGGATTTGAAAGTGCCGATGTGCAGAATAGTTGTAATTGTGTAGTCAACTAGAGAAAATTGAAACGTTTCAATAAAAAATACATTTTAAGTCGTTAATGGGCGTGATAAATGTAATTGTGTAGTTAACCGCTCTAACGTAGAGCAAGAAGCAAGTAATCTTCATTGCTCGAAAGTTTGACGCATGTCGAACCACCCGTCGATGCATGCCGACGGAGATCCGTAGCATAATATAACTTATTTGTTTAATTAATTATTATTATTTACTTTGACCGCTCTCATGTAGAACGAGAAACGAGCAATCTCTTTGCCCGAAAGTTTGACGCTTGTCGAACCACCCGTTGATGCATATCGACGGAGATCCTTAGCATAATATAACTTATTTGTTTAATTAATTATTATTATTATTCACTTTGACCGTTCTCATGTAGAGCGAGAAACTAGCGATCTTCATTGGTCGAAAGTTTGACGCTTGTCGAACCACCCGTCGATGCATGCCGACGGAGATCCGTTGTATAATATAACTGATTTGTTTAAATTATTATTATTATTATTTACTTTGACCGTTCTAACATAGAGCGAGAAACGGGCAATCTTTATTGGTCGAAAGTTTGACGCTTGTCAAACCACCCGTCGATGCATGTCGACGGAGATCCTTAGCATAACTTATTTGTTTAAATTATTATTATTATTATTTACTTTGACCGTTCTAGCATAGAGCGAGAAACGAGCAATCTTCATTGCTTGAAAGTTTGACGCTTGTTAAACCACCCGTTGTTGCATATCGACGGAGATCCTTAGCATAACTTATTTGTTTAAATAATAATTATTATTATTTACTTTGACCGTTCTAACATAGAGCGAGAAACGAGCAATGTTCATTGCTCGAAAGTTTGATGCTTGTCAAACCACCCGTCGATGCATGTCGACGGAGAACCTTAGCATAACTTATTTGTTTAAATAATAATAATAATTATTTACTTTGACCGTTTTAACATAGAGCGAGAAACGAGCAATCTTCATTGCTCGAAAGTTTGATGCTTATCGAACCACCCGTCGATGCACATTGGCGGAGATCCGTAGCATAATATAACTTATTTGTTTAATTAATTATTATTATTATTTACTTTGACCGTTCTCATATAGAGCGAGAAACGAGAGATCTTCATTGCTCGAAAGTTTGACGCTTGTCGAACCACCCGTCGATGCATGCTGACGGAGATCCGTAGTATAATATAACTGATTTGTTTAAATAATAATAATTATTATTTACTTTGACCGTTCTAACATAGAGCGAGAAATGGGCAATCTTTATTGCTCGAAAGTTTGATGCTTGTCAAACCACCCGCCGATGCATGTCGACGGAGATCCTTAGCTTAACTTATTTGTTTAAATAATAATGATTATTATTTACTTTGACCACTCTAACATACAGCGAGGAATGAACTACCCTGCTGCATGGTAGGAACAGTTGATACGAGCTGCATACGCTATGGTGTGTCCAAGCGCTACCGAGTAGCGGCGAGAGCCACTCGCTTCATATGTGTATACACAGCCATATGTAGAATAAGTTATGTGCGATCACGGCAACCGTCTGCTATTCGGCTTCGATGCTCCGTCACGCGAAGCATCGAAACCTCATAGAAGACGCGCGCTGTGACATCTAGCGGTAGTTAGCAGCGGCTCGCAGTGAAATACTACGAGCCCTGCACTACCGCGACGAGGAGGGCCGCGTCGAAATTTTCTTGTGGCTGATACATCCCGTTAATGGCCAGCCGGCGCATGGCTGACGCGAAGGCTACTTCCTTCGCGGCTTGCCCGCCTGTGACGGGCGTCAAGCGGACGTCCCATCACAATATATAAGTTCTGAAGCTGTAATAGCTACGAGCAATAGTTTCTGAGTTATGAATGTTCATGAGATTGAATGTTCGTTTTTCCAAGAAGTTAAGAAATTCCCAAAATTCATATCTGTGAAATTATTAATCGCAGATGTCATTATCACGGTGTAGAAGTCACGAAGGAAATTTCCGAAAAAAAAATTCAGTCAAACAACATGCCGGTTATGAAAAATTATATAAAAACATGAATATCAAGTTATGGGAAAAACGCTTTTTTATACGAATGCTTTTCGGCACCGTGTTTTTCGAGATATTTTGTCACATGTCTTGTAACGGTATTAACTATCGTTAACTTATTTATAAAGGTGCGGACTTGAAAATAAATAAAGATATTGAGCCAGGTTAGGGTCATACAGTAGTCACGATTTATTTTTGCACAGTATTCGTAGTTCTGAGTGTTTTTTGTATTGTTGCGTCCTGTGGCTTTCGGGAATTTTGCAACGATTCGAAATTGTCGGTATAAGGCAATTTTCGGATATTCAATGGAACGATCACAAGAGAGGAAGATAATTTATTTTCTCTCTTTTCAACACCGAATAAGAGTGCGAGTATGCGTCGAGTTAGTCACCCACACCAACACGGTCACGCATCAACGTGAATCTCTGGCTGGCGACACAACGACGCCAGCAATATCAATGGTGAAAAATAACAATTTCTTTAACATCAACGTCAAGAGGAAACATCGATTGAGCTAGCGAGAAAAAACATTGGAGATAGTATTGGGTTACTCTAAAACGTTGGTGGGCCTTTGTGCCAGAGCGTGAGACCCATGCGTCGAAATCTTCATGCGCGCGTGGCACTACTACCAGGCCACTGACTCATCGATACTCTCACAGGCACTACGGCGCGTGTACACTAATATACCGAAGTGTGACGGAGATAGAAGGCGTGCATTTCTTTACCAATGAAAAGAACAGTGTTTCCTTTTTCTGGACAATAAAACTATATGACTATATTTGCCGAAAGTGCGCGAGTGAAAATGTATTGTAACAGTAATGTAGAGTCAAAGCATGAGTATGATACCTGGATCAGGTCGTCATGGGTATTAGGGAAAAATATTGCGTTATACGTTTGCGAGCGAAATTATTAGATCCTTATGTGGGAATTCGTGTGAGCTCCAATTGGTCAAATTATTAATTCGTTATTCACCTTATTTAGAGGTATATATATATACTCCTTCTGAGATTATATTTCTTTTGGCATTTTGTTCTATTTACTCTTGCCTTCAGCGTTGGTTTATTCAAGATTGCATATGAGCTCAGTTTTGTTAATACGATCTTCAGAGTGGAACATTCGAGACGGAGTTGAAAATTATGGCAGATAAGGATGGCGTGCATGAGTCTCGGACATGGTCGATGGATTGGGGTGGTGGATGAACAGTGAACAGGACCCTTGTTGGAGAAAGAATTTTAAGCGGCCACCAGAAACTTTCGACGCTGTTATAAACTCAACAATTCTTTCCAGGAACCTCTAGTGAAATCACTGTTGTCGAATGGTTATAAACATCCGTTGAAAGAAAAGACGTTATCCGGACACGAAACACGAACCCACGACTGTGGGAATATTTATACAAAATTCACGTGACATACAGTTCAATTGAAGTGACGACACTCGGGCTGAGGAGCTTTGTCTCTGGGACCGGAGCGGAAATATAACTACCCTCGTGCCCGTGGCGGTTTTCGTCGCACGAGTCACACAGGGGATAACTCGATTTCTTTCCCACCTACGCTGCGTGTGGCAATAGCCAGCCAGTAACGCCTAGAGACAGCGATGCAGGACCCACCAACGTCGAGGGACACATAGCCGTCATAAAAAGAAAGAAAAAAAGGGAATGCAGAGAGAGGACAATATAACGAACAAGTGTGCCCTCAACAATGAGCTCTTTCTTTACAGCCGGGAAATGAACAGACTAAATTGTAGAAATTGAATGACCAATTGTTGCTCGAGGGAATTTTCATAAAATCATAAAATAATAAATATAGTTTATAATTATTAATGTAAGCAGAATGTGTATGTTGAAGGAAAGATTGCATTTGAGTTTTGCATGAAAAAGGGATGAATGATGATTGCGAATGAATTTAAAGAAAATGCGTAAAAATAATAACACTACTTTCAATTTTCCTTTTGAACAAAATCATCATAAATATTTTAAATTCAGTTAAAAGTAATTACGCATAATAAAACGAGAATATTCTACATTTTCGACAGAGTAATAATGTTGAAAGCTAAATAAAAGATGCATGTATTTTGATAAAACCTTTTTACATTGGAAACTTAAAATTTGCAATGAATAATAATAACTTTAATACGCAATTGCAAGGAATGGAATGAGAAAAGAATAGAGAGAGAGAGAGAGAGAGAGAGAGAGAGAGAGAAGTGAAATAAGAAAGAAAGCGAAGACACCGCGAGAACCAAGGAGAAAATTGTGACGAAGAGAGATGCATGCAGAGAATGAGTGTGAGACAGAGAGATCATATGTAGAGCGAACGAGAGTATGGTATGAGAGTAGGAAAGAGTGCAGGAGGGGTCAGGCTATGCGTAAAGACATAGTGACCCACAGAGCCTTCGAAATAAGGGGTAGAATGAGAGAGAAGGAGAGATGGTCCGGAGCATGAGTATGAGAGAGATAGCGAGAGTTGTGCTAAGAGTATGGATGTTAGAATGAAAGAGGAGGATGTGGAAATGTGTGAGTATGAAAGAGATGGAATGATTTTTGGTTAAAAAAATATGAATAAAATAAGAGAGCGGGGTTTATTGCAATTTGACTTGCAAATTAATTATCGTAAGCAATGTAAGAATGATGTGAAGTAGGGTTAAGGGGATATGTAAGTTAAATGTTAGGATCATTTTGATTATATAGAGGCACATAGTCGTTATGAATGCGAGGTGGAGGTGGAGGGAGAGACCCATCGCGTCTTAGAGGCCGGAGGGCGGAATGTCCCACCACCGAAGCTAAGCAGTCTAACGAAGTCTATATAATGATGGGTCATAGGCCAAATTGGGCAGTCGTAATTTGGGCAGTAGTTGTTGGAGTAGTAGAGAGTTCGTCGAGTTCGTTTTGAGAGTAGTAGTAGTAGAATGTTCGTCGAGTTCGTTTTGAGAGCTATTTGTGAGAGTTCATTTTTTTGGAGAGTCAGTTACTTTTGGGAGTCCGTTTTTGTCAGTCATAGTTTGGAGAGGAGTTCTTGGAGTACGTTTTTGGAGAGAGAGAGTTGTTGTTAAGAGTTCACAGTCAGTCAAGTTGTAGTTCATTGTTCGCAGTTCATTTTTTTTGAGAGTCAGTTACTTTTGGGAGATCGTTTTTGAAGTCGAGTTTGAGAGAAATGTTTGACATTTCTTTGTACCGAGACACAGTTTAGTTGTTGCGGCTCCCCGTGGTAGTACGTTTTTTTTTGAGAATCTTTTATTTTTGGAGAGTCACTTCGGTTTGGGAGTTCGAGTTTTGACAATAAGTGATTGCGGCGTGTTGAAAACTCAACGCGGTTTTATTTTTATTTTAAAGTTGTAACGTGACAATTATGTGGTAAACGAAATAAATAAAAGTTTGTGAAACGGAAAGACAGCGATTGTGTTTAATTCATCGACATCACCAATCCACATCGTTTTATCTCGAATTATCGCATCGCCCGAAGGAAAGGAATTCCCATTTTTGAACATCGCTCCAGGTTCTGGCCATTCACCATCTTTTTCATCAATCCACATCGTTTTGTTTCCGTTTTCATTTTTTCATCACACGAGTAAGTACAAAAATGGTTTTCCTTTGCAATTTATTCGTTTCGATTTGCACCATGCCGCACCGTCTCGTTTCCCGGATGACAACCTCACCCGTAAGCGAATTTATTGTTCGCATCGAAAAGCTCCGCGCGGACTCCTTTGAGAGGTTTTTCAACTAATTTAGAGTCGACGTTCTTTTTGTCCCTATAGTGGTTTTCTTGCGCGCGTGATATTCATGATTAATTTAATTCTTTAATTTCCAATGATCCGTTCGTGTTTTATTCTTCGGGAATTCTCGAGGTGTTTTCTCCATTCGCCACCCGTTGGTTGGTCTCATGTCCCGAGCATGCACCCCGTAGCTACGCGGTGCCTGAGAAGTACTCCTCGCGTTTAAATTTGTTCAGGCTTAAGATTAATTTCGTTATTTAGTTTTCCGCGATGATTTAAGGCCGAATTAATTGAATTTCCATAATTTCTTTACTTCTTTTATTTTTATTATTTGACTTACTACAGCCGCTTATAGTCGATATGGAGGAATTTCACGTTCGAATTACCCTTATGGTAATCGTGATAATTTTATTGGTTGCCATTGTTTTAATGGCTCTATTAATGTGTATGGAGCATCGACTGGGGAGTCTCCCTGAACATCATCCATCTGTGTATTTTCTCCCTTATTAGGGTCCTTTAAATTCATCCCTGCGCGAATGATAAAATCAAATCTATCAATGGAGCTTTATAAAATATCATCATAAAAATTTGTTTTAATAATCATGGTTAACGACAAGTTATGTTCTTAAAATTCGCGAAATATTGAAATGCAATAGAAAAGTTATATCTTCCCCTTCATAATTACAAATTTGTACTCTCCACCCATCCCCGAGCAATTTTCCGCAAGGTTAGGCTCGAAACAGGGCATCTCCTTGACTGTCATCGACTTATCTCGAAAACGTGTAAAGGGGGAGCGTGCTCTCCTTGACCGAGATGGGAAAGTCGTAAGTCAGGACGTAACAGTATCGTTGTTGGTGTGTGTAATCTGTTTTATTCTTCGTAAAGATTTCAAATTGTCCCGCCGTGTATTATAGTAGCGCAGGTGATGGTTGTCCGTCAGGTGCTGCTCTCTATCCCTCTTTCCGTTAAAGCACTCCCGCTCACCGCCTGAGTCGTGTGATTGAGGCGTGTCGGATCGTAGCTCCACTCATCGTTGCTACGCGTGCGTCGCCGCGTGAGAAGACGCCGTTAATACTCGGGGATCTTCGTCACGCGATCGATTATCCTCGATAAGATCAGTATGGCCGCCTGTTAGGTGGTACGTCGTCTGGTGCGTAGGTGCTTGTGGTTTTTCTCGGTTTTAATATTTATTATGTGTTGTCTCGTGGTGCTTCGTTCTGTGTCTTGCCGTGATCCTTGGAGAAGGATTTTTCTGACTGTTTTTCCCTGGGTTTTTCTTCGTGAAAAGCGGCAGGTAGGTGCGTGCTTGTCACATTGCGCGCGCGTGTGTTGTGTGTGTGTGTGAGTATTTTAGGCGTCTCTCTTCTTCTATCTCTCTATTTCTAACCTATTTCACTTTCCTGTTTATCCCTTTTTCTATTTTTCACTTAATAATTTCTTATTTATTTTACCTATAGTTTAATTCCTTATTTCTCTTCCTCGTTATTATGTCTATTTTCCTTGTTATTCTATCAGATTCTTGTATTCCTATCCTATTTCATCCTTTCTAATTTGATTGTTTCTTACGTTCTATGCGCTGTTCCTTTCTCTTTCTCTTCACCTCGCCTGGCAATTGATCCCGCCTTTCTCCTGACTTTCTTGTAGATTTGTTCATTCTTGTTTTCATCCTTTTCGATTTCCCTTTTATTTTATTTTTTTTCTTATATTTAGTCGTTCTTAACTCTATATGTTCTTAAAGATATTGTTACAATTTTGGTTTTCTTTACAATTTTTGTATACTGTTCTGTTTGCTTTCTTTGCAGGTTGGGAGTCCCTGAATTTGACTCTGCCGGAAGATTGTCTTCGCCTGGCTCGCTGTTTCGTGCTTATCCATCCTAGACGCTGGTGAGGTGCCGTTTTCTTTCTTCTTCCCAATGTTCCCGGTGTACTTTTTGATATTTTTCCCTAGACCTTAATACGGTCAGTACTTTCTGTATTTCTGTTTCCAGAGAGAATTTCAGCTTTCCCGATCCCCTCACGCTTCCCTACGACTAGATCAGTATTCACGTGAGTTTCACAGTACTGGCTTTTCCTCTTTCAGTTAACAGACCGCCTATAGCAGTTTCTTCCTCCAATCCTCTATTTCCCAAGATATCCACTTTCCTTACGACTGGGACAAGTAGTCGTGGGCACCCTAGTAGGTCTGCTTTTGGAATCCAGAGTACAAGTGCCTTTCCTGGCGAAAACCGGTACTTTTATACCCTGTTTGCGGACCTTCCCTTCTTCTTCTCTACCCTTTCCCTTCCTCATCTTTTGCCACATTGCGGTATTTTGACGTGGACCCCTGTAATTGGTTATAACTATGACCTTCATAACGTGGGTAAATTGAACTCAATGGTTTAGTCCTTTCGTAAATAATGATGCCGCGAATCGTCTTGTTGCCATTTAGCGACTCTCTCCGCACCCCGCTCCCCGCGCTGTTGGTAATGTTGACGCAATTCAGTGCAAGGAGCAGGAAAAGAAAAAGAGGAAAAATAATGACACTCGGTATCGCATAAAGAAAAACCCAACCGACGTGTTATTAAACGTATCATAACTTTATTACATCTTGGAGATAGAAGAACATGTGTTGCTTGTACAGAGTACACGAACGAATATAAAGAGCCGCTTATGCGTATGACTCCTTCGAGAGACTTGACCGTACGCTCACGAGTTTTCGCGACTCCGACCTCGAGATCCGCACGCGCATATCAGCGCTGTCCTCTCGATACCACTGTACAGTCGGCTCTATGAGTGAATCGACGTACAGTCCACGCGATAAACATTCTCAATACTACCGCCTATTGAGCGTCTTGCTCGAATCAAGGACAGGTTAAAGCTCTTGCATAATTCCTTAAAACGTTCCCTTGGTAACGCTTTCGTGAAAATGTCAGTTCTCTGTCTTTCGGACGGAATGTATCGTACCACTATATCTCGACTTTCCGTCTTCCCTCGGACGAAATGATAACGCACGTCAATGTGTTTAGTGCGCTTGTGATATACAAGATTCTTGGCCAACTGTATAGCACTTTGATTGTCCACGTCCAAACTCGTTTCATTCGTACATGAACATTCCATATTGAATAATAACTTCCTCAGCCATATCACTTCCCTCGTTGCTGCCGACGTGGCAACGCACTGTGCTTCGGTGGTACTCAGTGTTACCAGATTCGGTTTCCGCGACTACCACGAAACAGCGCCATTTACTAGACAGAACACGTATCCAGTAGTCGATCTTCTTGTTTCGATGTCGCCTGCGTATCCCGGATCGGAGAACTCGATTAGTTCCGGCTCGCTACCGGCGTTTCTATACTCTATACCATAGTCACTGCACGCCAATGCTCACGACTGTGATTATTCAGATATTTACTGACTGTTTTGACAGCAAAAGCAATATCCGGACGCGATACCATTGCCAGGAACACTAAAGACCCGACCGTCTCACGATAGGGCACGTTACTCAGTCTCTCATCTTCTTTCTCAGAAGGTAACAAAACCACTTGTGGTTCAGCCGGCACACTCAACGGCTTAGCATCATTCATACGAAATTTTTCTAATATTTTCTTGATATACGCACTTTGGTGAATGACTAGAGATTTTCTCTCCCGATTCCGCACTATCTGCAATCCCACGAACATACGTAGGTCTCCGATTGTTATTTTCAAGGCACCACTTAACTTACTCGCAATAAAGTCCAAAGTCTTTTTCGAATTTGCCGCAACTAGTCCGTCGTCACCAAATAGAGCTAGATACACTGGTGCACTCTCGAACTGACCTACGAACATACACTTGTCCGCCTCGCATTCCTTGAACTTGAACTCGCTCAGAAAATGCGTAAACCGTCGGTACTAGCACCGTGGAGCCTACTTGAGGCCGTACAACGTTTTATCCAGCTTGCACACCATCTTTATGGCACCATCTGGTCCTCTTCCTATGTTGAGTCCCTCCGGGATTTCCATGTAGATCGTTTCATCCAGTTCTCCGTATAGAAATGCCGTTTTAACGTCAATTCGCATTAATTCGAAGTCTTTCTTGGCCGCCACCGCAAGAATCACTCGCAGCGAATCGTACCTGACCACAGGAGTGAACGTCTCGGTGTAGTCGATCCCGAGCTGTTGCAGGAATCCTCGTGCACACAGTCTCGCCTCAAAACGTTGAGTTTTGCCTTCGGCGTCAGTCCTTATTGTAAAAACCCACTTGGAGTCAATCGTTTTCTGATCCGACGTTTTCGGCATAAGTGTCCACGTGCCACTTTCTTCATGCGCCGTCAACTCCTTCTCAATAGCTCTTGTCCATTGTGTGGCTTCGGGTCCGACCATCGCTTCCCGATATGTATTTGGAACGATAGATTCGGCTATATCCACTTCGTATCTCAGCGGTGCCCACGATCCCTCAGATTGTGGAGAGTTCCATGAAGTTCCCTCTCCTTGACGTCGCCTTCGTTTCTCTCATTGTCTCCAGGGTCATCAGCCCCTCGTAATTCATTTTCGTCGGTTCCTTGATTCTCGTCAAGGGGGGGGTGGACAATTGGTGTCATGCAATTTTTGGTCAAAAACTGCTTTACGGAGAGAGCGGCGTGGGCCGGCGCGTTGTCTTGATGGAGGAACCAGTCACTTGTGCGCCAAAGTGACTCTGCTCATGTGCAAATCTTTGGATAAAATCCTCTGAATTGAACTCCATGATATCCCAGACATCTCACAGAGTTGATCAATGGTTCGGCGACGGTCTTCATGAATGAGAGCATTGAATTCGTCGACGTTTTCGTCACTTCTTGACGTTTAGGGGCGTCCTGAACGGGGTTGGTCTTCAATTGACCTTTCTCCATTTTTAAAACGTGAAAACTACTCGTAGACTCTGGTTTTACTTAGGGCAGCATCTCCATAAGCAGTCTTAAGCATTACAGTAGTTTCCGCGACCGATTTCCCCAACAAGAAACAAAATTTCACAGCCGCGCGTTGCTCTCGACAATCGGCCATCACGTTTTCGCCGAAATAGAAAAAGTTGTTTCACTACAAAAATTCCCACGCGCGAACCGATGCACTCACGGCGACAGAACTTCGCACACTAACTCAGAAGACGTGTTGCCACCGGACACCTGGTCGAGCAATGGGTTCCCCCACTCTCCCTCCCCGTCGCAGCGCAATTCCCCCTTTTTTTGGGTCCCCCCTCGTATATTGACCGCAGGTGCCTAGCTTCAGCAAGGTTCCACGTACAGTTTATTTCTTGCTCACTTCACTCGGACCAGTTTGCGACCGCAGCGACACCTTTTTGCTGAATTTTTTATGCCGCTTCAGAGTGCGAAGATCGGACTCCTTTACTCTAGGCTCCATGACTCACGTTATCGTTCGGTGCACGTTTTGCACTACGCACCGCACTAGTACTCGCCACGAATGCGCAGTCGCGAGATTTCTCGTTATCGCCTCGTTCTTCTCCCGGGGCTCGATTCTGCACTCCCGCGTAAAATGCCCGATCTTGTTACACCGATAGCACTTGATTTCTTAATTTCCTTTTCCCGGTTTCTTCCTCTTTTTATTGTTCTTTGTCGCGGCCAGTGCACTTGTTACGTCACTATGCGCACTGAGTCTCATGTCCTCTCTAATTAAGGGGCGAAATAAGGTTAGACGGTTCAAAAAATCGATTTTTTTTAAATTTCATAAATTGTTAGTAAAACTTTAGAAAAATATGTTCCCAAAATTTGAAATGAAAATTCCGACTCGTTCTATTGTTATAAGCCATTAAAGTGAGTAGCTCTCCTTCAGGCCCCGAGCGCGCCACGTGTATAACCGAGCGGTCACTCAGGTACCCATTTACTTACTACCTGGCATGTATTTGGGGGGTCACAGATACTACATTAAATGCCAGCAAATGTCCTTTTATGTATTTTCATAATAGAAACCTCAGGTAGAAATTTCTAAACGCATTGTAACTTGGCATCTGTTGAAAACGAAGCGTTGGTTTTCATCAGTTTTGTACAGACTTTTGAGCAGTGAATATCAAGTTTATAAGCAAAATGTCTACGTATCCGAAAAAAGATCATAGTATACCTTCTCGTACTAGTAGACCACGTAAAAGATCTTTTCACGGGAATCAATTTTCTAACAGTGAATCAAATAAATGTGATAAGAATGACGAAAGCATTAGTGTAAAAAAACTTTCAAGTGCTACGAGTGAAGATGTAATTGTTAATCCTTTACATTGTTATCGAATTATTGAATTTTTCACCACATTTACAGCCTTATCGGATATGTTAATTTGTCGAAATTGTCGTCAGGACGTAAGGTTTACAGAAAGTGGAATACGTGCCCTCGGTTTCAAGCTTGTTGTCAATTGCCAATGTGGTTCCAGACAAATTCAATCAGGTTCTTAGATAAACACTGGATTCGAGATAAACCGTAGAATTGTGTTTATCATGCGACTCTTGGGTGTTGGCCGAGAAGGATTAAATTTATTTTGTAATTATATGGACATTAGTTTAGGTATATCCGAAGATACTTACAACTTAATATACAAACACATCCACGCCGCTGCAAAAAAAGTGTTTGAATATTTCTGTCGAAAAGCTGTGGCAGAAGAAAAAATTGAAAATGATAGGCATGAAAGACCTGCTCAGAATTTTAAAGTATCTGGTGATGGGACTTGGAAAAAACGAGGGTTTAAATTATTATATAGTGTAACAACTCTCATAGCATATTACAGTTGCATATAAAATAGCACATAGCATATAAAAGTGATCGATATTGACGTACGGAGTAGTTACTGCCATGCATGTGCAGTGTGGCAAAAGAAGCCAAAAAATTCACCAGAGTATTTAGCTTGAGAAAAAGAACATGATGAAGAAGCGTGCACAAAAACGCATGAAGGTTCTGCCGGAAGTATGGAAGTGGAATCAATTAAAACCATGTTTTCAAGATCTGAAGAATTATATGGAGTGAAATATGGTAATTACATCGGTGATGGCGATTCCAAAACGTTCGCGGGAATTCTTAAATTAAATCCTTATGGTGAAGAACTGACTGTTATCAAAAACGAATGCATCGGCCACGTGCAAAAAAGAATGGGAACTCGACTACTAGCGGTTAGAAAAGATAAAAAATTAGGTGGAAAAGGAAAATTGACGGAGGCTTTGGTGAAAAAATTGAGTACTTATTACGGTTTGGCGATTAGAAGAAATGTTAATAGCGTAGAAAACACGAAGAAAGCAATAATGGCAACATATAATCACATGATATCGACAGATGAAAATCCAAAGCATGACGACTGTCCAGCTGGTCCAGATAGCTGGTGTAAGTGGAAACAAGCTGAACCTTTCGGAACGACCCCTGAAGCACATCCAACTCCATTACATCCTGATGTTCAAAATGAAATTTTACCGATATTCGAAGATTTATCACGAGATGACTTATTAGACAGGTGCTTAGGCGGCCACACCCAAAACGCAAATGAAAGCTTCAATTCAACAGTTTGGCATTTAGCCCCGAAGCACCTACATTGTGGGTTGAAAGTGATTGAGGTCGCATCATACCTGGCTGCTTGCTTATTCAATGAAGGAAGTTCAAACATTTTATTAGTGATGAACGAGCTAAATATTATAGTAAGTAATAGCAGCTACAGTTTCGCATATCAAATGGGCGAACGACGCGTAAGCCGACAAAATCGACGCAGCGCTTTGGAGACCAGAGAAGCTCGAAAAGCCCGAAAAGACGAGCTACGAGCTCAAAATGAGGAATTTAAAAAAGAAGAGGGCACTTTATAGTGCTGGAATAGCAGATTAACCTGTAAGTAATTTAAAAAAATGTATGACTGCCTTGACTTTGTTTTTCTTGGTAATATTTTTTCAAACGCGTTTTTCTGAAAACGACTTTTTTTTAACTTGCGTACACGCTAGTTTGAGAAGTTTTCAACCAATCGTTTTAAAAATTGGCAGTTACTTTCTTCATAGTATTGCGCTCTATATGAGCCTAAAATCGGAATATTATCATTATTTAAAATAAATTTTTTTTTGCAACTAAAGTTGTAAAAAATGGCAAAAAATCATGCTTTTTTGTTTTGACCCCTGTAAAAAAATCAATTTTCTATTTTTTTGATAGCATTTAGGTTCATATAGAACAGAGACATATAATAAAAGTAAATTTCAACCTCGTTTGATTCCAGATGAAAATTGCGGCTTCCAGAATGTACGCAAAATGCTGAGTCTGATTGTGACCTGCAATATGGGATCGCTAATATCTTGGGTGTTTTCCAAGGAAAGTCTTTAAAAATTTTATGGTATATACTTAAATATATGTATACAATATTCTCAAAGTTTCAATATATTATATTCATTTTTTATACTATAAAAAAAATCATGAAATTCATTGAGAAAACGCTGTCCTAACCCTATTTCCCCCCTTAACCTTTCTTGGAGATAGTCTAGAGCCTGACGATTCGGTTCTACACTAGCCCATGCCGTTTGCAGCGTACTAAACTCCGAAGTCACACTCCCCAATGCTTTCGCCATTATCAGGGAATCCGTCATCGCCTCGCTGATATCTCTCAACTGACCCGCCATGTTCTGGATCCTCGATACGTGCTCCACCGCTATATCGCCCGCGCTCATCCGGTACTCACGATTTTTGCTCTTGAATCAGACATAGTCTCATGGAGCCTAGAGTAAAGGAGTTCAATCTTCGTACTCTGAAGCAGCATAAAAAATTCAGCAAAAAAGGTGTTGCTATGGTCTCAAAGTAGTCCGATGTGAAGTGAGCAAGAAATAAACTGTACGTGGAACCTTGCTGAAGCTAGGCACCTACGGTCAATATACACATGACCCTTCGGTGTAATTGAGTGTAATCACGCGTCATCGTTAAAATAACAGTTTTATGAAACTTTTAATTACTGCCAATCTGTAAACGTAAGAACATAGAATAGCATTATATCGACTTTATAATATCCGAACAAAAAGAAATGAAATAGTTTCGTAAATGTTACAAAACAAATCAATGTGATTTATATTTAACGAAATTTAAAGTACAATAGGTGAGGAGATTGTGCATTGATTACTCCAGGATCAATAAATAACTATAAAGACATCCCAGTTAAAAAATACAGACGATGAGAGTAATAAATAATGAGGTAAACATCGGGTTTAGGGGACCCCCCTCCAATTCCTTTCGTAATAGGCTCATCCGACGCGCTTTCGCACGCGAAACAACTTTTTCCTCTGACAAAATTGGGGGACGTTATTTATTTCAAAGTTATTAACAAATAAAGTTCATAATTCATACAGCTATTTTCCTTATACCAGCCAGTCCCAATCATCTTGTCCTTCACATGTGTTGTTAAGAACACCCCCTGAGTACATACAAAAAGTTTTATCCGTCACTCATTGTTTGTTAAATAGTTATTAACAAAAGAAGTTTCATAAATCAAAAATGAAAAACTTATACTAGTGTATGGTGAACAGTACATGTATGAGCGGGGTCGCTGCGATCCCCGTGCACCTCCTACACGCCGGCCCAAAAACAAACCAAAAACAAACAAAAAACAAACCAAAACAACCAAACCAAACCAAAAACAAACCAAAAACAAACAAAAAGCAAACCAAAAACAAACCAAAGACAACCCAAAAACAAACCAAAAACAAACCACAAACAAACCAAAACAAACCAAAGACAACCCAAAAACAAACCAAAAACAAACCACAAACAAACCAAAACAAACCAAAGACAACCCAAAAACAAACCAAAAATAACAAACCACAAATTAAACAACACCCCACCCCATACGCGACCCACCTCCACCTCACTTTCCCGCCCTCATTTACTCATGTATATTTGTATTCGTATGATGAGCAGCATACGTATGAGCAAGGGATATATGTGCTATTTACTATACTTACGGGTTGTTTGGATTGTTTTTGGGTTGTTTTTGGTTTGTTTGTGTTACGTCCTGCGGCTTTCGGGAATTATGCAACGATTCGGAGTTGTCAGTATAAGGCAATTTTCGGATACTCAATGGAACGATCACGAGAGAGGAAGATAATTTATTTTTCTCTTTTCGACACCGAATAAGAGTGCGAGTATGCGTTGAGTTAGTCACCCAGACCAACACGGTCAGGCGCCAACGTAAATCTCTGGCCGGCGACACAACGACGCCAGCAATATCAATGGTGAAAAATAATAATTTCTTTATCATCAACGTCAAGAGGAAACATCGATTGAGCTAGCGAGAAAAAACATTGGAGATAGTATTGGGTTACTCTAAAACGTTGGTGGGCCTTTGTGCCAGAGCGTGAGACCCATGCGTCGAAATCTTCATGCGCGCGTGGCACTACTATCAGGCCATTGACTCATCGATACCCTCACAGACACTACAGTGCGTGTACAATAATATACCCAAGTGTGACGGAGATAGAAGGCGTGCATTTCTTTACCAATGAAAGGAACAGTGTTTCCTTTTTCTGGACAATAAAACTATATGACTATATTTCCCGAAAGTGCGCGAGTGAAAATGTATTGTAACAGTAATGTAGATTCAAAGCATGAGCATGATACCTGGGTCAGGTCGTCAGGGGTATTAGGGATAAATATTGCGTTATACGTTTGCGAGCGAAATTATTAGATCCTAATGTGGGAATTCGCGTGAGCTCCAATTGGTCAAATTATTAATTCGTTATTCACCTTATCTAGAGGCATATATATATATTCTCCTTCTGAGAATTATATTTCTTTTGACATTTTGTTTTATTTACTCGTGCCTTCAGCGTTGGTTTATTCAAGATTGCATATGTGCTGGTTGTTTAAGGGGAGCTCAGTTTTGTTAATACGATCTTCAGAGTCGAACATTCGAGACGGAGTTGAAAATTATGGCAGATAAGGATGGCGTGCATGAGTCTCGGACGTGGTCGAGGAATTGGGGTGGTGGTTGAACAGTGAGCAGGACCCTTGTTGAAGAAAGAATTTTAAGCGGTCACCCGAAACTTTTGACGCTGTCATAAACTCAACAATTCTTTCCAGGAACCCCTAGTGATATCACTGTTGTCGAAAGGTTATAAACATCCGTTGAAAGAAAAAACGTTATCCGGACACGAAACACGAACCCACGACTGTGGGAATATTTATATAAAAATTCACGTGGCATAGAGTTCGATTGAAGTGACGACACTCGGGCTGAGGAGCTTTGTCTCTGGGACCGGAACGGCAATATAACTACCCTCGTGCCCGTGGCGGTCTTCGTCGCACGAGTCACAAAGGGGATAACTCGATCTCTTTTCCACCTACGCTGCGTGTGGCAATAGCCAGCCTGTAACGCCTAGAGACAGCGATGCAGGACCCACCAACGTCGAGGGACACATAGCCGTCATAAAAAGAAAGAAAAAAAGGGGAATGGAGAGAGAGGGACAATATAACGAACAAGTGTGCCCTCAACAATGAGCTCTTTCTTTGCAGCCGGGACATGAACAGACTAAATTGTAGAAATAGAATGACCAATTGTTGCTCGAGAGAATTTTCAGGAAACTCATAAAGTAATAAATGTAGTTATAATTATTAATATAGGCAGTGGGTGTGTGCATTAAAAGGAAAGATCGCATTTAAATTTTGCATGAAAAAAAGGCATGAATGGTGATTGCGAATGAATTTAAAGAAAATGCGTAAAAATAATAATATTATTTTCAATTTTTCCTTTAAATAGGATCATCATAAAAATTTTAAATTCAGTTAAAAGTAATTACGCATGATAAAACGAGAATATTTCACATTTTTGGACAGAATAATAATGTTGACAGTTAAATAAAAGATGCATGTATCTTAATAAACCTTTTTACATTAGAAACTTAAAAATTTGCAATTAATAATAATAACTTTAATACGCAATTGCAAGGAATGGAATGAGAAAGGAATGGAATGAGAATAGAATAGAAAGAGAGAGAGAGAGAGAGAAGTGAAATAAGAAAGAAAGCGAAGACACCGCGAGAACCAAGAAAGGAGAAAATTGCGACGAAGAGGGATGTATGCAGAGAATGAGTGTGAGACAGAGAAATCATATGTAGAGTGAACGAGAGTACAGTATGAGTGCAGGAGGGGTCAGGCTATGCGTAAAGACATACACAGCGCCTTCGAAATGAGGGGTAGAACGAGAGAGAAGGAGAGATGGTCCGGAGCATGAGTATGAGAGAGATAGCGAGAGTTGTGCTAAGAGTATGGACGTTAGAATGAGAGAGGAGGATGTGGAAATGTGTGAGTATGAAAGAGATGGAATGATTTTTTGTTAAAAGGATATGAATAAAATAAGAGAGCGGGGTTAATTGCAATTTACCTTGCAAATCAATTATTGTAAGCAATGTGAGAATGATGTGAAGTAAAGTTAAGGGTATATGTAAGTAAAATTTTAAGATAATTTTGATTATATAGATGCATATAGTCCTCCTGAATGCGAGGTGGAGGTGGAGGGAGAGACCCATCGCGTCTTAGAGGCCGGAGGGCGCACTGTCCCACCACCGAAGCTAAGCAGTCTAACGGAGTCTATATAATGATGGGTCATACGCCAAATTAGGCAGTACGTTTCGCAGTCGTAATTTGGGCAGTTCATTTTTTAGAGAGTCAGTTACTTTTGGGAGTTCAGTTTTTTCGTCGAGTACAGTACAGTTTTTTTTGGAGAGTAGTAGCAAGGTAGTAGAGTGTTCGTCGCAGTACGTTTTGGAGACACAGTTTAATTGTTGCGACTCCCCGTGATAGTACGGTTTTTATTTTTCGAGAATGTTTTATATTTTTGAGAATCACTTCAGTTCGGGAATTCGAGATTTTGACAATAAGTGATTGCGGCGTGTTGAAAACTCAACGCGGATTTATTTTATTTTAAAAGTTGTAACGTGATAATTGTGTGGTGAACGAAATAAATAAAAGTTTGTGAAATGGAAAGACAGCGATTGTGTTTAATTCATCGACATCACCCATCCACATCGTTTCATCTCGACTTATCGCATTACCCGAGGGAAAGGAATTCCCATTCTTGAACATCGCTCCAGGTTCTGGCCATTTACCATCGTTTCATCAATCCACATCGTTTCGTTTCCGTTTTCATTTTTCATCACACGAGTAAGTAGAAAAATGGTTTTCCTTTGCAATTTATTCGTTTCGATTTGCGCCATGCCGCACCGTCTCGTTCCCCGGACGACAACCTCACCAGTGAGCAAATTTATTGTTCGCATCGAAAAGTTCCATGCGGACTCCTTTGAGATGTTTTTCATCTAATTTAGAGTCAACGTTCTTTTTGTCCATATAGTGGTTTTCTTGCCCGCGTGATATTCATGATTAGTTTAATTCTTTAATTTACAATGTTCCGTTCGTGTTTTATTCTTCGGGAATTCTCGAGGTGTTTTCCCCATTTGCCACCCGTTAGTTGATCTCATGCGCCGAGCATTCACCTCGTAGCTATACAGTGTCCGGGAAGTACTTCGCGCGTTAAAATTTGTTCAGGCTCAAGATTAATTTCGTGATTTCGTTTTCCGCGATGATTTAAGGGCGAATTAATTGAATTTCCATAATTTCTTTACTTCTTTTATTTTTATTATTTGACTTACTACAGCCGCTTATAGTCAATATGGAGCAACTTCAAGTTCGAATTGCCCTTATGGCAATCGTGATAATTCTATTGGTTGCCATTGTTTTAATGACTTTATTAATGTGTATGGAGCATCGACGGGAGAGTCTCCCTGAAAATCGTCCATCTGTGTATTTTCTCCCTTATTAAGGTCCTCTAAATTCATCTCTGCGCGAAGTATAAAATCAAATCTGTCAATGGAGCTTTATAAAATATCATCATAAAAATTTGTTTGAATTATCATGGTTAACGACATGTTATGTTCTTAAAATTCTCGGAATGTTAAAATACCATGGAAAATTTATATCTTCCCCTCCCTAATTACAAATTTGCACTCTCCGCCCATCCCCGAGCAATTTTCCGCAAGGTTAGGCTCGAAACAGGGCATCTCCCTGACTGTCATCGATTTATCTCGAAAACGTGTAAAGGGGGAGCGTGCTCTCCTTGACCGAGATGAGAAAGTCGTAAGTCAGGACGTGACATTTGGTTTGTGTTTGGATTGTTTTTGGGCTGGTGTGTGGGGAGTGCACGGAGGGCGCAGCGAACCCGCTCATACGTGTACTGTTCACCATACACTAGTATAAGTATTTCGTTTTTGATTTATGAAACTTCTTTTGTTACTAACTTTTTAACAAACAATGGGCGACGGATAAAACTTCTTGTATGTACTGAGGGGGTATTATTAATAACACATGCGAAGGACAAGATGATTGGGACTGGCTGGTATAAGGAAAATAGCTGTATGAATTATTAACTTTATTTGTTAATAACTTTTAAATAAATAACGTCCCTCAATTTTGTCACAGGAAAAAGTTGTTTCGCGTGCGAAAGCGCGTCGGATGAGCCTATTACGAAAGGAATCGGAGAGGGGTCCCATAAACCCGATGTTTACCTCATTATTTATTACACGCTCATCGTCTGTATTTTTTAACTGGGATGTCTTTATAGTTATTTATTGATCCTGGAATAATCAATGCATAATATCCTCACCTATTGCACTTTAAATTTCGTTAAATATAAATCACATTGGTTTTTCTGTAACCTTTACGAAACTATTTCATTTCTTTTTGTTAGTATATTATAAAGTCGATATAATGCTATTCTATGTCCTTACTTTTACAGATTGGCAGTAATTAAAAGTTTCATAAAATTGTTATAATAACGATGACGCGTGATTACACTCAATTACACCGAAGGGTCATGTGGATATTGACCGTAGGTGCCTAGCTTCTGCAAGGTTCCACGTACAGTTTATTTCTTGCTCACTTCACATCGGATTACTTTGCGACCGCAGCGACACCTTTGTTGCTGAATTTTTGAGGTCGCTTTTTTCGGCCGTTCCCCATTAGAGATTGAACTCCTTTACTCTAGGCTCCATGCATAGTCTATTCCACCTTTCTTTCGCAGCCACACTCGTCAGCGCGCACTGTAACTGCGCATCTTCCATCGTCGAGCCTATCAAGAACTTTGCTTTTGCGTCGTCGCGCACCCATTGCTTCGCTTCAAAACATTTTTTTCACATTTCTCACGCCGCATGGTGGCGCTGGGGAAGCTCTCGCGTCAGGTACTGTCATCTCCGCAGTGGTTCGCGGCACGCAGCAGAAATCTCTTCAACGTCGATCTGAAAAAAAATACCGAGTGTTTTCGTTAATAATATGATATTTTGAAGAGAAGTACATAGGGATTTGGAAAAATATTGTTTTAAAAAAATAGGCACGCCTTTGAAATTAACTTTAATTGAAATTAACACGAAATTCTAAGAGTAAAATCAAACTTTATGTAAATTGTTTAATTGCTTCAATTTTTGAAATTATATTGTGCCGTTTTATTGTTTTATCTTCCTTAATCCTCCAATGAGGCGAGACGGTTTCAAAAATTGAAACCGTCACCAATTCTCGTATTGTTTTATGGCACTCTTTTGTTGACCCGTATCCTAGCGGATAGCTGAAGACGTCCGCCTCAACGAAGCGTCTCGCCCAACCAAACATTGACGAGATTTTACAAAAGGTAATAAATAAGATAAAATTTCTATCTTTTTATATCCACTTCCTTGATGAATCCGAAAGTGAATATAAAAAGATAGAAATTTTATCTTATTGGTTGCCTTTTGAAAAAACTCGTCGATGTTTGGTTGAGCGAGACGCTTCGTAGGGAAGGACGTTTTCAGCTATCCGTCAATGATACGGGTCAACACAAGGGTGTCATAAAACAGTACGAGAGTTGGCGACGCTGGAAAAGTCGAATTTATGGCACTATCTCGCCTCGTTGGAGGACTAGGGAAGATGAAACAATAAATAGGGCACATTACAATTTCAAACGTTGAAGTCATTATACCATTTACATAAAGTTTCATGTTACTCCTAGAATTTCGAGCGAGCAGAATAAGATACAATAGTTCATTGAAAAACGTCGGCGCCGATCTAAAGGTCGCATCAAGATGTACTACCGTTTTTTTAAAGCTTGACGGAAAATACATTTTGTAACAACCCAATCAGTACGGGAATTATTGAAATGAGATGTTGGTGAGATCATTGTAGATCTGTTCATGAATAAGCTGAACCTTACTTACGTGTATTATGGTGTCTCATGCCACGCTCCACCTCATGGTCGATAGCAAACGGCGTTTTTTTGCTATCCGTCATGGCATAGAAAAACTATTTACTTGTAGCTATAAAACTCAATAACAATTTGAAAAGAGCAGGTCTCACTCCGATTACTTGCTTAACCGATTGCTAAGGGTGAATAGTGAATTTAGTGTGAATTTGAAAAAAATCGTTCTTTGCTATCGGTCATGAGATAGACATACTATTTATTTGATGCTTTAAAAATGAATAACAATTACGAGACTGCAGATCTCACTGCGATTACTTGTTGAATTGATTCGAAAGGGTAAAGACTGAATTGAGTGTGAATTTGAACAAAATTCCTCATTGCTATTGAAATTCTCGATTTAATAGTTTGCACAGGGTTCGACCGCTGTTTCGGCCCTGGCAGCGAGCCCTTGGCTGCTAACTTCAGGTAAATGCTATAACTTGGCAGCGAGCCCTTGGCTGCTAACTTTATTAAAAGCAAGCGCTATCGTGGTAGACCCGCTTCATCCCCTCCACACGCCGCCTGCAGCAAGTTCATTCGCACAAGTGTCTCCACAGATTCTTGTGCAGGACTACGTACTATTTTCGCTGCTTCACTTGTGAAATTAGGATCGCTATAAGGTATAACGATTTATCTACCATTGATTATTTCGCTTTTCTGTGATTTCTCGCCAGTATTAGCATTATCTCCACCTTCTTCGTTGGTCATCGTTACCGCAAAATCCCAGGCAACGTCTCCCAGATTCGCCGTACTATTTGCATTCCTTCAATTCTTCATTCGTCGTACTGTTTGCACTCCCCCATTCAATTCTTGATTCGTCGTACTTTTTGCACTCCTCCATTCAATTGTTGATTCGTCGTACTTTGTGCACTCCTTCAATTCTCCATTCGCCGTACTGTTTACACTCCTTCAATTCTTCATTTGTCATACTTTTTTCACTTCTTCAATTCTTTATTCGTCGTACTTTTTGTACTTCTTCAATTCTTCATTCGTCATACTTCTTGCACTCCTTCAATTATTCATTCGTCATTCTGTTCGCACTCCTTCAATTCTTCTTTTGTCGTACTTTTTGCACTCCTTCAATTCTTCATTCGTCGTACTTTTTGCACTGCTTCTATTAGTGTCATCCGCTCGAATAACGCCTTCTTGCAAAAGTGTTCCGCAGGGAAACCGTTTAAAATGCCGCGTGCAGCAAAGTTTTCCGTCGAAGTGATTTTTGATGCAGTAACAAATTTGAAGTTTTTCTATGAAACCGGTCAGCTAATACCGTTGTCAAAAAACGTTTGGAATGATGCGAGGGTACAAATGAATAACGAAATGTCGGTGAAACACATATACTTGTACATCTCTCGGAATGACTGGAAAATTCAGGATATGGTCAGAAAACTGCATGGCTTTGAGCAAATTATTGAAACATCAGTTTTGAAAATGAATTGCAGGTTTGACTCAAACTGGTCAATGAATACTTCACATAGCTCATTGCCACAACTGAGATTCGAAATCACTATTTCTGGCGATGACTGGAATAGTATCCGAGCGCGTGATGTATCCTATGCAGGTCGGAATTACAAAGTATTACGTCTGGGCTGGACTGATGTACTTCAGGAGCAATTGTGGCGACAACAGAAGTTACCGTGCTGCTATGCGCTTAAGAATCCGAAAGTTAACGAGAATCCCGGGGAGCCATACTTGTGGATTAAAGGCTCATGCACTGAGTGTGGTGTTGCGATATATGTATACACCTCAGACAAACCAACAGAGGATGGTCTCACTTTACAGGTATCAACAAGTGACACAAAAGATATTGACCATAAAAAGAAGCGCCAACTGCGAGGGGAAAAGAGAAAACGAGTCGCTAAAGAAGTCACCGCCCAGTCAACGTACGCTTGGCGCAGAGAGCAAGCGAATGAGCTCATGGCGTTTGGCGACAAAGTTCCTGCACATTTGTACAGCGACGATGTTTTACGGAAAGCAAAGCAAACGGAAGGCGACCGGCAATGAGGGCTTCGTAAACGTGTCGGGCTCGTTGAATCGGCCCATGAATTAAAATATCAGCCCGAATTCGTGGGAACCATTCGAGAGATTGCAATTGATAAATTCTTCGCAATGTACTGGAGTCCGCAACAAGTTTTTCTGTATAAAAAACATTCCAAAGACAACTCGAAAGTTGGTAGTCTCAGTTTAGATGCGACGGGTACAGTTGTTCGTACACTTTTGATACCAGATGGATCAAGTTCTACATTTTTTCTATATCAAGGTGTTATTCCGTTCGGTAAAAAAATTTTACCGATTGTCCAGATGGTTTCGGAAAAGCATGATGCGAATATCTTAACTTACTGGTTACGCGAGTGGTTGCGTTCTGGTATACCGTATCCTGCAGAAATTGTTACCGACTATTCTCTGGCACTTTTAAATGCTGTAAGTTTGGCGTTCGAAACAACTGACCTCAACACGTATTTCAATGATTGTTTTTCGATTGCCGAAGGAAGCAGTACCGTTAAGAAACGCCGCTGCTGTATAAGAATCTATATCGCTCATCTCATCAAGCTTGTCACTCGCTGGAAATGCTTCCTCAATACCCATGGGCGATTAAAGGAGTTTTTCCTTAGATACATTGGGCTTACCGCCAAATCCACAACGTTCAAACAATTCGACAGTATTTTGCGTAATACTTTGACAGTAGTCTTTTCAGAGACCGAAAACATTAGTTCTAATGACAGCTGTTTCGAAGCTCAAAAACGACTGATATAGGCTATCAAATCAGCGCAACAAAAGGATTTTATAAACGAAAGTGATGTTATGATAGAAAACGAGAACAATCCTGAAGATGACGTTAATTCCGAAGACAAGTGACCGACCAATTCCATATTGGTGCCCGAATTTCGCGACTGGGCCAATCAGAATAAGCAAACACTTTATGCTCTGGACGTCTGTATTGTCACCTAATGGGACCCTTCCAACTTCATCGCGAAGTGAAGAATATTTTTGTGAACTGAAACACCTTATTTTAAACGGAGATCGGAATCTTCGAGTTGACAAGTTCTTGATAAAACACATACGATCGATTTCCGTCACCGAGAAACTCTTGAACGCTCATGGTGAGGTCGCTAGAGGTAAATTTGAAGTGACAATTGAAGAGAATAATTTTTCGTAACTGCATGAAATGCCCAAGGCAATTGATATCTCGGAGACATAGAAACTCAACGAGACCTGAAAACTCGACGATAGGACAGCGATTAAGGAAACTGAGACGATTGCAGAAAGCTTAAAGGACATTTATGGGTTTTTACACGAAGAAGAAAATTGGGGCGGGAAAAATGTGACAAGAACGACATCGCGTAATCATACCGAAAACTCAACACAACGGGGAAGGCACACCATACCAACTGTGGATAGCGCGCTCGATGAACTGAAAACCGACATTAATGTTCCAGCAAAAAAACTAAAAAAATCGTCAAAACGTGGAAAGTATTAACTCCTTGTCCGGATATCGAAAGCATTCTTGAGAATCCTAACAGTAACACCAATCTACCCTTGTTGAGAAATGGACAAGTTCTGGGATCAGTTCGCGTAGCAAGAAAAGACGTGACTTTTTATAATACGTGCTCATTTGATTCGCTTGCACAGTCCGTGTTAGCTGGTTACCGAGATTCGATCAGTTATCACGATTATATTAAAGTTTCGACAAGCGAGTTTTACGATTTTATACGAACCTTGTCAACTTCTGGAACAACGGCTCAAACGTATAAGAAACGATCAACGCTACTCAGCAATAAGTTTGCCGTGCAAGGTAATAGAATTGATTGCCATTGTAATCTCGGTAACTTGATTTCCTTAAAGTTTTTGACCAATGAACCATCGTATAAAATCTCGCAACAATGCCGCGACTGTGACCATAACCTGATCGATGATCATCTGGTAATTGATGTAAATACCAAACCTTTCTATGAGTAGGGTATGCAGGTTCTGGAAGGTATTGTTAAAGAGAAATTGTCTGATGCGTTCCGTAAGAATTGCATTCGATGTAGAAGCACAAATGTAGTATCGGACGTTACCGGAGGATTTCATCTATTTATCGACATCGAATGCTTACAATGGTCAAAACTCGCTGAAAATATCGGCTACGAAAACTGGCTAGGGCTATTTATCTTGTCCGAAATCCCCAAAAAAATCTCATTTGGGAAGGTCAATTATGGACTTGTATCGGTTATCGAGTATACTGGCATTTCAGATCTAAAATCCGTAGGACATTATGTGGCCTACATTCGTCGAATAACAGAACGGTGGGAGGTTTATAACGACTTATGTACAGATCAAAGACCAACCTTGGCTACAGCAAGAGCATTGCTGCAAAAAAAAAAACTGTCAATGTTAATGTACGTGAAACAAACGTGAGTGGCGAGGGGTCTCGCGTAAAGCAAGCAAACCGAACCATTATAATACGAAGTGAGGAAATGCTTAAATAATGACAAAAAGAAAAAAGAAAAATAAATAATAATAAAAATAAAAAATTTTTATTAAAAAAAATAATTTAAAAAATTTAAAAAATAATAAAAATGATAAAAAAAATTATATATAGAATTAGAATCCTGCCACGTCCAGTTGATAGTTCTGGGTCCTTTTAAGCGCGGGGATGCAAAATAATTGTGTAATGAGCTCTAATGAATAGGAGCTAAAAGTGTCGACGAGATACTTAGATGATGTCAAAATATGCATTTACAGACTTCAATTATCACCAAAAATAGTCAAGTTTTGTAATAAGGGGGAAAGGGCCTTTCATCGAATATTTCAGTCTGGATTTTCGACCTTCTTTGGGTAGTACTTCCAAAGAACCATATACTTAATAATTTGTTAAAACTTACCATATAGATAAAGTTGGATGTATTACTTGAATGCCTGTGATATTCAAACAAGATTTACTGTTCGAACGTCAAAGTAATCCCGTAAAATGGCTAAAGTACAGCTACGTGAGATTTTAACCGATTGTATAAACATACCCCTTACGGTACAAACGAATAGTGCGTTGGTACAAATGAGTACTCACAATGAGGAATCAGACGTGGTTTACAGATTTCGATTATCTCAAAGAATGGCGAAAGTACAGCTACCTGAGATTTTAATGGATTATATACAGGGTGTCCCAATAACTATTAGCACCTTAGATATCTTCGAAACTATAAGGTTCACAGAAATATTTGCTGAATCAAAATTGCACAGTACGAAGGGGGCCATCCAATGATATCAAAGTACTCACCCCCGCCCCTACCCCCTGGGCTGGGGGTGGGGCACCTTTGAAATCTTAAATGGGAACCCCCATTTTTTATTGTAGATTCGGATTCCTCATAAAAAAAATACGTAACTTTTGTTCAAAATTTTTTTTCGGTTCGTGATAGATGGCGCTGTATTCGCAAAAAATCCCCGAAAGTACAGAAAGGTGATAATACTTACAGTTTCCGTAGTAATTAAAATTACTACGTTTATAGTAAATGTTCGAAATGACGACCATCAGTATCAATGCAATATTGGACTCTTTTTTCGATTGATTGACTTGCAAGTTTTACAGCGTCAAAACTTATTGATGCACAGGCTGTAATAATTCTTTGTTGCATGTCGTCAAGTGTAGTTGGTACTTCTTTGTACACTTTATCTTTCAATGTTTCCCATAGAAGAAGTCTAAAGGTGTTAGGTCTGGGGAACGAGCTGGCCACGATATTGGACCGCCGCCGCGTCCAATCCAACGATTTCGAAATTTTTGGTTGAGTCGCCTTCGTGCAATCAATGAATAGCGTACTGGACATCCGTCATGTTGATACCACATGGTTTATCATGTAAGTAAAGGCAACTCTTCTAGCAGAAGTCCCAATGTATCTTTGATAAAACTACTGTTAATGTTGCCATTCAAATTTCCATTGATAAAAAATGGACCAATAATTTGAGCACCTATGATTCCACACCATACATTCACAGACGTCTGGTGTTCAACTTGTCGCAGCCAATGTGGATTTTCCGTTGCCCATAAATGCATATTATGCAAATTAACGTTTCCATGATTTGCAAATGTTGCCTCATCAGTAAATAAAACGGTATTAAGAAATGACTCATTGTTTTTGATCTGACGTTGAACCGTTCGATAAAACTCTACGCGATTCATGAAGTCGTTCCCATGGTGAAGACTAACATGGTACGGGTGAAATTTGTGACGGTGCAAAATGCGATGTACGCTAGTCAGGCCAATGCCAGATTCATTTTGAATTTGTCGCATACTAATGTGAGGATCTCGATACACACTTGCGAGCACACCGATTTCCATTTCTTCATTCGTTACACGTTTCTGGCGTACACTACTACGGACACTTAAACTACCGGTTTGCCTAAGTTTATCATACACATTTTTAAATGTTTGACGCGAAGGCTGAGACCGATGTGGATATCGTTCACCATACAAGGTTTTTGCTCTTACAGAATTTTGTTGGTATTCGCCATAAATGAGAAGCATATCGACTTGCTCTTCAAACGGATACATTGCACTCGATTGACTGATTTATCGATACTAATTGTATCATGTTATCTTATCCTGCAAACTTATTAAAGTGTCCTTGAAACAGTGTTTATTTTCAGTGAAGTAAACCGTAAGTATTATCGCCTTTCTGTACTTTCTGTACCTTTCCGTCGAAGAAATGTATCAAACATTGTAACAGTGGTAACATTGTAACATTTTTGTAACATTCAAAATGAATCTGGCATTGGCAGGACTAGAGTACATCGCATTTTGCACCGTCACAAATTTCACCCGTACCATGTTAGTCTTCACCAAGAATTGCATGGGAACGAATGGGGAGAATTATTACAGCCTGTGCATCAATAAGTTCTGACGCTGTAAAACTTGCAAGTCAATCAATCGAAAAAAGAATCCAATATTGCATTGATACTGATGGTCGACATTTCGAACACTTACTATAAACGTAGTAATTTTATTTACTACCGAAACTGTAAGTATTATCGCCTTTCTGTACTTTCAGGGATTTTTTGTGATTACAGCGCTATCTATCACGAATCGGAAAAAAAAATTTAAACAAAAGTTACGTATTTTTTTATGGGGAATCCGAATCTACAATAAAAAATGGGGGTTTCCTTTCAAGATTTCAAAGTTGACCACCCCCAGCCCAGGGGCTGGGGGTGAGAGTGAGTACTTTGGTATCATTGGATGGCCCCCTTCGTACTGTGCAATTTTGATTCAGCAAATATTTCTGTGAACCTTATAGTTTCGAAGATATCTAAGTTGCTAATAGTTATTGGGACAGCCTGTATACAAACCCCTTAAGGTACAAACGAATAGCTCGTTGGTACAAACGGGTACTCACTCCCGTAAATTACACCGTAAATGCGGTTGCGCCAGCAGAACGCGTGACCAAAATAACAATTCTATCGCATATTGCAAGAATATTTGAACCGCTCGGACTTCTTCGTCCAGTGGTAACACACGCGAGGTTAATTATGCAACGTCTTTGGAGAGGAAGGCGTGATTGGGACGAATCCATTCCGACCGAACTTCACACAGAATGGAGCAACTACGTCTCAATAAAGGGAAGGTTCCCGTTCAAAGACCCCGAAAATACCTCAATTTCAGGAATTTTTTTCAATACAAAATAAATTATTCTGCGAAAATTTTGTTGTGGGTTTTATTTGTATATAAAATAAGTATTGTACTGAGTTTTTTCACAATAAAATAATTCAAAATAGCGGCTCCAGCTCCCTCCAAAGCAGCCGCTCCCGGCGCAAAGTGATGTGTGGGGTACCTTCTACAGCTTCACCCAGTGGTCTGGAATCCAAAAACCAAAAAGATTGTTGAAATAGATGAAATTTGTGCCGCCCTATCGGTTTCCGATTTTAAAAAAAGCCCTTTAAAACAAAATGGTGGCAGTTAAAAAAAATCATTTTTTCATGCTTTTTTTGGGCTTTAACGTTAAAAAGGAAATATTTACAATCATTTTTTCGAAAAAACGCTCCGTCAGGGCCCCCCAAATTTAGTTAGCTTTAATTTGAGGGGTGAAACTTTGAAATCGGTGCATTCCTCGAAGCTGTAGAGCATACCGCGCGTCGAAAAACGTTGTTTCGAGAAAAACGCGTTTAAAGTTTTATGGTATGTTACCTACCGTAGACTCACCCATCAGGTCAGACTGCTCCGCCCGGCCCCGTATATCTCGAGAACTACATCATACGAGTATATCTACATCTCGTATATCGAAATATCCTTTCTCCCACGTATTTTCGACAACATAAAGATGAAAATTAAGCAAAAAAACATTTTTCGATTTTTTCATCGATTTGGACGGGAACCTTCCCTTAAGTCTTGTCAACAATATAAAATTCAACCAAAGAATGGTCCCTCCAGCAACTCAGAATATACAATTGCCAGCGAAAAGGCGTACGGGAGAACCATCTCATGGTTCGAGAACAAGTGAACACATGGAAAATCTTCCACCTATGACGATTCCTAAATTAGAGTTGTGTGGAGCTGCCCTTTTAGCGAAGCTGTATGCCACAGTTCAGCATGCCCTCACTATATCCATCGACAAAACATTTTTTTGGTGCGATAGCATCACTGTACTTCATTGGATCAACACACCATCGCATCAGCTGCTCCCATTCATGGCCAATCGAGTCATCCTGATCCAGGAAAAAACCAACGACATCGATCGGAGATACGTACGGTCACACGATAATCCACCAGACCTCATCTCCAAAGGACAATTACCGTCAGCATTCATTGCGGACTCAAAATGGACACATGGTCCCATATGGCTTATAGACGACGAGGATTTATGGCTGCATATCAGAGTGCCAACGATATCACAAGTTCCCGGGCTCCGCAAATTGAGATGTTTCGTATGATCGACGCAGCTTCTCACGCGCTACTCATCGATAACAAAGCTGAGAAGAATCGTCGCAAATGCACTCAAATTTAAGGTTCCAAGGAGGCACCACGGCAATCTCAATTACGAAGACGGGCGAAAGAGAACGGACGGAATTAATAGAAGGACGAAACATCGATGCAAAGAGTAAACTCAATTCGTTATCACCCTTTCTCGATGAGGAAGGTGTAATTCGTGTCGGCGGTCGACTTAAGAACTCCAAGTCCCTGTTCGCCGAAAAACACCCCATCATCCTACCACGATCTCACCATCTAACGAGCTTGCTTCTACACTACGAATACATAGTCAATTATCATTCGGGAGCTAAGTGCACGCTCTATGCTTTACGCAAAAGATATTGGGTTATGGCTGACCGCAATCAAGTACGGAAGTGATCCGGAACTGTGTTGTCTACGCGCGAGCGAGACCGTCATCAGCTGATTACGTCATGAGCAATCTACCAAGTGTGCGTATCACCGAAGCACGATCATTCATGAACGTCGGAGTGGATTACTGTGGACCATTCTATATTAAGGAAAGGAAAGAGCGAAATAGAGGTCGCATCAAGGTCTACGTTGCAGTGTTCGTCTGCCTCGTGATAAAGGCGATACATCTCGAACTAGTCAATAACATAAAACAAAAACATTTGATAAAGAATAGATGTCAACTTGATCGGTACCCTCTCAAGGTGGGCGTATGTTCGGTCTCATACGAAACCATCGTAGCAATTTTTAAAGCAACTCAACTATCCACATACACATACACAGACAATAGACTCATCTAAACAGACAGTACCGTTGACTCGCAAACGGACATCTCGCCAATAGTTTGATTAGATTCTTTTTATTGCTTGAAACATCTGCGTGACCCATGAGAAGAGACGGTCTCCACCGAATTTTCTCACTTCAAAACCCCAAATCAAAGGGAAACTTTCCAACTCTCACGTTAGACGCTTTATTGCAATAAGCCAAAAAATTCTGCTTTCTAATCCTTTAAGAAGTAAGGGGAGCACGAAAATTCATTTTTTGCGAGGGTCGTCACCTCTTTTCATTGTTTTACAACGAGACAGCTCCCTTCTCTAAGTTGCATCCCTTCCTTCGGAGGTGCTTTCTCTTCGATGATCAATCAAAAGAAAATATGACCTTTGAGACACTTCCTCAGGCTCACGCAGTTGTCGAAAAATCAATCATTTTCTTCAGTTACATTTTTGACTTCAATACAAACGGTTCTAACCGAAAGATCTCTAAGCGCGACCAGTTTACCCGACGCTGCTTTCGCGCTTGGTCTTCATCTTTCAACAGTTCAATATTACACACTCAAACAACATTCACGTCAATCAACACAAAACCATTGTAATCAACAGTGTTACCGTATTAAATTTGGTTCATTCGGTTTAATCGTGCCTAATGTTCTAAACACCCTAATCTCATTAATTTAAGGTGCGGGAATTCGTGCATTTCACGGTGTCAAATTGTCAACGCAAACAATTCGGTATCGAGATTTACAAACTCGGTTGACTCGCAGAATAAGTCGAGTCGCACCGTGACGCGAACTGAACAAGGATATATGGTAGCAGTGACTACCATAATATAGCAGTAATGCTCAGTGCCGTACTAAGGCTTGATACAATAATAATGGCTGAATCGATAATAGTGAATGATTAATAGGGCTTGATAATATTAATTAATTTAATAATATAGTTTAATATGACGATGAAGAGTAATTAATCTAGCACGGTAATGAGGCTTGAGAATAATAATGAGAATGACTTTGTCGCGATAGTAAAAGATAGTTCGTCCACTAATATGAATACGATAATAAGGGGTAAATAATCCAATATGATCCTTCAAGAGTAGTAATTTTTAGTAAGGAGTAATAATCCGATAATAAAGTTTAATTCTATAGTAAGGTCTGATAATCATAATTACTCCGGTAGTGGCGTTTAGGGAGTTTTGCAATAAGTAACGATAACTATTAATACGACGATTAGGTTTGGTTCGGTGGTAAGATTCAATGGTAAATAAGTCACCAAAGTGTCCAGCATTATAGTAAGAAATATTTAATGCAAAAACCGATAATAAGATGTGATAATAATTGAGATGCCAATGGCGTCTAATGGTACGACGGTAAGAAATGATTAATCCAAAATTGGTAGCAGGAATTAATAATGTTATTAATGAATCGATATCATGGAATCCAGCCGAAAAGATTGTTTCCTTCGACTATTTATAAAAACAATTGTTTTTAAAGTAATTTCGACATGGTGTAATACCTACACAGTCTCTCCAATGCACAGAGATACAATCTGCGCTTTAGTGATACATATTCTATGTTATATACAGTGGGTCAAAAAAGTATTCATACACTTTGTTTTTTTGCGATAAATTTATAGACATAAGCGATACGCAAAGAAAGCCAATTTTATTTAATAGTACATCAGGTACAGAGATGAACTGCAAATGCAGAATTTTTTCCAAGAATAATAGAAGAATTATGCAAAAAAAACGAAAACTTTCGGGCCAAAGAAGTATTCGTACTCTTACGATTGAGCTGCTAAACCTCGATATTCACTCACGGACGGTCTGACCTCTGCGTACAATGTAAACAAGTCTTCGTTTACACAATGGTTTTGACCTATTCCATGCGGTAGTAGATCTTCAAGCTCTGAACAGACATGATGGCAAAGAAAAGCGAAATACCAATATCCATGCGAGATAGAGTGATTTTTCTAGTAAAATTAGTAAAGAACTAAATCTAAGTTTCGGAACAGTGCAATATATAATAAAAAAAATACGAAAGAACAAACAGCACAGAAAATAAGCCACGAACCGGTCAACCAAGAATACGAACAGTATGAGAGCGTCGGAGTATTGTTACAGAGGCTACAATAAAACCGTTCACAAGTGCTCGCACTTTAGCGAATGATGTCGCGTCAACATCGGGGAAGAGCGTGTGTCCCCAGACTATTCGAAACGTTTTGCATTCTGCCCAAATATACGGCAGAACTGCCCGCAAAAAACCGTTAATTAATAATATAAATCGAGAAAAACGTTTAGGTTTCGCAAAAACCTACGTAAAAAAATCTATAGAATTTTGGAAACGTGTCGTATTCTCGGATGAATCGAAGTTTAACATTTTCGGGTTCAATGGAAAAAAATTCATCTGGCGGAAACCAAATACCGAGCTCCAGCAGAAAAATTGAATACCGACTGTAAAACACGGCGGAGGAAGCGTCATGGTTTGGGGCTGTATGGGATATTATGGCGTTGGTAATCTGGCTTTTATAGATGGTACAATGAATGCCCAGAAGTATATCGACGTGTTGCGCAGCAATTTGAAAGCATGTGTAGATAAAATGGGCCTGGATGGAAATTTCTACTTCCAACAAGATAACGACCCGAAACATACTGCCACGAAAACGAGGGAATGGTTACTCTATAATGTCCGCAAACAATTGAATACACCACCACAATCTCCGGACATCTATCCTATTGAAAAGTTATGGCACTTGTTGGATGTAGAAATTAGAAAAAGAAAAATAACAAACAAATCCGATCTCCAAAGAGTGCTTTTAGAAGAATGGACGGAAATAGCAAAAGAAACAACGCAAAAGCTAGTAGAATCCACGCCTAAGAGACTCGAGGCGATAATTGAAGCAAAAGGGATGTACACCAAATATTAGTTATAATTAACAACTATGATGATGTAGGTTTTCAATATAATCGTAAGTGTATGAATACTTTTTTTACCCGAAAATTTTCGTTTTTTTGCATAATTCTTCTATAATTCCTGGGAAAAAATTCTCCATTTGCAGTTTATATCTGCACCTGATGTACTATTAAATACAATTGGCTTTCATTGCGTATCGCTTATGTCTATAAAGTTATCGCAAAAAAACAAGGTGTGTGAATAGTTTTTTGACCCACTGTATATATATTAGGGTTTCTTTTTTTTCTCCGCAGTATCGCACCAAAAAATTTGAAACTTCGCACATTTTTCACTTATTGTGGTAGGTCTTCGATACCAGTTAAAAAAATTTTCCAGCGATTGAATTCCACGGTGAATCGGCAAGTTGAGACAGCTTATTCCTTAAAAGCATCAATAAAGTTCATAATAACTCGAAAACTATGTGAGATGCGACGATAATGCAAATAATGTTTTTTCTAAAAAATTAAATTCTCTACAAAAAAGATTCAATACATTTTTTTCCTTTTTTCCAAAGTTTTTGAAATATTTGGAAAAATTAAGCGGGCAACTACATTTTCTTCTCTTCAAATAGAAAATTCGTTAAGAATCTTGAACGAAACTTTGCCCGAGTTGTGGAATGTTAATATTTTAATCCTGTACGATTTTTGGTACATAAGAGTTAATTTTTTATTTGATCATTTACGAACTAAAAAAAATTGTGATGATGAAATATAAATTATTTCCAATAAGTTTTTCAAGTCAGGGGAAATTTTTCATACACGAAAAAAAATGTCAGAAATATTTTTATCAGTCTTTTGAATGAGTGAATGAGTACAAGTACAAGAGTCGAGTGTGGCGGGTACGACGGGGCGCGGCGAGATGGAACGGGGGGGCGTTGGCGCGCAAAGCTCGCAGGGGAGCAAAGCCCGCCGAGCATATCAATATTTAATTAGAAAAGTAAAATTTCGGGCAACATTTTTTTTATTCAAGTGACGAAGCGTCTAAAATTGTCTGCGTTATGCCATCAAACCCTTGTACTTCTCGTCTTCAGTGCATTCTTATGTTTAACATTCATTTTTATGATTGTTAACATGATTAGGTGATTGCTTAAGGTTCGAAATCCGCGGAAAATATATTAATGCGTTCCGGACTCATGCCCAAGATTCCAACTTCCGCCACAGTGAGGCGTGGAAGTACGTTTACCGAAAGAAAGGCTGAACGGCACAACAAATAGTGCGCTTCGAGCTTCGAACTATTCATTGCTATTTATTATTCGACTATTCGACTATTTATTATTCTGCGATTTTATATGAAAGAGAGTTTTCCGAATGTTTAGGTAATTGGCAGTGCTATATTACTCGCGAATTTGCATTTCTCTCTGTGAGTCGTGCATATAAAATGTATTCCGTCGATTATTTACATAGTGAATCGAATTACACTATTGTCACGTGCGTGTGTTGTGTGTTTAACCTAAAAAGGAAAAAAAACTGATGTGATGGAGCTACCTCGGCTTTAATACATCTAATAATTTGTTGCTAAACATAACTGGTAAATCGACTCAAGCATGTCTTCAAGATCGATATTACGTCAAAACATTTATTTCATCGGAGATGTCGACACTGAAATTCTTAGAAAGAAGTTGCCGTCCAAATTACAAGTCATGAAAGTATTTTTGTTTTCATACGCGAATATTAAAATCACAATTGCGAGGGAGTGCAGTGAAAACGATAAATGAAGTAAAAGTCTTTTGGCAAAAGGCGAATTTGCCTACGCAAAGGGACGATCATTGTATCGACAAAGTATTAAAATTATACGGTGAATATCAAGCTCAACAAAAACATAAATCAAGAGTAAATAATCAGGAGAAAGAACAAGATTTCGTTTCATCACTGAAAAATCTGTTTAGTATCGCAAATGTGAATATTTTTGAAATGATTAATGAAATCGAAAAGATGTTTTTGCTGAATCAAAGAAAAGATGGAAGAGTTGGGCGTATAGACAATATTGATTCAGAATATGATACAATGGAGAAGGAAAATTTACAGCGAGACGAAATGCATCAGCAACGAGTAAAAAGAAGCAAACAGCAAACATAAACTTTGGTTAAAACCATTTTATGTTCTATCAATTAGTTAAATTGTGAGTGTTTCAGCTAGAAAAAAAATTATCGCAAAAAATATAGCTTAATTTATAAATAAAAATCGTTCATTACGCCTTTTTAGATGATGTTATTGAGTTGATGTCGAGTCAACAGATAAATCCTGGGAGACAGAATAGCATTTCGACATATTCAAATTTTTCCGATGAATTAATTGCTTTACCTATTCTTGAAGACCAAGGAGAACCTGGACCACCCAAGCCTAAACGAGCACGTGGAACTACAAATATTTCAAATTATCCATTAGTGGCAGCACTTGATCGATGCAAAATTAGTGATCGAAATGCTATGCATTTAATCATGTCTGTTGCTGTGGCACTTAATTTTGATGCAAATTCGTTAGTATTAGATAGATCATCTATTCGACGATACCGAGAACAAATACGCGAGGCAAAAGTTGAAAATATTAGACGGGTATTCGAAGATTTGGACTGGAAATCAGGAGTTTTGGACTGGGATGAGAAAATGCTGTCAAATATGTTTAATCGCAAAATGGCTGAAAGATTACCAGTCATTATAAGTAGTAGTGATACTGATAAAATATTGGGGGTACCGGGATTGGATGATGGAACAGGCGTATCTCAGGCAACTGCACTTTTCGAGGTCATTGTCGATTGGGGATTGTCCGATTGTATTAAAGCCATTTGTTGCGATACCACACCATCTAACTTAGGCCGTTTAAATGGTGCTGCGGTTATATTGTAACAATTACTAGAAAAAAATCTGTTATTTTTACCGTGCAGGCACCACGTGCATATCTTCTAGTTAATCCTGAGAGCTGTTTTCGAGCAAAAGTTCCCTTCAACATCAGGTCCTAATGTTCCTCTATTAAAACGTTTTCAAGACGCCTGGTCGAATCAGATCAAAATAATTATAACACCGGTATCGAAAATGAGGATTTACGTGAAAGTTTGCATGGTCATATTGATGATATCGATATATTCGTGCAAAATAAACTAGGAAGCACCCAACCCTGAGAGGACTATAAGAAATTTTTACTTTTGGTGCAGATATTTATCGGGTAAATCCCTCGTGTTGGCATTAAATTTCGGAAGCCAGGCGCATTCCATCATGCTCGTTGAATGTCAAAGGCCATATACGTTTTGAAAATGTTTTTATTTTGGAAGCAATTAAAATTCAAGTCGACAGTAGAAAAATCGTTATCTGAAATATGTATATTCATTGTACTGATTTGTATCCGAGCGTAGTTTACGTTTCCTCTCGCGTCTAAAGCCCACATTCACGATTTGCAGTTCATGAAGAAATTACAGGATTATATATTAATAGACTGAAACTTATCTCGAGTCATTCGAAAAAATTTCAAAATCACTTGTGATATTTGAATGCAGAATCGGCTGCAATGGCATTTTTTAACGAGGAATTATCAGATAATGTAAAACAACGAATGGTGGTTAAGCTAGAAAATATTGATGATGAATTTGATTGTCAGAAACGTGTAGAAGTGAACAATGTACAAATTTTGTACGGTCTAAAGATTGATTCTTTTATATCATCCCAATCTAGGCGGTGTTTTGAAAGATTTCAAATCAACATGGATTTTTTGGAGATTGATCCATCACAATGGCCACACAATAACAGTTATAATGACGGCTTAAACCGAGTTAAAAATATAAGGGTTGTTATAGACACAGCAGAGAGTTCCATAAAATTAATAGAAGAATATAATAATATATTAACGAAAAACGAGGACCAGAAACAATTCCTTGTTCAAATTCTAGCAGATTATAAAAAGAAAGTCCCAGATGCACGGAAATCCACAGTATTGGAACAGTATGAAACAAGTTAATGTAACTGAAGAATTTGCGTATTATAATATAAACTAATGGATAGTAAAACGAAATCATTCAATTTAATAGGAAAATAAATGTATTCCTAATATTTTTGTCCTGTATCGTATTAAAGAATTCACATTAAAAATTATTTACATTCCATCATTACAATTTTTTTTTGCTTCGTACATAATAGAATACTTTCATAATAATATAAAATTATGCGATACTAAACAAAAATTAACTCTAATGTACTAAAAATCGCATATGATTAAAATATAAAAATTCGAGAACTCGGGGAAAGTCTCGGCCAAGATTTCTTAACGAATTTTCTATTTGAAGCGAAGAAAATGTAGTTGCTCGTTTCATTTTTCGAAATACTTCAAAAACTTTGGAAATAAGGAAAAAATCTTATTCAATCTTTTTTGTAGAGAATTCAATTTGTTACAAAAAAAGGTTATTTACATTATCGTCGTATGTCACATAGTTTTAGAGTTATTATAAACTTTGTCAAAGCTTTCAATTAATAAGCTATCTCAACTTGCCGATTCACCGTGGAATTTAATCACTGGAAAATGTTTAAAACTGGCATCGAAGACCTACTACAATAAGTGCAAAATGTGCGAAGTTTCAAATTTTTCGGTGCAATACTGCGGAAGGGAAAAAATATAAACTATAAAGTGCCGAAAATCGTTTGTTAATCGAATGGCGAAATTCGACAGCTTTGGGGAGGTACTTAGAACTGATCTACGAGGCTGGGCCTTCGGCTACTTTTTTATAAATATATTTAGAGACGTTTAAGCCCATGGGAGCGATAAAAAAAATGTTGACCCCAATTAAGAACCACCCTAACATATGTGTATACATAACTTCGGTCCATCGAGCGCGGAGCCCGGTGTTCACAACCCACGATGAGCTCTCTAGCGTCTCCATTCGTGAGTTACGGTCGTAAGCAGAGGAAAGGGGGAGTATATCGACAGTTGTAGAGAGAGAAAGAACAAGTGGTTTCGAGTACATGCTAATACAAATGCGTTATAGACGCTGTGATTTCTTCGAGCCGCGTGTTGCGCTGAGAGATTGCTCTGCATAAGTGGGGCGGCCGAGGATCTAAAATTAGAACTCCGCCCCCAACCCCTCGCCATAGACCGACCAGCATATTCTTATTGCGATTACCCTGATAAGTGGGCTATGGGTATTTAGCTTCAGAGCTACGGTCGATAAAATTGGCATGGGCATAACAACTTCGGAAAACAACGATGTTTGATGCTACCATGAGATAGAGTGCTAATGTTTTATCTCCGAACTTCGTTCCCCGTTGTTGCCATGATCGATCGATACTCGGGGATCGCCGAAGAGGTCGATAAAGCCGAGCCGTATGAGGCACGTTGTGGGACGAAATATTCTCCCACGCAACAAGTAAGTGGTGGTTAGACCCTTACTTAAATTTTTTTTACATTTATTCAATATAAAGGGAACGCAGAATTCCTAATGAAATGAACAAATTCGTTATCATGGAGTATTGAAAGCTCCGCCAAAGCGGGCTGAAAAAAAATAGTCCTTCGCGACGCTTACAAGTTATTCACACACGCCACATTCACACTATACGCTCAAATAGTCTTTCTTTTGGGCGGGCTCAGACAAAGAAATATAGATACGTAACTTTTGTGTCGAAAATCGGACGTCCACGATGGCTCTTTCCTTTGCTCCGGGACTTGAAGAAACTCGTGTCCAAATAATGCGTAGAGAAATTGATGGCGAAAGTGGGAGGCCACTCCACTCTCGGCGATATTGCTCTTTGCGATGTCAATGCACTATTCTCTCGTAATGATGGAGATTGATAGGCCAGCTGTCTTCCACGATGATCCCGGAGCGAAAGAGGACGACGCGTATCATGTTCGGCAGAGGTGTGTAATATCCCCTCTCCTCACAAGCCCACCAAATCTTTCTACTTTCCGGAGACACCATAAGCGATTGCTCGCGCCACTGTCCGTGCGAATATTTAAAATTGTTCTCACTCACATTTCCCCCCTTTTCGACGCTGCACGCGATAAGCGTGCGAGGTAGAAAAATCCCATTTTAATGTCCGTTATTTCTTTTGATTAGGTTACGCATTACAAACACTCTTCAATCTCCGTTTCGACGAGTGCATATAGCGACGATCTCTCCCATCCGTCCATACATTGCATACTTACAACGACAATCCTTACAACTAATATCGAAATTGGACTCACATCGAGTCTCAATATCTAGTCACGAGTCCTATTAAACTCTATTTTCTTTGGTATATGTAATCGTTTGGGTTACATTTCCATTGTCATTATTCGCATTCTATATTCGTTATAAACTTAGCGTTACTTGTTCACCTCAAGTGATCCATAAACTTACTTCGTACAATATCTTTTAATTACACACAGAAATAATAATAGTCAAATTTCCCGATAAAGGCATCGCGCAATGAGGTTGAACAGGCACATCTAGTCACGTATATTATCGTTCGACAAGTCCTTTTGCATATAATATTTACGAAGATTCGAAAGATTATAAGTACCCACCTCCTCCAACTCATCCTTTGAATCCGCGAGAACAAACGCATTTTCTCCATTTCGGCGTATAATCCGGTAAGGTCCCTCGAAGAGGTGGAAAAACTTTTTAATAACTTTATCAAAAGCGTTCGATAAATGCCTTACTCGTAAAAGAACCAAATCTCCTAATGATAAATTTACTTTAGAGACGCCTTTTTGCGATTTTTTTTTTGATTTTCAAAGTTTTTGAACATATTTTCCCGAGCTAGAGTAATTAAATATTGATGCGACGGACCTTGAACTTGTGGGAAGTTGACAAATTTATGGATTTCCTCTTGTACAGGTTTCCCAATATGTAATTCCCATGGCGATGAATTAGTACTTTGATGAACCGTGATGTTGAATACCTTTTGTATTTGTGGTACAAATCCTACCCATTTAGTGTGCCTTTCCGAGCATAATGTTCTAAATAAACGACCTAATTCTCGCATCACGCGTTCGGTCGGGTTAGATTGAGGATGACGAATCGAACTATATGAAACTTTGATACCCTCAGCCTCTAAAGATGTTTTCCACAAATGGGACGTAAACTGCGTACCGTGATCTGATAAAATTCTATTTGGGTTTCCAAATTTCGGGATAAAATGACTAAATTTTTTTTATAATGTCATCCGAACCGTGGCATTTTTCATCGGATATAAACTCACATATTTCGAGAATACATCAAGCATCACGAAAATATACTGCGTTCCCCTCCCTTGCTATAGACAGAGGTCCGTAAAAATCCACTGTTATCAGATCGTTAGGTCCCGTTGATGGTACCCAATTACATTGTCCCTCCATCGAAATTGTGAGACATTTCCTTCTCTGGCCCCTTTCGCCACATAGGACGTACCGTTTTAATTGTACCGCCAAACCCTTCCAATAATAAATTTTTTTTATATAACATACTGTCTTACTAACCCCCGGATGACCCGGTTTCTCGTGAATCAGTACCGGATTCGTATGTCTAATACTAGGTCGACTATTCGTCAATTTTAATTGATGCTCGTATCCCTTCGCACAACCTGGTTTTATTGAAAATAATAATTTAAATTCTTGTAATACATTCGCGAAAATTCTCCTGTCCGACTCGGCGAGCGACGTTAGTTTACACGCGACCGCTCGAAGCTGCTCCGAAAGCCCCCCTTCGCACAAATCAATATTATCTTTTTTCTTTTTCAATATTACAGGACACATATTATTCTTCTGCTTGCCTTCTTCTTCTCTCTCTCTTTAATTCCTCCGTTCATATTCATTTTTTTTATCATCATATCTTTTTCATTAATTGACACATAATTATCAACATTATCTCCATATTATCTCCTATCTTTTCTTCTACTTTCTTTTTAATTCCCCCGTTCATAATAATTTTTTTTATCATCACATTTTTTTCATTAATTCTCACATAATTATCACCATTATCTCCTATCTCCGCCCTTGAACCCGACAAGTCTGAATCAGACTTTGTCGGTTCATTTATTTTCCCTGTATTTTCATTTTCCTCCATCCTACTATTTTCGTTTTCGAATTCAATTTCGTCTAGATTAATAACGTAAACATATGTGTTGTTATTTTGCTTTGAGCTAAGTAAAGTTTTCCGAGCGCTTGGCTCGAACATCACTGTCGAATGAGACAAAAGTTTTCCGCCTATTTCGCAGTATGATTTTTATAATTTAATATAACCTCATTACGGGACATCCAGTCATTTCCGAGAATTATCGTTGATGTTAAATTGGGAATAATTACAAACGGGTACTCATACCTCCTTTTTTCAATTTCTACTTCGAGCAATATTTTAATGTCGTTTTCTTTTTTCCTATTGCCGTTGTCACGAAAAAGTTCGACACTGGCAATAAATTCATCGTATTTTTTGCAGTAAGATCTTTATAAAAATCTTCGGAAATAGCTGTTATCTGGCTCCCCGAATCCAACAATATTACTCTAGGCTGCCCTAGGATCGTTACGTTCAAATGAGGACATCTAGCGAGAGAGTTTACTGGAAATTCTTTATCGTGATCTTGTTCATTATGTATTTCTCTTGATAAGTCATCAATGAAATCAAAATCTTGTCGACACGGCGGCGGACCACTACCAAACGCGTCCCTGTATAGTTTAAAGGATTATTTCCCATCGTACTTTGATGATTTGTGTTCGTACTACGTTCTAGTTGTCTATCATTATACGCTGCTCGTGGTGGGGGAAAACGTGTATCAGGCAATTGAAAATCTCTGGAATCCTGGCGATTATACTCTCGATAATAATTATTATTGCCGTATCTACTTCTTCGAAAATCCCTTCGTCCCGAGTCGTGATAACTATCTCGCTCTGCCCTGATCTGTCTCACCATCTGACCTTGAGCGCCACCATCGTTATAATTTATGGCCGCCAAATTTTCTCTCACTTAAAGCGGATATTGCTGAACAACGTTATAATTCACCTCATATTTCGTTAACGGTGGAATAAAGTATCTCGCGTTTTTTACTTGTCGGTAATAATACGTCAGCAACGATTCTTTATGTGCGTTATATCGACTATCGTTCCAGGCATTTTTGAAATGCACTCTAGTCGGAATCGAATAAAATTCTTCGAGAAAACTTGCTTTAAATAAATCATAATTTTCAAAATCGCCCTCTGTTTCCATCCACAAACGTGCCCTGCCCTCAAGCGCATGTTCTACTATCGTTACTTTTCTTACATCTTGTATCAAGAGATGCGGCAGCGTCTTGACGCCAAGTATTAACGGGATGTATCAGTCTCCTCGAACGGCTCGAAAACGCGAAAGACTCGTTCTTCAATACGGTACGACCAATCGCGTTGAAATTTTGGGCACAAAGTCTGAACAGTGGCATACAGTGGCTAAACTTCGGGCAGTTCAAAATTTTGAAAAAAACTCTACAGTTTCAGTTACCATGGGAGAAATTACTGAATTTTTCATTGTTAGACTCAACGGATTGTTACATCCTCACTTTAGCCACTGGGCAATATAAAAACACATATTCTGCGCTTTGTTTCATTTTGTTCCATGCAGAAATTATCGAAAACGAAGGTTTTTCCGTTTTTGCTCAAAAAAATACCGACTTTTGCCTGTATTACCCAAAATTTAGTGTGCCAGTATTCCGAGTGGCGGCGCTAACGTCGGTTTCTTAGACGCATGCTTTCTCTATCCGTTCCTTACCTAGGAGACGGCGTCAACAGCGGGAAAGAGACGGTAATCGCGCCCATGGCGCTGCAAGACAGAGAGACATATAGCGAACAATGAACCGACTATCGCCGTCGCACGCACGAGTCTGATATTCCAAGAGCTAACGACCGATTTCGTTACACGACCGTTTCGTTCGTTTCGAGAATAGGGCTAGACGTTTCATAATCTGTCCCTTGTAGCGGAACAATAAGACAATCGGAGGTTTGGCAACCGTTCAGGGGTGGCTTTTGCGCGTCTAGATTTTTAAAGGGCGAATCAGAAATAATAAAATTACATTATTATAATCGGTCCGGCACTTTGGAATATCAAAGTTGAGAATATCTCAAGTAAATGAAAAAATCGCCAGACCGGCGGGTGGGTGAAAAGTGGGTGCAAGAGGTATTGAAGTTGCGCACAAAACTGGACTATTTACAGTAAAATAATCAGGTTGGGTTTGGTTGATTATTCTAAAATATATCCCCACAAAGTAATCTTCCTGATGCCTGACCGAAATTCTTTGAAAATCTATTTTCAAATAAATTTTTTACCAGGTCTTTTTAATTTATGTACATTTTTATATATAAGGGGGGGGGGGACATTTATATATCTGTATATACATTTGGGTACAAATGTATATATAGATATATACATGTGTTCCATTCTGTCTCTGGGTCTTTCCAGGTATAAAATGATCTGGCAGTGGGTATTTTTCCAGGCTAGTGAGAATTTTTCAATATATTCAAGATAATTCCTTACACTTGAAGCAAGCTACAATGTAAGATGATACATACAAATATTGAAAGTTATTAAAAACGTTTTGCAAATAAATAAATAATCCACAGTACAATCATGGTTCATGTATGCCCTTATATTAGGAAGCTTGCATGAGATGGTCTCACTCACATTCACGCGCGCGCATAAGACGGTCTCATTCGCATTCACGGGGGAGGTTTTGTGGGTCTGTCGGGGTGTTCCCACCGGAATTTCGGTCTGGCATCGGGAAGATTATTTCATGGGGATGTATTTTGGAATAATCAATCAAACCCAACCTGATTATTTTACTGTAAATAGAGCAGTTTAGTGCGCCACTTCAGCCCCCTTTTGCACCCACTTTCCCCCACCCAGAGGCGGTGCATTTTGGAGGGGTCAGCATCATCAAACGGGGTAGGGGTTGCCCCGCACGGTAAAGCTGACCGTTTTGCCTGTACCATAAAGCGAAACGGTGAAGCTGACCTTTTCCACTTTTGTGCACGGCGGCGAAGGCAATATATTTATATGTATAATATAGATATAGAAATATCACAGTCTGCGCCTCACAGCTAACCTTCTCAGGGTTCTCGCACATGAAACAACGTTGCCATTTTGCTGTCACACACTCGAGCCGGAGACGTGCCTGCCGAGCACCAACGCGTAGCGCTAGCTAATCACGGCGATGTGTGGTATTTGACCGACTCGACGGTGTACCAACAAACTACTACATCGGTCATGTGCGAGCACCATCGGCAACGCCGCAGGGGCAACCTACGAAACACCGCACGAAGAAGAAACGAAAGGGACGTAAGTGTTCGGTATACCGCATAGCTTAAATGCCCCTTTGTATGAACCCGATATATATCTCTCTATATTATATAAATATTTCGCCGCCGCCGTCGCCGCCGCCGCCGCCGTGTACAAGAGTTGAGGGGATCGAGCGGGGGCGGGGGAAGCGCGGGCGGGGGGTTGGCGCGCGAAGCGCGCAGGGGGGCAGAGCCCCCTTAGTATATATATATATCTCTCTATATTATATAAATATTTCGCCGCCGCCGCCGCCGCCGCCGTGTACAAGAGTTGAGGGGATCGAGCGGGGGCGGGGGAGGCGCGGGTGGGGGCGTGGGGGGGGGGCGCAGGGGGGCAGAGCCCCCTAGTATATATATATATATATACTAGGGGGGCTTCGCCCCCCTGCGCGCTTCGCGCGCCAACCCCCCGTCCGAAAATGACCGCTAATGCACCCCCTGCATTTGCGGTCATTTTTGGTCATTTTCGGTCATTTTTGATCATTTTCGGTCCTGAACTCTTGTACACGGCGGCGGCGGCGGCGGCGAAATATTTATATAATATAGAGAGATATATATATATACATATATATGTAACATGTGCCTCGTCGAGCTCGTGTTTTCGTCATCCCTAGGACCCCGTGCGTGGCCCCGTGGCGATCGTATTTGAGCTTGCGCCGTGAACGCCGGCAGTTATAGTCTAGTGTAAGACAGAGAGAGAGAGAGAGAGCGAGAAAGACTCAGATAGGGCACGTGTAGCTGTATCAGCTGGTGATTTTTGTTTTGTTAGACAGAGTACGTTCGTTGATTTTTTAATTGAATATCCGTGTTGGATTTGAAAGTGCCAATGTGCAGAATAGTTGTAATTATGTAGTCAACTAGAGAAAATTGAAATGTTTCAATAAAAAATACATTTTAAATCGTTAATAAGCGTGATAAATGTAATTATGTAGTTAACCGCTCTAACGTAGAGCAAGAAGCAAGTAATCTTCATTGCCCGAAAATTTCACGCTTGTCGAACCGCCTGTCGATGCATATCGACGGAGAACCGTATCGAAATATAAGGTATTTGTTTAAATAATAATAATTATTATTTACTTTGACTGTTCTAACATAGAACGAGAAACGGGCAATCTTTATTGCTCGAAAGTTTGACGCATGTCGAACCACCCGTCGATGCATGCCGACGGAGATCCGTAGCATAATATAACTTATTTGTTTAATTAATTATTATTAATTACTTTGACCGCTCTCACGTAGAGCGAGAAACGAGCAATCTCATTGCCCGAAAGTTTGACGCTTGTCGAACCACCCGTCGATGCATATCGACCGAGATCCTTGACATAATATAACTTAATTGTTTAATTAATTATTATTATTATTCACTTTGACCGTTCTCATATAGAGCGAGAAACGAGCGATCTTCATTGCTCGAAAGTTTGACGCTTGTCGAACCACCCGTCGATGCATGCCGATGGAGATCCGTAGTATAACATAACTGATTTGTTTAAATAATAATTATTATTATTTACTTTGACCGTTCTAACATAGAGCGAGAAACGAGCAATCTTCATTGCTCCAAAGTTTGACGCTTGTCGAACCACCCGTCGATGCATATCGACGGAGATCGGTAGCATAATATAACTTATTTGTTTAATTAATTATTATTATTATTTACTTTAACCGTTCTCATATAGAGCGAGAAACGAGCGATCTTCATTGCTCGAAAGTTTGACGCTTGTCGAACCACCCGTCCATGCATGCCGACGGAGATCCGTAGTATAATATAACTGATTTGTTTAAATAATAATAATAATTATTCACTTTGACCGTTCTAACATAGAGCGAGAAACGGGCAATCTTTATTGCTCGAAAGTTTGACGCTTGTCAAACCACCCGTCGATGCATGTCGACGGAGATTCTTAGCATAACTTATTTGTTTAAATAATAATAATTATTATATACTTTGACCGCTCTAACATACAGCGAGAAATGAACTACCCTGCTGCATGGTAGGAACAGCTGATACGAGCTGCATACGCTATGGTGTGTCCAAGCGCTACCGAGTAGCGGCGAGAGCCACTCGCTTCATATGTGTATACACAGCCATATGTAGAATAAGTTATGTGCAAAATCACAGCAACCGTCTGCTATTCGGCTTCGATGCTCTGTCACGCGAAGCATCGAAACCTCATAGAAGACGCGCGCTGTGACATCTAGCGGTAGTTAGCAGCGGCTCGCAGTGAAATACTACGATCCCTGCACTACCGCGACGAGGAGGGCCGCGTCGAAATTTTGCGTAATGAATATAACTTCTGTGGATGAATTGCAATAAAAAAATTCCTACACTCAGGCGCGAAAGAGTTTTCTTAAAACGATAATGAGATTTTGCGCAGCCAATTCAGTTGATCGGGGCAGTTTCAACTATAGGATAAGTTCAAAATGGAATAATGTTTGCATCTATAAACTGTAAATTATTACTGCGTAAAGATAAAGTACTGCGTAAATGAGTATAACTTCTGTGCATGAATTTCTATTTTTAAATTCCTACACTCAGACCCGAAAGGATTTTCTTAAAAAGATAATGCGATTCTGCACAGCTAATTCAGTTCATCGGGGCAGTTTGAACTTTAGGATAAGTTGAAATTGGAATAATGTTTGCATTCATGAACTGTAAATTATTACTGCGTAAAGATGAGGTACTGTGTAAATGAGTATAACTTCTGCGCATTGATTTCAATTGAAAAATTCGTACACTCAGGCCTAATTTCATTATATCAATGGTAGATATGATTACTATTATAAACGTGAAAAGTTAAAAATGGTCGCCGAGTAATCAAAAAATGTGTCCAATTCAAAATAAAGAGGACGCAGAATTCCTAATGAAATGAACAAATTCGTTATCATGGAGTATTGAAAGCTCCGCCAAAGCGGGCTGAAAAAATATATTCCTTCGCGACACTTACAAGTTATCCACACACGCCACATTCACACTATACGCTCAAATAGTCTTTCCTTTGGGTGGGCTCAGACAAAGAAATACAGATACGTAACTTTTGTGTCGAAAGTCGGACGTTCGCTATGGCTCTTTCCTTTGCTCCGGGACTTGAAGAAACTCGTGTCCAAATAATGCGTAGAGAAATTGATGGCGAAAGCGGGAGGCCACTCCACTCTCGGCGATATTGCTCTTTGCGATGTCAATGCACGATTCTCTCGTAATGATGACGATTGATAGGCGAGCTGTCTTCCTCGATGGTCCCGGAGCGAAAGAGGACGATGCGTATCATGTTCGGCAGAGGTGTGTAATATCCCCTCTCCTCACAAGCCCTCCAAATCTTTCTACTTTACGGAGACACCGTAAGCGATTGCTCGCGCCACTGTCCGCGCGAATATTTAAAATTGTTCTCACACTCACAAACACTGCCCCCCTCCCCCCCCTACAATCGCACATGAGAAATAATTTATCTGGAATAAAATTGGGACATTAATTATAATAAGTCGATCGTTGCGTCACGACGTAACAATGCTACTGGTTGGTTTGTTTTATTTTCAACCATATTATTTTCCGGATGGTGTATGCTATGTACTGAGCCTTGCTTGTCAAATTCGATTTTTTCAGTACACTTGTAGTTAAATTCTGTGCGTCCACCTTTAGTTCGACACCGTAAAATCGTTTGTTTGTATAGATAGTCGGAAAAGGCTGATTCGCCGTGTATTTATTATAATTTTTTTTATTAATATTGTCTGTTCTAACGTATACTCTTTCGATTTTTTTACGTATGACCCTTGTCAATTCCATTTTTTCCATATCCCCCCTATCCCTCCCGGCCGGCACTTCGCTAAGCTAACCTAACTTCCATTGCGTCTACAGACATCTTAGCTATGCTATATCGTATTTGCCATAGACTCAGAGAAACTGCGGAAAACCTGTGTCGATACAGACGGCTTTTGTTTTTGAGTCAGTTTCAGTTGTACCACCATCAGAAACTCAGAAAAACTGCCTCCCGTTTAGTAGTCGGTAAGCCAGTGCACGGCTAAGCGGTCGCCCATCCCAGTACTCACCGCGGTCAATACATGGGAGTCGCCGAAGCCGCGCATTGAATTCGTCGAGTACGTTTGATTTTTTTATTTTGTCCGAGTTAAAAAAAAATTTTTATTGTACATTTTTCATTGTTTGCATTCTTGTACATTTTATCCTTCAAACATGTTTTTATGGTTTTTAATTTCGCCTCCTAACTTAAGGCACCAGATTGCGGTAAAATTTTTGTTTTTCATTTTTTTTTCATTTTCTGAAAGATACATTTGTTAAGAATGCTCTCACCAAATTTTGTAAAGAAATTCGTAAAATTGACGGACATACAGCATTTTTTATATTTAGTTTGTATGTCGAATTATCCTTCAGCAAAACTTTGAACGCGTTTTTCTTGGAACTACGTTTTTCAACCTGGCTGACAACATATTTAAACAACTATTCATCCGATTTGCTTGTACCAAGTCTTAAAATGTTCGAAAATCGAGTCTCTATGGCAGCACGTAGGGATTTTTTTATAAAGGGCCCCCTTCTATTTTTTTTTTTTTTTATAAACGATGAAAAATTTCTGTGAAAATGGGATATAAAATTCGCTGGTCCGCCATTTTTTTTAGATATCGAAATTCCCCTACATGATGCTATAAATCTATATGTCTAGTTTATAAATATATTTTTTTTGTATTTTTCAGATGAACCGTATGGCTTGATTGCTGTCAACCACCAAGCAGCAACTTCGTACGCCTTTTGGAAGCGGCGTACACCGCAAACTATTCTTAAGATTCGAATAAAAAAATGTGTGTAGTGTCTTCTATATGAATATATTGAATATTAGTATCAATAAAAAAAACGATTCATAGTTTGCTCGAAAAAAATTATGAAAAATACACCCTCGTACTGCACGCGCACCGTGGTCTGGTGCCTTAAATATAATCAGTATGTGATTAAAATAGTAACAGTTTGTTACTGAGAAAGTGTATGTACTTGAAAATACGTACTTTCGATATTACCAATTTATTTTACAATTTTTTGGAAGGGCAACTAAAGCTCATATACTTTTGTAAACATACTTCTCTCCACTTTTAGTCCACCATTTTCGGTGATTTTGGGGAGATACTTAATACTCGAATATTTAATCAAATACTCGTTTAATACTTAATGAGTGAATATTCACTTCAATATTCAATACTTGCTTCATACTTAATACTCTTCGACATCACATCAGAGCATTAACTTAGTGTCCGTCACTCCTATACGACATACTTCGAATACTTCGATTTTTAATACTCTTTTAATACTATTTTCATGATTCATTTTTTTGCGCAGGTATGAATATTGCGAAACAAAAACAGACATGAAAAAATAAAATTATATCATGCGATTCTCACCATTATTTTCCACACTGTGTCAATAGAAATCATTTCGTCCATTCAAATATTTTTTTTCATAAACATCACCTGATTTTATGAAAAAAATGTCCTATAGGAATCACATGTACAGTTTACGCAGTTATTTATTTGTAATTTTATCAAAAAAGGCAAATATGCACAAATTCATAACTGCAAAACGGAGTCGTAGCTATTATTCATACAGGACTTATTTTACTTCGTTTAGGATGACGTTTGGAGAAAAAATACTCGAGAAAGAAAACATTCTAAATGTATCTTGTTAATTTCATAACGATCCCCTTCGATCTCCACTGTAAGAAAATCAGTTTGGAGAACGATCCCCTATAATTTCATAACGATCCCCTTCGATCTCCACTGTAAAAAAATCAGTTTGGAGAAGAAAAGACGTGAACTGTCGGCAAAAAAAATAAAATTCGATTTTCATTATGGGGAAGACTGAAATGCACCACTTTTTCTTCAGTAAACGATCTTTTAAGGAGTTAAAATCACGCCCACATGGAAAATAATTTTTTTTTCGGAAAATTTGAATTTTTCTACATGGGCAAGTAATATTGTAATTTTTTTTTGTAGATCGTCTGTAAATCTTATAAATAACGTAGAAAGGGAAGTCTTGGAAATCGTGGAAATATGAAATAGTTTATTTTTCGGAAGATTTATTTCCTGGACTTTCGGGGCTCAATTTTTCATAGTATTTCATCAGACTACCAGGGGTGTTAGTTGAAATTTGCCGGTTTTTTCGATAAAGAAAACACTTAATTTTCAGAGCAATCTCAAAATTTTTTTATTCAAAGTATTGACCATTGGTTTCTACACATTTCGCCCATCTCTCAGGCAAATTATGGATACCATCCCAAAAAAACTTTTTCTCTTTCGAGGTAAACCATTCAACGAGCCATTTTTCGACTTCTTCAAAATTAGCGAAGCACTGCTCTGCAAGGGAGTGTCCCATCGATGCGAAAAGGTGATAGTCGGACGGGGCGAGGCCTGGAGAGTACGGCGGGTGTGATAATATTTCCCAATTAAGTGTTTTAATGTGTGTGTGTGTGATAATATTTCCCAATTAAGTGTTTTAATGTGTCTTTCACCAGTTTAGCGGTATGAGACGGCGCGTTGTCATGTTGCAAGATAACTTTGCCATGTCTTCGGGCCCATTCCGGCCGTTTTTCGATGAACGCATAATTCAAATTGATCATTTGTTGTAGGTAGCGATCTTTGTTCACCGTTTCACCAGGTTTTAACAACTCGTAGTACACCACACCACACTGGTCCCACCAAACACAGAGCATTGTCTTACGGCCAAAGCGATTTGGCCTTGCAGTCGATGGGCCGGCTTCACCAGGTGAAAGCCATGATTTTTTTCGCTTCGGGTTCTCAAAATAAATCCACTTTTCGTCCCCCGTGACAATTCGATGCAGAAAAGATTTCCTTTCGAATCGTTGAAGCAGCATTTCACAAACGGTTTTTCGATTTTCCATTTGTCTATCGGTCAGCTGGTGTGGCACCCATTTTCCATACTTTTGGATCTTTCCCATGGGTTTTAAACGTTGGCAAATTGCTCCTCGAGTCACATTTAGTGTTTCTGCCAATTTTTGTTGCGATTGGGTTGGATCAACATCAAATGACGCCTGCAATTCCTCGTCTTCGAACTTTTTCGCTGCACCAGGATGTTCATTGTCTGTCAAATCGAAATCTCCACTTTTAAATTGCCGAAACCATGTCTCACATGTTCTAATCACTGGAGCATGTTCACCATAATTTTCTACCAGCAACCGGTGAGTTTCAGCTGCTTTTTTCTTTTGATGAAATAAGAAAAGCAACGAATGCCGCAAATGCGATTTACTTGGAAGGAAAGTCGATATATTCACTGAGGTAAACAAATATGACGCTATTATTTTGGCGGATGTGACTTGCGTATTTTTGTAAGTTAATGTCAATAGAAAAAAATGACATACATGCCAAATCATAGAAATGTATATATATTGCTAGCGACATTTACTGGTAAAACCGGCAAACTTCAACTAACACCCCTGGTACATGCAATGAGATGTCAGAATGGCAGACAAAGCAAAATTTTGGTTTCGGACGTCTAGGTAAAGAATTGTAGATTGAGCCATATCTCTCTATATTATATAAATATATCGCCGCTGCCGTACACAAGTGTTGAGACTGTAGCAACAGCTATGGCAACGTTCGCCGTAAAAATGGTCGCCATAGCAACGCTTGCCATGGTAACGGCCGCTATAGTAACCGTCGCCATAGCAACGATCGGGCTTGGGTGCGGGGGGCACGTAGAGCCCGAGTCGTACGAATCCTCCGCGTTTCTCTATATTATATAAATACTAGGGTGGCTTCGCCCCCTGCGCGCTTCGCGCGCCAACCCTTCCGTGTGAGGGGGTCATTCCATTGAGCGTAACGCCCCCCCGGGTGTGTTCGGGTTCGTTTGGGTTTGTTTGGGTTGGTTTTAGTTGGGGTTCGGGGGCGGGGGGGTGATGGGAATGACCGCCTCAACTTTTGTACACGGCGGCGGCGATATATTTATATAGTATAGAACAATATATTACTATGGGGCCATGACACTTGTTGCCTCGCCCCCGTGCGCGCCAACCCCCCAGCGCTCCCTCCACTGGCCCCCGTCGCCGCTCGAACCCCTCATGCTGCCACTCGCCCCCGCACGATGCTCTCACCCACCCACTCCGCCCCCGATCGACACCCTCACCAAGCCTACCCGCCCCCGCTCGCTCTCGCCAACTCTTGTACACGGCGGCCGCGCTATAGTTATATAATATAGAGAGATATCTATCGCTACCAATTATGTCGGATGAGTAGATTGATAGATTTTTTCTGTGCATAAAATTCCAAACCCATAACACACTTCAGCAAAAACTGCATCAAACAATGAAATTTGTGAGGCGGTCGAACTAAGCTGAGCCTCGTATGCATTCTACTCAATACCATGTCCGTAACTAGAATATGAATTGAATTAAGCATTCGCATTCTCGAGGTAATATCAGAACTGTATAGGTATCGTAAATCATAGAACGGCCGTTATCAATTTAGGGATATATCGGGAATTATATCGATCCGTATAGACCATATGGACCTATATACATATACATCGACCTCCGAATATACGAACCCAGATGGCCATTTATCTTATAGTATAATCGCGTTGTGGAACAGCCATATACACCGCCCAGCTTAACATACACCGAGAAAGTTTGAACCTCAAGCACTGATTGTAAATGCTTGTCTTTGGAATCAATATGTGTTATACATATACAGTATTAGGAGTGCATGGCTCGTGTGTAATCCGCATATGTGTGAAGATTGAGGAAATCTATATCATATGTACTGTTTATGGATGTTTGTCCACGGCATTACTGTGTGTCGTATAAATACGATAAGCAATAAACTGATAGCAGCGTACTTCTTTGATTCCGCTGTGCGTAACCCACACGTTTGTTTAAGTAAAAAATGTGTGTGCGTGTATAATCTCTTGCTTTTCTTTACCTCCGCCGACCTACTAACACGCCGGTGAGAAGATATCGTTAAGTGGTTAGTGATATAAGGATTGAGTTCGAGAATGAGTTAACAACCAGCTGTGCCCGAAGGCGGTACTAGCCGTAATAGTGGACGAACGTAACACGTTCAGTGCTCCCGTTGTTATTTGAAATTATTACTGACATTGTTTAAATATATACTGTAAAATTCAACGTAAATGGCAAAGTTATGAATCGAATTAAGCGCAGAAGAAAAAATAAACCCAAACAAAAGGTACGCCTGTCAGTGACCTCTTGTACAGAAGGCTGATTGTGAAAATAGCTATTTTTGTAAATTATTCATCGTTCTCGATGTTTTCGTAAAAGTGCGAAACTGGTCTTTTCAACAAGCCAGAATACCATATGTGATCATCCCACGCAATTATCTCCAATATTTTGTTGACAACGAAAACGTAGTAAAAGGTCTCTATAAATGAAGATAATATGACCCAATATCAACGAAAAATGGGGCAATAGAAAAGATTCCAAAACAAAACGAAGCGGCAAATAAAAAATTGCAATTGTTTTTTACATTTCACCCCGTTTTGAGGTTTTTAGCCTATATCAGTATCGGCCGGGATGAGTAGACCGCCGTCCCCCCTGATGGTCGGAGCGGATCCGTAGCCGGACTCACATACGTCCGCATACTATTTCCCCCGACTGTAGTGTATTTGCCACGGTACTCGATTCCATGGGCACAGGGAAAGTGCCGAAAACCTGTGTCAATACAGCCGGTTTCAGGTTCACCTTCCGCTGAGAGTATAAACATGGCCCACATCTATATATCTGTGACATACACACGTATATAACTGTGGCTCGTGCTTATATGCATGTATATATGTTGAGCTTTGTCACGCCGATATTTTATTCTCGACGAAGCTATGAAATCGGAATTTGAACCGTCGACCGTCCCGATGCACAGTGGGCAAAAAGGTAGAAATCGTGGCCAAAAACCAACTTCAAAATTTTGACATGAAATCATAATTTTTCACACATTAATACGTCAGAGCAGATGTAGAGAAAATATTGTGGCTATTAAGGTTCAAATGTTCTTACAATAAGTAGTTGAATGAAAACAAATTGCGTAAAGAATGCGATGGTTCATTATGTCATAAATATGATAAATTTCAACGAATGTTGCAAATCTAAATGTGGGATATGGTCTTTATCCTTACTAATGGTCGTAGGTATGAGAAAAAAATTGAAATTACGGAAAATTAAACATGATTTGGAACACGGTTATCTTTCAGTAAGACTTTTCGTCCTTTGCAGCTCCTCATCATACTTTGGAATGTCATCAACTTTAGGCAACCCTTGATATCAGTAATTGAAAATTATCGTTGCATTCGTTAATTATCGACGAATAAAATGAGCCTGCTACTTTTTGCAACTTTTCATCTGAACTCTTAATATTAATGTTTACACAGAGTACGGACCAGAAAACCGAAAAGTGCTTCAAATGCTTTGAAATGTGGTAATCAAGGGTTTTCGGGGTCGCGGATTTCGAATTCGTACTCAAAATTCAGAAATTCAAGATGACGGATCCAATATGGCAGACGAAAATGCTAAAGATGCCTCGATTTGAAATTTGGAACTAATACATACGTTCGTGGCTGAATCTAGCCTCCTCCTCTTCGCTCATTCCCATTTCTTATTCCGTTCACTTTTGAGAGCGCCTACAATTTAAAAAAAAATGTATTCCTCTAAATTTATATTCAATTTTTCCAGAATGTAATTTACAGCCACAACTGTATCTTTTTGTATTGATACTATTGTAGTAGTATAGTATATATATATACATGGTTCATATGAAGTATCATATATGTATATATATAACATCTAGACAGTTGAATGGACTGTCTTTCGGTTGCTAAGACATTTGTTTGATTGATTGGAGTTTGTGAGTTGTGAATTGAACGTTATGGAATAAAGACGTACTTTTAATTAGTCTTTTCTGTGTTTCATTAAGAAGGAAGCCATCCTCTTACACTATATTATCTCAAAAGTGAGAACATTGACTTGTGCTCACACATTAGTATCATTTGAAACCATGGATGACAAATTTACTAATCGAGAAATTGTCCAACAATTATTAAATAAATGTAGCGAAAAAGATACAGTTGTGGCCATGAGTTACATTCTGGAAAAATTCAATATAAATATAGGTGACGTCGAGGATGAATCGCTAAAAAAATTGAAAAAAATTGTAAGCGCTCTCATAAGTAAACAAAAGAAGAAATGGGAATTAGCGAAAAGGAGAAAAGATAGATTTAGGTCCTTAAATGGGTGCTGGCTAGATTCAGCCACGAACGTATGTATGAGTTCCAAATTTCAAATCGAGGCATCTTTAGCATTTTAGCCCACCATATTGGATCCGCCATCTTGAATTTCTGAATTTTGTACACGGATTCCGAATCAGCCACCCCGAAAACTTCGTAGTACAGAATTTCAGCACAATCGAAACATTTTTAATATTTTCGCCCGCCATATTCGATCCGCCATTTTGAATTTCTGAATTTTGAGTACGGATTCGGAATCAGCGACTCCGAAAACTTATTAGTACAAAACTTCAGCACAACCGAATCATTTTTAGTATTTTCGCCCGCCCTATTCGATCCGCCATTTTGAATTTCTGAATTTTGAGTACGGATTCGGAATCAGCGACCCCGAAAACCCCCCAATACCATACTTCACCGCGATTAGAGCACTTTTTGTATTTTGGCCACGATTTCTGCCTTTTTGCCCACTGTGCGATGCTTTAGTTTAGAGTTTAGAGACGAGCACACTAGCCACTACGCCATTTACGTCAAAGTGCTGATTGTGAAACTTCCAATTACGCCCTTGAAATTTCACATAATGCTCAAAACGCCTCGATCGAACTTCTTAAAATTCAGTAGTAGGCATTGGTTGATGGTCCCCAATAGATGTTCGAAGTTTTGACTCGATAGCCCACAAATTAGACAAATTAATTTGGCCTTAAGGTTAGTCTTTAACCTTATTAGTCTGGTAACTTAAGCCGATTTTCATGTCTGTTTTGGAGGGCGTTTTTTTGTAGGAAAACAAAAATGAATCGTTTTGGATATTTAGGATGTTTTTATTAACATATTAAAGATACAAAAAAAAATTTGTTTTAAAAAATTTCATAGTTTATTATTATTATTATTATTTTTATTATTGATCGAAGATGGCACCTCGAAAAAAAAGCGCGTAGGTGGCCTCGGTGATTTTGGCTCTTGATGTTATCTGAAATCAAAAATTCTTGATAATTCTTAACATATAGACATGTCATTCTGGTCGGAACTACTGAAGTTAAATTTCATGGATAAATAACAAAATGGCGGACTTTGGAAAAAAACTTTTTTTTCCAAAGTCCGCCACACGTTTTAACAAAATGGCGGACTTTGGAAAAAAATTTTTTTTCCAAAGTCCGCCATTTTGTTATTTATCCATGACATTCAACTTCAGTAGTTCCGACCAGAATGACATGTCTATAGAATAAGAATTATTAAGAATTTTTGATTTCAGATAACATCAAGAGCCAAAAGCACCGGGGCCACCCACGCGCTTTTTTTCGAGGTACCAACTTCGATCAATAATAATAATAATAATAAACTATTAAATTATTTCAAACATTTTTTTTTTGTATCTTTAATATGTAAATAAAAACATCCTAAATATCCAAAACGATTCATTTTTATTTTCCTACAAAAAAACGCCCTCCAAAAAAGACATGAAAATCGGCTTAAGTTACCAGACTACTACCTTAAAAAACGTTTGTAACGATTTTTCGGAAAATCAAAATTCTATAACTTTCGAATGCCACGATCGATTTTATCCAAATTCAATAGTCGATTGTATTTTATCATAGTTTATTTGTGCACATCGTTCCAGCCCAGTAGCTAGAAGATTGCGTGGGTTATGTTATATCAGATTTTCAAAATCTTATAAAAACCGAAATAATTGGTAAATTGTGACGAAAATTACAGTGAATAAGGGCCAATACCGATTTACTTGCGTGCCAAATTTCAGCCAGAAATCTCAAACCAGTTTGAAGTTTTTATTTTTCACCCCATCTCACACACATATGAACACACGCGCACACATCCGGACATTTTTCAAATTAAGCGTCGACGTCGAGGTTCTGGTTTTTTAAAAATATTGATTACACAATAATAATGACAGAATGATTATTGTAGACTCCCAGTGTTTGAATGACATTTTAGGGTAACGTTTTGTACGTAAATAGAATATCATTGAAGGATGATTCCGTTCGAATTTCGCGAGCATAAATGAAATGGCTGCGAGTTTATGAAATCCTGAATTGTTCGAAAGATTTGGGATTTACCATATATGTACAGGGCAAAAAGCAACAAATTGAAACTGGTCATTTGCTTCCTCAGAGAGACAAACAAAGCTCAAAGCTCCTTCTATGAGGAATTACATATTTTTCAATATTGCCTTTCCCATAGAGGAAGCTTGGAGCTTTGTTTGGCATTCTTTAGGAGCAACTGGCAAGTTCTTTATTTGTAAACATATATTGATAGCTTAGAGTGAAACAAATAATTCAATTTATTGAAATAAATTTTCCTTCTAACCTTTTTTATTACTCTATAACTTGCAATATATTGCCCGTGATGCTCTCTGAGGAACTGTACCTTTGTAATTTTTGGCTTCCTCATCGAGGTAAATTTTAGCCTTGTGTAGAATTTCGAGGAAGCAACTTGCAAGTACGATCCTGTAACTTTTTTCCTTACATGTATCGCAATTTTTCGAGTTATCTAAAAATTTTATAAAATCGCAATCGATTCATCGAATCTCGTGGAATTCCACCGTAATCATCTTTCAACGGCATTCTATCTTGAGGCAGACTTTATATCTCGTGAGTCGAAATATCTATTCGACAAAGGTATTAATATTTTTAATAAAGTCAACACCTGGCGCGGCCGTGGTCTGTCGGCTAACAGAGCTATAAGTATGTATATTTTAAATGTTACTTTAACAATGTTGGTCTCGAGTTAGTTCTTTAATGACTAACAAATCTTAATAAACTTAATATTCGACTAACTCTTTATAAATGTATGAGGTAACCACAGGGTGGATACAGCTACGGAACAAAGACAATATATATTGCAACAACAATCGAAAGAATCAAAATGCTTGACGCGAGAAGTATAGGCTGATTCACAGACAACTTACCCGCAATGACTAACAGTGGTGGACGAATAGTGGTGGATGCTCTTGGATTGAGAACTCCTCTGTGGTTTGACAAATAAAACTCTATACAGATTTCCACAGGAGATTGACAATTCACTCCTTAATTCACTTTCGTAACTGGCGAAATCTCGCCTCGTCGCCTTCGCCGTCTATTTGTCTAGAAAGTTCTAATCCGATAACTCAAGAATTGCATGAGTTATGCTGACCCGAAGATACGGAAGTTTTTGAGGTTTGAAGTTTGGCCGACCCACATCTCTTATGTCTTCACGGTTTCACTCGACCACATCGTTCGGTTCAAAACGGCTGTGTTCATCTCCTGCGCCCACAGAATCAACGATTTTTGGCATGTAACATCGTGCAAGCACTTTCCACGATTGTGTGATTATCGCCCTCGGCTTTCCCGTTTTGCTCGGGAGTATACGATGCGGTGTTTTCTTTCCTAAATTTCATTCGATACGAGATACTGGTTCATCTTCTTGTTGAAAAATTCTAAACTGTTGCCCGATCGTAATATTTTTATCGAGCTCCCAAACTTATTTGTGACTAGTTTTTGCCGGTACCCGCTCGTATCGTAGTTTAATGTTAAGAAGAATCTTTTCCATGAAACATTCAGTCGACATTGGGCCACATACATCCGTATGCATTACTTCATCAACTTTTGTCGATACTCTCATTGGTTTAAATGCCAAGCGATGAGGTTTTTCAAGTTAACCTGGTTCATAGAAAACATCATTTTTGTCTGACAACAATACATCATTCACAAGATCCTGTTTTAATTACTAAAAATATGTGTATTATTAATTTCCCTCAACGGTTCACGCCGTTCGTCGAGAGTCATCGTTATCGTAGTGGTCGTATATAGTGGTTGTCGCGATCATAGTAATTGTGTCGTAGTCGGCATCGTCGTCGTGGTCGTCGTCGTCGTCGTCATTGTCATCATAGTAATCGTAGTTGGCGTCGTCGTCCGCATCATCATGGGCGTTATTGGCATAGTCGAATTGCTGTTTCGACGTATTTGAGGAAGATAGAGTAATCGCAGATAGTTTCTGAAAAATTATCAGATGCAAATTAGAAACTTGCATATTGGATCCTTATTATTTCATCTCTCTCACGAATCCCCCACCATGAGCAAGTTAGTTCTTCACTTTTCGCCTCCTGATAGAGGAAGCTTTATGAGCGAGATAAAATAATGAGGAAGCAATTTGCAAGTTTCTAAGTCATCTCTTTTTAATGAATTCGGTACAAACAATTATAAGGTACCACGGGTTGCAAAGTTTGATGAATCTTTATTATCATTGTGCATAATTTACTAAAGTTAAAGCAATTCATTAATTTTTATAGATATACAGAAGTTCAACGATTCAAATTTTTTGGACCCTATCTCACACACCCGGACATTTGTTGTCGCTGGGATTTTGGAATGATTTGGCACATTTCAAGCACACTGAATATTAAAAACTCGATTTTTTTTTACGAAATCAAAGCTTCCTTTACGAGGAAGCAAAACTTCGGTACACATCGGGTTTAGGGGACCCCCCTCCGCTGACTTTCGGAATAGGCCCATCCGACGCATTTTTGCATGCGAAAGAACTTTTTCCTCTGACAAAATTGGGGGACGTTATTCATTAAAAAAATATTAACAAATAAAGTTAATAATTCATATAGCTATTTTCCTCATATATTATATGCCCTGCGTAAATGACTATCTCCATTAAAAGCTTAAAAAGTTAAAAATGGACGCCAAGTAATCAGAAAATGTGTCGAATCTAGAAACAAAAAATCGTGAGGTATCGTGGGACACCCGGTAAGAGCGAAGCTCCTAAGTAATTAAATATTTATTTTGTAGCGATATTGGAAACGCAAAATTAATGAAAGAAGACACCCATTTTTGGAAATCATTTTTAATATATTCACAAAAATAGTACATGTATATTAGGGTGTGCCCTTTGGGGGCAATATTTTTTTTTCCTCTTTCAAACAGGTTATATACTTCCAGGAAGGTGAAATAATAAGCCTGTAAAAATTTGAGATTTTAATATTAATATTTAGAGGCGCCTCATCGCGAATTTCTATTTCCCATTTAAATAACACGGGAAAATTTTTTTTTCATATTTGGAATTTTATATTTCGGCAATGGCATATTGTTCGATGAAATGCATGACATATTTTATAGAGAATTGAATGCTCTACAAAAAAGATGTCTTGCAGTTTTTCGATAAACATAGCCATTCAGAGGATATCCGAGTTCAAAGTTGAAAATGAACGAAATTTCATCTTTTTTTTAATTCTACTAGGGAATGGGCACACGCGCTGCCGCGCGCGAGCAGTTTACTGGTGGCGCTGAAGCGCTCTTATCCTTTTCGGCACTGTACGCTGCTTGTTCATTGAGTTACTCGAGATTGGGTGTCGAGCAGAGAGTCGCTGTTGGATCAATTTTCCATTCGACTGACCCCGACGTATCCTTATTATAGCTTAAAAAACCGACTGGTACCTAATAAGGATCCAAGTTAAATGGAAAAATGACCCCGAACCAATTCGATATTTGACTCCCGACTTAACGACGAAGTCTCGTAATTATTGCTTATTCTCATTAGTCAAAAGTTATTTTTTTATTGTGAATTTATTGTTTCTATCGTGTTAATGCCTCATATTCATCCCTTTAATCAACGCTGCCTCCTGGCTTTCTCGCCCCTCTTTTGTATCCATGATTTTTGCCATGTTCTTTATTTCTGGCAAAGATTTGATGAGCCAAGTATAAATGGTCGTCCAAAATACGTATAACATACGGACGTACAATACGCTGAATGCGGAGAATATACTGAAAAAAACGATGATTTCGTAACATTCATCGTATCAATTTATCGTGTGATTTAGAATTTTTTACAATTTCTTCCATATAAATTAACGAATAGGGATCGTATACATCGTGGATCATCAAAAATATTATTTGAAATAGGTATTGTCGTCAGAACTATTCTTTATCTTTTAGTGTTCGAAAAAGAATATTAATTCTTCTCGATGATCAAGAGAGACTCCGAACACTTATTCATCATAAGATGTAAGTGGATGGAAAGAAAAACAGGAGTGAGGCGTCACGAGACATGCGGATAAGACTATTCCATTATAATACATATTATAGATGGTTAATAAGCATCACCATGGTATGTGCATAAACTGGATTCAATACTTCCGTCTCATCGGTTCCGCGAAACTTTCAAATATTTCATTCAGCTTTTCCATTTTATACCTGGGAGTATATTATACCTATTGATGTTTTTACAACCCTTCACCCATACTGGTTTTCACTGCTGTACCCATATATTCGTACAGCGGTGAAAACCACTCATTTTAATTATTTACTTATTATTAAGATGTGCTTATAATATCAACGATAATATCATAATTGTATATAAATATTAATAATAGTTATGATAATACTAAAAAATAACACAAACGTCAAAACATATACGGTCTACTATCGATATTGCGGTGACAAAACAGAACTTGGCCACAAAAGTCGCCTGATCACCAACCAATCACAGCGCGAATAGAAAGGCTTCAATCTGAACAACTAAACTATCGAAATTTCGATAATCTTCGATGTATCGTCATGAACTTTTTAAGAGAGGATAGCGAAACTATTGACTCTATTGAGCAACTTCAAATTATTTTGTTGTAGATTATCAAATTAACGATAAAAATTGTCTTATTTATAATTAATTAATATTGATAGTTAATTGTTCAAGGCTGTAGAAACTTACGAGTATTTTCTGTCAGAAAACTGGTTCTAATGGGCTAGTATTTAACACAATAGCTACAAAGAGTTGGACAAAATACTCACGAGTAAAACATCTTTATTTATTCCCAATAATAGTGAAATGAAATGGTTCATTAAATTTTTCCAAACAAATTTATGAATGAAAAGCTATAAATATTTCATAATTTATTACAGCGTGGAAATTCTCAAATCTTGACTGAAATTTATAGGTGAATGATCTTCAAATGTGTTATAATTGATTTCGAGGTCGAGAAGAAATAAGTCAAAATTATATACTTAATGTTCCTTTTTTGTTTTCATTAAAACTTCATTTAACCTGATTTGTTAACTATATTATCGCGATATTTTGGATTATATTCGTTCAGAATTCGGCTGAACAGGATTCGGCAATCTTCGGTTCACGATCGCGGAGTTCGTTTGCGCATCCGCACACTGCAATGCGCTTGCGCCAAGCGGCTCAACCAATCCCCCGGCGTGGATGCCATGTCGTATGTGCGCGGACATGCGCTCTACCATCCACGGGGCGAGCTTGGTTCACTTCAACTTCTGCTACTCTAGCGGCAAAAAAATATTTAGAGTTGTTGCAAAAATTAATTCTTCATGCTAAATGGAATCCTTCTGTCTCGCGAGCTGCTACTGGTAAACTGGTTGACCATTTATGGTATTTAAGTGAAGAATTGGCTACTCTTTCTTTGTTTGATGATAGCATCTCAGTAGACATAAAAAAAAAAATAATTGAAGCGATGAAGAGTCATGAGAATACTGCAGTTGTTAGAAAACGGCACATAGTAGATAAAAATAAGCTAGAAATGATATTAAATCAAGATATTAGTGGATTTGTCTCGAAGAATTCATTAAAGCTATTTGAAAAATTTGACTTGCCGTATGATTTTCTCCAAGAAGATATACTACTATGGCCGAATAACGAGAGCTATAAAGAAAATTTGGAGTTCTTCCAAAAATTAAAAGTTGTCAATGACGCTGCAGAACGTGGAGTGGCATTATTGGAAGAATATAATACATGCTTAACTAAAAATGAAGAGCAGTTTCAGTATTTGTTACGAATAGTGAAAGAGCATCGCCAAAAATATCCAAATTGCATTAAAAAAATACTTGAATAATTATTAATGCATTGGCGAATTTTTTGTATTCAGAATAATAAGACAAAATAATTGAAACAAAAAGTAAAAAATGTTCACACTGTAATAAATTATTGGATATTTATAATTTTTCATTAATAAATTTGTTTAGAAAAATTAAATGAGACATTTCTTTTCACTGTTATTGGGAATAAACGAATATATTACTCGTGAGTACTTTGTCCATCTTTTTTGTAATTATTTATGGAAAGTCCAAGGTGGTGGGACTAGCCCATTAGAATCAGTTTCGTGACAGAAAATAAGTTTCTACACCATTGAACAATTAACGATCAATATTAATTAATCATAAATGAGACAATTTTCAAGGCAAATTTAATAACCTACAAAAAAGTCATTTGAAGTTTCTCAATAGAGTCAATAGTTTCGCAATAATATTTAAAAAAAGATGAATTTTCGTTCATTTTCAACTTTGAACTCGGATATCATCTGAATGGCTATGTTTATCGAAAAACTGTAAGACATCTTTTTTGTAGAGCGTTCAATTCTCTATAAAATATGTCATGCGTTCCATCGAACAATATGCCATTGCCGAAATATAAAATTCCAAATATGAAAAAAAAAATTTCCCATGTTATTTAAATGGGAAATAGAAATTCGCGATGAGGCGCCTCTAAATATTAATATTGAAATCTCCAATTTGTACAGGTTTATTATTTCACCTTCCTGGAAGTATACAACCTGTTTGAAAGAGAACAAAAAAATATCGCCCCCAAATGGCACACCCTAATGTATATATATATATATACTAGGGGGGCTCCGCCCCCCTCCGCGCTTCGCGCGCCAACCCCCCCTCGGGCTATTCCATTTGGCGTACCCCTTCAGGCTATTCCATTCGACGTACCCCCCCTCGGGCTATTCCATTCGGCGTCCCCCCCCCCCCCCCCCCACCTGGGGGTACGGTGAAGGGAATGACCACCTCAACTCTTGTACACGGCGGCGGCGACGGCGGCGGCGGCGGCGGCGAAATATTTATATAATATAGAGAGATATATATTGTTACGTCCCAATATGTCAAGAAGGAAAGAGCGTAACGAGTCCTGGTTGAATATGGGGGTGCCTCTTATTTAGACCGGAATGTGCCGGTCAGGGATCGAGGCACAGCGAGGGCGATTGTCGACGCAATGAAAATGATTTAAAAACAGGAGCGTTAGCGGGGCGTAGCGGGTTATTTAGAATAAAAACTCGTCGAACATTTTATACTTGACGAATAATAAGTCATTTATTTTACTCGAACACTTTTGTTCATTTTAAAATTTCACAATTTTGGTTTGCCCTTGACGTTTTTATTTGATGTTCAAATTTTTGTTTTGTTTTGGTTCACAATTTTAGTTTACAATTTTCGTCGAAAGGTTTTCGTTCCGCGATGTTAGACCTTTTGGTTTTTGGACAGTTTTGCAATTTCGGTTCACAAATTTATTATTCATGATTTACAATTTTCATGGTGCTCACAAATTTCGTTTTGTAAATTACAACATTTTCGGTTCTCGTATTTCACAACAAATTATAAAATTTTCGTTGCCCGCTTCGACGCCACCGCAACACTCGCGACGACATCTTGTATCGGTACTGTACCGCCTGCTTCAGTCCAGGGTACCGAGCCGCGTTGCTAAGAGGGGACTGCGGTATTTTATATCGGTTATGTACCGCCCGCTCTATGACGGGTGTCGAACGCCCTATGCTCGGTGCGCGATTTACGGGCTCTCGGAGGATCTACTCCAGACCGTCGCTAAGATCGGTCTAGGTTAACGATCTCCGAAAAGCGATGATTAACTGACTTACAATTTTACATTTGGAACAAAACCTTGTATTTTAACGTGGTCGTGGAACTTGAGTTTATAAATATTTAATTATTATTTTATATTTTTAGCGAAAAACGGAACTTTACGTGGTCGACTATACTGGTCGATCCACGAAATGAATACGCCGAACTTTATTTTAACGTGGTCGTGAAACTTGAGTTTATAATTTTTGAATCTATTATTTTTATATTTTTAGCAAAAAATGGAACTTTACGTGGTCGACCATACTGGTCGATCCACGAAATGAAAACACCGAACTTTATTTTAACGTGGTCGATCATACTGATCGACCACGGAGTAACCGGATTAATATTCGAGGTTGACCATCGTGGTCGAAACTCTCATGAAGGACTAACTTACTACTTCTAATTAATCTTAAAACAAAAGGCGCAGTTTTATCCTGCCAACGAAGTGGGAGATGCCGGCGCGTGGGGGATGATTCGTTCCCGCATGCCTCGACATCTCCGTTATCAAGAAATTTTGCTTAACTAAGGTGTCCGCAGAATCCCGCCTCGGACACAAGCCCTCGTCGTGGGAACGCGCAAAACGCCGAAGACGCTGACTTTGAGTCAGCGTCCAAACTACATCCCGCGATAAGCGCGCTTCAGTTTTCAAAAGTATTTTCGAGCGTGTGAACCGGTCGCTTGACCGTTTTGTGCCATAAGGGCCTATCCCAATATATAAGCGAGGTTTCCGCAAATCCGAGCGACTTTTGAAAAAAAAAATTTTAACTCGTGAGAAAATTGATGAAAAACAAAAGATGAAACGACCAATGGGATTTCCCAATGATTTGAAACCCCGGACGTAACAATATATATGAATCTTAAAACTAGAAAAATAATAAAAATAATAAAAAGGGATTTATTCATCGTATTCAATAGTAGATATGATTGGTTTATGGTAACTGAAATAAGATGCATATGTTTATGACTCTATTTTATTTATGAATTATGAGAAAACAGCATCAATAGTAGTGCCGTAGTTAGTTGTAGATTGTGAAGATCTATTGTTCATTGTTAAGTTGAATTTTTCCAAAAGAAATTTTTTTAACGGCTGTGATTTGATATCTGCAAAATTAATATTGAAATCTCCAAACAAAATTAATGGAATTTTGTGTGAATTGCGTCCAAGCAGTGCTGATCCTCTTTCTGTATATTGTAGAAGTGTGCTGTGGATAAAATAAGTGATATCCTCAAGCTTTTGATTTGGTGAAATGTAGATAACTACAATAACTATTTCAACACCATTTTTTAGTCCGTATGTTGCTGAACAAATATCACCACCAGTATGATGAGTTATTGAAACACCAGTACTATTATTCATCATTATTTCCATATTTGGTGTAATTATATCTGATGAGACTATTGTTTTGGTAGATTGCAACACCTCCAGGTCGAGTTTTAAGTCGCTTAAATTGAACTATGCACCGAAAGTTGGGTATATGGAATCTTTGTTCGTTGTTCATCCACGTCTCGGTGAGCATTCAAGCATTGCATTTTTCAGTAATAGAGTCAGATGAGTCATCATTGTGGCTGTGTAGACTTTGGCAGTTAAATGTGTATAATGAAACTCTTTTATTATTACTTATGAAATTGCTAATGACGTTGGCTCTCGTTTCCAAAGTATTTAATGCCAGTCTTTGAAATTCTTGTAACAAAGATAAAGCTGATGTAGTTTGCTAACGGTTATGGTAAACTTTGAATTTTATCGGTTCATCTGCAGCTGTAGTAATAAATAAACCCTCAATTGTTGTTACCCGGGATAGTGCAACATAAACCATATCACGCGTGTGTGTTTTTTCATATTGATACACAATTTGATCGAATGTTCCGCCTTACGACTTGTGTATGGTAATAGCACAAGCCGCAATGAGAGGAAAGTGCGTACGTTTGTAAGTAACTTTCTTATCCCTTGTTAGTTGAATATTAGCTGTTCGTAATTCAATTGGCACAGCAGTATTTAAAAGTTTCTCTTGTACAACTAATTGAGCAGCTTTTTTTCGTGCACATTGTCCAATTTTCGGTAAACCAGGAAATTCCAATCAAGCTCTACAAATACTGTTGTCTTCTTTGAATTGTAAATCTACTAACTTTTCAATTGCGTCATTTACCAAGCCATCATTTACATTAATATTTGTCGTAATGAGATATGACTTATCTATAACGAAAGTAATCATGTACGGTAAGCTACCAGTATGAATCAGATACATTGTGTGTAGATTTTGTCTATAAGTAGCCTCTTGTTCAGCACTTTTAGCGCCAGCAATGGAATCTGTAGCTGTAGAGATATGTTTATTCGGAGCTTGTTGTAGAATGTGATTATTGTAAGCATTGACATCGTTAACTCTCCAAAACAGACGTATTCCATCTGGACACAATCTCTCCGCTTCGGATTTTGTAAGAAATCTCGATTCGATAAGTTCAAATTCATAATCTTGTAAGACTTCACCGTTACCTATTTTTGTTAGTATTGAAGAGAATACAGCATTAGTCTGTCTCATAACTTGTTTAATTTCGTAAAATTTTAATGTGCGCCACAGAGCAGGTCCAACCATACGCATTGAAATGGGCTTATATATTGGCGTGGCATTAACCGGTAGTAATTGCCGTAGATCTCCAATTAATATAACATCCATTCCGCCAAAAGCTCTATCATGATATCCAGTAATTTGTTTTAAACGTGAATCAATTTTCGACAATAGTTGTGCACTAATCATATTCACTTCTTCAATAAACAATCCTCTTACCTACTTGAAAAGCATTTTGTATAATTGTAAGTTTCCATTGGATAATGGCAAAAATTTAGCAAGTGTTATTTTTAGAGCTGCGCGAACGGTTGTACCGCCAAGGTTTACAGCAGCTTTTCTGGTAGAAGCGCATGCTATGTAAGCATTGCAATAACCATCATTGTCTGTATATCTATTGTATATTTCCATAATAAGTTTAGTGACAAACGTTTTTCCGTAACCTGCTGGACCAGTAAAGAAAATTTGAAATGGAAAATCATTAGGTGTCTGAAGATGATGAATAATGTGAAGTAATAGCTCCTTTTGCTCTTTGTTTGTGGATCTCATCTGCTGGATAAATCGTTGTCTATCCATCAAATTCTGTTTTTTTTTTTGCCATAGCGCCAAGTTTGCTGAGCGCAGCATCGCGGATGTCAGCATTCACGTCTGAATGATGATCATTAATTAGAACGCCGTTTTCTTCGCTTCTGAATGGAATGTGCAATAATACCATTTCTCGTCTATAGTCATGGTATTCTTTACCAATGTCATAGTTGCGGTATCTGATAGCCTTGGGCTTCTGTCTTGTAACGTATACCCCTTTCTTATTAATATAATAATTTGCCACGAACTGTGCTACAGTGACGTGTTCAAGGTCGTCAGGCCTATTTCATATTTTTCAAACCAGTTTCCTTTCCATATATCTGTGCAATCATGATCCATAGCCTCTAATTCTTTAAGAGTTTTTCTTATTCGTTGACGTTCAGTGGGATGAACAGTTGCTATATAAACAGTTGTAATAGATGTCTTAGCCATGGGTTCACGTAACAAGAACCAAGCAGCTTCTTGTGCCGACATCTCAACGGAATTGAGTACGTCGACTCTTGTTTTTCTCGTAATTTGTACAATATCGAAATCTGGATTTTCGCCCATTGTCTGAATTATTTGACGGTGTAAATTACCGATTCCTCTGTTATTTTGTTTACGTACTCAACAACGTAAGCAGCATAAGCGTACTCATCTTGAATAATTTGAAAGAACATATTAGATTATAGATGATGGAAAATGAATGGATTGTATGGATTATGCCATTTTCAGATGGTGTTCGGCAGTAAAGAGTCTTGGTCGATTAGTACCTGCACGAATGACGTTGTAATAATATTCATCAGAAGAGATGTTATTTTTTGTATAGAAATCTTCGAAATCTGTGTAGTCTATGTTTTCCAAATTTGATCGTAGTATTTTGTAATGTTCCTTGCATTTTTTTAAATCATCTTGTGAAAAATCGGGATCAGTAGGTAGCATTGGTGTCAACGTTATTGTGTTCCGTGTTAGCGTGAATGGAGCTCAAAATCTGCAATTATCCTTTTTATTTTGGTTCATTTTTTTGTAACATGTGAAAGTGTGCTTGTGAGTCTGAAGTTTGATATTTATGGATGCCTCTGAAGAGATACTGAAACTAACTCGTCAATCATCTGAATAACGTCTTTGTTATTACTTTTTAATCTGTAGGTGTATTATCGAGCCATAGAAGAATATGAGCATGAGGGCTGCCTCGATGTTGAAATTCAATTCTTTTAAAGTAATCGACGACTCTGTATTTACCAAATAGACTTGCTTTTTTTGCTTGCAAAACGGTCAATAAACAATTTACTAATTTATTGAAGTAAATTTCACGTGTAACAGCATCATCATTTACAAGTTTTGCTTTTTGTATGTAAGTAATATTCGATAAAAACTCATCTGAAATATTTTCGCCGTTATTTTTCAATTTATACAACAGTTTTAGGAGATCAGTCCAGCCAGTTTCATTTGCGCTCAAGGTCATAAAAGCAGTTGGTGCTCCTCGTTGTCTGATCATTGCAAAAGGATCTTTTTTGCGATCAGCCCAATACCAAGCTGAATTGGGTATGCAACGAAGGAAAGCAAGGTTCGTTTCAATGCAATCGTGAATGAAACCTCCAGACTGTACCTGCTGTTTCGTAATATTTGTGTCATGACCAACGTGTTTAAAAGCAATAGAAACACTTTCTCTGACCCGTTGTCTCATTATTTTTGTGGCCATATATAACTGGTTTTCTGGATCCGCGCCTCGACGATCTGTTCGACGTAGTTCGCTGGTAGCTTGTCAAAATGAACTTGCTGAAATACCCTCTTTGTAAATTCGAAATTGTCCAATGTAAAGAGTAGGAAACGAAAGCTCTTCTGCATATTCGTCAAACAGTATACTGATTGGCCGTTGCCGTTCGCCAGGTGCCATATGCAAAAATGTATCGTCAAGCCACCTCATACTTTCTTCTCGTTCGTTGACTTCATCGTACATCAAACTTTGTTGTTGAGCCGTGACGTTATCTTCGATTGTTATGTATTCACTGACATCATCAATCGCAATTTTAGGAGCAGGTTGGCAAAAAAATTCTTTGTTGATGGTTATATTGTAATGGACATAAAGCGGCGTAGTTATTAAGTATTGTAACAATTCTTTGTTACGTTTTTCTTGTTGATGAGGTCGTGAACATAACTAGTTTTGTGAATTATTTTTTTTTTTATGTGTACATAAAAGCAATGGTCATCGTCAATATTTCTAGGTAACTGGTCGACCATAGTATTAACGTCAACGGGTACATTGATTATCTATCCACAAATACCGTATTGACCACGAACATGCCGTAGTCGTCTTATTTGCATGAATGGTATTCTTGGTGAAATAAGTCGCTGAGAAACAATATCTAATTTTGGTAAATGAGCAGGGATTGTCGGGTATGAAAAGCCGTTATACGTTGACAATATCTTCATGTTTCTTCTGTTTGTCCAACGCTGATTTACAAGTAGAGCACACCTTCACCGTATTACCAGTTTGGAAATTATGAAATGAAAATTAGAAAATTAAACAATCATACAATTTTCTGAACAACAATTAAAGATGAAATATTTTTTACGAAATATATTACCGGCAAGATGTTTTCTAAAATATCATTGTGTATTTCAGAAGTTGTTTTTAAATCATTTTCCCACCACAGCCTGTCACATACAGCACAAGATACTCCAAAATTATTTTTTTTCAAATGTTATAAAAATGAAGATGGCCCTATGTGTGTTGGTAATAATTGGTGTAAATGGGAATGGAAACATCAGCTATTGCAGAAACATCATTTTCATCTGCTTCATCGCAAACTTCATCGTTGACTTCATTCCTATCGTTTTCACAGTAGACATCAGCATTTATTGTATTCTGTGTAATAACTTCTTCTACTGGGATATACGGCGTGAAATGTAAATTCTGTAGATGTAGGTACATAAAATTTTGTGAGTCAGTAACGTTATAGTGACAGAAAGTTACTGTTTCAGTGTTAGTTCTACTATCAATGTAGTGTAGATGAATGCATATGTTTCGATTGTAAACCATCGAAAAAATGTATAAACAATCCATGTCTCCGTATACTGTATCACTGTGCAATATTTGGCTTGCCAAAAGTGGATCCCCACAGGATTGCAAGAATGGTGATTCCACTGGTCTGCAAAAAAATTTTTTATTTTTCTCCTTCTTGTTTTCATGCATGAATTCATCATATTTTGTGCTCTAACCACGGAATCTGACATACAATTAAGTACCACACGTAGATTTCCAATATAATATTTATTTAATTAACAAACAATATTATTGAAATATCAATTATCATAACGAAATGAAAAAATATTACGGTCTAAGTTTTACAGTGAAAAATCCTAAATTATAGTCACAAAATGAATAAATATCGGTCAGTTATCTCATTATATGGTGAGAAAATTTGTTATTTTGTGGTTTTTTTCCTTTTCATCGTTTCTATTGGAGTTTCTCGGCGAATTGACCAACAGAAATCAGCAAGCATTGCTGCTGACCATTTCCCACTGTAGCGTTTTTCAATCTGCATTATATCCTGATGAAACCTTTCACCATGCTCATCTGATACGGCTCCAAGATTTTCAGGAAAGAAATCTAAATGAGAGTCCAAAAAATGAATCTTGAGTGACATATTGCATCCTAAGGCTTTATAAGCAGAAAGAAGCTCCCGAATGATCTGTCGGTAGTTCTCACTTTTTGTATTCCCAAGAAAATTATGACAAACTTCCACAAAAGCCACCCAAGCTCTTTTTTCTGCTTCGCTCAACTTCGAATCAAAAGCTTCATCTTTCATTAGCTCACGTATCTGCGGACCTACAAAAATTCCTTCCTTCAATTTTGCGTCACTGATTCGAGGAAATTTTGTTTTTAGATATTGAAAACCTGCACCATCTTTATTCATAGCTTTCACAAAGTTTTTCATGAGTCCCAACTTTATGTGAAGTGGTGGCAGAAAAATTTTCTCACTTGGCACTAAAGGTTTCTGAGACACATTTTTAAGCCCAGGAGTTAAACTTTTTCTTAGTGGCCAAGTTTTTATTTTGTAATGTTTTTCTCTTGCGCGACTGTCCCACTCACAAAGAAAACAGCAAAACTTTGTGTATCCTCCTTGCAATCCAGTGAGTATAGCGACGACTTTTAAATCAGCACAAATATTCCCTAAGTATTGAGAATATTCAATTTTTTCGAGTAATACCTCTAGGTTTGCATAATTTTCCTTCATGTTTGTAGCATGTGCAACGGGCACAGATGGGTATTTATTACCATTATGGAGTAGAACGGCTTTTAAGCTTATTTTTGAAGCATCAATAAAAAGTCTCCATTCACTAGAATCTTCTGGAAAACTCAGTTCTTGAAAAAGCCCTGCAGCATCATTACAATATACCAAATCATCTTCTTTGGAAAAGTAACTCGTAAAATCTTCTTGCCTCGTACGAAAATATGAAACTCTGGTACTTTTATCCAATAGATTCCACTGTTTTAATCTTGATCCAAGTAATTGCGCCTTAGATTTTGAAAGTCCCAAGTCTCTAACAAGATCATTTAAGTCACCTTGTTTAAGTAAATGAGGTTCTTTAGATGGACTGGAAGATCCAGACAAAGTGTATGAAGATGAAGATGTACCGGCAGAAAGAAAACTCGATTGAGATTGAAGACCAGAAATATTTTTATTTTCCACCTTCTCATTAATTGGTGGAATTGGAGGTAAAGTACCTTCACCACGAGGAATTGGTCTCTTTGCAGATGGGACGTTCGGGTATACAATCTTATTTTTATTTTTTTTCGAGAATCCTCGTGTTGATGTCATGCAGAAATAACAATCATTTTCATGATTCTGAGGCTCACTCCAAATCATTGGCATTGTAAACGGCATGGATTTGTGGCTTCCTTCAAGCCAACCTCTCAACGTTCTTGAGCAGCTATTGCAACATAATTTTGGCAACCAACTCTTATCTCGCTCATCGATAGAAAATCCAAAATATAGCTTATAAGCTGTTTTAACAAGATCAGTCATGACATTTCGCTGTGTTTTTAGTACGAATTCCCCACAAATGTAGCAAAAACAGTCGGTAGAATTTTTACAAGTTCGAGGCATTTTATAACCTAAAATTACATAAAATTTTATTAAAATAATTTTCAAACATCTATTTTATATTTATTGGCTCTGCTCATAAAAAAATACATAAACTACACATAAAATACTCAAAACCAATATACAGAACATGAACTTTATGCAAAACTTACCAAAATATTTGATACAAAATGTAAACAATTAAGAGACAAGTTTTCACTCAACTGTTGTGAAGTCACAGCGAATACTGCGCATGCGCGTATGTACTACCATAAAAATCACCTTCGGCACTTCCCTTCTTTCTCTTACAACTCGCTAAAACTTATTTTGTACATTCACTGTTTGTATATACACTGTTTGTAACATTGACGCGCAAAAAAATTTTTAAAAACCCAAATTTTTGAAATAAAAAAAAAATTCATATAAAAAAATCTAGACGTGATGGAAAAAATCGGCCAACGGGGATTGATTCAGAACATTTGAATCGTCATATTTATGACAAAATTTTTTAAAGGAGGATTTCATTGCAGACCAGTGTTCTCGTAGCTAGTGATGCCGCTGAGACGAGACTTTTCTCGTCTCGTCTCGACGAGACGAGAAAAATCTCTCCTCGGCGGCACCACTCACGAGACGAGACTCTCGCCGAGATTTTCGAGATTCTCGTCGAGACTTTCGAGACTCTTGAAAAAAAAAAGGGAAATTAATTTCACCACTATTCCATTGCTCATTAGTGTTTTTTTTCATTCTTTTATTGAACCGAAACGAGAATCTGGTCGAGATTTTCGAAATTAACCAAAAAAAAAAAATCAATTGGTTATTTCACTTTTATCGCGATCACGTGGTTCCATCGCTTATTATTCGTTTTTTTATTCCCTCACCTCCGGAACGGAGTTTCGTTCACTCACACCGTCACATACACTCTTACGCACACAGTCACACACACACACAGTCACACATGCTTACACGTATACAGCCACACGCACACAGTCGCTCACACAGTCGCGCATACAGTTATTCACACAGTCACCCGCACACAGTAACCAGCACACAGTTACTCACACAGTCACCCGCACACAGTTACTCACACAGTAACCAGCACACAGTTACTCACACAGTCACCCGCACACAGTTACTTACACAGTCACCCGCACACAGTTACCCACACAGTCGCCCGCACACAGTTACTCACACAGTCACCCGCACACAGTTACTTACACAGTCACCCGCACACAGTTACTCACACAGTCACCCGCACACAGTTACCCACACAGTCGCCCGCACACAGTTACTCACACAGTCACCCGCACACAGTTACTTACACAGTCACCCGCACACAGTTACTCACACAGTCACCCGCACACAGTGACATGCACAGTTACTCGCACAGTAACACGCACACAGTTACTCACAGACACCCGCACACAGTGACACGCACACAGTTACTCACAGTCACCCGCACACAGTGACACGCACACAGTTACTCACACAGTCACAGATACTTACACGCACACAGTGACGCACACTCACACTCACACAGTGACATATACAGTCACACGCACACAGTCACACGCACACAGTCACCCGCACACAGTGACATGCACACAGTTACTCACACAGTCACACATACTTACACGCACACAGTCACCTGTACACAGTGACACTCACACAGTTACTCACACGGTCACACATACTTACACGCTCACAGTTACTCACACAGCCACACATACTTACACGCACACAGTCACACACACCCACACTCGCACAGTCACATATACAGTCACACGCACACAGTGACACGCACACAGTTACTCACACAGTCACACATACTGACACGCACACGGGTACTCACATAGTCCCATACTCAAACGCACACAGCCACACGCACACAGTGGAACATACAGTAACACGCACACAGGCATACGCACACGGGTATTAACACAGTCCCATACTCAAACGCACACAGCCACACGCACACAGTGGAACATACAGTAACACGCACACAGCCATACGCACACAGTCACACGCATTCAGCCATGCGCACAGACACATGCATACAGTTACATGCACACAGTCACACAAACACACACACACACACGCGGATACGAGGGGTCTTGGAAAGTTCAAGAAATGTCAAGACGAGACGAGAATTGGTCGAGACGAGACGAGATTATGACGTCACCACGAGACGAGACCGAGACCGAGTCTCGTCTCGTTCCGACCGACTATCGTCTCGTCTCGTCTCGCCTCAACCAAGTCTCGTCTCGTCTCGTCTCGCGGCATCACTACTCGTAACTGTCGTCGAAGATCCAAAGGCGAAATTTGCAGATCAAGAATTTTTATTAGAGAGTGAAAAAGGCAGTTTCCTGCAGGCATCATTGGAATTTCTTTGTAATTATACAAGTTTGCTTGCGGCTGTGCACAAATATCACGTTGCTGGTAAATTTTAAAAGGGCCTGTAGCTGAAGATGTACATAATATTTGTCTTCTTTCTTGTTGAACGCATGCAGCATCATTACCACTGTTGAAATTGTCATTGATAAATGTCAAACGTGATTTAGAAATAGTTAAAATAATATTAATATATACTGCGTATCAGAATACATTACCTTGATCAATTATTAGCCTGTACACTCGTTGAAGATTGAATTTGACTACTTTCTTTATTCGCATTCAGTTGGGATAATAAAGCTTGTACTTGTTCTCGGTTAAGCAGCTTAATTTGTTTTTGTATTGCTTGGGCCAACAGTTTGTTTTTTCTTTTATCTCGATATCTTTTATATATTTCTTTTCTTAATCGTTCATTTTTTTTATCTATAGTAGATTTTGTAACTGATGTAGATGAGATGTGTGTTATCTATTGAAGTCCTTGTAATTAGATTGTTTCTTGATATCTTTTGTTAATTTCCTTTTTTTTTATCACTGTTGAAAATTTTATTGAAAAATGTCAAACATAATTTCGAAATAGTTGAAACAATTTAGATATAGATGACACACAGGGTGACAATTATAAGGTGGCCATGTATTTTTTACCGCTTTGGCGTTAAAAAATCGGGGGGGTTCAAAAAGCGGTTTCCGAAGGATTTTGGATGCGCTTTTCGAAAAAAAATATATCGCTGATGTGAGGCGTACCATTCTTGGGTAACGAGAAATTTTTGTCGAAAAAAATTTTAAAAATGCTTTTTTATTTTGGAACAATAAAGTTTATTCAATTCTGTACACGAAACACTGGTCGCAAATTCGCTTCAAGGTTTTTATCGTGGAGAAAAAAAAAGTTGAACTTGCATATTTTGTGAGTGTATCCGTCTTTAATTCCGAGAACAGTAGAACAACTACAGCAGTAATCATATTGGATCACGTAGTCTCTGTTTGATTTCACGTCCGTCGGAGAGTGAGGTTCAGAAGGCCATGACTATCACGATGAGAAGTGACATAATGCTGAAACTTGGATCCAAAGAAAGGATCCTTCGGTATCGTTGATCAGTGAAGGCGAGGTAAAGTTACGTTTGTCTTATCTTAAATAATTTTTTTTTGCGCGAATCTAAGGTTTTCGCGCATCGGTCCATCGCGCTTTCACAAAGCACGTTCACTGCAAAATGTCCGGTTTGTCAGTGGTTTCGTCGCCTTTTAATTAATGCCCATGACGTGAAATGTCTCCGAGCATGGAAACCTTGTCCATACAAAATTACATAAAGCGAGACGGCGAACGTAACTCGACCGATCCTTTTTTCATTAACCATATCTCATCTCGATCGAATCGTTTGAAGACCATTCTGAACACTAATTTTACAACCATTCCGAAGACTAATGTTGGTCTTAAAACTAGTCTTCGGAGTGGTTTTAAAACTAGTCTTGAGGATGATCTTAAAATTAGTCTTGAGAATGGTCTTAAAACTGGTCTTGAGAATGGTCTTAAAACTAGTCTTCAGGATGGTTGTGAAACTAGTCTTGAGGATGGTCTTAAAACTAGTCTTTAGGATGGTTGTGAAACTAGTCTTGAGGATGGTCTTAAAACTAGTCTTGAGAATGGTCTTAAAACTAGTCTTCAAGATGAGTGTAAAACTAGTCTTGATGATGGTCTTAAAATTAGTCTTGAGAATGGTCTTAAAACTGGTCTTGAGAATGGTCTTAAACCTAGACAAGTTTGGAGACCATTCTCAATACTAGTTTCATAACCGTCCTGAACACTAGTTTTAAGACCATTCTCAAGACTAATTTTAAGACCATTCCGGAGACCAATTTCACAACCATTCTAATGACTAGTATTAAGACCATTCTCGAGACTAGTTTTCCAACCATCCTGAAGACTCAAGATCATTCTCAAGGTCAATTTTACAACCATTCTAAAGTCTAGTTTTAAGACCATTCTCAAAACCAGTTTTAAGACCATTCTCAAGACTAATTTTAAGACCATTCCGGAGACCAATTTCACAACCATTCTAATGACTAGTATTAAGACCATTCTCGAGACTAGTTTTCCAACCATCCTGAAGACTCAAGATCATTCTCAAGGTCAATTTTACAACCATTCTAAAGTCTAGTTTTAAGACCATTCTCAAAACCAGTTTTAAGACAATTCTCAAGACTAGTTTTAAGACCACTCCGAAGACTAGTTTTAAGACCAACATTAGTCTTCGGAATAGCTGTAAAATTAGTGTTCAGAATGGTCTTAAAACGATTTGATCGAGATGAGATATCGTTAATGAAATAATGATCGGTCGAGCTACGTTTGCCCTGTCTCGCTTTATGTAATTTTCTATGGATACAAGGTTTTCATGAACGGAGACCTTTTGCGTCATATGCGTTAATTAAAAGGTGACGAGAACCATTGACAAACCGGACAATTTGCAGTGAACGTGCCTTGTGAAAGCGCGATGGACCGTTGCGCGAAAACCTTAGATTCACGCAAAAAAAAATTATTTAAGATAAGACAAACGTAACTTAACCTCACCTTCTCAGATAAACGATGCCGAATGATCCTTCATAATTATTCGCTAAAGATACGACGGCTATCGTTAATCAGAAAAGGATCGGTCGAGCTACGTTTACCCGGTCTTGCTGTATTTAATTTTCGTTGGATCCAAGTTTTAGCATTATTTCACTTCTCGTCGTGACAGTCTTGGCCTTCTGAACCTCACTCTCCGACGCACGTGAAATCAGGCAGAGACTACGTGATCCAACATCACTACTGCTGTAGTTGTTCCACTGTTCTCGAAATTAAAGACGGATAGACTCACAAAATTTGCAAGTTCAACTTTTTTTTTCTCCACGATAGAAACCTTGAAACGAGTTTGCGACCAGTGTTTCGTGCACAGAATTGAATGGACTTTATTGTTCAAAAATAAAAAAGCATTTTTTTAATTAAAAAAAAAATGTCTCGTTACTCAAAAACGGTACGTCCCACATCAGCGACATATTTTATTTCGAAAAGCGCATCCAAAATCCTTCGGAAACAGCTTTGTAAACCCCCCGATTTTTTAACGCCAAAACGGTATATAATACATGGCCACCTTATAATTGTCACCCTGTATAAAGAATAAATTACCTTGATGAAATATTTTCCTGTGTACTCGTTGAAGAATGAACTTGTCTACTTTCTTCATTCGAATTTTGTTGAGATAACGAATTTTCCTCCATTTTACGTCTATCTCGGCAAGCTTTATCAATTTGTTTTTTACACTGCTTAATTTGATCTTTTTTTTCCAAACTCTGGCTTTTTATTTTTTCTCGATACCTTTTGTTTCTTTCTTTTCTGCATTGTTTTATTTTTTCTGCTTTGTTAATCACGCTACTGTAAAATATTTTATCGAAAATAGTGTGTGTGTATGAAGTAAGAAAACATAACCTCTACAATGACGCCGCTATTTAATAGAATTAGTGTACTTACATAATCGTAGTTTGATCATCATTTTCCGATAGAACCAAAGATTTTGAGGAATACAATTTTCATCGTTGGTAGATGAACTAGCGAGATCCATTATTGCACCACTACACCATTATTATTCCACTTTACACTTTTATGAAGCACACAACATAACATATAAATTCACAATTGAAAATGCGGACGTGGTGCATGCAAGAAAGAAGTGATGCGAGAGTGAGAGAAATATAGAACTGCGCAGATTGTTTCTCTAAGAAAGAATACTGCGCAGGCATCAGAATCGTATCCGACGCCGAGACCGCGTGGGCCACTATATCTATATCGTTCCCGCCTAAAGAGAATAGTGAGAGAGAGAGAGCGAGAGTGCTGCATTATCCCACTGCCGACGCCTGCCCTCTCCCCTCTCGCTCGCTCACTCTCTCACACTCTCTCTCTCTCACTCTCTCACCCTCTCTCTCTGACAGCGCTGCGCGGCACGCCGCTCTGATGCCTGCCTTCCCCCTCTCTCGAGCATCTCACCCATTTCAAGCGACTTATGACTAAGCGTCTCACTTTTTGCCATTCCGCTCTTCCCCTGCCGAACCTCCGTAAAAAAGCTTCGCTCTAAAAAACTTACGACTTTAAAAATCGTTTTCTAATATCTAATAAAAAGTGAAAAGAAATTATTTAATAAATTAGCCAAATAAAATACTACCCCGTCCTCCAATCAATCTGCCCCCTTTTGTGCGGTATGCCACAGAAGTCTACTGAAAACGCTGTACAATAACTTGGCGTGCATGGTTAAGACAAATAACCCCGGGAAGATCCAGACGTGGCGGGCGGCACGGTTTTCGTTCCGGACAAACGACATACTCGTTTAGTGAGAAACCAATTTATTTAATGTTCCAACATATTTTTTTTCTCGGATATGGTGATATAAACGTTCAGTTTATATCACATTGGAACATGTAATCATAATTTAACGCCTTGGGAATCGTACTCTCACCAAAAAAATTCAAATTTGATCACAATAACCGATTATTCACTTTGCCATATCCATCAAAAGATTTATTATGGGAGCACGGGATAATGGCGAATACCTAAGAGCAGTGTTAAATATTTCCGATACAATTCAACTATTCGGATGTTTTCAAGCAGATAATGACGATTTAATAACTTGTTCTTGTATAATATTAGCCCAAGTAGTCGGAATAAACGAATAATCAAATTTTGTTATTAGAAAAATAGAATGCTGTGGTCGCAATATTTTTGTTCGGTATCATTATGTGTAACGCTATTACACCATAATATGGATAGAGTGAACATTTTTTAAAACTATTCACAATGAAACATAAAACGTCTCGAAAAGAGTTTGGGCCCATGACAACCTTTCATGTACACCGTTCAATCCTTTCGTATCCAACTTCAATGGTACCGCTGCGCCGATCCGACACCCATTGCGTTCAACCGCCATGAAAGTTCGAATGACCCAGCTACACTCTCTCTCAGTGTACCGAGATCACTTACGACGGTATTTCTCTCGTACTTGTAGGAGCTGGACACGAGGTGGTTTCGATCGATGTTCGCACAAATAAAAGCTACAAATTACACGCGTTAGATCCGGTTCAATGTACTGCGGGTTTAAAGAGGCGGCAGCCCCTTCGCCGAGCTTATTGTTTTAACCATGCACGCCAAGTTTTTATAAGGTAAAAGACCCAGTTTCGGCACACGTCCCTATTTCGGATGCTTCTTTACAATTTCAGCCAGTACTAAGCCAGTAAACACAGGTCGATTGGATATTCATGTACATTGTGCAACAACAATTGCAAAAAATATATTTACTTTAAGAACAATAATAATTAAGTGACTGTCTGGGTGCGTGAACAAACTGAACAGGTGCCGTCGAGGAGAATTTCGTCTAAAATAAGGTTAAGAAAACACTTTAATACCGATGTATGATTTTTTGTTTTGCAAATGCGTTGCGAGTTGGGGGATTGCTTGAATTGTACAAGAAAATCTAGAATTTCATGATTGTGCGTCAAAAATTAAGTCTCAATTTATATTTTAACGTAGAAACGAAAGTCCGTTTCTGGTGCAGCGTTCTTGCCTGTCGGCCCAGTTTCGGACAGTTCAGTCCAAAATACGGACGAGCACATCTTGCATTTGCTTAACTTTAAAACTTCTCGTAACGTATGAATAATGATTCGGAGGATTTGCATAACGCTCTTTAAAAGTATAACAATACATGTGAGTAATTTCGGATCGGGGTTTATCTAACAAGTTCACAAACTATACTGTGGATAATTTCTCGGTTATCTGCGGATAATTTTTAGGTTATCTGAGAGTAGTCAAAACGTGATATTTTTTATGTTGTAGGAGATAATCAGTTTGTCACGCTCAAAATCATACTCGTTAGACGATGTCAAAAATGCACTAAGTGCAATGAAGTTTAGAGTGTCTTTAGGATCTGCGAGCAAAAAATTCGGAGTGCCAAAAACAACTCTACGATCAAAGTACAAAGGTATATTTCCAGTGGATGCAAGATCAGGGCCATCTACCATACTAACTGAAGAGGAAAAGCTCTAAGTGAATTGGATAATTTTCATTAGTGAACGTGGATTCCCGATTGCCAAATGTCAATTGCTCGACAGTGTCCAACAACTCCTAAAGAAATTGAAGAGAAATAACCCATTCACAAACGGCAGGCCTGGATGAGACTGGTGGGAGGCCTTTTCGAAACGTCACCCTGAGCTGTCGTTGACAATTTCGCAGAATTTGACACACTCTCGAGCAGTTTTGACCGAAGAAGTCATCAGAAAATGGTTCGCAGAAGTGGAAAGTTAGAAGTGGGTAGTCTGAGCTCTAAAGATCTCCTTTTAATTGACCCGAAACGTGTATTTAACTGCGATGAATCGGCTTTCCTCTTAAGACCAAAAGGAGGTGAAGTCATCGTTCGCTGAGGGGCAAAAGCCGCTACGCACACATCAACAATGACGAGAAAGAGTGTCTCAACACTCTCGTTACAGGAAATGCAGCAGGCGATTTGCTTCCTCCGATGGTTATGTTTCAATATAAAAGAATAACTTATAGTATGGAAAAAGATATTCCGAAGGATTGGGATATTGATCGATCAGACATTGGGTGGATGACGGGCGAAAGCTTCTACGAATACGTCAGCAAAGTCTTCTATCCTTGGCTGATTGAAAATTCCATTCAGTTGCCCGTTGTTTTGTACGTCGATGGACACGTGTCACACTTGACTATGGCATTGAGTGACGTTTGTGTTGAACACCAAATCGAACTGATCGCATTATTTCCTAACGCGACGCATATCTTACAACCGATGGATGTAGCGCTCTTTCATCCGCTAAAGTCAGCTTGGAAGAAGATGGTACTCGCCTGGCGTAAGAAAAGCGATGGACAACGTTTGAAGAGAGAAGGCTTTACTCCGTTATTACAGAAAGCTTTAAGCACGTTGAACGTGGAGAAAATTCTTCGCAACGGATTCGCGACATGTGGGCTCCACCCCTTGAACGCAGACGCGATCAATTATAGCAAACTGAAGAAGTCGGATCAAGAACTCATGGAATCGGATCTTCGGGATGTAGAGGACGAGATTCAACCACATTCTCACGCCAAACTGCACCTGGATTTCATCGAAAACAGCGTGGCCAAGGAGACTCTAACTATTAAAAAATGCCGAAAGATCTGGCATCTGGAATGCAGACGTGAAGGTTGAAGGCGTTTTTGAGCTCTGGATAAAGTTGCGAAGACTTGTAAAGGCGAATCAACGTGATGACGATGTCGTTGAAAGCGAAGTATCAATACAAGTAAATTATCGTTAATCACGTCAACTGAAAAGATATGAACTGGATCGTGTGTTTAAAATAATATTTATATTTTAATTAATTGAGGAATAATCGGACTTTTAGTTGAAAGGACGTTATAATTTCGTACTATTCTTTGTTTACTCATGCATTGTAGGAAGATAGCGTCGTTGAATTGATAGAAATTAGCCTCCCGCATGAATCTGAGCGATTTATATTGTCGAATGCGACGGTCCTTCATACAGCCAATACGCTTGAAGAACAATTTAAACAGATTTCCGAAGTAGGGAGAGGAAGCGAAAAGCATCAGAACTTACACGAGTTCTTCGTCGACAGCGATAGCGCCTATGCCCTTGCAGCGATGAACAACGTAGTCGTTCTCGACTTAGCAGAACTCAACGTTGATAACTCATTGGATCCCGAAGATCGTGAAAAAACATACTTTGGTTTATAGGCTCATAAGCTGAGAACGCTGTTGATCAAGACGATTCAATCACAATGTCCGATTCAAATCAACCACCCACGAAGACATTTATTTTTCATGTAGAAACACAGCCCTCATCGTCGAATATCTCTGATAGGCACGAGGAAGGACCGAGTAAAAGTTTGGAGAGGATCCCGAAGCCGTTCAAAGATGCATTATTTTGGCCAGGTCCGAAAAAGGATACCAATACTAAGCGAAAAACGAAGGAAAAGAAGCCGTGTGTGGCGACGTTGCAAAAATGGAGGCGACTTCACGAAGAGAAGGTGCGAAAGAAAAAAAAAGATGAAGAAGCAAAGGAGCAAAGGACGTTAATACGTTTGAATGAAAAGAAAATAAAACAGGAGAAAATAGAATCGGCCAAGAATAAAGCAGAAGAGAAGGAACAAAGCGTCAAGCAAAGGGCCAAGAAGAAGAAAAATTTTATGGACGTTTAAAAAATAAGCATATATCCTTATATCTGTTGTAATTCTTAAATATTTGAAATTGTTTGGAAGAATATATATTTTATTCGATTCTGCGTATTGTTATATTCATTTTGGTAGTCTATTTTTTCATGACGAAGTTTCGGAAATACACAGTTCCGTAATTGGGACATATTCTATCCGAAAATGGGACAAGAGGGATTGAGGCTGTTCGGAAACCGGTACATTTGCACTCGTATATATTTTTGTTAAAATAATATTTCCAATGAAATTAAACCGACTGATAAGGGATGATTTTGATAGGGGAAACCCTCACATATATGTATAACTATGCAGAGAGTTTACATCGATAGGCACGAAAATCGCTGATATTTCAACAAATATTGACCGATAGCCTAAAGGCGTCCGAAACTGGGTCTTGTACCTTACAGCATTTTCAGTAGACTTCTGTGGCATACCGCACAAAAGGGGGCAGATTGATTGGTGGAAGGGGTAGTAGTTTACTTGGCTAATTTATGAAATGATTTCTTTTCACTTTTTATTAGAAAACGATTTTTAAAGTCGTAAGTTTTTTGTTTCTAGATTGGACACGTTTTCTGATTACTCAGCGTCCATTTTTAACTTTTTACTTTTTTTTTGAAAGACCTGATAGAAGTCCAGCATTGAATCAACATTTTATCAAAATAGAAAACATATTATCCCAAGTGAAATTAAGAACCACTTTCAAATATCTCTGATAAAACGATGCGTGTGGATGTTGTTTACCTATTTTTTTCTTGTCACTTTTTATTCGATATTAGAAAGCGATTTTTAAAGTCGTAAGTTTTTTGCTTATAGATTGGACACATTTTTTGATTACTTAGCGTCCGCTTTTAACTTTACAAGTTTTTAATGGGGATAATAATAAACGTTTATATTGTGATATATCGATTTCCACAACTGTAAGGAATTCAACTCCCTTCCTGTTATGAACTATGAATGTACTAAAAAATCTTGAATCGCTGTATCATATGCAACATCGCTGGGATGAAAAATTCAGCATCGATGCATTATGATACCGTTGCACACTTTTCTGCGATCAAAAATTCCAATCTCAGGCCCAATTTCATTATATCTAATGAAATTGGGCCTGAGTGTAGGAATTTTTCAATTGAAATTAATGCACATGAGTTATACTCATTTACGCAGTACCTTATATTTACGCAGTAATAATTTACAGTTCATGGATGCAAATATTATTCCATTTTCAACTTGTCCTAAAGTTCAAACTGCTCCGATGAACTGAATTGGCTTTGCAAAATCTCATTATCTTTTTAAGAAAATTTTTTCGCGTCCAAGTGTAGGAATTTTTCAATTGAAATTCATGCGCAGAAGTTATACTCATTTACGCAGTTCCCTATACACAGTAATAATTTACAGTTCATACATGCAAACTTTATTCCATTTTCAACTTATCCTAAAGTTCAAACTGCCCCGATGAACTGAATTGGCTATGCAAAATATAATGTATTTTTATTATTCGTCAGGTTACACCGAATAAAGTTGTTTTATTGCTAACCTCGTAAATTTAGTATTTATATTTTTTATTAAATACATAATTTTCTCACCTGACAGCTGACACGTACTCGTTAACTACACAAAATCAACGCTGAAAGAGACTCATCTATGTCGTCTACGCAATTAAACGCATTATGCCCGTTATTGACTACATTTCAAATGTAGCATGAAACGTTTTTTTTTTATTAAAAAATCAAGTAACGCACACGCGAAATCAAAAACAACCACCAACTCGACTGATGACGTATGCGCAGCGAGACCGCGCAGCATCGGAGTGAAGAGAACCACGAGCTCGCATAATTTGTATGAAAGGGCGTAGAAGCTATATGCTGTACTAGGCACATATGCCCCTTTGTCAAAAACACGGGAATGGAAGCGCATTTATTGAGATAAGAAAAGTTGCATACAAAATCAAGGCAATATTACGATATCCCAACAATGCGTGGATGGATCTAAATAAATCTAAATGCGTTCGAAAGAAAAAAATAACATTACATCGCAAAGATGCGGTCAGATTTTTTATAACTCGACGCGTTTGCGCGTGAAGTCGATTTAGAGTTTGAATATAACGGTTTTCCGGCCTCCTTACTGTATAGAGACATCGGCATAGTTTAAGAACTTTTTTTTAATATTCGGCGTCAAGACGCTGCCGCGTCTCTTGATAACTTCTGTACATAAATTTGAATTTAAACATTCCTACACTCGGACCCAAACAAATTTTCTTAAAAAGATAATAAGAATTTGCAAAGCTAATTTTCGGTGCATCGGGGCAGTTTGAACCGATAAGTTGAAAATGGAATAATGTTTACATTTGCAAGTGTAAATTATTACTGCGTAAAGATAAGGAACTGCGTAAATGAGTGTAACTTCTGGGCATGAATTTCAATTGAAAAACTCATACACTCAGACCGGAAAGAATTTTCTTAAAAAGATAATACGATTTTGCACAGCCAATTCAGTTCATCGGGGCAGTTTGAACTTTCGGATAAGTTCAAAATGGAATAATGTTTGCATCTATGAACTGTAAATTATTACTGCATAAAGATAAGTTACTGTGTACATGAGTATGACTTCTGCGTATTAATTTCAATTGAATAATTCCTACCCTCAGGCCCAATTTCATTATATCTAATGAAATTAGATATCTGGGATTGGAATTTTTGATCGCAGAAAAATGTGCAACGGTATCATAATGCATCGATGCTGAATTTTTCATCGCAGCGATGTTGCGTATAATACAGCGATTCAAGATTTTTTAGTACATTCATAGTTCATAACAGGAACGGAATTGAATTAATTACAGTTGTGAAAATCGATATATCACAATATAAACGATTATTATTATCCCCATTAAAAACATGAAAAGTTAAAAATGGACGACAAGTAATCAAAAAATGTGTCTAAGGTATAAACAAAAAACTTGCGACTTTAAAAATCGCTTTCTAATATCTAATAAAAAGTGAAAAGAAAAAAATAGGTAACCAACTTCCACACGCATTATTTTATCAGAGATATTTGAAAGTGGTTTTTAATTTCATTTTGGATAATATGTTTTCTATATTGATAAAATGTTGATTCAATGCTGGACTTCTATCAGATCTTTCAAAAAATAGTGAAATCTCCATTAAAAACTGCAAAAAATAAAAATGGACGCCAAGTAATCAGAAAATGTGTACAATCTAGAAACAAAAAACTTACGACTTTAAAAATCATTTTCTAATATCTAATAAAAAGAAACCATTTTATAAATCAGACAAGTAAACTACTACTTGTTCCGCCAATCAACCTGCCTCCTTTTGTACAGTAGGACCCAGAAGTCTACTGAGAATGTCGTACAAAAACTTGGCGTGCATAGTTAACGGGATGTATCAGTCTCCTCGAACAGCTCGAAAATGCGAAAGACTCGTTCTCCAATACGGTACGACCAATCGCGTTGAAATTTTGGGCACAAAGTCTGAACGGTGGCATACAGTGGCTAAACTTCGGGCAGTTTGAAATTTTGAAAAAAACTCTACCGTTTCACTTACCATGGGAGAAATTACTGAATTTTTCACTGTTCGACTCAACGGATTGTTACATCCTCACTTTAGTCACTGGGCAATATAAAAACACATATTCTGCGCTTTGTTTTATCTTATTCCATGCAGAAATTATCGAAAACGAAGGTTTTTCCGTTTTTGCTAAAAAAAAAACCGACTTTTGCCTGTATTAGCCAAAATTTAGTGTGCCAGTATTCCGAGTGGCGGCGCTAACGTTGGTTTCTTAGACGCATGCTTTCTCTATCTGTTTCTTACCTAGGAGACGGCGTCAACAGCGGGCAAGAGACGGTAATCGCGCCCATGGCGCTGCAAGACAGAGAGACATATAGCGAACAATGAAACGACTATCGCCGTCGCACGCACGAGTCTGATATTCCAAGAGCTAACGACCGATTTCGTTACACGACCGATTCGTTCGTTTCGGGAATAGGGCTAGACGTTTCATAATCTGTGCCTTGTAGCGGAACAATAAGACAATCGGAGGTTCGGCAACCGTTCAGGGGTGGCTTTTGCGCGTCTAGATTTTTAAAGGGTGAATCAGAAATAATAAAATTACATTATTATAATCAGTCCGGCACTTTGGAATATCAAAGTTGAGAATATCTCAAGTAAATGAAAAAATCGTCAGACCGGTGGGTGGGTGAAAAGTGGGTGCAAGAAGGTACTGAAGTGCCGCACAAAACTGGACTATTTACAGTAAAATAATCAGGTTGGGTTAGGTTGATTATTCTAAAATATATCCCCACAAAGTAATCTTCCTGATGCCAGACCGAAATTCTTTGAAAATCTATTTTCAAATAAATTTTTTACTAGGTTTTTTTAAATTTATGTAAATTTTTATATATAAGGGGGGAGATGTATATATCTGTATATATATTTGGGTACAAATGTATATATAGATATATACATGTGTTCCATCCTGTCTCTGGGTCTTTCCAGGTATAAAATGATCTGGCAGTGGGTATTTTTCCAGGCTAGAGAGAATTTTTCAATATATTCAAGATAATTCCTTACACTTGAAGCAAGCTACAATGTAAGATGGGACATACAAATATTGAAAGTTATTAAAAACGTTTTAAAAATAAATAAATATTCCACAGTAGAATCATGGTTCATGTATGCCCTTATATTAGGAAGCTTGCATGAGATGGTCTCACTCACATTCACGCGCGCGCATAAGACGGTCTCACTCGCATTCACGGGGGAGGTTTTGTGGGTCTGTCGAGGTGTTCCCACCGGAATTTCGGTCTGGCATCGGGAAGGTTGTTTCATGGGGATGTATTTTAGAATAATCAATCAAACCCAACCTGATTATTTTACTGTAAATAGGGCAGTTTACTGCGCCACTTCAGTCCCCTCTTGCACCCACTTTCCCCCACCCGGAGGCGGTGCATTTTCGGCGGGGTCAGCTTCATCAAACGGGTCAGGGGTCGCCCCGCACGGTAAAGCTGACCGTTTTGCCTGTACCATAAAGCGAAAACGGTCAGCTTCACCGAACAGGCGAAGTTATTCCTGTACGGTGAAGCTGACCTTTGCCACTTTTGTGCACGGCGGCGAAGGCGATATATTTATATATATAATATAGACATGGAGAGGCCTTCATGTCTTCGGCCCTCAACTCTACAGATGCAATACTGCCCGGTCCGTAGCACGAAATTAATACTGCCCGGAGCTTGTCACGAAATGAAGACTGCCCGGAACGTGGCAAGATTTTGAGACTGCCCGGAGCGTGGCAAGAAATTAATACTGCCCGGAGCGTGGCAAGAAATTAATACTGCCCGGAGCTTGTCACGAAATGAAGACTGCCCGGAGCGTGGCAAGAAATTAATACTGCCCGGCAAGTGGCAAGAAATTAATACTGCCCGGCAAGTGGCAAGAAATTAATACCGCCCGGGAGAGCCTCTCGAGGCCCGCTGGGCCTCGACGGACGTTCACGGCCTGACGCCACTGCACCGCTCCGACGCAACGTTCGCGCGCGATGAGAACGACTGGGAGCCCGTTAAAACAGTGTTCTGCCGCTGCTGCTGCTGAAGAATTCATTTTACCCGCTAGATGGAGCCATGTGTGGTTTAATTCGTTAAATGCTCATAATTCATAACTTTCGAAAAAATCGTGTAATTCTTAGATTTGATTGAATTTAATAAAAACATTTGGCAGCGAGCGGGACACTTACCCTTTTCAGGTTCGTAATGTAATCTGCTTATAAAGTTGATGAATTATTTATGAATAATATTTACCATTGCAAAATACCCATTTGATGGATAATTAACAGGAAAAAAATTACCAATACAGTTGAATTTGTGCGTGCTTTCCTGAAATGTGAAGTTTCAGTTCTTCATTTTGGATATACCATTTTCAAAGTGTTTCCCAATACCATTGTTTTTTTTTATACACATATAAAGTAAATTGTTATCCAATCTTAACAAATGAAATTTAGAAATGTGAACAGTCATGTGGTTTCAATTTAATTAATAATTGAGATGATCGACGTGACGAGTTACCAAGAAACGTACGAGGAAACGTGTCAGGTGAACATATAGTCAGATGGATCGACGGAAAGTCGGTAAGTATGAGTTGCGATTCATACAAATGTTCATATTTTACACGTTCGTTTCGTAATTTTTCACAATCCCCTTTTTCTAAAATTGGTATGTTTCTTAATTTGCGACCTTTTGTGGGTATTGGCAACATTTATACCGACATTGAATGTTTTCTATGATCATTCAAAGAATTATTCCATATCAATATATGTGGATAGATACATATGGATTGCAGCAACGGGCGTTTACTTTTATAACGAAGACTGATGAATGAGTTTCATTCGATTCGACATAGTGTACAATGTTTTATTTTTAACCAAAATACACTATTTTAACAAGGCTTTGCCACACGTGTATCAGTTAGTTATAATATTACTGCTAATGTCATGGTGGTTACCTGCTCATCATACATCAATTTTAAGGTATGTGCATTCGTATTTTCATTATGTTAACATACGGAATTCGAACTTGCATTAGTAAATAGATATATTTCCTTAATATCACTATGATGCGATAATAACCACCATGACATTATCAGTAATATTATAACCAACTGATACACGTGTGGCAAAACCTTGTTAAAATAGTGTATTTTGGTTAAAAATAAAACATTGTACACTATGTCGAATCGAATGAAACTCATTCATCAGTCTTCATTATAAAAGTAAACGCTCGTTGCCGCAATCCTTATGTATCTATCCACATATATTGATATGTCATAATTCTTTGAATGATCATAGAAAACATTCAATGTCGGTATAAATGTTGCCAATATCCACAACAGGTCGCAAATTAAGAAACATACCAATTTTAGAAAAAGGGGATTCTAAAAAATTACGAAACGAACTCATACTTACCGACTTTCCGTCGATCCATCTGACTATATGTTCACCTGACACGTTTCCTCGTACGTTTCTTGGTAACTCGTCACGTCGATCATCTCAATTATTAATTAAATTAAAACCACATGACTGTTCACATTTCTAAATTTCATTTGTTAAGATTGGATAATAATTTACTTTATATGTGTATAAAAAAAAACAATGGTATTGGGAAACACTTTGAAAATGATATATCCAAAATGAAGAACTGAAACTTCATATTTCAGGAAAGCACGCACAAATTTAACTGTATTGGTAATATTTTTCCTGTTAATTGTCCATCAAATGGGTGTTTTGCAATGGTGAATATTATTCATAAATAATTCATCAACTTCATAAGCAGATTACATTACGAAGCTGAAAAGGGTAAGTATCCCGATCGCTGCCAAATGTTTTTATTAAATTTAATCAAATCTAGGAATTACACGATTTTTTCGAAAGTTATGAATTATGAGCATTTATCGAATTAAACCACACATGGCTCCATCTAGCGGGTAAAATGAATTCTTCAGCAGCAGCAGCGGCAGAACACTGTTTTAACGGGCTCCCAGTCGTTCTCATCGCGCGCGAACGTTACGTCGGAGCGGTGCAGTGGCGTCGGGCCGTGAACGTCCCTCGAGGCCCAGCGGGCCTCGGGAGGCTCTCTCGGGCAGTATTAATTTCTTGCCACTTGCCGGGCAGTATTAATTTCTTGCCACGCTCCGGGCAGTCTTCATTTCGTGACAAGCTCCGGGCAGTATTAATTTCTTGCCACACTCCGGGCAGTCTCAAAATCTTGCCATGTTCCGGGCAGTCTTCATGTCGTGACAAGCTCCGGGCAGTATTAATTTCGTGCCACGGACCGGATAGTATTGCATCTGTAGAGTTGAGGGCCGAAGACATGAAGGCCTCTCGAGAAATATCACAGTCTGCGCCTCACAGCTAACCTTCTCAGGGTTCTCGCACATGAAACAACGTTGCTATTTTGCTGTCACACACTCGAGCGGGAGACGTGCCTGCCGAGCACCAACACGTAGCGCTAGCTAATCACGGCGATGTGTGGTATTTGACCGACTCGACCTTGTGCCAACAAACTGCTACATCGGTCATGTGCGAGCACCATCGGCAACGCCGCAGAGGCAACCTGCGAAACAGCGCACGAAGAAGAAACGTAAGGGACGTAAGTGTTCCGTATACCGCATAGCTTAAATGCCCCTTTGTACCCGATATATATATATATACTAGGGGGGCTCCGCCCCCCAGCGCGCTTCGCGCGCCAACCCCCCCCTCGGGCCATTCCATTCGGCGCACCCCCCCCCCCCCCCCCCCGCGGGCTATTCCATTCGGCGTACCCCCCCTCGGGCTATTCGCGCCGATTATTGTTGTTGTTGTTGTTATTATTATTATTATTATTATTATTATTATTATTATTATTATTATTATTATTATTATTATTATTATTATTATTATTATTTTTTTTTTTTTTTTTTTTACAAGGAGTTGCGGAATCCTAGTTACGGATTCCACCAGTCGACCTGGTGGATATGTGGGACTCCCGATTGGCCTACCCACTAAACCGCCCTCTCCTTTCCGTCCGCCCCCGACCAGGAACTATGTTAATATTACTTCTGGTCGGGGGGTCTGTCTGTGTTCGTCTCATAGTGTTGTGTGTGTCAGTACTGTTTCTCTCTCTTCGGTCGCGTCTAGTCTGTCAGGTTAGGCAGCCGTCCGCGTTTTTCCGTCTCAGTATAGTCTCTATGTATGTGGCAACGAGTTGCCAGTGCTCGTTTCCGTGGAGCATCACCCCGACGATGTTGTCAGGGGTAATGTTTCCGACAGTCGATGTCAGTTCCTGTCTCAGTCTTGTCCAGCGGTCGCATCCGAAAATCGTGTGTTCCGCGTCGTCCCGTTCGTGTCCGCAGTATGTACAGTCCGGTGTTCGCACTCTGTTCATTTTGTGCAGGTACCTTCTAAAGTAACCGTGTCCCGTCAGGAATTGGGTGACGTAAAAGTTCACGTCCCCGAAATCCCGACTGAGCCACGGCTTCAGGTCCTTTATTAGTCGTCTCGTCCAGTTTCCAGTCGTTTCTTCTGTCCATCGTTGTTGCCACGTCTGTAGCGTTCTGTCTCTTTCTGTCGTTTCCGCGTCCCGTCGTCTCGTGTCCTCGCTCTTACCGTAGATCCTCCTACGCTCGAAGGCAAGAAGGTCTATGGGAATCACGCCCGCTACCACCAGAACAGCCTGTGCAGAGACAGTCCGGTAGGAGCAAGCGATCCTCAGCGCGCTCCGTCTTTGTACCGCCGTCATCGCGTGGCAGTACTTTTTTGTCTTCAGGGAGTCCGCCCAGATCTCTGCGCCGTAGAGCAGTATCGAGTGGGCCGTCGACATTAATAGTCTCCGTTTCCCCGGTCTCGGTCCGTTCGTATTTGCCATCAGGCGGCTTAGGGATGCTATCCTTTCGGCCGCCTTCCGAGTAGTCCTTTGTATGTGAGGCCAGAAGGTCATCTTTGTATCTAAGGTCACCCCCAGGTACTTGACGACCCCTCTGGTCTCGATCTCGTCTGTTCCGACCTTCATCGGTAATGTCGTCTGTATGCGTTTTCTTGTGAGGAAAAGCAGTTCTGTCTTCTCGGTCGCGAGTTGCAGTCCGTGGTCGGTCATCCAATGTCCGATCCGTCTCATCGTCTGATTCAATTTGTACTGCGCCAGATCTGGAGAGCGCTCGACGATCACCGCCGCCACGTCGTCAGCATATGCGACGAGGAGTACGCCGAGCGGAAGCTCCAGTCTAAGCAGGCTGTCGTACAGTCCGTTCCAGAAGTCCGGCCCAAGTATGGATCCTTGGGCTACCCCCGCGGTGATTTGTCTCGTTACCTGCCCCTCTGTTGTCTCGTATGTGATTCGTCGATGTCGCAGGTAGTCTTCCACCACCCGGAACAGGTACGGCGGAATCCTGTAGTCGTTTCTAAACGCCCCCAGAATGTCAACCCACCTGGCCGAGTTGAAAGCATTTCTGACGTCCAGTGTCGCCAGCAGCACGATAGGCCGCGCTGCGTGGCAGTGTCTGTCCGTGGCTCGGAAGGAGTCGACCACCCTCTGGATTGCTCCGATGGTCGATCGACCCCTCCTAAAGCCGAACTGCAGGTCCGAGAGGCCTCCACCGCTTTGTATTGCGTCTGTAAGTCTTGGTTTAAGTAGTCGTTCGTACAGTTTCCCTGTCGTGTCCAGTAAGCTCAACGGCCGGTAGGCCGACGGCGAGTCGGGTTCGCCCCTCCCCTTCGGGATGAGGACCAGCCTCGCCGTCTTCCAGCGATCGCTGAATGTCCCTGTCGTCAAACACGTGTTGTACAGGTCGAGAAGTATCTCCGGCCTCTGGGTAGCCATCAACCGGATAATCTCTCCCGGTACTCCGTCAGGTCCCGGCGCTTTACCCGCCCTCACCGCGTTGGCTGCTCTGGTGAGCTCCTCCGCTGTGAAGACGGGGACCGCCGGAGTCTCGTTGTCGTTCGTTTCGTCCGTGCGTATCGGGTGTGTCGGGAACAGTCCGTCGACGATCCGTCGTGTGGCTTCCGCGTCTTTGAGGTCAGGCGGGGCCCGGGCCCCCAGTTTACCGGTCACAATCTTGTACCCGGTTCCCCACGGGTCCCGGTCCACCTCCTCGCAAAGCTTCTTCCAGCAACGCGTCTTGCTGTCTCTAATAGCGTTCGTCAGTCTTTTACGCTCCGTCTTGTATGCCTCTTGCAGGGGTTCCCTTTCGGGTCTCCCGCCGGCCCTGGTAACCCGTCTTCGGCTCGCTAGGCACTTCTTTCGCAGCTCGGCTATCTCGTCCGTCCACCAGTACTGTGATTGTCTGTTTTGTCTATATTGTCGTTTCGGCATTGTGCTGTTGCACAGCCGCTCCGTCAGCTTAGCCGTCTCGTCTGCCAGTCTTTCCGCCTTTCGCCGACCAGTCAGCTCCGGGGGAACGTTCGTGATCGGAGCCGGCGCTGCCGCCAGTTCCTCCGCGAACTTTTGTGCGTCGAGTTTGTTCGTGTTCCACCGCGGGGGTTGTCGAATCCTCGTCCGTATCGTCGTAGTGTGCACCGCCACTTCAAAGACAATGTACTGGTGGTCGCTGGCCGTGAAGTCCTCGACCACCCGACACTCCCTGATCAGCGGCACCAGTCGTTCTGACGTTATCGTTACGTCCGGTATAGAGTCCCCGTATCCTGGTCGTCTGTAAGTTGGTACATTTCCCGTATTTGCCACTACTAGGTCTAGCCTTGCGGCCATCTCCAGCAGTAGACGTCCTCGTTTGTTCGTTTCTGTCATGCCCCACTCGATCGCCCTCGCGTTGAAGTCCCCCGCGACCACGACGTTTCCGGGCAGGTCCCTTATTCCGTCCTCGAGGAGCGCTACCCTTCTCTCGTACTCCGCCACGACGCAGTTTGGGGTCAGGTAGACGCTGACATATGTGACGGCGCCCACCCTGGCCCAGACGTAATCGTCTCCTACGCCCCTGTCGGTTATCCGGGAGCGGGCCGCGCCCCTCACCCAGATAGCAACTGTCTTCGTTTCGTTTGTTATCCATGTTTGCGTCGGTCGTATCCTGTACGGTTCGCACAGTATCAGGATGTTAGCGTCGTGTTCGTCTGCTATCTGGGGCAGTAACATGTCCGCTGTCCTGCTCCGATTCAGGTTTCCCTGAATTATTCTGTCCGTTGTCTGTCTTGCCTCTTGCGCTCCTCCAGCGCAGCCCGGAACTCGGTACACCTCCCGGATCCGGCGAGGTGCCCGACGTCTCCGTGTCCCGCCTTGATGCACAAGGGGCAAGCCGGTCTATTTTTACAGTCAGTCGCGTAATGTCCCGTTTCACCGCATTTCCTGCAGCATTTTGTCCGGTCTTCGTTCTCGCAGTTCGTCTTTGTGTGTCCGTAGCCTAGGCATTTGTAACATTTCGTCACTGTCAATCGTTTTCGGAGGCGGCATCGCACCCATCCGATCCCGATGCGGCCGCGGCCGAGCAGCACCCTGGCTTCGTGCGACTCCAGGTCGCACACCGCCATGTACTGCTCGGCCCGGTTTGGGCCGAAGATGTGGACGCCGAAGTCTGCGTCTCGTCCTGTCTCGCGTCTCAGTGACTGTATCACATCGTCTTTTGTCGTGGTGCAGTCCAGGTCCAGGATCTCCAGTTGGATCCCGGGGGTCGTGGTCTTGACGCTACCTGCGTCCCCGACCGCTTCCTGGAGCGCACGTTGAAAGTCTTCGCGTCCTTCCGTATTGGCTTGAATCTTTAATAGACACAGTCCAGTCTTGGTCTTTCTTAAAGTCATCACCTGCACGTGACTCCTCGTCGGATCCACCGTCGTCCGTATTTTCCGTACGATGTCGGAGTACGTGCTGTCTTTCCCAGGCTTGACAAGTACAGCCGTCCCCCGTTGTTTGGGTGCCGGCTTGCGCTTCCCGTCCTGGGCGTTCGCGTCCGTCGCGTTCGTTTTGGTTTTCCGTTTCGTCGGGTTTTTCCTTTTCTTCGTAGCTGTCTGCCAGCCTTCGGCCGCTTCCCCTCTCGGAGGTCGCTTCTGGGAAGACTCCGGGGGGGTCGCGGTCGCCGACCGTTTTCGTTTCGTCCGTGGCGTCTCCCGTTCTTTCGTTTCCGTTTCCGTGTCTGTCAGTTCGTAGTCCGTGACGTGTCTTCTTGGGGCTGCCTTCGTGTGCTTATGCAGCGCCACGTCGGCTGCCTCAAGGATCGTCTTGATGCCGTTTTTGACCGTCATGTTCATATTCTTTTGAACAGCGGCTGCCTCTGCCATTTTTGTCGCCGTCTCCTGTATGAGCGTCAGTAGCTCCGTTATGTCCGGGTCATTTTGTGTCGTTTTGTTCGCCAGTTCTGTCTGAGGATGTGTGTCGCTGTCGACTGCGGAGGTATAACTAGCTCCGCTGCCTGCACTCGACACACTGGCCGTCCTTCCCCTAACGAGGAAGGGCGCCAGGTTCAGTGTTGTCTTGTCCGTTTTGTTTCTCGTGTCCGTTCTCCTCGTCGCCGTCCTGGTCGTCAGGTCCTTGCACATTCTGCGGCCCTCAGAATCCTTGCCGCTGCCCTGGGCCACCGGAGCTTTCATCCGATCGGAGCCCGGGGTGGATTGCCCCTGTGTTGGGGTTACCACCTGAGGTATGTCCTCGTTTTTCTTGTGCATGTCATATTGTTGTGTTCCTGTCTGCTAAGGGTCTCTCGGGGGCGCGACTCCCCGTGCCGTGCCGGAACGCAGCACGGCCCCTGAGATCCCCGTCCCTCGGTGTGTGGTGTCCCCCTATGTATAGTGTGCGTGAGTGTGAGTGCCCGTGCCAGTAACGAACAGCCGATACATTCATCCATCGTCGGGAGAGCCCGTTTATAGGGATCCCGGTCATTCGCTTTTCGGTGAGCCCCGTTTATAGGAGTCCCCCGAGCGTTCGCTTTGTCAGGAAGACCCGTTTATAGGGTCCCTGTCCATTCGCCGCGCCGGTGTGTTACTCGGGCATGTCTGTTTAGGTGTTTGTGTGTGTGTGTGTGTGGCATGGTTTTGGTCCACCCCGAAGCGTCTCGGTACCGTCCATATCTGGACGGCGTCCCCCTATCCGCCACCTGGGGAGGCGCCCGATGCGGGACCAGCAACCCGACACGGGATTATTATTATTATTATTATTATTATTATTATTATTATTATTATTATTATTATAGGTGGGTCAGCTTCACTAAACTGCAAGGTCTTTCCCGTTTGGTGAAGCTGACCGTTTGCCCCTTGTGGTAAAGGGAAATCGGTCAGCTTCATTAATTATTATTATTATTTACTTTGACCGTTCTCATATAGAGCGAGAAACGAGCGATCTTCATTGCTCGAAAGTTTGACGCTTGTCGAACCACCCGTCGATGCATGCCGACGGAGATTCGTAGTATAATATAACTGATTTGTTTAAATAATAATAATTATTATTTACTTTGACCGTTCTAACATAGAGCGAGAAACGGGTAATCTTTATTGCTCGAAAGTTTGACGCTCGTCAAACCACCCGTCGATGCACGTCGACGGAGATCCTTAGCATAACTTATTTGATTAAATAATAATTATTATTATTTACTTTGACCGCTCTAACATACAGCGAGAAATGAACTACCCTGCTGCATGGTAGGAATAGCTGATACGAGCTGCATACGCTATGATATGTCCAAGCGCTACCGAGTAGCGGCGAGAGCCACTCGCTTCATATGTATATACACAGCCATATGTAGAATAAGTTATGTGCAATCACAGCAACTGTCTGCTATTCGGCTTCGATGATCCGTCACGCGAAGCATCGAAACCTCATAGAAGACGCGCGCTGTGACATCTAGTGGTAGTTAGTTAGCAGCGGCTCGCAGTGAAATACTACGAGCCCTGCACTACCGCGACGAGGAGGGCCGCGTCGAAATTTTCTTGTCACTGATACATCCCGTTAAGGGTGGGGGGTAGGGTTTTAAAATTATTTTTTTTGCATTTTTTTTTAAATTTTTTTCTGAATGAACAATATGTCGAGAATATTGTGTATACATTTTAAGTCAATCGGAGTAAAACTAACGGAGTTACAGCGTTTCAAACGACCGGCCGTAATACCTGATTTTTATACCTGCTCGGTAGCCGCTCGGTACGTATAAAAAACTTTAAATCGATTTTCCCGAAAACGTCATTTTTGAAGTTTGTGAACATTAGATCTCAAAATCTACTGAACCGATCCTTTTGAAAATTTAAACATTACTTCTTCACATAAATCAACAGGTAATCAGGAAGAGTTTTTTTTTTTTTCAATTTTTTCAATTTTTTAATAACAAATTAAGCGCGATTTTTTGAGCTAAAATTGCGTTTTTCACTTCCAAGTGCTGCAAAAAATAGAAAAAAAACTCTTCCTGATTACCTCGAGAAATACATCTCCTTTAAAATGCATATCAATTTTTTTTGTTTCAAATGATCCGGTAACGAGTTATAATGTTCACCGCAAAACCACTTTTTTTCAAGGCGCCTCTGGAGATTCAACGTCACCGGCTTATTTATCAATATTTTTCATTGACAATTTTTTCTGAGATACTTCAATAGTTGTACAATAATATGTAATTCTATTTAATAAAATTATATTACTCATGTCGCCGCAAAAAAATCATAAAAATATGCTTTTTTTTCGCTTTTGAAACCCTACCCTCCCCTTAAGACACATAACCCCGGGAAGATCCAGGCGTGACGGGCGGCACGATGTTTTTTCCAGACAAACAACATACTCGTTTAGTGAGAAAGCACACATGTTAAGTATTCTTAATAACACATGTTAAGGACAAGATGATTGGGACTGGCTGGTATAAGTAAAACAGCTACATGAATTATTAACTTTATTTGTTAATAACTTTTTAATGAATAACGTCCCCCAATTTTGTCGGGGGAAAATTTTTTTCCCGTGCAAAAACGTGTCACATGAGCCTATTCCGAAAGTCATCGGAGGGGGTCCCCAAAACCCGATGTTTACCAAAATTTCATACAACTTGAATGGTTTCACAGATTTATTTCCATGAAACAAATTCCATCGAAAATGTTAAACACCTTCTCAATGAAAGGCTCGGAGAGAGAGTCGAGGAAAGATTCGCAGTCGGTATTAAGGGGGGGTAGGGTTTTAAAGGCGAAAAAAAAGCATATTTTTATGATTTTTTTGCGGCGACATGAGTAACATAATTTTATTACATAGAATTACATATTATTGTACAACTATTGAAGTATCTCAGAAAAAAATTTTAATGAAAAATATTGATAAATAAGCCGGTGACGTTGAATCTCCAGAGGCGCCTTGAAAAAAGTGGTTTTGCGGTGAACATTATAATTCGTTACCGGATCATCCGAAACAAAAAAATTGTTATGCATTTTAAAGGTGATGTATTTCTCGAGGTAATCAGGAAGAGTTTTTTTTCTATTTTTTGCAGCACTTGGAAGTGAAAAACGCAATTTTAGCTCGAAAAATCGCGCTTAATTTGTTATTAAAAAATTGAAAAAAAAAAAAAAAACTCCTGATTACCTGTTGATTTATGTAAAGAAGTAATGTCTAAATTGTCAAAAGGATCGTTTCAGTAGATTTTGAGTTCTAATGTTCACAATCTTCATAAATTACGTTTTCGGGAAAATCGATTTAAAGTTTTCACGTATCACGTATCACGTATCACGGCCGGTCGTTTGAAACGCTGTAACTCCGTTAGTTTTACTCCGATTGACTTAAAATTTACACACAATATTCTCGACATATTGTTCATTCAGAAAAAAAATAAATAAAAAGATGCAAAAAAAATAATTTAAAAACCCTACCCCCCCCCCTTAAAAATGTCTCAAAACGAGTATCGTATGGAGAGAAATAAAATTGATATGACGGCATATCGCATGCTGCCGCTGAATATTTTGCATGTTAATATAGTGGCAGCAAATCTATTTGCTGCTGTAACGGAGTTGGCGTGTTACAGTTTGATTTGTTATGGGAGTAATGACATTTGTCATTCAAACAAAATGGTCATGGTTTGCTTAGCCAGGGCAGCAAATAATTGCTATCACTACGGCCATATTGTTTTTGTTGTGTTCACTTTGTTGCATCAGCCAAAACGTGAAGGCTGGTAAAACATGTATTAAAATGCAAAGTACAATAAAAACATTATTTTTGCCTCAGAAATCAGACAAATTAGACATTTATGTATTAATGACGTGTAGTATTGAGGTAAAAACTGCCAAATCATGTACTTATGGCTGGAAGAGATACTTGCCGGCTATAATAAAAATACTAAGAATTGTAAATCGTCATTATTATTAATTAATAAAAATAGTGACAGTACTTGTAAATATTTCGAATTATTTGACACTGTTTGGATGTAAATTTGTTATGTATTCCTCTTGGACACTTTTTTGCCGGGAGTTCTTTCATTTGTCCAACCAATGTTTATTAAGCGTTTTTTTTCCGGGCCATTCACAATAACGGTACTAAATCGAGAAAAACTGTTCATGTGAAATATTTTTCAGTTCAGAAAATATTTAAATGTCGCTATCAGCGATGAAAATATTTTTCCACCTTAACATTTTTTTCAAAATGAATTATATTGAAAATCCAAAGCTACTTATTTTTCAGAAAGTTCTGCAGGCTATTACTATAGCCACGATTTTTGAATTAGCTTCTGTTGATTTGTCAACAAAATTTCCCATAACAATTGTAACTCCAATCAGTAGTTTCCAAGATGTGAATTTGTTTCATTCAGAAACCACATCTCTATAAAAATGTTATCTTTACATTTTTTTAGGGAAAGTTTTACTACTATTTATTATTTTTTATTCGGCATCAACAACAGATTCAATAAATAAGACTCATGGTCGAAATATAATTAATCAAAAACTAAATGCTTATAATCCGTTCTTCAATCGGAAAATATAGAATAAATTTACGAACCAAATTGCTCATTTTGTGAACATTTTACTTCCTCATAGAAGAAGGTTAGTGACGGTGAAATTTTTTTCGAGTTTTTAATGTGAATGTGTCTAAAATGTGTCAAAACGTCCGAAAATTACATAGAGAAAAAATGTTTTCATGTGTATGCGTGTATGTGTATTAGGGTGTGCCATTTGGGGGCACCTTTTTTTTCAACTGTTCAACAAGTTTTACACTTCCAGGAAGGTGAAAAAAAAGCCTGTTCAAATTTGAGCTCTTAATATTAATATTTATAGGTGATTCATCGCGAATTTCTATTTCCCATTTAAATAACATGGGAAAACATTTTTTTTCATATTTGGAATTTTATACTTCGGCAATGGCACATTGTTCGGTGACACGCATCATATATTTTATAGAGAATTGAACGCTCTACAAAAAAGATGTCTTACAGTTTTTCGATAAACGTCGTCGTTCCGATGATATCCGAGTTCAAAGTTCAAAATGAACAAAAATTCATGTTTTTTTAAATATTTCAAATTTCAAATGTCAAATTACTTTTTTGTAGATTATTAAATTTGCCATGATAATTGTCTGATTCATCATTGATTAATATTGATCATTAATTGTTCAATGCTGTAGAAAGTTATTTTCTGTAAAAAAACTGGTTCTAATGGGCTAGTATTTAACAGAATAGTTACAAAGAGATGGATAAAATACTCACGAGTAAAATATCTTTCTTTATTCCCAATAACAGTGAATAGAAATGGTTCATGAAATTTTTCTAAACAAATTTATTAATGAAAAATTATAAATATTTAATAATTTATTACAGCGTGGAAATTCTCAAATCTTCATTGAAATTTATAGGTGAATGGTTTTCAAATGTATTATAATTGATTTCGAGGTCGAGAAGAAATAAGTCAATATTATCTACTCGATGTTACTTCTTTGTTGTTATTGAAACTTCATTTAACCTGATTTGTTAACTATATTATCGCGATATTTTGGAAATTACGTAAAATTGAGAAAACGTGAAAAAAGGAATCTAGGTGAAGTTTGTATTTTTATTATTTTATTCTATATCAAAGCTTGGTTTACTTAAACTTCTGCTAATCTAGCGCCAAAAAAATATTTAGAGTTGATGCAAAAATTGATTCTTCATAATAAATGGAATCCTTCTGTCTGACGAGCTGCTACTGGTAAACTGACTGATCATTTATGATATTTGAATGAAGAATTGGCTACTCTTTCTTTGCTTGATGATAGCATTTCAGTAGACATTTAAAAAAATTAATTGAAGCGATGAAGAGTCATGAGAATACTTTTTATCTATTATAGTAGATGAAAATAAGTTAGAAATGATATTAAATGAAGATATTAGTGGATTTGTCTCGAAGGATTCATCGAAGCTATTTGACTTGCCGTATGATTTTCTCTAAGAAGATATACTACTATGGCCGGATAACGAGTGCTATAAAGAAAATTTGGAGTTGTTAAAAAAATTAAAAGTTGGCAATGACGCTGCAGAACGTGGAGTGGCATTATTGGAAGAATATAATCCATGCTGAACCAAAAAAGAAGAGCAGTTTCAGTATTTGTTACGAATAGTGAAACAGCATCGTCGAAAATATCCACATTGCCATTAAAAATACTTGAATAATTATTAATGCATTGGTGAATTTTTTATATTCGGTATAACAAGACTTAAAATAATTGAAACAAAAAGTAAAAAATGTTCACACTGTAATAAATTATTGGATATTTGTAATTTTTCATTAATACATTCATGTAGAAAAATTTAATGAACCATTTGTTTTCGCTCTTATTGGCAATAAAGAAAGATGTTTTACTTGTGAGTATTTTGTCCACCGCTTTGTAACTAATGTGTTAAACACTAGCCCATTAGCACTAGTTTAATGACAGAAAATAACTTTTTACAGCATTGAACAATTAACGATCAATATTAATTAATCATAAATAAGACAATTTTCATGGCAAATTTATTAATTTACAAAAAAGTCATTTGAAATTTCTCAATAGAGTCAATAGTTTCGCTGTAATATTTAAAAAAAGATGCATTTTTGTTCATTTTGAGCTTTGAACTCGGATATCATCGGAATAGCTACGTTTATCGAAAATCTGCAAGACATCTTTTGTAGAGCGTTCAATTCTCTATAAAATATGTAATGCGTGTCATCGAACAATATGCCATTGCCGAAGTTTAAATTTCCAAATATGAAAAAATTATTTCCCCATGTTATTTAAATGGGAAATAGAAATTGGCGATGAGTCACCTCTAAATATTAATATTAAGAGCTCAAATTTGGACAGGCTTCTTTTTTCACCTTCCTGGAAGTATACAACCTGTTGAACAGATGAAAAAAAGTTGCCCCCAAATGGCACACCCTAATGTGTATGTATGTAATATGTATGGAAGGAGCCTGTAAAATTCAAATGTTTATATCTCGGGAACGGTTTGAGCTATAGCGCTGCAATTTTGCACAGATGTACAGTACTACGTTCGCTATATTGCCACTTTTTAAAGAAAATTACGAGGTGGCTCAGACTTAATGGGTTTCTGAACTGTTTTTAAAATGTCTATGCGTTGATAGCTTCCGTAATTAATGATACCGGGATAATTTTTTGTACATAAATAGAGTATGATTAAAGGACGATTGGTATATAGTGTGGCGATAATCGGTGACACGTTGAAGATTTTACGAAATTTTGAATTTCGAGAAATATGCTTCAGGTCGCTGTAATTTCCGCAAATTTAAAAATATTGGAGTAAAATGTTTTTATTTCAATGGAGTACCATTAAAGGCGGTTCGATACTGAAGTTGGCGAAAGTCGGTTCAAAGGTTCGGGCTTTATAAAAATTTTTATTTTTCAAAAATCGTTGCTGAAAACTTTAATTCTGCTAATTCTGAGATATGGGACCAAAATTCTGTATATGAATTGAATATTATTACATGTAAGATAAGAATATTAACGAAGAATTGATGCAGCGCAATGATTGCTCGAAGTTTCCTCTAGGAGGAGAGCAAAATTGAGAAACATATTACCGGGGTTCGTTATTGAGGAGGCATTGGGCATTGTGTGAAATGTCGAGAAAGCCATTTGCAATTATCTTTTATTTAATATTTACATATTAAGTATTGAGTAAATATTTTGTCTAATTTTGAGTATTAATTATTAAATAAGTATTCATTTTTGCGTCCGTTAATGGAGATACTTTCCATTAACTTAAGGTAGTAGTCTTAAGGTAGTTCATCCACGGCATACCTTTTCAAAGAAATCTTTGAAACTCTGCTCACCTGTTAATTAAGATGCTATCTGAACCACCGCGTGATTTCAAAGGTGCTGACCGATCCGAACTTGAGATAATTAAAGTTCAATTTGGCCTCATTAAGGGGCAGCACTAGTGTGACCGCCTGAAAAAAGGTGATTTTTGGGAATTTATTTAAAGAAAATAACTACATGGAATGTTTTAATGTGTTAAGGATATATTTGTGGATATATAAAAAATACATGATAACATTTTTGGACCAAAAAATTGAAAATTTAGCGAGATATTCGCAATCTTCCAAGGCTCGAAAAAAAAATACTGCTGCAGTGGTAGCGGGGTCAAAAAAACAAAAAAGTTCGATAAACTAGAAGGTATTGCCCGTACAAAATTGAAATTTAACAAAATAGCGGAGTTTTTAAAAAAAGTTTCAAATTTCGCGCGGAAATTTGATAATTTTTGGCCTCTCAAAATTATATTTTTTATTCGATCAGAAAACTGGAGGTTCATGGTATGGAGAAACATATATAAAAGAAGCTGCAGTAAGAATCAAATCGATCGAATAATTTGTCTTCGAGTTATAACTGCAGCAAATTTAAAAATTGTAGTTTCGATAAAAACGAGTGTAAAGTTTAACATACTGATTTTATGGTTATAAATCTAGAAATATCATACCTACGGCTAATCTGCTATTCCAGGCCTATACAATGTACCTTCCTCTTCTTCGAAAGACACCTGTAGGGCTGCTGAAGTCTTTTTTCGAGCTGATCGACCGTCTTTCGAAGCAGCCTGTTGACGATGATCGGCTACTCGTAGCCTCGTATCATCTCTGTCACGGGCATAATCGTTTGCTGCAGGTCCAACTATTATTCCCATCACATTAAACATTTTTAAAATAGAAGAATAACCGTCATTGAATATTGATGTAGCAAGGTATTTGGATAATTCAATAGTTTTGAGACCACTGTGGAGGTGTTGGAGCAAAGTGCCAAAGCAAGCCATTGAACTTTCGTTGTTATTTTGAGAATTATTACCCTGGCATCTGTCGAGTAACTCACGCCGAGTCAAGTCTTCGAATATTGGTTTCAGAGCTTTTCCATAGGGCTGTTACTGTTATCCGGGTTAGCCGGATACCCGAAAGTATCCGGGTATCCGGGAAATCGGATCCAACAGTTCAGATTCGAATACCCGAATGTCCGGGTATCCGGGTATTCGAGTACTCGAGTATCTGGATATCCGAATAATCACGCATCCGGGTAACCGGGTAATAACGAATAATGTCGGGTAATTACCCGATTTTCCGCGTACAGGCTCAAATGGGACCGCCGCCGTCAAAAAAATAATGATATTGTATTAGTCTGGTCATCAAATAAGCCGAAATATAGGGCGTTAATGGTTACCATTGAAAAAATTGGAAAACAACTTGTATCAAATTTGCTCTGTTCAAAGAAATTGTGCAAAACTACGGTAAAAATGAAAACTTGGTGTTGACGAATCAAACGTCACGGTTTTCCAATTTATAATAATTGTGTATTTACTCGGGAAAGCATTTTACATGTGACTCCCACAATTTTTTAGAATCTGCTGTTACGATCACAATTTCTTGCCTGCGCATATTAAGAATAGCCGAAATCTGCTTCTTCACATTCTATATTTTCTCTCCAACTCTAAAGTTCATAAAAACTGCACACACGCCCATGAAGCAAATATACATTTCAGAAACTAAGGATATTTATTAAATAATAATACATCGTGATGAAAAAATAATATTAAAGATGCAAATAGTGCAAGTCAATGTTGATTAAGTTCTTATGAAATGATCATGTTTCCCTAACATTGTATACAAGATTATGTCATTGCTTTTTTAATCTACACAAGAATGTTTTATTGAAATTGTAGTTTTTGTCGGATGTGAATTACAGTAAAGAAATAGTTTGGTAATAATAGTAAATACGCCTGCAAGATTCTTTCCAAGAATCTTCGTTATAATGATAATCTAATTTGTTTAATATTGATATCAGTCGATAAAAATAAAAAATGGTCAACTAAATGATCGGACATGAACACCGATATAATCCCGGTTTCTCAATCTTCCGATAATGATTTATTATTCGTCTTATAAATGTACTTCGTAAACATTGTTCTTGGCAACATCTACGCATGCCTCACAAATTGTGTGAATTGAACAATTTTTTTCAGCATTTTCGGCATCAATTATCGGCGGTAATTGCCCGATATTATCCGTTATGATCCGAGTACCCGGTTACCCGGATACCCCGAAACTATCCGGATACCCGAATCCGTTATTACCCGGATATTATCGAGTTATCGAGGTATACGGATTTAAAGCGTCGGATCCGAGAAACCCGAATTACTCGGGTATCCGGATACCCGGAAAACTTCAAGCTCTACTTTTCCAACCTTTGGATCAAGTGGAACGTAGTCGTGCTTGAACTTACAAGGAAAGTACCCGAGGTGTCCCCCTCCGATTTTGTTGAAACTCATAGATGTTACAGAGCATTCAAAACTAAGCGATAGGTATTTTTTTTATCTGCGGAAAAACGGTTTCAAGGGGTGAAACCACCCTCTAAAGTTGCACAGGGCAAGGGCCGATTTTGCAGTTTCACATACAAGCAGTGCATCGATTTTGATGAAACAAAAATTAAAATGTTTCTTATGCGAAGGAATGAAGGACCCACCAGATAATTAAAAAATATATATATTTTAAGGGGTTGAAACACCCGTGCACATGTACTTCTTGCACCCTACATTGAAAACTTGCGAATCGATTGGAATGAAAATTATGCTATTTCATAGCGGAAATAAAATTAAAGTTGACGTATTTTTGTATTTGTGCAAAAAAACATTTTTACGGGGGTAAGCTACCCCTATTTGAGTTTTTACATTCCAGTTGTCTCCTTCTCATTCCAAATGCGTTTGTCGATAGAAACTCTTCTCCTTAAGCTAACATTAATAATTCATCGTTTTTTTTTATTTTAAGGGGTTGGAACACCCTTGAACATCTACTTCTTGCAGCCTACATTGAAAACTTGCGAATCGGTTGGAATAAAAACTATGCTGTTTTATAGCCGAAATAGAATCAAAGTTTACGTATTTTTGTATTTCTGCAAGAAAAGAGTTTTAAGGGGGAAAGCTACCCCTACTTGAGTTTTTACATACCAGTTGTCTCCTTGTCATTTCAAATGTGTTTGCCGATAGAAACTCTTCTCATTAAGCTAAAATTAATGATTCATCGTTTTTATTTTATTGTAAGGGGTTCAAACACCCTTGAACATCTACTTCTTGCAGCCTACATTGAAAACTTGAGATTCGATTGAAATGACAATGCTGTTTTATAGACGAAATAAAATCAAAATTCCCGTATTTTTGTATTTCTGCAAGAAAACGGTTTTAAGTGGGACCCCTCTTCGAGTTTTTACATTCCGGTTGTCTCCTTGTCATTCCAAATGTGTTTGCCTATACGAATTCTTCTCATTAAACTAAAATTAATGTTTCACCGGTTTTTTTTTAATCCGCACGAATATTTCGCCCTTCCTAGCCCCTTTTTAATAAATATTCAAAAGTTTCCGACCGACTACCAAGAAATTTAATGATGGTACAATTTTGGTGTTCAGATAAACTTACGCATCTACGAGAAGCATAATTGAGAGGGATTATACTATACATCATTCGCTAACACATCCTTTTTTTTATGTAATCTTCCTCACTTTTTCACATATCACTGTAGGAGTATTTTTTTATTATTACCATAAACACGGTGTTTATATATTATTGAATGATATTACCCATAATAAAGTGACTGGTTCTAATATAAGGACTAATTTTTCTGTGTAAAAATTGATAGTGTTATTTTATTAAAGTTTGATATAAATTTACATTTATGCAATAATATAATGAAACTCCAATCTCTGACACATAATCAACTTTCAAGTCCGAAGTATAACTAGGTAGCTGAAAAACCAGGCTATTTTACAAACCCCGTTGAATTTGGATTTGGTGGTTCAAACACACATTGTAAAGTACCTGGTTGTAATAACCTAGCCATTAATAAATGTGCGTGGTGTAAAAAATCATTGCGTTTGAAGCATTTTTTCGATGATTACCATTTTTGTTCGTCCTAAGAATCATGATTGGGGTTAAAAGTTAATAATAATGCACAGCAGATAACGAACGTGTATACAACAGATAATGGTGGCGTGGGTTAAGGTAAAGTTACTATGGAAATAAAGAGTTTACTTCAAAAGCATTTATACACATACGAGGGTCGTTCAACAAGTACTTAGCCTACAAAAGAAAAACGAAAATTTTTGAGAAGTGGCGATTTATTTTTCAACATAGTCTCCTTTTAGGTCTCTACACTTGGCCCAGCGATGCTCCAACTTTTTTAACCCGTCCAAAAAATAATCTTTGTTGAGGTCGACAAAATAGTCCTCCGTGGCGGCGATGACCTCCTCATTCGACCCAAATCTATTCCCAGCGAGTGACTTTTCTAAGTTTGGAAACAAATAAAAGTCACAAGGGGCCAAATCTGGTGAATAAGGTGGATGGGGCAGCAATTCGTAGCGCTGTTCAACCAATTTGGCCATGGCGACGGCGGAGGTGTGAGCCGGCGCGTTATCGTGGTGGAACAGCACTTTTTTCTTCGCCAAATGGGGCCGTTTGTTCTTCAATTCGGCGTCGAATCGGCCCAATAGATCGGCATAGTAGAGCCCCGTGATAGTTTTACCCTTCTGGAGGTAATCGATGTGGATCACACCTTGTGAGTCCCAGAAAACGGTGGCCATCACCTTACCGGCCGAAACACCAGTCTTCGCCTTCTTCGGAGTACGTTCGCCGGGTAAAGTCCGCAAGAACTCCGCCGGATTGCGCTTAAACAGCTTCAAACATTGCTCTGAAGTGGTCTCACGGTTGCGCTTGTTGTCCGGCGTAAGCAAACGCGGCACCCATCGCGCTGACAGCTTCCTCATGCCCAGTTCTTCGTGTAGAATATTATGCACCGTTCCTTCTGCGATGCCTACAGTCTCAGCTATCTCGCGAACCTTTAATCTGCGGTCTGTCAACACGAGATCGTGGATCTTTTTTACGTTTTCCTCCGTAGAAGCCGTTTTCGGGGCACCTGGGCGTGGTCCATCAAAAACCCACGTGCGGCCACGAGCAAACTCGTTAAACCAATTCTTCACGGTCGTCATCGACGGAGAAGAGTCACCGTAGACAGCATCCAAGCGATCTTTGATCTCGCTGCGCGTTTTCCCTTCCAAAAACAAGAATCAAATCACCGAACGGTACTGTTCTTTTTCCATTTTTGAACAACTGACTGACACGCTCGCTTCCAAAGGCTATCAAAACAGAACTAATAAAGGGAATTGAATGAAACTTTCATAGTAGGCTACTAAAAGTATGTACTGCACGATGGTAACACTGATCTGTAATAGCAGCGCCTTCAGGAATCTAGCACATCTGTTTTAGGAAAAAGTAACTCGTAACTGAAAATCCACATAGAACAATTAGGCTCTGTATTAGAACCTGTCAATTTATTACGGGTAATATAATTTGATAATACATAAACACCGTGGTTACGCTAATAATAAAAAAAAATACTTCTACAGTGATATATGAAAAAGTGAGGAAAATGTTATAAAAAACGGATGCGTTAGTGAATGAGGTATAGTATAATCCCTCTTAATTATGCTTCGCGTAGATGCGTAAGTTTATCTGACCACCAAAATTGTACCATCATTAAATTTCTTGGCAGTGGTTCGGAAACTTTTGAATATCTATTTAAATGGGGCTAGAAAGGGTGGTCTACGCCCTTAAGTATTCGTGCTAATTGAAAAAAAAGGTGAAACATTAATTTTAGCTTAATGAGAAGTTCGTATCGGCAAACACATTTGGAATGACAAGGAGACAATTGGGATGTAAAAACTCGAAGAGGGGTAGCTTGCACTCTTAAAACTGTTTTCTTGCAGAAATACAAAAATATGTGAATTTTGATTTTATTTCGGCTATAAACCAGTATAATTTTAATTCCAATCGATTCACAAGTTTTCAATATAGGGTGCAAGAAGTACATGTTCAAGGATGTTTTAACCCCTTAATATATATTTTTTTTTCATTATCTGCTGGGTTCTTCATGCTTCGCATAAGAAACATTTTAATTTTTGTTTCATCAAAATCGATGCAAAACGGCCCTTGACCTGTGTAACTTTAGAGGGTGGTTTCACCCTTTGAAACCGTTTTTCCCAGATAAAAAAAAATTTAGTGTGCTCTAGACCACACAACTGAAGAAAAACTTTTTTCGCACCATACAGATATATACATATATAAAAATAAATTTTTTTTTTAACGTTCATGAGTTTTCAAAAAATATTTTACTTTTATATATGTATATATTTGTATGTTTCGAAAAAAGTTTTACTTTAGTTGTGTGGTCTAAAGCACACTCTATTTTTTGTTTGGTTGATGGTCCTGGAGCATCGCATTCATACTCCGAGTCTGTACCACTCCCTGCCATAATTTTATATTATTCAAGCAAAATTCACAAAATGTGTACTTTAAAATGAATTTACAATTTTATTCACACTAAACGTCGCATACTTAATGTATTGAACAAAATATTGATTTATAAAATTGTTTAAGAACGAAATGAAATCATGAAATAACCACGAAATCACCGTTCGTGAAACGCTAGTGAACTCACACATGCATTACTGAGATATATCTATTTCATGAACTGGCAATGAGAAAAAAAGAGAAAGAAAATATGCGCGCGCAATTCTTCCTTTCACTTGCTCCTATAGGGCTTCTATCAACGTTGTGTAACGTAGGCTAACTCGCTAACACTACGTAATGGGCAATGAGAGAAAGAAAATGTGCGTGCGCACCACTATTTCTTGCTCCTACAATGCTTCTAGTTCTGGGCTCAAGAGTTATTGTAAGAGTGGGGACGATAGGCCTACACTGTGTATTAGGTATACGAAACATAACTCCCTCTCTTTCTGTCTTTACCAACGTATATCTCCCTCTCAACTTCCGTTCGCCTAGCCCGATCACACTTTTCGTAACGCTCCCGTCACGCTTTCGCCAGTTCACTCCCCAAGCCCAGCGTGCGTATAGAAGTTTTACTTAAAAAATACGTATCGCTTAGTTTTTAATGCTCTATAACATCTATGAGTTTCAACAAAATCGGAGGGGGACCTCTCGGGTACTTTCCTTGTTAGTCATGTTCAATCGTTTAGCTTTCGCGCAGCAATAAGCGCATCAGCTTTCTACGCCTTCCGGACAGTATTCATGGTTAGGATTTTTACCGGTCGAACTCAAATGATAAAGTGTAGCCCAGATTGCTTTGCACATTTCATCCATGTTATCTTGATGTCTCATGATCGCTAATATATTTTGAGTTTAATAATTAATTCGTCATACATTTTGAGTTTATTAATTCATTTGATAGTCAATTTTTGCGTATCCTTGCTTTTTCCTCCTAAGGTCTTGTCAACATTCTTCAAACTACGGCATCGTGATCCCAATTTTTTCTTTGGATGCAGATAGCACTCAAGTTTTTGTACCGGAACATCATATGGATTCAAATCCAACAATCCTTTGTAAGTGGCACTATCACCATCGCCAATGTACCACGTATAGTTCACCTCGTAATTATCAATTAAGCGACCAAATATCTCTTTTACACTGTCAACTTCCATTTTTGAAGCTGATCCTTTATGATTTATGTCGCAATAATCATGTCGTGAGAGCCATTCTTCGGAACCCTCAGGATCAGCGACTTTTTTTTCCCCATAATAGGCCAGTAAAAAAGCAAGAGAGGTAGCACTTTCAGCTGCAAATCCGGAACCTTGATGTAAGGGTAATTCGATGATGCTGAATCGCATGGTGGTAATTTTTTTGCAATCAACCCCCGAGAACATTGCGAAAAAGGCGATTAAAGGGTAAAAAGCCGTTTAATTCAGAACCTAATAACTTTAGCGAAAGAGTGTCAAACAAAAGTTGTTGGGCACAAAAAAATACATGAAAAAGAATTCGACGAAATTTTTTGTATCTTCGCAAATGAGAGAAAAAGGCATATTTTTTAAGGAAAAATTGAAGCACCACTGAGATAGTAATGTAGGGGAGGTATATCTGTCTCTCTCGCACTCGTTGCAATGCTTTGTGCGCATGCGTGTCGCGCGCAACGCACTCGACCTTGTGCCGCACCAATAACTGTGACAGATACAGAGAGAAAGTAAGGGAGACAGAGATAGCGGCAGCACGAGAACCTTCTGTACATGAACTTGAGGGGCGATTCTGAACCAGACGCAATATCATAGCGTCTGCCGCAAAACCGAAATAGCCTATGAGAGTCGCGCCTTTCCGCTGGAATCTTCCTTGCAATGGCTTTTTCGGTTTTGCGTCAGACGCAAAACTGCGACAGCCAATTCCAAGGAAGATTCCAGCCGAAAGGCGCGACTCTCATAGGCTATTTCGGTTTTGCATCAGACGCTATGATATTGCGTCTAGTACAGAATCGCACCTATGTAACGGTTTTCGGGTATTCATTGTATATTGAATGATTTGACGCTTGGCCTCGGATGATTCTGATAATGATGAGGAAATTCATAGAAATGAGAACGAAGATGAAGATATGGAAATCGAATACGATTTCCAGAATATCTAAACAAATAAAGCGATTTTGTATCCTATAAAATACCTCGTCTCATCTTTTTTGCCAAATTTAATCCAACCCTTCATAATTCATCATTTATAATTGTAATAATCATTATAATATTTCATCGAAAAAAAACAGCACGATAGTATCAAACTTGGAAGAAATTAAATGATTCGATTCATAATTTTTTTTTTTAATTTACATTCTTTAATATTTAAACTCTATTCATACTAACTTTACCTCTACAATTTTCTATATCAAACAAAAATATATATATATGAATAAATAAATAAATAACATTAAAAAAATACATGTGCAAATTTACAAACAATACGCCAGTTTGACGATTTTATCGCACCCATACAGCACCTTGCCTTGACTGCCTTGTAGATGTCAAAAATACTTCATATAGATAAAGACATTTATGGGACGTATTTGTGACGTCGATAAGACAATCATGCTGTGTGGTCATCTGTGCGAACGGGAACCTTGTAGTGCAGTCATTGTATACGAAAAAAACGCCCGAGAAATGCAAATGAACCGAGAAAGATGATTTTTTGGAAATGAAAACGGACCGCCATTTTAGAACCCAAAAAAATTTATTTGCAAAATGAATTTCATGCGTATTATTCATACGTATCTGCTGCTCTATTTATTTATATTGTACTTGAATAATTTCCTATACAACCCTAAATTCGTAACAATATTATATCTATACAACCTCGCCAGCTATGAAATCGGACCTTCACGTGATTTTCCGACTTTACAGGGCGCTACAAACAGTGATGTTTGTCCTAGGAAGAAAATTAAAATACGAAATTGTAGGTTTCAACATGTTGTACAAGTTTCATAATGGACATTTTTTCGATATGTATAACGAAAAAGGAGGAAACAGCAAAAAACCAAATTTCAACTTCGATCTCTCATTTTTTTACTTTCCACTTCAATATCTCAAAAACGATCAACGATAGAGGAAAAGTTTAAGGGACCTTAATTGTAGAGCGGAAAAAAAGGAACAATAAAGTATGTATGTACAATTGGTGTATCATGGCGTATAACCGAGCTATGGCGGGAAAACTAAATTAACCCGTCATTTCAAGATGGCGGCGAAAGCTCATAATAAATCTTGGTCGAAAATTTGAACTTAAGCTTTTCTAAGCCTCCCCAACAACATATCAAAAAATCAACTTTTTCGGTTGATTTGCATTTCCAAATGTATATGACGACTGGACTATTGTGGCTCAAATAGTTCTCGAGTAGCCGTTTCAATTTTTCAGTGCCAGAAATAACCTAACACACACACACACACGTGCGCGCATGGACGCTACACATTCATGCTTTCACGCTGACAGAATATCGACGCATGCGTGGAACGATAGAGAGAATCTCCTATGCCTCCTATGAGTGCGTACGGCATAGCCATATGTACGTCTCTTTCTACCAGAGTTTCTCAACTCGTATTTTGTTAATAGTCAATCGTAATTTTCTGATAGTTATACAACGAATAAAAAAAAAAATTCTCTGGAAAGTTAGATTCACTCTTACTGAAGAATATTTAGCAAAAAAATGTAAGATATATACCAGTTTAATATATTTTTTTAAATTTGAAACTTGGGGGTTTTCGCCCTTTAATGCATGGTTTCTTCGCATGGTTTGGTCTCTCTTATTTGCAAAGATACAAAAAATTACATAGAATCCTTTTTTATGTATTTATTTGTCACCACCAACTTTTGTTTGAAACTTTTTTCGCTAAAGTTATTAGGTTCTGAATTAAGCGGTTTTTTTACCCTTTAATCGCCTTTTTCGCAATGTTCTCGGGGGTTGATTGCAAAAAAATGACCACCATTCTATTCAGCATCATCGAATTACCCTTACATCAAGTTTCCGGATTTGCAGCTAGGAAGTGCTACCTTTCTTGCTTTTTTACTGGCCTATAAGACACAACTCTAACTGTAAGTGGACTTGACACACGAGTCGACGATCTTCTTACTATACTCTTCTGCAAGAGTTACTACGCCAAAACGTAAAGTATGGCCACGTTTTTTTCCACTCGCCATCTCCAGGAACCGTGAAATTTGTCTCAGAACCTTCTTCCTCCAGTGTCAGCTTTCTCTCTCCTTCTACAGCTCTTTGCATACTAAATTTACAAATTGATTCTACCGCTATCCATAAATTTGCAAACCATGCACTGAAAGTTTGAGTATGGAATTTACGTATTAGATCCATCAAACCGCAAAAAAGATCCACTCCGCTTATTCCGATACCCAAGAGTCGCATCACAGCCACTATGCGTCTATTGATTTCAAACGCATTACCAATAATAGGCCTGGAATTGATATACGAAACGCCGCATTCGCAAATTACCGCAATTTTGAATCCTAAGCCTCGCGGACTTGCTTGATTGAACGTAATATTTTTTCCACAAGTTTTGCACATCACTAAATTACTTATTGTAGAAAAAACGTAAATATACTGGAGAATACAATATCCATCTGTTGGATCAATCACAATTTCTTCGTCCTTATTATTTAAAAGTTTGTCAGCCGACGTACTGGTATTTGCGGTGGACTGTTGATTCCCGAAAATGTTCATTTTCTAGAAGTTGATCTACGCCTGGGAGTATCATGGGAATTTTTTGTTTTAAATACTGAGAATTTTCGCGCATTTTTATCAAAATTATTTACGATGTACTCACTATGACGGTCACAGTAAAACTAGAAGAGTCGTTTAAATGTACCAGGGTCTAGCAGTTCTAAAACATGTGACTGGCAGCCACGTACTCGAAACCCCCCACCTATTAACCTATTCATACATTTCTCAATACTTGAAGGTCAACAATAGAAACCAGAATCCCTTTATAATGACTTTCCTGACCGACAGAGCCCGAACAATAACTTAGGTACGGTCCCTAAGCTAACGCAACTTTCGAACCGATGAGCGGCTGCTCTTCAGATTACTGTAACTCAAAAACTATTTGAGATATGCACTTGAAATTTTACTATGTTATTTTTAAAGGTATAGACTTTCGAAATGTGCAAAAAATCGACTTTTTCAAAATTTCGCACTAGTGGTGCCCCTTAACTTGTATACTATGCACGAACTATGCACCAACGACACATTTTTTGTTGTACCATCCAAACGTTATTTAATAATTGACCAATAAACGCGAGACGGTCAAAGAGCTATTACATGAATATACTGAAAAGAATTGAGAATAATTTACCGTTCATTTTTTGAGATATTGTGAGTGAAAGAAGTACGCACCAACCTTTGAGCGGCGCAAATCTCTCGAACTCATGCATGCCCTGTACACCGCACACAGCCGCGCCGATATTTCCTCTTGTTCCCCGCCACTGCTCGCACCTTCATTACGTGATTTGTAAGCAATCAAAAAACTTCCTTTTAAGTGCTGTAATCCAAATCAATTAAAGCATTATACTCTGCAATAACGGATACGAAAACGAATACGTATTTAATACTCTCAATTAATACTCGAATATTAAATCGAATACGCGTTTAATACTCATCATATCGCCGTATCGCCGTCGTAGACAATACGATAAATCGACTACGACAATTACGACGACCTCGACGACAACGATACGGAAAATCGATTATGACCACCACGACGACGACGACGACGACGATGACGATGATGGCCTGGATAACGATGACTGCTATAACGACGACTGCTATAACGACGACTCTCGACGAATCTCGTGAGTTGTTCAGGGAATTTAAGGAGTTTGGCCACGGTAGCGGATATAAAATCATGTGCACATTTAACAATTTTTTGTTATATGAAAAAGTGATTTATTTATGAAACTAATTACACATTTATTCAGTATAAATACCAATCCAATAAAAAAATATTTTTTTTTGTTTTTGTTATACAAAATGGCCGATTACTGCTATTTGCTTTTGGCACGCGCCGCTCTACGGAGTGACATTTGGCATCCACAATTTTCGACCTAGAACAAACAAAAATTTCGTTATTTCATGTACATCAGAATATCTAGAGAAGTACGTATGGAATTTGTATTATTTAAAAACTTTCCATTTTATGAGCAGTTTTATATGAAATTTTAAACTGGAAATTCACCTTTTAAGTTCATATGCCTATAATATTCGAATAAAACAATATTTTTCAAATTCCGTACTTACTTCTCTAGGTATTCTGATGTAGATTCACGAGATTTTTTTTTGTTCTAGGTCAAAAATTGTGAATGACAAATGTCACGCCGTGGAGTGCCGTGTGTCAAAAGCAAATAGCAGTAGCCGGCCATTTTGTATAACAAAAAAAATATTTTTTATTAGCTTGATATTTATACTAAATAGATGTGTAAATAGTTTTATAAATAAATCACTGTTTCATACAAAAAAAATTGTTAAACGTGCACATGATTTTGTACCCGCTACCCCCTAATACCTAAAAATATTTTTAGGAATTGGATATTGATTTAAAGGAAGCGACACAGATAATTTCAGGTTGGACAATAATCAGAAATTAGAGAGAGAAAGAGAAACCGAGAGATTGATTAAATAAATTTAGTATGCCCTAGCATTAACCTAGCGGTAACCTTAATATAAGACTGAGACGGTACTGAGATGGGTGAGCGCTTAGCCGAGCACTGGCTTGCACGCCGACAATTGGACAGGACGCAATCTTTCTGAGTTAGTGATCATAATACAACTGAAACGCAGGGAAAATAAAAGCCATCTGTATCGGCACGGGTTTTTTTTTAAGTTTCCCCTTGTCCACGGCGAATGCGATACAATATAGCTAATAAGCAGCTACAGATGCTACGGAAGTTAGGTTAGCTTACCATAGTGCGAGTAGGGAGTGATAGCAAGGAAAAAAAAAACGTTGGAATACACAGTAATAAAATACTCTAATATTTAACAAAATACTCAATAATTAGTACTCAAATATTTAATAAAATACCTGCTCAATACCTAGGACTTGTATATTCATTTTAATGCTTGTTTCATACTTAATACCCTTCGACATCACATCAGAGTATTAAGGGGTTTATTCGCAGTTGGAAATTTAAAAAAACCGATTTTTTATTGCATTTTTGGAATGTACATATGTTTGAGTATATTCTCCGAAAATTTCAAACCTATCCGGCAAATATTCTTGGGGATACATGCATATTTGTAAGGATGTTCGGAGCGTTACAAAGTAGGCGGACTAAACTTTCAACGCGTTTTTTCTCAGAACGGTGTTTTCAAAGACGGTGAGCACGATTTCTCAAAAACAACTCAACCGATCGGTCTACAATTTTAACACAACCTCCACATATATATTCTTCAGGGACCGAAGGAATAAGATTTCCGATAATTATTTCTATTTTTTTAAAACAATTCAACGAAAAAATGTCGGTCGAAAATTGGAATTTTTTCTTTTCGGAGCCGCCATTTTGCCAAAACAAAAATTTCAACTATTCATTCGATCAATACGTAGATTTATCTATCCACTAATAGAATCTTTTTGTTTTTTTTTAGTTTGGATAATCCAAACCGGAGATATCGTGCTCACCACCAGACACCTTTTTTTAGCGGAACTCCCGGAGATTGGCTATACCAGCTGTAAAAATCATTATTTTTACAAATGAACAATATGAAAATAAAGTTAAAAGTTACCAGATTACGTATATACATTTGTACGTTAATACATTAAAATGTCTTTCCAGGAGAAATTCTTGAAAAATCGCCTATTTCGGTCTCCTGACTGCGTATAACTCCTTAACTTACAATTAGTATCCGTCAATCCGATACGACATACTTCGAATATTTCCATTTTTAATACTCTTTTAATACTATTTTCATACTTTCTTTTTTGCGCAGAATTTCAAACTTGCCTCAATAAATATATGTAATAAAATAATAGTGTATAACGCATTGAAAAGTAATGCATTTCATTAACATTATTCAATACCGAAGTAATACGAGGGTCGTTCAACGAGTACTTAGCCTACAAAAGACAAACGAACATTTTTGAGAAGTGGGGATTTATTTTTCAACATAGTCTCCTTTTAGGTCTATATACCTGGCCCAGCGATGCTCCAACTTTGTTAACCAGTCCAAAAAATAATTTTTGTTGAGGTCGGCAAAATAGTCCTTCGTGGCGGCGATGACCTCCTCATTCGACCCGAATCTATTCCCAGCGAGTGACTTTTTTAGGTTTGGAAACAAATAAAAGTCACAAGGGGCCAAATCTGGTGAGTAAGGTGGATGGGGCAGCAATTCGTAGCGCAGTTCAACCAATTTGGCCATGGCGACGGCGGAGGTGTGAGCCGGCGCGTTATCGTGGTGGAACAGCACTTTTTTCTTCGCCAAATGGGGCCGTTTTTTGTTCAATTCGGCGTCGAATCGGCCCAATAGGTCGGCATAGTAGAGCCCCGTGATAGTTTTACCCTTCTGGAGGTAATCGATGTGGATCACACCTTGTGAGTCTCAGAAAACGGTGACCTTACCGGCCGAAACAACAGTCTTCGCCTTCTTCGGAGCACGTTCGCCGGGTAATGTCCACTGTTTTGACTGTTCCTTGGTCTCTGGTGTGTACCAGTGAACCCATGTTTCGTCGAAGGTCACGAAACGACGCAAGAACTCCGCCGGATTGCGCTTAAACAGCTTCAAACATTGCTCTGAAGTGGTCTCACGGTTGCGCTTGTTGTCCGGCGTAAGCAAACGCGGCACCCATCTCGCTGACAGCTTCCTCATGCTCAGTTCTTCGTGTAGAATATTATGCACCGTTCTTTCTGCGATGCCTACAGTCTCAGCTATCTCGCGAACCTTTAATCTGCGGTCTGTCAACACGAGATAGTGGATCTTTTTTACGTTTTCCTCCGTAGAAGCCGTTTTCGGGGCACCTGAGCGTGGTTCATTAAAAACCGACGTGCGGCCACGAGCAAACTCGTTAAACCAATTCTTCACGGTCGCCATCGACGGAGAAGAGTCATCGTAGACAGCATCCAAGCGATCTTTGATTTCGCTGCGCGTTTTCCCTTCCAAAAACAAGAATCGAATTACCGATCGGTACTGCTCTTTTTCCATTTTTGTAAAACTGACTGACACGCTCGCTTCCAAAGGCTATCAGAACTAATAAAGGGAATTGAATGAAACTTTCACAGTAGGCTACTAAAAGTATGTACTGCACGATGATAACACTGATCTGTAATAGCAGCGCCTTCGGGCGGTGAGGCTAAGTACTTGTTGAACGACCCTCGTATGTACTGGAATAACGCTGCATTATGGATTACGGTTCTAATGAGTAATGAAATGGATTATTGCACTGGAAATAGTCTTAACACAGCTCCGATGAGGGGATCGCCCTGGTAATTATGCCATCGAAGTTCAATGGTAACCATTATTGTAAAAATAACTACATGAAATTAACTTTTGCTATCCAATAGTATCATTAGAGTTTCATAATAACTATTACCTATAATAACTTTATAGACAGATTCCTGTTGCTCTCAGTACATTAATCTTATTCCTTTTCAATATAACTAATGAGAATAAAACTATTAGCAGTTAATATTTCTCTTAGATATTCATTACTGTTAATATTCAATATATTAACTGTTCGGCATAACAACTATATCAATAGTAATTTATCTCTAACAGTTAAAATTGGTTTGTCAATAGTTTATTTTGTAAGGACAGATTGAAACAAAGTTCTGATTAAGTGTGAAAAAAAATTCGTCTTTCAGAATCTTTACAATCGAGACATTGTGAATGATAGAATGCGCAGAATAGTGACACCGGAGATAAGAGTTTCGGAAGAAAGAGGTGTTACCGTACCGTTCACGTAAAAATATATACAACAATTAATATACTTTATTTATGATATTTATGACTCCTTAACTATTTAAAATAATGTGATTTCAAATTATGTATGCTATGAGTATTGAGCATTGCACAGTCGCCTGTCGCGTGCACGAGATCATTCTGGACTGTACCCGAGAGTAACGAGCCTTAACGAATCATCTCTCCCACTCACCGGAATACGTTGTCATAGCTGTCCCGTCTCTTTCTCATGAACTCAGAGCGTACTGCTGTCCATCGTTGATCCGTGGGACGTCAAAGTGGCCAGTGTGAATCCGGTCGGTTTAGCGAAGCAACACGGTGTGTCTCTAACGGACATTCCAGTTTTGAGACCACAAGTGGCCGATGACATTTGGAGATCATCTCGAAGTCCCGTAACGACACCGTCGCCCTGGTACAAGCCCGGTGTATACTCGACGTTTCGCAATATTCACGTGAAACAAAAACAATCCAACAACGTTGATTCCTCTCGCGAATCCTGGCGACGGCCTTGGACTGTTTCTACGCAGTAAGTTTGTAGCAAGTTTAGAATAATTTTCTAGTACTGAATACCTACTACGGATTTATAAAACTGCCTTATTGTTTTACGCATTCTAGCCAACGTCACATTGACATGTAAATTCTCTGAGGCTATATATTTCGGATGAAATACGAACTGATTACATCACGAGTGTATGTGTGTGTGTGGATGTGCGAATTTGTGTAACTTTCTTAGATAGATACGTTGGTTTTTTTACAATATTATTAACAAATGAAAGAAAATTCACTGACCGTAGGATTTAAAAAAAGATTGTATATAGGATGATTCAGAATAGATATTAAACTTAGTATTGTTCTATTCAGGGTGATGTTTTGAGTATAACTACTTCGCTGTTCCTTTGAATCCCACTTTAAAACAATTTTTAAATTCATGCCATTAGAATATATTGATGGGTCAAACAACGACAGCTTTGGATCTTGCCATGCTAGGAGTCTGTGGGCGGGGGTCAATATCGAGGTATGTGGGTGGTCAGCCACGGAAGATCGATTTTTTGGAAGTTCTTATCGAAGAGTCTCAGCAAAACATCGATAAATGTATTGGCAAAGACATTTAGCCAGTCACTCAAGACAACATCGAGAAAGTGCAATATATCAAGCAAAATGTATCGAATAAACATAAACATAACTCACGCCTCCGTGGTCGCAACAATCGGTACCCTGAACGCCAACCAAGATCGATCCTTATCACCAACTCTCGCACGGAAATATCTGACGATGCTGTCGGGCTACTCAGCAACATATTCTGATGATTCTAATATAAAAACTATTTTGTATTAATAAACTCCGCCAAGTAGTTATGTTCTGCATATCACCCGGAATCTGAAAAATGCAGATTCGATATCTATTCTGATTACCCTGTGAAACGGCTTCATTAGGGTATCCGCAGATTTGTGCAACTCTCACGGAAAAACGCTATGGAAGCAAAAAAATATTATTAGATGTCAATGGTAAATATTGAATATTTAATATCATAGAAATCCAATAATATTGTATGGTTTCAATAGCTTCATTTTTGTTAGAAAATATCTTTTTCTTGACGTTCAAACTGCTATATCAATATTCGTTTTCAAAATCGCAGGTCAGAACCGGCTAGCTCAACACCCGCGTACACATCTTCGGAAGCGTTTATCAAACGGCTTAAAACCAGAAATAATTCTATTCAAAAGAAAATCACAGGCGGACAATACTGTGCAACACATCAGCATGGTCACAAAGACAACCTAACGTGCAATACTGCCAGAGCATCGAGGCATGAAAATTTGAATGAAACGTGGGAAGATTGTGATGCTCATGTCTGCTTTCAAAATGAAAAAGAATATAAATGGCCTGATTTCTTCAACGGTGACAAAATGACAAAAGATCGTGATACATCGAAAGATAGTCTAAATTATCGAAAGAATTACCATGAGTTGCACGAATCTGAAGAGGGTAATTTGAAATTAGAATCCAAACCAAGACTGAAATTAAATGAAGAATGTAAAGACACTTATGTTTTGAACAATAATGAGTCCGTATTTTTATTTTATATAGTGAAATTTCCAGTTACGAGTGCAGATAATACACCGAACGCAAACAAAAAGATCGTACTATTTCTGGGAATTCAAGCGGCTAACGATCAAGAGTCCGTGGGTGCCGTTGAAACACGACTTGTTCATTCAAGGTTTGACAGATTTTTAAGCATATAAATATTCCACAAATTCCTTGTACTAAATTATGTTTGCACTAAATATTTATTTCGGCACAAGATTTCCGATAATATTGAAAAATTCTAATTTTACGATCAGTGGTTTCCAAATGATAGAGTGTCAAATGCGGAATCTCGGAGCGCAAAATAGTTTTTTGTTAATAACTAATAACGTTGCAGGTCTATAAGGGGTGTAAATTTCAGAGGTTCGTTATTACAAGTATCACGAAGGCGATAAAAAAAATTCGTGCACCATTTTCTTGTAGCAAATATATAGTTTGAAGCATTTCGTAGATGAGCATAAACCGTGAACAAATAAATTCTCTATGAATAGTTTGTGGCAACGATGGTTTGACGCCCGTGGTTGATAATCGACCGGTTCTGGGATCGAGTCAACTTCGCGCGGGTGTTTTTGAAGTAAAATTTCTATACGCACGCTGCGCTTGGGGAGTAAACTGGTGAAAGCGTGACGGGAGCGTTACAAAAAGTGTGATCGGGTGAGGCTAACGGAAGTTGAGAGGGAGATATACGTTGGTAAAGACAGAAAGAGAGAGAGTTGTTTTTCGTATACCTAATACACAGTGTAGGCCTATCGTCCCCACTCTTACATTGAGTCTTGAGTGCAGATCTAGAAGCATTGTAGGAGCAAGAGTAGTGCGCACGCACATTTTCTTTCTCTCTTTCTCTCATTGCCCATTACGTAATGTTAGCGAGTTAGCCTACGTTACACAAACGTTGATGAAAGCCCTATAGGAGCAAGTGAAAGAAAGAATTGCGCGCGCATATTTTCTTTCTCTCTTTTTCTCATTACCAGTTCAAGAAATATATATATCTCAGTAATGCGTGTGTGAGTTCACTAGCGTTTCACGACGGTGATTTCTTAATTATTTCGTGATTTTATTTCGTTCTTGAACAATTTTATAAATCAATATTTTGTTCAATACATAAAGTATTCGACATTATTAAGTAATGAACTACTATTCGACGTTTACAGTGAATAAAATTGTAAATTCATTTCAAAGTTTACATTTTGTGAATTTTTGCTTGAATAATATAAAATTATGGCAGGGAGTGATACAGACTCGGAGTATGTTATAAAAAAAAAAATCTAGTGTGTCGTGACGCACGATTGAAGTGAAATTTCTTGTATGTATTCGTAGAGGGAAGGGGTAAGATATTGAGGAGGATAGTGAGCAGGAGAGAGATTAAAAACCACATTAAATCACTGAGTCAACAAATGGTAATTAATTGATATTTTTTTATCGAGAATTTTGTTTTCTGAAAAAACTTCACGTATTTGCAACTGGGTTATCCGTCAGCGGTGTATTTAAATGTACAACATTAACAATTGAATTATGATAGCTGAAGTATAAAATAAAATGTTTCAGCTCTACATTGTGCAAATTTCTCGCAAAAACCGCGTCGATTGTTGTGCCACCTTTTGTCGTGGGATCATTTCTACCTTTAATCATTTTAAATGCAAATTTGTCATTTAGAAAGTCTAGTAATGCTTGAGACTCTGGGTTGGAAAAATTGACGTTGAAATCTCCAGCAAGAATTACTGGTTATTCTGGTTAGCTACAGGTTCTCCAATAAGTTCTGCGAGTGCTTGGGATCCTGCAATCGACAGTGGCAATAAAGATTTACCGAGGAACAGTTTGATGTCACGGATTGCAGAATTGGGTGATATGTAGACTGCAATTAAAATGAGTTTTTGTGTTAAATGTTCGCGATTCCTGATTTGGCATTGTACTGCACACAAGTCACCAATTCTTGCTGATGTTGAAATCGTTATTTCAGCGTCACTCATGCAAAGAGCCTTTATATCCAGATGAGGCGTAACAATATGACACTTGTCTCCTTGATTATGATAAATGGTAACGCCTGAATTTCGTTTTTCATTACGCTGAAATCTAACGACAAAATCAAATTTTGGAATCGTTTGGACAGCATTAAAATATCGGTAAGAGAGTCGCGTCTTCAGGGGAAAGACGCAACTCTCATAGGCTATTTCGATTTAGCGTCGGGCGCAATATCATAGCGTCCGACGCAAAACTGAAAAAGCCAATTACAAGGAAGATTGCAGCGGAAAGGCGCGACTTCCATAGGCTATTTCGGTTTTGCGTCGGACGCTATGATATTGCGTCTGGTTTCTCTCTCTCCCTCTCTCTCGCACCGACTCTCTATCCTTATTCTCGATTAATACTCGATTAAGAAGTTTCACTTCAAAAATCAAATCTGAAATATTGATTTATCAATGAAAACCCATGAATATGTTTAAAAAAAAATTGTTTACTTTTATATATGCATATATCTGTATGTTGCGAGAAAAGTTTTACTGCAGTTGTATGGTCTAAAGCACACTCAATATTTTATTTTTAATTTTTATTCTATGAATGCATTAGAGGGAGCTGCATATTTGAGAATTAGACTAAGCGTTTTGTGAATTTAACGCCCTCAGCTCAATAAGACCTCAGGAGAATCGGTGTGAGGGTGCGGAGCCGTGTGGCACGGGGTCTAACCCATCAGTATGAAAGCATGGTGTGTCGTCACTACGCACGCAGTGCGCTAGAGTGTGGGGAGCCATCTATTGAGCTGAGACAGCTAAACAAGGTACAATTACGATTGTTAACAACAGTGTTTTTATTTTGACGACAACTTGAAAATGTCTAATGTTTTCAAATTGCCTTTTTTCTTTTTTTAACGATTGGTTTATTTACTACAAGCAGAGAAAAATAAAATGGTTTCAATAAATAAGAAAATAGTAAGACTTACTCTTACTCTTTCCCATTTATCTTTAATATTTACGATTCATTCCTAACATCTGCGGGATTAAAAATTTGGTGATAGATTCCATATGCTTATTGTTAGAAAAATAAATGATAATGGGCCCATTGCGGGATGTCAATGTGTACAAGCTTGATAATAAAGATTTGACAGTAATTTTTGTACACTACAGATTAATTAAGTACAGAAATATTTCTACTCTTCACAGAATCTCCCCTCTTTGGATTACCTCTCATCAGTAATATTATTTCCTGTGGCAAATATTTATCATGCAAATATAATAAACCGCTTAATCGCTAAAACAAAACCGCTTATCACAATAGTAGTCACACCTTTTTTAAATGTACAAAAAGTTATTTTATTTCTCAATATGCAGCTCCCTCCATGCATTGATAACATAAAAAATGGAAATAAAAATGAAACAAGCGGCAAGTAGGAACTTGCAAGTTTCGTTCTCAGAATTTCACACAATGCTTAAGGGCTCACATACCGCTGCGCGGGCTGAAAACCGAGTAAATTTGTAAATATATTATAGAATTATATGGTGAAAAAAATTAAATAGATGATTTCACGTTTTTTATTAACTTTTGAACTATAAGAAAAAGAAAGTTTTTAATTTGTTGTCAATATTAACATTATTTTTTACGGTTATGAATGGACTACTGATGAAAACCATGGCGCCTCCTTGTCGACATCATAACTTCACCAAAAATTATCCAATCTGCAAAAATAAAAAAGAATATACTAAAATAATGTAGTAGTAATAGTCTGACGGAGTTTTTTTTTAAATAAAGAAATTACAGTATTTCAAACTTTAGTATGCGATGAAAAAAAAAAATTAGTGTTTAATAATTTATAAAAAATTGTCCAACAAAAAAATTAAAAAAACCTCTCGTCAGAATATAAAGAAAATAATTGCCAAGATAAAAAAAAAAAAATTTTGAACATTAAAACTTGACTGCGTTATCGTGCTGACACTATCTAAAAACATAGTTTCCAGAAAAACGCGTTTAAAGTTTCCGGACATCGGGTTTGTGACCCTTTAAGAATTTTGTGATGATTGATAATTGATTAATTAAGAATGATTGTGACTGGACATCGGGTCACAAACACGGTGTCCGGTCATATTTATTGCTATAACTTTGTAGCGGAGTGGAACTTTCTTAAAAGTTTGTTTTTTAATTCTTTAAAGTATAAAGAATAAAAATCTGTAAAAAATCGATTTTTTTTTAATACCAGGGATATGTGAGCCCTTAAAGCCTCCTCTGTGAAGAAGTATATCTATCTCAATTTTGGCTCTCTTATACAGGAAACTTGAAGCTTTTTTTGGAATTTTAAGGAAGCAACTCCCAAGATTCAACTTTCAGCTTGTTTTCATACATGCATTGTTAATTCCAATTTTTTCGAGTTATTGTAAATCTTATATAGTCACACCGGTCTCATGGATTCTCACTATGTTCGACTTCAATCATTCTTCAAAGACATTCTATCTATATACAACATTTTAGCTGGAAATTTGTAAAGTTCGGTGTACGTCGCCCGAACTAGTGACTTAATAAATACATCTCGACATTTATAAAATTCAAAATTCCATAAATCGTATCGTATGTTTTTATTTCTTGAAATTTAAGACGGAGTACTCTTTGATAGTACCCAATCAAAAATTTCAGGAACTAGAATCTTAACAAACACCTATGTCGATTTATTGTAAAATTCAAAAGTTTATAAATCTAAAACATCAGTAACGAGTTTTTTCAAATTTAATGCGAAATATCTTCTATATAAGTCGTAAGTCGTTGCATTATCTACTATGTCAATCGTTCAATTATACCGAACAGAGTGGTGTCACAAGTCTACTTGCGTGCAAAATTTCAGCCTGATTGGCCAAACCATTCCAAAATTACAGAAGTTTAATTTTTGCAGACTTATAACGCCAACCCACACGCGTCCAAGCAGGCATTTTTTCGGAACATGTTGTTTCGACGTTTTGGAACATTTTAAGTAGTATGGCATGAATATATGCAAAAACAATGTTTTCAAAGAAACAAAGTTTTCTCCATGAGAATGTAAAAGGTCCATATTGGAACTCACACGGGGCTTCCTCCTCGTTTTCAAAGATTTATAAATCTTTCTCTGTGTACATCGTCCCAAACCATGAAGCACTGTGCAAGTTTCAATTTGCATTTTTTTCTGCAAACTAAAGTGTGTTGGATAACGTGTTTTGCCTCAGTTTGGAGGTCGAGATATTTTAAAAAAACTGTATAATTTATAACATCTTGACCGTCTTGTCAATTCTCACTAATTTGGTGTTAAACATTCTGTAACGTCAATTTATCTCTGAAAAAAGACATCGGAACCTCTCAATTGAATACCAAATATCCTTGACCCCTAGCCTACTTGCGCAGAACGTTTTGGCTCGATAGCTAAAGATTTTCGAATGTTATAGTAGTCAATGATATGAAAAAGAATTTTTTTAGCCCTGTACAATCTGAAGCCTTTAAGGAGAGTGAGTGATCAAAATATGCGAATAAATGAAAATGCCGAAACTCACTTGCCGTTTTGTTTAGATAAATGACTAAAAACTATGTTGTTTGGGGTCATAAGATGAACATTTTTCTCATGCTTCTCTATTCGCGAATAGCACTCTAACGTTTGTTTTACCACACTTTTTCCTACAAGGAAAGTACCCGGAGTGTCCCCCTCCGATTTTGTTGAAACTCATGGATGTTATAGAGCATTGAAAACTCAGCGACACATATTTTTTTTTTATTTGCGGAAAAACGGTTTCAAGAGGTGAAACTCCCTAAAGTTACACAGGTCAAGGGCCGATTTTGCAGTTTCACATACAAGCAGTGCATCGATTTTGATGAAACAAAAATTAAAATGTTTCTTATGCCAAAGAATGAAGAACCCACCAGATAATGAAGAAAAATACATTTTAAAGGGTTGAAACACCCTTGAACACGTACTTCTTGCACCCTACATTGAAAACTTGCGAATCGTTTGGAATGAAACTGCAAAATCGGCCCTTGACCTGTGCAACTTTAGGGGGTGGTTTCACCACTTGAAACCGTTTCTCCGCAGATAAAAAAAAATCCGTGTCACATAGTTTTTAATGCTCTATAACACCCATGAGTTTCAACAAAATCGGAGGAAACACCTCGGGTACTTTCCTTGTGAGACTTTCCCCAGACTCTTATACCCTAGGTCACAAACTTTAGCCCGTTTACTCTTTTCCTTATGACTGGGCCAGTACGGCGAGAGCTTTGTAGTACTACTAAGGAAAGAGGGGATCTCTTTCCTTCTTCAGACCGCCTGCAAAATCTTCTCCCTCCAGTCCTCTACTTCCTGAGATATCTGCTGTCCTTACGACTGGGCCAGTACGACCGATAACCCAGTGCTATAGTGTCTCTTTAGAATCCAGAGCACAGATGATTTTCCTGGGCAAAACCGGCCCTTTTATACCCGGTTATCGGCCTTCCCTTTCCCTTCTCTCTACCTTTTCCTTTCCTCATATTTTTCCGCATTGCGGTATTCTGTCAAGGAACTCTGTAATTGGTTATAAACGTGATTTTCGTTATGTGCCGCGAATTATATTGGTGTCATCTAGCGACTCTCCCCGTGCCCTGTTCCACGCGTTGTTGGTAAAAATGCCTTGCAAGTGCGCATATGGTAATTCACTGCGTCTCAACAGAGACCAATCCGCCTAGTAGTTTACTCTGGATCACGCGTTGTATTTTAAGAAAAGAAGATTTTTAGGAATGATTTTCAAAGGTTATACACCAGATAATTTTTTCGCGGACTGTATACACCGGGTAATGATTATATCTATTCGACTATTTCGGGTATTACATTTTTTTAATGAATCCATAAATAAATTCTAATATTTGCATACACGCAGATATATATTGTATCGTGGTATTTTCACCAAATTACAAATGAGGCAAATATCGAGCCTTTTGTAACGGTACAGCGCGGCTGACAGTGTCGTTTCCGGGCCTATCAATTTTGAGGTACATGATGTGCCGTTAGCGAGCGACAGCCAATTGCAAGGAAGATTCCAGCTCAAAGGCGTGACTCTCATAGGCTATCGTTCGCTAACAACACCGATAGTTGTCGGTAGCAACTACAGAATCCCAATGCTGATGTATAAGGCAAAGCCAAACACCGTCTCGTTTACTCCTACACTTGATCCCTATGGTGCTATCTCTCTCATATCCCGGCGACCGTACGTTAAAATAATGTGAAGTACATTGTGTCTGTATCTCTATTGCTTTACCGTGAAAGCCATTAACGTAACCTTTGTCGCATTCATATCTGTGGTAGAATTTTGTTATTCGCTATCGATTATTTTCAGTATAGTTAGCGAGCGATATCCTATGAGAGTTGTGTCTTTCCCCTGGACCTTCCTTGCAATTGGCTGTCGCTGGCCAGCGACAGCTAGAAAATTACAGAATCCGGGTACTGGTTCACAACTCCTTAAAGGAAGCGAATTTTAAATGAGCATAAAAATCGCTGATCCAACCAAGGCACAGTGTGACACAGTGTACATATTTCTGGTGTATTCCTTTGTTCGGATTGGCCGGTTACTCCGGAAATGTGCACACTGTGTCGCACTGTGCCTGAGAGATTGAGATAGAGACAGGTGCATCAGCATCGCATCTGACGCAAAACCGAAATAGCCTATCAGAGTCGCGCCTTTCCGTTAGAATCTTCTTTGCAATTGGCTGTCGCTCGCTAACGATACCGATAGTTGTCGGTAGAAAAGTACACAGCTGACAACCACGTGCACTTTCTCTCTCTCTCTCTCCCTCGCACACTGCGACGGCCCGGCCGCCGGCACCAATCAATTGATGGCGTAGAGCACGTACGCGCAACGAGACCGCGCAGCATTGTAGTGAAGAGACCGACGGGCTCGCAACGAACTTAGATGATATATATATATATATCATTTTTGTATAATTTGTATGAAAGGGCGTATAAGTTATACACCGTACTAGGCATATATGCCGCTTTGTCGAAAACACGGGAAGAGAAGAAGGAAAATAATTCTTGAGAAAAGTTGCGTGAAAAATCATGGCAATATTACGATATCTCAACAATGCGTGGATGGATCTAAATAAATCTAAAGGCATTCGAAAAAAAAATATAACATTACATCGCAAAAATGTAGTCAGATTTGTTATAACTCAACGCGTTTGCGGGTGAAGTCGATTTAGAGTTTGAATACAACGGTTTTCAGGCCACCTTACTGTAAGATACATCGGCACGTTGAAAAAACTTCTTTTTAATACTTGGCGTCAAGACGCTGCCGCGTCTCTTGATACTGGGCACTCTACAGTTAAGTGACCACATACTCGTAGCCAGAAGACCGCACATAGGCACGGACACTACTAAACTATCACAAAAAACACTGAGGTCAACGAGACTACCGTGCGTGCCTACGAAGCACCACACAAAACGGACGACGCGAGAAAACCTCTCTACGTATAGAGAGCGTATAACGAATTATGAGAGATAATTAATGATCGTTGTATTTGATCTTTCTATACTATTCGATTCATTTGCGGATGCAACGGAATTGTTCCAGTGTTTTCAATACCAAAATGATCCAAATACCAAAATCCTTATTCAAAATGAATACATAAGGAAACATCGAATCGCGAAACTACTTGTGAAACTATAGTTTCAGCAACTGTTTTGACTTGGAAATCCGCAAGTGGCAATACTTCGGTTCATATTGTAAAATATTCGTTTGCGACCAGAAGAAATTTATTGTCAGAAGATGATTCAGGTAAAGGTCCCAAAATGTTAATGCGATTTTCCCGAAAGGACATTCAACGTTGTAAATTTAGAGTTTTCCTTTAGTTGTTAAGTTCGGACTCTTCTTCGCGAAACATCTATTGCACTACTACTCAACATCGGGTTTGCATGAAGCCCAGTAATGACTGATTTCACCAACGTAGTAGGCCAGTAAAAAAGCAAGAAGGTAGCACTTTTTAGCCCCACATACGGAAACTTGATGTAAGGGTAATTCGATGAGGCTGAATCGAATGGTGGTATTTTTTTTGCAATCAACCCCCAAGAACATTGCGAAAAAGGCGATTGAAGGGTAAAAAAACCGTTTAATTCAGAATCTAATAACTTTAGCGAAAAAAGTTTCAAACAAAAGTTGTTGGGGACAGAAAATACATAAAAAAGAATTCTATGTTATTTTTTGTATCTTCGCAAATAAGAGAGAAAAAGGTATATTTTTGAAGGAAAAATTGAGGCACCACTGAGATAGTAAAGGAGAGAAGGTATATTTGTCTCTCTCGCACTCGTTGCAATGCTTTGTGCGCATGCGTGTGAATAAGTGTGACAGAGGCAGAGAGAAAATAAGGGAGACAGAGATAGCGGCAGCACGCGAACCTTCTGTACATAGACCTAAGGGGCGATTCTGAACCAGACGCAATATCACAGCGTCTGACGCAAAACCGAACTAGGCTATGAGAGTTGCGCTTTTCCGCTGGAATCGTTCTTGCAATTGGCTTTTTCGGTTTTGCGTCAGACGCAAAACTGCGACAGCCAATTCCAAGGAAGATGCCAACGGAAAGGTGCGACTCTCATAGGCTATTTCGGTTTTGCGTCAGACGCTATGATATTGCGTCAAGTACAGAATCGCACCTCTGTAACGGTTTACGGGTATTCATTGTATTTTGAACGATTTGACGCTTGGCCTCGAATGATTCTGATAATGATGAGGAAAATCATGGAAATGAGAACGAAGATGAAGATATGGAAATCGTTTTCGATTTCCAGAATATCTAAACAAATAAATAGATTTTGTATCCTATAAAATTTATAATTGTAATAATCATTATGATATGTCGTCGAAAAAAAACGGCACGATAGTATCAAACTTGGAAACAATGAATCGATTCGATTCATAAAATTTTTTTTTTAATCTACATTCTTTAATATTCAAACTCTTTTCGTACTAACTTTACCTCTACAATTTTCTATATTAAACAAAAAATATATATAAATAAATAAGTAAATAAATAACATTAAAAAAATACATGTGCAAATTTACAAATAATACAGCAGTTTGGCGATTTTGTCGCACCCATACAGCATGACTGCCTTGTAGATGTTGAAAATACTTTATATAGATAAAGACATTTAAGGGACGTATTTGTGACGTCGATAAGACAATCATGCTGTATGGTCATCTGTGCGAACGGGAACCTTGTCGTGCAGTCATTGTATACGAAAAAACGGCCGAGAAATGCGAATGAAACGAGAAATATGGTTTTTGGAAATGAAAACGGACCGCCATTTTACGACCCAAAAAAATTTATTAGCAAAATAAATTTCACGCGTATTATTCATACGTATCTGCTGCTCTTTTTTTTATTGTACTTGAATAATTTCTTATACAACCCTAAATTCGTAACAATATTATATCTATACAACCTCGCCAGCTATGAAATCGAACCTTCACGTGATTTTCCAACTTTACGGGGAAACCAAACGGCGCTACAAGACGTGATGTTTGTTCTAGGAAGACAACTAAAATACTAAATTGTAGGTTTCAACATGTTGTACAAGTTTCATAGTGGACATTTTTTTGATATGTATAACGAGAAAGGAGGAAACAGCAAAAAACCAAATTTCAACTTCTTAATTTTGGGCTCCCTAATTCGGTATATCAAAAACGATCAACGGTAGGTGAAAAGTTTATAGGACCTTAATTGTGGAGAGGGAAATAAGTAACGAAAAAGTATATAAGCACAATTTCCGTATCATGACGGAGAACCGCGTTATCGCGAAGAAACTGAAGAACGCTAAAAAACCGAAATCGATCGTACGCGAGGATTTGTCAACTTTACGGGGCGCTACAAGTCGTAACCTTTGTCCTAAAAAAAAAAAAAGAATGAAATTGTAAGTTTTAAGATGCTCTACAAGTTTTATATGACTACTTTTTTTATATCTATAACGAGAAAGGAGAAAATGGCAAAAAATAAGTTTCGATCTCTCAATTTTTTACTTTTCAGTTCAATATCTCAAAAACGATCAACGATAGAGGAAAAGTTTAAGGGACCTTAATTGTAGAGCGAAAAAAAAGGAACAAAAATGTGTGTATGCACAATTGGCGTATCATGGCGTATAACCAAGCTATGGCGGAAAAACTAAATTAACCCGTCTTTTCAAGATAGCGGCGAAAGCTCATAAGAAATCTTGGTCGAAAATTTGAACTCAAGCTTTTCTAAGCCTCCCCAACAACATATCATAAAATCAACCTTTTCGGTTGATTTGCATTTCCAAATGTATATGACGACTGGACTATTGTGGCTCAAATAGTTCTCGAGTAGCCTTTTCAATTTTTCAGTGCCAGAAATAACCCACACACACACACACACACACGTGCGCGCATGGACGCTACACACTCATGCTTTCACGCTGACGAAATATCGACGCTTGCGTGGAACGATAGAGAGAATCTCCTATACCTCCTATGAGTGCATACGGCATAGTTAGATTAATTCTTACTAAAGAATATGTAGCAAAAAATTTAAGATATATGCCAGTTTAATATATTTTTTGAATATCAAACTTGGGGGTTTTCGCCCTTTAATGCAAGGTTTGTTCGCATTATTCTCTCTTATTTTCGAAAATACGAAAAATAACATGGAATTCTTTTTATATATTTTTTTGTCCCCAACAACTTTTGTTTGAAACTTTTTTTGCTAAAGTTATTAGATTCTGAATTAAACGGTTTTTTACCCTTCAATCGCCTTTTTCGCAATGTTTTTGGGAGTTGATTGCAAAAAAATTACCACCATTCGATTCAGCGTCATCGAATTACCCTTACATGAAATTTCCGGATCTGGGGCTAAAAAGTGCTACCTTTTTTGCTTTTTTACTGGGCTAGTCCATTTCAGATTCCACGTGAACGCAGTTGCAACTCCTTCCGTTCCGTTCAGCGGAAAGTATACCCGATTCGTGCCTAATTGCGTATGCATATACTCTCCTTACTTATATACGGGCGAACCAGGGTATGCTGCGCAACAGTTGAGCGATAGTATAACGAAGAGTATAGCTCTCTAGCTCCGCTCTTCGCTGTACTGAAAGTATATGCATATATACTCTCCTGATACTCCCCGCACAGAGGAGTACCATAGCGACTTCACTTTCTGTTAACATTCGATTTCACTCCTCATCTATTTTTCGAACTGCGCGCTATATATGAAAATCGATTCTTAAGGAAATAGTAAACTCCAAATATATAAAGTTGGCGTACGGTATCGGCTTCCCTAACTCTCCCGCCCACTCTCAATTAATGTAACGCGATGCGCTCCTCGCAGTCCGTGGACGCTTAATAGTCCAGTCATTACGTCGAAAAAAACGGGTTAGAAATGCATGTGAACCGAGAAAGCTGATTTTTGGATATTGTGTAGGGGGCGAGGGGCTTAGAAAAGTTTAACTTCAAATTGTCGACCAAGATTTCCTATGTGCGTTCTCCATCATCTTGAAAAAAGTGTTAAATTATGGTTTTTTGCAATAACTCCGCTCTCCGTCGAGATACGAAAATTTCGAAAATACTTTTTTGTTGCTTTTTTTACGTTCTGCAATTTAGGTCTATTTTTCTTCGTTTCGATGGTCCTGGTTCAAAGTGTTCCTCCTCGGAATAATCATCGAGTTCTGGAGATTCTTCAGCCACACGAGATGATGTTTCGATAGTCGATTCATCATCATCATCGTTGTCCTTAAGCAGAATGTCAACTTTGGCGACGTTGGTGCATGTTTGCCCATTGCAATTGAGGCAAATAATAGAGCAAGGCATCCCTGCTTTTCTGCGCCCTACATTCCCCTTTGCATTTGCACGATACAAGCTTTAAAAGTCCATGTCGAGCGGGTTCGGCTGTACTGATAATTGGTTCAAGCCCATGATTCGTTTGTCGCCAACCCCATTCCTGAGGATCCTTATAAAACCCGAGCCACGTTTGCACCTCTGGATATGCACGGAAAATATGCTGGTGGACTGCGCTTTTCGTTGGTGGGAGTAGTGAGAGGTGGTTCAACTTATTTTTCGTCATTGACTCAGCGAAGCGGTGGAATCGCAAAATATTAATAGATTTATCCTGCTTATTACCGCCATATAGGGCGATGAGGAATTGTTCCCCAGTAGAAATCAGAACCTTCGGATCGACTTTTTCCTATTTGAATAATTCCACCGATGACCGTAGCTCCAGATGCTTTTCGAGAGTGTTGATGAGTTTGGATTTTTCAAAATTGTAAAAAGACGATGTGGTATCGCAACCGCTAAAACCATGAAGAAGGACTTATCATGCTTCAAACTAGTCGAAGAGTACAGTTTTGCGGGTGTTTTTCCTTTTACTGGTTTCCGGAAGTACGAGGGGGGACCCAAAAAAACGGGAATTGCGCTGCGGCGGGGAGGGAGAGTGGGGGAACCCATTGCTCGACCAGGTGTCCGTTGGGGACACGTCTCCTGAGTTAGTGTGCGAAGTTTTGTCGCCGTGAGTGCATCGGTTGGCCCGTGGGAATTTTTGTAGTTAAACAACTTTTTCCATTTCGGCGAAAACGTGATGGCCGATTGTCGAGAGCAACGCGCGGCTGTGAAATTTTGTTTCCTGTTGGGAAAATCGGCCGCGGAAACTACTGTAATGCTTAAGACTGCTTATGGAGATGCTGCCCTAAGTAAAACCAGAGTCTACGAGTGGTTTTCACGTTTTAAAAATGGAGAAATGTGAATTGAAGACCAACCCCGTTCAGGACGCCCCTCAACGTCAAGAAGTGACAAAAACGTTGACAAAATCAATGCTCTCATTCATGAAGACCGTCGGCGAACCATTGATCAACTCTGTGAGATGTCTGGGATATCATGGAGTTCAATTCAGAGGATTTTATCCAAAGATTTTATCCAAAAATTTGTCCCTCGGCTTCACACAGTCGAGCAAAGGGAGCGTCGAATTCAGGCATGCTTTGAACTTCAAAATCAGCTCGAAGAGGACCCTGAACTTTTTTCCAAGCTGATTACTGGTGTTGAATCGTGGTGCTATGGATACGACCCCGGAATAAAGCAGCAATTAAGCCAGTGGAAGACACCTCGCTCTCCTCGTCCGAAAAAAGCTCGCCAAGTGAAGTCAAACATCAAGACAATGCTCATTTGATTCTTCGATTGCACAGGTGTTGTGCACGCGGAGCTCGTTCTACTTGGAGGTTTTGAAAAGATTGAGGGAGAGTATCCGGAAGAAAAGGGCAGATCTTTGGCGCACAAGTGACTGGTTCCTCCACCATGGCAACGCACCGGCCCACGCCGCTCTCTCCGTAAAGCAGTTTTTAACCAAAAACTGCATGACACCAATTGCCCACCCCCCTACTTACCAAATCTAGCCCCCTGTGATTTTTTATTGTTCCCCAGACTCAAAAGGGACATGAGAGGAAAGCGTTTTGACACTGTGGAGGAGGTAAAACAAAAATCGCTGGAAGGCCTAAAGAACATCCCGATAAGTGAATTTAAACAATGTTTTGAACATTGGAAGGATCGTTTGCAGAGGTGCGTTGTGGTCAAAGGAGAATACTTTGAAGGTGATCAAAATTTGGTGTAAAAACATTTAAAAACTAGGGGGGCTCTGTCCCCCTGCGCGCTCCGCGCGCCAACCCCTCCCCCCCGCCTTCCCCGCCGCCGCTTGATCCCCTCACCCAGCCTACTCAATCCCGCTCGCTTTCCTCGACAGGGTTTCAATCGCCTTCTGTACGATTTACCTCTGTATCAGTTGCCTCGAACGATTCCCATCTGTAAAATCTCCGTCGTGAACGATTGCCTTCTGTACGATCTCCGTTGTGAACGATTGCCTTCTGTACGGTCTCCGTCGTGAACGATTGCCTTCTGTACGATCTCCGCTACTTCAGTTCTGGAAATTCGTTCGGTCGGGCCCGAGATCTGCTTAGTCAGGCGCTTAACGCTTAACGCGGGGATTGTACGCCTTTGCGTACAATCCCCGTCGCGTACGATCCCCGTCGTTCGGAACTCTCTTAGCGGACAAGTGGGGGTATACTTGGGGCGCTCCACTAAATACTCCAGTGATTCTCAATTATTAATTTCGACAGTCGTAATGTCGAATTTCAACCGATCATTTGGATCAACTAACTATACGAAATCAATGAATTCAAGAAAGGTCTTATGTATTATTAAGCTTAAAAAAACGACCTTGTAAAATTCAAACGGATATAGCTCGAATACTGCTTGAGCAACCGTGCTGAAATTTTGCAAAAAAGCAAAGCTTTAAGCGCTCCTTGTTTGCAGATTTTTCTTGTAAAATTTACTCTAGGATTTTACATTTCCTTGAATTTTTCAAAATAAAAATAAATATAGCGCTGTAATTTTCGTAAAACTTTGAAGTACAATAAGACTGCAATTTTTTATTTCAATAGAGCATCATTAATGAGATAGTCGAAATTGAAAAATGCATTTGCTCACAGAGGAAACTTTATACTAATTCCCAAATAGTCTTTGCGAAAAATTTCGGGAATCGGATTTTCAATGGATCAAAGAGGAAAGCAAATTAATAAATTGGTGAGCGCTGATTAGGCGGAGTGTTTGAGATCACCAATGCGAAGTATTGAAAGTATCATGTTCTTGATCTGCATCGTATCATCGAAAAATTTCTTCTATCGCATTAGATTTTGGTTTGAAGATATTTTTTTCTTCACAATTCACATTAGTATGAATGTTCAACTTCAGCACACCTCTGCGTTATTGAAGTTATGCGCGCTACTATAATTCTCACTATACACATATGTACTTTCCTCGATCGTTAGTCGAGTGGAAAAGAGATTTCCGCCATCCATAAATAAATAAATAATTAAATGAATAAGTCCACATTTATTTTTAACCGTCTATAGACCAGGTCGAATATTCCATAATTGATATGTATCTCCTCTATACTGATTAAAATAAATGGGATAAATATTTACAGTATGTTTGTCTATACCGTAATCCAAGCGAAGACATTTTTTAGAGCTTCAATGAGAACATTCATACTAATGTGAATTGTGAAGAAAAAAATATCTTCAAACCAAAATCTAATGCGATAGAAGACATTTTTCGATGATACGATGCAGATCAAGAACATGATACTTTTAATACTTCGCATTGGTGATCTCAAACACTCCGCCTAATCAGCGCTCACCAATTTATTAATATGCTTTCCTCTTTGATCCATTGAAAATCCGATTCCCGAAATTTTTCGCAAAGACTATTTGGGAATTAGTATAAAGTTTCCTCTGTGAGCAAATGCATTTTTCAATTTCGACTATCTCATTAATGATGCTCTATTGAAATAAAAAATTGCAGTCTTATTGTACTTCAAAGTTTTACGAAAATTACAGCGCTATTTTTATTTTTATTTTGAAAAATTCAAGGAAATGTAAAATCCTTGAGTAAATTTTACAAGAAAATCTGCAAACAAGGAGCGCTTAAAGCTTTGCTTTTTTGCAAAATTTCAGCACGGTTGCTCAAGCAGTATTCGAGCTATATCCGTTTGAATTTTACAAGGTCGTTTTTTTAAGCTTAATAATACATAAGACCTTTCTTGAATTCATTGATTTCGTATAGTTAGTTGATCCAAATGATCGGTTGAAATTCGACATTACGACTGTCGAAATTAATAATTGAGAATCACTGGAGTATTTAGTGGAGCGCCCCAAGTATACCCCCACTTGTCCGCTAAGAGAGTTCCGAACGACGGGGATCGTACGCGACGGGGATGGTACGCAAAGGCGTACAATCCCCGCGTTAAGCGTTAAGCGCCTGACTAAGCAGATCTCGGGCCCGACCGAACGAATTTCCAGAACTGAAGTAGCGGAGATCGTACAGAAGGCAATCGTTCACGACGGAGACCGTACAGAAGGCAATCGTTCACAACGGAGATCGTACAGAAGGCAATCGTTCACGACAGAGATTTTACAGATGGGAATCGTTCGAGGCAACTGATACAGAGGTAAATCGTACAGAAGGCGATTGAAACCCTGCCGCTTTCCTCAACTCTTGTACACGGCGGCGGCGGTGGCGAAATATTTATATAATATAGAGAGATAAAGAAGTTATGACGAAATTCCCGTTTTTTTTGGGTCCCCCTCGTATATGTTTGCTTTGTCCTGCGCAAGTCCACTGATCAAAACCAAAAGATCGATGTCTTCGCTGACGATTTCAATCAAGTCATAAATCGACGCTTCTTCAATTGCCATGGTTACGATAAGAGTATCTCCATCCTGAAATACCTGCTCAACTTTGATTTCAGCTTTTGCAAAATAACGGCGAAGCATTTCTATAAAGTTATCCTTATTTGTGTCTCTTGCAAGAAACTCCTCTTGAGTAACTTTTAGAGCTGTAGTTTCATCGAATGTAAATTCTGGCGATTGGTTCTTTCTGGAACGTCGTACTCTTTCCGAAGTTTTGGTTCCTGCGACACTCATGTAATTCGCATAACCGTCGAATATAATTGTGACATTCTCTCCGAAGTGTTCTTGCACGTACATAACATATTTCTGGCAGATGAGATCAAATGTTTCAATACGACCCCATGATTCGACTATCGAAGCATCATCACATGTGGCTGAGGAATCTCCAGAACTCGATGAGTATTCTGAGGAGGAACACTTTGAACCAGGACCATCGAAACAAAGAAAAATATAAATCTAAAAAATCGACCGTCTTTAATTGTTATTCTTTACAACACAAAAAAATATTTGCATAATAAATTTCATGTGTGTGATTTATGATTTTGTTGGTTTATTTATTTATATTGTACCTCAATAATTTCCGCAACAACCGTTAATCCGTTATGACAAATGAATATAACCGTGCGAGCTACGAAATCGAAACTGCGCACGGACTGACCGACTGTACGGCGCACTAAAAGTCGTAATTTTTGTCTGAAAAAAAAATAAAAAAATGACATCGCAGGTATTAACATGCTCTACAAGTTTGATAATAAACATTTTTTCGATATCTATCAAGAGAAAAAAGAAAACAGCAAAAAACAAGTTTCACTACCTGAATTTTTTACTTTCTCGTTCGATATCTCAACAACGATGAACGGTAGGTGAAAAATGTATATGACCTAAATTGTAGAGCGTAAAAAAGCAACAACAAAGTTTCCCACCGCAATTTTCGTATCTTGACGGAGAGCCGAGTTATTGCAAGAAAACAAAATTTAACACTTGTTTCAAGATGGCGGAGAACGCACATAGGAAATCTTGGTCGACAATTGGAAGTTAGATTTTCTCAGCCCCCCCACACAATATCTAAAAATCAGCTTTTTCGGTTCACATGCATTTACAAATGTATATAATGACTGGACTATAACCAAATTATAAATATTCGGCGCGCTGCACGAATCGCCACTTGGTAACAAGCGCCTGCGATGATGTCATACGGGAGTCCCGTGGTCGGCGATTGCCGAAACAAATGATGAGAGCCCACGCGAGGTGAGAGAGGAGAGAGAGATTTATTAGCTTTCTCAGCTATTTTTGTACATATTATTAAATATTTTCTTATATCTAAATATATATTATTTTATTGTTAATACAGTATACTTTTTCACAGCCTTTTATTCCAGCTGGCAATGCATTATACATTGTCACACCTTCATAGTACATACTTTTTTGCGCACTTTTCGTTCTTCTAAATTGCATTACTATATTTTCGGCTAGCCGTGTTTCCCTACCACTCCTCGTTGCTACTATATGTAACCGATTTTTTAAATTCTTTTCGCAGGTAATTCTTTAATGATTTAAATATAAATATACACTCAGTGCCGTGCAATCTTTGCCTCTCAGACATGAATTGCACCGTATTCAGCATACTCTCCATCTTCGTATAGCGGTTGCATTGCAATATGACCCTCATCTCTCTGTTTTGCGCGATCTGCAGTTTATTCAACTCTGTTTCTCCCATATTGCATAACAGTGATGCACTATACTCAAAAAGTGGTGCTATAATTGCCTTATAAATGGTACATCTCGTACGAGGTCTGTTCAAAAAGTATCGCGAATTTTAAATTTTTGAATGTTTAGTTAATTGTTGACAGCTGTTTTGGTTAGACGTGTTTTGGCTTGTCTTCGATTTTTGCCTATTCCAAAAAATGGATCAAAGAATCTGTATGAAATTTTGTGTGAAAAACAAAATTAAGTGCGCGGACGCATTCCGATATTTCGTGGCATATGGTGAAGCTACCTTGGACCAAAGCAACATTTATCGGTGGTACAAAATGTTCTCAGAGGGCCGAGAAGATGCGAACAACGAAATGCGTTCCGGACGCCCGAGCACATCAACAACAGACGAAAACATTGATGAAGTGAAGAAAATAATATTGGCCAATCGTCGAATCACCGTTAGAGAAATTGCTGAGGAACTAAACATATCGATTGGCTCGTGCTATTCGATTTTTACTAATGATTTGGGCATGAGACGGGTCGCCGCGGAATTCGTGCCAAAATTGCTCAATTTCGAACAAAAACAGTGTCGCGTTAACATTGCTAAGGAGCTGTTGGACTCGGTCCGCGACGACCCAAATTTGCTCCAGAGGGTCATAACTGGGGACGAATCATAGGTTTATGGTTATGACGTGGAAACCAAAGCTGAATCATTGCAATGGAAGCTGTCGCATGAGCCAAGAGCGAAAAAAGCGCGCCAAGTTCGGTCGAATGTGAAGGTTCGGCTTACAGTTTTCTTCGATTGCAGGGGCGTGGTGCATCATGAGTTCTTGCCACAGGGTCGTACAGTCAATAAAGAATATTACCTGCAAGTTATGCGTATTTTACGCGAAGCAATCCGCCATAAACGCCCGGATTTGTGGAAGAACAAAAATTGGCTTTTGCACCATGATAACGCCCCTGCTCACACATCGTCGGTTGTGCGCGAATTTTTGGCCAAAAACAACACTCTTATGATGCCGCAGCCACCGTATTCCCCAGACCCGGCCCCTGTGACTTTTTCCTGTTCCCAAAACTGAAGAGGCCTATGAAAGGACGACGCTACGCCACGATTGAAGCGATAAAGACGGCATCGAAGGAGGAGCTAAACAAGATCACAAAAAATGATTTTTTTGAGTGTTTCGAGGATTGGGAAAAACGTTGGCATAAATGTATTATATCCGAGGGGAATTACTTTGAAGGGGACAAAATAAATATTAATGAATAAATAAATACTTTTTGAAAAAACACAAAATTCGCGATACTTTTTGAACAGACCTCGTATACGCAGATACATAATGCCCCATTCTGCTTATTCGTTTTTTTACTTATCTTTTTCAAAATATACTCACAGTGGTCTTTAAATTGTAGCTTTTCATCAATAATTTTACCCAGATATTTCATTGGCTCCACTCTTTCTAGTTCCGTTCCATCCAGATACTTTAGTACAATATTTCCACTCACAAATTTCCTTATACTACTAATAATCATATATTGTGTTTTCTCCGCATTTATTTTTAATTTATTTCTGTTCATCCACTGTTCCACTATACTTAATGATATAATCATTTTATCCTCCACTTCCGTGCTGCTCCGTCCAGTTACAGATATTACTGTGTCATCAGTAAACATTTTTGTACTACACCCCTCTGGACAAAAATTTACTATATCATTTATATATATCTAATAAATAATAGCGGCCCTAATACTAACCCTTGTGGTACCCCATATTCACTGCAGATAACTTCAGAACATGTATCATTAAATCTTACTTGCTGTGTTCTATTTCTTAAGTACGTACGAAACCATTCTAATACCCTTTCTCTAATTCCGTTTCGTGAAGTTTGTTTAACAATATCTCCCTATCTACTTTTTCAAATGCTCGTTTTAAATCCATGAAGATACCTCCTACCATTTTTCTTTCACTTATGTTCACTTTCCATTCGTCTATAACAGTTTGAATCGCTGTTTCACGCGAATATTGCTTTCTAAATCCTGATTGATGCTCTGTTATAATGTCATTAACTAAGTGTTTTTCAATTTGATTCTTAACTACTAATTCAAGCACCTTTTCATACAGTGGCAACATATTAACTGGTCTGTATTGACTTGCTTTCGTGGCCTTATTAGTCTTTCGGATCGGTATAATCGTGGATGTTTTCCAGCTGTCCGGACAACATCCCTCCCGTAGAGATCCATTTATTATTTCTAAGAATTCCTCTTTTATTGCACTAAACACCATTTTTAGAATATTACTTGATATTCCTGTTACCGTTCCCTTCTTTTTCGGGAGTCCCATTACTATCTTTTCTAATTCCTCTATTTCAACATGATTAAAGTTATCCATTATTCCATCATTATCCATTCCAGTATCTGTTATAAATAATTCTTCTTTTGATTGGACTTCCAGATGTATCTTGTTGTATTGAGTTAACTATCTCACTTATACATAATACTCATTAAATTTATCAGCTATATTGACTCCCGTTATATCATCTAATATCTCAAAATCTATATTCTCCATCTCTTCTACTCCCATTGCTTCCCCTTTGATTACTTGTTTTAATGTTCTCCGCATCTTCACCGCATACCTCTCGTTATCAACTATCATTTTTTCATTATATTGCTTCTTCTTTTTTCTGATTAATTTAACTACCGCATTCCTTTCTATTTTGAACTGCTGCCATTGATCTTCCGAACCTGTGGCAATTGCTACTTTATAAGTTTCATCTCTTCTTCTCGCTGCTTCTGTTATATCTTCAAAGTATCATTTTTTCCCTTCCCATACCCGTGGTATCTTAACTGTTCTTCTAGATGCAAACATATCTAATGCTCCTACTATGTTATCAATAAATATTTTTGCTCTTCGGTTTATTTCTACCTTTTGGACTTGCCTTGTTGTACTGCTTAACCTCCTTATAAATTCCGTCATATCAATTTTACTATAGTTCGTTGATTTACATTCCCTGCACTCATTCTTTTCTTCCATACTTCCTAATGTGACTTTTATCCACCCATGGTCCATTATCTATGGCTCATGTTCCACCTGTACTCGTGTATTCCTTTTCGCAAACAGTAGGTCTGTAGTAGTTTCACTGTCTTGCGTTATTCTTGTCGGCTTATTAACATATTGTTTCATCACTAAGCTCTGCATTCCTGTTATTAATTTCTTTTTGTAGAACGTTTCTACTGCAACATCTATATTACAACCACCTATCATCAAACAATCACCTTTTATTGTTAGTTTCTCTGCTATGTTTTCGATATGTCTTACAAAGTCAGCATCCTAAACACTTGGTGAATGATACGCGGCCACTATGACCCCTTTAAAATGTTTGTCATAGACCGCTATTCCAGCACGCCAACAGTCTGATTCTATTTTATTTATCGGTATCACACCATATTTGATATCGCCCCTTACATATAAGATAGCACCGCCTGTGCTCCTATTTTCCGCATCACACCTGACGACACCGTACCCCGGCATGTGCACTTCGCTGTCTCCAATTTCTTCCGTCACTCTGGTCTCTGATAATGCTATGATTGCAGGTTTCATTCTGTCTACTATCTGGTGTCGTATTTCATCCTTATGTGAAATAAGACTTTGTGCATTCGTATACCATAGCGTTTCTTCCTTCGGTCGTTGCTACTCGTCCCATCCTACTCTTCTCTTCTCTTCTTGTACTGCTCTTTTATACGTCGGACATTCCCGATCTAAGGCATCGGTCCGGTGTTCAACTCTAGACACTATGCTTGACACGTAGTTGACACACTTGTTTTCCGTCGCTTTACATTTACTTGCCTCGTGATTTCCAGCACAGAGAGAGGGGGAGAAAGAGAGAGAGAGAGAGAGAGAGAGAGAGAGAGAAAGACAGAGATGTTATATTACACTACATATTATCCATTCTATTGCATCTAAGTATTATTCTCATCCGTGGGTTTTGCAGTTTTTGTAGGTGTTCCAGATTTGTTTTACTTATACCCAGTAGTATCGATGAGCAGTCTTCGAACAGTGGACTTACTATTGCTTCATAGACAATGCACCTCATGCTTGCTGATAGGTCTCCGCCGATTCTTAACATTAACATCCAACCTATTCATCTTTAACCATTCTTCCACATCCACCATTTGGTCATTGAGCCTATCATTAATTTATATCGTTGAATACCCCGTTGTGTATATAAGCGCATCATCAGCAGTCTTATTGCACAGTTATGACTTGTCGCTTCTACAATGGTCCTAGAACTGATCCTTGCGGAACACCCAATTCTACATTAACAGGAGTTAGCAAAACCCCATTCAATTCTACTCTTTGAGATCGACTTTGCAAGTAAGTTTCAAACCAATTCAAAACCGTTCCTTTTATTCCATACCATTGATGTTTTCTTATCAATATTTCTCTGACCACTACTTCAAATACTCTTCATAAGTTTAAGAAAACCCCACCTATCATTTTTCCGTCCCCTATTGATCTTTTCCAGTCCGATACTACCCACTATAGTGCAGTTTCACATGAGTGTTTTGCCCTAAAACCCGACGGACTCTCTCTCTCTCTCTGAGTAATTCGTTATTTTATAAATATTCTACTAACTGTTTTTGGACTATTATCTCTAGTATTTTTTTGTACACCGGTAATTTATTTATAGGTCTAAATTCTTCTTGATTTGTTCGTAGTACCTTCGGTATTGTCACTACCGTCGCTTCTTTCCACGTTTCCGGAAACACTCCTTATTCTAGTGACTTATTTAGTAAATAACATATTTTCTCTGCTGCTCTTTCTACTACATGTTTCATCGCCCCTACTGTTATCCCCTCTTTTGTACCTGCATTGTTTGGTAATCTTCGGACTACTTTATACAATTGCTCTATTTCAATTTGTGTAAATACTTCTAAAACGCAGTCGTTGTATTGTATATTCGCTATGTACCATTCCCTATTACTTTCCTACGTTAGCGTCTTTATGCTGTTAAGAAAGTAACAGTTAAATGCATTGGCCATTTCTTCTACATAACTGATTATTCTATTTTCAAATTTTATCTCTTTGTACTCTCTATCAGTTACTTTTCCTTTCACCATTTATTTTAGTACCCCCACAATTGTTTCGGGTGCTTTTTATTTTTATTCACTTTTCCTTCTATATATTCTTTTTTTGCTTTTCCACAGGTATCCACAACTATATTTCATAGTTGCCGAAGAATTGCAAAGTCACATTCATTCTTAATTATTCGGGCTACCTTATGCGCTTTATCCCTTTGCCTTATCAGTCGCTGTATGTACTAACAATACCATTTGCTTTACCTGCCATTTCTGCAGTGCTACAGTTGTTTCTGTGGTGCAGTTATATTTAGACACTTGACGATTTCTTTAACCGTTGCATTAGCTACTGTATTGATATTGCCTCCTTCAATGGTTTTTAAACAAGCGCTTATCATTCTTTTAAATCTATTTAGGTCCATTCGCTTATAGTCTCTGTATGTAATTTTCTTATTCTCATTCGTTGCCAGTTTTACATTCCAATACAGCACTATTGCTGAATGATCCGTTATCTTTGGTTCATGCCATACTTCCGTTTCCATCTCAACATTGGAAAAAACTAGGTCAATTATCGTTTTAGAATTTATTGCTATTCTTGTGGCTTCTCTCATTAATTGTTTTAAACCCACTGAGTTCATGACTCTAATCAACTTACTATGTGTATAACCATTTACTTTCATGTCGATGTTAAAGTCGTCCATGATTATTACATTATCATTTTGTATATTGCTAATACAGGTTTCCTCCAGGAAGTCAAAGAGAGAGAGAGAGAGAGTAAGAGAGAGTACGCATGCATCTCGGTGCATGTACCGATGCTGAATGCCGTGGTACCCAATAAGACCGCCGTTCGCTCGGCAGAATATAAATAATACAATGAGTGAAGCAGATTATTCCGTTTTATAAAATATTATGAAACGAGAGAGCATGCGAGAATGAAAGAGAGAGAGGAAATGAAAGAAGGGAAGGCACTTAACTTTTCTTGTATCTTCTATTGAGCCACGGTACTTTTCTTGTATCGTGGCTCGATATTTTTGGTGTTTGTATTCCATATAATTATAATTATCCGTATAATTTTTACGCGAAACTATCAACCGTCATATTGAAAATCCATAAAATCGTAAGGCAACGCATAAACGATATTCAGGTAGCATTTGAATTTATCGTTGGATATAGAAAATGTTGACATTGCATCGCGGCTGTCTGCTCGAATGTCACACGAAATTGTCAACCGTCACATTGAATAAATCTTTTAATAACGAGCAAGCAATGTGTTAAATTAGGTACAAGTCCGGAGAGGAGTGAAGGACGGGATAGGTGTCCTTTGCTGTAGGCAAATCAAACGGAGTCGAATGCATGAACTTATATGAGAGATAGGGTGCAATTTTGAACAAGGATATACTTTAACTTGTCATAAATGAGTCTATACCGATATGGTCAAACTGTGAGTATTATTATCGAAACTATTACAGCAAAAAAATTATTCGTCAATCGATAATTACTTATATTGGCAAAATCCAGAACTGCCAATCATTTGCATCGCAAATAACAAGCTCACTCAAGACAACATCCTTTGCTCTTTTTGCGCAGTATGTCTCCACGAATATTAATCTGTCAACAGAGGAGCTTATGGACGTATAACGCATGCCATTTTAAATAATGACAGCTGCGATATATGCCAGTAATCGAAGTTGAGTTTAGTTTCAATGCACATTATCCGTAACCAGCATTGACAGAAAAATCTATGGTCAATCCATCTTTAACTGAACATCGTAAAACGAATATACAATGGTTCGATAGTGTTATCGGCATAGGGAAATCGATGGCTTCGTTTTGTGGGACTCCGCTAGCGAAAGAAGAACTACTGATTTTATCGAAAATTGTTATTCATGGAAATAGTATGGATAAAACTTTTTTGTAGAAAATTGTATGCATTACAAAAACGTGTATTATTAAAATCGGGTCAGCTGAGTCATTATCGAGTTAAAGGCTTATAAATATTTATAATTTATATTTGTTATAATAATTAATCTATCGCTGTTTTGTGAAAAGTGTCTGGCACATTCGTATTGGGCAATTCAATATCTATAAAAGTAAACGAAATCGAGTTTTTAATGCCTACGCTATTAAATTGTGGCAAAACTTCGGAAAATCACATTTATAAAAAATGCCCGGTATGTGAGCCAAGTTTGAAAATTCAATTTCCTATACCTGGAGAACTTGACTGATTTCGTGCAAATTGTGCACGAAGTTTAGGCATTGATACTCCTTTTCTGCTGTAATTCTTGTTGAAATTAGCTGACGTTAGAGATTTTAAGGCATTTAAAAATTTTCCGTCAACGATTTAACTAGAGGAAATTTCGAGACATCAATGTAACATTTTTTTCGAAAATGATGTAGTAAATTGACGTTACAGAATTTTGTAATGCCAAGTTTAGTGAGAATCGACACAACCATTCAGATGTATTAACATTTTTTATTTTTTAAAAAATTATTCTGACCGTGTAGCTGAAGGAATATATATTATCCATCACCAGACAGAGAGCGGAAAAATGACAAATAAGAATTCGCACATCGCTTCCTCCTTGTTTTCAAAGATTTACATATATAGCGTTGCCAATGAGGACGCCAAAAGGAAGGAAGGTACTTACTCATAGAGAGAAATTTGTAAATCTCCGAAAATGAGGAAGAAAGCAAGTTTTGCACCTTTTTATATATTATAAAACTGGGACCGAGCTCGTTTTCGAGATACAGTCGCGGAAAGTCGAACATCCATTGACAAAGGCGCCAAAATCCGCTCAATAACTCATTTCTGATTGATCCAACAGTGAAAATAGTAATAATCAAAATGAAACAGCGTCTATAAAATTAAATTAAATGCTCATACGATCAATTTATTTAAGACGTTGAAGTTAGGAACTTTCTGGCAAACAAAAATTAAGTGTGGCTAATTAGAGGAAACTTCCTCCTCACCCGTACGGGAGTATATATTCGCACAACTAGCTGTGCGTTGAAGTGGTTGTGACGCGTTGGGGCCGCACCGAGAACTTCTTGAATCATCTATTTCGCATAGGAATTCAATAGGAGTCGTTATAAAAGAGTGGTATCAAAAAAATATTATCATAAGGGTTCAAGTTTTTAAAGATGCTGATCACTAATATGTTTAGCATTTTACGCTATTCGACGTTTTCCATTTGTTCATGACAATTCGTTATTTATAATGAAATTTTACAAAAACCGCTAGAGATAGAGAAAATGTTCCGAACAGAAAATGTGTCAGTTTCACGAAAAACATTTTTCGTGTGAACCATTTTTTCTGTATTCAACCCTTTTGCATAATCGTAATTTAAACAATTGAATTGTTATATATAAATAGACGGCATCGTCTATTTCGTCATTTCGTCATTTCGTCATTTCGACCTCGAAAACATAAATTCCAATGGTAAAACTGCTGAACAAAAAAATTATTCCCATAACCAAAAAAAATTCCAAGAGTATACTAAAAAACGGTAAAACTGCTAGACCGATCTTATCCAAACTCTAATCTGTTCCAAGTTACACGAAAACACTTCGACCGCGTCATTGTTCGCTGCAATCGCTTCGGTAGTTATTGAGAATCGAGAATCAAAATTTTTGTTACATACATTTTTGCACACGCGCATGAACACGTACATACAGACGTGTCTTCGAAAATAATCGAAAAACATTGTAAAGAGCTTGAAACGGAGGTATGGTAAAAAATCAATTTTCAATTTTCAGAGTGATTAAAATAACTTCCTCTATCGGGAAGTTCAAAAACACATGATTTAGCCTGCTAACAGCCTTGAACGCCGATAAAATGAAGCTCTGGGTTGGTTTCGTTGAAAAAAATCTTTCGTTTAATTTGAAGATCGTGTCATATTGTTTTATTTATCGTGATGGCTTTAATAACTCTTTACTATGTGAAAAAAATATAAACCGAAAAATAGCGGAAGGGGAACCCAACGAACGATGGTCAGACGACCGTATTTTCGACCAAATCGGGCAAAAAAATCTTTCGTCTAATTCGAAACTCGTGTCCTATATTTTTGATTAATCGTGATGACTTTTAGGACTGTCTAGTATGCGGAAAGAATATCCACCGAAATATATCGGGAAAGAAACCTGACGAAGGGTGGTCAGAGGGGGCCCGTATCCTGGACCAACTCGGGTAAAAAAATCTGTTGTTCAATACGAAGGTCGTGTTCAATTTTGTGATTAATCGTGATGTCTTTAATGACTCTCTAGTATGTGGAAAAGAATACAAACCGACATATATCAGAAGGGCAACCCGACGAACCGTGATCAAAACGACCGTATTCTGAACCAACACGGGTAAAAAATCTGTCGTCCAATTCGAAGTTCGTCTCCTATTTTTTTATTAATCGTGATCACTTTTAGGAATCTCTAGTATTTGAAATAGTATATAAAGCGGAATATCACAAACTAAAGAGTCATCAAAGTCACCATGACTAAGGAAAAAATAGGACACGAGCGTCGAATGGGACAAAAGATTTTTTTTGCCGAGATGGTCCATAAAACAGTCGGTCAGACCACGGTTCGTCGGGTTTCTCTTCCGATATATTTCGGTTTATATTTTTTTTCACATACTAGAAAGTCCTAAAAGTCAACACGATTAATGAAAAAATAACACTCGACTTCGAATTGAACGATCGTTTTTTTTACCCGAGTTCGTCCAGAAAAGGGTCGCCCTGACCACCATACGTCGGGTTTCCTTCCGATATATTTCGGTTTATATTTTTCCGCATACCAGACAGTTCTAACGGTGACCAGGCATAATCAAAAAATAGGTGACGAGCTTCGAATTCGACGACAGATTTTTTTACCCGAATTCGTCCAGAATAGGGTCGCTCTGACCACCATACGTCGGGTTTCCTTCCGATATACTTCGGTTTATATTTTTCCGCATACCAGACAGTTCTAAAAGTGACCAGGCATAATCAAAAAATAGGTCACGAGCTTCGAATTCGACGACAGATTTTTTTACCCGAGTTCGTCTAGAATACGGTCGCGGTCGCTCTGACGACCGTTCGTCGGGTTTCCGTTCCGATACATTTTGGTTTATCTTTTTTTCATATACTAGAGTCCTAAATGGCATTACAAGTAATAAAAAAATAAGACAGAAGCTTCGAATTGGATGACAGATTTTTTTACTCGAGTTGGTCCAGAATAGGGTCGCTCTGATCACTGCTCATCAGGTTTCCGTTCCGATATACTTTGGTTTATATTTTTAACTTCCCGATAAAGGAAGTTATGGTAATACCCCGAACATTTAAAATCGATTTTTAATCATATCTCCACGTTTCAAGGTCTTTACAATGTTTTTCGCCTATTTTCGATGTCTGTATGTGTGTGTCTGAAAATGTATGTAACCAAAATTTTGGTTCATGCTTTCTCAATAACTAATGAAGCGACCGAGGCGAACAGTGGCGCGATGAAGCATTTTCGTGTAACTTAGAACTGATTAGATTTTGCATAAGATCGGTCCAGTGGTTTTACCGTTTTTCAGTAAACTTTTGGAATTTTTTTTTTGATTATGGAAATTACCTTTTTGTTCAGCAGTTTTTACTATTGGAATTCTTGTTTTCGAGGTCGCTTATCACAAATAGGATATCCGATCTTACTAAATCATATGTCGTCTATTTGTTTATAACCATTTAATTAATTAAATCACGATTGTGCAAAAGTGGTAGACGACAGAAAAAAAGGTTTGAAACAAATAAATGTTTTTTATGAAAACATAATTAGTAATATTTCAGTCATTTAAAGAATTTTCGTCAGATATCTCAAAATTTTCGAAGCTTGAGTTGTCAGCAACGATTTTTGAAAAATTCAAAATTTTACTAAACCCAAACCTTTCAACCAATTTCTGCCAAAATTAGTATTGAACTCCTTTGATAATAGTCTGATTATGTAAATTAAAAAATCTTGTTTCGATATTCAAAAATTTGCGAAAGTCACAGAATCCCTAAGCATTTTTCGGAATATTAAAAATGACATAAAATCTGTACAGTTTCATTGATCAATTTAATTTCCAAAAGCTCTGAGCTTTGGAGTTCATTTTTCTTTCATGAATAAACTATTATGAAAGGATCATTGGCATTTATTTCAGTGTGAATCAGTGAAAGGGTTAAGATTTGACTGAATTTGTAATTCTTTTTTTTTTAAATCCTACAACAGATTATATGTTCATTTAAACTTACATCTGTAGGAGGGTACTTGCCATAAAAATAGAATGGAGGACTACTTCCTAGATCAATTGGGTAATATGGAAGAACACTTGGTATTAAATTCAGAGGAAGTCCGTAAACGCATTCTATATTGTGGTATTTTCATTTTCTTGAAAAATGCATTGAAAATGGAGTAAATTCGAAATTGCATATTGTATCTTTATCATTTTTTGCTTTGGCAAATTTTCCTCTATGGACAAAAAGCTCTTTTAATTTTGACTTCTTCACAGAGGAACCTTTGTGTATTACCAAACATGATATGGAAGCAAGGTGCAAGTTATAATTTACACCATGTTTTGGATAGCGGGTAAAACTTTTTATATTTAGATTGAAATTTTTTATATGGATAGAATATCGGTGAATAATGATTGGGGCCGAATTTCGTGAGGAGATATGAAACGGTACCGATTTTATTAAATTTCATATTAATGAAAAGATAAGAGATTTACGATACATGTAGGGTCAAGTTTTGACACGATGCTCATAGCTTCTACTACGAAGGAGCCGGAATAAAAAAAAAATATAGTTCCTCATGCAGGAACACAATCTCGACAATTGTGTAATGAAACACCCAACAATCTATCGCGGGTTCGAAAGCTAAAACTGATATACGCTATATGTATATATTTGTCCGGATAAAATTTTGACAATGGTTTAATGAAACATTGTGCTAAGTAATATAAATGTTGCGAGTATATAACTTTTTTTTATCAACAGATGGGTGATTTCCCGAGATGATCATTTTCAGAGAAGAAAAAATAAAATAAAATGTAATCTATTTTTTTCTGTACATCCTTGAAATAGTCCAATTTGATATAACACAAACACCACATGGTCGAACTGATTATTCAATTTTAAAGGATGCATCGTTCTCTGACTAAATAGCAGTGCAGTGGAATAACGGAAACCATTTACAATAACGTTTTTATGAGCTTATTCGAGTAATATCTACTTCTGAGAGTTCATCTTATCAAGTGTAATAAAACATTCAAAATCAAAACTCATATGGGAGATGAGAAAGTTCTCCCTTCAAGATTCTGCTTAAAGTCTTCGTCTCGTCGTTTTTCGACCTCGCTTTATCTGCAGAGCTTTCTTTCCCTTTACAATGACAATAATTTGAAATCATTTTTTTGTAAAAGCCCATTTCGTTCAGGCATAACAACCCAGATTATTTCATTCGTCTACCAGAGGAATCACGTCTGAGGAATGATAATGTTTAGGATTTTTCACGTTCCTCGCAACATGCAACGTCTTTCTAACCTTAAAACACGGTAGTGAGTTGGTACCTACTAGTTTCATTTGAAACTGCAGGCACTGATTTATTTTTGTTAAAAATATATATCGATGGGAGTTACCAGAGAAATAACGCACTCGCTCGAGCCGCTTACTTATGACACACAACTTCGACGAAAAAAGATCGGAGCAATAAAATAAAAACATCAACAATCGGTCATCCGCATGAAATAGATCTAGATAACACTGCTATAGAACGCGTGAGCACCCCCGCCCCCCAAATATACCTCACAAATATTGACCCATTATCATCGGTTCAGAGGAATGACGAACAATTCGTATAACAAAATTTCGTTATTAATTATAAGGCATTTATGCCAAAAAATATTTTGTATGTTACCGAAGAGAGTTCTAAATATATACTAGTTTCAGAAACCATTTATGATTGTAATACAAAAAATCTTGAATTACTTTTTCAGCCCGCTATAGCATAATATGAATTAAGTTCAATAATATTAGCAGTACCATATCGGAAAAAATGATCTTACAAAACACTAAAATTTGGTGCTTTTGTTAGGTTGTGTTCAAAATTTGAGTGGTATTTTGGAAATGGATTATTTAAAATAACCAAGTCGGTAAATAAGTAAAAATGTTTTTATACTTTATGCTTTATTTAACCACGCTTCAGAAGATGCACCTCGTTCCTTACTCTTGCTCGTATACACGAATACTGACTGAAATACTTAAGGGCCCAGGGCTCTGGACCTCTAAAGACCAACTCTCTATTTGTCCTTTATTCCATCTGTTGCTTAGTCTATTCATAGTCACTCATCGTGCCCCATAAACCAAGTCGACCACGCCAGATGACCGCTCAGACGCATACACGAGAGGAAAAAAAATTAGTGAACTGAATTTCCTAACAAAATTTTGATGCTTTACAGATTTAGATGCCTTTTAAGTGCTCCTTCGGCCAAAAAGCATCCCCTTTCAGAATCCCCTACATATGAAGCTGGGCGTGACGGGGATAAATAATTTGCAAAAAATATTTAATGCACTACAGAATTAGGTGCTTTTGGAGTATGCATCCAACCATCAAATTTAACAACCGTTTCACCGAAAAAAGCATCCTCTTATTAAACTAGATATGAAGCTAGTAGTTCCTGGGCTAAATCAACTTCCCATAAATATGTATTGCCCTACAGATTTGGGTACTTTTTAAGTACTTTCGGAGTATGTATTCAACGATCAAATTCATCTGCCCCCTCGGCCAAAAAAGCATTCCATCAGTAAGCTGCATATGAACCTAGCGGTGCCTGGGATAAAAATATTCATGAAATATGTAATGCACTACACATTTAGGTGCTTTTGGAATATGCATTTAACGATCAAATTCAACTGTCACTTTACCCAACGAGCATCCCCTTAACAAGGGAAGTACTTGAAGAGTTCCCCGCCGATTTTGTAGAAACTCATAGATTTTATAGAGCACTAGCTGACCCGACAGACGTGGTCCTGCCTGAGCTATGAATATTCAATTTGAACTGGAATAGATCATTTAAAAAAAAATTATTTCAAAAACATAGTGTTTATTGCAACCGAAAATAAAAAATTGACTCCCTTAGTGTTTCTGTATAACCATGTATACCACGTGTTAGTCTATCAAAACTTACCAAAAATCGATATTAAATTAAACTTTTAATATAAAGCGTGATTGCGGTGAACAAACTGCGATGAACAAACACTTCTGAAAAAACGCACTCACCAAACTCAAAAGTGGATAAACGTTCAGATCGAATGGACTGTGCACTAAGAAGTGAATAATTGAATTTTTTGATCGATAGATGCCGACCGATGCATCTATTAAATCACATTTGCTTCGCGCGAACTGTCAAACGCGCGAAGGTTAAATAGTCGTAGAGTTTTCTGAAATTTTCCAATTTTCTGCGCAATTTTCTTAATTTTTCTTTCCGTAAGAACCTTCTACAAAGTATTACAAAACGAAAAAAAAGATGAATGAAATCGGTAAAGTCGTTCTCAAGTTATGGCGTGACCAAGGGAAATAGGGATTAAATTTTATAAATATAGATTAAAAACTAAGCGGCACCATATTTTTTATCGGCGGGAAAACGGTTTTACGGGGTGACACCACCTCCCAATGTTGCAAATATCAAAGGCCGATGTTACAGTTTCACCTACAAGCAGTGCATCGATTTTGATGAAACAAACATGAAAATGATTGTTATGCAAAGGAATGAAAAGCCCACCTGATGATGAAAAAAAAAAATATTTCAAAGGGTTGATCCACCCTTGAGCATTTATTTCTTGCTCCCCACTTCGAAAGGTAGCGAATTGATTGGAAATAAAAATATACTATTTTACAGACCGAATAAAATTAATGTTCACGTACTTCTGTATTTGTTCAAGCAAATAGTTTTAACGGAGCAAGCTACCGCTAATTCAGTTTTTACATTCCAGTTATCTCCTTGTCATTCCACATGTGTTCGCCGATACAAACTCTTCTCGTCAAGCTAAAATGAACGATTCGCCGTTTTTTTTATTTACCCCGAATACTTAAGCGTGTGGACGCTTTCTAGTTCCCTTTTTAATAGATATTCAAGCATTTCCGACCCACTGGCAAGATATTTTATGATGATACGAATTTCATGTTCAGATAAACTTCTGCATCTACGAGAAGCATAAATAAGAGGGTATACACATACACTAACACTTCCTTTTTTAATCACATTTTTCTTTTTTTTTCACACGTCACTGCAGGAGCACCTTTTCAATATTAACATTGTAGCTATACGCCCGACCGTCAAAAGAAATTTTTGATTGTGTCTTCGTATTATTATCTGTAATTGAGGAATTCATAATTTTACTACTACTTGTTTTTACCACATAAATTTGTTACAAACCCTTTGCTGTTCGGTGACACCACGTCTATGTAACGTGCAATGCTTATCAATGATTGCCGCGGCAGGCAAACCAGACAATACGATATTAGAATACTGATTAGAATTTGGTTATTAGAATATCGGTAAAAAACTATGTCATTAAGATATAATGAAGTGTTTTTAGCAGCGATGAAAACATCACTTATTGTTAGTGCGTGATATTTCATATTCTTTGGAGCTGTCATAAAAACGCGCTATCAATTCGTATTTTTGCTTTCATGTTTGCAATGGTTGCTCTACACCTTGTTCTCCGAGGAGCGTGTTTAATTTGTTTATGAACCCAACAATCATAGATATCGAAAGTGATTCCGATTAACGTTATTAATTTTCGGCCGGCCACATTTACGGAAGTTAGGAACATAGCCCTGCATTGCCCCCGCATTGCTCTGGTGAACAATGCGGAAATGGAGCTGCCGGGACATTTTGAAAAAAATTTCATCGGCTTTATGCAAAACTATGGAGTTGAAATGATAAAGGAAGAAACACTCGATTTACAAGAACAGTTTAAGGAACCCGAAACGAAGGCTGTTGAAGATACATGATGGAAAACAGATATTGCCGAAGACGATTCTGATACATGTTCCAGTGACGATGAATTTAAGTTATGGCTATAAACGAATAGCGGCCGAATACTGGAGATCTGGCAAAAAAAATTGTGGTATTGAAACCGTTGAGCAAAAATATAAACAGATTGAATTTGTACGAAAATTGAGACAATTCAGGGGTACATCATTTCAACAAATCACTTGTAAGGAAAAACTAACACGGGCTTCCGGGTATGTATTGAAAAAATCGAAGGATCAAAGAAAGTTGAATGTGTAGTACAATCGGTCTCTTCAACAACTCATAGTTACTGAAGATAACGTTATTATTTAAATACAGTCTGTACTTTAAGGGTGTCTGTACACATATGATCCTTTCGAAAGAAGCTATCAATTCACTTAAAATACATTATTAACGTTGCCGTTTCGAAGAATCTAGCACATCTGTTTTTAAATAAAAGTAACTTCTAACTAAAAATCCGCACAGAAAAATTCATCCCTGCATTTGAACCAGTTACTTTATTCCGGCCAAAATCATTTTATAATATACAAACACGGTGTTTATGCCAATGTTAAAAATATACTCCTATAATGATGTGTGAAGAAGTGAGGAAAATTATATAAAAAAGGAAGGGTCAATGAATGAGGTAATAGAATACCCTCGTAATTACGCTTCTCCTAGATGCGGAAGTTTATCTGAAAATCTATTAAAAATGGGACTGGAACGGGTATCAAGTGTTCGTGGCAATTGAAATCGAACGGTTAATGATTCATTATAACTTGACGAGAAGAGTTCGTATCGGCAAACATATTTGGAATGACAAGGAGAAAACTACAGTGTAAAAACTCAATTGGGGGTAGCTTACCCTCTTAAAACTGTTTTTTTGCACAAATCCAAAGTACGTGAACTTCAATTTTATTTTCTCTGTAAAATAGTGTAATATTCTTATCAATCGATCCTCAAGTTTTCAAAGTGGGATTCAAGAAATAGATGGCCAAGCGCGTTTTGACCCCTTCGAAATATTTGTTATTCAAAATCGATGCAGTGCTCGTCGGTGAAACTGCCGAATCGCCTCTTGATATGTGCAACTTTAGGGGGATGTATCACCCATTAAAACCGTATTTCCGCTGATAAAAAATGATGGTATCGCTTAATTTTGAATGCTTTATAACAACCATGAGTTTCAGCAAAATCGGAGGGGGACAACTCAAGTACTTCCTCTACTAACTAAGCGGCGCCATATTTTTTTTATCGCCGTAAAACGGTTTTACGGGTGAAACCACCGCCTAAAGTTGCACATGTTAAGGGACGATTTCGCAGTGTCACTTACACGCAGTGCATCGATTTGCATTCCAAGCAAAAATAAATGTTTCTTATGCAAAGGAATGAAGAGCCCATCAGATAATGAAAAAAAATCATTTTAAGGGTCGAAACACCCTTGATTTCTGGCATCGCAATCTGAAAACTTGCATATCGATTGGAATGAAAATTATACTATTTTAAAGAGGAAATAAAATTTAAGTTCATAAACTTGTGTATTCGTGCAAGAAACAGTTTTGAGGGGGCAGGCTACCCCGACTTGAGTTTTTATATTCTAGTGGTCTCTTTATCATTTCAAATGTGTTTGCCGATACGAACTTTTCTCATCAAGCTAAAATGATCGATTCACCGTTTTTATTTAATTAGCACGAATAATTAACCGTGCGAACCACCCTTCCTAGTATTTTTTTAATAGATATTCGAAAATTCCCCAACCACTGATAACAAATTTAATGATGGTCCAAATATCATGTTCAGATTAATTTCCGCTTCTACGAGAACCATAATTATGTGTTTGTGTATTATTAAATGATATTGCCCGTAACAAAGTGACCGGTTCTGATGGAGGGACGAAATTTGCTAAATGAATTTTCAGATGGGAGTTACTTTTACTTAAAAACAGATGTGCTAGATTCTTGGAAACGGAAACCTTAACGGAGAACACCACTGTGACCCCCTGTTTTTTTTCACATTTTCCAAGAATTTTTTTTTGTGGGAAAAAAAAGAGATAATCTAAAAAATTTTTTGGGTTTTGTTCCTTGTTTATTAATGTATCAAAAAACATTTTTTCCCATTTTTCACGCCGCATGGTGGTGCTGGGGAAGCTCTCGCGTCAGGTGCTGTCATTTCCGCGGCACGCCGCAGAACTCTCTTCAACGTCGATCTGAAAAAAATACCGAGTGTTTTCGTTAATAATATGATATTTTGAAGAGAAGTACACAGGGATTTGGAAAAATATTGTTTTAAAAAAAATAGGCACGCCTTTGAAATTAAAGTTAATTTCAAAGGCGTGCCTATTTTTTTTTTTAAAACTATATTTTTTTTTTAAAACAATATTTGTCCAAATCCCTGTGTACTTCTCTTCAAAATATCATATTATTAACGAAAACACTCGGTATTTTTTTTCAGATCGACGTTGAAGAGAGTTCTGCTGCGTGCCGCGGAAATGACAGCACCTGACGCGAGAGCTTCCCCAGCGCCACCATGCGGCGTCAAAAATGGGAAAAAATGTTTTTTGATACATTAATAAACAAGGAACAAAACCCAAACAAATTTTTCGAATATCTCTTTTTTTCCCACAAAAAAAAATTCTTGAAAAATATGAAAAAAACAGGGGGTCACAGTGCTGTTCTCCCTTAATAGTATATTTCAAGTGAATTGGTAGTTTCTTTCGAAAGGATCATATGTATATAAATGCGTTTGAAGTACACACTTTATTTATATAGTAATTTTACTTCAATACATGCCACCATCATTTTTGAAAACTCGTACATATCCATTATCTACTGTGCATTATTATCAACTTTTAACCCCAATCCTGGTTCGTAGAACGAACAAAAATGGTAGTCACCGATCAAATGCTTCAAGCACAACGATTTTGTACACCACGCATTTAATAACGGCTACATTATTACAACCTGGTACTTCGCAGTGTGTTTTAGAATCACCAAATATAATTTAACGAGGTTTGTAAAATAGCCTGGTATTTCAGCTACATAGTCGCTTTTAAACCACGAATATTTCAGAAGATTTTTATACCTTGGACTTGAAAGTTGATTATGTGTCAGAAATTCGAGTTTGGTTATATTATTTCGTAAATGTAAATTCAAATCAGACTTTAATAAAATAACACTATCAGAAATTCGATTCTCATTCGAAACTCGATTCTTCAAATAGTACCTTTTGATATAATCATTGAGATGATATTTTTATCATAAGGTGTTGTTCCACGATGCAATTATGGACAGTGTTCACTCCAAGAATCTATCAATAATACGCTGTTATTGCCGACATGAGGAGAGAATACTTTTTCCAGCCATGTTTTGAAATGCTCTGTTTACATAAAACATATTTTTAATTATAAGAAAAATCTATACATGATACGATAATCAAGAGTCTTAACGTAATATAATCGATATGAAAACAAGTTTTACAAACTGTTCATTCACACCTCAAGTGAGTTTCTCAGATTTAGAAGCTGTCATTACGATGTTTTCGGGCGTAAATAATTCTTTTTTCACTATCCGTCCAAATTTACTTTTGTTTCCTTTAAAACGATAAAAAGACAGTAATTTCTCATCACCATTCATTGTAGGCTGAATCGTTTAACTATGAGTTGTTGAAGAGGCCGATTGTACTACGCATTTGACTTTCTTTGAGTCTCCGCTTTCTAAAATTCATCTCGAGTGAATTTCCACTTGAAAACCACTTTGATCTGAATTGTATACATTTTCTGCTGCATATTTTCAGATATAAGATTTAATCTGATCTAGACAATTTACTCCTTTTTGTCGTATAACCGCTTCTTCTTCTATAGTTTTCCGCGATACAAATTGAGTAATGTTTCTAACATAGTTATGATCCGATGTAATTTCTTGAATTTTGAGAAGCCTTGAAGCATTGATATATTCGTGACCTATCCCTTTTGACGTTGAATGGCACACTTTTGTTTGTCAATACCATATACATATAATAATAACGACTTCTATAGTGGTTTCCATATTTTTCAATACATACTCGGAAATTCGTGCTAGTTTTTCTTTGAAAGTACCGCCTTTGTTGAACTGATGTTCCCAGCGTCTCAGTTGTCGTACGGATTCAACCTGTTTGTATTTTTGCTTAACGGTTTCATCACTATCATTTCTTTCAACAGATCTCTAGTATACCACCGCTTTCCGTTTACAGTTATAACTTAATTCATTGTTACTGGAACACCTATCAGCATCGTCTTCAGCAATATCTGTTCCCCATAGAGTATCGTCAACAGCCTTCGCTTCGGGCTCCTTAACATGTTCTTGGATATCGAGTATATCTTCCTTTCTTATTTAAACTGCATTGTTTTGCATGCCGTCGATTAAAACTTTTTCAAAATACCTCGTCAGCTTCATCTCTGCATTATTCTCCAACGTTTCTGTTATGTGCTTAACTTTAAATGTAGCTAGCAGAATTTTAATAACATTAATCAGATACACTTTTATTGTCTATGATTATTGGTTGGGCAAAAAAATAAAAAACGCTGTTCGGAAAATGAGGCCTACAGCTCGAGTCCAAACGTAAATGCAAAAATACGAATTGATGGCGCTTTTTAACGACAACTTATCCAAAAAACAAGAGGCATCCACTAACAATAAGTTATAATATTTTTATCGGTGCTTAAAATACTTCATTATATCTTAATGACTTTGTTTTTCACCAATATTTCCAAAATCTAATCCGTATTCCAATATCGTATTGTCAGGTCCGCCTGCTGCGGCAAATCCCCACAAGCATTGGGCACGATATCCACGTGGTGTCACTGAATAGCAAAGCGTTAGTAACGAATTGAAGTGGTAAAATAAAATAGTACTGAAATTGTAAATCCCTCAATTACCGATAATAATACGAAGGCAGAATAAAAAATGTATTTTGACGAGCAGGCGTATAGCTATTATACGCCTGACCGTCCTACTATACCTAACTACTATTATAATATTGTAAATATAGTCCTGCAGCGACGCGTGAAAAGCAAGGATAATGTTATAAAAAAAGGATATGTCAGTGAAGGAGGTATAGTATGCCCTTTTAATTATGCTTCTGGTAATGCGGAAATTCATCTGAACCCGAATTCGTACCATCATCAAACTTGTTGGCAGTGGTTCGGAAATGTTTGAATATCTATCAAAAATAGGACTAGGACGGGTTGAAGACCCCCTTAATTATACGTGCTAATCAAACAAATCGGTGAATTCTTTAGTTAACAATAGCTTGATGAGAAGAGTTCGTATCGGAAAACAACATTTGGAATGACAAGGAGACATCTGGAATGTAAAAACTCAATTAGGGGTAGCTTACTCCCTTACAACTGTTGTGTTGCACAACTACGTAAGTAAGTGAACTTCAATTTTGTTTCTTCTGTAAAATGGTATAATTTTCATTCCAATTGATTCGCAAGTTTTCAAAGTGGGGTGCAAGAAATCGGTATTCAAGGTTGTTTCAACCCCTTCTTTAGGAATTGGTTTCTCCTTTTAAAACTGTTTTCCCGCCGATAAAAAAATATATAACGTCGCTTAATTTTTTAATCCTCTATAACATTCATGAGTTCCAACTAAATTGGAGGGGGTCACTTCGAGTACTTCCCTTCTAAGTGCCATAACCTGCGCACAGAAGACGTCGTTTGAACTTGAATTCCACATGGAAGATAGATGCTTGAACATGTATTCGTACAGAAGCATTTGGATCGTCAATTGGAAATTTGTTCGCATAGAAGCGCTCGTCTACCCCGTCGCACCCCAATGTCAAAGAATCTACATATATTTGAGTATATTCTTTGAAAATTTCAAATCGATCCGGCAAGTATTCTTGGAGATACCGGAGTAGCAGCCGTTTTTATGGCGCGCAATATTTGAGTTGACCCTTTTCATTGTATTCGCATACATAAAATGACAATGTAGAAGGTCTATTTTATACCCGAGAGCTTAATGTAGTCATTTCTTATACCAAAGAAGGGAATTTCGTCAGTTGAAACAGCTCTGCTATGTTGTAAAGTCGTGCGTTCAGTTTATACTTTCTGTTCGTAGTTTTGCATTTCGAAATGCCCCTCTAGTGTTGTAGAAAACGAAGAACGTCTGACAAGGTGCAAATATCAAGATCAAAAAGGAGAAAAAATATGTTTAATCCAGAAACAGCTGAGACCGATGAAAGTAGTTTCAGTGCGTTCGCAAGATAATTAAAAATACAGGAGGAGATCTTAGTTCCCCGCGATTCCTCTATTGAATATCGAATTTTCAATTGTATAACAGTGTTTACAGGAATGAGTGAATACGTAAAATGTGAATCTTGATATGGAGAAGTCAAATTTGAAACAGCTTCACAACGAGGACTTGGGTTTAAAATCGTTATACTGTGTGATAAGTGTGATGCTCGTACCATAAACTCCTGTCCCTTTATCAAGCATTCTTATGAGATAATCAGACGATTTTTATATTAATGAGAACTCTCGGATTAGGATTAAAAGGTGCAGCTAAATTTTGTGGATTGATGGACATGCCAGCTTTTGTAATGCAAAATACTTATGACCTTATGAACATTTATAAAAAATGTTCACTCTTGTAAGAAAATAACCACCCAGAAACTTTTCGAAAAAGCTTGTGCTGAAGAAGAAGTTGCGACTTCTGAAAACCAAGGCGATGAAAATCGTGAAGAATTGACAATATCTGGCGATGGAACCTGGAAAAAACGAGGATTTACTTTTTTATACGGAGTAACATCATTGATCGGATATTATACGGGGAAAATTATCGATATTGTTGTGAAAAGTTCGTACTGCAAACAATGCGAACTTGGGAAAAAGAAAAAGAATACTGAAGAGTACAACGAATGGTATGACGGTCACAAAGATATTTGTTCTGCAAATCATAACGGTTCTTCAGGAAAAATGGAAGTCGATGCGGCCGTAGAAATGTTCAGGCATTCAATGGAAACATGTAATATTTGTTACAAAAATTACATCGGCGATGGCGACTTTAAAACATACTCTGGGATTTTAAAAGCTGCGCCATACGGTGAAATTGGAGTAGTCAAGAAAGAATGTATTGAACATGTCCGAAAAAGAATGGGTTCACGACTCCGAGACTGTGTAAAAAAAATACTGAAACTGTAGATAGAGGTGGGAAAAAAATACAAAAAAGGTACTTGGCGGAAAAGGTAAGCTCACTGCTAAACTGATAGATAAGTTGACAGTTTATTATGGCTTGGTAATCAGGAGACACTGTAATTCCGTTGAAAATATGGATAATGCAATATGGGCAACATATTACCATTACTGTTCGACGGATGAAAATCCTCAACACGACAGGTGGCCGGTCGAAGCAGAGTCGTGGTGTTGTTGGCAGCGAGCGCGAGCTTCGAATACATTATCAACTTATAAACATGCTTATCAGTCATTACCACATGATGTTGCTAAAGCTCTGTTTCCAATCTACACAGATCTTAGCAATGAAAAATTATTAGAAAGATGTGTTGGTGGTTTCACGCAAAACAAAAACGAAAGCTACAATCAGTTGATATGGAAAATAACTCCGAAAATCATTCCTTGTGGTTCAAAGATAGTGGAAATAGCAGCTTACATCGCAGCAAGCACGTTTAAGGAAGGTACAACATCACTTTTATATTATACGAGTGCACTGGGACTATCAATTGGGCTCAATGCCCATGCCTATGCCGAAAAGGAGGATGTAGAGCGTGTCACGATCTTCGACTTGAGAGCGCATGGAAGCACGTGCGAGGGAAGAATGGTTCGCAGACAACAGCAAATCGGAATATTAGAAGCTGCTGATGATGAAGAGGGTTCATCTTATGACCCTGGCATATATGACTCTATGTACATTGAAAAAAAGAATTTTTTAACGATGTATAAACGACTTTTGAAACTTTGAACGCGTTTTTCTCAAAACGGTGTTTTCAAAGTCGGTAAGCACGATTTCTCAAAAAACGGCTCAACCGATCGGTCCGCAATTTTAACACAATCTTCTCCGATATATTCTTCGGGTATTCATCGAAGGAATAAGATTTCCGATAATTATTTCTATTTTTTTTAAACAATTCAACGAAACAATTTTGGTCGAAAGTTGGAATTTTTTCTTTTTGAAACCGCCAATTTGTCAAAAATCAAAATTTCGACTATTCCTTCGATCAATACCTAACCACTAACAGTACCTTTTCGGTTTTTTTATTTTAGATAATCCAAACCGGAGATATCATGGTCACCGCCAGACATCTTTTTTTGGATGACCGGTGAAAAATGCCGGTATAAAGCTCCCACTACATTTATTAATATTTCTTGTTTTTGTCAAATAAAATCCTTTTTCAGAAAAAATTCGTAAAAAAACGACTTTTTTGGCCTTGCAACGGCGTATAACCTCTTATATGTATGTTTAAGGCCGTTATCACGTGTGAAGGCCCTTTTTTACGCTTTATTTTTTATTTTTTTTGGCGAACTACATGAGGTTACATCTGCGAATTTGTTACTACGTATCTATTCACTTTTTTAGCATACTTTACAATTTTTCCGCCCGAAATCGTCGCGCGTTGCTGAGGTACACGGCAACTGAGGAACTCATTTTCAAAAAGCGCTTTTTTCGGTTACCACGATTGCAGGCGGTTGCTTATCTGCAGCAAAAAAATCAAACGGCATTTTAATCTGTGAAGTTTAACTAGTATTGAAACGAGGATTATCAAAAAATATTGAAAGGTTAACTTTGGGCAACTTGTTGAACTGTGATCGTCAATTCTGGTGTTTTTTTCACGACTGCTTCAGCATGACAAAAAAAACGGCTTGATGAATCACAATTATTCTACTTTGTAGAGTTTGTACATGAGTACTGAATTGGTTCACCAAATTTCAAAGGAATTCGTTCGATAGATTTCGAGATATCGTGTCTACCGATTTGAAAAATACCGTTTTGCGAAAAACACTTTTAAAGGTTCAAACACGATTACCACCAATAAGATGTTGACTCACCCTCAATCTGCTATGCCTGGTCCATAAAGTGATCCTTCAGTTTCCTCGAAAAAGTCCTGCAGAGCCGATTGTTCCTCCCTGGTATCAGTTCTCACCTTATTAGCGAAGTTACTCGAGCGTCGTTTGGAGCGACAGATACGCGTTTCATTACGGCGATGGGCGCAAGGTTGAGTTACATGGTCGATTTGACACCCTATTGTTACTGAAACTTTCAAAATGCCATCAAATCCTTCATTAAAGATAATCACGGTAAGAAATGTTGCTATTTCAACGATCTTCGTGCCAGAATGCAGGTGTTCAGGAGCGAAAGTCCAGATCAATGAATTTAATGATTCGTTGTTATTTTGTGTTTGTGCTCCTAAACATTTGGTCAACAGTTCATCGCCTGATAAATCTTCGTAGATTGGTTTGATGATTTTTTGGACTTCTGCAGTCAAAGATGGCTTACGAGGGCTGTCCAGAAAGTTCGTATAAGTAATTGAAAAAAAATGTATTATCCAATTAATCAGTCAATCTTGTCCCCTTCAAAGTACTCTCCTTGAAATAAAATGCTCTTGCCCCAACGTCGTTTCCACTGCTTGAAGGCCCCTTGGAAGTCATCTGTTGAAAGGGTCTTCCACTGCCTCGTCGTAGCCTTCTTGATGGCCTTCACGTCCCCCAAATGCCCCCCCCCCCCTCCCGAAGCACCAATTTATTTTTGGGAAATAAGATGTCGCAAGGTGCTAAATTAGGCGAATAGGGGGGGGGGCGGGGGGGGGGGGGTGGTTCAGTCGCAGTGATGGAGCTGTTGGCCAAAAACTGGCACTTCGGACACAAAAGCTTGGTGACAATTTTCGCAGACAGGTTTTTCATTTCAAGTTTTTTAGTTAAGGGTGAACACCACTGTGACCCCCTGTTTTTTTTTCACATTTTTCAAGAATTTTTTTTTGTCGAAAAAGAAAGAGATATTTGAAAAAATTTTTTGGGTTCTGTTCCTTGTTTATTAATGTATCAAAAAACATTTTTTTCACATTCTTCACGCCGCATGATGGCGCTGGGGAAACTCTCGCATCAGGTACTGTCATCTCCGCGGCACGCAGCAGAACTCTCTTCAACGTCGATCTGAAAGAAAATACCGAGTGTTTTCGTTAATAATATGATATTTTGAAGAGAATTACATAGGGATTTGGAAAAATATTGTTTAAAAAAAAATATATTTTACCCTCCGCAATATTATCGGCATCGATTAACTCAATTCAATTATACCGAAATAGATTATACCGAAGGAAAAAATATTATCCTTAAATTTAAGTATATAACACGTATACGAGGTCTGTTCAAAAAGTATCGCGAATTTTGAATTTCCGTGGGCTACGTATATTCGATTTTCGATTTTTTTGTGGTGTTAGGTTGGTACTCAGGTCCCACACTTATACTGAAAAAATCGGCCATTTTGAATGTTTAGTTAATTGTTGATAGCTGTTTTGGTTAGACGTGTTTTGGTTTGTCTTCGATTTTTGCCTATTCCAAAAAAGCAGCTTCCATTGCGATGATTGTGCTTTGGTTTCCACGTCATAACCATAAACCCATGATTCGTCATCAGTTACGACCCTTTGGAGCAAATTTGGGTCGACGCGGACCGAGTCCAACAGCTCCTTAGCAATGTTAACGCGACACTGTTTTTGTTCGAAATTGAGCAATTTTGGCACGAATTTCGCGGCGACCCGTCTCATGCCCAAATTATTGGTAAAAATCGAATAGCACGAGGCAATCGATATGTTTAGTTCCTCAGCAACTTCTCTAACGGTGATTCGACGATTAGCCAATATTATTTTCATCACTTTATCAATGTTTTTGTGTGTTGTTGATGTGCTCGGGCGTCCGGAACGCATTTCGTTGTTCGCATCTTCTCGGCCCTCTGAGAACATTTTGTACCACCGATAAACGTTGCTTTGATCCAAGGTAGCTTCACCATATGCCACAGTCAACATTCGAAATGCGTCCTTTCATCCATTTTTTGGAATAGGCAAAAATCGAAGACAAGCCCAAAACACGGCTAACCAAAACAGCTGTCAACAATTAACTAAACATTTAAACTGGCCGATTTTTTCAGCATAAGTGAGGGACATGAGTACCAACCTAACACCACAAAAAAATCGAAAATCGAATATACGTAGCCCGCGGAAATTCAAAATTCGCGGTGCTTTTTGAACAGACCTCGTATAACAGCTAGCTCCTTGAACTATAAAGCTGTAGCTCCTATGCTTACAATGAGACCTTCTCTCTCTCTTTCTCTCTCTCTCTCTCTCCACTACTAATTCTGTGTTCAGGATGTATACCTATCGGTATCAACATTTGATTACAGATACGGAATTACGGTCGTTGTTCCGACGGATTTTGATGGTTCATCAGAAAATTACATATTACGATACGGAAGGACTCCAAAGGGTTAGTGCTACATTGTAATCGTCAATATATAGATCGATGTAATATACTGCTGCTGACTTCTTGGTAGCTTCTTGTTCGCCAATTTTCATCACAAATATTACTGGGAATTACCCTTTGATATATTACCTTTGAGCCTATTGGGGTATTGAAGAGTAAACAGTTTGCAAGGCAGAGAATTGGTTGCGTTGGCATCACTTTAAAATACTGAGGAAGAAAGGTATGCATTTCCATCGCGTAAGGACAGGGGGGCAATAAGTGAAAAAGTTAACGATGATGGTTTAAGTATTATTAATATTACAGTTTGACTTTCAATCAATATTTTGTATACGCTTCAGCTCACGAAATTATTTTTGATTGTTCGATTTTATAAATTGGGCCAACATATTAAATGAATCGATGCTATTCACCTTAACCCCTTGAGGCATTGTATGGTGATGCTGCGTTCCGATGGCAAGAACGGTAATAATGCTAGGGTGTGATGTCATATTTGTTTTTGCGCTTTGGTTACAAATTTATCGGCACGAAATCAGTAATTAAATATTCCCCCATGTTATATAAATATCTGAAATATTTATATAATATATTATAATATATTATATCTCGTCATCGCCACCGTGTATAACGGTTGTGGAGATGGTTTTGTTTCGGTTTGTTTGAGGTAAACGGACCTAGCGGGGGTGGGAGCGGGAGCGGCAGCGGGGGGCTGTGGGTAGCGGGAGCGGCGGAAACGAAGTCCACCAATCTTCTAAAAATTTTGGAATAAAATTGAGAACCGCCTTTAAGCCTGAATTTATCAAGTAAATGTAATCTGAAGTTCAATATTTCGAAATGAAATTTAGAACTCCCATGTGCGCGGGTGAAACAAGCAGGGGTGTAAAGTGTGGAAACGGGCGATAAGTCGGAGCAGATGGAAAGAGGTAAGAAACGGGAACGAGCGGAGAATGGGCAACGTCGTATCGTAGAGGATGGTGAAGGCATACTAGTTATATAAATATATTGAAACATTTCACGTTTTGTTCACACCTAATTCAACGGCCTCGGTGTAACAACCATTAAGATTATACGAGAAATGTGTTAAATGATTGTGAATAGGTGAACTTGTCTCCGCTTTACGGATGATCGGAGCAATGTTCGGTCTCGGACTCGAAAAGGCACTGGATGTTTCGAGAGGCCTAGGATTTGCATAGGATTTAAATTCTTTGTGTGCGAATTAAAATTATTAACAATAAAGAAGATGCCTCAAATTTGGTTTGACTCTGTCTTGTACGCGTCGTATATTCGAGATAAGACCTGTCATCACCCTCATCGTCCTCAGTGAGTTGATAAGTTAGGTCTTTTCGAAAAATTGTGTATCGCGAAGCAATTACCAACAAGTAGAAAAGTAAAGACACAGCTAATACAGTATTAGCTCGCTTTATCGTTAATCCTACGTTGTGAGGTAGGTAATAATTAATTAGGGAGATTAATTCTACTTGTTAAGAATTGCCTCGAAGTTACTGTTGTATTAGAGGTTGGGGTGGAGATTATCTGCGAGGGATATTCGTCCGTGGCGTGGTTCGTGGTTGTTCGTCGTCATATTCTCAAATAAAACCCTTCGCTTGTACCACGTTAGAAAAAGATGGAGGTTTCTCTCGAGTGGCTAAGGTTTCCTTCGGTGGAAGCTCATGATCTCACTTTGCGATAAAGCTTCTCGTAGCGATTCAACAAAGTCCTTCCCGGCGGTTTTATTTGGGGATATGCTGAGACGAACACCTCCTAAAGTTTGAGCATCCGGTCGCGATGACCGGTGTCTCGCCAAAAATGACTTCCTACGGGTAGCTGTAATTTTTTATTTATAAATAAAACATTGAGTTGTTACGTAAGAAAGTCTTGTAAAAGACTTTATTACTGGTATTTACGTTCAAAAGAGGCTTCCGCGGTGAAACACGATCGTCAGGATCTGACTTCCGGTTTAGCCGTGAAGTCCTTCCGTGAGGAGTTTCGAAAGGTAATCGCCGCTTGATGAAATGCTCGTAGTCATAGGAAACGAAGAGTGATACCGAGGGCGTCGATGTGTCTCGATGGGCCTCTTCCTGAAGAGTCCTAAAAACCAGAGGCCGCGAGCCAGAAAGTTTCGCCTTTTACAGCCGAAAATAAACTCAGACGGGGTATTTTGATTGGCTTATGAGTGATCGGCAGAGATGTCGATACCGCATAGGGTAATTGGCTAGTGGTGGGGTCATTTGCCTGTGCTCGTTTGGTGTTCTGTGCGAGTGTGTATTTATTTAAACAATACCTTATGGGCAAGACGGCTCGAATTTCTGTTTCGTCTATCAGGGCTGCAGAGGGACGATTTGGTAGTTCGCGTTCAACAAAAAGCATTCTCAGTCTGTCTATCTGTCGGTATCGTTCGAAAACAAGATAACTTTTTGAAGAGACTGCGGATCGCAGCGAAATTTGGTGTGTGTCTTCTACAAACGAAATGTGTTATAGTTATAGTATTGTATTTGATTTGACTGAAGATCTTTACACAACTCAGTGATGATTCACTGAGAGTTAAAATTTTCATGCACAAAAATGAGGTTAAGCCATTTTACTTAAAATAAAGATTTAAAGTTCGCACTAGGTCTTTGAAATTTTCCATGTCGCTCAAAATCGGCGATTTTGTTTGCCTCCAATCCGAACTCCTACCCGATTTTTTTCATGACCGAATACAAAATATGGTTTAAAATGTCACACCATTTATATATTTTTTGGTTATTGTCTATGAGCTCTAAAAAATCTTCTTCTTTGTAAAAATGTCTGACAAGTTTTAAGTGGCAGAAGAATAGATACCCAGACCCAACTCTATGACTTAACGTTTAAAGATTGCACAAAAATTTGAAAAAAATTTTCATTGCCACAAATCGATATTATCGATTAATCAGTTTTTTTGAAAACCTCCAAAATTTGGGTTTGAAATTTGAATACCTTCGTGGTAATTAAAAATTTTAAACATGCATTTTGAAAAAAACTTATATATGTCGCATCGCAGTCGAAGACGTGATTTGGGCGACGCACTCGACTTTACGATGTTTATGGAGGGTCAAATGACGAGCGTCGAGTGACGATACGTCGCCAAGATATTTAGAAAATACTGACTCTGTTGGTGGTGCGTGGTGCATGTACCACGAGTGGGTTGTATCGCGTAGAGGCCTAGGACAAAAGAATAAGAGAGAAAAGACCAAGAGGTCTCACGGATTGGGATTCATTCCTCCTCGGGTCATCGTATCGGAAAGAGCATATTTTAAAAGAACGGCTCTGCGCGATACACTCCGCTAGCACCGCTATCGAGAGATTTCGTATTGTAACTTTTATTTGCACCTTTTAATCTGTGTATCGAATCATTTAATAAATTCTGTACGCTGTGTCACTGCGGCCGTCAGTGAGATATCAATTGTGTCTTGAGAGCACGCTCTTGCTCTCTCTCTTTTATTTTTGATACACATTATTTGTGTATATCTGACATCAGAAGTGGGATAAAGATCTTTCAACTCAGAGATTCGACGATAAAGTTCACGTGAAAATTGTGAAAACTTTGAAATACGACTATGACTAAAGACAGTGAAAAAAAAGTGCCAGTGTTGCGGCCAAAGACAGTGAAAATAGTGACAGTGTTGTGGTCGAATCCGGTGAAAACAGTGCCGGTGTGATAGCGAAGGACGGTGAAAAAAGTGTTAGTGAGACAGACAGTGTACGATCTCGAAATCGGAAAAGAAAACGATCTCCGGTTTCATCCGAATCGGAACTCGAATCTGATGATTCCGCGCACACAAAAAATAAACGGAGAGACCGTACGTCGAGGCTGGAGGAAGAGAATCTGCGACTGATTGCCTTGCTTACGCGACGAGAACGAGCTCCGATGGACCTCGTTAAATTCGATCCAAAAACGACTGACGCTACCGGCTGGGCAAAAATGGTTGATGAATGGATTCGACGTTACAAACCCGACGATTGGGAAATCGTTCAACACCTGGCTAAAGCCTTCAAGGACGAAGCGGCACAGTGGTTCACTGGCATGGACCCCTCCGGGAAAAGCTAGACCGAGATTCGTGCCGAGTTTATAAGCGCGTATGCAAAAAATAAAAACGTCGCTTCAGAACTTCATTCGATTTGGACCGACGACGCCGAGTTCACGCTCGAAAATTTCATGAAGAGGGGAAGGAAGATCAAAGCGTGGCTCAAGGAACGGAAATCGGTGGACGAGACCGCTACCCAACTGGCTGGATTGTCTTACTCGTTCCAGAACCGATTTGTGCGAAATGTATTCGTACGCGAATCACCTCGCAATCTGCAAGAAGCAATGTCGTACCTCGATGGAAAAACGACCGACCACCATCGACCGCGTGCATCCCTCGGAGCCCCTGGTCCACATACTAAGACTCTGACGCCGCGAGATAGGAAGTCGCACCGTTCAGACATCGAGTGCTACAATTGCGGAAAGAAGGGACATCGTAAGGCTGATTGCAGATCATCTTCGAAGTCACACAGCAGCCAGTCACGGGACAGCAAGGGCTCATATTTCAAGAAGGCGTTGACCTGCTACAACTGCAAGGGAGAGGGTCATATCTCCCCGAACTGTCCAAAGAGGGAAGAGAAAATCGTGAAGCTTTGTAATTTGACCTCTACCGAAAATACTTTGAAGCTGGCTGACGGTAAGTTGTTGACATTTATTTTTGATTCTGGTTCAGACTGCTCGTTAGTAAAAGAGAGTCTGGTGGAAAGGTTGCCCGGTAGGAGACGGTGCGTTTCTACGCGGTTGAGAGGTCTTGGAAATGGATATGTAGATTGTTGTGAGCAAATCTCTGTTTTGGCCGATTTAAATGGCATAAATGTTGAAATTGATTTGTATGTGGTAACGGACGAAACTTTGTCCGTGGATATAATTCTGGGTAAAGAATTGTTAGCAGATGGTGTCTCAGTCACGTTGGACGGAACCATGGTAAAATTTGCAAAAGTAGACAAATTTATTGGCTCGTGTAACTTGGAAATTAGTATCGATGCTGTTGATTGTGATTCAATTAATATGAGAAAAGCACTCGTTGACTTTTTGAGAATGTATGAGAAAAATATGAGTGTCGAGTCCCCCAAGATTCGAGTCACTTCGGGTAGTCTTGAGATAAGATTGAAAGACGAGAACAAGCTCGTGCAGAGACGCCCTTACAAGCTAGGCGATGTAGAACGACAAACGGTGAGAGGTTTGGTTGACAAAATGCTTAAGGCAGGAATCGTTCGGGAAAGTAGAAGCCCATTTTCTAGTCCAATCATCTTAGTAAAGAAAAAGGATGGCTCGGATAGACTATGCGTGGATTTTCGGGAATTAAACTCAAATACGGTAGCGGACCGTTATCCATTACCGCTGATACAAGATCAATTAGATCGTCTGTGTGGAGCGCATTATTTTTCGTCGTTAGATATGGTAGCGGGATTCCATCAGATACCCGTAGAGGAAAACTCGATTGAGAAGCTTGCATTTATTACACCTGACGGACATTATGAATACCTGACAATGCCATTTGGGCTGATGAACGCACCATCCGTGTATCAAAGAGCAATTAACAACGCACTGGGAGAATTGAGATATTCTTATGCAATTGTTTATTTAGATGATGTCCTTATACCTGGCAAAACCGAACAAGAGGCTTTTGATAGACTGAAAATCGTAACGACAAAACTGGCTGAGAGCGGGTTCTCGTTTAATTTAAATAAATGTAAATTCTTAAAAACGCAAATTGAATATCTGGGATACACTGTATCGAACGGAAAGCTGAGGCCCAACCTTCTAAAAATCGAAGCACTGGTGCAATCGCCCATCCCTCGAACGCAGACCCAGGTAAGACAGTTGCTGGGACTAGCATCTTATTTTCGTAGATTTATACCAAAATTCTCACAGACAGCAGCCCCTTTGTATAGGCTTACCGCAGGCAATACGAAGACAGTACAATGGACAAACGAACACCACGAAGCTAGGACAAAGCTCATTGAATTTTTAACGTCGGAACCGTGTCTCCGAATATTTGACCCTAGCCTACCTATCGAATTACATACTGACGCTAGTGCCCTCGGGTACGGCGCTGTGTTGCTTCAAGTCCTCAACAAAAATAAACATCCAATCGCTTACTACAGCAAACGCACTATAGACGCTGAAACTCGTTATCATTCGTACGAACTCGAGACCCTCGCAGTCGTAAACGCGATAAAACATTTTCGACAATATTTGTTCGGTCGTAAATTTTTGGTTGTCACAGACTGTAACTCACTAAAGGCCGCGAGCCTAAAGAAAGATCTAACACCACGTGTGTATCGTTGGTGGGCATTTTTACAATCTTTTGATTTTGAAATTGAATATCGCGCGGGTGAGAGAATGAAACACGCGGACTTTCTGTCGCGAAACCCTGTTTTGGATAAAAGCGTAATGAAGGTGACAAAAGTCGAGATGAACAAAATAATAGAATTGGCCGATGACTGGTTGATTGTCGCTCAGCAGAAAGACGACGAAATAAAAACTTTGTACCGGGAAGTACTAGACGGATCAGAGAAAACGAAAACTTACACGATTAAAGACAAAATCTTGATGCGAACGATAGAGAGAAAGGGTAGACAAATCACATTACCCGTAGTACCCAGGTTGATGGTATGGTCGCTCATACATCATGTACACGCGAATATTTGTCATTTAGGATGGGAAAAGACGTTGAACAAATTGTACGAACTTTATTGGTTTCCTAACATGTCAAAGCAAGTAAAGAAATTTGTGGCAAATTGTATTTTGTGTCAAACTTGCAAGTCGGTATCGAGACCATTACAAGCACAGCTACATCCAATCGAAAAAGACAATATTCCATGGTCAACAATTCACATAGACATATCGGGAAAATTATCAGGCCCGTCTGGGAAAAAAGAATATGTTTTCGTAATCATAGACGGATTCACGAAATTTGTAACATTGAACTGGATTAATCGTTTGGATACAGAAACAGCAATTAATCAGATTGAGAAACATTCGTGTATTTTTGGGGCACCAAGACGAATCATTTGTGACCAAGGTTCAGGATTTACAAATGCGCGATTTAAGGAATTCTGCAACGAAAAGAATATTTTGATTCATTTAATAGCTTCGGGAACACCGAGAGGTAATGGTCAGGTTGAAAGAGTTATGTCAACCATGAGGAATATGTTATCCATAAGCAAAGCTCAGGGAAAACAATGGCAGAACGAATTAGGCAGAGTGCAGCTTGCAATAAATTCAACCGTTCAGAAAACGTTGGGAAAAAGTCCCGCTGAGATTTTGTTTGGAACTAAAATAAATGCGTTAGAGATCGAACGTATAAAACATGACAGTGTAAACACAGATAGTGTTAAGTTAAGCGAGATCAGGGCAGAGGCTAGCAATAGTATTGCAGCGGAGGCCAAAAAGGAAAAAGAAAGATCTCATCGAAAAAATAAAGTGGTCAAGCCATTCAAAGTTGGAGATTTTGTAATGGTCAGGAATAATGACAGGATAAAGACAAAGTTGGACGCAAAATATCGTGGTCCGGTAGAAGTCATTGCGGTGCTACCGAATGATAGGTACCTGGTGAAGAAAGTAGGCTATGGATTGAGAGGCCGAAATAGCATTAAAGTTTCTCATGACAAACTGATCGCAGCTCCGGGAAACGAGGCGAGTCAGGATAACAGTGTCGCAGAAACGGAAAAATAGGTGAGAATAAAATTGTATGTCAATTTGTGTGATGCAATTCGAGAAATTGTCTCAGTGCATGATCATGAGTGCAAACATGGGGTTTTTGCAAAAAGAGAATTGTCGAACAGATGCAGTCTGGTTCTGTTGGTTTCCGAATTCTGTTGAAAATTCGCAGAGAACGTGTGGTTCTGGTTGAATCGGGTTTATATGTAGAAATCTGAAGAGAGCACGAGGCTCTGTTGGTTATTAATAACGTTTCAATTCAAAAGTACGACTTCGGCTTTCGATGCTCGCTGGACTTGATCACCCAGAATCCTCGAACCCAAAGATGTTACTTGAGAATGATCCGAGTATTAACTTGTGAGCAATAGTTAGAACATGTATGGATGCGCAAGGCATGCCTACAGAGCTATTGCGAGTGAACAAAAATAGTTAGAACATGTATGGATGCGCAAGACATGCCTACAGAGCTATTGTAAGTAAAACAATAGTTAGAAAATGTATGGATGTGAGAGACATGCCTGCAGAGCTATTGTGAAGGGTAGAACGATAGTTAGAACATGTACGGATGCGAAAGACATGCCTACAGAGCTATTGTAAGTGGACAATGGTTAGAAATTGCACGGATGCGTGGGGCATGCCGGCAGAGCCATTTATGTCTTGGTAATTGGACTTGCAGTGCGACTGTAGAGTATTCAGAAAAATAAATAGATAAAATGCCGCATGGCGATAGAGTGTCAAAAGAGAAAATAAATTAAAGAAATGATGCCCGTGAGGCAGAAACGTGTCGGGAAAATACAGCAAAAGCATAAAGGATGCAGACGGATTTGTAAAGTCAGGAAAGCCGAACGTAAACTAATGCTCGTTTGTTCGATGCCTGTTTTTGTGTTTCAGAAGTAAATTAAATGGATAAATACTGGGCACTCGAGACGCGTGCTAGTCAGTATGGCCGTGTCGCATCGCAGTCGAAGACGTGATTTGGGCGACGCACTCGACTTTACGATGTTTATGGAGGGTCAAATGACGAGCGTCGAGTGACGATACGTCGCCAAGATATTTAGAAAATACTGACTCTGTTGGTGGTGCGTGGTGCATGTACCACGAGTGGGTTGTATCGCGTAGAGGCCTAGGACAAAAGAATAAGAGAGAAAAGACCAAGAGGTCTCACGGATTGGGATTCATTCCTCCTCGGGTCATCGTATCGGAAAGAGCATATTTTAAAAGAACGGCTCTGCGCGATACACTCCGCTAGCACCACTATCGAGAGATTTCGTATTTCAACTTTTATTTGCACCTTTTAATCTGTGTATCGAATCATTTAATAAATTCTGTACGCTGTGTCACTGCGGCCGTCAGTGAGATATCAATTGTGTCTTGAGAGCACGCTCTTGCTCTCTCTCTTTTATTTTTGATACACATTATTTGTGTATATCTGACATATATAAATTAGTATTTTCATATGCTTTAGTATATTTTAGTATTTTCTTATGTCTTATCACCGTACGTGCCCCTATTTCAATATTTTCATGACTGATTACTTACGATGCCTCAAATCGATATCTGTCCAGGTGTAACGGTCCTGTAGTACCCTATATAATAAACCTAAATCCTCACTTCCTACACTAGTTTGGTACACTAGTATCACACATTCCATTGTCACTATAACTCGGTTTCACGCTTAAACCTCGGTCCTCAGCTAAAGCTAATCTCTTTTCCATCTAACCCCTCTAAGTGCCAGCGTCGTAACTCGTAAAGTCTTGCACCTTTTCGCATCGCTCTTCCATCACAAAGGAAGCCAAAATTCATAAAGATATAATTACGTATAGGGGAGACTTTAGGCATTGTGTGAAATTTCAAGGAAGCAACGTGTAAGTTTTAACTTATAACTTTTTTTCCTACGTGTATTGTAAATCCCAAATTATTCGTTGTGACGAAACATTTTGCGTCTCGTCACCCGAACGGAGTGTATTCGTTCAGGGGGTCGGATTTACGACCCTGGGACGACGCGCGCTCGCTTTGTCGCGCATCCGAGACGGAGAAATTTGGAATATCAGGTTACCTCGGGAGTTGACAATTTGGCAACTCTGCGGCTATCTGTTGTTCCGCGACTTGGTTTGGCTTCCTGAGTTTATGACCCTCTTGTTCGTCGCCTCGAAGGGGAATATTAGAGTTTCTCTGTTTTATTATATTATCGCGTCTGTTTTTTAAGCCCGTTCCGTTCAGCTCTCTTAGCGTTCCGTAAAGTAAATATTCGGGTCATTAAATTCTGTTATAAGCAAGTGCTTCGTCCGTAATTTAAGAAAGTATTTTGGTTCTGGTTTAGTTCGATAAATATTTGCGTCCCCTTATTTTTTTTGGGTTGGCTCTCTCTGTCGGCTATCATATGGCTCCTTTATTTCGGGCTCTCTCTACATTTTAACAACTATGTAAGGCTCTCTGCGTTTCCGGACGGGTGATCGGCGTTTATCTCGGCATTGACATTATTTTTGGTACTCGGGAGACCGGTCATCTCCCGTGGTTAGGCTTGTTCGGAACTTTTAGAGTCGGGAGTTCGTCCGTAAGGGGCAGGCGGGTTGCCTAACATCTGCACCCGTGGTCATGGATGCCGGGGATCGAGCTGGAGAAACGACCGAAATGCAATTGGCTTTTTCGGTTTTGCGTCAGACGCAAAACTGCGACAGTCAATTCCAAGGAACATTCCAACGGAAAGGTGCGACTCTCATAGGCTATTTAGGTTTTGCGTCAAACGCTAAGATATTGCGTCAAGTACAAAATCGCACCTCTGTAACGGTTTTCGGGTATTCATTGTATTTTAAACGATTTGACGCTTGGCCTCGGATGATTCTGATAATGATGAGGAAATTCATGGAAATGAGAATGAAGATGATGATATGGAAGTCGAATACGATTTCCAGAATATCGAAACAAATAAAGAGATTTTGTATCCTATAAAATACCTTGTCTCACCTTTTTGGCAAATTTAATCCAACCCTTCATAATTCATCATTTATAATTGTAATAATCATTATAATATTTCATCGAAAAAAACAGCACGATAGTATCAAACTTGGAAGAAATTAAACGATTCGATTCACAAAACGTTTTTTGTAAATCTACATACTTTAATATTTAAACTCTTTTCGTACTAACTTTACCTCTACAATTTACTATATCAAACAAATATATATATATATATATATATATTTAAATGAATAAACAAATAACATAAAAAAATACATGTGTAAATTTACAAATAATACAGCAGTTTGACGATTTTATCACACCCATACAGCATGACTGCCTTGTATATGTCAAAAATACTTCATATAGATAAAGACATTTATGGGACGTATTTGTGATGTCGATAAGACAATCATGCTGTATGGTCATCTGTGCGAACGGGAACCTTGTAGTGCAGTCAATGTATACGAATAAATGGCCGAGAAATGCAAATGAACCGAGAAAGATGATTTTTGGAAATGAAGACGGACCGCCATTTTACGACCCAAAAAAATTTAGTTGCAAAATAAATTTCATGCGTATTATTCATACGTATCTGCTGCTCTATTTATTGATATTGTACTTGAATAATTTCCTATAGAACCCTAAATTCGTAACAATATTATATCTATACAACCACGCCAGCTATGAAATCGAACCTTCACGTGATTTTTCAACTTTACGGGGCGCTACAAGTCGTGATGTTTGTCCTAGGAAGAAAATTAAAATACTAAATTATAGATTTCAACATGTTGTACAAGTTTCATAGTGGACATTTTTTCGATATGTATAACGAGAAAGGAGGAAACAGCAAAAAACCAAATTTCAACTCCTTAATTTTTTGCTCCCTAATTCGGTAACTCGAAAACGATCACGGTGTGTGAAAAGTTTATAGGACCTTAATTGTAGAGAGGGAAACAAGTAACGAAAAAGTATATAAGCACAATTTCCGTGTCATGACGGAGAACCGCGTTATCGCGAAGAAACTGAAGATCGCTAAAAAACCGAAATCGATCGTACGCAAGGATTTGTCAACTTTACGGGGCACTACAAGTCGTAATTTTTGTCTGAAAAAAAAAAATTTAATTGTAGGTTTGAAAATGCTCTACAAGTTTTATATGACTATTTTTTTTATATCTATAACGAGAAACGTGGAAATGGCAAAAAAATAAGTTTCAATCTCTCAATTTTTTACTTTCCAGTTCAATATCTCAGAAACGATCAACGATAGAGGAAAACTTTCAGGGACCTTAATTGTAGAGCGAAAAAAAAGAACAAAAAAGTATCTTTGTACAATTTGCGTATCATAGCGTATAACCGAGCTATGCCGGAAAAACTAAATTAACCCGTCTTTTCAAGATGGCGGCGAAAGCTCATGAGAAATCTTGTTCGAAAATTTGAACTTAAGCTTTTCTAAGCCTCCCCAACAACATATAAAAAAATCGACATTTTCGGTTCATTTGCATTTCCAAATGTATATGCCGACTGGACTATTGTGGCTCAAATAGTTCTCGAGCAGCCGTTTCAATTTTTCAGCGCCAGAAATAACCCACAAACACACACACACACACGTGCGCGCATGGACGCTACACACTCATGCTTTCACGCTGACGAAATATGTACGTCTCTTTCTAACAGAGATTCCCAACTCTTATTTTGTTAATATTCAATCGTAATTTTCGGATAGTTATACAACGAATAAAAAAAAATTCTCTGGAAAGTTAGATTAACTCTTACTAAAAAATATGTAGCAAAAAAATTCAAGATATATACCAATTTAATATATTTTCGAAAATACGAAAAATAACATACAATTCTTTTTTATGTATTTTTTTGTCCCTAACAACTTTTGTTTGAAACTTTTTTCGCTAAAGTTATTAGATTCTGAATTAAACGGTTTTTTCCCCCTTTAATCGCCTTTTTCGCAATGTTCTCGGAGGTTGATTGCAAAAAAATTACCACCATTCGATTCAGGGTCATCGATTTACCTTTACATCAAGTTCGCGGATTTGTGGCTAAAAAGTGCTACCTTTCTTCGTTTTTTATTGGCCTAATTGTCGCAATATTCGCCGAGAACCTCGCCATCGTTCGTTCTCTCTCTAACCTTCGTCAAGCAGGGCTTGAACCCTCTCCCCGCGCACCCCGCGAGTCGACGCGAGAGGTGCCGGCCTAAGAAGAAGAGCCGGCGAAAATCAATGGCCCGAGCGGCAACGAGTGACCCCGGAAACGCACGAGTATGCCCAGGACTTCACCAACGGGTTAAGAGTGGGGATTATCGACCCACCGAGAGCAAGGATCGGACATCGGGAGTCAATCACCGTTCGGAATGTGACATCGCGTGACGCATTTTTACCAGTGCTCTCTCGAGTGTCGCCATCCATCTCGCCGCTACCTTCGTACATCTCCATTGATTTTCCATCATCGTTCACCTACGGCATCAACCATCCACCGCCATCTTGCGATCATCCGGTACGATTTCCTTGCGTTGCGGCAGAGAATCTTCGGTGAGGTACTCCCTCCTTTTTCTTTGCACGGGTAGTAGCCTCGTTCTTTCTCGATTAGCCGTGTGGCTGTTAATTTTGGTAATTTCATTATTTTCGGGTTTTTGTTAATTATTGAGATTTAGTCTCGTACGAGTTTGTTAGTGGGAAACGAGCCGGTTCCCGGACTGTGGAACGAAGTTTCTGCCCCATTATCGCCACTTGTTACATTACTTTTTGTATTTTCCATTTCGTTGTTTTTCATTAGCAATCGAAGTCGGATTTCGGGATTTTTTTTATTAAGTGAATTTGTGTTATCGCGTTCAAGTTTGTTACTGATTCGCTCTTTATACTGGTTTTCGCGTTCCTTTTCTGATTATTTTCACGTTTTGATTATTTGGGAAAAATACCGCTTATTGCACCGCTACCCCTGTTTTTCGCTTGCCCGTTATCTTCGAACCCTTTGACATCGTTACCCCTGGTTATTATTTCGTTATTTCCCGACCCGTTATCTTTGAGATTTCGTATCTCGGCTATCGTTACCCCTGGTTATTATATCGTTATTCCCTGACCCGTTGTCTTTGAGATTTCGTATCTCGGCTATCGTTACCCCTGGTTATTATTTCGTTATTTCCCTGACCCTTTGTCTTTGAGATTTCGTATCTCGGCTATTGTTACTCCTGATTATTATTTCGTTATTTCCCAACCCATTATCTTTGAGATTTCGCATCTCGGCTATCGTTGCCCCGAATTATTATTTGCATTATTCCCTTGGCCATTACCTTCGAGGTTTTCGAATCCCCGTGAGATTTACCCCTTTGGTGCGTTAAGTCGGTAACCCGTGAGATTGGTTTTGTATTAAATTCAGGGTTATTCGTCCGTATTGTTCTTTTGGTTACGTTTTTGCGTCATTTTGTTCCTGCTGGAAACTTTTAAATTTAATCTTATTTTTCCCGAGGCGAAATTTCAGGTTATAATCCTTGTATTTCAGTGTTTTGTTAATTTTAGTAATTCTAGTCATTCGATTCGATTTTTTTGTTCTTTTTGTTAAATCTTGTATTTGAATTTGTTGCGTGCGTTGCGGTCGTTAGTTACGTTACGGCTGGCGTAAATTCCGTTAGGTTATTAATTTTGTTAATTTTAAGTTTGATTATTCTATATATTATCGCAAAATGCTGATTCTATTCTTTTCTATGAATCTTCCAAGTGCGTCGTAACCGATCTTTCGTTATCGTTGGCAGTGTTGCCGCGCCACCTAATTACATGTTTTCTTGTACAATCGCGGATCTCTTTGTACAACCCCGCCGTATAAAGTGCGGGTGGTTTCCGGGATCAAATAAATAATTTGCACAGTTTCCCGAGTCATCGTATTTTGCTTATTCGCCCAAAAATATCGCCCCTCTACCATTGTCGGAAGTATGATCTGAGTTGCCGAAATCTTTTGCCGAACGTTTTTAACTGGGTTCATTTGGTAGTAAACGGCGAGAGGGAAAAATAAAATAAGCCGTTTTCTTTACGGGAGCGGTGGTGACGAGCGAATTTCATTCGTTACCTGGCGCCTATCTCTTGTCCATTTGGTCGGTACTTCCGACATTTTGGGAGAGTTGGTTACCTCTCCACCTTGGTATTCATTTCTTTGGGTTTTGTTACTGTTAATCGAGCCACGTTCGGAACCCACGTGACGGGGAGTAAATAATCCGTGACATCCTATAATTCTAAATTAGATCAAATATATTATGACGGAGTTTTCTTCAACCCGATTAGTCTTGAACCGGTAGTTGCTGCCCTGGTATTCAATTTTACTTCATAACGAACGATAGCGTGTATGGAAATATGTTCCACCATCGCTTTTGAAATTCTCCACCATCACATCCCCTGTATCTCGACGCGATAACAGGGCTCAACACAACTAAAGCGGCACAGAGGGGTCCTAACCCATGCCCGTAACCTAAACTCTCCGTCCGTTCTTCGCGTCATAATCTATCTTCTTTGGGGGGTCGATATCGCAACCGAACCCCTGTCAATTCGTGGGGCATTTTAATCGGGGGCTCTTATCTACCGAGCACCTTGTTTCTGTGAGCCATACTCTTGACGATAGATTCGAGCACACCGACCATTTGTCTAAATAACATAACTAAATCATACTGAACGATTTCCGAAATTACACGAGCAACTGAATCAGTGCGCGAGCAACAAACAATGAATAACTATAGTGAATCGAAAGGTCAGCAAATAGAGAGCATTACTGTAGACGGGAGTATATAGTTTTGTATTACTGGTACGCGAGAAGGCACGGTTGGAAAAAAGTAGAAATAAAATTACCGATCGAGGCTAAAATCGGCGGTATATACGCGACAAAGTGTGAAAGCGACACAATCGTGAAATAAAGTGATTAGCGAAAATTACGTGTTTCAGAACGTTGAAATTCGACTCAGGAAGGGTGAATGAATATCTGGGATACAACGTGGTTTCCAACAAATGACGTTACACTTTCTTAGACAATGTATCGTTTTAATACTAAATTACAGAAATTTATAGTAGTGAGAGATGAGTCTGGGTCTATCGTATGACGTATGGAAGGTTTGACGCCTACACGGACACACTGCCTGAGTCTGATTTACCACGTCCTTTAAGTAGGTTAATAGAGTAGTAGAATTCGATTTGAGAACGGTGAGTGAACGGAAGCCCTGACGCTACATTTCGCTGGAGTACACTGCTTAGTCCGTAACATTTCGCCCGCCTCGTCACGGACGAAATGGATGCTGTTGTAACGTTCTGACTTACAACTTTCCCATCTCGGTCAAGGAGAGGACCCTCCCTCTTTACACGTTTTCGAGATAAGTCGATAACAGCCAGGGAGTTGCGCTATTTCGAGCCTAACCTTGCGGAAAATTGCTCGGGGATGGGCGGACAATGCAAATTTAAAAGTGGGTAGGGGAAGATAAGAATATTCTTAAACGTGGGTAGGGGAAGATAAGAAGGTATGTTAACATTTCACGAATTTTCATGAATAATGATAAGACATGAAACCAAAAGTATTAGGATAAATTTGAATGATCGTTTACATATAAGATTTTATACGCGTACCGAGAGCAAGAACGACGCTCAGGGCATGAACGAACGTTGAGGTCATGTATGACTATGAAAATGATTGCCGCTGTGATCAAGATTGTTACACAAAAATAGGTGTAGTGAGGTTAGAGAGCCTTAATAAGGGAGAAAATACACAGATGGATGATTTTCATGGATACTCTCCCGTCGATGTTCCATACACATCAATAAAGCCATTAGAACAATGGCAACTATTAGATTATCACTATTGTCACAAGGGCAATTCGAACTTGAAGTTCCTCCATATTGGCTATAAATGGCTGAGGTAATTCAATAATAATAAAAAAAAGAGATAATGGAAATTTAATTAATGCGCCCTCAAATCATCGCAGAAACCGAAATGAAACGAAATTAATCTCGAGACTGAGGAAAATTAAGCGCGTGGAGTACCTCTTGGACACCGTATAGCTTTGGGGTGCATGCTCGGCGCGTGAGAACAACTAACGGGTGCAAATCTGGAAAAACACGTCGAAAATGTAGGAACAATAAAAACACGATCGGAGCAAGGGAAGTGATCGAAGTAAAGCAATCACGGATATTACACGCAAAGTAAAGCCCCTGCATGGAAAAGAACATTGACTCTAAATTAGTTATACAGCATCTCAACAACTTCCGCAGAGAATTTTTCATTGTGAACAATAAACTTGCTCATGGGAGAGATTGTCATCCGGGAAACGAGACGATGAGACATGGCGCACGTTGAAACAAATAAATTGCAAAAAACCATTTTCGTATTTACTCGTGCGATGAAACAGAATGCAAACGAAAACAATATAATGAAAGTCGAAATAAATAATAGGAAGACGCTCTGACATGAACCAATGGAAACCCTCTGATGCTTCTGCAAGTCGCTGATAATTGATGCTAAGTGTCCGCAACAGGGAGCGATAATTGAATCAAAATTCTTTTGTCCTTTCAGAAATGAGAAATGAAGGGAAGAAAACGCTGGCGATGGTATGAACACACGTTTCCGCTTCACAAATCTTTTATTGTTCCATTAACACAAAAACTGTCACGTCACATATTTTAGTCTTCTCGTTCCAATAAGGGATGAATACAAATACAATTTCACAGAAGGCAAAAGTAAAATAAATTAAAATCTACGGTGGTGCAGAGATGAAAACTAACTATTCTTTATGTCGATCCCGAAAAACTTCTTGCTACTCCGATACTACTCTTGCGATACTGATGAACTGAATTGACCAAACTGGCCAATTAAAAACTAAAAAAAGAACAACTGTCTTGAACTGAACTGACCGAACTCCTGAACTGGACTAAAACTCTCTGAACAACTGCCCGAACTAAAAAAAAACTGCCTGAATTGCGCTATGATCCGTCATTATATAGACTTCGTTAGACTGCTTAGCTTCGGTGGTGGGATAGTGCGCCCTCTTATTACATTTAACTTACATCTACCCTTAACTTTACTTCACATCATTCCTACATCCCTTACGATAATTAATTTGCAAGTTAAATTCTGATAAACCCCGCTCTCTTGTTTTGCTCATAGTCTTCTAACAAAAGTCATTCCATCTCTTTCATGCTCACACATTTCCACATTCTCTCCTCTCATTCTAACATCCATACTCTTATTGTTAGTATAACTCTCGCTATCTCTCTCATACTCATGCTCCGGACCATCTCTCCTTCTCTCTCGTTCTACCCTTCATTTCGAAAGCGCTCTGGGTCAGTATGTCTTTACGCATGGCCTGACCCCTCCTGCACTTTCCCTATTCTCATACCATACTCTCGTTCGCTCTACATATGATTTCTCTGTCTCACACTCATTCTCTGCATACATCTCTCTTCGTCACAATTTTCCCCTTTTTTGGTTCTTCACGGTGTCGTTCGTTTTCTTTCTTATTTGGCTTCTCTCTGTCTCTCTCTTTATATTCTTTTCTGATACTATTTCTTGCAATTGCGTATCAAAGTTAATATTGCAATTTACAAATTTTAATCTTTCAGCGTATAAGGGTTTATTAAAATACATGCAATATTTATTCATCCGTTAACATCGTTACTCTTTCCAAGATGTAAAATATTCTCGTTTTATCATGCGTAATTTTTCTAATTGAATCGAAATCATTTCGGATGATACTGTTTTTTTTTAAATCGAAAATAGTGTCAGCATTTTTACGCATGCTCCTCAAATTCATTCGCAATCATCATTCATCTCTTTTTCATGCAAAAATTAACTGCAATCTTTGTTTTCAGCAAACACATTCTGCCTACATTATTAATAAACTATATTAATTACTTTATGGTTTTTTCCGAACATTCCCACGAGCACTAATCGGTCATTTAACTTCTACAATTTAGTCTGTTCATATTTCGGCTGGTAAAGAAAGAGCTCATTGTTGAGGGCGCATTCGTTCATTGTACCGTTTTTCTCTCTATATCTTTATGTCGGGGTCTATATCCCTCGACGTTGGTCGGTCGTGTATCACTGTCTCTAGTCATTGCAGGCTAGCTATTGCCATATGCAGTGTAGGTGGGAAAGAGATCGTGTTGTCTCGTGGTGACTCGTTCGAAGAAGACCGCCATGGGCACGAGGGTAGTTATATTGCTGTTCCGGTCCCAGGGACAAAGCTCTTCAGGCCGTGTATCGTCACTTCAATCGAACTCTATGCCATGTGAACATTTTATAAATATTCCCACAGTCATAGTTTCGTGTTCCGGGTCTGGATAACGTCTCTTTCTCTCAGCGGATGCTTACAACCAATTGAAATCATTGATTTCACCAGAGGTTCTCGGAAAACGTTTGTTGAATTTATAACAGCGTCGAAGGTTCGGGTGACCATTCAAATTCTTTCTTCGACGAAGGTTCCTTGTTCATTGTTCAACCACCACCCTGATTTATCGACCACGTGCGAGACTCATGCACGCCATCTTTAGCTGTTATGGTTTCCATCTCCGTCTTGAATGTTCTACTCTGAAGATCGTACTAACAAATTGAACTCCCCTTAAACAACCGTCACATATGCAATATTGAATAAAACTAACGTTGAAGGCTCGAATAAATAAAACAGAATGTCTAAAAGAAATATAATCTCAGAAGGAGAATATATATAACTCTGGATAGAAGTGAGTAACGAATAAACAAATTGACCAATCGGAGCTCATGCGAATTTCCATATTAGGATCAAATAACTTCGCTCGCAAACATACCACGCAATATTTATCTCTTTTACCTCTGACGACCAGACCCAGGTATCATGCTCAAGCTTTGACTCTACATTACTGCTACAATACAGTTTCACTCGCGCACTTTCGGGAAATATAGTCATATAGTTTTATTGTCTAGAAAAGGGAAACACTATTCTTTTCACTTGTAAAGAAATGCACGCCCTTTTATCACCATCACACTCGGGTATATTGGTGTACACGATACTATGGCACCATAGTATCTGTGAGGGGATGGATGTATCCGTGGCCTGGTGTAGTGCCACGCGCGCATGAAGATTTCGATGCATGGATCTCAAACGCTGTGGCACAAAGGCCCACCAACGTTTAGAGTAACCCTATGCTATCTCGAAGGTTTTCTCGCTAGCTCGATCGATGTTTCCTCTTAACGTTGATGATAGAGAAATTGTTATTTTTCACCATCGACATTGCTGGGGCCGTTGTGTCGCCGGCTAGAGGATTATGTCGGTGCGTGATCGTGTTGGTGTGAGTGACTAGCTCGATGCATACTCGCACTCTTATTCTGTGTCGAGAGGAGAAAAAAAAATTATCTTCCTCTCTCATGATTGTTCCATACAAGCAGTGCATCGAGTTTGATGGAACAAAAATTTAAATGTTTCTTACGCGAAGGAATAAAGATCCCACCAGATAATGAAAAAAAATCTATATATTTTAAGAGGTCGAACACCCTTGAACATCTACTTCTTGCGCCCTACATTGAAAACTTGTGAATCGATCGGAATGAAAATTATGTTGTTTTCTTGCGGAAATAAAATTGAAGTTGACGTATTATTGTATTTGTACAACACAACAGTTTTAAGGGGGTATCCCTATTTGAGTTTTTACATTCCAGGTGTCTCCTTGTCATTCCAAATGTGTTGTCCGATAAGAACTCCTCGCATTAAGCTAAAATTAATGCTTCACCGTTTTCTTTGTTATTTTAAGGGGTTGAAACACCCTTGAACATCTACTTCTTGCACTCTACATTGAAAACTTGCGAATCGACTGGAATGAAAATTATGCTGTTTTATAGCCGAAATAAAATGGAAGTTCACGTATTTTTGTATTTTGCAATAAAACAGTTTTAACCCTTATGTGTGCAACCAATTTTTCGTACGTCGATGTGCGATCAGGGTACCTGGGTACCCACCTCCAATTTTAATTACTTTTTCAGTTCAAATGTGAACAAAATCATTATAAATCGATTCACTTAATTGAATAAACATATTTAAAAAGTAATTAAGATATACTCGTATTTAGGTATAATTTCATTATAAATTTTATTACAATCTATCATAAAGTGGCGCGCCAGTGCCATAAAAAGCGATCGAAAAGGGGATTTCGGGGATTCCACAGGCATTTATTGGTTTTACCGAGCGCCAGATGTTCAAGATGATCGATATCATTATTCCCTACACGAATCAAAAAGCTGAGGAGGTTTATAGAAGATGCAACGCAGAGAATCGCAATTTGACTCGATCCTGGCGACCGGTAACAATGCAAGAAATGTACGCTTTTATTGGGATTTTGATTTGTTCTGGGGCCAATAATTCAAATACGGATCATGTCAGTGAAATGTGGAAAACAACTTCATATCTTCTTTACCGTGCGGCGATGGGTTACAAAAGATTTCGTGCGTTATTATGATTCGTTCGGTTCGACAATTCTAATACGCGTGGGGAACGAATACGAGAAGATAAAGCTGCACCTATACGCGATGTATGGGTAATGTTGAATTCGAATTTGAGTAAGATGTATAAACCGACGGGAAATTTAATGATTGATGAGCAGCTGTCGGGGAGGGTCGGGCAAAGTGGCCACCTTAACCTTCAATGACTGTCTATTAGCTAAATATCAACATTTTTTACGTTACTTTATTAGTTTATTCTTTGTAACTAATATAGTTTTGATATCACATTGTTATTTTGACTTATATCAAGATATTTAATAGTTTTTTTTAAGTTTAAAGCCGAAATGGGAATTGACCACTTTACCTACCTAGGTTGGGTAAAGTGGCCTACATAAACCCACGAAGCAGGTAGAGTGGCAGTCTTAATAAAATGTAATGGAAATGCCTCAAATGTCTCAATAAATGTTATTCTTAAGAACAAAAAACGCAAAGAAAGCCATCATCTTCGTCATCACAGCCTGAGCACGCTCCATGGGCCCATCGTTTACAAATAGAACACTGTATCCAGCCATCATCATGTTTTGACTTATTGTTAGACCAAACTTCCCCGCAGTAAAAGCATTCAGGGTCGTCATCATCAGTGTTGGCGCGTTTTTTAATTTTTGTTTTAGATTTTTTGGCAGTTTCCGTTGGAACAATAGCAAGTTTAGATACCCTCTTTGGTGCTTTCTTTAGTTTCTGTTATTTTTTTTCTTCTTGCAACTCGTTTTTGGGGGTGGGCAGGTGGGTGATAGCACCCACCTGCTTCTTTCCCTTCTTTGCAAGTATTTTAGAGCATTTGCTCTGCACTGTGGTAAAGCCAGACTCATCCACATTAAAAATACGATGAGGTGGATAGTTTGTTTTAGACCTCAACTCTTCCAGACGGTCAACATATTTCGTAACACTAACTTTATTGAAATCTTGTGCTCGAGCAAGAGAGGTTGCTTCTGGGCTTCTCAGTGTCAGTTCCCGATGACGTTTTCTAAAAGCAGAAGTCCATGTTTTTTGAGCCATTTGAGTATCTTTGTTGAATTTATGTTTTATATTATTCCGTTTCGCCAACTGATACGCTAGTTTCCTTACATTCTGCAATATTAACCCACAAAACCACTTTTCCATTTCTAAAATGTTGTACTAATTCTTCTTGTTGCTTTGCACCAAAAGTAGAACGGGAAGACCCCAATACTTTTCGATTTTCAACAGCGTCTTTGTTTGTTCCTTTTACACGCCGTTTGAGCGTCGATCGAGGAACATTGAAAACTTTGCTAGCCTTCAAGAAGCCTATTTCTTCGTTTTTTACAGCTCTTATAGCTTTTTCCATTGCATCCGGGTCCCATGTATGCTGCTGCGACATCCTGTTATATGTACTTGTCATATCTAAATGAATACAAAACATGATTTATATTTACTGGACAAATTAGCACTAAGACGGGCAAAGTAGCCTACCAGGTCACTTTACCTACCTAGAGACTAGGCCACTTTACCCGAAACGGAACGCGGCGAAAAAAAGAGATGATTCATTGTCAAATGAGGTTATATTGTCTTGCTTTGTCGTGAAATAAATAGTTCATTAGAGGGACTAAACCGGTAAATATTATATTGCTTTTCATTTATATTAAATACAGTAACATATTGCAATGTTTAAACCTCTTACCTTAGATAATGAACCACAAAAAACACGTTTTTCGTTATAAAATCTTTCTGTGTGAACTAAGCGTGTCAGTGCATACTGGAGCAACGTGGCATCGGCCAATGAATTATTTCCACACGCTATTGACAAATGGCGCTTATTGGTTGGTTCTTAAAAAGAAGGTGGCCACTTTACCCGCCTGGGCCACTTTAACGAAGCTTCCCCTATCCTTGTCGTGGACACACCAAGTTCACACAGTATATTCCCTCTCAGCCGGCTAAATACGGCATCAAAGTATGGTGGATTTGCGATGCGGGAAATTCATATCGTTTATCGGGAATGATGTATACGGGTAAAATTGGCAACGTTCGTGAAAAAAATCGAGGAGAGAGAATTGTAAAAGAACTTGTAGCTCCATTCAAAGGAAGCATCCGAAATATTACGATGGATAATTTCTTCACTTCTCTACCTCTCGCTAAACACTTATTATCTTTGAAATTGACAATTACCGGTACTTTGAGGAAAAACAAATCATACATTCCCAAAGAAATGGCTGCCAATAAATCTAGAGCGGAATTCTCTTCTCTCTTTGGTTTTCGCGAACGCGACATTGCACTTTGCTCTTATGTCCCAAAAAAAAACAAAGCTGTGATCTTACTTTCTACAACACATTGCGACACTACTGTTAACGACGATGCAAAGAAAAAACCGCATATGATCGAACATTACAATAAATATAAGATTCACGTCGACACGATGGACCAAATAGTGACGCGATACACCACGCATAGGCGCACTCAGAGGTGGCCTCTTGCATTTTTTTCAACATTATTGATGTCGCTGCTCTTGCAGCATACATTATTTATTATGAAAATAATAGTATGCTCAAGAAAAGAACGAACGAACGTTGTACTTTCTTGCGCCAATTGAGCGAAGAGCTTGCGAAAACGGTGATTGAGGATCGCTCTTCGAACATTCAAATCACGCGACATCACTCGGCGAGACTCGCGATCGAAAGCATGATACGATCTTCAATCTCTGCTTCTACTTCTGCCATTAGAGAAACCGAGACTCGCGATTGTTCTGGGCGAAAAGCAGTTACCGGCTTATGTCATATTTGTTATAAGTTAACCATTAAGGGAGAACACCACTGTGACCCCCTGTTTTTTTTCACATTTTTCAAGAATTTTTTTTTTTGGAAAAAAAAGAGATATTTGAAAATTTTTTTTGGGTTTTTATCCTTGTTTATTAATGTATCGAAAAACATTTTTTTCACATTTTTCACGCCGCATGGTGGTGCTGGGGAAGCTCTCGCGTTAGGTGCTGTCATTTCCGCGGCACGCAGCAGAACTCTCTTCAACGTCGATCTGAAAAAAAATACCGAGTGTTTTCGTTAATAATATGATATTTTGAAGAGAAGTACACAGGGATTTGGAAAAATATTATTTAAAAAAAAATAGGCACGCCTTTGAAATTAACTTTAATTTCAAAGGCGTGTCTATTTTTTTTCAAACAATATTTTTTAATATTAAAAAATATTATTTAAAAAAAATAGGCACGCCTTTGAAATTAACTTTAATTTCAAAGGCGTGCCTATTTTTTTTCAAACAATATTTTTCCAAATCCCTGTGTACTTCTCTTCAAAATATCATATTATTAACGAAAACACTCGGTATTTTTTTTCAGATCGACGTTGAAGAGAGTTCTGCTGCGTGCCGCGGAAATGACAGCACCTGACGCGAGAGCTTCCCCAGCGTCACCATGCGACGTGAAAAATGTGAAAAAAATGTTTTTTGATACATTAATAAACAAGGAACAAAACCCAAAAAAATTTTTCGAATCTCTTTTTTTTCCCACAAAAAAAAATTCTTGAAAAATGTGAAAAAAAACAGGGGGTCACAGTGGTGTTCTCCCTTAAACGGTGCAGGAAAACTCGCAAAAGTTGCAAAAATTACGAGAAACCTGTGTGCTATGAGCACTCAGGGACTCAAATTACATATTCAGATTGCGAAAAGCGAATAAATTTGTATTGTATTCATACCATAAATTATTCTATTTGTTTATTTATAAACCTATATGACCCCAATAAAACATTTAGTAACATTAACCTTGATTTATAGGTGAATATGTCAAATCTTTATCTAGTGGGTACCCGGGTACCCTGGTTGCACCCTAGGACTACCCGTACTTCGAGATCATTTTTCTAAATCAAAAAATTTTTTTTTTCGAAATATAGCGATGTCAATCTCTTCGTAAAGATTTAGACTTCCTTGATCCGGAGGCTTAGGTCGAAAAAAAATGTTTAAAAAAAATTACGACCAAAAATGTGACGAGGTGGGTACCCGGGTACCTGGTCGCACACATAAGGGTTAAATGGGTTGCTATCCCTATTTGAGTTTTTACATTCCCGTTGTCTCCTGGTCATTGCAAATGTGTTTGCCGATACGAACTCTTCTCATTAAGCTGAAATTGATGATTCGCCGGTTTTTTTCTTAAGGGGCCGAAACACCCTAGAATATCTATTTCTTGCAATTTACATTAAAAACTTACGAATCGACTGGAATGAAAATTATGCTGTTTTATAGCGGCGATAAAATTAAAGTTCACGTATTTTTGTATTTGTGCAATGAAACGGTTTTAAGGGGCAAACTACACTTATTTGAACTCTTGCATTCCAATTGTCTCCTTTTCATTCCAAATGTGTTTGCCGATACGAACTCTTCTCCTTAAGCAAAAATTAATGATTCACCGTTGTTTTTTTAAATTGCACGAATACTTAAGGGGGCGGATCACTGTTTCTAGCCCCGTAGATCCGTAAGTTTATCTGAACACAAAAATCGTACCATCATTAAATTTCTTGGCAGTGGGTCAGAAACTTTTGAATATCTATTAAAAAGGGGCTGGAAAGGGTGATCCGACCGCTTAAGGCACCAGACCACGGTACATTTTTTTTTTTTCATTTTTTTTTCTGAAAGCTGCATTTGTTAAGAATACTCTCACCAAATTTTGTAAAGAAATTCGTAAAATTGTCGGAGATAGAGCATTTTATGTAAAACCGTAACAAGCGCACGACCGCGTCAAGGGGCAGACGTGCAGTTGTTAGACGTGTTTGCTACCTAGCCATCCTTTGTTGGCCCCTATGAACCCTTATCCTTCCTAATATATTTCGGTATTCGCTAGGACGGGAGAGATGGGAAATTCCCGTTACTGAATTGAATAGAAACGCAGCAACTAAGCGTAGAAGAATCCGACGTGGAAGAGTCAGTTGTTTTTCGGCAGTCGTACGATTCGTTTCGATGATTCGTTTCGTATCGTGTATTCTGTGTATCGTGATGGATAAAAAATTAAAAAGACATGTCGGAGAACCGACAAGAAGGAGTGATAGGACACGGGCGAAATCGGGTCCACGTAATAGATATGAAGTGGAGAGAGAAGAGCCGAAAGCTAGCAGCAGCTCTGCAAGAAAGTTGAGCAGTGGCCAAGTAGATTCGGTTACCGTGAATCCAAGTGTCGGGAACAGACTGAAAAATTTCATTGCTGTTTTCACGGCAATAAGTACGTACGTGAAATGTAAAGTGTGTGGAAGTGATGTAGAATTTTGCGAATCTAGTCGAAGAGGACTCGGATTGAAAAAATGTGATAAACTGCAAGTCCTGTACGCCAACAGAAATCACGTCATGCCCGTTAATCCAGAATGCATACGAAGTTAATCGTCGATCTATTTTTGCGATACGATTGCTTGGAGTGTCATTGGCTGGAGCAGACAAATTTTGTGATTTCATGGACTTGCCGCGCCCTATTTTTCAATCTTTCTACGATACCGTTGTGGGACAGATTCGTGATACTACAGAATCTATAAAGACAATGTCATTCAAACTAGCTGGTGAAGAAGAAAAAGAATTAACCGCCGAAAAGTGTGGAAAAGTAGATGGACCTCGGTGGAAAGGGAAAGCTGACTGGAAAGCTCATTGGAGAATTAACTGCATTCTACGATCTTGCAATTCGTTGGAATAGTGATTCGTTGGAAGATATGAAAAAAGCTGTCTGGGCTACATTCTATCACCAATGTTCTACAGACGCAAGTCCCGAATATCAGTATTGCCCAGAAGGAGAAGACTCGTGGTGTTCGTGGCAGCAGGCGAATGCCAAAGGTACTTTGAACGATTATACACACACTCCTGCATTGCCAACAAATGTTATTGAGACAATAATACCGATATACTCGTACGTGGACCTTAGTAAAGAGTGTTTGAACTCTGTTATATGGAAATATCCGCCAAAGACGTCGTGGAGCGGCGGACCCACAGTTGAAACTGTCGCTAATATTGCTTCAAGACTTTTCAACAATGGTCATAATGGCCTCATTATTGTATTGGAGATATTGAAAATAAAAATTGGTGAAGCACTCTACCAGTATCGTCTAAACATTGATGAGAAGTGGATATGCGACGCCGAGCACGAAGCCGAAAAAAACACGCATGAGGGTCGTCTGCCTGCAAAACACGGAAAAAAATGATGAGTCTCTGGATGCTGAGGAGCTGTTCTATGGTCCAGGAATAGCTGACTGATGGTGAGAAACAAAAAAAAATACAGATATAAAATTTAGTTTGTATGTCGAATACTCTTCAGCAAAACTTTGAACGCGTTTGTTTCGAAACTACGTATTTCAACCTGGTTGACAACATATTTAAAAAACTATACATCCGATTTGTATGTACCAAGTCTTAAGGGTGAACACCACTGTGACCCCCTGTTTTTTTCACATTTTTCAAGAATTTTTTATTGTGGGAAAAAAAAGAGATATTCGAAAAATATTTTTGGGTTTTGTACCTTGTTTATTAATGTATCAAAAAACGTTTTTTTCACATTTTTCACGCCGCATGGTGGCGCTGGGGAAGCTTTCGCGTCAGGTGCTGTCATCTCCGCGGCACGCAGCAGAACTCTCTTCAACGTCGATCTGAAAAAAAATACCGAGTGTTTTCGTTAATAATATGATATTTTGAAGAGAAGTACATAGGGATTTGGAAAAATATTGTTTTAAAAAAAATAGGCACGCCTTTGAAATTAACTTTAATTTCAAAGGCGTGCCAATTTTTTTTTAAACAATATTTTTCCAAATCCCTATGTACTTTTCACGACTCACAGAGAGAATTTGCATTTCTCTCTGTGAGTCGTGCATATAAAATATATTCCGTCGATTATTTACATAGTGAGTTGAATTACACTATTGTCACGTGCGTGTATGTGTGTTTCACCTAAAAAAAACTGATGTGATCGAGCTACCTCGGCTACATCTAATAATTTGTTGCTAATCATAAGTGGTAAATCGGCTCAAACATGTCTTCAAGATCGATATTACGATAAAACATTTATTTGATCGGAGATGTCGACACTCAAATTCTTGGGAACAAGTTGCCGTGCAAATTACAAGTCATGAAAGTATTTTTTTTTTTTTCAACCGCGAATATTGAAATCATACTTGCGAGGGAGTGCAGTGAAAACGATAAATGAACTAAAAGTCTTTTGGCAAAAGGCGAATTTGCCTACGCAAAGGGACGATCATTGTATCGACAAAGTATTAAAATTATACGGTGAATATCAAGCTCTACAAAAGCATAAATCAAGAGTAAATAATCAGGAGAAATAGCAACATTCCGTTTCATCACTGAAAAATCTGTTTGATATCGCAAATGTGAGTATTTTTTAAATGATTGATGAAATTGAAAAGATTTTTTTGCTGAATCAAAAAAAAGATGGAAGAGTCGGGCATATCACCAATATTGAGTCAGAATATGATACAATGGAGAGGGAAAATTCACAGCGAGACGAAATGCATCTGCAACGTGTGAAAAGAAGCAAACAGCAAACAGAAACTGGGTAAAACCACCTTATATTTTATCAATTAGTTAAATTCTGCGTGTTTAGCTAGAAACAAAATGATTGCAAACAATATAGCTTAATTTATAAATAAAATTCGTTCATTCCGTTTTTTGAGATGATGTTATTGAGTTGATGTCGAGTCAACAGATAAATCTTGGGAGCCAGAAAAGTATTCGACATATTCAAATTTTTCCGATCAATTAATTGCTTTACCTATTCTTGAAGACCAAGGAGAACCGGGACCATCCAAGCCTAAACGAGCATGTGGAACTACAAATATTGTAAATTATGAATTAGTGGCAGCACTTGATCGATGCAAAATTAGTGATCGAAATGCTATGCATTTAATCATGTCTGTTGCTGTGGCGCTTAATTTTGATGCAAATTCGTTAGTATTAAATAGATCATTTATTCGACGATACCGAGAACAAATATACGAGGCAAAAGTTGAAAATATTAGACGGGTATTCAAAGATGTAGACTGGAAAGCAGGAGTTTTGCACAGGATGAGAAAATGCTCCCAAATATGTTGAATCGCAAAATGGCTAAAAGATTACCAGTTATTATAAGTAGTGGTGATACTGATAAAATGTTGGGGGTACCAGAATTGGATGATGGAACAGGGGTATCTCAGGCAACTGCACTTTTCGAGGTCATTGTCGATTGGGGATTGTCCGATTCTATTGAAGCCATTTGTTGCGATACCACACCATCTAACTTAGGCCGTTTAAATGGTGCTCCGGTTATATTGGAACAATTACTAGAAAAAAATCTGTTATTCTTACCGTGCAGGCACCACGTGCATATCTTCGAGTTAATCCTGAGAGCTGTTTTCGAGCAAAAGTTCCCTTCAATAATAGGTCCTAATGTTCCTCTATTAAAACGTTTTCAAGACGCCTGGTCGAATCTAGACCAAAATGATTATAACACCGGTTTCGAAAATAAGGATTTACGTGAAATTTTGCATAATCATATTGAAGATATCGATATATTCATGCAAAATAAATTAGAAAGCACCCAACCCTGAGAGGACTATAAGGAATTTTTACTGTTGGTGCAGATATTTATCGGAAAAAATCCCTCGTGGTGGCCTTACATTTCGGAAGCCAGGCGCATTCCATCATACTTGTTGAATGTGAAAGGCCATATACGTTTTCAAAATGTTTCTATTTTGGAAGCAATTAAAATTCAAGTCGAAGTCAGTAGAACAATCGTTATCTGAAATATATATTTTTATTGTACTGATTTGTATACGGGCGTGGTTTACGTGTCCTCTTGCGCCTATAGCCCACAATCATGATTTGCAGTTCATAAAGAAACTACATGATTATATATTGATAGACTCAAACTTACCTCAAGAGTCATTAAAAAAAATTTCAAAATCCCTTATGGTACTTGAATGCAGATCGGCTGCAATAGCATTTTTTGACGAGGAATTATCATATGATGTAAAACAACGAATGGTGGTTAAGCTAGAACATATTGATGATGAATTTGATTGTCAGAAACGTGTAGAAGTGAATAATGTAGAAAGTTTGTACGGTCTAAACATTGATTATTTTATATCATTCCAATCTAGGCGGTGTTTTGAAAGATTTGAAATCAACATGGAATTTTTGGAGATTGATCCATCATAATGGCCACACAATAACAGCTATAATGAGGGCTTAAACCGAGTTAAAAATATAAGGGTTGTTAATGACACAGCAGAGAGATCCATAAAATTAATAGAAGAATATAATAATATATTAACGAAAAACGAGGACCAGAAAGATTCTAGCAGATTATAAAAAGAAAGTCTCAGATGCACGGAAATCCACAGTATTGGAACAGTATGAAACAAGTTAGCGTGTAACTGAAGAATTTGCGTATTATAATATAAACTAATGGATAATAAAACGAAATCATTCAATTTAAAAGGAAAAAAATGAACTCCTAGTATTTTTGTCCTATATCGTATTAAAGAATTCACATTAAAAATTATTTACATTTCATCATTACAATTTTTTTTGCTTCGTACATAATAGAATACTTTCATAATAATATAAAATTATACGATAGGAAACAAAAATTAACTTTAATGTACTAAAAATCGCATATGATTAAAATATAAAAATTCGAAAACTCGGGGAAAGTCTCGTCCAAAATTTCTTAACAAATTTTCTATTTGAAGCGAAGAAAATGTAGTTTTCCGTTTCATTCTTCCGAATATTTCAAAAACTTTGAAAATAAGGAAAAAATCTTTTTCAATCTATTTTGTAGAGACTTTAATTTGTTATAAAAAAAGGTTATTTGCATTATCGTCGTATCTCACATAGTTTTCGAGTTATTACGAACTTTGTCAAAGCTTTTAATTCATAAGCCATCTCAACTTGCCGATTCACCGTGGAATTTAATCACTGGAAAATGTTTGAAACTGGCATCGAAGACCTACTACAATAAGTGAAAAATGTGCGTAGTTTCAAATTTTTCAGTGCAATACTACGGACGGGAAAAAATATAAACGATAAAGTGCCAAAAATCGTATGTTAATCAAATGGCGAAATTCGACAGCTTTGGAGAGTACTTTTTCAAAATATATTTAGAGACATTGAAGCCCATGGGAGCGATAAAAAAAATGTTGACCCCAATTAAGGACCACCCTAATATGTATATATTGAATATTCGTATCAATAATAAAATAAAACCATTCATCGTTTGCTCGAAAAAAATTATAAAAAATACACCCTCGTACCGTGCGCGCACCGTGGTCTGGTGCCTTAAGTATTCGTTCTAATTGAAAAAAACGATCAATCATTAATTTTAGCTTAATGAGAAGAGTTCGTATCGGCAAACACATTTGGAATGACAAAGAGACAACTCGAATGTAGTCAAATACGGGTAGCTTACTCCCTCAAAACGGTTTTGTTGCTCAAATACAAAAATACGTTAACTTCAATTTTATTTCCGCGATAAAATAACATAATTTTCATTCCGATCGTTCGCAAGTTTTCAATGTAGGGTGCAAGAAGTAGATGGTCAAGGGTGTTTCGACCCCTTAAAATATATATTTTTTTTCATTTTCATGTGGGTTTTTTATTCCTTCCCATAGGAAACATTTTTATTTTTGTTTGATCAAAATCGATGCACTGCTTGTATATAAAACTGCAAAATCGCCCCTTGACCTGTGCAACTTTAGGGGATGAGTTCACCCCTTGAAACCGTTTTTCCGCCAATAAAAAAAATACGTGTCGCTCAGTTTTTAATGCTCTATAACATATATGAGTTTCAACAAAATCGGAGGGGGATACCTCGGGTACTTTCCTTGTTAGTTTTATTTTTTTCGACGACGCACTATTCGCTTCCACTTCGTCATTTGTACGTTTGTTTGGAGGTATTATTTTTTTCGGTCGGCACAAAATGTTATTACGTTTCTTCCGATCTGCTATTTTTTTTTGGCATTTTACTAATAATAAATATAAAGTCACGGCAACAATCAACAGCACAAAGTGCACGAAACAACAGCGAACATGAACGTACGAGACAAACGCTCGTAAACTGACACGAAATTTTATCGTCACATACAGCTCCTTGGCACGGTGTACACTTCTAAAATTTTCTGTATAGTATGTCTCGAATATATACAAGGTCATTTTATATACCTATGAAGACCCTTCTACAAAAAAATAATTATCATTATCATAATCCCTAAATTAATTTTTTCGTAGAAGCACAATGGCGCTTCAGGTAATTCCGCCTCGGCAACTACCGGGCAGGTATAGAAAACCGGTCTGGAGCAACAGACGCTCAAATGCTCATAACTCCGTTAATTTTGCTCCGATCGACTTGAAATGTTTACACAATATTCTTGAGATGTTTGCTTTTCGATTGCTTCAATGTCGGAAGCTGAATAGATCTGTTGAGTTTTTATTATCTAAATATGACGTGCTGCGTTGATTTCTGAAGGAATCAGCGCAGCAAGCTTAAATTCTCCGTTGCAAGTTGTAAAGGTTGTGTTTTGCATTGACTTCGTGTCCGTAGAATTTCGATGTAGCGTGAGCAGCACGCTGTGACATCAGTCAATCGCGAAAGCAACGAATATCGCGTGGTGAGGTCCCAGAGTTGCTCAGTACGAGCCGTAGTAATGTGAGTGACACTTCCTCCCTCAAGGTCGGTCACAGCAGATAGAGGAAGACTTCTAAAATCTTGTGAGGGCCGACAGACGGATGGCTGACAGAGCCATGTCGGGTGATTCCACCAAAGCGGATGATTTTTTAATTCCGGAGGAGAAATGTCGTGGGAGGCAGAGTCTGCGGAATTGCTGGTATCCGGAATATGATACCAATGTACATCTGGAGCGAGAGATTGCATTTCTGAAATGCGATTGACCATAAACGTCTTCCAGCGCGACGGATGGCCTTGATTCCAGCACAGTGTGGCAGTGGAGTCAGACCATACATATATTGACACATGAGCGTATTATGGGAAAGTTCTCACGTGTGAGATAAGCCAAGCTAACAGAACAGCTGTGTATAGGTCCAGTCGAGGGTTCAGTGGTGCAACCTTTGTCCTGGTCGCGACGAGGGTCACTGTGGTGTCAACTAGATCGTGAAGAATCCGTAGATAGACGACGGCAGCGTACGCTCGTTCGAAACCATCCGCGAATTTAGGACGTTCGATCGGTTTGTCTGATTGAAGTGCCAACTAGCGTGGGACTGAAATACGAGGTCTCTCCAAAAAGTATCGCGAATTTTGAATTTCCGCGGGCTACGTATATTCGATCTTCGATTTTTTTGTGGCGTTAGGTTGGTACTCATATCTCTCACTTATGCTGAAAAAATCGGCCATTTGGAATGTTCAGTTAATTATTGACAGCTGTTTTGGTTAGACGTGTTTTGGCTTGTCATTAATTTTTGCATACTCCAAAAAATGGATCAAAGAATCTGTATCAAATTTTCTGTGAAAAACAAAAATAAGTACGCGGACGCATTCCGAATGTTGACTGTGGCATATGGTGAAGCTACCTTGGACGAAAGCAACGTTTATCGGTGGTACAAAATGTTCTCAGAGGGTCGAGAAGATGCGAACAACGAAATGCGTTCCGGCAGCCCGAGCACATCAACAACAGACGAAAACATTGATGAAGTGAAGAAAATAATATTGGCCAATCGTCGAATCACCGTTAGAGAAGTTGCTGAGGAACTAAACATATCGGTTGGCTCGTGCTATTCAATTTTTACCAATGATTTGGGCATGAGACGGGTCGCCGCGAAATGCGTGCCAAAATTGCTCAATTTCGAACAAAAACAGTGTCGCGTTAACATTGCTAAGGAGCTGTTGGACTCGGCCTGCGACGACCCAAATTTGCCCCAGAGGATCATAACTGGTGACGAATCATGGGTTTATGGTTATGACGTGGAAACCAAAGCTCAATCATCGCAATGGAAGCGGCCTTTGCGGAATAGGCAAAAATCAAAGACAAGCCAAAACACGTCTAACCAAAACAACTGTCAACAATTAACTAAACATTCAAAATGGCCGATTTTTTTAGCATAAGTGAGGGATATGAGTACCAACCTAACGCCACAAAAAAATCAAAAATCGAATATACGTAGCCCGCGGAAATTCAAAAATCGCGATACTTTTTGAACAGACCTCGTAGAAGCAAGTTCTTTCAATTGCGAGTAGTAATCTTGCCATACCTCATTTGTGTCCACCGGAAGTATGTCATCAAAGCCAATGCTAAGCACCAAAGACTTTGCGTGCATATTTTGGCGTTGATGATGCCTGGAGCAAGCCATCCGACAGGGTCGAATAACTGCGCGATATATGACAGCACACTGCGCTTTGTACTGGTTGTAAGATTTGAAGGAATAGGGATCTAAAACATAAAACTATCAGGTTGACGTTGCCATCCAAGTCGAAGCATACGAAATGCAGGGACTGCTTCTATTTATAGAAAAAATATATAGTTCTTTTCCGATTCTCAGGGGGAATTGTTCAGAGGACTTCGAGTTCCAAGTCCATTTACGGAGGGCGAAGCTGCCGGCCTTGAGGAGATAAACGATTTGTCGTGTCTTTTCGATTGTTTGATCCACATCCTCGATCCCCGAGAGCATGTATGGACGTAGATGTCGTTATTGAGTATCTCTTCGCCAAGTAGAAATTGTTTACCATCTGCGAGAGCCAGTTGACGAAGAGTGGGTAATGCGGGATACAGTACACTTGCAACTCTGCATGTTACAGTACGGAGATGATAAGAACGAATGGGTTTGTTCTGTGTTTCACGATACAGGATCAGTTGAGATGTCTGCGGGGAAGATATCGAGAGTGTCGTCGCCAGCGAATCATCACGTCGGCAAGCGCACAAGGAAAGTACCTGAAGTATCCTCCTCCGATTTTGTTGAAACTCATAGATGTTATACAGTATTAAAAACTAAGCGGCACCGTTTTTTTATCGACGGAAAAACGGTTTTAAGGGGTGAAACCACCCACTAAAGTTTCACCGGTCGAGGGACGATTTTGCAATTTCACTTACAAGCAGTGCATCAATTTTGATGAAACAAAAATGAGAATGTTTGTTATGCGAAGGAATGAAGAATCCACTAGATAATGAAAACACAAAATATTTTAAGAGGTTGACACACCCTTGAACATCTATTTCTTGCGCCCCACTTTGCTATTTCAGAAGCATCTTCAATACTTTGCTAAGAGTTGTCATCGTTTTGGTTTCGTACAACACTCCTCGTTTAACATGGGGACTATATGATGAGTAACGATCTATGTGGCTCACCGTCTAGACCCAGTGAACCGAAGCGGCGCGTTCGAGTATATTAGAGTCAATGATTGGATGAGAGGGCTGCATGAGTCGTTGGCGCCAGTAGATGACCGCAGAGTGAGTAGGTTGAGCGCTCGGGCATTCCTGTATCCGAGGTGTTCGACTGGGGTATGATCGTGATGCTAATGACAAGATGAAGCAACAGCAGCAGATTTTTCCGCAGATAAAAAAATATCTGTCGCTTAGTTTTTAATGCTCTATAACATCCATGACACTGCGGGTACTTTCCTTTAAGTGTTTTAGAACTCTGAGATTCGAGTGAAGAAGGGGGAACGAATGTCTGCGATGTAGCGTGGTTCCCAACTATTACGTCCAGATGCACCGACCCGAAACTTTAACTAAGAATCCAAGTTCCGTCCTACAAAAATTCATAGACCCTATTTGGTACGAGCCGAACGACATGCACTATCTTGTCATACCTGTCAGATTTACCAATACCATCGGCAATCTCAAAGTTTTGGTCAAAGCATGGCAACATTTAGGGACGTAGTTCGAAAAAAAGGAATGAAGTATCTAACATAACTATGCAATTCTATCTTACGGCAATGGCCGAAACTATTAATTTTTCGAAATTGTACCTGTCAACCAGATTATCGACCGCAACTATACATACAAAAAATCTAGGGCAAATTTGTGATGAGAGCTGCGCTGGGAAGTAATTCTTTAAATCTGTCGCTTGAGGACGCGAGCATCTGACTTTGACTTGAAATGGGGCAAGTGTGGATATCGGACTATTTTTTTTTATGTAAATAGAGTACCACTAACGTACGGCTCGTATTGGATTGGGCGAATATCGGCTAAACGGTACCGATTTTGTAAAATTTTGAAATCCCCGAAAATTGCTTGTCGTCGGTGTCACTTGCGCACATTTAAAAATATCGGAATAAATTTGTTTATATGAATAGAGTATCACCAAAGAACGTTCAGTATTTAATTTTGCGAAACTCGGTTGAAAGATTCGGGTTATAATTTTGAATTAAACAAAAAGCGCTGCTGACAGCTTTAGCTTCCGCAAATTCTGAGATATCCGGCTAAAATTCCCTACATGAATCGAATATTAATGAAGGTGCGTTATTATTGCAATAATCAACTATGAATATGAACCAAGACCAGTAACCAAGCACGACAATCGAAGAAACCGTTCAGATTTTACGAAATTTTGAATTTTTCCAAAAATCTGTGCTGATAACTTTTACAGATTTGGATAGTCGCATAAAAACTTTGAACATAAATAGCATATAATTAAATGATGATTAGTCTTGAATTTAGCGACATTTGACGAAACGGCTACGATGTCAAGAAATTGAATTTGTTTCGATAGACCAGGTACTGACAATACGTGCAGGAAAGAAACTGCAAGTTGAAACTTGAAACTTTTTTTTCATAAAAAAAATGACTCGTCTAAGGACGCAAAAATGTACATTCTCGTAATTATTCAGAATGAAACTCGTTACTATAGTATAACTATAATAAATTATTTCACTCTCTTTGGGCCTATAATTTATATAAAGTGTTCTTGAGCACATTTCAGTTGGGAGCTAAAATTGTTTTGTACCATTTTTTTAACATTAAAATGGTGTTCGATATATACAGCCAATGGAGCATAGAGCTTGAATCGTCGATCTTGACACCGATACAGTAGTGTACAATTTGTACCGAAGTGTACAAATTGTCTGTGAATTAGGCCAACTGCATTGTTATATTCTGATAATATAATTCTTCATGATTTCATTGCTGGCTGCTCATTCATTGAACAAATTTAATATTGCGTCAATATTTTTCATGCAATTATTCATGTATTTATTGGAGTTTTTCATATTCGTCTAGATGATGTTCTTCCTCTGAACTGCAATTGCATCGAATTCGAGAAATCGGGACATCTAGTTGCCGAAGACGACATCAAAGTTACGCTGGAGGATATTGAAAATATCATAACGTCAATGCCCTCCAAACTGAATAATATGGATGATATACATAATAGCACACAAAAGGTGAGAAGAGTACCATATACAATTTTATTAGGCAATAAGACGAGGTAAAATAGGAAGAAGTCGAAGATTAGTCGAGGGCAGTATCCTTAGTTTAAGATTACGTTTCTGATATGCATTAAGGGAGGAAATAGGGTTACGACAGCTTTTTCTCAATGAATTTCATGAAGTTTTTTATAGTATAAAAAATGAATATAATTTATTGAAACTTTAAGAATATTTTATACATATATTTAAGTATATACTATAAAATTTTTTAAGAATTTCCTTGAAAAACACCGGAGATATTAGCGACCCCATATTGCAGGTCACAATCAGACTCAGCATTTTGCGGACATTCTGGAAGCCGCAATTTTCATCTGAAATCAAACGAGGTTGGAATTTACTTTTATTATATGTCTCTCTTCTATATGAACCTAAATGCTATCAAAAAAATAGAAAATTGAATTTTTCACAGGGGTCAAAACAAAAAAGCATGGGTTTTTGCCATTTTTTACAACTTTATTTGCAAAAAAAAAAATTATTTTAAATAATGATAATATTCCGATTTTAGGTTCATATAGAGCGCAATACTATGAAGAAAGTAACGGCGAATTTTCAAAACGATTGGTTGAAAACTTTTCAAACTTGCGTGTACGCAAGTTCAAAAAAAGTCGTTTTCAGAAAAACGCGTTTGAAAAAATAGTACCAAGAAAAACAATGTCGAGGCAGTCATACATTTTTTTAAATTACTTACAGGTTAATCTGCTATTCCAGCACCATAAAGCAATCCCTCTCCTTTTTGAAATTCCTCATTTTGAGCGCGTAGCTCGTCTTTTCGGGCTCTTCGAGCTTCTCTGGTCTCCAAAGCGCTGCGTCGATTTTGTCGGCTTACGCGTCGTTCGCCCATTTGATATGCGAAACTGTAGCTGCGATTACTTACTATAATATTTAGCTCGTTCATCACTAATAAAATACTTGAACTTCCTTCATTGAATAAGCAAGCAGCCAGGTATGATGCGACCTCAGTCACTTTCAACCCACAATGTAGGTGCATCGGGCTAAATGCCAAACTGATGAACTGCTGCCAAACTGCTCTAATAAGTCATCTCGTGATAAATCTTCGAATATCGGTAAAATTTCATTTTGAACATCAGGATGTAATGGAGTTGGATGTGCTTCAGGGGTCGTTCCGAGAGCTTCAGCTTGTTTCCACTTACACCAGCTATCTGGACCAGCTGGACAGTCGTCATGCTTTGGATTTTCATCTGTCGATAACATGTGATTATATGTTGCCATTATTGATTTCTTCATGTTTTCTACGCTATTAACATTTCTTCTAATCGCCAAACCGTAATAAGTACTCATTTTTTTCACCAAAGCCATTTTTAATTTTCCTTTTCCACCTAATTTTTTGTCTTTTCTAACCGCTCGGAGTCGAGTTCCCATTCTTTTTTGCACGTGGCCTATGCATTCGTTTTTGATAACAGTCAGTTCATGACCATAAGAATTTAATTTAAGAATTCCCGCGAACGTTTTGGAATCGCCATCACCGATGTAATTACCATATTTCACTTCATATAATTCTTCAGATCTTGAAAACATGGTTTTAATTGATTCCACTTCCATACTTCCGCAGAACCTTCATGCGATTTTGTGCACGTTTCTTCATCATGTTCTTTTTCTCAAGCTAAATACTCTGGTGAATTGTTTGGCTTCTTTTGCCACACTGCACATACATGGCAGTAACTACTCCGTACGTCAATATCGATCACTTTTCCACTGTAATATGCTACGAGAGTTGTTACACCGTACAATGATTTGAACCCTCGTTTTTTCCAAGTCCCATCACCAGATACTTTAAAATTCTGAGCAGGTCTTTCATGCTTTTCATTTTCAATTTTTTCTTCTGCCACAGCTTTTCGACAGCAATTTTCAAACACTTTTTTCGGAGCGGCGTGGATGTGTTTGTATATTAAGTTGTAAGTATCTTCAGATATACCTAAACCAATGTCCATATAATTACAAAATAAACTTAATCCTTCTCGGCCAACACCCAAGAGTCGCGTGATAAACACAATTCTACGGTTTATCTCGAATCCAGTGTTTATGTAAGGACCTGATTGAATTTGTCTGGAACCACATTGGCAATTGACAACAAGCTTGAAACCGAGGTCACGTATTCCATTTTCTGTAAACCTTACGTCCTGACGACAATTTCGACAAATTAACGTATCCGATAAGGCTGTAAATACGGTGAAATATTCAATAATTCGATAACAATGTAAAGGATTAACAATTACATCTTCACTCGTACCACTTGAAAGTTTTTTTGCACTAATGCTTTCGTTATTTTTATCACATTTACTTGATTCTCTGTTAGAAATTGATTCCCGTGAAAAGATCTTTTACGTAGTCTACTAGTACGAGAACTTGATGTTCACCGCTCAAAAGTCTGTACAAAACTGATGAAATCCAACGCTTCGTTTTCAACAGATGCCAAGTTACAATGCATCTAGAAATTTCTACCTGAGGTTTCTATTATGAAAATACATAAAAGGACATTTGCTGGCATTTAACGTAGTAACGTAGTAACAGCGATATCAAAAAAACATTATAGCACTCTACGAGTGCAGAAAGCGATTTTTTAAGAAATCTACATGTTTTATGGGTCATACAAGCATTCCCTGCCATTTGCAAAAAGTAAGCTTGCGTGTGTGTCCATATATATACGTTCCTGTATCTTTCACAATTGAAAATAAAGGTACGGTGACTTTCATAAGCAACACAATGCGACGTCCTTCGTCAAATTGGGACGATCTGAGTGATTGGTCAAAACGGAGGGGGGCAGAAAAGGTTCGAGAAGAAAATAGCACCAAACCACTAGGTTACGCTACATAAATGGGTCTCCGGGTTTCAGGAAAATTATATATGCTTCGAAGGTAAGAATGTCACAGAAAGCAGCTTATCAGAAGTATCAAAGTACCGGAAACCTATGCAACCCGTTACAGAAAATATGATGTCAGGCAACAAAGGATTATCACTTGTAATAAAAATAAATTGTCCAAAAATTGTAAAGTGTACCCGCCTTAGAAATATATATTGGATTCTAAAAAAAAGTGTTACCCTCAATATTCAGAAGTTTCTTAGACTGAAAGTGGAGCCGCAGTTACGTTCCAAGTATTGCTCATTCATATAGTTGAAAGAACATCAATGGTATAATCGAGCATTATTAAAAGCCTTCCTGGAACCAAAGTTGGTAATTCAGAATTAATATGCAAATGAGGATGTGATTGAACTTGCGGTCAAAACACTTACGAACAAAAATTTAGTGATGAAGAGGGAAATAAATCGAATGCCAAGATTTTGTATGTTCCACTTGTTCCCTTGCAAATCGTTGTTAAAGTCAATTTACACGTTATTATTTGGAAAAATCCACGTTCTTCGTTGCCAAGATTTTGTCACCTTTATAAATTCCATTTCTTACACGAAACTGTCGAAGCAACTAGGACAGAAGTTGATTGTATCGAAGCGCAATATCTCTCTTTCGCTTCGATACAATCAACTTCACGGTCACACGGTTTCTCAACCGTGTGACCTTTCAAACTGTATCGGATGGAATAAAATTAACATTATCTTCAAACTTGTGTTGCCAATGGTAGATTGTAAAGTTTGTAATTCTATTATGAATACGTTGCTACCTTTGTCAAGCTATTGGGTTTTAAACTTAATTCCCGCTGTTTTTCATTTAAAAAAAACAAATTCTTTATAGTTCATGGTACATTCGGAGTCGCGATAGCGACTCGAGAGAAGTACATTTCCTCCTATACCGACCCTACCATACCGACGCGACGACGAGGAGCACCCAAGACTCTATACTTCACACAACTGGATTAAACACACGAATATATGTACATACATACAAAAAATTATTTTTCTGATTTTGATGAATTATAACATCTCGGTGAATATTAGCTATTCCAGTTTTTTTTTCTCTTTCGATTGAGTCCATAGTGAATGCTGTTGCTATAAGCATAACAGTGCTATCGCGTTTTTCTCATCATAGGATTCGTGAAAAAGCATCGACGATTTCGCTGCTTGTTTCGCTATTCGTTTCAACCAATGGCGATGCGTCGTCGTACCACAGACCATAAGTAGTATATCTATATCTCTTTATACTGCGAGGGTGTTCTGAAAAGTTTCCGACCTAACATAGAAATAAGGAATTTTTTTTTCAATATATTTTTATTTTTCTACATAGTCTCCTTGGAAGTCTATACACTTCACCCAGCGCTGCTCCCATCTCTTTAACCCATCCAAATAGTACTCTGCATCTTTCTCTGCAAAATAGTAATTTACAAAGGTGATGGCCTCCTCATTCGATGAAAATGTCTGTCCTCCAAGCGCAACTTTTAGCTTAGGGAACAAGAAAAAGTCGCTTGGGGTTAGATATAGGGAGTAAGGCTCAGATAATAGTGTGAGACGGCGCATTGCCTTAGTGAACAAATTGTTTTTTTTCTGCAAATGTGGCCGTTTTCCGGAATTTCTGGTAGCGCGTGTAAACATCACGTTGCAATTACTTTACTGATAATAACATCTCCGGCGAAAAATACGCGGCGCATATTTACACATCCGGTTTAGTGGGTTTTGTTCGGTTTTGTTGGGTTTTGGGTTGGGGTTTGGGTTGTGTTATGACTTTCAAAACCCAATGAAACCCAACAAAACCCATTAAACCGGATGTGTAAATATACGGTGTGTAGTTTTCGCCTGCGATGTGATTATCCGTAAAATAATTGCAACGTGATGTTTAGACATCGAACCGATTAAGATAACTCCATGACTATCCCAAAAAACAGTCGCCATCAGTTACGCAGCCGAAGGAACAACTTTTGTCTTTTTTGGAGGCGATTCCCCCTTCGTAGTCCACTATTTTGACTGTATTTTTGTTTCTGGAATAGAATAGTGTATCCAAGTTTCATCTACAGTAAGTAATCGGCATTAAAACTCTGATTTAGTACGCCTAAACTGCACCAACAGAGCGTTGGAAATGTTCATTCGTACACGTTTTTGGTCCGAAGTGAACAAACGCGGCACTCAACGCTTTCTCATGCACAAAGCTTGATTCAATATATGACAAACACGTTTTTTGAACATATTCACAGTCTCTGCTATCTCTCAAACTTTAATTCAACGCTTGTAAAGCACCATTTGGTGAACTTGAGCGATGTTATCGTGAGTGGTTGCAGTTTTTGGACGTCCCGAAAGTTCATCGTCTCCAAAGCTGGTACGGTCACGTTTAATCTCAGCTGCCCAGAATTTCACAGTGGTAAATGAGGGTGCAGAATCCCCGTAAACAGTGTCCAACTCGTCTTTGATGTGTGTAGGCGTATTGCCTTTCAAAACCAAATATTTAATGATTCGACACTCGACACACGATTTTTTCCATTTTCACAAAAACACTCGCATCCACTCATTCCAGCGATTGTCAAACAACAACTGCGCGTCCAAAATGGCTGAAACTATGGTTAGTACCTTTCAAAGGATGCGCACACACTTTCCCTAGCTTTTGTTGACAAGTGCTGCCATAAACGTTTATTATAAAAAATGTTGATTCAATGTTGGACTTCTATGAGGCCTTTCAAAAAAAGTGAAATCTCCATTGAAAACTTAAAACGTTGAAAATGGACGCCAAGTAATCAGAAAATGTGTCCAATATAGAAACAAAAAACTTACGACTTTAAAAATCGTTTTCTAATATCTAATAAAAAGTGAAAGGAAATCATTTCATAAATTAGCCAAGTAAACTACTACTTCTTCCGCCAATCAACCTGCCCCCTTTTGTGCGGTATGCCACAGAAGTCTAGTGAAAATGCTGTACAAAAACTTAGCGTGCATGGTTTAGACAAATAACCCCGGGAAGATCCAGGCGTGACAGGCGGCACGGTGTTCTTTCTTGGCAAACAACATACTCGTTTAGGGAGAAACCGATTTATTTAATGTTCCAACATATTTTTTTTCGGATATGGTGATATAAACGTTCAGTTTATGTCACATTGGAACATGTATCCAAAATGTAACGCCTTAAAAATCGTACTATCACCAAAGAAATTAAAATTTGATCACAATAGCCGATTATTCACTTCGCCATATCCATCAAAAGATTTATTATGGGAGAACGGGATAATGGTGAATACCTAAGTGGAGTGTTGAATATTTCCGATACAATTCAACTATTCGGATGTTTTCAAGCAGATAATGACGATTTAATAACTTTTTTTTGTATAATGTTAGCCCAAGTAGTCGGAATAAACGAATAATCAAATTTTGCTATTAGAAAAATAGAACGCAGTGGTCGCAATATTTTTGTTCGGTATCATTATGTACAAGGCTATTACATCATAATATGAATAGAGTGAAAACATTCTCAAAGTATTCAGAATGAAGCATAAAATTTCTCGAAAAGAGTATTGAGCCTTCCATGCACAACGTCACTCAATCCTTTCGTCCCCAACTTCGATAATACCGCCGCGCCGATCCGGCTCCCGTTGCATACAACCGCCATGAAAGCTCGAATGATCCAGCTACGTCATCTCACGCTCTCTGTGCTCTCAGTGTACCGAGATCACTTACGACGGTATTTCTCTCGAACTTCGAGGAGCTGGACACGAGGTGGTTTCGATTGATGTTCACACAAATGGCACGCGTTAGATCCGGTTCAATCTACTGCGGGTAAAAAGAGGCGGCAGCCCCTTCGCCGAGCATATTGTTCTTAACCATGCATGCCAAGTTTTTGTACAGCATTTTCAGTAGACTTTTGTGGCATACCGTACAAAAGGGGGCAGGTTGATTGGCGGAAGGAGTAGTAGTTTACTCGGCTAATTTATGAAATGATTTCTTTTCACTTTTTATTATATTTTAGAAAACGATTTTTACAGTCGTAAGTTTTTTGTTTCTAGATTGAACACATTTTCTGATTGCTTGGCGTCCATTTTTAACGTTTTAAGTTTTCAATGGAGATTTCACTTTTTTTTTAAAGACCTCATAGAAGTCCAACATTGAATCAACATTTTTTATAATAAACGTTTATATTGTGATATATCGATTTCCACAACTGTAATTAATTCAACTCCCGTCCTGTTATGAACTATGAATGCACTAAAAAATGTTGAATCGCTGCATCATATGCAACATCACTGCGATGAAAAATTCAGCATCGATGAATTATGATACCGTTGCACATTTTTCTGCGACCAACAATTTTGAATCGCTGTATCATATCCACCATTGATATAATGAAATTGGGTCTGAGTGTAGAAATTTTCCAATTGAAATACATGCGCAGAAGTTGCATTTACGCAGTACCTTATTTTTACGCAGTAATAATTTACAACTCATAAAGGCAAGTATTTTTCTATTTTTAACTTATCCTAAAGTTTAAACATAATGTATGAGTTTGCCTATTAGGATACACGAAAAGACATGTAACATTAAGACACACTCACCGACATAAAAGTCAAACTGCAAAGTCATAATGTACACATACATAATGTTTACTAATCGAAAATTGAAATTTATTGTCAATCTTAACAAGACCTGCAGTTATTAAATACTTCAGGGAAAATTGTTCTCAATCAAAATTGAGATGGCAAAGTGTTACAGTTCGATGATTACTGAGGCAAGCATCCCAAAGTGAAAGGACATGAAAACAATTTATAAAACTGTTCACGTGACAATAAAACTGTTTACACAACTTACTGTTTTCAAAATAAGTGATAAATTTACAATATCATAGTTACTATTACGTAATTATTCACAATGAAATTGCTTTGTTCGCTATGGTCGAAAGGCGGTTCCCGATATCCACGTAATCATGTAACTGTATTAACTGCCAAGATTTTTTCTCGCTCTCTGTTAATCAACATTAGCCCTTTACCCACTTTAAAAAATAGAACAGTAGTCTGAAGAAAAAAAACAATGAATGCCGCAGTCAAAGTTGGTGTCGAAAACGTTCGCTCCAAACTTTCCATGGTGGTCTCGTGCTCATGAAAAAAAGGGTGCCTAGAAGCTTACGCGACAGACGTGAACCTTCATCCGGGATATATGAATATCGGGGCATGAGGGTTAAGAATAAGTCACTCTCCCGTAAAAAGTTTCACTTCAAAAACACCTTTTTTTTAACAGGATGCTATTTTATTTAGTATTCCCTCTATTTTGGTAACTATTTCATCCTACTAACCCAGCTTAATTATTGTGGAGTTAGGTTTATAAAAATGAACATATTATACTTTTAAATATTACTTTTAAATTAAGGCAATCGTATTGTTGCCTCGACCATCCATAGTGTACTGTCGTGTTCACATTGGACGAGATACATTTATAACAAAGCAATCGAACCCTCTTTCTGCCACAATCGAGACCTCTACGGTCTTTGTCAATTACGAAAAATCCATGCTGATCATCGCTCCAACATGTCGAATATAAATCTTTAAAGTGCGAGTATGACATATCCGTATTAAGGGTGAACACCACTGTGACCCCCTGTTTTTTTTCACATTTTTCAAGAATTTTTTTTTGTGGGAAAAAAAATAGATATTCGAACATTTTTTTTAGGTTTTGTTCCTTGTTTATTAATGTATCAAAAAACATTCTTTTCACATTTTTCACGCCGCATGGTGGCGCTGGGGAAGCTCTCGCGTTAGGTGCTGTCATCTCCGCGGCACGCAGCAGAACTCTCTTCAACGTCGATCTGAAACAAAATACCGAGTGTTTTCGTTTATTATATGATGTTTTGAAGAGAAGTACATAGGGATTTGGAAAAATATTGTTTTAAAAAAAATACGCACGCCTTTGAAAATAACTTTAATTTCAAAGGCGTGCCTATTTTTTTCTGCCCATACAGAAGAATGCTTTAACATTGTCTTGCTTCTCGCAGGCGATATCATCGAATATGACGATGGAATGTGCATCCGCAAAGGAATTATTGGTAGTTGTGTTGGTGGCGTCGGTGTCGGTGGTGTCGGAGGTTGTGATGAGTGTGGCCAATTGGCCAACAGCCCGGGTGTTCAGGTTCATACCCGATAGTTGTCGAATAGTTAAATAGTTGAATAGTTGAATAGTTGAATAGTTGAATAATTGAATAGTTGAATAGTTGAATAGGTGAATAGTTGAATAGTTGAATAGTTGAATAGTTGAATAGTTGAATAGTTGAATAGTTGAATAGTTGAATAGTTGAATAGTTGAATAGTTGAATACTTGAATACTTGAATAGTTGAATACTTGAATAGTTGAATAGTTGAATAGTTGAATAGTTGAATAGTTGAATAGTTGAATAGTTGAATAGTTGAATAGTTGAATAGTTGAATAGTTGAATAGTTGAATAGTTGAATAGTTGAATAGTTGAATAGTTGAATAGTTGAATAGTTGAATAGTTGAATCGTTGAATAGTTGAAGAGTTGAATAGTTGAAGAGTTAATAGCTAAATAGTTGAATAGTTGAATAGTTGAATAGTTGAATAGTTGAATAGTTGAATAGCTGAATAGTTGAATAGTTGAATAGTTGAATAGTTGAATAGTTGAATAGTTGAATAGTTGAATAGTTGAATAGTTGAATAGTTGAATAGTTGAATAGTTGAATAGTTGAATAGTTGAATAGTTGAATAGTTGAATAGTTGAATAGTTGAATAGTTAAGTTCCGCTCTTCTAATCCCCAGGACATCCGCCCTTTCAATTTCCCAGGTCATCCGCCCTTTCAATCGACATCTGTCCTTTCAATCCCCCGGGACATCCGCCCTTTCAACTCGAAGGACATCAGCCCTTCCAATCCCCAGGACATCCGCCCTTCCAATCGCCTAGGACATTCGCCCTTTCAATCCCCTGGACATCCGCCCTTTCAATCCCCTAGGACATCCGCCCTTTCAACAACATCCACCCTTTCAATCCTCATCCGCCCCTGTAGCAAAATAATATTTGATCGGTAATGCAGATCCCTAATATACCGACTTTGGAGCGAAGATCGGCAACGGTTCGACTTTACCGGCGCCGGCAAGGTAGGAATCTACCGTATCGACCGCGGTTCGAGGCGTCGGTGAGGTAGGGATCCTACCTTATCGGACGCGGTTCAGGCTGAGGGGCGACATGGGGGGAACCGACCTAGCTACTCTACTGATAAAGTACAACTACCTCGAAGTTTTAGAAAGCTCGTCGGACATGAGCGAAAAGAAACAGAAGTATTTCATTTTTTTAGGGGGAAGGAATGTTATACCCCGATACCTGGATCCTACAGCATATGTAATTTAGCTATAATCGAGGTATACTAGACGACATTCGACGAGCTAGCCAATGCCGGCCATACAGTCCAGTTAGCATTTAAGAGGATGTATCAGTCGCAAGAAAATTTCGACGCAGCCCTCCTCGTCGCGGTAGTGCAGAGCTCGTAGTATTTCACTACAAGCCGCTGCTAACTACCTCTAGATGTCACAGCGCGCGTCTTCTATGCGGTCTCGATAGTCCGCGTGACAGAGCATTGAAACCGAATAGCAGACGGTGCTGTGATTGCACATAACTTATTCTACATATGGCTGTGTATACACATATGAAACGAGTGGTCTCACCGCTACTTGGTAGCGCTTGGACACACCATATCGTATGTAGCTCGTATCAGGTGTTCCTACCATCCAGCAGGGTTGTTCATTTCTCGCTGTATATTAGAGCGGTCAGAGTAAATAATTATTATTATTTAAACAAATAAGCTATAATATACTACGGATCTCCGTCGCCATGCATCAACGGGTGGTTCAACAAGCTTCAAACTTTCGAGCAATGAAGATTGCTCGTTTCTTGCTCTATATAAGAACGGTCAAAGTTAATAATAATAATTAATTAATCAAATAAGTTATACTACGGAGCTCCGTCGATATGCATCGACGGGTGGTTCGACAAGCGTCGATCTTTCGAGCAATGAAGATTGCTCGTTTCTCACTCTACGTGAGAGCGGTCAAAGTAAATAATAATCATTATTATTTAAACAAATAACTTATATTATGCTAGGGATCTCCGTCGGCATGCATCGACGGGTGGTTCGACAGGCGTCAAACTTTCGAGCAATGAAGATTGCTCGTTTCTAGCTCTACGTTAGAACGGTCAAAGTAAATTATAATAATTAATTAATGAAATAATTTATACTACGGATCTCCGTCGATATGCATCGATGGGTGGTTCGACAAGCGTCGAACTGTCGAGCAATGAAGATTGCTCGTTTCTCACTCTACGTGAGAGCGGTCAAAGTAAATAATAATCATTATTATTTAAACAAATAAGTTATATTATGCTAGGGATCTCCGTCGGCATGCATCGACGGGTGGTTCGACAGGCGTCAAACTTTAGAGCAATAAAGATTGCTCGTTTCTCGCTCCACGTTAGAATGGTTAAAGTAAATAATAATAATTAAATAATCAAATAAGTTATACTACGGATCTCCGTCGATATGCATCGACGGGTGGTTCGACAAGCGTCGAACTTTTAAGCAATGAAGATTGCTCGTTTCTCGCTGTACGTGAGAGTGGTCAAAGTCAATAATAATCATTATTATTTAAACAAATAAGTTGTATTGTGCTACGGATCTCCGTCGGCATGCATCGACGGGTGGTTCGACGAGCGTCAAACTTTCGACCAATGAAGATTGCTCGTTTCTCGCTCTACGTTAGAACGGTCAAAGTAAATAATAATAATTATTATTTAAACAAATACCTTATATTCCGATACGGTTCTCCGTCGATATGCATCGACGGGCGATTCGATAAGCGTGAAACTTTCGGGCAATGAAGATTACTTGCTTCTTGCTCTACGTTGGAACGGTTAACTACACAATTACATTTATCACGCTCATTAACGATTTAAAATTTATTTTTTATTGTAACATTGCAGTTTTCTCTAGTTGACTACACAATTACAACTATTCTGCACATCGGCACTTTCAAATCCAACACGGATATTCAATTAAAAAATCAACTATCGTACTCTTTCTAACAAAAGAAAAATCACCAGCTGATACAGCTACACGTGCCCTATCTGAGTTTTTCTCGCTTTCTCTCTCTGTCTCTCTCTCTGGCTATGTGTCTTGCACTAGTGCTATGACTGCCGGCATTCACGGCGCAAGCTCAAATACGATCACCGACGGACCCGGAGGGGCGCGGGAGGGACCGCGGACGGGGTCCTAGGGACGACGAAAACACGAGTTCGACGAGGCACTGGTTACATATATATCTCTCTATATTATATAAATATTTCGCCGCCGCCGCCGTGTACAAGAGTTGAGGGGATCGAGCGGGGGCGGGGGAGGCGCGGGTGGGGGCGTGGGCGGGGGAGGCGCGAGTGGGGGTGTGGGCGGTGGGGGGGGGGTTGGCGCGCGAAGCGCGCAGGGGGGCAGAGCCCCCTAGTATATATATATATATATCGGCTTCATACAAAGGGGCATTTAAGCTATGCGGTACGGAACACTTACGTCCCTTACGTTTCCTCTTCGTGCGGTGTTTCGTAGGTTGCCCCTGCGGCGTTGCCGATGGCGCTCGCACATGACCGACGTAGCAGTTTGCTGACACACGGTCGAGTCGGTCGAATACCACACATCGCCGTGGGTAGCTGGCGCTACGCGTTGGTGTTCGGCAGGCACGTCCCTGGCTCGAGTGTGTGACAGCAAAATGGCAACGTTGTTTCAGGTGCGAGAACCCTGAGAATGTTAGCTGTACGCGGACTGTGATATTTCTATATTATACATATAAATATATCGCCTTCGCCGCCGTGCACAAAAGTTGCAAAGGTCAGCTTCACCGTACAGGAATAACCTTGCCCGTTCGGCGAAGCTGACTGTTTTCGCTTTATGCTACAGGGAAAACGGTCAGCTTTACCGTGCGGGGCGACCCCTAACCCGTTTGATGAAGCTGACCCTGTCGGAAATGCACCGCCTCCGGGTGGGGGTTTTGTTTGGCTTTGAGTTTGGGATGGCGGGGGCCACGGGTGGGTTGAGGTGCCGATCGCGCGGGGGGCAAACTTTCCCAGTATATCTATATAAATAAAAACGAATTGCCGCATGTATGACCGATCATCACTTGAGAACGGCTAGACCGATTCGGCTGATTTTTTTTTGTTGTGTGCGTAATATTCAGGACAAGGTTTGTATGAAATAAATTTTTTGGAAAATCCACCTGAAAAGTCGGAAATTTGAAAAATATGAAAATATGAAAAATATGGAAATAATATATGAAAATCTGAATAAAAAAATGTGACGTTCGGTTTGAAAGTTCTGCTGTAACATGTTTCATAACGAAAAAAAATCTGACGTTCAGTTTGAAAGTTCTGTTTTCATAACAACAACAAATTCCGCATTGAATGTTGATATTTTGCGAAAAAGAATTCAATTGAAAGCGATATGTCATTTCGTGGTTTATTTCTTTGAAAAAAATGCCACCAGTCGGATGGCCAATGCGGAAGCGATGATCCGTCATTCATGCGGCAATTGATTTTTATTTATATAGATGAATTATTAAATAATAAAAAAAATTAAAAATTAAAAAAGGTCAATATCTCGAGAAATATTAATCTAAGCAATTGGATCGATAGGACTTTTTTTATAGGAAATTAAATTTCCAACAAAATTTTCGTTTACAATTTTTTCGTAAAGTTAATTGTTTCGGAGATAACAGCAAAAAAACGAGGATTTTGGGTAAAAATCAACTTCAGTGACCCGTACCAACTCATCAGTACAATTTACACTTTCGCCGCAGAAGGCTCTTTTTTAGATTGTTTTATTCTGAGTAAATCGAAACCAAGAACAATATGATAGCATAAAATGCGTCTGAGTTATAGAAATTTGAAAAAAAAAAAAAAAATCGATTTACGTGTATTTTAGATGGAAAATCTTCTCACGCTTTGGGAAAGTACTTAGAATTAATATTAAGGGCTGTAACCTTCAGAGAATTTCTTTTCCGACATATCCAACAAAATTTCGGGTGGGGACTAAGAAAAAAAATAGTCGAAAAAAAAAATCGCCCTAATCTATAAATATAAAAATTAATCCCTATTTCCCTTGGTCACGCCATAACTTGAGAACGACTTTACCGATTTCATTCATCTTTTTTTTTTCAAGTTTTCTAATACTGTGTAGAAGGTTCTTACGGGAAGAAAAATTAAGAAAATTGGCCATAAAATTGGAAAATTTCAGAAAGCTTAACGACTATTTAACCTTCGCGTGTTTGACAGTTCCCGCGAAGCAGATGTGATTTAATAGATGCAACGGTCGGCATCTATCGATAAAAAAATTCATTTATTCATTTCTTAGTGCACAGTCCATTCGATCTGAACGTTTATCCAGTTTTGAGTTTGTTGAGTGAGTTTTTTGAGAAGTGTTTGTTCATCGCAATTAGTTCACCGCAATCACAACTTATATTAAAAGTTTAATTCAATATCGATTTTCGGTAAGTTTTGATAGACTAACACGTGGTATACATGCTTATACAGAAACACTAAGGGAGTTAATTTTTTATTTTCAGTTACAATAAACACTATGTTTTTGAAATAATTTTGTTTTAAATTATGTATTCCAGTTCGAATTGAATATTCATAGCTCAGACAGGACAACGTCTGTCAGGTCAGCTAGTATATATATATATATATTACGGCGATTTTTTTTTTCGACTATTTTTTTTTCTCGCTCCCACTTGAAATTTTGTTGATATGTCGAAAAACAAATTCCCTGAAAGTTACAGCCCTTAATATTAATTCTAAGTACTTTCCCTTAGCGTGAAAAGATTTTCCATCTAAAATACACGTAAATCGAAATTTTTTTTTTTTTTAATTCTATAACTCAGCCGCATTTTATGCTATCATATTGTTCTTGGTTTCGATTTACTCAGAATAAAACAATCTAGAAAAGTGCCTATTGCGGCGAAAGTGTAAATTGCACTGGTGAGTTGGTACGGGTCACTGAAGTTGATTTTACCCAAAATTCTCGTTTTTTTGCTGTTATCTCCGAAACAATTAACTTTACGAAAAAAATGTAAATGACAAATTTGTTGGAAATTTAATTTCCTACCAAAAAGGTACTATCGACCCAATTGTTTAGATTAATATTTCTAGAGATATTGAACTTTAACTTATGAGTACTATACATTTTTTACGGTTTATATTACCGTAAAAATTCTATACTACGCGTAAGTTAAAGTTCAATATCTCGAGAAATATTAATCTAAGCAATTGGGTCGATAGAACATTTTTTGTTGAAAATTAAATTTCCAACAAATTTGTCATTTACATTTTTTTCGTAAAGTTAATTGTTTCGGAGATAACAGCAAAAAAACGAGAGTTTCGAGTAAAAATCAACTTCAGTGACCCGTACCAACTCACCTGTACAATTTACACTTTCGCCGCAATAGGCACTTTCCTAGATTGTTTTATACCGAGTAAATCGAAACCAAGAACAATATGATAGCATAAAATGCGGCTGAGTTATAAAATTTTGAAAAAAAAAAATTCGATTTACGTGTATTTTAGATGGAAAATCGTTTCACGCTAAGGGAAAGTACTTAGAATAAATATTAAGGGCTGTAACTTTCAGGGAATCTGTTTTCTACATATCCAACAAAATTTCAGGTGAAAACTGCGAAAAAAATAGTCGGAAAAAAAAATCGCCCTAATATAACTATACTAGGGGGGCTCTGCCCCCCTGCGCGCTTCGCGCGCCTACCCCCCCTCGGGCCATTCCATTCGGCGTACCCCCCGCCCCCCTCGGGCTATTCCATTTGGCGTACCCCACCCCCCCGGCTATTCCATTCGGCGTGCCCCCCGGGCTATTCCCTTCACCGTACCCCCCCACCTGGGGAGGGGCGGGGGGGTACGGTGAAGGGAATGACCACCTTAACTCTTGTACACGGCGGCGGCGGCGGCGGCGAAATATTTATATAATATAGAGAGATATCGCCGCCGCCGCCGCCGCCCTGTACAAGAGTTGAGGAGAGCGAGCAAGATCGAGTAGGCTGGGTGAGAGGATCGAGCGGCGGCGGGGCGGGAGGGGCGGCGCGCGAAGCGCGCAGGGGGGCAGAGCCCGCCTAGTATATGTATATATATATATATATATATTGTTACGCCGCTCCGTGCGAACATATATTTTTTAAAAAAGGATTTTATTCACCAACTCAATATTACAATGTTACAAGATCTTTTCTACTTCTGTTTTAACGGGGATTGAGACTGAATAACTGGGTTGCGAATGTCGAATGTCTTGAACACGAATGTCTGGTGATTGTTCATTAGCGGTTCTTATATACTCTCTTAATTCGTCATTTCGATGTTTCTAGAACGTCCTATATACTTTCTTAGTTCGGCACTTCGATGTTTCCAGATGTTTACTGACGTACATTGTTCAGTTTAGTGCTGAGCGTCGGGTTACACTGTTACATTCCTCCCCTCTTTAAGAATTTTGGTCCTCCATAAATTTTAAGTTATTTGCTTAGGTCTAAAGAATTTATGATACAATTTAGGGGAGTTTTCTAGATTTTGAATTTCATTAACATTTTCCGATCTTGAGGGTTCTTGCAATCTTATGTTTCCAGGTCTATCAATAGTTTGGGAGTTACGACCAAAATTACAGTGATCAAAGATTATACATGGTCGGATACAGCATAATATGATTTCTTTCATTATTTTTAGGATTCCGAGTTTATTAACAATATAGATTATTATTATAATTAATGCTGTATATCCAAGATAATAAAATCCCTCTTGTATTTTTTCACTTAAAGTTTTTGTTCTTTTCTTTAAAGATAATTCTTCAATCTGTTGATTTATTTCATCAAGAGTTGTTCCCATATTCTGTATATTTTTAGAATCACTAAAATTTTCGTATAACGTATTAATATTTATTTCTTTTTCATCAATATTATGTTTTTGTAATAAATCTTTAATTTGAGATTCATTCACATTTTTTTGCAATATAGTGTCGTATTCAATAGTCTTAGCTATATTCGATGCTTTTAATATTGTATGAGAGCTTAAGGCAACACATCCATGATCTAAATGTAGTCTCGAGGTCTGTGGTATTTTTACAACTCTTGGTATATTGTCTAAGCAAATAGTATGCAAGGTTTCATCATTAATTGGTGTTACGATCCAATCTAGACCTATTTTTAATTGAATGTATAATGAATTTTGTAATTGAATATATCTTTGATTACATCGATTTTCTTGTTTAGCGATAATCATTGTAATTATACATGATGTTGAAGAATCTGTCGAGTAATCAGGGTTTTTTCTTTGAATTAGATAAGTATTTTCTACTTTTTCAAGTTTTCGAATTCTATATCAAAATATAGAATTCGAAAACTTGAAAAAAGTAGAAAATACTTATCTAATTCAAAGAAAAAACCCTGATTACTCTAAAGATTCTTCAACATCATGTATAAGTACAATGATTATCGCTAAACAAAAAAATCGATGTAATCAAAGATATATTCAATTACAAAATTCATTATACATTCAATTAAGGCCTTACATACGTCCAGCGGTACCGAAAACGTACCAAATGAAAAACTGTTTTTAGGAGGGATAGAAATAGAAATTGATAAAAAAATTCTTACACATTGTTTATTACTGTGTTAAGTATGTAAAAAAATTTATTTCAATTTTGTTTTTCAAAAATTACAACATGAAAAATCACATTTTTTGAAGCACTGTAAAAAAAAACCAAACAGGTCAAGATTGGATCGTAACACTAATTAATGATGAAACCTTGCAAACTATTTGCTTAGACAATATACCAAGAGTTGTAAAAATACCACAGACCTCGAGACTACATTTAGATCATGGATGTGTTGCATTAAGCTCTCATACAATATTAAAAGCATCGAATATAGCTAAGACTATTGAATACAAAGAAAACAAGATTCTTTCCATTACAAATAATGGAAAGAATCTTGTTTTCTTTGTATTAAGTACGAGATAATCCGTATCAATATTATAAAGAATATATCCTTTAATTATAGAGAAAGTTGGAATAGGTATAGGATGTAAAATTTCATAATTTTCTTCTTCAAGAATTGGTATTTCTAGAATATAGAGTAATTTTTCTTTATGACAAATTTGACAATTTTTTATAACTTTTTCAGTATCTTTTGTTATTCCAGGCCAGTTGTATTTAGTTCGAAGTTTTTCAATTGTTTTCTGTGGAGCATAATGTCCTCCAAATGTCGATTCATGCATTTCTTTGATAATTTAATTAATCTTTCTTTCTCTTTTTGAGTTTCAGGGTCTTTGAATTGATTTATATATATGAAGAGTTCTTTTTCAGGATTAGTTCTCGTATGGATAAATTCAATTATTTCCAAAATATTAATTTTTAATCTTGGATCCTTTATTCTAATTTCAATTAGTCCTTTATCTTTTATTCGTGATCGAAGGTCTGTGTACCAAATAATTTCATCATCGTCGGGATCAATAAATATTCCTTTTTCTTCAGAGTTGTCTGTGGGTATAAGGCTGGTTTTATTTGTCCTTCCTTCTTTTATTATTATATTTTCAGATTTTTCATAGGGATCTTTTTCTTCTAGATAATTGTCATAATTTGGATATGTTTCTTCTAGTAATTCTTCTAGAATTTCGTCTTCCAAAAGGTTTATTCGAGATAGTGCATCAGCGTTGGTATGATTTTTACCTTTCCTGTGAATTATTTCGAAATCATATTCTTCTAATTGCCATTTCCATCTCATTAATTTTGAGGATGGGTCTTTAAGGTACATCAGTCATATTAAAGGTTTGTGATCTGTAATAATCTTGAATTTCCTTCCATATAAATAATGACGATAATGTTTAACTGCCCAAACAATAGCAAGAAGTTCCTTTTCTGTGGTGGAATAATTTTGTTCTGCCGGATTTAAGGTTCTTGAAGCGTATGAAACTGTCTTGTCCTTTCCTAATTGTCCTTGAGATAGTATTGCCCCAAGTGCTTTGCCACTTGCATGTGTTGTCAAGATGAATGATTTTGTCCAGTCTGTATATATTAAAATTGGTTCGTCGGATAGAGAATTTCTCAGATTTTGAAAAGATTCTTCTTCTTCTAAAGTCTATTGCCATGGTGTTTTATTTTTTAGTAATGTGGTTAAGGGAAGAGCTTTCTTTGAAAAGTCTTTTATAAATTTACGATAGTATCCAACGAGTCCAAGAAATTGTTTAATTTCCTTTTGATTTTTAGGTTTTGGATAATTAATTACTTTATTTATTCTATCAGGATTGGGTTTTACTCCCTTTTCTGAAATTATATGTCCAAGATATGCAAGTTCTGGTTTTAAGTATTCACATTTATCTGGTTGTAGTTTTAATTCAACATCTTGAAGTCTCTGTAATAGTGTTTCTAAATTTTTATTGTGTTCTTTTAGAGTTCTTCCGAAGACAATTATATCGTCCATATAAACAAAACAGTTATTTCCAATCAATCCTTGTAGTCCTTTATTCATCATTCTTTGAAAAGTTGCAGGAGCATTTTTTAATCCAAATGGCATTCTATTGTATTCATAGTGCCCATCTTTTGTTGAAAATGCTGTCTTATATTTATCTTGTTCTTTAACAGGAATTTGATGAAAGCCGGATGCTAGGTCAAATGCAGAGAAGTATTTTGCGTTTCCAAGGCTGTCCAAAATTTCGTCAATATTTGGTAAAGGATAGGCATCTTGTTTAGTTTTTTCATTAATTTTTCGGTAATCAATTACAATTCGCCATTTCTTTTTCCCTGAGGCATCTGTTTTTTTTTTAACAACCCACACTGGAGAGTTGAATGGTGAATCACTTTCTCTTATTATGCCCTTTTCAAGCATTTCTCGAATTTGTTTCCCAATTTCTTCTTGATGACAAGGAAGGTATCTATATTGTTTTGTGTGAATTGGTATGTTATCTGTTAGATCTATTTGATGTTCTATTAATTTTGTCAAAGGTAATGGATCCTTGGGAAGTACAAAAATATTATGGTAATTTTTTATAATGTGCCAAATTTCTTCTTTTCCTTCCCTTATATGATTTAATCGTGTATTTTCCAATAAGAGTTTTTCTCTTTCTTTCGTTAATTCTTCGGTTTTCGTTTCTGGCTTTAAATCGAATGAATTTATTTTTTCAGCTTTTAATGTTCTGCAGGTTTCATTTTCGTTAGTCCAATTGGCAATGGGGATTGTTGTTTTTCCATTTTTTATTTCAACCAGTATGTCAAAGTCTTTTAAAGAGATTTTAGCTGGTCCATTTAATATCAAGAGACGCGGCAGCGTCTTGACGCCAAGTATTAAAAAGAAGTTTTTAAACGTGCCGATGTATCTATACAGTAAGGTGGCCTGAAAACCGTTATATTCAAACTCTAAATCGACTTCACCCGCAAACGCGTTCAGTTATAACAAATCTGACTACATTTTTGCGATGTAATGTTATTTTTTTCTTTCGAATGCATTTAGATTTATTTAGATCCATCCACGCATTGTTGAGATATCGTAATATTGCCATGATTTTTCACGCAACTTTTCTCAGCTCAAATGTTCTTCTCCCGTGTTTTCGACAAAGGGACATATGTGCCTAGTACAGCATACAGCTTATACGCCCTTTCATACGAATCACAGAAAAACGATATATATATCACATCTTCGATGCGAGCTCGTGGCTCTCTTCACTACGACGCTGCGCGGTCTCGTTGCGCGTACGTGCTTTACGTCATCAGTTGATGGGGCCGTCGCAGTGTGCGAAAGAGAGAGAAAGAGAGAGAGAGAGAAAGTGCACGTGGAGTTGTCAGCTGTGTACTTTTCTACCGGTAACTATCGGTGTCGTTAGCGAGCGACAGCCAATTGCAAGGAAGATTCTAACGGAAAGGCGCGACTCTGATAGGCTATTTCGGTTTTGCGTCAGATGCGATGCTGATGCGCCTGTCTCTATCTCAATCTCTCAGGCACAGTGCGACACAGTGTACACATTTCCGGAGTAACCGCCCAATCCGAACAAAGGAATACACCAGAAATATGTACACTGTGTCACACTGTGCCTTGGTTGGATCAGCGATTTTTATGCTCATTTGAAATTCGCTTCCTTTAAGGAGTTGTGAACCAGTACCCGGATTCTGTAATTTTCTAGCTGTCGCTGGCTAGTGATAGTCTTGGTCCTTGGGCAAGGAAGGTCCAGGGGAAAGACCCAACTCTCATAGGATATCGCTCGCTAACTATACTGAAAATCATCGATAGCGAATAAAAAAAAACTTGTGCGGTCGGGGGACCGCCGTCAGGAACGAAGTTCCTTACGCTTTTGTATGAATGTTCATTCAATGATAATAACGAATCAAGTTCAGCACGTTGCTTTTTTTATTTTAATTTATCTCTATAACTGTTAGAGCGTTCAGCATCAAATTTTTTTTTCTGAAAAAAATACGAAATTAAAAATTAATTGTAATTTTTTTATTTTATTAGTTAAAACAGAAATATAAAAAGAAAAACAATATAACAAATATGATAATTGTTGCTTATTCTCATACAAAAGATATACCATACCTGGCAAGATTCGAATTGAACGTTTCACTTTCTTGTATCTTTTTTCGATTCTGCCGGAATTGTTGTTGGCGTTGAGCGTTTGTTTTCGGGATTTTCGGTATTTTATTTTCACTTTGAAGTGTGGGCTTTTGATACTCTTTTTGACTCTGAACACATGATTTGACAATTGTCTCTCTATAATGTAAATAGTAAATAGTTAACGCTCGAATCACATGTACAATAAACGAATGTAAACAGCAAATACTTGTATCAAGTTATACAATTTTATTAACTTACTTTTCTAAATCTGTATTACACACATTTGCTGCCGTTTCCATTTCTCAAAACTTAATTGGAATAATAAAACAATATAACTTACGTATAATTAAAAAAAAACAAAAAAACGCAGATGACAAATGAGTTTGTGCAAAATTTCCACGTCAGTACAACTCAATATTGAGGTTATGTAATAAATAAAATAAAAATAAAAATAAAAAGAGACAGAGGCACAGAGACGGAGACACAGAACAGAGGCACAGTGCAGAGAGAGAGTTGCGCACCCGGCTGCGCACTTGCCTGCTCGTTTGATAGTGTTCGAATCTCGATACTCGCACGCCACACACAGCGCGCTCGCATGCTCGTCGTAGCCTGCTCGATACACGCACGCATACACACACAGCATACCGCATTTCGCTACGCGCCTGCTCGTTTGTAGTGTGCTCGATACACGCACGGATACACACACAGCATACCGCATTTCGTTACGTGACGATTTCTACGGAATCGCTCCCCCCGTAAGCTGTGTTAAGGAACTTCGTTCCAAAATTCTACCACAGATATGAATGCGACAAAGGTAACATTAATGGCTTTCACGGTAAAGCAATAGAGATACAGACACAATGTACTTCACATTATGTTAACGTACGGTCGCCGGGATATGAGAGAGATAGCACCATAGGGATCAAGTGTAGGAGTAAACGAGACGGTGTTTGGCTTTGCCTTATACATCAGCATTGGGATTCTGCAGTTGCTACCGACAACTATCGGTGTCGTTAGCGAACGATAGCCTATGAGAGTCACGCCTTTCCGCTGGAATCTTCCTTGCAATTGGCTGTCGCTCGCTAACGACACCGATAATTGTCGGTAGTCAAGTACAGAATCCCAGCACAGTATAAGAATGTAGCCAACATAAAGTGCGAAAATCGAATTGACGAATCACAATCGAGGAGTTTTAAATACTGCGTGGGGATTGGCCAATGCTTGTGCAATTGGCTAGTTTTTACTATTCCCCGTATACCAAACCAATCGCTTCCCATGAAAAAAAGATAAGGTACTGCGTAAATAAGTATAACTTCTGTGCATGAATTTCAATTAAAAAATTCCTATACTCGGACCCGAAAGAATTTTCTTTAAAAGATAATGAGATTTTGCAAAGTCAATTTTCAGTTCATCGGGGCAGTTCGAACTTTAAGATAAGTTGAAAATGGAATAATGTTTGCATTCATGAAGTGTAAATTATTACTGCGTAAGGATAAGGTACTGCGTAAATGAGTGTAACTTCTGTGCATAAATTTCAATTCCAGAATTCCTACACTCAGACCCGAAAGAATTTTCTTAAAATGATAATGCGATTTTGCACAGCTAATTTTGTTCTTCGGGGCAGTTTGAACTTTAGAATAAGTTGAAAATGGAATAATGTTTGCATTCATGAAGTGTAAATTATTACTGCGTACAGATAAGATACTGCGTTAATGAGTGTAACTTCTGTGCATGAATTTCATTTAAAAAATTCCTACACTCGAACCCGAAAGAATTTTCTTAAAAAGATAATGAGATTTTGCAAAGCTAATTCAGTTCATCGGAGCAGTTTGAACTTTAGGATAAGTTCAAAATGGAATAATGTTTGCATCTATAAACTGCAAATTATTACTGTGTAAAGATAAGGTACTGGGTAAATGAGTGTAACTTCTGAGCATGAATTTGAATTAAAAAATTCCTACACTCGGACCCAAAAGAATTTTCTTAAAAAGATGATGAGATTTTGCAAAGCTAATTCAGTTCATCAGGCCAGTTTGAACTTTAAGTTAAGTTGAAAATGGAATAATGTTTGCATTCATGAAGTGTAAATTGTTACTGCGTAAAGATAAGGTACTGCGTAGATGAGTGTAACTTCTGTGCATGAATTTCAATTGAAAAATTCCTACACTCAGACCCGAAAGAATTTTCATAAAAAGATAATGCGATTTTGCATAGCTAATTCAGTCCATCAGGCAAGTTTGAACTTTAAGTTAAGTTGAAAATGGAATAATCTTTGCATTCATGAAGTGTAAATTATTACTGCGTAAAGATAAGGTACTGCGTAGATGAGTGTAACTTCTGTGCATGAATTTCAATTAAAAAATTCCTACACTCAGACCCGAAAGAATTTTCATAAAAAGATAATGCGATTTTGTATAGCTAATTCAGTTCATCGGGCTAGTTTGAACTTTAGGATCAGTTCAAAATGCAATAATGTTTGTATCTATAAACTGTAAATTATTACTGCGTAAAGATAAGGTGCTGCGTAAATGAATATAACTTCTGTGCATGAATTTCAATAAAAAAATTCCTACACTCAGATCCGAAAGAATTTTCTTAAAAAGATAATGCGATTTTGCACAGCTAATCAGTTTATCGGGGCAGTTTCAACTTTAGGATAAGTTGAAATTGGAATAATGTTTGCATTCATGAACTGTAAATTATTACTGCGTAAAGATGAGGTACTGTGTAAATGAGTATAACTTCTGCGCATTAATTTCAATTGAAAAATTCCCACACTCAGGCCTAATTTCATTATATCAATGGTAGATATGATCGCTATTATAAACTTGAAAAGTTAAAAATGGTCGCCGAGTAATCAAAAAATGTGTCCAGTCTATAAACAAAATACTTCCGACTTCAAAAATCGCTTTCTAAAATCTAATGAAAAGTGAAAAGAAAAAAATAGGTATACAACATCCACACGCATCGTTTTATCAGAGATATTTGAAAGTGGTTCTTAATTTCACTTTGGATAATATGTTTTCTATTTTTATAAAATGTTGGTTCAATGCTGAACTTCTATCAGGTCTTTCAAAAAAAAGGGTAATCTCCATTAAAAACTTAAAAAGTAAAAAATGGACGTCAAGTAATCAGAAAATGTGTCCAATCTAGAAACAAAAAACTTACGACTTCAAAAATCATTTTCTAATATCTAATAAAAAGTGAAAAGAAATCATTTCATAAATTAGCCAAGTAAACTACTACTCCTTCCGCCAATCAACCTGCCCCCTTTTGTACGGTATGCCACAAAAGTCCACTGAAAATGCTGTACAAAAACTTGGCGTGCATGGTTAAGAACAATAAGCTCGGCGAAGGGGCCGCCACCTCTTTGTACCTGCAGTAGATTGAACCGGATCTAACGCATGTCATTTGTGTGAACATCAATCGAAACCACCTCGTGTCCAGGTCCTACGAGTACGAGAGAAATACCGTAGTAAGTGATCTTTCATGGCGGTTCAACGCAATGGGAGTCAGATCGGCGCGGCGGTATCATCGAAGTTGGGTACGAAAGGATTGAATGGCGTTATACATGGAAGGTTGGCATAGGCTGAATACCCTTTTCAAGACGTTTTATGTTTCATTCTGAAAACTTTAAAACATTTTTCACTTTATTCATATTATGGTGTAATAGCGTTATACATAATGATACCGAACAAAAATTTTGCGACCACTGCGTTCTATTTTTCTAATAACAAAATTTGATTTTTCGTTTATTCCGACTGCTTGGGCTAACATTCTACAAGAAAAAGTTATTAAATCGTCATTATCTACATGAAAACATCCGAATGGTTGAATTGTATCGGAAATATTCAACACTGCTCTTAGGTATTCGCCATTATCCCGTTCTCCCATAATAAATCTTTTGATAGATATGGCAAAGTGAATAATCGGTTATTGTGATCAAATTTTTATTTCTTTGGTGATAGTACGATTTCCAAAGCGTTCAATTTTGGTTAGATGTTCCAATGTGACATAAACTGAACGTTTATATCACTATATCCGAGAAAAAAATATGTAGGAACATTAAATAAATTGGTTTCTCACTAAACGAGTATGTTGTTTGTCCGGAAAGAACACCGGGCCGCCCATCACGCCTGGATCTTTCCGGGGTTATTTGTCTTAACCATGCACGCCAAGTTTTTGTACAGCATTTTCAGTAGACTTTTGTGGCATACCGCACAAAAGGGGGCAGGTTGATTGGCGGAAGGAGTAGTAGTTTACTTGGCTAATTTATGAAATGATTTCTTTTCACTTTTTATTAGATATTAGAAAATGATTTTTGAAGTCGTAAGTTTTTTGTTTCTAGATTGGACACATTTTCTGATTACTTGGCGTCCATTTTTCACTTTTTAAGTTTTTAATGGAGATACCCACTACTTTAAAAGTGCGAAGGCAATCGGTACGTGCTGGAAGATCTGTTTTTATTTCTGGTGAATTCTTTGTAAACACTCTCGGCTCGAATCGTAGAGTGTTATTATTATGACTCATATCCCAGTTAGCATTAAACTGCTGTAGTAAATCAAGCCCGATAAGTCCATCTTCTTTAAGAGGCAACCTTGAAGAGATTATATGCATTTTTACAGGTTGCGAAAATAATTTTGTTTCAAAGATACCTTTTGTTTCAAAAGTATCGTCAGTAATGGTTTTTACTTTTGTCTTTTTCGGATTAATATTACGGATATTGTTTAATAAATTTTCTTTTATTAATGATACTGTGGATCCTGGATCTAATAAGAATAATCCTTGTTTTGAATTTTCAAATTTTAATAAAATATGAGCGAGTTTACATTCGTCTGGGTTTTCTATTCCGCCGACTCTGTTGATTCCTCGTTTAAGTGATTGGTTTGTTGAGGTGGATCTTTTGATTGTCTGGGAATATCGTGAACATTTTTATTTTTATTTTGTTGGTTATTATATTGGCTTCTTCGACATTCTGATATTAGATGTCCGGGTTTCTTGCAATAATTACACATCTTTTTAGAATTTTCTTGATCAAATCTCTTAAAATCTGTTTTATCTTTTGGTTTTGAATTATAGCTTGATTTTGAATTATAATTTGATTTTGGATTCCATGTATTAAATGTACGACTTTTAAATGTTATTTCCGATTTCAATGCGGATGTAATTGCGTCTTTTATTGTTTTTGGATGCTCTGTTTTTACGTCGAGACGAATTTCTCTTTCTAATCCTTCGATAAAGTCGGTTAGACCCTTTTTTCTTTCTTCTCCTACCAGTATTGTCTTATGACTCATTGGTAATGATGTGTTATTAAGAATCGATTTTATAGCAAGATCATGAATTTTTGTGAATCTTTGAGAATACTCGTGAATTGATTCCTTATGTATTTGTCGACAATGCATTCGTTGCATTTGAAAAATTGTTAAATCGTCATGAGTTCCGTATGTGACTCGAAGAGTATTTTTTAATTCTTCGAAACTGTCGATATTATCGGCGCGAATATCGATTTTTGCTTGTCCTTTTAGTTTTGATCCAAGAATACTTGCCAATAATAGACGACTTTGTCTTGATTTTCCGGTGTTCTTTTTAGCACTTTCTATTTGATAAATGAAGGTTTCCACTGGCATATTATCTCCGTTAAAATCAGAAATGGTTAATAAAATTTCTTTAAGAGGAATTTGATTGATGCCAGGGATTTTTTCTTCGTCTTCTGAGAAAACTTCTGAATCATTTCCATTTTCATTTTCATTTTCATTTCTTTCTCGTTTATTTTCATTATTTCTCGATTGGAATTTTGTTTCAAGTGATTCCAATCTTTTCATGATATTTTCAAGAATTTGTTCGAATTTTTCCATGATCCCTACTTTTCTTTTCGAAAAATAGTACTTGAAACGTGAATTTACTGACCTTGTCAAGATTTAGATTTTCTTTGTGACGTGCCGCAGTGGTAGAGGTCGATTTCGTTGAAGAATATTCTTGTTGTGCGTTGATAACCGTCAATCTTGACGTTATCGATGCTCTGGAATAACTGCCAATCACTCCGTATTGACAATTACAGGATTTCGAAGATTTCGTAAATTCGATGAATTTCGTAAGATACCTCTTCGAAGCTCACAGAGTCCTTTTTCCCAAATTCCCTCAGGTAATGTTGGTTTTAAACTCGGTGATTCCCTCGGGATTGCTTCTTTTTGGTATCCCACCGCTGCCACCAATTTATGTTACGCCGCTCCGTGCGAACATATATTTTTAAAAAAAGGATTTTATTCACCAACTTAATATTACAATGTTACAAGATCTTTTCTACTTCTGTTTTAACGGAGATTGAGACTGAATAACTGGGTTGCGAATGTCGAATGTCTTGAACACGAATGTCTGGTGATTGCTCATTAGCGGTTCTTATATACTCTCTTAATTCGTCATTTTGATGTTTCTAGAACGTCCTATATACTTTCTTAGTTCGGCACTTCGATGTTTCCAGATGTTTACTGACGTACATTGTTTAGTTTAGTGCTGAGCGGCGGGTTACACTGTTACAATATGTATATATATATACTAGGGGGGCTCTGCCCCCCTGCGCGCTTCGCGCGCAACCCCCCCCCCCCCCCCCCACCCACGCCCACGCCACCACCCACGCCTCCGCGCCCCCGCTCGATCCCCTCACCCAGCCTACTCGATCCCGCTCGCTCTTCTCAACTCTTGTACACGGCGGCCGCGGCGGCGGCGAAATATTTTTATAATATAGAGAGATATATATATACTAGGGGGCTCTGCCCCCCTGCGCGCCAACCCCCCTCCCCCACCCACGCCCCCTCCTTCGCCTCCTCCTTCCACGTCTCCCCGGCCCTCGCTCGATCCCCTCACCCAACCTACTCGATCCCGCTCGCTCTCCTCAACTCTTGTACACGGCGGCGGCGGCGGCGGCGGCGGCGAAATATTTATATAATATAGAGATATATATATATATATATATATATATATATATATATAGAGAGAGAGAGAGAGAGAGAGAGAGAAAGAGAAAGAGCCCGAGTTAGGGTTAGGGAGCCTAACTGACCCCTAGTGTATATATAACATATATATATAAACACTACGAGTCAGATTCACCAAACGGATATGCCCGTTTGGTGAAGATAGCTTCACCAAACGGGCAAGGTCATTCCCGTTCAGTGAAGCATTTTTTTACAGTATGGCAATCCCGTCAGAAGTCGAATGTCATATGTGTCATATGATGACCTGACCGCCGGACGCCGATGGGCCACTTTCCACCTATCCATCCACCGCCAGGCCGGCAGATGGGTGGGTGGAAAGTGGATGCAAAAGGGAGTTGAAGTGGCGCACTAAACCGCACCACTTACAGTAAAATAATCAGGTCCGGTGTGATTGATTATTCTAAAATACATCCCCACGAAATAATCTTCCCGATGCCAAGCCGAAATTCCGGTGGAAACACCCCGACAGACCCATAAAACCTTCCGGCAGGGTTTCAATCGCCTTCTGTACGATTTACCTCTGTATCAGTTGCCTCGAACGATTCCCATCTGTAAAATCTCCGTCGTGAACGATTGCCTTCTGTACGATCTCCGTTGTGAACGATTGCCTTCTGTACGGTCTCCGTCGTGAACGATTGCCTTCTGTACGATCTCCGCTACTTCAGTTCTGGAAATTCGTTCGGTCGGGCCCGAGATCTGCTTAGTCAGGCGCTTAACGCTTAACGCGGGGATTGTACGCCTTTGCGTACAATCCCCGTCGCGTACGATCCCCGTCGTTCGGAACTCTCTTAGCGGACAAGTGGGGGTATACTTGGGGCGCTCCACTAAATACTCCAGTGATTCTCAATTATTAATTTCGACAGTCGCAATGTCGAATTTCAACCGATCATTTGGATCAACTAACTATACGAAATCAATGAATTCAAGAAAGGTCTTATGTATTATTAAGCTTAAAAAAACGACCTTGTAAAATTCAAACGGATATAGCTCGAATACTGCTTGAGCAACCGTGCTGAAATTTTGCAAAAAAGCAAAGCTTTAAGCGCTCCTTGTTTGCAGATTTTCTTGTAAAATTTACTCAAGGATTTTACTTTTCCTCGAATTTTTCAAAATAAAAATAAAAATAGCGGTGTAATTTTCGTAAAACTTTGAAGTACAATAAGACTGCAATTTTTTATTTCAATAGAGCATCATTAATGAGATAGTCGAAATTGAAAAATGCATTTGCTCACAGAGGAAACTTTATACTAATTCCCAAATAGTCTTTGCGAAAAATTTCGGGAATCGGATTTTCAATGGATCAAAGAGGAAAGCAAATTAATAAATTGGTGAGCGCTGATTAGGCGGAGTGTTTGAGATCACCAATGCGAAGTATTGAAAGTATCATGTTCTTGATCTGCATCGTATCATCGAAAAATGTCTTCTATCGCAATAGATTTTGGTTTGAAGATATTTTTTTCTTCACAATTCACACTAGTATGAATGTTCTCATTGAAGCTCTAAAAAATGTCTTCGCTTGGATTACGGTATAGACAAACATACTGTAAATATTTATCCCATTTATTTTAATCAGTATAGAGGAGATACATATCAATTATGGAATATTCGACCTGGTCTATAGACGGTTAAAAATAAATGTGGACTTATTCATTTAATTATTTATTTATTTATGGATGGCGGAAATCTCTTTTCCACTCGACTAACGGTCGAGGAAAGTACATATATGTATAGTGAGAATTATAGTAGCGCGCATAACTTCAATAACGCAGAGGTGTGCTGAAGTTGGACTAGTAATGAAGTTATGTTAATAGAATTAACGAGCGTTATCGTAAAATATTTTATTATTAGATAACATTTTTTCTATAATACATTATTTCCATTGCCTAATTTTCTGACGTAGAAACACTCAATCTACGATCGCATTTGTCGTTCATAGGACACTGCAAACCAAAAGAATGAAATTAATATTCATTACTCCGAAGTTTAAAGTGGAAGAACTATTGGAGTTTATACCTTCTGCAAAAATTATCGCTCCGTATATGACAATGAAAGATCACCTTCAGAATTAGAATTCCGATGTAACCTACAAAAAAAATACGTATGTATCAAATTAAGGAAGCAGTCAATATTGGTAATCACTATTTCGAACATTAAGGGAAGGGGGTTCGGGCACTTTAATTTTGGAAAATGTTTAGGATCGCGAATTCCATACGTTTATTTTTTCATCATAATAAACTGAGTGTCTGAGTTTCACCTTGAAGGATGGACTTTTGCATTTTTTCTGTCTTATTGCAATGCAGTATTTGTTCCACAAACTTTAGTGCTATTGTTATATTGATTTTACTTCAAATTGTCGAAAGTTTTTGACAAAAATACTGCTCTCCAATAAGACCGAATAAATGCAACAGTCCATTCTACAAAAGTTGTAACAACTGTTACAATTTTGAATATTGTTAGCGAAAAATTGATACGGATCTGTGTTTACCATGACGAACAAATAAGCGCATGGAGTTTGCAATTGTGTACATTTCAAAAAATTACTCGGAGGCTATAACGGAAATGAGTTGTTTTGTTCTGAACTGCAAGTGTATACCTGTAAAAGCATCACGTAGAACACGCAGACTCAACAAAACCCAACAGTGACCTTCTTTGGTCACTACAATTTTTTGAAATGTACACAATTGCAAACTCCATGCGCTTATTTGTTCGTCATGGTAAACACAGATCCGTATCAATTTTTCGCTAACAATATTCAAAATTGTAACAGTTGTTACAACTTTTGTAGAATGGACTGTTGCATTTATTCGGTCTTATTGGAGAGCAGTATTTTTGTCAAAAACTTTCGACAATTTGAAGTAAAATCAATATAACAATAGCACTAAAGTTTGTGGAACAAATACTGCCTTGCAATAAGACAGAAAAAATGCAAAAGTCCATCCTTCAAGGTGAAACTCAGACACTCAGTTTATTATGATGAAAAAATAAACGTATGGAATTCGCGATCCTAAACATTTTCCAAAATTAAAGTGCCCGAACCCCCTTCCCTTAATGTTCGAAATAGTGATTACCAATATTGACTGCTTCCTTAATTTGATACATACGTATTTTTTTTGTAGGTTACATCGGAATTCTAATTCTGAAGGTGATCTTTCATTGTCATATACGGAGCGATAATTTTTGCAGAAGGTATAAACTCCAATAGTTCTTCCACTTTAAACTTCGGAGTAATGAATATTAATTTCATTCTTTTGGTTTGCAGTGTCCTATGAACGACAAATGCGATCGTAGATTGAGTGTTTCTACGTCAGAAAAATAGGCAATGGAAATAATGTATTATAGAAAAAATGTTATCTAATAATAAAATATTTTACGATAACGCTCGTTAATTCTATTAACATAACTTTATTACTAGTCCAACTTCAGCACACCTCTGCGTTATTGAAGTTATGCGCGCTACTATAATTCTCACTATACACATATGTACTTTCCTCGACCGTTAGTCGAGTGGAAAAGAGATTTCCGCCATCCATAAATAAATAAATAATTAAATGAATAAGTCCACATTTATTTTTAACCGTCTATAGACCAGGTCGAATATTCCATAATTGATATGTATCTCCTCTATACTGATTAAAATAAATGGGATAAATATTTACAGTATGTTTGTCTATACCGTAATCCAAGCGAAGACATTTTTTAGAGCTTCAATGAGAACATTCATACTAATGTGAATTGTGAAGAAAAAAATATCTTCAAACCAAAATCTATTGCGATAGAAGAAATTTTTCGATGATACGATGCAGATCAAGAACATGATACTTTCAATACTTCGCATTGGTGATCTCAAACACTCCGCCTAATCAGCGCTCACCAATTTATTAATTTGCTTTCCTCTTTGATCCATTGAAAATCCGATTCCCGAAATTTTTCGCAAAGACTATTTGGGAATTAGTATAAAGTTTCCTCTGTGAGCAAATGCATTTTTCAATTTCGACTATCTCATTAATGATGCTCTATTGAAATAAAAAATTGCAGTCTTATTGTACTTCAAAGTTTTACGAAAATTACAGCGCTATTTTTATTTTTATTTTGAAAAATTCAAGGAAATGTAAAATCCTTGAGTAAATTTTACAAGAAAATCTGCAAACAAGGAGCGCTTAAAGCTTTGCTTTTTTGCAAAATTTCAGCACGGTTGCTCAAGCAGTATTCGAGCTATATCCGTTTGAATTTTACAAGGTCGTTTTTTTAAGCTTAATAATACATAAGACCTTTCTTGAATTCATTGATTTCGTATAGTTAGTTGATCCAAATGATCGGTTGAAATTCGACATTACGACTGTCGAAATTAATAATTGAGAATCACTGGAGTATTTAGTGGAGCGCCCCAAGTATACCCCCACTTGTCCGCTAAGAGAGTTCCGAACGACGGGGATCGTACGCGACGGGGATTGTACGCAAAGGCGTACAATCCCCGCGTTAAGCGTTAAGCGCCTGACTAAGCAGATCTCGGGCCCGACCGAACGAATTTCCAGAACTGAAGTAGCGGAGATCGTACAGAAGGCAATCGTTCACGACGGAGACTGTACAGAAGGCAATCGTTCACAACGGCAATCGTACAGAAGGCAATCGTTCACGACGGAGATTTTACAGATGGGAATCGTTCGAGGCAACTGATACAGAGGTAAATCGTACAGAAGGCGATTGAAACCCTGCCAACCTTCCCCGTGAATGCGCGCGCGTGAGCACGAGTGAGACCATCTCATGCAAGCTTCCTAATATAAGGGCATACATGATCCATGATTCTACTGTGGATTATTTATTCATTTACAAAACGTTTTTTATAACTTTGAATATTTGTATGTATCATTTTACATTGTAGCTTGCTTCAAGTGTAATGAATTATCTTGAATATATATTGAAAAATTCTCTCTAGCCTCGAAAAATACCCACTGCCAGTTCATTTTACGAGTATACCTGGAAAGACCCAGAGACAGGATGGAACCCATGTATATATTTTGATATATACGTTTGTACCCAAATGTATATACAGATACATACATGTCCCTCTTTATATATTAAATTTTTTATATATAAAAATAACCTAGTAAAAATTTTATTCGAAAATAGATTTTCAAAGAATTTCCGTCTGGCATCAGGAAGATTACTTTGTGGGGATGTATTTTAGAATAATCAACCAAACCCAACCTGATTATTTTACTGTAAATAGTGCAGGTTTGTGCGGCATTTCAGTACCTTCTTGCACCCACTTTACACCCACTCCCCGGTCTGGCGATTTTTTCATTTACTTCAGATATTCTTAACTTCGATATCCCAAAGTGCCAAACTGATTATAATAATGTAATTTTATTATTTCTGATTCACCCTTTAAAAATCTGGACGCGCAAAAGCCACCTGTGAACCGTTGCCAAACCTCCGATTGTCTTATTGTTCCGCTACAAGGGACAGATTATGAAACGTCTAGCCTTATTCTCGAAACGAACGAAACGGTCGTGTAACGTAATCGGTCATTAGCTCTTGGACTATCAGACTCGTGCGTGCAACGGCGACAGTCGTTTCATTGTTTACTATATGTCTCTCTGATTTGCAGCGCCATGGGGCACGTCTTACGTCCTGACTTATGACTTTCTCATCTCGGTTAAGGAGAGCACGCTCCCCCTTTACACGTTTTCGAGATAAGTCGATGACAGTCAGGGAGTTGCCCTGTTTCGGGCCTAACTATGCGTAAAATTGCTGGGGGATGGGCGGAGAGTGCAAATTTGTAATTAGACAGGGGAAGATAAAAATTTCTATGGTATTTTAACATTTCGCGAATTTGAAGAACATAATAGGTCGTTCATCATGATTATTAAAACAGATTTTTATGATGATATTTTATAAAGCTCCATTGATAGATTTGATTTTATTATTCGCGCCGGGATGAATTTAAAGGACCGCAATAAGGGAGAAAATACACGGATGGACGATTTTCAGGAAGACTCTCCCGTCGATGCTCCATACACATTAATAAAGCCATTAAAACAATGACAACCAATAAAATTATCACGATTGCCATAAGGGCAATTCGAACTTGAAGTTCCTTCATATCGACTATAAGCGGCTGTAGTAAGTCAAATAATAAAAATAAAAGAAGTAAAGAAATTATGGAAATTCTATTAATTCGCCCTTAAATCATCGCGGAAAACGAAATCATGAAATTAATCCTGAGTCTGAACAAATTTTAACGCGCGAAGTACTTCCCGGACACCGTATAGCTACGAGGTGCATGCTTGGCGCATGAGATCAACTAACGGGTGGCAAATGGGAAAAACACCTCGAGAATTCTCGAAGAATAAAACACGAACGGAACATTAGAATTTAAAGAATTAAATTAACCCTGAATATCACGCGCGAAAGAAAACCACTATATGGAAAAAGAACGTCGTCTCTAAATTAGTGGAAAACCATCTCAAAAGAGTCCGCAAGGAGCTTTTCATTGCGAACAATAAATTCGCTTACGGGTGAGGTTGTCATCCGGGAAGCGAGACGATGCGGCATGACGTAAATTGAAACGAATAAATTGAGAAGGGAAACCATTTTGGTACTTACTCGTGTGATGAAAAAAATGGAAACGAAAACGATGAGGAAACGATGAGAATCGATGGTGACTGGCCACAACCTGGAGCGATGTTCAAAATGGGAATTCCTTTCCCTCGGGCGATGCGATAATTCGAGACGAAACGATGTGGATTGATGCTGTCGATGAATTAAACACAATAGCTGTCTTTCTGTTTCAAAATCTTTTATTTATTTTGTTCACCACACAAATTGTCACGTTACAAACTTTAAAATGAAATAAATCGGCGTTGAATTTCCGAACAACCTGCAATCACTATTGTCAAAACTCGAACCGGAACTCGGATTACAAAAAAGCAACTTGCAAAACTCGGATTACAAAACGCAACTTACAAAACTCCACTAATTCGACTAACTCGACTTTCAAGAACGGACTCCCAAAAATAACTGTCCCTAAAAAAAATGAACTCTCAAAAATAACTGTCCCTCAAAAAAAATGAACTCTCAAAAATAGTTCTCAAAACGAACTCGACGAACACTTTACTACTACTACTCTGAAAACGAACTCGACGAACTCTCTACTACTCCAACAACTACTACCCAAATTACGACTGCCCAATTTGGCCTATGACCCATCATTATATAGACTTCGTTAGACTGCTTAGCTTCGGTGGTGGGCCAGTGCGCCCTCCGGCCTCTAAGACGCGATGGGTCTCTCCCTCCACCTCCACCTCGCATTCATGACGACTATGTGCCTCTATATAATCAAAATTATCTCAAAATTTAACTTACATATACCCTTAACTTTACTTCAAATCATTCTTACATTGCTTACGATAATTAATTTGCAAGTTCAATTGCAATAAACCCCACTCTCTCATTTTGCTCATAGTCTTTTAACAAAAATCATTCCATCTTTTTCATACTCACACATTTTCACATCCTCCCTTCTCATTCTAACATCCATACTCTTAGCACAACTCTCGCTATCTCTCTCATACTCATGCTCCGGACCATCTCTCCGTCTCTCTCGTTCTACCCCTCATTTCGAAGGCGCTGTGGGTCACTATGTCTTTACGCATAGCCTGACCCCTCCTGCACTCTTTCTTACTCTCATACTATACTCTCGTTCACTCTACATATGATTTCTCTGTGTCACCCTCATTCTCTGCATACATCCCTCTTCGTCACAATTTTCCCCTTTCTTAGTTCTCGCGGTGTCGTTCGCTTTCTTTCTTATTTCACTTCTCTCTCTCTCTCTCTCTCTCTCTCTCTCTCTATTTTTTTCTCATTCCATTCCTTGCAATTGCGTATTAAAGTTATTATTATTAATTGCAAATTTTAAATTTCCAATGTAAAAGGGATTATCAAAATACATGCATCTTTTATTTAGCTGTCAACATTATTACTCTGTCCAAAATGTGGAATATTCTCGTTTTATCATGCGTAATTACTTTTAACTGAATTTAAAATATTTATGATGATTTTATTTAAAGGGAAAATTGAAAGTAGTATTATTATTTTTACGCATTCTCTTTAAATTCATTCTCAATCGTTATTCATCCCTTTTTTATGCAAAAATTTAAATGCAATCCTTCCTTTCAACGCACACACACATTCTGCCTACATTAATAATTATAAACTATATCTACTACGTTATGGTTTTTCTAAAGATTCCCACGAGCAATAATCGGTCATTTAATTTCTGCAATTTAATTTGTTCATGTTTTGGTTGGTAAAGAAAGAGCTCATTGTTGAGGGGACATTCGTTCGTTATATCGTCCCTCTCTCTCCATCTTTATGACGAGTCTATGTCCATAACGTTGGTGGTCCTGGTATCGCTGTCTCTAGGCGTTGAAAGCTGGCCATTGCCACACACACAGCGTAGGTGGGAAAGAGATCGTGTTATCCCGTGGTTACTCGTGCGACGAAGACCGCCATGGGCACGAGGGTAGTTGTATCGCCGTTCCGATCCCAGAAACAAAGCTCTCCAGGCCGTGTGTCGTCACTCCAAACGAACTCTATGCCATGTCAAACTTTTATAAATATTCTCATAGTCGTGGTTTCGTGTTCCGGATCTGGATAACGTCTCTTTCTTTCAGCGAATGTTTATAATCAATCGATATCATTGATTTTATCCGAAGTTCTCGGAAGAGTTTGTTAAATTTATGACAGCGTCGAAGGTTTGGATGACCATTTGAAGTCTTTCTTCAACGAACGTTCCTTGTTCATTGTCCAACCACCGCCCTGATTTATCGGCCACGTGTGAGACTCCTGCTCGCCATCTTTAGGTGTCATGGTTTTCATCTCCGTCTTGAATGTTCCACTCTGAAGATCGTACTAACAAACTGAGCCCCCCTTAGACAACTGTCACATATACAATCTTGAATAGTGTCGAATGAATAAGACAACATGTCAAAAGGAAATATAATTCTCAGAAGGAGAATATATATATAACTCTGAATAAAAATGAGTATCGAATAAACAGATTGACCAATCGGAGCTCATGCGAATTCCTACATCAGGATCTAATAATTTCGCTCGCAAACATACAATGCAATATTTATCTCTATTACCTATGACGACCTGACCCAGGTATCATACTCATGCTTTGACTCTACGTTACTGTTACAATACATTTTCACTCGCGCACTTTCGGGAAATATAGTCATATAGTTTTATTGTCCAGAAAAAGGAAACACTGTTCTTTTCATTAGTAAAGAAATGCACGCATTCTATCTCCGTCACACTTGGGTATATTAGTGTACACGCACCGTAGTGTCTGTGAGGGTATCGATGAGTCAGTGGCCTGGTAGTAGTGTCACGCGCGCATGAAGATTTCGACGCATGGATCTCACGCTGTGGCACAAAGGCCCACCAACGTTTCAGAGTAACCCAATACTATCTCCAATGTTTTTTTTTCTCGCTAGCTCGATCGATGTTTCCTCTTGACGTTGATGATAAAGAAATTGTTATTTTTCACCATTGATATTGCTGGCGTCGTTGTGTCGCCGGCCAGAGGTTTACGTTGGTGCGTGACCGTGTTGGTGTGGGTGACTAACTCGACGCATACTCGCACTCTTATTCGGTGTCGAAAGGAGAAAAATAAATTATCTTCCTCTCTCGTGATCGTTCCATTGATGATCGTTCCGATTACCGTCTCTCTCCCACCGTTGATGCCGGTCTTCTAAGTAAGGAACGGATAGAGAAAGCATGCATCTAAGAAACCGATGTTAGCGCCGCCACTGGGAATATTGGCGCACTAAATTTTGGGTAATACAGGCAGAAGTCGGTATTTTTTTAAGCAAAAACGGAAAAACCTTCGTTTTCGATAATTTCTGTATGGAACAAGATGAAACAAAGCGCAAAATATGTGTTTTTATATTGACCAGTGGCTAAAGTGAGGATGTAACAATCCGTTGAGTCTAACAGTCAAAAATTCAGTAATTTCTTCCATGGTAACTGAAACTGTAGATTTTTTTTCAAAATTTTGAACTGCCCGACGGTTAGCCACTGTGTGCCACCGTTCACACTTTGTGCCCAAAAGTTCGACGCGATTGATTGTACCGTATCAGAGAACGAGTCTTTCGCGTTTTCGAGCCGTTCGAGGCGACTGATACATCCTCTTAAGCAACCGATACCTTCCTGAGTTCGGCCATGTATACAGCCGACTCAGTATTTGAGCAACCAATGTATCTGGGCTATGTATACAGACAGTTAGCACATGTCGTAATGACGCGACTCCAAACTCTGGGTCGATACAGAATTTTGAGGAGTCAAATATAAATAATACACGAGACTTTTTTTACAACAGATGTTTACCAAAGAAGAAGTTGACGTAAATGTTCTCTCGCTTGTATATAACGACCAGAAAATATCCACTCTCCAGTCATTACCGGACCCGTGTAACTGTAGGGTTAGTCCAAGCAACAGATTCGAACAAGGAATTTAAAGGTAACAATAGCTCTAAGGACCAACTACTGTAATATCATTACTCTTTGTTTTTTTATTTTTTTTTATTGAGTACTCTTTGTTATTGAAATATTCTTTTGATATTATTCTGTTGATGGATATTGTTCGTCTTCTCATTTAGGTTCTAACACTTTACTGGTATAATCCCCAATCGAAACAAATGTTGTATTGGGAAATTGATTAATTAGCCAATACGGAATAATAATTCGGGATTTTTCCCAATAAAGAATAAGAATTCAAGTTAGGAGTTATAAATTAGATAACGATTTATTTGAATAAGATGTTTTAAGTTTTCTTGCAATTTCCGAAATGAGAAATAATTACAAACGTCGGTTTTAATTAGGGACCAACCGCTCGACTGAACCACAATCAATTAAGACTGAAGAATATTCTGTTGCAAGTTGCTTTGTCGAAGTCATGTAGTTGCAGTTTCGCGACCGAGCTCGGTCATTATCCTATACTTGCTGAGCGATTTCAGATATTTACGAAAGTGAACTAGTTTCGGCGTATTTCTCAATACGTTTGCTCATTCTTACGAAATATCATCTTCGGTTCAATGTCCGAAGTTTGTTTTACCTTATGCTTATTCAGCGTACAACCCGAGGTATAACTTCGACCGTGAAACCCAGAGTAGCTAAGTTTCTACGGACCAACAACCCGATAACTTAACTTTAAATGATCGCACAAGAATTATGAAAATATTTTTCAAGGCTGAAATCGATATTTTGCGATTGAACAGACTTTTTTCAAAGACTCCAAAAATTATTCTATAAACTTTAACACATTCGTGGTAATTATACATTTTTATAATAGGAAACAAAATATGCATTTAGAAAACAAATTATACATCTATTAGTATTTATATAAAATTTTTAGTATATTTAATACTTTTTATTCTTTATCATCGAATTCGTCCCTATTTCAATATTGTCATAACTGACTACTAACCATGTCTCAAATCGATGTCTGTCTAAAAAAGCCAAAATTCAAAAGGATATTTATAAATTTTGTGAAAAAAGTTTGATGAATTCAATAAACCAGGTCCCACTTTAACATGATTTCATTTGAAGTTTCTATGAAAAGGCTTTGCACTGAAATGCGCATCCAATTCTTTGGATTTACTCACTTGAGCATCTAATTTTCCAATTTACGGTTTGAAATCGAATATTGAACGCTGCAGTCATAACTTTTTATGGACGTTGCAGGGCATAACGCTAAAGTTTTCGAGAATCGACACTGACAGCAGTACCACTTTTAGTAATAGTGGATCGATCGCCAACGGAAGTACTTTGGGCTCAGAAACGGAGGAAGATACTAACGAAGACGAGATGGTCAGGTATGTAGATATACACAAATTGTACATATAATTTCCAATGTGGTGATGTGCTATTCCGTTGAGTTCTATTTCGCGGACGGTAATAAAATAATGTTTCCCTATTTTTACGCGAATGCCGAAGCAATGGTAAGTCTCTCAATTAGATAATTCAGAGCTCTGTGTGCTACCTCAAGTGCAGACCAAAGTAGAAAGTAGTATTACTAAAGTATTAAGGGGGAACCCCACTATGAACGGGCTCAAAAAAGGTCCTTATTCACGATTTTTTGTTCCCTACTAAATTAATTATTTCAGGATTAGGAGAATGATATGTTTTTAAGGGCTCACATACCCCTGAAATTTTCAAAGAATCGATTTTTTTTACAGATTTTTATTCTTTATACTTTTAACACTTAAAAAAAGAACTTTTAAGGAAATTCCACTCCGTTAGAAAGTTATAACTATAACTGTGACCGGACATCGGGTTAGGACGGCTACCTGCCTAACTGCCGCGCTCCTCTTGACAGCTGCGTTTCATATTTCTTTTGTTCACAAAAGCGAACGTATTCGTATTTCTTATTTCTTTTGTTCGCATGTTGATATTAGTTGACGGTCGTCTTTTGAGAGTTTTGAAGAGTTCATGTGTTTCCTTGAAAATTTTAAAAATATTGGAACGTCGTTCCGTCGATCGCAAAGGATCAAGAGATGAACGTGGTATTCGTCCAAAGAAGAAGAGAGGTCCTCCCACAGCTAAAGCTATGAAATCTGAAACTGATTTTACAAGTGCAGCTGCGAAAAAATTACGTGAACAATTAGTGGATATTTCGTGTGATGAAACTTTTTCTTACTGGATTATTCATTTTGCTGCAATTTTTTTGGATATCGCTGAGTGTCTTGTTTATCGAAAATGTGGTGATGACGTAAAATTTGTTAAGAAAAATAAACGTGGACTTGGGTTTAAACTTAATATATTTTGTACAAAGTGTATTGAAGATATTAAAAGCATAAAGTCATCTCCACTGATTAACTTAGCGGCATACGAAATAAACAGAAGATTCGCATTCACGATGCACCTCTTCGGCAAAGGATTGAAGGTCATGCAACTTTTTTGTGGTATTATGGATCTGCTAACTTGTATCGCCCAAAAAATGTATGACCCTATCATGTGTAATGTCGAAGAAGCCGCTACAACTGTTGCTGCAGCATCAATAAAGCTTGCTGCTAAAAACGAACTATCAGAAATCCATATCAGAATTATCCAGTGATGAAATAATTGTGTCGGGCGATGGCACGTGGATGAAAAAAGAATTTTCATCTCTCTTCGGTGTCGCTATACTCATTGGACATTTAATTGGAAAAGTGGTTGACTTTGTTGTGAAAAGAACTTACTGCAAAGAATGTGTGGTTCATGAAAACGGTAAGGGCACTGCAGAGTATGAATTATGGTTGATGGATATCAAGCATCGTATTCTGCAAATCATTTCGGAAGCGAAATTCTTATTGTCCTCCAGGTAGTAACAATTGGTGTGATTGGCAGAATGCAAAGGCCAACCAAAGAGGGGTCAACTTTTGTCCTTAAGTGCCCATTACCTGAAATCGTACAAATGGCAATTAAACCCATCTACGAGGCATTGAGTAGCGATGATTTATTAGAAAAATGGATTTAATCAAAACAATAATGAGAGCCTCAATGCTAAAATTTGGAAGCTTGCTTCTAAGTGTACGACAGGAAGTCGTTAAATTATAGAAATTGCAACCAGCGTTGCCGTATCTACATTTAACGATGGAGTTCTCAGTTATTTACGAATGCTAGAATTACTTGGAATCAGCATTGGGTTGAAGCGCATAAATATTGTGAAAGAGAAGATGCTAACCGTTTGAAATAGGATAGAATCCCAGGATACAATCCATTTTTTCGATGTCGATATAAGAGTGGGCGAATTATTATGCACATTAGCCTCGCACATTAACTTCGCATTAAATGCACTCGCTCTAACAAAAATAACTAGCCGACGGGTCTACGTGCTCTATCTCTGTGTCTCGCACTAATGCCATGGCCGCCGACCCGGCCTCTCAACTGCGGACCCAGTTGTGACGACAGGGAGAGCGCAACGGCACCGCGCAGGGCTGCGACAACGAGAAAACAAGTCCGTTCCGGACATAGATGATATATATATATATACAAGGGGGGCTTCCCCCCCGGCGCGCTACCACCCCTCCTCGGCACTCTTGTACACGGCGGCGGCGGCGGCTGTGATATATTTATATAATATAGTTATATATATATATATATATATTGGTTTTATACGAAGCGACGTATGGGCTTTGCTGTACGAAATACATACGCCACGTTTTGCGTAAGCGATCGACTGCGAGGTGCGGAATAAAAATGATAATAAAGTTGCCAGAAAAATGAGCTCATATTACGATATCTCAAGAATGTTCAGGTCAGTTTGAATATATCCAGATGCAATCGACAGATAAAAATAACATTATATTACAAAAATGTCATCGGATTTTTAATTACTTGACCCGTTGGCGCGTGAAGTTCCTTTGAAGCTTGAATATTATGATTATTGTGCCAAATTACAGTACAGAGACGGTAATTTGGCACAATAATCATAATGACAGCGTTCTTAAGAAAATTTGTTAATTACTTGGCATCATGACGCTACCACGTTTCTTGATCCTATAGTAATTCTACCCACGACCAGTAGTTTCCGAGGTATCAATTTTTGAATTTCAATCTATCTTTTCAACATAATTCATGGATGTGCCGTTTTTTTTCCGTTTTTTCGTTATCCTATATTTTTTTCGGCAACTTCAGTCAAATTGACATAAGACAGGCTTTATAGTAATTGTAACTACGACCGGTAATTGTCACAGTATACATTTTTTAAATTAATTTTTCCAACTCAATTTATGGTTTTACATTTTTTTGTTCATATTTCATATTTTGTTTTTAAACGAGTGAAAATCTCGGATTGAGGGATAACACCACTGTGACCCCCTGTTTTTTTTCACATTTTTCAAGATTTTTTTTTGTGGGAAAAAAAAAGAGATATTCGAAAAAAATTTTTTGGTTTTGTTCCTTGTTTATTAATGTATCAAAAAACATTTTTTTTCACATTTTTTACGCCGCATGGTGGCGCTGGGGAAGCTCTCGCGTCAGGTGCTGTCATCTCCGCGGCACGCAGCAGAACTCTCTTCAACGTCGATCTGAAAAAAAATACCGAGTGTTTTCGTAAATAATATGATATTTTGAAGAGAAGTACATAGGCATTTGGAAAAATATTGTTTTAAAAAAAATAGGCACGCCTTTGAAATTAAAGTTAATTTCAAAGGCGTGCCTATTTTTTTTTAAACAATATTTTACCGAATAGTTTAAAACAAAAAAATACCGAGTGTTTTCGTAAATAATATGATATTTTGAAGAGAAGTACATAGGCATTTGGAAAAATATTGTTTCAAAAAAAATAGGCACGCCTTTGAAATTAAAGTTAATTTCAAAGGCGTGCCTATTTTTTTTAAAACAATATTTTTCCAAATGCCTATGTACTTCTCTTCAAAATATCATATTATTTACGAAAACACTCGGTATTTTTTTTCAGATCGACGTTGAAGAGAGTTCTGCTGCGTGCCGCGGAGATGACAGCACCTGACGCGAGAGCTTCCCCAGCGCCACCATGCGGCATAAAAAATGTGAAAAAATATTTTTTGATACATTAATAAACAAGGGACAAAACCCAAAAAAATTTTTCGAATATCTCTTTTTTTCCCACAAAAAAAAATTCTTGAAAAATGTGAAAAAACAGGGGGTCACAGTGGTGTTATCCCTTAAAGGCCATATAGTAATTGGAACTAGAATCAGTAGCTTTCCAAGATATGCGTTTAAAAATTTTTTTTCCAAAAACGATGACAGCTATTAGTGACAGTTTCCGGAGGGTATATTTTTCAACCCATGAATTGTCTTAAAAAAATAAAATTATTAAAATGTATACTTCGGAAATTACTGGTCGTAGCTCTATTTAGTATATGAGTTTCTTTCTAAAAAATATAGGTTTTGAAAAAAATATACAAATCCATGAATTGAGATGGAAACAAAATTTCATAAATTCATACCCTGAAAATTACTGGTTGCAGCTATTATTACTATATGGCCTTTGATCCGACATTTTATTAGCAGTTTCTGAAAATAATATGGCATTTGAAAGAAAATGCAAATTCACGATTAAGCTGAAAAAAATTGTCAAAAATGCATACCTTGAAAGTTACTTACTATAATTACTATAAAACCTTCCTACGTCAATTTGACTGAAGTTATCGAAAACATATGTAGGACTATAAAAAAACAACAAAAAATTGTCAATCTATAATTTCTGTTGAATAAAGAACAAAAAATTGAAAAATGCATATGTCGATAACTACTGGTCGTAGCTAGAATGAGTATAGCATCTTTTTTAAAAGTTGTCGACTAAAGTTTTCGAAAAAATATGGGATTAAAGAATGGAAACAAATTTGCAGAATTAATCCCATAGCCATCCCACCCTATAAAATTCAACACGCGAAGAAAAATATACAAACTGTAATCAAATTTCCGTATTGGGAATTTTCAAACGAGTCACGTTTATCAAAAAGTTGAGTTTTGCGATGTAAAAACTACTTCCACGGTTTGGATATCATTTTTTTCCGAAAAATGTTGACTTTTCCAGGGATAAAAACATATTTACGTATTGTTTTTAAGTGACGGGTAGAATCGAAACATCAAAAAGAAGACAATATATAACTATACACGGAAATAATTCAAAATAAATTCTCTCGAGAAGCAATGGACTTATTGTTAGAGCGTTACAATTTGCCACGTTTTCCATAGAGACAGGAATACATTAAGGGTACTATAGCGAAACCCGTTGAAAATGCGGTCATCCTCGTATCCCACATAATTCAACCACACCTTGCGTTATATGCCTCTTCATCTTATTCCGTATCTTTTAGTAATGTTTGCAGTATATGTGTATTTATATATAGAAGCACGCAAGTATAAATGATTTGCTTCTCGAGAGTGCCGAACGATGATAAATGAAATACGAATTGTGCTAATGACCATCGCAATGCGTTCGCATCGCTCAACCTTTCGGTATGTCATACCGTTCCAGGGTTATCGGGAATCATTCTGTGTTCTTCATTCACTCGGTGACTACCGGGGTTTCAACGGCTACCGCGCGGTCTTGGCCGGCTTATCTTTGAAAAGGCCTTTTCTGTATTATATGGCATCAAAAACACTATATCACTTGAGTATTTCTGGTTAATGAGGTTTAAATAATAAAAAGTGTATAGCGCATTTCGTGAAGACGATGGAGTAAAACAATTTTGAGATGCAACATGATTCCGAGATATGACGTTGGAAGTGCTGTTTCGTTACAAAGGTATTCAAATTGAGCAAAGATCTCATTACTTATATATGAAATGGTTTCAGATAAAAGTTAATGGAGTTTTTTATATAAGTTCACTTTGTTCATCGTGATATGCATACGACACGATGTAAAGTGATTTTTTTTCTATAATGGCACATTTTCTGATCTTTTATTCATTCAGTCATATCAGAAAAAAGAACAGATATACAAATACATGTGTTCAAATAAACGGTCGATCAGTTCCAATAACGATTCTTCTTGCAGCCAATTAGGAACGTCGCAATGATTATGTCAGTGTTATATCAATTTTTTTTCGGGAACGTGTCAAAATGGAACAGAACTTCGACAGCAGATAGCAGGATGTTCTGAATCTTTTCTGCAGCGATATTTGCACGCATTTATCATATTTTTACATTGTTTCCCGATATTATTTTGTGTAATTGATTGTTTTCCTTCATTGTATTAGATGATATTATTGTCATCATCGGAAAGCATTTGTTTTCTCATGCAGGGAGTTTTGTGATGGTGAATAAAAAATTACGGTCTGTGATGCTAATGTATTCAAAATTTTCCCAAATTATCCAATACTTTCTATGTATAATCACCGTCGTTGTATCGGATGATTCCATTATTTAATTCACTAGCAATCGTGGAAGTTCCGGCGCTTAGCATGCTCGGTTAGAGTTTGACGCAAGTTTACCTTATAATATTTTTTGTAAAAAAAATTCTTTTTTTTATCGTGTTGACCTTAAAAATACCGATTTTGTTAACACTATTGATTGGCTAAATTGGCTAAATAATCAGTGTATGATTAAAACAGTAACGACATTTAAATAGGAAACAGTATATAGTTGGCAATACGTGCTTTTAATATTATCAATTTATTTTATAACTTTTTGAAATGGTAAGTACACTCAATACACTGTTGTAAATGTACTTGTCTCTAATTTCGTACACCATTTGCGATGTTTTTGGGAGGGATTTGTTCATTTTTTTACGAGCATATCATTCGAAAAACGTGATCTGCTGGTATTTTTAAGAGAGTTCTGGCCTCTTCTGCAGTCGTAAATGATAGTTCTCGTTGTTTTGCAACACGTTCCACAGAGTTCTAGCGTCAGAACTTTTCAAATTAATTACTACAAATTTTTACGAGCATATCATTCGAAAAAACGTAATCTGCTGGTATTTTTAAGAGAGTTCTGGGCACTTACGCGGTTATAACTGATAGTTCTCGTTGTTTTCCAACACGTTCCACAGAGTTCTACCGTCAGAACTCTTTTTTACGCTAATAAAAATTCGTAATAAATAATTGAACGAGGTCTGGTACTAGAACTCCGTAAAATATGTTGAAGCACATCCATCACTATCGTATAGGACTGTAGAAGAGCCCAGAACTCCCTTAGAAATACCAGCAGATCACGTTTTTCTCGAATGATACGCTGATAAAAATTCGTAATAATTAATAAAAAGAGTTCTGACGCTAGAACTCTGTGGAACGTGTTGCAAAACAACGAGAACTATCAGTTATAACAGCGTAGGGGGCCCAGAACTCTCTTAGAAATACCAGCAGATCACGTTTTCTCGAATGATACGCTAATAAAAATTCGTAATAAATAATTGAACGAGTTCTGGTACTAGAACTCCGTGAGATATGTTGAAGCACATCCATCATTAACATCTAGGACTGTAGTAGAGCCCAGGACTCACTTAGAAATAACAGCAGATCACGTTTTTCTCGAATGATACGCTGATAAAAATTCGTATTAATTAATAAAAAGAGTTCTGACGCTAGAACTCTGTGGAACGTGTTGCAAAACAACGAGAACTATCATTCACGACTGCAGAAGAGGCCAGAACTCTCTTAAAAATACTAGCAGATCACGTTTTCTCGAATTATATGCAGATAAATATTCGTAATAATTAATTGAACGAGTTCTGGTACCAGAACTCCGAGAGATATCTTGATGCACATCCATAACTAACATATAGGACTGTAGAAGAGCCCAGAACTCCTCTAGAAATACCAGCACATCACGTTTTTCTCGAATGATACACTAATAAGAATTCGTAATAAATAATCGAGCAAGTCCTGGCATGAGAACTCCATGAGGTATGTTGAAGCACATCTAGAACTATCATATAGGACTATAGAAGAGCTGAGAACTCTCTTCCGATTATCAGCAGATCACGGTTTTTCGATTGACATGCTGATACATACTTCTAATCATTAATTGAAAGTCTTAAGGCCAGAACTCTCAAAGTATTTATTAGGTTGCCAGAATTATCATGCACGAGAATATGAACTGCGGTACAATACACTCGGTGATACAATAACTTCAAATTGAGGAGCCTAAGTGAGATCGTTTGTAATAAATGTATAAACAATTCATAATTAATATTATTTGTGCAGAACTATTGTTGGTTTATATATAGAACTGTCAGGCTTGCTGAAAACTACAAAACTAGATAGTTTAAAAAAAATGCTCTGCTAACTTCGTGGAACTTTGCAGATCATTTCGAAAATCGCGTGTACAGGGGGTAAATCGACAGAACTATTGTTAAAAACTATCAAGAACTCTAGAACTCGACTGCATGCGAAGGGAACTCCATTTTATTTTTGATCTGCTGGGAAGTGATCTGCTAACTTCACACACACAATAACTAAGGCTTAGTCATACCTATGAACGCGCAAAAAAGTAAGTATGAAAATAGTATTAAATGAATATTAAAAATCGAAGTATCGAAGTATATCGTATCGGACTGATGGATCCTAATATTTAATTTATACTCTGATGTGATGTCGAAGAGTATTAAGTATTGAACAACCACTAAAATGAATATACAAGTATTAAGAATTAAGCAAGTATTTTATTAAATATTTGCATATTAAGTATTAAACAAGAATTGAAATGAATATTCGAGTATCGAATATTAAAGAAGTATTTGATTAAGTATTCGAGTATTAAGTATTCCACACGTATTCGTTTTCAAATCCATTAATGCAGAGTGTAATACTTTAATTACATGATTTGTATTACAGCGATTTGAAGACATTTAAAAAAATAGTATTCTGTTTCGATGTTGTTGAAATCAAATAAACTAGTGCCGGTATTGGATATAAGAGGTCAAAGGATAAATGAATTAAACACAGTTGTAAGAGAAAAATATAAAATGAAAATATATTTAAATTAATAACAGGTTAAGTAATAACGAATGAAGATTTTACCTTGTCTTATTACTAGACGATTAGAACGGATTGGTGATGAGTTGTACAAGCGGTATGAGTGTTGCAACGTGGCGTCGGATGAACGGAAGCGAGGTGTATCTGATTTTAAGCCACGTGATGATGGTTACGCTAGAATCGATGAACACGATTTCGCGAATGTAAAATTACGCTGAATACAAATGAATTTTGCTAAATACAATTAGCCAAGGTTGTAGATGAGTACAATTGAGTTTTACAATGTAAAAAATATCGATGAACGAGTATAACAATAGTGATCTCACACAACGAGATCGATGAACGCACAATGGCGAATGCCACGTGTTGAATTCCACACCGTGATTAATTGCTACGCAATTAATCACTTAATCATACACAAATGAGCTTAACAGCCTTGAATAAGTCTATAACGAATCGCACAAACACACTTGAGTATCGCACTGAGTTTTTCACTGATCGTTGCGCTGAGTCGACAATGAATTTTAACAGAACGGGTCAAGAGCACGTGCGGCTTGTTCGCTTGATAGAATGGGAGTGAGAAAAAAAAGAGGGAGAACGCGACCGCGTCGAGGCGTGTGCGTAGTCGACGGAAGTGATGTGTCGATGAGTCTCAACGTGTCGAATGATTATTGGTCGAGAGCGCGAGAAGCGTGTGTGCGCATGAGCAGACGGGCACAACAGTGTCCAGCGCGGTGGCCACGTGGCGGTCAGCGTACTGTGTGAGTTTGCTGAGCGTCCCGAGAACACGCATGAGTACTGCAGGCGTCAAGCTGACCAGGGGGCCCGTAAGGTGCTGCCACCTCACGACCGCGAGGTCGAAACATTCCGCCCGCCATCAGGAACAGCGTTGCTGATTATGACTTGTTGAGTGTTGCGATTGGCAGGATTGCCAACTTGGTGATTGGTCGCTTCAGGGTTGTGGTCGCGGTTTTGAGCCTCACAACTCTGACGAGTCCATCTGATCCAGGATGAATAGCAATGACTCGAGCAAGTGGCCACTTTGATGGTGGAAATCTTTCATCGGTGATTAGTACCAGTGGTCCGATGTTGATTGCGTTTGTTGGATGATGCCACTTGGTTCGAGCGAGTTGAGTCTGGAGATATTGGGTTGACCATTTGTTCCAGAAATATTGAAGACGTTGTTGAATGAATTGCCAACGGTTGAGTCGAGATTGTTGAATGACTTCTAGCGATGGTTCTGGAACAGTGTTTAATGTATCTCCGATCAAGAAATGGATCGTTGCTGAGTGGCTCTAATGGTCTCGAGTTGAGTACTGCTTCTATTTGAAGGAACAGAGTGTTGAGTTCTTCTAATGTGAGAACAGTTTCACCAATTGTTCTAGTTAAGTGATACTTAGCTGATTTCACGGCAGCTTCCCACTTTCCGCCCATATGTGGAGCTGATGGTGGGTTGAATTTCCATGTAGTCCCAGTATTGGTGAATGAGCCGAACAAGTGTTGATTTTCCAGAGTACATTGAGTGAACATTTGTCTGAGCCTAGGATCTGCACCCTCGAAGTTCTTGCCGCAGTCACTATAGAGAGTGTGACAGATGCCTCGCCGCGCTGTGAATCGTCTGAATGCAGCTATGAATGAGTCAGTTGCGTATTCTGTTACTACTTCCAGATGCACAGCTGAAGTAGTAAAGCAGACAAACACACCGAGCCATCCTTTTGTAAGTTTCGCGCCTCTGCCACGCCATGTTTTACTCGTCAGTGGACCAGCGTAGTCCACTCCAGTTGCATAGAAGGGTCGTGATGGTGTGACCCTTGATGATGGTAGTTGGCCCATGAGTTGTTGTGCTCGTTCACCACGTTGACGAGCACACTTGATGCAGCGTAGAATGAATGATCGAACTGGACTTCTACTACCAAGAATCCAGTACGATGTTCTCAGGTGAGCCAGAGTTGATTGAGTGCCACCGTGTAGAGTTGACCGATGTGCATGTTGAATTGCCAATGTTGTGAAATGTAATTCTTTCGGAATGATTGCTGGATGAGTGGCTTCAGGATCCAAGATTGAGTTGTTGAGTCGACCTCCCACGCGAATGATACCTTGAGTGTCGATGTAGGCAGTCAATCGATGGAATGGATGATTGTGTGGTAGTGGTGAGCCTGATCTGAGCAACTTGATTTCTATACCAAAGTACGCTGCTTGAGTTGATTGTATCCAAAATGAGCGAGATTCGTTGAGTTCTTGTGGCGATAGAGGATACATCATCGATGAGTTTGATATCTTCTTCATTCGTCGCCCTACTCGAAAGCAGATTGACGTCCCTCTGAGCAATCTCGTAAGGGACGAATACCTTTCTATCATCTCCCAATGATTTTGCAGCCGATTTGATAACACTGTGAATGATACTCCTGGTTGCTCTTCGAGTTGTGCTTGATGAGTTGTCGCAAACGTATTTGCTGGCCATGAGTCTTGCGATTTGATGAGCCATGGTGGGCCCGTCCACCATAGATGATGCTTCTCGAGCTGGGAGATGTTTAGCCCGCGTGAAGCGCAGTCGGCTGCATTTTCCTTGCCAGGAACGAACTTTCATACGCTATTTGGAACGAGATCTTGAATTTTCGACACTCTGTTCCTGACAAATTCTTTCCACCGTGATGAGTGTGAGTTGATCCAAGTGAGTGAGACGGATGAGTCTGTCCATAAGTAAATTGGAGTGTTTGGTTTCTCCAATGTTGATTGAACATACCTGACCAATTTTGATAATATCAAAGCGGCTGTGAGTTCGAGTCGGGTATAGTGAGTCTTTTGAGTGGGGCAACTTTCGTTTTTGAGCACACGAGCGAAATGTGAGCATGATTGTTTGGATCAACAATTTTGATGTAGACGACAGCAGCCATTGCTAATTGTGATGCATCAGAGAATCCATGAATTTCGATGTTTGATGAGCGGTTCGTATAATACCTTCTTGGTATCGATATTGAAGACACGTTGAGTAGATCATTCTTAAGTTGAATCCACTTTGATGCGGTGTGAGATGGCACCGGTTCGTCCCAGGTGATCTTCTCCAGCCATAACTCTTGCATCAACATTTTTTATTTGACAGTGAATGGTGACAAGAGGCCGAGTGGATCGAATAGTTGAGCAATCTCTGACAATATGATTCGTTTTGTGAGTTTGGATCCTGGATGTGGTGGCTTCGGTTTGAATTTGAATACATCCGATTTCGGATGCCAATACAGGCCGAGGATTTTCATGCTGTTGTCGTCGATGATGATGTATTCTGATTTGTTCGAGTTTGACGAAAATTGATTACTGAATTCTGGGTGATTGCTTTGCCATTTCGCCAGTGGAAAGTGAATGATTTGTTGAGTTGGCAATTGTTGAGTTGATTTGTCATGAGTTGAACTATGATGAGTGAGCCTATGCATGGCTTGATTATCTCAATGAGTATCCGATGAGCCTTGTTGAGTAGACGTTTGAGTTGACTCTTTCAGCAGGTGCAGCATCGTATGATGTTTCCCGCCGCACGTCTTGCACGTCTTTGATGATGAACAGTTGATTAGACTATCATAGTCTAATCAACTGTTCATCATGACCAAGGCAATTGAAGCTCAGCCTATTTGTGACTGTAACTTGATGGCGTTGCTTTGGTGTGAGCGACAAGAACTTTGGGCATGCGACTATGTAGTGTTCACCCTTGCACACGTCGCACGGATATTGATGTTTCAGCGGGGCTTTTGCCGATGACGTTGATGCAGTGTGAACCGCACTTGATCTCTGCGAACGTTGATTAGATGAATGAGCTATGCCCTTCTTTTGTTGAGTGTTCGTGTCATTGTTCGGATGAGTTATTTCTAGATGCCCTTGAGCTCTTGCCTTTGCCATGAGAAACGTAGTGAGTTGTTCAATAGTAGGCAATTCTGATGAGGAACCCAATTTGTTTTCCCATGACTCGATGAGCGGACGACTTAGACGTTGAGTAATGAGATGAACCAAGATTATGTCCCATTGATGGACACTTACTTCAAGTGATCGCAGCGCGTTGATTGATTCGGTCAATGTGCTGAGTAGTTGATTTAAATCCTTTGAAATACACTTCACCGCTGAGTTGTCATTTGTTATACGTGAGAGATGAGCAGCAACTAATAATCTTTTGTTTTCGAATCGTTTCGACAAGATTTCCCACGCTGAGTTGAATGAATCACCCTCCAATGGCATTGAGGCAATTAATTGAGCAGCACTATCCTTTAAAGATGACCTTAGATAGTGCATCCGTTGAACATCCGTAATTGTTGAATTATCGATCACCAAGGACTTGAACAGGTCACTGAATGATGGCCAATCCACATACTTTCCTGCAAACGAAGGTAGGATGATGTCAGGCAATTTATTTACCTGGTGAGTCGATGAGTGAGCTGATGATCGTGCTGAATTGGCTTGGTCCGTGGCGATTTTGTTGAGTCGAGCAAGATGTTTGCTTGAGAGCGTCATTGCTTCCCAGAAGAGGTTGAATGCTTGGCCGAAGTAGTCTTCAGTGACATACGAATGAGTGAGCAGTGATCGACGGGTTGTAGCACAAATCTTCTCGTGTTCGTCGTTGAATTTGTCCCAATCTCGCTCGAGTGTTTGAATATGGAGTTGTACCTCGTCAACTGATGAGTCGAGTGCCTCGAACTGCGATGACCGAAGGTTGAGTTGAGCTAGCATTCTCAACCTTGACTGCTGGCTCGCTATCATGAACTCTGCCGCGATGGTGATCGATGCCTGCGGTGATGGTGCTCGGGATGATGCGTTGGATCGTACTGCCTGTACGCGTAACGATGAGTCTTCGGCTTGAGGTCGATCTGCTACACTTGCCGCCGCATCACTTGTCTCGCCAACCAACTCTCCGTGGACGGACATGATTCGACTGATGAACCGCGTGCGCACGTGCTTTGGATGAACTACCGACCGCGGACTTGAACTTGAACATTTGGATTGTCTTTAGTTGATTTTGATTTGAATTGATTCACACCGTTAACTGTTTCACTAGATTGTCAATTTGAGCTGAATGATGATTGTCAATGATGACTGCGTACTATTTCAAATTGAAACCAACACGGGTTCTTATAGTAAGGCGCAATGAGTATTGCAATAGCGCTGACAATGGTTGAACAATCGAGCCTTACAATGAACTAGTATTATGAGTGCGTACAGTGAGTAATACAATGAGGTAGCGCTACGACAGTTTTCACAATGAATGTACTAATGAGCTTTGCAATTAATTTGAATTGACCAATGAATTGTTAAACAACAAGGAGAAATTCCTTTTGAGACAATCTTATGACCAATTATATCCGGCTCGAAGGACCAAAAAATGTTTCGATGTTGTTGAAATCAAATAAACTAGTGCCGGTATTGGATATAAGAGGTCAAAGGATAAATGAATTAAATACAGTTGTAACAGAAAAATATAAAAAGAAAATATATTTAAATTAATAACAGATTAAGTAATAATGAATGATGATTTTACCTTGTCTTATTACTAGACGATTAGAACGGATTGGTGACGAGTTGTACAAGCGGTATGAGTGTTGCGACGTGGCGTCGGATGAACGGAAGCGAGGTGTATCTGATTTTAAGCCACGTGATGTTGGTTACGCTAGAGTCGATGAGCAAGATTTCGCGAATGTAAAATTACGCTGAATACAAATGAATTTTGCTAAATACAATTAGCCAAGGTTGTAGATGAGTATAATTGAGTTTTACAATGTAAAAATATCGATGAACGAGTATAACAATAGTGATCTCACACAACGAGATCGATGAACGCACAATGGCGAATGGCAGGTGTTGAATTCCACACCGTGATTAATTGCTACGCAATTAATCACTTAATCATACACAAATGAGCTTAACAGTCCTTGAATAAGTCTATAACGAATCGCACAGACACACTTGAGTATCGCACTGAGTTTTTCACTGAGTTTTCACTGATCGTTGCGCTGAGTCGACAATGAATTTTAACAGAACGGCACAAGAGCACGTGCGGCTTGTTCGCTTGATAGAATGAGAGTGAGAAAAAAGAGAGGGAGAAGGCGACCGCGTCGAGGCGAGTGCGTAGTCGACGGAAGTGATGTGTCGATGAGTCTCAACGTGTCGAATGATTATTGGTCGAGAGCGCGAGAAGCGTGTGTGCGCATGAGCAGACGGGCACAACAGTGTCCAGCGCGGCGGCCACGTGGCGGTCAGCGTACTGCGTGAGTTTGCTGACCGTCCCGAGAACACGCATGAGTACTGCAGGCATCAAGCTGTCCAGGGGGCCCGTAAGGTGCTGCCACCTCACGACCGCGAGGTCGAAACATCTTTTATTGGCATGATTGGATTAATCGACTATAATAATTACAACGACCACGACGGCGACGATCACGATAACGTTATGACAGGTCGACTATGAGTGTCACGATCACCATGATGACGATGACGACAACTACGAAAATGATGACAATGGCAACTACGACGAGAACTTGGACAACGACGACTTCCGATAAATCTCGTGAAACGTTGAGGGAATTTTGGAACTAAACATTTTTTTAGTAATTAAATATTAATTTAAATAAACCGAAAGGGATAGTTTCGAAATATACGAGGTCTGTACAAAAAGCATGGCGAATTTTGAATTTCCGCGGGCTACGTATATTCGATTTTCGATTTTTTTGTGGCGTTAGGTTGGTACTCATGTCCCTCACTTATGCTGAAAAAATCGGCCATTTTGAATGTTTAGTTAATTGTTGACAGCTATTTGGGTTAGACGTGTTTTGGCTTGTGTTCGATTTCTGCCTATTCCAAAAAATGGATAAAAAAATCTGTATCAAAATTTGTGTGAAAAACAAAATTAAGTGCGCGAACGCATTCCGCATGTTGACTGTAGCATATGGTGAAGCTACCTTGGACCAAAGCAACGTTTATCGGTGGTACAAAATGTTTTCAGAGGGTCGAGAAGATGCGAACAACGAAATGCGTTCCGGACGCCCGAGCACATCAACAACAGACGAAAACATTGATGAAGTGAAAAAAATAATATTGGCCAATCGTCGAATCACCGTTAGAGAAGTTGCTGAGGAACTAAACATATCGGTTGGCTCGTGCTATTCGATTTTTACCAATGATTTGGGCATGAGACGGGTCGCCGCGAAATTAGTGCCAAAATTGCTCAATTTCGAACAAAAGCAGTGTCGCGTTAACACTGCTAAGGAGCTGTTGGACTCGGCCTGCGACGACCCAAACTTGCTCCAGAGGGTCATAACTGGTGACGAATCATGGGTTTATGGTTATGACGTGGAATCCAAAGCTCAATCATCGCAATGGAAGCTGCTTTTTTGGAATAGGTAAAAATCGAAGACAAGCCAAAACAGGTCTAACCAAAACAGCTGTCAACAATTAACTAAACATTCACAATGGCCGATTTTTTCAGCATAAGTGAGGGACATGAGTATCAACCTAACGACACAAAAAATCGAAAATCGAATATATGCAGCCCGCGGAAATTCAAAATTCGCGATACTTTTTGAACAGACCTCGTACAATAGTCGGATACGAGAGAGAAGAAGAGAAAGAGCGAGAGGGAGAAAGAGAGAAAGAGAGAAAGAGAGAAAGAGAGAAAGAGAGAAAGAGAGAAAGAGAGAAAGAGAGAAAGAGAGAAAGAGAGAAAGAGAGAGAGAGTAAAGGACAGCATTGTTGTTATTCGTATGCAATGATGATCGTAACAATGACGATTATCCTACGCGGTTGCACTCAAGGTGACTTTTTTGCGTTTTATTCAGGAAATACCAGGGGTGTTAGTTGAAATTTGCCGGTTTTTTCGATAAAGAAAACACTTAATTTTCAGAGGAATCTGAAAATTTTTTTATTCAAAGTATTGACCATTGGTTTCTACACATTTCGCCCATCTCTCAGGCAAATTATGGATACCATCCCAAAAAAACTTTTTCTCTTTCGAGGTAAACCATTCGACGAGCCATTTTTCGACTTCTTCAAAATTTGCGAAGCACTGCTCTGCAAGGGAGTGTCCCATCGATGCGAAAAGGTGATAGTCGGGCGGGGCGAGGTCTGGAGAGTACGGCGGATGTGATAATATTTCCCAATTAAGTGTTTTCAATGTGTCTTTTACCAGTTTAGCGGTATGAGACGGCGCGTTATCATGTTGCAAGATAACTTTGCCATGTCTTCGGGCCCATTCCGGCCGTTTTTCGATCAAAGCATAGTGTAAATTCATCATTGGTTATCGGTAGCGATCCTTGTTCACCGTTTCACCAGGTTGTAACAACTCGTAGTACACCACACCACACTGGTCCCACCAAACACAGAGCATTGTCTTACGGCCAAAGCGATTTGGCCTTGCAGTCGATGGGCCAGCTTCACCAGGTGAAAGCCATGATTTTTTTCGCTTCGGGTTCTCAAAATAAATCCACTTTTCGACCCCCGTGACAATTCGATGCAGAAAAGATTTCCTTTCGAATCGTTGAAGCAGCATTTCACAAACGGTTTTTCGATTTTCCATTTGTCTATCGTTCAGCTGGTGTGGCACCCATTTTCCATACTTTTGGATCTTTCCCATGGCTTTTAAACGTTGGCACATTGCTCCTCGAGTCACATTTAGTGTTTCTGTCAATTTTTGTTGCGATTGGGTTGGATCAACATCCAATAACGCCTGCAATTCCTCGTCTTCAAACTTTTTCGCTGCACCAGGATGTTCATTGTCTGTCAAATCGAAATCTCCACTTTTAAATTGACGAAACCATGTCTCACATGTTCTAATCACTGGAGCATGTTCACCATAAGTTTCTACCAGCGACCGGTGAGCTTCAGCTGCTTTTTTCTTTTGATGAAATAAGAAAAGCAACGAATGCCGCAAATGCGATTTACTTGGAACGAAACTCGACATATTCACTGAGGTAAACAAATATGACGCTATTATTTTGGCGGAATGTGACTTCCGTATTTTTGTAGGTTAATATTATGAACTATGAATGTACTAAAAAATCTTGAATCACTCTATCATATGCAACATTGCTGCGATGAAAAATTCAGCATCGATGCATTATGATACCGTTGCACATTTTATTACGATAAAAATTTCTGAATCGCTGTATCATATCCACCATTGATATAATGAAATTGGGCCTAACTGTAGGAATTTTTCATTTGAAAGGAATGCGCAGCAGTTATACTCATTTATGGTACACCTTACCTTTGAGCAGTAATAATTTACAGTCCATGGTTGCAAATATTATTCAATTTTCAATTTATCCTAAAATTCAATCTGCTCCGATGAACTGAATTGACGTTGCAAAATCTCATTATCTTTTTAAGATAATGCTTTTGGGTCTGAGTGTAGGCATTTTTCAATTGAAATACATGCGCAGAAGTTATACTCATTTACGCAATACCTTATTTTTACGCAGTAATAATTTACACTTCATACATGCAAACATTATTCCATTTTGAACTTATCCTAAAGTTCAAACTGCCCCGATGAACTGAATTAGCTGTGCAAAATCGCATTAATTTTTTAAGAAAATTGTTTCGGGTCTGAGTGTAGGAATTTAAAAAATGAAATTCATGCACAGAAGTTATACTCATTTACGCAGTACCTTATCTTTACGCAGTAATAATTTACAGTTCATACATGCAAACATTATTCCATGTTGAACTTATTCTAAAGTTCAAACTACCCCGATGAACTAAATCAGCTGTGCAAAATTAGATTATCTTTTTAAGAAAATTCTTTCGGGTGTAAGTGTAGGAATTTTTTTATTGAAATTTATGCACATAAGTTACAATCATTTACACAGTACCTTATCTTTACGCAGTAATAATTTACCCTTCATGAATGCAAACATTATTCCATTTTCAACTCATCTTAAAGTTCAAACTGCCCCGATGAACTGTAAATTGGCTTTGCAAAATCTCATTATCTTTTGAAGAAAATTCTTTCGGGTCCGAGTGTAGGAATTTTCAAATTGAAATTCATGCACAGAAGTTATATTCATTTACGAAGCACCTTACATATACGCAGTAATAATTTACAGTTTATAGATGCAAACATTATTCCATTTTGAACTTATCCTAAAGTTGAAACTGCCTCAATGAACTGAATTGGCTGTGCAAAAAATAATGTATTTTTATTATTTGTCGGTTAGACCGATTAAAGTTATTTTATTCCCAACTTCGTAAATTTAGTATTTATATTCTTTATTAAATGCATATTTTTCTCACCTGACAACTGATACGTACTCGTTGACTACACAAAATCAACGCTGACAGAGACTCGGCTATGTCGTCTACGCAATTACAAGTATTATGCCAGTTATTTACTTCATTTCAAATGTAGCACGAAACTTTTTTTTTTATTAAAAAATCAACTAATGCACACGCGAAAACGAAAATACCCAGGGTTGCGATTCTGTACCAGGCGCATCAACATAGCATCTGACGCAAAATCAGGTCGCGCCTTTCCGCTAGAATCTTTCTTGCAATTGGCTGTCGCTCGCTAACGGCACCGATAGTTGTCGGTAGAAAAGTACACAGCTGACAACTCCACGTGCACTCGCTCTCTCTCTCTCTCTCTCGCTCTCTCTCGCACACTGCGACGGTCCCATCAACTCAACTGATGACGTAGAGCACGTACGCGCAACGAGACCGTGCAGCATAGTAGTGAAGAGAACCACGAGCTCGCATCGAACATATGTGATATATATATCGTTTTGTCTAAAACACGGGAGAAGAATTCTTGAGATGAGATTTGTATGAAAGAGCGTATAAGCTATATGCTGTACTAGGCACATTTGCCCCTTTGTCGAAAACACGTGAGAAGAACATTTGAGATGAGAAAAGTTGCGTGAAAAATCATGGCAATATTACGATATCTCAACAATGCGTGGATGGATCTAAATAAATCTAAATACATTCGAAAGAAAAAAATAACATTACATCGGAAAAATGTCGTCAAATTTGTTATAACTTGACGCGTTTGCGCGTGAAGTCGATTTAGAGTTTGGATATAACGGCTTTCTTACTTACTGTATAGATACATCGGCACGTTTAAAAACTTCTTTTTTATACTTGGCGTCAAGACGCTGCCGCATCTCTTGATATGCTGTACTAGGCACATATGCCCTTTTGTCGAAAACACGGGAGAAAAACATTTGAGATCAGAAAAGTTGCGTGAAAAATCATGGCAATATTACGATATCTCAACAATGCGTGGATGGATCTAAATAAATCTAATACATTCGAAAGAAAAAAATAACATTATATCGAAAAAATGTCGTCAGATTTCTTATAACTAGTGATGCCGCCGAGACGAGACTTTTCTCGTCTCGTCTCGGCGGCACCACTCACGAGACGAGACTCTCGCCGAGATTTTCGAGACCCTCGTCGAGACTTTCGAGAGTCTTGAAAAAAAAGGGAAATTAATTTCACCACTATCCCATTGCTCGTTTGTGTTTTTATTCTTTTATTGAACCGAAATGAGAATCTGGTCGAGATTTTCGAAATTAACCAAAAAAAAAATCAATTCGTTATTTCACTTTTATGGCGATCACGTGGTTCCATCGCTTATTATTCGTTTTTTTTATTCCCGCACCTCCGGAACGGAGTTTCGTTCACTCACACCGTCACATACACTCTTACGCACACAGTCATTCACCCAGTCACACACACACAGTTACACATACTCACACGTATACAGCGACACGCACACAGTCGCTCACACAGTCGCACATACAGTCACACACACACAGTCACCCGCACACAGTTACTCACACAGTCACCCGCACACAGTTACTCACACAGTCATCCGCACACAGTCACCCGCACACAGTCACCCGCACACAGTTACTCACACAGTTACTCACACAGTCATCCGCACACAGTGACTCACACAGTCACCCGCACACAGTTACTCACACAGTCACCCGGACAAAGTTACTCACACAGTCACCCGCACACAGTTACTCACACAGTCACCCGCACACAGTGTCACGCACAGTTACTCACACAGTCACCGCACACAGTAACACGCACACAGTTACTCACAATCACCCACACACAGTCACACATACTTACACGCACACAGTCTCACACACTCACACAGTCACATATACAGTCACACGCACACAGTCACCCGCACACACTGACACGCACACTGTTACTCACACAGCCACACATACTTACACGAACACAGGCACTCACACAGTCCCATACTCAAACGCACACAGTTACCCACACACAGCCACGCGCACACAGTGGAACACACAGTCATACGCACAGTCACACGCATTCAGCCATGCGCACAGTTACATGCACACAGTCACACACACACACAAACACACACACACGGATACGAGGGGTCTTGGGAAGTTCAAGAAACGTCAAGGCGAGACGAGAATTGGTCGATACGAGACGAGATTATGACGTCACCACGAAACGAGACCGAGACCGAGTCTCGTCTCGTCCCGACCGACTCTCGTCTCGTCTCGTCTCGCCTCAACCAAGTCTCGTCTCGTCTCGTCTCGCGGCATCACTAGTTATAACTTGACGCGTTTGCGCGTGAAGTCGATTTAGAGTTTGAATATAACGGTTTTCAGGCCACCTTACTGTATAGATACATCGGCACGTTTAAAAACTTCTTTTTTATACTTGGCGTCAAGACGCTGCCGCGTCTCTTGATATATATATTGTGACGCCGGATTTTAGCGACACATAAAATAGTTGCACACGACATGCGAGAGCACCGTCTCTTCGCGTCAGGAGTCCTTCCCGAGCGAAAACCAACAGGGCCAAGCGTTAACGTACCGATACAGTTCTAATTTATTTTGTATTATTTTTCCCATTTCAAATTCATGAGAACACGTCAGCGTCGTCGACGAGAGCGTCGAATTTGCGTTCACGAGAACGTTCACCCAGTACCACAGCCGTGTTGCTATGTCAGCGACGCCTGCGTACCGAGAGCCTGGAAGAACCATTGCCGCCTCGAAACTCATTGTCGAGATTGAGAGCGGCCCATAATCCGTCATTGAAGGATTTTCCAGGATCCAGTACCATCGTTGGCCGCAGTGCAAATTGGGCACTGTATCAAGGGCCGATAACTCTAACGCAGCGCGTCGCCCGCCGGCACATCTCATGCCAACCACTGTCTACCGAACGTCCAACGTCGAATTTGAATCGACGCGCACCGGCCCAAAATCTTGCCGAGTCATAATTGTAATCGAGAAGTGGGGGGTAATCGAGGTAACGAGAGTGAACGAGAGACGCGTCTCGAGGACTCCGTTTTGCGTTGTTAACGAGAAGAGACGTGGTTCCGTGTCGTGGATAAATTACCGTTAACAAGAAAAGCGACGCTATCGAATATCTCAAAGTTCGAGACGGTAGAAAGACCTGCTCTCGTTCTGCTGAAAATAAACCGGTAGGGCTGTCGTTTCGCTCAGTTTTGTCGTGAGATTTTGGTAATAGAATTGTGTGTTGAGTAGACGGAAAACTGTAGCGATATTGTCGCGACGGTACGTTCACGCGCGACGCCATAGAGTCTTTTTGATCGCGAGTAAAATCAATCGCGTGTCCGTTAACTTGTGGTGTGAAATAGAATCGCCGAGAGGGATTCCGAATTTATTGTACGCGCGGAGGTCCATAGCGTAATTGTTTGTAATTGTATTTGTTCCTCGGCTCGCGGTTATTAATTGTGAGAATATTGGGAATTGTGAATTGAGAATCTATTGGCCGAGATCGGAGATACTGAGTCATTGTGTGAACGCGAGAAAGCGGTTGGCGTGTCGGCCATTTTGGAGAGTTTGAGTATCGTCCGATTCGGGAGAGCGTAGCGCGGGCGAGGGTATCGGGAAATTGTTTATTGGGAAGTAACCTATAACATTGGGTCTGTATCGAGTTGCGAACCAACCAACGTATTGTGAAATAGGAAATAAGGATCGTGTGATTTTCTGTGGAACTTTGTATTACTTGAGATTGTTGCTCCCGGTCACCTTCTGTGTCCGGCGAAGGTTGGTTAAATAAAATTCTGTGCGTTCCAGGATTTGGTGGATTAGTTTATTTCATGGAAACCCTTGGGACCCCGCCCCTCTACCATTGAACGAGGCTGCGGCTAAGTCGGGAAGAGGAACCGCGAGTATTCGGTGTTGGGAATAAAAATCTTTTGTCGTGAGAGCTTCTCTCTCACGGCTGGCGCCCAACCGACACCCAGTGCACGCGGGTATTTTGTGCGCCGATTAACCATCGCCGGGAATCGGCGTTACAATATATATAGACCCGACGGCGACCAGGAAGATCCTTCTTTCTTAGGCTCTCTCTCTCCCTCTCTCTCTCTATTTATATATATATATATTAGGGCGATTTTTCTTTTCGACTATTTTTTTTTCTCAGTTCCCACTTGAAATTTTGTTGGATATGATGATTTCGATGTCATGTTATTTTTTTCTTTCGAATGTGTTAGATTTATTTAGATCCATCCACGCATTGTTGAGGTATCGTAATATTGCCATGATTTTTCACGCAACTTTTCTCATCTCAAATGTTCTTCTCACGTGTTTTCGACAAAGGGGCATATGTGCCTAGTACAGCATATAGCTTATACACTCTTTCATACAAATCTCATCTCAAGAATTCTTCTCCCGTGTTTTAGACAAAGGGGCATATGTGCCTAGTACAGTATATAGCTTGTACGCCCTTTGATACGAATCACAGAAAAACGATATATATATCACATATGTTCGATACGAGCTCGTGGTTCTCTGCACTACTATGCTGCGCGGTCTCGTTGCGCGTACGTGCTCTACGTCATCAGTTGAGTTGATGGGGCCGTCGCAGTATGCGAGAGAGAGAGAGAGTGCACGTGGAGTTGTCAGCTGTGTGCTTTTCTACCGACAACTATCGGTGCCGTTAGCGAGCGACAGCCAATTGCAAGAAAGATTCTAGCGGAAAGGCGCGACTCTGATAGGCTATTTCGGTTGTGCGTCAGATGCTATGTTGATGCGCCTGGAACAGAATCGCAATCCTGGGTATTTTCCTTTTCGCCTATGCATTAGTTGATTTTTTAATAAAAAAAAAAGTTTCGTGCTACATTCGAAATGAAGTAAATAACGGGCATAATACTTGTAATTGCGTAGACGACATAGCCGAGTCTCTGTCAGCGTTGATTTTGTGTAGTCAACGAGTACGTATCAGCTGTCAGGTGAGAAAATTATGCATTCAATAAAAAATATAAATACTAAATTTACGAGGTTGGGAATAAAATAACTTTAATCGGTGTAACCGACAAATAATAAAAATACATTATTTTTTGCACAGCCAATTCAGTTCATTGAGGCAGTTTCAACTTTAGGATAAGTTCAAAATGGAATAATGTTTGCATCTATCAACTGTAAATTATTACTGCGTAAATATAAGGTGCTTCGTAAATGAATATAACTTCTGTGCATGAATTTCATTTTAAAAATTCCTACACTCGGACCTGAAAGAATTTTCTTTAAAAGATAATGAGATTTTGCAAAGCCAATTTACAGTTCATCGGGGTAGTTTGAACTTTAAGATGAGTTGAAAATGGAATAATGTTTGCATTCATGAAGGATAAATTATTACTGCGTAAAGATAAGGTACTGCGTAAATGATTGTAACTTCTGTGCATAAATTGCAATAAAAAAATTCCTACACTCACACCCGAAAGAATTTTCTTAAAAAGATAATGCAATTTTGCACAGCTAATTTAGTTCATCGGGGTAGTTTGAACTTTAGAATGAGTTCAAAATGGAATAATGTTTGCATGTATGAACTGTAAATTATTACTGCATAAAGATAAGGTACTGCGTAAAGTGTATAACTTCTGTGCATGAATTTCATTTTAAAAATTCCTACACTCATACCCGAAAGAATTTTCTCAAAAAGGTAATGAGATTTTGTACAGCCAATTCAGTTCATCGGGGCAGTTTGAACTTTAGGATAAGTTCAAAATGGAATAATGTTTGCATCTGTAAACTATAAACTATTACTGTGTAAAGATAAGGTACTTCGTAAATGGGTGTAACTTCTGTGCATGAATTTCATTTTAAAAATTCCTATACTCAGACCCGAAACAATTTTCTTAAAAAATTAATGCGATTTTGAGAATATATCTCTCTATATTATATAAATATATCGTTGCCGCCGCCGCCGCCGTGTACAAAAGTTGAGGCGGTCATTCCCTTCACCGTACCCCCCGAAACCCAAGAGGGGGCGGTGGTACGCTGAATGGAATGGCCCAAGGGGCGTGGAGGAAGGGTTGGTGCGCGAAGCGCGCAGGGGGGGGAGCCCCCCTAGTATTTATATATTTTCATATGTTTCACAGTAGCGTCTCATTCTTACCGTTTCCTCTTTGTGCGCTGATTCGCACGTTGTCCGTGCTCGCCCGACGATTTATATACATGTGTGCATATCTCGTCATTCTACAGAGCGGGACCGCTGACACCTACGAGAGACGGAGATGAAATGCATTGCATCGGACTAATTTTATTATACTAGTTAAAAGTTTTATACTATTTCAAAAATTAGAATAAATATATCACTTGATCGCAGAAAATTTACTTTTTTTTTAGATACCTTTTTATATAAGCCGTTTTTGAAATAGTATAAAACTTTTAAATAGTATAATAAAAAATCTGTCTATCTGTTTTCAGTCCGAAGTACGATTTGTTCGGTTTTTCACCCTCCCATAAGGGTGTTTTCCGGACATAGAAAATCGTTAAAATTTTTTTAGGAGTCTCTTGTAACGACGAACAACGAATAACGATCATAAAATACTGTCTATCTGTTTTCAGTCCGAAGTATATTTTATCGGGTTTTCACCCTCCCATAAGGGTGTTTTCCGGACATAGGAAATCGTTTAAATTTTTTTAGGAGTCTCTTGTAACAGGGAACAACGAATAACGATCATAAAAAATCTGACTATCTGATTTCAATCGGAAGTACGATTTTTCAGTTTTTCGCCCTCCCATAAGGGTGTTTTCCGGACATAGAAAATCGTTCAAATTTTTTTAGAGGTCTCCTGTAGAGACGAAAAACGTTTAACGATCATACAAAATCTTACTATCTTATTTCAGTCCGAAATACGATTTTTTCAGTTTTTCACCCCCCCATAAGGATGCTTTCCGGACATAGAAAATCGTTCAAATTTTTTTAGAGGTCTCCTGTAGAGACGCAGAACGTTTAACGATCATAAAAAATCTTACTATCCTATTTCAGTCCGAAGTACGATTTTTTCAGTTTTTCACCCTCTCATAAGGGAGCTTTCCGGACATAGAAAATCGTTCAAATTTTTTTAGAGGTCTCCTGTAGAGACGAAAAACGTTTAACGATCATAAAAAATCTTACTGTCTCATTTCAGTCCGAAGTACGATTTTTTCAGGTTTTCACCCTCCCATAAGGGTGCTTTCCGGACATAGAAAATCGTTTAAAACTTTTTAGGTGTCTCTTGTAACGGGGAACAACGAATAACGATTATAAAAAATCCGTCTATCTGATTTCAGTACCATCTACGATTTTTTCAGTTTTTCACCCTTTCATACGGGTGCTATCCGGACATAGAAAATCGTTCAAAATTTTTTAGGAGTCTCTTGTTACAGGGAACAACGAATAACGATCATAAAAAATCTGACTATCTGATTTCAATCGGAAGTACGATTTTTTCAGTTTTTCATCCTTCCATGAGAGTGTTTTCCGGACATAGAAAATCGTTCAAATTTTTTTAGAGGGCTCCCGTAGAGACCAAAAACGTTTAACGATCATAAAAAATCTGACTTTCTTATTTCAGTCCGAAGTACGATTTTTTCAGTTTTTCACCCTCGCCATAAGGGTGCTTTCCGGACATAGATAATCCGGACATAGAAGAGTACGATTTTTTCAGTTTTCACCTCCCCATAAGGGTGTTTGCGGACATAGAAAATCGTAAAATTTTTTTAGGGGTCTCTTGTAGAGACGAAAAACGTTTAAAGATCATAAAAAATCTTACTATCTTATTACAGTACGAAATACGATTCTTTCAGTTTTTTACCGCCCCATAAGGGTGCTTTCCGAACATCGAAAATCGTTCAAATTTTTTTGGGGTCTCTTGTAGAGACGAACAACGTTTAACGGTCATAAAAAATCTTACTATCTTATTACAGTACGAAATACGATTTTTTCAGTTTTTCACCCCCCCCCATAAGGGTGCTTTCCGGACAGAGAAAATCATTCAAATTTTTTTCGGGGTCGCCATTAGGGGCCTGGGTCCCAAATGTTCACGAAAACTTCGAGCAATACTGAAAAATAATAAAAAAAAAAAAACTTGATTTCGTTGCATCGCAACGATGCAAACTTCAGCATCATCAAAATATTTATTTTAATACTTGTTTAATACTTAATACTTAAATATTCATTTTAACACGCTTTTATTACTGAATGCTGAAATATTCATTATAATACTTGCTTAATACTGAATACTTGCATATTTAGTTTAATACTTGTTTACTACTTAATACTATTCGACATCACATCAGAGTATTAACTTACTATCCATCAGTCCGACATGACATAGATCGAATACTCGGATTTAATACTCTTTTAATACTATTTTCAGTCTTCCTTTTTTACACGGGTACCCATTAGGGCACACATTTGCATCCGGATCCCGTGCATTATTCAAGTACCCGGATTTCCCGGATTTCCAATCCGACGCTTCAGATCCGCATCATTCCGGTAATCCAGATTACCCGAATCTTATGGATCTCACGGATCCGGATCTCACGAATTTCGTGAATCCGGATGTAGCGGATTTCATGGATCCCGATGTCGTGCATCTCACGGATTCGGATGTCAGGGATCTCATGGATCCAGATCTCACGGATTCCGCGAAGCTGGATCTCTCACACTTGAAACTCGTAGACCTCCCAAATCGGATCCTGATCACGGGAACCCAATTCGGGTTACTGTTAGTCTAAGATCCGAATTAGAGACGACCGTCACCCATCGCGTAAATGGATGAAAGGATTTTATATCGAATTTAGTATGTTAGAAAATATATCGCGAGTCGGTTGGCTAAAAAAATCCTGGCCTAGATCTGATTAATTAACAATTCAAATATGAATTTTTATTCACTCATGAGTCTAACGAATGAATTTAATACCAACCGAAAGTATGTAGTCTATAGAATATGCAAACGTTGGGTTGTCTATTTTTTTCCTGGCGTAACTACTGGGTTGGCAGGTTCTCGTTCCGTGCATTGTAGCTGCGCGGACGCGCCGCGCGCAGCTACAATGATGCGTCCTCTTCTATCGCACGGGATACTTTGCTCAGACCTCTTTGTCGTAAATTTCCATTCGCATCAAAATTTCACTTTTCAAAACTCGGCAACCGTCATTCAAACCAGATTTTTTGCAGGCAACCATATATCATCGTGTTTGCAATGAAACAGCGCTTATTTTGATACAAGATTTATTTATAAAATAAATGGGTGAAAACAGCTAGTATCGACTTACCTGTTTATACCTGCCTACCCAGTAGTTACGCCAGGAAAACAATAGACAACCCAACGTTTGCATATTCTATATGCTTCATACTTTTGGCTGGTATTAAATTTATTCGTTACTCACGAGTGCAATGTTGAATAAAAACTCATATTTGAATTGTTAGTTAATCATAGTTGGGCCAGGAATTATTAGCCAACCCACTCGCGATATATTTCCTAACATACTAAATTTGATATAAAATCCTTCCATCCATTTACGCGATGGGTGAAGGTCGTTTCTAATTCGGATCCTCTACTATGTGAATCAATCCCGGTAATTATAAAAAATAAAACATGAGGAACGTAATTGAAATGTCGACAATGAGTGAAAGTCGGTACTTAGATTGTTTGAGTAGCTGATTTTATTTTCGACACTGAAATCCGATAATATGGAATGACTGGCCGATATACCATAGTCTAACGGCTTGTAAAATGCGACCTTTTTTTCATGAGCATAGTATACTCAAGTTTCTTGATACTCCGAGCGGCAAATCGAGTTTTTTTAAATATTGGGTTCGTCAAAGTTGATCTATCATTCTCTATTAAAAAAATAAAAAGTTTCGGCTTCAAATTCATGATCAACACCTACTCGATCGACCATATTGAATTAAAAAATTTGACATTCAAAGTTGAATTTGCGGTCTAAGAAATTGCTTTGTACCAATATTCATAAAAATTTAATTATACGTGTCGCATTTTCCTCCACCGTATAGGATTCGCCATTTTTAAATTAAATACTTTCGCTATATATTCGAATTGAGCTATCGCGAAAAATGTTCAGCACTAATTTTCGTACAAGTGAATGACTTTCGAATACTCAACTCATAGTTTCATTTGCCGGGGACAATTTGCAATATAACAAAAAATTTACTGTAATATTCCTTTGAGCTAGTACAGCGCCAGTTTGCATAACAGTACGTTAATTGACACAGAATTTTAACAATTCTGTAACGAATGAAAGCCTTTATACTTACCGCCCTTTTATCACTATTGGTTATAGGATTACTGGGTTAAAGTAAAATTATCTTTCAACACCGAGGTTTCGGTTTTTATACACTAAAATATTTGTGAAAAAAACCCGACGGACCGAAAACAGTGGACGCGCGGTGGGTGTGTGACTCTGACGATCACTCAAATTAAGCTGCTTTGGCTGTGCGCATTCTTGGATGGGTGACCGCTTATCCATCAACTGGCGGGCACGCCATCTGTTCATCGAGAGCAGCTTTATTGAGTTTCTGGTGTATTAAATTCAACAGAAAATCAGTCAAAACAATACCGTTTTTATCGACACAGGTTTTCCGCAGTTTGTCTGTGTCCGTGTCGGATAGGGAGTAATAGGGGGAAAAATAGAATTAGGCATTTGAAAGGGTATTCGTTGGAAGAAAGAAAAATATATGAAAAAAATACAAAATTCCGTCTAAGAATTACGCTTATCCCAGCACCTGTCGCGTCCTGTGCATGGCCCTACGTGACAAAAACTTAACTAACCAAATAATTATTGTGTAATATGCCTATTTTATTATTCGTGCCATAATCGAGCAAACAGTCAATTCAACAGGGCCGCGCAGTTGTGGCATTGAGAGACCACGAGCTCGCCCCGGACATGTTGGATGAATATACAGTTTCTCTATAAAGGAGCGTATAAGCTATGCTCCACGAAGCATATACGCACCTTTACGTGTGAACTATCGACGACTGTCGGCGACTGGAGAATTCCTAATGTTGCGTGAAAAATCATGAGCGTTTTACGAAATCTCAGCAATGCCGAGATGGATCGAAATGAATCCAGATGCATTTAAAAGATAAAAACAACATTACATTGCAAGTTGTCGTCAGATTTTTGATTACTCGATCCGTTTGCGCGTGGGGTCGATTTGAAGTCGGAATATTGTCGTTATTAGGCCAAATTACAGTATTGAGAGAAGCGGCAGTAGTACTTAAAAACTCTTTTTTAATTACTTGGCGTCATGATGCTGCCGCGTCTCTTGATAAGCAATTATTGAATATTGAATTATCAAATATTTGGGTATTAGGTATTAAAAAAGATGCATATTATAATACAATCTTGCATATTGCTTCCTCATTATTTTATGTTGCTTACGGCTCCCTCTCGATGATACAGTTATTTCTTTAATTATTACTTCCTCATGCAGGAAGCTTCGTGAGCGAGATAAAATAATGAGGAGCAATGCGCAAGTCTCTAATTTGCATCTTTTTGTATTAACGAATTCTGTTCAAACAACTCTAAGGTACCACGGGTTGCGAAATTTCCTGATTCTTTATTACCATTGTGCAAAATTTGCTAAAGTTAGAGCAATTCACTGATTTATCAAAGTATTCAAATGGCCGCAAATTCAATTTTTTGTCCAATCTTGAAGCACTTTACAAATTTATTTCAAACTCAATATTGAACGTGGCTATCCCCAAACTTATTTTTATCGCAAGTACCACCTCTATGCTTGAAAACTGAGGAAAGTTAAACGAACATACAATAAACTTACAACATACAAAATATACAAATTTGAAAAATAAAAGATTGAATACCTAATATCATAACCCTTTCATCGATCTACGCAAAATCCCAATCCCAATACCAATACCAATCATTCTTCAGTGATACTACATTCATGAGGGAACGAGAACTTATTATCGCAAAAAAATTTGGAAATTAAATCAATCTCGAAACATTTTTTGAAAATTCTCAATCTGGTAAAATTTAAACCGTTCAAGCAATTTTTGCCAGATTCAATTCTAAACGTCCCTGTCTCCTGATCCTTTCACGGAAAAAGCTTTGACTCGGTAGATGAAAATTAACAAAAGTTCGAGCGATCACAGACATTTTTCGGAATTTTCCTCAAGGATTGCAACGAAAATTGCAGCAAACAACGGAGGTTTGAGGCCCTAAATTTGTTCAAAGATTGTAAGAAGTCGGTCAATTCATTAATGCTTTTCGACACCACATCAGAGTATTAACTTCGCCAGTCCAATACGACATACTTCGAATGCTTCGATGTTTAATACCATTTTAATACTATTTACATATTGACCGACAGCAGTGGACACGCGGTCGGTGCGCGGTTTCGATGATCTCCCTGTTAAGCAGTATTGGCCGCGATCAGTACTGGGACGGGTGACCGCTTAGCCGTGCACTGGCTTGCACACCGATTACTGAGCGGGAGGGAGTTTTTCTGAGTTTCTGATGGTAATACAACTGAAATTCAGTCAAAACAAAAAGCTGTCTGTATCGACACACTTTTTCCGCAGTTTCCCTGTGTCCATGGCAAATGCGATACAGTATAGCTAAGACGGCTGCAGACGCAATGGAAGTTAGCTTAGCTTAGTGAAGTGCGGGTGGGGAGTGATAGGGGGAGGGGGGGGGATGGAATAAATAGAATTGGGAAGGGTCATACGTAAAAATCCGAAAAGGTATACGTTGGAACACGTATACGCTTATATAATATGTTACGTCCGGGGTTTCAAATCATTGGGAAATCCCATTGGTCGTTTCATCTGTTAATTTTTTTTCATTTGCTTATTTTCACAAATAAAAATTTCAAAAATCGCTGGGATTTCCGGAATCCTCGCGTAAACATAAAGATAGGCCCTTATGGCACAAAACGGTGAAGCGACCGGTTCACACGCTCGAAAATACTTTTTGAAAACTGAACGCGCCTATCACAGGATGTAGTCTAGACGCTGACTCAAAAGTCAGCGTTCTCAGCACTGTACGCGTTCCCACGACAAGGGCTTGTGTTCGAGGCGGGATTCAGCTGACATCTTGGCCAAGCAAGGTTCCTGATAACGTAGGTGTCGAGGCGTGTGGGAACGAATCATCCCCCACGCGCCGGCATCTCCCACTTCATACGCAGAATAAAAATGCGCTTTTTGATTGACACGAATTAGAAGTAAGTTAGTCTCGTTCGAGAGCGGGTCAACGATGGTCAAGCTCGAAATGTAATCGCGAGATGTACTCCGTGGTCGATCAGTATGATCGACCACGTTAATATAAAATTGCTCCTAGCGACAGCGCCCGGTGACGTTAAAGAATCGATGAATCAGTATCGCGAACGCATAATTGCGACTAGTGTAAAGCATGCGCGACCAATGTGTCGCAAAATTAAAACAGCGCCTGCGCGACGAATTATCGAACGACTAAACTGAAAATTATAAAATAAATCACGAACTCCTTCAGGACATTCTTCTATCGAAATGTGTAATCAGAATTACCTTCGCACTGCGAAGTTGAAATCATAATTTCCTTTTTTTTACAACAAAATTTGTAACGCTACGATTATCGTAAAGGTGCGAAATTGTAATCGTTAAAACGCAAATGTGAATCATAAAATTGTTAACGAAAATGAAAATTGTGAACCAAAATTGCGAAATTTTAATTGTGAAATTTAAAAATCGGCGAAATTTAATTCCCCAATCGAAAGTGTTGAATAAAAAGAATATTTGTTGTTTGTTAAAATGTGCATCGTGTTTTTATTATCAAAAACCCGCTACGCCCCAACGCTCATTTTCTTGCCTTTTAATAATTTTCATAATAATTTGTAACAACGATCACCCTCGCTGTGCCTCGATCCCTGACCGGCACATTCCGGTTTAAATAAGAGGCAACCCCATATTCAACCGGGACTCGTTACGCTCTCTTCTTCTCGACATATCGGAACGTAACAAATAAAAAAATACTAGTCATAGTAATAAAAAAGAATACTATTTACATATTATACTTCCGTTTTTGCACTAGTATCTAGGCACCTTATACGCATCGTCTCAGACATGAATCGGGTTATTTGCATGCGCAGCGTCAAAGGTTTAAGGGACTTCTACGAATCAGGAAAAACTCCGGAGAACATTGTCCAATGAACGATTGCAAGCAAGATATGGAGTGTAATTGATGGCTTCATTATTTAATTGACAGTTAGTTGAGAAAGATGCGTAATTTATGTAGTTCATATAAGATTGTTCTCGATAGACAATAGACAAAAGAGAGAGAAGCTGATCGCACAAACGAACCGTACGAAATGAGCATTCATTGTAGACGGATTAATTGTAAAGTGGAAGGAACAAAATGGCTAATCGTCGGCAGTTACTTTGCGTGAATAAGGAAAATATCGATACGGTGGATCGAATAACGTTTGGCGAACTTCCGTTTAATGCGCTGAATCAGAACTTCTTTTTCACGTTTCAGTAACGTTCAACGTCCGTTCAATATATGTATCATGAATAGTTTTTTTTTATAATAGATGATTACACAATTCTCTTCTATTATATAAAATATCCTTTTCTATAGAATTCCGCTTCAGGCACCCCCTAGGCGGAAAGCCCGAATTATCTCGCCATCGGGGAGCCATAAGCATGCGGTCGATGTATCCGATATCCCAGGTATACAGAGTCCAAATTCAACAATAACAAGCGTGAACAGCATCAGCAGCCTTCTTAAAGAAAAACTACAGTTGTCTATACCCGAGGTGCTTCGCAACAGTAAAAAGCGGCAGAACGCTGATTATAAGTGAGTTATTTCATTGCAGCGTATTGCATTTTTCGTAAAGTATTTTGGTGATATTATTGGTCGCGAGGTATATGATGAAAAGTCTCGTCCTTAGGATACCATGTAGTATAAGAATTTTATAGTATAAGACTGGTGTGAGACATTCCAAGGGAGATGAATGTTTTGCTTTCATTTTCAGACTCCGAGCTTTTGTGGGGATCTTGTTCCTATGCGTGGTTTTTCTCGTCGGTTTCGCCCATGTATACTACACTCAGCATGTTCTGCAACGGGCTTACTTTGAGAAATTCAGGTACGATCTATATTTTAATTTATTTTATTTTATCATTAGCTCCGGTATTTGTGATAGTGGAGTTATTGTGGTAGTCGTTATTTCCCCTTGTATTAATACAAAAAGTTTAAAATGGACGCTAAGCAATAAAAAAATATCTCCAATCTACAAAAAAAATCCATGAAAAAAAGTACATCTACTTTAAAAGGCCGTTCCTAATATCTCTTCGAAGATAAAAAACTTGGTAATTCAAAAAATATTCCCCTATATCTAAAAATATTGGAATTAAATGTCTTTATAAATTAGACAATTGGATTACCACCCCCCTCCACTCCGCTCGGCCACTCCACTACACCGACTTCTGTGAGGCGTTCGATAGAAATCAATTAAAAATGTTGTACCAAAACTTGGTGGTTGAGAAGAATGAGCTCGGGAAGATACGAAGCGTTAAGAACAGCATGTTGTCGTTGACGACTCGTCCAATTTATTCAATGTGACAACATATTTTTTGTTGGATACGGTGATATAAACATTAAGTTCATGTCGCCGTGTGATATGTAATAAAAAATTGACGCGTTGAAATCGTATTATCCGCCGGCGGAACTAAAATTTTATTAAAAAAATCGAACATTTACTTTGCCATATCCATCAAAAGATTTATAATGGCAGAATTGCATAATGATGCATAAAAGCTAAAAGCAGTGTTAAGTTTATCCGATAGAATTCAACTATTCGGATGTTTTTAAGCAGAAAATAACGATTTGATGAAGTGTGCTTTCTACAATATTCACCAAAGTTGTCGAAATGAGCAAATAATCAATTTTTTAAATTTGCTCATTTTGATATTGTGATGTTGTCTATTTTATTCCAAAAACATCAAAAATGTTGTAGAAAAATTAGACACAAATACATTTACTAAAGTATATTAATTGTACGTATTTTTCCAAAAAGTTGTAAAATAAATTGATAATATGTAAAGCACGTATCACCAAATATGTACATATAGTTTGCTGATGATTCATCGTTACTTTGTTATTTATACATCAATTATTTAGGTCAGGGGTTAAAATTCAAAACCATCAAAACATATATGGTGCATAAAATATAGAAAAATTTCTTTTAACGTAAATAAAATCAAAGCACAAAAAGTACTCGGCGAATTCGGTTTTTTCAGTGTACATACATATAACTAAATTTTGTGTGTCTACCTTTAGTTACATACGAGTACTATATAAAATCATTATAAAATCATCGCATTATAAAATCATTTGTCTATATAGATAGTCGAAAAAGACCAACTCGCAAAGTATTTTTTATGGTGCATGGTGGAAAAAGTAACGGTCGTTGATAAGGAAACTTTACGTACTTGGTAATACGTGCTTTAGATATTATCAATGTATTTCGCAAGTGTTCTATTAAGGGTGAACACCACTGTGACCCACTGTTGTTTTTCACATTTTTCAAGAATTTTTTTTTGTGGGAAAAAAAAGAGGAACAAAACCCAAAAAATTTTTTCGAATATCTCTTTTTTTTCCCACAAAAAAAAATTCTTGAAAAATGTGAAAAAAAACAGGGGGTCACAGTGGTGCTCACCCTTAAGTACAATGTTCGTATCCCATATTTGGTGTCGGGGGAGTGGGGGGTGGGGGGTGACCAGTAATTTTCTAAATAACGCAAATGAATAAATATACATAATTTAACCGAAGATTACAGAAAAACGTACCCATTGTTAGCCGGTCAAATAATGGTACAACTATTTCTCTTTCTTTATTCCAACGAGTGTTGTTATACGACACCTCTTTCGAGGTTGTAAGCATGACCCTTCCCAATCCCATTTTTTAGCTATTTTTCCCCCTATCACTCTATACCCGCACTTCGATAAACTAACCTAACTACCATTGCTCCCACAGACGCCTTAGCTACACTACACTATACATGGCTACACTATATCGCGTTGCCATGGACACAGGGAAACCGCGGAACACCTGTGTCGATGCAGACGGTAATGAAACGGCATCTGCTCAATAATCGGCGCGGTAGCCAGTGCACGGCTAAGCGGTCACCCATAACTAGTGACCGCGGCCAAAGTTCTTAACTGGAGTGATCGCCAGAGCCGTGCACTGACCACGCGTCTACTATTGTCGGTCGGTCAAACAATAGTATATTGTTCATATTAATATTAATATGAGTATATACATATAACCAATTAACCTGTCCGAAACAACGTGTGCTATTTGTCGGAAAATTTCAACCGGGTTAATCTATTTATAATCGGACAAATAATCTAGGAAACTACCCCGGACTATATTTGCTGTGACTCTTTTGGATTATTCAAATTCGAGCATTGTGCTTCCTCATAAAGGAAGCTTTCCATTCATGAGAACAATATCGCATTGTCATTGACATTGTGTTCAAAATGTTCCAATCACCAACACGTATGAAAAAATGTAGGGACGATATGTGTGCATGTGTGTGTAGACGCGAAAAATTGAACCCATTGTTACTTGGTTTACTTGGGGGAATTGGTTTCAGCCTTTCAGTGGAAATTTGTCACTCCAGTAAATCAGAAACGGCCCTATGGTCACTGCGGACTTCGTGATAATTGAAATCTTTGCTTCCTTGTAGAAGAGAGGAAAAAAGGAGTTTTGGATTCGTAAAATAAATGTATGAGTTTTTAATGTCAATGTGTTTAAAATGTGCCAATACACGGGAAATAATCGGGAAATTGCATCTAGAAAAAGATGTCCGGATGAGCGTGTGTGTGTACGTGTGCTCCAATAATTCAATTGTTATATCGCGTGAACGACTTGACCGATTTATTGTACACTTTGCATAGATTTCAGGCATCGAACATCCATTGATTACTCCAATTTTCATTAGTTACTTGAAGGTTAGAGATTTTGAGCCTTTTTTTTATTTAACTTTTGAAAATTGTGTGTGATCGCTCTGATTTTCGCAAATTTTTAGCTATTGAGTCAAAACTTTCTACATATAATGGGTAGGGGACAATGATGTTTAGTATTGAGTTTGGCAATGGTTTAGATTTTACAAAATTTTCAATCTTTCGAAAAATGTTTGAGATTAATTTAATTTCCAAACGCTTTGAAATCTTAATTTTTCTTTCATAAGTTAAGTATCATTAAAGAATGATTGGCATTGAAGTTGGCATAATACGATGAAATGAAATTGTACTCGTTTGTTTGTTTAAATTCTATAAAAATAGCTTGGAGGAGTACTTTCTACCTCAATTGGGTAATACGGAAGGATTTTTGGTTGGGATTCGCAGGAAGTCCTTGAAAGTATTATATATATATATATATATATATACATATATATATATATATATATATATATATATTATATAAATATTTCGCCGCCGCCGCCGCCGCCGCCGCCGTGTACAAGAGTTGAGGAGAGCGAGCGGGATCGAGTAGGCTGGGTGAGCAGATCGAGCGGGGGCGGGGGAGGCGTGGGTGGGGGGGGGGGGTGGCGCGCAGGGGGGCAGAGCCCCCTTAGTATATATAAGTAGTAAGGTACCCTCATAGGGAGACGACCCGCCAGTCAGGAGTGGGGGTAGTCTGGCGCCACGGCGTGTCCTCCCCTTCTCTCCCCTGCCGCCACCCACCCACCTAGGGTTCTGATTGGCTCACCACCCACCTCCTGCCCCTCTCCATTGTCCGCTGATTGGTCCCCCACTCCGCCCCACCACCGCTGACCCAGAATTCCCCGGCACCCTATTGGTCCCTATAGAGAGTCCCCGTCGTCTGATTGGCCACCCCACCCTCGCCTCCAACCCCCGCTTAACTTATGCAAATGTTCAGACAAGTTTCCAGCATTCTGGAGATCGGTGGGGTGCTTCGCCCCACCACCACCACCGCTGACCCAGAATTCCCCGGCACGCTATTGGTCCCTATAGAGAGTCCCCGTAGTCTGATTGGCCGCCCCACCCTCGCGTCCAACCCCCGCTTAACTTATTCAAACGTTCAGGGAAGTTTCCAAAATTTTGGATATCGGTAACGGAGTACCGTTGGTCGGTAATACCCACTGAAGGTAATACCGGCTGTAGGTAATATCTTCGGGCGATAATTTATCTACGTGAAAAAAAACATTCGAAAAAGATAATTATTGACTGTGTGTGTGTGTGTGTGTGTGTGGGTACGTAATATTGATGGTCGGAGGGGAATTTGTCAAGGAAAAAACACAACACATTTATTCGAAAAAATTTGTTTATTCAGAAAAAAATAGCAGCGAAAAAGTCCAAGATAGGTCTCTCTCTCTCTCTCTCTCTCATTCACTCGGTTCCGAAGGCTTTTTTTTCTTCTGCCTGCACTCGTCGCAGTCTCTCTTAGCAGGCGGTGGACCGTCGTAGTGATCCTCCATGCTAGAGGTGTTGTAGTGTTCCGTGCAGAGCAGGTACGATGCAACGTCTTCGTCCTTGCGCAGGTATTCGGGTAGTCTCCCCCACATGAACGGTATATACTTCCCCCAATGCTTCAGTAGCGACGATTTAGGGACGTATTCCAGCGCTTCATCGGAAAGACATCGAGGATCGTCCGAGAAATCGATAAGGATGATCTTTTGGCTGCCGTTCATTATTCCGGAGATGTTATTTCTTTGAGTTTTGTTTTCAAAGTGATGGCTCCTCTCCTCCGTGCGACTGTTATATATACATAGGGCCGAATCGGGAGAGAAGTGGTGGGGAGGTTTTATTTTACAGTAATAGCGTATTTGTGTTTTATTTTACAAGTAACATCCGAATCTGGATGTACAAGTTTGTATACAATTCGTCGCACATGTATATCTGCTACCCTTTATTCCATCGTTGTTGTTTTTTCGTTTTACACAACTTTTCTTCTTCTTCTTCCAACGTTGATTTTTAAATCTTTTACAACATTTTTTCACTATTCTATCATTTTTTAACCTATCTACCGTGAAAATGCGACAGAAAGATCCCAGATTATGACCCCGAGACATACAATCGAGGAACATAATGCAATATTCACCGCATACTTTAGACTTAATTGATTGTAATCCTCGTGTATTCCACTCGTATGATGTGGAGTTTCGACGTAGACTGTTATGGTGTTGGCTGACGAGTGGCGGTAGTCCGTAGCTGTCGAAAAAGAATCCGTGCCCATTTTCGTTCACGTATATGGCAACCCAATGCGTTCCGGGTTTTGTATGGTCGTCTGTGTTGACTACGATAGCCGCAGGTCTAGACCAACGATTCGGAATGCGGTCGGCTGGAAAGACACCTTTCGTCTGCGCGTTGATGTGGTGAAGTGCGTTTAGTACTTCCAGACTGTTCATATCGAGTCTGTTGCTTATGCGCAGGTTCGCGGTCGGAGAGGGGACGTTTTCGATAATGCTCTTCTTCAGCCGGTAGTGGTGGTGGTGGTACCTGCTGTTGTTGTGTTAACTGTAGATTAGATCGAAAAAGACCCACTAGCTCATCCTCTACAACGACTGTGTTGCGGTCCATATCGGCACTAATATAACCGCTGACAGCGCTCTCGTATATAAACTCCTTGTCTGTACCTTTTTTATCGTTGCTGTCGATCTTTTTGGGTTTCCTCTGAATTGTCGGTGGATTGACGGGGTCAGAGTAAATCGGGCTTACAATATCCAGCGTTTGCAATTGTAACCACCCTTTTATTCTCTCAACGTTATTTAACGCGCACTTTGGCAACTCTTCCTTGGCTATCCCATGGTGTATGCAGTATACCGAGCTTGCCGGCATGTTCTTGAAGCTAGGTCCCTCGTAGTCTTCCAAATTGATAATTTCTCGCCCGAGAACATTTTGAAGAATTTGTGCCTTTTGTGCACCGCGCGTGTATACACGTAGAGCGTAACGGCACATAGCCCGCAGAGTCGAGTAAATTTTTTTACCGGTGTATCCCCGTCTACCCATTCGAGCCCGTGATGAAAGCACGTTAGCCGATTGTTACTTGCTCGGATTTCTTTGGGTAACTCTCCAAACCCGTAAGGTGGCTCGACCATCCAATGTCCCAAATTAGCCTCTTGCAGAGTATTAACCGCAACTTCTTTCGGTAAGAATTCTCCATCTTTCCCGTATAACGCTTGAATATCTACTATAATATTCATGGCGAGTGATCTCACAAAAAAGACTGAACGTCGATATACGTGTGTGCCCCGTTTAAATACTTTTTTTCTTCACGCAGGTGGAGGGGGGGTGTCGACTAACTCGAGAGGGGATAGCCGCTCACGCGCTAAAGTCGGTTATAACTTGTCGTGCCGAGTCAATTTCAATTACGTTGTCATATTCCGCATAAACGATGCAATTGATCGTAACTGTTAAGGCTCTTGCGAAGCGTACTTCAATACGGACGCTACCGTGTCGCACGAGGTTCCAATGGGTATAACAGTTTGCCGATAAATCCGGTGTTAGATCGAAGGCGAAGAGACAGTATCCCTTGGCGTAGGATTCACGAGAAATATCCATCCCGTCGTTCTGAAAGTGAATTCCGGTACCGGATAAAAGCGTATGATAACTCTGTACCCATGTTTCGTTGCCGTCAAACTCCGGTTGAAGCGGTTTGCTCGGTATCTGCTGTCCGTCCACATAGAGCGAGAGATGATTTATAAAATGATGATTAAAATTGAAAGGATTTAACGTTTTGTCACCGTTGAATGCTTTGTTATACACGAATCCGACGATCATGCGTTTCGGTAGTTAGCCTAGTATGACATTGTCCGATGTATCGCCCATGATACCGCTGTGCATAGTAAAGGCTTTAACTTCAACGCGGGTTATGGGGTACTTCGCTGTTGTCTTTGCGAGAATTTTCGCATGGGCTATGAGCACTCCAGGACTTATTTTTGTCCGACGAATCAGCAGAGTCGCTTCGGTTATTTGCACTTTGTACGATGTATCTGCAACGGGCATCTCCATTAGACAAAAATCATCTTTCGAGCGTACGAGACGAAGGCGAACTTCAACTCCGTTCAGTAAGAACTTGTCTTGATTGAAAACGTCGCAGTGCAAATGTCCAATCATATCGACACTCTTCCCGTCTTCAACGAGTTTGGCGCGTGTCGCCTGGCCTTTATTTTCCACAATCGGCGAAGCCGCGCCAGGTAACGCCTCGAAAGAGCCCGGGTTGTCGGCGTACCATAAAGCAGTCGTTAAATGGAATGTTTTCGCAGCGGGGCCATAATTCAGCAATGACTCGATGTACGCTCTGTACGGATAGGCATTATTCGGTGGGGCAACGAGTTTTTGATTAAAAAACACGTCTACTTGATTGAAAAGGCTATGTAGAAAATTGTTGACAGGTGCAACTTTGTATGCTGCGCCGGGTGTAGAAAGCACTCTAACGGTCAGACTGATCATGGTGTGTGCCAGATCCAGGTATTCCTCTCCGTGTCCAGGTATAACAAATTCGATGGGTCCGTCGTCGGATAGCGTCGACACGGGTTTGTAGTGAACCCATTGTGAAGATTCCACGGCTGTTTGCGTTGGCGGGATAGTAAATAAGTCAAGCTCCGACTTCATACATTCGCACGAGTGTAAGTGTAAGAAAGACATTGTTAAGCACTCCCGAAAATGTCGACAGTCTTTATCGCACTCTTCTTCCTCCTCCGCCTCTTCGTTGTTCTCCGTTTAGCGCTCCTCCTCACCGTCTTCGTCACTCTCCCTCTCTTTACTTTTCCCCCCCTTTTTTTTTCTTGTTTATAATGCGTTTTCTCTTTGAGCGTCCACGCGGTGTTTTTCTTTTCGCCGAGCGAGTAGTCCTTTTACGCTGTCGAACGACACGCACCGGAGCAGTACCTGATATCGAATGCAGCATTTTCGTTGCAACAGCGTTATTATATCTCGAACCGTTCATAAGAAGGTCAATTTTTTCATTGGCTTTTCGTTGTAAATTTTGACCAGATTCTGCAACGCGTCTGCGCAGAGAATCTCTGAACGGGATACGGTTCCCGCTTACATCCTCGATAACGTGTAAGCCTGTACGAAGCGCTTCCTTTCCAACAGCTTTAGCACCCCGCGTCAAGAGCGGGAGTACACTCCTGAAAAGTCCCCCGAGGAAGCTTCCGATACCGTGACCGCGCTGGTACGGTGAACCGACGAATACGTTACTCACACGCCCTCCGCCAATTTGATTCTCGTAATATGACGAGTAATGAGACGACATTACGTATCTAGGACATCCGCTTAAAATGAAGCGTTACGGTCAACGTCCCGTACTCAAATGCGATCGGTTTACCGAGATGATCTCTTATATCGATCTCGATTGTGCGAAAACAATTGGTCAACAGCGATAGATAATTCGGTGGGGAAAAGTACTTGACCTGTGACGTTCCGTATGTATAGTGCGATGTATCCACGTTTACTATACGCAAGAGAGACGTTTGTGTGTCACCCACTGTATAAGGCACACACAGATCGCTGTAGACGTACAGTTGATCGGGTAAAGCGCGATTTATACACACCGGTGATGTTCCTTCTCGCTGCATCCCCCTAACGATGCGTAAATGTACACCCTCTTGTGTTTCTCGATCGCCGATCGCCGTGTCAAATCCTAGTATACGCTGTACTTTATTTGACATTCGTAAAAACAATTTGTCATCCTTAATATCCTCGGCGTCGTGCGTTACTCTGCTTCCACCGCCCTCGATCGCGACATGTCCCTTAGCCTGTGTTACATAGACAACTTTTACGCCTGCTTTTTTTAAACTTGGAATTTTATTAATATTCTCTATTATTTCATCGCCGCTTTTGTACAATCCGTGCGGTATTCGGCCGCCCCCTTTCTCCTCATTCGTTGCCCACTTTATTCCCGTCTCGTTCCGACGTATGTGCGTCACAGTGCACGGTATATGAATTTCCGATAATCCTACAGCCCATTGTCCGCTTAACGATATTCCACGCGGGAGATGCGTGGTAAAACGCGTTGTTGTATTATCCGGATAATAGAGCATGCTGCTGTTGCTCGGTAGTACGACAAAAAAGTCGCTATCGTCGTGCATTTTTTTCACTATGTAATATCGCGAGCGTTAGACGCCGGTATCCAACAGTTGAATTTTGGCGGGTATCCCACCCAGCTGACAAAAAGCTGTTTCTTTGCACCACGACCTTTGTTACGGATTACACGGTCAATTTTAAACTCTCGCTCCTGCGTCACTCGTTTTGCGTTCACGATGGTCACTTCTTCGGGGTAGAAAAAACCCTCAATTATCTCTCCTTCGAGATCGTGCAGTTCGTAAACGTGTATGGCTTGCCGTTTCAAAACCTTACTAACTCGAAAAATTTCTTCGCTCCAATTTTTCTCATAACCCTTCTCGAAGGTGCCTTTCGTTCTACTAATTCGAACGTAATCTCCGACCTTGTATTTATACACGGATGCTCGTCTCTTTTTGCGACGATTCATCGCGGCGTTCCTCATATTGTCCGCGGCAATATGAGCATTGTATAACGTCACGGCTGCGGGTTCCATTTTAATTGCCGAATGTTTGGCATGATTGTATGCGTGAACAAGCTGTTGGAGTATATCGATGTATCGGTGTGTATTGCGGTGCGTGAAATAACGCCACATCCTTTCCTTTAGCGTGCGATTAAATCGTTCGACGATAGCGGCTTTTAAATCGGGATTACGAGAAAACCCTAAAGGAAATGTCATTTTTCTGTAGAAATTTTTGTAGTTCTCCGCCGACAAATTCTTTTCCACGATCGGTCTGTAGATACACAGGTAGACGATGCTCGCTACGCTCGAAAATGCGTTTAAACGCCATTGTAACCTCGTGTACGGTTTTGTCGCGTAAAGGTTCGACCCACGCATACTTGCTTAGTACGTCAATGACCATGAGCAGGTAAGAGACATTGTCGTTGTATTCTTTCAATGAGCGTAAATCTACAAGATCCGCTTCCCAAACGTCGTCTATGTTAGTAACGTTGTAGCGTAAACGAGGAAAGAGTGGAATGGTGGTCGGTCGTTTTTCCATCGAGGTACGACATTGCTTCTTGCAGATTGCGAGGTGATCCGCGTACGAATACATTTCGCACAAATCGGTTCTGGAACGAGTAAGACAATCCAGCCAGTTGGGTAGCGGTCTCGTCCACCGATTTCCGTTCCTTGAGCCACGCTTTGATCTTCCTTCCCCTCTTCATGAAATTTTCGAGCGTGAACTCGGCGTCGTCAGTCCAAATCGAATGAAGTTCTGAAGCGACGTTTTTATTTTTTGCATACGCGCTTATAAACTCGGCTCGAATCTCGGTCCAGCTTTTCCCGGAGGGGTCCATGCCAGTGAACCACTGTGCCGCTTCGTCCTTGAAGGCTTTAGCCAGGTGTTGAACGATTTCCCAATCGTCGGGTTTGTAACGTCGAATCCATTCATCAACCATTTTTGCCCAGCCGGTAGCGTCAGTCGTTTTTGGATCGAATTTAACGAGGTCCATCGGAGCTCGTTCTCGTCGCGTAAGCAAGGCAATCAGTCGCAGATTCTCTTCCTCCAGCCTCGACGTACGGTCTCTCCGTTTATTTTTTGTGTGCGCGGAATCATCAGATTCGAGTTCCGATTCGGATGAAACCGGAGATCGTTTTCTTTTCCGATTTCGAGATCGTACACTGTCTGTCTCACTAACACTTTTTTCACCGTCCTTCGCTATCACACCGGCACTGTTTTCACCGGATTCGACGACAACACTGTCACTATTTTCACTGTCTTTGGCCGCAACACTGGCACTTTTTTCACTGTCTTTAGTCATAGTCGTATTTCAAAGTTTTCACGATTTTCACGTGAACTTTATCGTCGAATCTCTGAGTTGAAAGATCTTTATCCCACTTCTGATGTCAGATATACAGAAATAATGTGTATCAAAAATAAAAGAGAGAGAGAGAGCAAGAGCGTGCTCTCAAGACACAATTGATATCTCACTGACGGCCGCAGTGACACAGCGTACAGAATTTATTAAATGATTCGATACACAGATTAAAAGGTGCAAATAAAAGTTACAATACGAAATCTCTCGATAGCTGTGCTAGCGGAGTGTATCGCGCAGAGCCGTTCTTTAAAATATGCTCTTTCCGATACGATGACCCGAGGAGGAATGAATCCCAATACGTGAGACCTCTTGGTCTTTCTCTCTTATTCTTTTGTCCTAGGCCTCTACGCGATACAACCCACTCGTGGTACATGCACCACGCACCACCAACAGAGTCAGTATTTTCTAAATATCTCGGCGACGTATCGTCACTCGACGCTCGTCATTTGACCCTCCATAAACATCGTAAAGTCGAGTGCGTCGCCCAAATCACGTCTTCGACTGCGATGCGACATGTATGTATCGGGCGTAGATTGTTTTAGGTCCAGCAGTAGATAACCATGCGGTAGTGAGGTTGCATCATGATACGCTTCCGAAAGAAATTTAGGATTCTCAGGATATACCTGTGTCGCGAGATGATGAATCTGTGCTCGATCGCGCGGATTCTTAAAAATAACAATATAATTTGCATTCAGGGAAATGTCCCGTTGACCACGCCCTTGATGAAATATATTCTGCGTAATGAAGATAACGCTTATATTTTTATGATGGCTACCTTTTGTAAAACGATCAACGATAGTATTATTCGAGGATTCTCTCATTAAATCATCGATAATCAATAACTTCTTCAGATGATTATCGTTCGAGTAATCTTCCTGTTGCGGCAGACCTTCGCGGAAGTCTATCTTCGGCGTAGTAGTAGTAGTAGTATCACCGCGAAGCAGTGCCACCGTATCGTCGTCGAGTGTATCACCGTAGTAAAAGATGATACGGTCAAATGTGACATTGCTCATCGTCGATAAATTCCGTAAAAATTTCCGCACAAAAACTGTTTTACCACAACCCGTTGGTCCACATATGATCGACGTCCATGGATGTTTCCAGCGAATATCCATTTTTCTTTGTTCTCAGCGACACGGAAAATAAACAAAAGGGGGAAGGCTTTTCCCGGCGGCGGCGGCGGCGGCGGCGCGGCGGCACGGCGGATGCACGTCGCAACAAGCTTATACGACGTGCACGCGGGTAATCAGCGTATACGTGCTCGCGCTATGAGCTTATGAGCGAGCGCGACGCGACATTAGCTTTTATACCGCGGATACGCATGCGCGTATATGCGCTTATCGCGCGCATGCGTGATAAGCTTATAACTGCGAGATCTATGAAGCGAGACTTTTTCTTTATTGAAAATTTTCGGAATATATATATATATATATATATATATATGTATACAATCCTGTAAGTGGAATAATTAAAAACCCATCGGTTTTTTTTTCATTGATATCTGAAATGGAAATTTGTATGTATGGGAAAAACACAGGGTTAACACAAGGTTTACGGTGAAATAAAAGTTTTTGTTTATTGAAAAAAACAGCACGCTGTTAGATAAAATTTTCATGAAAATTCTTATTGGTACTATATACAATTTTTCACCTCGTTCAAATCATTATTGTGTAATTTATCACCCGTACGCGTTACACTGAATGAGGGATGAGAACAAAGGAAAAATGTTTAAAAATATTTCTTAATGAAATAACATTCCCCTCCCTTCTGAACGCAATTCCCCTTTCCTATTTACAATAGTTAATAATTTTCTGCAAAAATTTATTTACAATTTTTTCGGTATATATATATATATATATATACATATTTGACATATTACCTGACTATGATAGAATGGTAAATTAAATACAATGTTTTATACACTTATTTCTAACTATGATATTTTTGTACAATATATACATATAAAATACTTCTTAATGAAATAACATTCCCCTCCCTTCGGAACGCATATTCCCCTTTCCTATTTACAATAGTTAATAATTTTCCGCGGACATTTATTTACAATTTTGCGGTATATATATACATATTTGACACGTTACTTGACTATGATATAATGTTAAATTAAATACAATGTTTTATACACTTATTTCTAACTATACTATTTTTGTACAATATATACATATATACATATACACGAGTAATATACAATTTTGAATATCAGAATTCTAGCGACTATTGACGGTGACGATGACGATAATACATGGCTGAAACTAACCTTCAAACCCGTACGGGAAGGATAACACGTGTGTTACATGCCGACGCTTCCGGCAAACAACAGCGCAAGTTTTACTAACGGGTCTCGTGATTACCTCGTGAAGGGCTGTGCGTTGAATTGCCGAATAATTCAGCTCGATCGACTCGGTATTCACACGAGGTAAATCGGCTGTAATTAATTTTCGTATCGAATGAAAATTAATTTTTCTCGAATTTTCGTAATTCAAGCTCAATCCCTTCACCTTGCAACACTCGTTGACGACAACATGCGGCGCGTCGCTGGTGACTACCGTATACCCGTAAAATTTCGGGCCACCCGATACGAAAGAATTGATATACGCGTTTGGTCCGTACTCGGCCAACTCGTTTGTCATATCCCCGAGGAAGCTCCCTTGTGCTGGTTCCCATTCGCCGGGATGCCCTTTGCTGACGTAAATCACCGAGTCTGTATCGTAATACAAAACTCGGCGATCCAGGCGCTCAAGGTAGCTATATAGCTTCAAGCGCGCCTGAGCCGTCGTGAAAGCGGCAATGACCACGGACGTCTGGTTATTAGGGACCATAGCCTCCTCGGTCGATACCCAACTCGCGTACAACACGTCGTCATTGACCGGTAATAATCGTGTTACCTCTTTTTCGTTATCGCTTAAGAGCGATAACATTGATTCGCGGTCCACGATTATTTCCGTCTGTGGCTGGTTATCGCGCTGGCCAAATTTACCCCATAACGAGTTCAAAATTAATTTCATGACGGAACGTAAACCGAGATTTTTCGATATGTTATCACGATCGAGAAGTATACCCTCCGTCATAAAATAATCCGCGATGTATTGCTCGCGAGATGATTCATCGACGCAGTTTGCAGGCCATGTGCACGTGCGACACAGTGCGAAAATCAGTTTGTTATGCATCCGTACCGGTAACAACGGGTGAAAAAGATCACGCGGTGGTAATACCGTGCATCGTATCATTCCATTAATAGTCGTACCGAGAGCATCGTACGAACCATTTAATAATTTTGAACACTCGTCACGGACATATATGCGTGGGTGACCGCGGGGGAAACGCCCAGTTTTACATATGTATGGGTACAGCGAACATATGTCGATATACGAAATTTTCTCGCCTCGCGCGATGTCGTACGAGGTTACGGTGTTTCCCGTTCGACCGCCATAAAAACCATCGCGAGGGTTCAAACTTGTACTCGCGCGGTACGAGTGATTTTTTAAAAACATTTTTATTTCCGGATTCATATCGCACATCCTTTTAAACTCACACTCCCACATGACTCGTAATTCGTAGTCATGTGAGAGGATTTTCGCGTCTGACGCTAATGTACGCTCGTACCGCGCTTCGAAAGTTTCACCGTTGCCGCGCGATGGTTTACCACGATTTTCGGGGAAACATTTCGGACAGCCGTGCCAATAACAGCCGTGATATTGGAAGACAATACGACGGCCGTCCGTTTCCATAAACCCATCGACCCTTGCTCCCGTCTCGGCTAGCCGGTATTCTCGACCGCGACCGGCGTGAACGATTTCACGCGAAAATTCGTTCTCCACCCACAACAACCATCCAACGGCTTGTTGTGAGTGTCGGTCAGCGCGTCTATACCCGCCTGACGGTATAAGCCCAATTGTCTCGGCTTTTAAAAAGTTTTGCCTGTAAACTTTCGAGCAAGCGGAGGCAATTGTACAGGCCTCGGTAAATGGACAAACGTTCCCCGTGGCGAGAAAGATTTCCCGAAATTCCCGGCACGCGCGCCTCAAAATATCGACATCCAACCGACAATATTTTTCGATTTCCATTTGAAAATTAAAAATTTCTCCCGAGCGGACACGATCCTCGTACCATTCGTAAAATGACGCGCGTTCGGCAATACTCATGGAATCGGGAGAATAACACTCAGCGGGTGGTACATCACCGCGATAATCCCGATTGCCAGTGGTATTGAAAAGATGCGGAAAGTATCCCTTTCCCATCTTATCGTCAAAACCGAAGGCCTTCGGGAGCGCACTCAGCCTCATATGAAAATAATTCATACTATCGATGAACACTGTAGAACCAATGCGCATCGATATTATTGAATTTCCTCTGAGGATGAGCTTCGGCATACCACGGTCCCCACTACCACCGCCTCGCGCCACCAAATCCCGCAGTATGAATTGCGCGTCAAACGCTTTCGCGTTATGCGCAATACATACGATCTGACGAAATCCCGTCGTTGGACGTACCGCCAGATCGCTAAGCTGTGAAATTGGCGATTCCCGAAAAACGTGCTCGCGTATTCCGCACCAGGTGCACGTACCCTGCGGAATATCGCCGGCGACACCCATAAAACATCGTTCACAAAGTTGTTGTGCAACGCACAGTGTAACGACATGTTCGTGAGCGTCGTCGCCTTTTGTGTTTACGAATGGTGTATCCTGTCGCGTTTCGAAATCATAGAAAATAAATAATGTTGCTGGGTGTTTATTCGGTTCGTCTAGTTTTCGCGGCGCGAGCGGTTGAATATAACACGGTTCATTGTACGCGTGTACCGAGCGACAAACTTGGGAATAACCGGACCCGCATTTGTGTACCCCGCGCGTCGTGTCGATGACAGTGTCGCATATCTTACACATGCGTATCTTCTCGCAGATTGTTTTTGACATGATGATGATGATGATGATGACCGGTCGACGAAAGGCCGGTCAAAGCGGGTCGAAGCGGATCAAAGACTTGGGCAACTTCTGACAGCACCCCCATTTTGGTGCTAGTCGCCGCTGGTGATGTTGAGTGCGATGAGAAATGGAACGCATCGGTGTTCGAGTCCCAATGCGTCCCGAGTAACTTTGAGTTGCAGTCATCCTCCTGTGAGTTCCGATGACGATGTTGACGTTCCGTGAGTTGCGATACGCCGGATCGGCTAGCTTGAGTCCTCAAATATAAGGCCACTCCCTCAGTGGCTTGTCGAATGAAGACAAGTTGGCAGTTACTGTGCATAGCACGTGCGCTCCGAGGCGCACTGTTTTCTTGAAGTGCAGTGACCGCATTGTGATAATTACTCTGCTTCTGAGTGCCAGAAACCTTGCCTCCAAGATCCCGATAAATTTGAGTGTTGAGTGGGAGGGCAGTAGATCCATTTCCTCGACCAATCCTCTGTTGGTGTTGAGTTTGAGTTCGCGCTCGCCGTTCCATGGAGCATCGTGTGATGGTGCACCTGGCACGTACGGCACCGTGCAGTCGATCGGCAACTCCTAGCAGCAATTGGAGCACAACCGCTTCGTGTCAACGAGCTTTCACCGATCGTTCACGCCGAGTTCACAAAATCCACCGCCCTTCACGATAAAGTACGCCCCTGCGAACCACTCATCGTGGTGAGTTCTGAACAATATCCGTGGATGAGGATTTCTCACGCACATCCGCGCAAAACTCGATCGGCTTCGAGAGAAAAACCCGAAAAAATGTCGAGCGCTCACGCCACAAAAAACTCGATCGAATTTCGAAAAAAACACAGAAAGACGTTGCGTGCGCGCACACGCAGAAAATCGATACCGAAATCGAAAAAACACGAGAGAAGTGTCTAGCGCACGCACACGCGGAAAATCACGATCGAAATCGAATAAATGTCTAGCGCACGCACACGCGACGTCGCGATTGAAATTGAGTGAAGTGAACAATGTCTAGCGCATGCACACGCAACATCGCGATTGAAATCGGATGAAATAAAAATCACTTGCGCACGCACACGCACAAAGTCGCGATTGAAATCGAGTGAAATGAAAAATGTCTGACGCGCGCAAACGCAACATCGCGATTGAAATCGAATGAAATAAAAATGTCTTGCGCACGCACACGCAAAAAATCGCGATCGAATAAAATCAGAAAAAATCACTTGCGCACTCACGCTCGAAACTCACGAATAAATTGAGAAAAAAAACGAAATACTGTATTGCGCACTCACGCTCGAAACTCACGAGAGAATCGAGAAAAACACGATAAATGAATAGCGCACTCACACTCGAAACACGCGAAAGAATCGTAAAACACAAAAAAAAGATCTGCGCACACACGCTCGTTAACGAATCGAGGAAGAAAATCAAAAGTCTTGCGCACTCACGCTCAAAGCCCGCGAATGAATCGAGTGCAAGAAACAATGATCTACGCACACACGCTCGCGACTCGTTAACGACTTGAGAAAAAAAAAACTGAAAAAGTTGGAAATGCGTGAAGACGATAGAATTGGTTAAACTGCGTTGAGTGTCCCTGCACCACGCCGGCGCTACCCCGCGACAGTATGAAGTCGCGGTCGATGAAAACTCGCGAGAGTGTCACTGACTCGTGACGTCCCAGAAAATCGCGCGAACATTCAAACACGATGAGTTCCTTTGACGACGTCGATGAGCTCCACTGCTTCGTCACTCGAAGATGTGAGTTGAATGTCACTGTGAGAAAATCTCCGAAATATTATTTCGAAAATTATTCTCGTGATAAATCTTAACCGAGATAGTTTCGAGACTCTCGGCGAGGATTGTGTTCATGCCGGCTCAAGGTTTGTTGATGTTTCGCGCGCGAAGGCCTTGAGCGAGAGAGACACCATGCTCACCGACACGATGTGCTCGCTCACACACACTACTCCTCTTCTGCTTCCCGACGCACACACGCGCCTGACTTCACAAAGCTTTGCCTTTGAGATCACGTACACACGTTTCCCGCACAAAACCGTTAATTAACTTCGCTGATTACCTCACCAAATCCGGCTCGAAGGACCACAATGTTTGAGATGGAGTTTCCCGAGTTACCGGTTTTAGGGATGACGAGTTAGGCGAGCATAAAGAAGCGTTATTTAACAAGAACATATAACACAGTTTATTGTAGGAAAAATATAACAACGATTTCGATAGAATGATTGATCAATTCACTGAATTCAATTACGCCTGTGTGAGCGTTCTAATGATGCGTAGAACCCTGGGAGTTGTCCCATATACGTGTTCCACACGTAGGCTATGAGCTGGTGCTGAGCCGGATTCTGCCGACAACGCGAGATACGCGTTGCACCACGATTTGATAGCATGAATACCCCCGTGGCTTTTAACCGAATTGAGATTTGTAACACAGAATGAGAGTAGACACGGTTATTCGGTAATTGTGAGTGTAGACCCGTTGACTGAGTGCTGAGTGCAGACACGATGAGTGAGTTGATGATAGAAAGTTCAGACGGTTTCGGTGAGAAAATGTACGAGTTCGCGTGAAACCCGTCTTAGTTATCAAGATGCTGAACGAAGTCTGCTGGTGAACCGCCTGTTGCCGGGTGCGCAAGCGTAGCTGAAGCGAATGGCGAGAGAATGAGAAATAGCCGAGTGCCCGAGAGGTGCTGCCCTCGAGCGCAACGTACTCTTTCTCAAAGAACCATTCTTACGTTGTGACGGTCCAGCATACAGTTCAGATGAGAGAAACATACAGGTGGCCATACCGCAATGGTTAGCGCACTTGTTTAACAATGATAGCATTTTGAGATCGAATCCCGGGCGGAAATACAAAAATATATTTTCTGTCATTGAATCATCGAGGGCAACGTTTGGTGAAACTGACCGGTTTTTGTTTACCACGAGGGCAAACGGTCAGCTTCACCAAACGGGGCAACCTGAACCCGTTTGGTGAAGCTGATCGGATCGACAAAGACCGCTAATGCACCCCTGCATTTGCGGTCATTTTCGGTGGGGTCAGCTTCGCCAAACGGGAAAGACCTTGTCGTTGGGTGAAGCTGACCGATTTCGCGTTATCACGGGGGAAGCCGTCAGCTTCACCAAACGGAGCAACTCTAACCCGTTTGGTGAAGCTGACCGGACCGAAAATGACCGTTAATGCACCCCTCCATTTGCGGTCATTTTCGGCGGGTTCAGCCTGTTCAGCAAGAGTAGAAGAGGAGGTGCCGAGATCTATCAAGGATCGAGCGGCGATGGGGAGTCTGTGGCGGAGGGGGGGGGGGTTACTCCGCCGCCGCGTACAAGAGTTGAGACCATAGCAACGGTTGCCATGGCAACGGTCGCCATAGCAACAGTTGCCGTGGCAACGATCGCCATAACAATGCCCGCCATAGCAACGTTCGCCATGGCAACGTTCGCCATGGCAACGTTCGCCATGGCAAAGGTCGCCATAACAATGGTTGCCATGGCAACGGTAGCTACAACAATGGTCGCCATAGAAATGGTTGCCATGGCAACGGTTGCTATAACAATGGTCGCCATAACAACAGTTACCATGGCAACGGTCGCCATAACAATGGTTGCCTGGCAACGGTTGCTACAACAATGGTCGCTATAGCAATGGTTGCCATGGCAACGGTTGCTACAACAATGGTCGCTATAGAAATGGTTGCCATGGCAACGGTTGCTACAACAATGGTCGCCATAACAGCAGTTACCATGGCTACGGTCGCCATGACAACGGTCGTCATAGCAAAAGGTTCGACGGTACGGCTGCGAGGGCGCGGTACGAAGGCACGGGTACGAGGCGCGGGCACTGAATGCAGGGGTGCACTTGCTGTCTTTTTCGGCGAGGTCAATCGTAACCGAAGAGCCTGTTCAACGCCTCTGGATGTCACTCAGCTCTTGCGGGGGACCTCTCGCGTCTTATGCACCTTTTGGATTGAATAGATTTTTGCGTGAATATATAATAACACTTTATGTACTCTGTTCCGTTTGAAACGGACTTCGCACTTTTCAACGAAATAAGGAACCATCCGTATAATTCCGTCTTCGTAAAAGTTATTTTTGCAGAATTATTTGGGCCATTTTATTTTAATATTTTGCATCGTCTTAGACGTAGTGTAACGAAAAAAGAAACGAAACATTTCCATTTCTTTAATTAAAAACAAAGGTTTCGTCTGTAATTGTTTTTTCGTTAAAAAATTGACTGCATTTGCATCATCGAAAAAAAAAGTTCTCGTCCTCCACGCATATTACGACTACTTCTTAGTGGTGTTTAAATGTAATATGTAAATTACATATGATTTAACAATACATAAGGAAGAGTCGATAATAAGAATAGATATAGATAGAATATCTACGGCTGATTCGACGGCTGATTTGACAATGTAGCATAGAGGGCGGGTGGAGGGGGATGGCGAAGCCCCGCCCCAAGAGCTGACTGATCTCCAGAGGCGTTAGACAGGCTCTTCGGCTACAATTGACCTCGCCGAAAAAGACCGCAAGTGCACCCCTGCATTCAGTGCCCGCGCCGTCGCACCCGCGCCCTTGCATCCGTGCCCTCGCACCCTTTGCTACCACGACCGTTGTCTTGGTGACCGGTGTTATGACGACGGTTATTATAGCGAGCATTGTTGTAGCCACCGTTGCCATGGCAACCATTGCTATGTCGACCATTGTTGTAGTAACCGTTGCCAGGCAACCATTGTTATGGCGACCGTTGTCATGGTAACTGTTGTTATGGCGACCATTGTTGTAGCAACCGTTGCCATGGCAACCATTGTTATGGCGACCATTGATGTAGCAACCGTTGCCATGGCAACCATTGTTATGGCGACCGTTGTCATGGCAACCGTTGCTATGGCCACCTATTGTATGGCGACCGTTGCTATGGTCTCAACTCTTGTACGCGGCGATGGCGACGGGGGAGTCCCCCGCCCCTCCGCCGCAGCCGGGCGGCTGCGGCCCGCGCTCAATCCCTGCTAGATCCCCGCACCTCCTCCTCTACTCTTGCTGAACAAACTGACCCCGCCAAAAATGACCGCAAATGCAGGGGTGCATTAGCGGTCATTTTCGGTCCGGTCAGCTTCACCAAACGGGTTAGAGTTGCTCCGTTTGGTGAACCTGACCGCCCCCATGGTAAAGGAAAATCGGTCAGCTTCACCAAACGGCAGGGTCTTTCCCGTTTGGCGAAGCTGACCTCGCCAAAAATTACCACAAATGCAGGGGTTTGGTGAAGCTGACCGTTTTACCTTCGGTCAGTTTCACCAAACGGGGCAACCCTAACCCGTTTGGTGAAGCTGACCTCGTGAACTCTTGTATACGGCGGCGGCGGCGGCGATTTCTCTCTATATTATATAAATATTTCGTCGCCGCCGCCGCCGTGTACAAGAGTCGAGGAGAGCGAGCGGGATCGAGTAGGGAGGGTGAGGGGATCGAGCATCGGCGGGGCGAAAAGTGAGATAACTCGACTAGTAGTAACTTTTTTAGCTCTAATAAATTTTGTTTGACGAATAATGATTGCACCTAAAGACTCTGACCCGCAACTCCGTACGATTTTATTCGACCGAGATATTTGGGCAAGAATTAAGGGACCCGTTTCCCCAATTTAAAAATAATTTTAAATTTTGATGTCGCAGGCGGTCGGATCAATTTTAACCAATCGGCCTCAAGAGTTAAACAAATTTTTCCTTCTTCGATGGAATGGATTTGGGAGGTGCTGCAAAAAAAATCGAAATTTCGTCAAATACGCGCGACCCTCAGAAATAGGAAGATACATGTATAAACACTAGGGGGTTCTCGTGCGTGTTTCGTGAGCCAATCACCCGCAGTCCTGTGTCAGTGTTTACGTCTCCTCCACTCGCCTTTTCCACCAACCTCAATTAATCCTCATATTTAAATGTATTTGACTCAGTCTGTATTAAGATAATATAATTCATTATCAGTTCCATACCATTTTTTAGTAGATAGTCCGGTTGACAAACCTGAATTGGTAAACGTCGATCAACCTAAACTCAGGCCCTCCACCACCATCTGACCCTGAATGCCTAGACTAGGCCCAAATGCTCGAAGTTTGAATTTCAGAAGCCATCGAACCTTTCCGAATTGAATTTTACAATTCAACATCCTATAAATGGGTAATTTGTAGGATGTGTGGGTGAACTCAATAATGGGTATCATTTTGAGTGTATATGTATTCATACTTTATGTTTTCTAATTGGGGAATCAAACAATTAGTCTAAGTCACATGTGTGTCACTGTGGCGAGTCCCACCCTTTTCCGCCACTGTGCGGCCTACCCGCTCACCGTGCCAAGTGATCGATGTAGTATGAAGTAGGGAAAAGTGGTCAGATGAAAGCAGGCTACCAGACCGACGCATGTGGCTACTTTGGTGGAGGGATACCTGTCATTGGTATAAAGAAAGAAGTACGAAGCAGGTTGATAAATAATTAAATTGCAATGTTGCTAAGATTTATGAATGATTCCCAAATATCAATATAGTACTTAACTTTAAAAATTATAAATCAAATTTATTTTTATGAAATAGCAACACTTAGCAGATGCACGAATTTTCTCAGCATTTGCCATAGCGTTTCTACGGCTTTATGTGCCCTCGCTCTTTCCCATGCCCATAAAAAACGGCCTATTTGTAATGTAATGATGTATTCACGGGCATTATATACGATATGATCATTTGTTAAACTTAATATTGTTTGTAAAGAATTGTTATTTTCATTTAATAACGATTGCATTGCATTTAATAATTATTGCACTCGAGCCTACCGTAATCTCGACAAATACTTGATCAGCAATATGATCTCGAAATAGCATTATTATCCCTTCAATTATTTGTTCCCTCGAATTTTTCGACAATCTTGAATAAGTTTCTACCAATTTCGGTACAGCGCAATTACCCAATTTGTCGACGTTTCCTTTTGATGAGAGCCATTCGAGGACGATCAGCTGCAATACTTCACTCTGCGTCGTCAGCTCTCCTGGAACACACGATATTATCATCTCGATACAGAGGTTAACAGAGTCAGCCTCGTGCTCTAGATTCAGCATATGTATAACCACACAGCTGCTTATTCGCACAAGAGTTTCAAAAGTCTGACGGTGCCGAGTGATGGTGGCGAATAGCGTTGTCGACCGTGTTTACATATTTGTCTGAGTATTTGCAATGAATGCCTCCTCCGATAGAGAATCCCGCCGATTGTGAAATACGCGCTGCGATTCGTGTTCTTAGTGCTATAGGAGTGACATCGGCTGGAATTCAGCCGATGTCACGCTCGCGTCAGATTAGTGAAGTGTATGGAGAAAACATTATGAGCGATGGGATGGTACGGAAGTGGGCGAGAGCTTTTAAAGATGGCCGTATGAATGTGCATGATGAGGAACGAAGTGGGTGACCTTCAGTCATCATTGACGCTTTGATGCAGAAAGTTTATGAAAAAGTGAGAGAGAACTGACACTTTACGATTCCGTCGTTATCTGATAACTTTCCTGAAGTGTCAAGAAGTGTAATTCATGAAATTGTGACAGAACGTTTAAATTATCGAAAGTTATGCTCACGCCGGGTACCGAAAATGCTGACTGAGTAGCACAAAAGCAAACGATTTTGATTTTCTTAGAGCGGTACAGTGAGGAAAGTGACGACTTTTTAAGGGGGGGGTAGGGTTTTAAAATTATTTTTTTTGCCTTTTTTTTTCTTTTTTTTTCGGACCAACAATATGTCGAGAATATTGTGTATAAATTTTAAGTCAATCGGAGTAAAACTAACGGAGTTACAGCGTTTCAAACGACCGGGCGTGATACGTGATACGTGAAAACTTTAAATCGATTTTCCCGAAAACGTCATTTTTGAAGTTTGTGAACATTAGAACGCAAAATCTACTGAACCGATCCTTTTGAAAATTTAAACATTACTTCTTCACATAAATCAACAGGTAATCAGGGGGAGTGTTTTTTTTTTTTCAATTTTTTCAATTTTTTAATAACAAATTAAGCGCGTTTTTTTGAGCTCAAATTGCGTTTTTCACTTCCAAGTGCTGCAAAAAATAGGAAAAAAAAAAAAAACTCTTCCTGATTACCTCGAGAAATACATCACCTTTAAAATGCATATCAAATTTTTTGTTTGAGATGATCCGGTAACGAGTTATAATGTTCACCGCAAAACCACTTTTTTTCAAGGCGTCTCTGGGGATTTAACATCACTGGCTTATTTATCAATATTTTTCATTGAAAATTTTTTCTGAGATACTCCAATAGTTGTACAATAATATATAATTCTATTTAATAAAAATATGCCCCCCCCCCCCTTAAGCCAAATTGTCATAGGCGACGAAACATGGGCGATTTACGTTATATCAGGATCGAAGCAGCAATCCTTGGAATGGCGGCAGTCAACATCACCCAAGAAAGCAAACAATTTCCGTCAGGAAAATCCTGTGTATTGTTTTTTGGGACAGGACGGGGATGTTATTTGTGGATTTTTTGCCTCGTGTCACACAATAAATTCTACAACTTATTGTGTCACCTTAAAAAAAGTGCCTCGTGCAATCCAAAACAAAAGACGCGGCATGCTGAGTAAGGGGTTTTACTTCATGATAATGTCCGTCCACACACGGCCAATCGAACTCAAGAGCTGATCAGATTATTTGGCTGGAAACAACTTGATCACCCTCCGTATGGCCCCGATCTAGCGCCCAGTGACTACCACGTGTTCCCGCATTTGAAGAGGCATCTGGGTGGTAGGCGCCTCAGCGACGATGACGATGTCAAAACGACCGTGTTGCAATGGTTGTCTAATCAGGTGGTAGATTTCTACGAGGATGATATCCGAATGCTGGTTGTACGATACGATAAGTGGCTTAATATTGGTGGGAATTATGTAGAAAAGTAGATTAAAGTACAGGCTTTCATGTAAAAATAAAATTGTTAAGAAAAGTCTACTTATTTATTTTTATTTCACGGCGGTACTTACAATAAACATGCCCCGTACTTATACTACAGGAATGGATTGTCCAATTTCAACAGTCAACGCATAACCTGCAAATTATTTAATCCGTACAGAACGCTTTTCACGAGATGTGGACACATCGCGCTGCTGCGTACTTTTTCCGTATGATGGGTGTACATACTTCTCTGCTGGCGCTATTTTTTATGCAATTCCCCCACCTGCCTATTGTACCCTATTTGGTTATAATACACAGAGCGATGAGTAATTGATCATTTCATGGAAGATTTTAATACACAGACACACACACATGGACGCACACGATTTTCCACGATGAGATGCATGCGAACACACGCGAGGGAAGTATGCTATTCGACGGATGTTTACAGATTTGTATAAAATTCGAGAAGCAGCGTTGTCCTTCACGAGTGCATGGGAAATCGAAATTCCGCGTGTGCACTAACAGATAAGATGTATAAGAATTATTGCGGGTTTCGAAATAATTAAAAATCGTCACTGGAAAAAATTTTGTCGTAATACAATAATATATTATACGTTACCTATATAGGCACGAGTGAAGCAATTCGTTCATGGCGAACCTTGCACATTTTAATAGACTCGTATAGAACGACTCGGCCTCATCTCAAATTGTACGACTTTCTTAAGGGTCTCGGTCGCAGGATATTCCATTGTGGAGAGTATGAATCACCGACAGAGCCATTTCTGGGTGATCTCACTAATCAATTGAATGCTTATGGCGCAGGGTACATCGTACCATTTGTTTCTAAGAGATAAAAATTTACCCGTATATTGTGCGAAAATCCGATGGTACAGCAGCTGAAACGTGCAAAGTGAAGGGTATTTACTTTATGTATAAACTAATGGGCGTTAAACTTTGGAAATAGTCGTCAGATTAACTACGAGGCTGTACGGGGCCATTTGTGACGGGGAAAAAAAACTCTGCAATCGTTATAAAATGTAATGCAATTCGTCAGACATAAGTTATTCATGCAGTAACACGCGAAGAAACAAAATGATGTATCAGTAGTGTATACATGAGGCTTCTAACTCAAGGGATCTGCACCGACATTTACCGACACTTTTTAGCTCAGACACAAACCACTTAGCCGAGACCCAATCTAGCGCGAGGTGAGGGCGATGCGGGCTTATCTTGGGGGGGGGGGGGGGGTCGTTGGAATGACCGACAAAGGCTGAGATCTTGCATATCATCATCGCTCTCTCTCCCACTCTTTTTAGCGAAACGCCGCAGAGTTTTGCGCTGTCGAAAAATAATAAAAATATACCAACGATCGTTTTTGGAATGAGGACCAAAGAGCGGCGGACGGGAGCAGACTTACCTTTTTTCGCACACCTGCAGCCATCGTTGGAAAGGCCGACAAAGAGTTGACGACCGAATGTCATTAATTTAATTTAATCAACAAAAACCAACAATCGGCCATTTCTTGGGATTGCGGCGGTCAGTGGAGGGGCATGCCGATGACTCACTTTTTCGGACACGTGCACCCATTGCTGTGATTCTTGGAAAGACCGACAAAGAGTTGACGACCGCATAATGATATCATTAATTACATTTATGATTAAATATTAAATAAACAAATACCAACAGTCGTTGATGTTTTGGAATGATGCGGTTAGTGGAGGAGGGCATACCGATGACTCTTTTTTTTCGGACACGTGCGGCCATCGTTGTGATTCTTGAAAAGACCGACAAAGAGTTGACGACCAGATATCATAATTTGATTAAATATTAAATAAATTCTAACAGTCGTTGATTTCTTGGAATAAGGTAGCTAGTGGAGCGGTGGGGGGCATACGGATGACTTACTTTTTCGGACGCGTGCAGCCATCGTTGTGATTCTTGGAAAGACCGACGAATCGTTGGTAACCGGATAACATTAATTCTCGGAAAGAAGATGCCGAGAAAGAGCGCTTTATAGAGTGTTTTCGCGAGGATGGTCGTCGCAGCTTTGCATCTCATATCGCATTCGGTGTTGAATCGTTGATGTTCTAAGTTTTCGATAAACACGATGGTGAGTGAGCGAAATCCGTGGGGAATAATCGAGAGTGAGCTGCTAAATATTCCAAAGTCTCTACCAGTAACATTTTGGGGGCGATGTATCGTCTTTTTGTGGTATCGATTACCCGAGCATCTTCGTGCAGATTCAGGAGTCGCATCATACCTACCATGCAGAGAACAATACTCCCAGCATGAGAACTCATATCGATGGTCCACCAACCCAACGTCGAAACTGCGATGAGTGTCGCAAGCAGTGTTAATTATTTGCATCTCATATCGCATATATATGATGCTCGCAATCCAGACGATATCATATTTGCTCGCTAACCTCTTAGTGTAGCTCCGCGATGGATACAGGCGTGTATGCACCTCATCTGGCGAGGGGAGCATGGGAGCTGACAAGAAGTGAACTAAAAACATTGCAAAGCAGTTGCTCTTAAAATGTTGGGGTCGATATATTTATATCTAATGGGATCGTTTACCTGAACATCTACGTGCGCATGAAGAAATCATCTCATATTTACCATGCACAAAGCATTGTAATACGTTCGATGTCGTGACTCGTATTGATGGACTCACACCCCCACGACGGAAATGCGTCAAATGTTGCTGTACGGAGGAACTCTCAGATGCAGCCAAAACGTCAGCAGCTCAAGTGCCAACTAGAGTTTCGAGTGAAGAACATCGACGAAGTCAAAAATCTTATTCAAGCAACATCTGATCTATACTTCATCACATCAACGTTGAGAAATATATCTATCGATCGAAGTGGATTTCACACGTATCAACAAGGTAGGTAAAATGGCAGACTTCCTTCCAACAAAGAAGCTATCGGAAATCTCAACTGATTGTGAGTTCGACTATCCAATCACGGGCATTAGATCAATTCAAACCAAATTCGGGAAGCGATATACTGCGGACGTCAGCGACAAATTCGTTGTGTTCCTACCTGCAAGATTCGCGAAAGTCTTTGATGGGGGTACTGAGACATTTACAAAAAATGGTTGAAGCTGCGCACAATAGAGAGTTGTACATAGTAACATATCAACATCGTCAATAAGTTCGAGCTCTACACCTGTCAATTTTAGCATTACGTCGAAAGCTAGTCCTGATGCTGTATAATAGCGTAATGGATCGAAGCGATATATAGTCGAGCAATTGTGTCGAAGTAAAGATCGGAATATTCGTCCAATATTTTAATCTTGAATATTTGCCAAATATTAGACGTATGCGCATACGCCTCTGCCCCGTTGTTCCATTGCAAGAAAAATGTGTCCTTTGAAGGGAATTGATCCTCATCGAGTTTCGCACAATTGTCGACGTTTTCGTTTGAAAAAAGACCTTTTTTAGTCAAGAACTGGAGACGGCCCTGGTCTCCGCGACGCCGTCACTCGTTCTTCGGTGTGCTTACGAGCGTTGCCACACACGAAGAGCAGAGGGCGCCACCAACGTTAACCCCTGGGACTAATCCCGTGACGGCGATGAGTTGGACCACCAACCCGCGGTCGTGGTCAACAGACCGTGAACCTGCAAATAAAAATCAACCAATTAAAATGAAGAAATATAAAGGAAATAAAAAATACCGCAATGCGACAAAGATCAGGAATAGAAAGGGTAAATGATCGAGGAAGGGAAGGTCCGCAACCCGGGTATAAAAAGGCCGGTTTTCGTCAGGAACGGCACTCTGGAATGCTCTCGAGTCCGGACGGAATCTAGACTACTGGGCCTCCATGACTACTTGTCCTCTGTCGTAAGGAAAGTGGAGATTTCGGGAAATAGAGGAATAACGGAGGAAAAGAGTTATGAGAGGTCTGGTAATAGGAAGAAGGAAGGCCAGCACCGTGAAACTCACATGACTACTGTCCTTCCTCGGATATTCCGAAAAATGGATCAAAGAATCTGTATCAAATGTTGTATGAAAAACAAAATTAAGTGCGCGGACGCATTCCGAATATTGATTGTGGCATATGGTGAAGCTAACTTGGACCAAAGCAACGTTTATCGGCGGTACAAAATGTGCTGAGAGGGCCGAAAAGATGCGAACAACGAAATGCGTTCCGGACGCCCGAGCACATCAACAACAGACGAAAACATTGATGAAGTGAAGAAAATAATATTGGCCAATCGTCGAATCACCGTTAGAGAAGTTGCTGAGGAACTTAACATATCGATTGGCTCGTGCTATTCGATTTTTACCAATGATTTCGGCATGAGACGGGTCGCCGCGAAATTCATGCCAAAATTGCTCAATTTCGAACAAAAACAGTGTCGCGTTAACATTCCTAAGGAGCTGTTGGACTCGGTCCGCGACGACCCAAATTTGCTCCAGAGGGTCATAACTGGTGACGAATCATGGGTTTATGGTTATGACGTGGAAACCAAAGCTCGATCATCGCAATGGAAGCTGCTTTTTTGGAATAGGCAAGAATCGAAGACAATCCAAAACACGTCTAACCAAAACAGCTGTCAACAATTAACTAAACATTCAAAATCGCCGATTTTTCAGCATAAGTGAGGGAAATGAGTACCAACCTAACGCTACAAAAAAATCGAAAATCAAATATACGTAGCCCGCGGAAATTCAAAATTCGCGATACTTTTTGAACGGACCTCGTATCGCCCCCAAAATTTAAGTAGTAAACACTTTGGAATATTTTGAAGCTCACTCGCGGTTGGTTCCCACGGATGATGATACTCACTCATTAAAAAATTTAGTAGCAGAGACTTTGGAATATTTTCCAGCTCACTCTCGATTATTCCCCACGGATTACGTTCGCTCACTACCGTGCTTACCGATAACTTAGAACATCAACGATTCAACACCGAATGCAATGAGATGCAAAGCTGCGAACGACAACCCTCGCGCATACACTCTATAAAGCGCTCTTTGTCGGCATCGTCTTTCCGAGGATTAATGTTATCCGGTTACCAACCATTTGTTGGTCTTTCCAAGAATCACAACAATGGCTGCACGTGTCCGAAAAAGTGAGTCATCGGCATGCCTCCTCCACTGATCACCTCATTCCCAAGAAATCAATGACTGTTGGTATTTAATGATTGGTAAATCAATGACATCCAGTCATCAACTCTTTGTCTGCTTTTTCCATGAAGGCCGCACGTGTCCGAAAAAAGTCAGTCTGCTCCCCTCCACGGCTATTTGTTCCTCGATCCAGAAACGAGCGTTCGTATTTGTTTATTATTTTTTGACAGCGCGAAACTCTGCGGCATTTCGCTAAAAAGAGTGGGAGAGCGAGCGATAATAATATGCAAGATAATACGCTCTGCAGCGTGATTGAAACACTATCATCCGTCCCCTTCCCCCTCAGCCTTTATCGATCATTCCAACGACACGCGCCGAATCATCTTTATTTTCAATATCTCCAATACATTAATGAAGCCAATATGACCATTGTTGAAAAGTATTGAAGCAATATTAGCGGCAGTTTCAAATGTGGGTCTGTCGCTCCACGACGTCTTTGGCGCAAATTTCCATATAAGAGAGTTCAAACACTGTATGTTATTCTGGTGAAACGCGCATAAACATCGTTCAAGAAACTCATCTTTACTAAGGTCCACGTATATCGGTTTTATTGCCTCAATGACATTTGCAGGCAATGCAGGAGTATGTGTATAATCGTTCAAAGTTCCTTTGGCATTCGCCTGCTGCCACGAGGACCACGAGTCTTCTCATTCCGGGGAATGCTGATATTGGGGACTTGCGTCTGTGGAACATTTGTGATAGAATGTAGCCCAGACAGCTTTTTCATATTTTCCAACGAATCACTATTCCGACGAATTGCCGCACCGTAGAATGCAGTTAATTCTCCAATGAGCTTTCCAGTCAGCTTTCGCTTTCCACCGAGGCCCTTATTCCTTTTTTTACAATTTCGCAATCTTATTCTCATCCGTTTTTCAACGTGGTTGACACATTCTTTTTTCTTCACTTCATACGGAAGAGCTTGCACGATTTTGTTATAAATTTCCGAATCGCCGTCCCCGATATAATTGACGTATTTCGTCGCTTGGAACGGTTTCACATAAAATGCTGTATCTCCATCAATTTTACGAATTTCTTTACAAAATTTGGTGAGAGCATTCTTAACAAATGCATCTTTCAGAAAAAGAAAAAAAATGAAGAAAAAAATGTTTATCGTGGTCTGGTGCCTTAAACACATGCGTGATATGACAGATGTTCCTTTTGAGCGCGTGCTATTTTATTAATCCATTGCACTCTTTAAAACAATCTACGTCTAACAATTATCGATTTTATGCTTGCGTATTTCCCGATGGTGAACGGAGCTCTCGGTAAAAAATTGACAATAATTTTACAAGCCTTATGCTATTTTAGTCAGAGACAGAGACCTGCGAGCTTACCAAGGCCGATATACCACTCGTTCGGTATATATGCAAGGGTGCTTTGAATGTGTTGCGCGGTAACATAAAATTTAACACGTGTCTGAAACTTGATTCACATCACTTCTTCGTAGTTTTGATACTAAAAAAGGATCGTGAAGTGGCTAAATAAACGCATTGTCAAACAGCCGATTTCTTAAGGGGATTAATAATTCAAATGACGGTTATGAATAATTGAAAAAACATACGCAATGTTTCTTATTATAAAGTTATTTATCACATTTTTGATCGACGAGAATCATCATATTCGTAAAAAAATATTAATAACTCAGGAATATATTGAGCGTTGAAACCCTCATGCGTCTCGAGCATCGCTTCCTTCTTGCTACGATTCCAAATAGCCGGATGCGAATTATCGAAGACTTCAAACGACAATAATTGTAAAAAAATCGTACAAATTGAAAGAACGGCGGCTAATAATCTGAGAAACACGACAAACTCTCTATATTGATTGTTATATCGGCCAAAAAAGTTTAATTTTTCCGTATAGACGTCGGTTCAATGTGTGGAGAAAACTGTCACATTCATTTAAAAAATAATCGAGGCGATATCTTCTGGCATTCTTGAGTCATCGTGGGAAAACTAATAAAAAATGTTGTGTTGAGACAAACGCATTTAAAGCTCAGGCATAGTATTATTGTAGGAAACTACTTTATGAACGTCGAAAATTACCCGTGCTGTAAAATGATTTCTCGAGGGCAGCTTCTCCTTCGGCAACAAACGCAGAACGTCGGTTCTTTGGTATCCTTGCTTCTTTTGTTGATGCTTTTGATACCTGTTCTGCAATACATTAATCGTGGACCGTGCTAGAAAAAATGGTTCTTATTCCTCATGGTAATATCCAACAACTTGTCATAGAAGCGCAAAAATCTGTACAGACCGAGGGTACACCGCGAGAGAGATCTCGACGGCGAGATCTCTCTCGCCGTCGTACGAAGTAGAGTTTGGAATTTAACAAATAGTTGGCGTAGCTACAGGCCTTGCAACCGGACCTTCGTTTAGCCGGTCAGAACGATAAGGCTGTAACAGATGCCGCGCTTGTAATGGAATGTTTATTAATGGAAGAGGTTAAATCACCACGTTTGAACGATACAGTAATAATCGATAGCGTACCGAAAAAAAATGTGAACAAGCAAACCCAAACAAACATCACATGGGATAAGTCTGGTGTTGTTTCCATAACAGGCAATAAATTGCCTACTTTTAAATACTTCATACCTTTTTATTTCCAATATATTTCCGCTTTTAGCTATCTCAGAGAGGTTAACAATGAATCGAGAGTTTTCCTTACTTTAGATAGAGATCGAATATATGCGCGTTTCTAGGCTGGGAAATAAGGGAATCGAATCGAGTAATTAAAAATTTCAGTTAAACAGTCGAGACTCAAATTGCATGTATTTTTCAGACAATAAACAAACGAAATAGACAAATTTCGTCTAGCTCTGACGAGTGAAAACCTCGTTGCATTGATGTTATTAGAATCTGAACAGCACCCGATGTTATTTGGGCAAATTCAACAGCTGGACCGTGAAACGCGATCTGCGTTATTGTTCAGATAAATTCGATTTGACAACAAGGTGGAATATGCTGTGTGAGAGGAAGAAAATATATATTCAGCTCATTTACTGAAAATCAACGAAGTCGCGAACGGAGAGTAGATTTTACAAGATCAAGGTTACGTAGTTCACTCCACATACCGAGCAGGTCCGTGATTGAATTGAATCTGCCATATTGATAATTATTTCGAGAAGTTCTAATGTCGCTTGTGAGTTATCTCTATACTGGCGATAGATGGCATAACCTAGGATGCTCTTCGAATCCTCTGCTTCTTTGTATAGCTTGTCGCGATAACGAATCGGTGCATGGGTATCAAGATAATTCATAAGGGCCTCGCTAAACAATGCAAGAAAAGCTTGTATGCCCGTGGAGTTTGTTAGTATACGGTTTATGTCGTTAAAGTTGGGAACGTTCTTGCAAAAAAAATGAATGTGCTTTAGACCATACAACTGAAGTAAAACATTTTTCGCTACATACAGATATACGAGAGACGACATACAGGTATACAGAGATACGACATACTCGTATCTCTCTATATTATATAAATATTTCGCCGCCGCCGCCGCCGCCGTGTACAAGAGTTGAGGTGGTCATTCCCTTCACCGTAACCCCCCCCCCCAACTGGGGGGGGGGGGGGGGTACGCCAAATGGAATAGCCCGAACACGCATGACAATACACCATTCACAATTGAGTCAATCATTCTCCACATCGAGACGAATCGATTGACATATAGTTTATCCCGGTGACAACTCTTCTTAATTAATTTAAAAAAGTTGATGTCCGTCGGGAATTCTCGCGCTCGAGGACGAGATAAATTGTTTATATGTTAATGGTGTGTGAACACGCATGACAATAGAGCATTGACAATTTAGTCAATCATTCTGTACATCGAGACGAATCGATCTACGTATAGTTTGTCCCGGTAACGACTTTTGTTGATTAATAAAAAAATCGACGAGATAAATTGTTTACATGTCAATAGTATAAACACGCATGACAATAGAGAATTGACAATTTAGTCAATCATTCTTTACATCGAGACGAATCGATCTACGTATCGTTTGGCCCGGTGACAACTTTTGTTAATTAATTTTTCAAATTTTTCGTACGTCGCGAATTCTTGCGCTCGAGTACGAGATAAATTGTTTATATGTTAATGGTGTGTGAACACGCATGACAATAGAGCATTGACAATTTACTCAATTATTCTTTACATCGAGACGAATCGATCGATATATATTTTGTCTCGGTGACAGCTTTTGTTGACCGACGAAAAAAATCATAGGTTTATGAAACTGTGCCGGGCTCGACCGTATACCTGGGAATATCGTTCAGCCGTTTATGACGCCCTATACTGCACTATACCAAAGCACGTACAGGCACGCTCGCAACCTTATCCCGCCGGACGGCCGCGTCTGCTAGCTTCAGCGTCATGAGATTTCAATGTTAATTTCTCGTCCAACGATGGACAACTTTTGATACAATTCCTCCAAGATAAATTATAATTACAAACAAATAATAATCCAAATGAGGCTACCACAAGACATGGAACAACAATCGACGCAGTTTTCTCTAGATATCTTCCAAATATGCTTTCAAAAATATATGTCTCTTATTTCTCTTACCATAAACCTATTGTCTCACTCTTACAATCAACTACTGTAATTACTGATGTACCCGAAAATGAGAATAAGGAATTAAAAAAATCTTATCTGAAATATTGATTTATCGATGAAAATCCATGAACATAAAAAAAAAAAATTTTACTTTTATATATGTATTAGGGGGGCTCTGCCCCCCTGCGCGCTTCGCGCGCCAACCCCTCCTCGAGCTATTCCATTCGGCGGACAAACGATACGTAGATCGATTCGTCTGGATGTAAAGAATGATTGACTAAATTGTCAATTCTCTATTGTCATGCGTGTTTATACTATTAACATGTAAACAATTTATCTCGTCGATTTTTTTATGAATCAACAAAAGTCGTGACCGGGACAAACTATACGTAGATCGATTCGTCTCGATGTACAGAATGATTGACTAAATTGTCAATGCTCTATTGTCATGCGTGTTCACTGAGGTGGCCCAATTTATAAACATTTTCAAACTTTCGTGTTCACATTTCTGTAAATAATAGTTGACTATAAAAAAAGACGTTATGATTTTTTTTAGATTTCGAAACTCAAATATGAGTCCGCGCTAATCATCCAAAGTTTAAGTGAAATATTTGACCTACTGGCAATTCTAAGCAGTAAACATTGGTCAGAAGTCAAATGCTTTTATTGCAGTCCCTTTTAGGTAGAAAAATATCGTATGGACACATTGAACATTTCTGTAGTCATGAGTAATACCTGCCCGTGTACGAATATTGCAAATGCTAGCAGCAAGCAGCAAAAGTAGTGGAGGTACCGCTCACAAGGACAAGTTATGTCGGTGTGATCTCTGTGCTTGACCCTCTCACTTTCAGGGTTTATGATACTTGTAAATGCACCTGATAATCCCAACACCAGATTCTTCTAAAAAATTCAAGATCTTTTCATCGCCTTTTTTTAATGATGTAATGAAGCCAGATATTTCTTTTTTTGTGTAATGATAGTTCGATAGTTAAACAATCACTCTATGTATTTTGAATAAGATCCGTCCATTTTAAGTGGTCCGTAGAAGCCTTCAAAAACCTTTAATTTTCACCAAAATCGGGTTTTTTATTTCAATAACAAATGGAAAATATAAAATAAACAAAACTTCATTATGTTCATTGATGTTTTATAAACAACTTCCAGAAGAAGAACATAAATAATCTCAATAATTATATCACCAAATCTTTATTTTTAAATTCATTACCCTCATCCTGGGCTAAAGTTCATAAAGAATTAAAATTATTAGCGCAGACTCATATTTGAGTTTAAAAATCTGAAAAAAATCATAACGTCTTTTTGTATAATAAACTATTATTTGAAAATATGTGAACACGAAAATTTGAAATTTTTTTGAAATGGGCCACCCTAGTGTTCACGCACCATTAACATATAAACAATTTATCTCGTCCTCGAGCGCGAGAATTCCCGACGGACAAGAACTTTTTAAAATTAACTAACAAAAGTTGTCACCGGGACAAACTACGTCACTACGTAGATCGATTCGTCTCGATGTAAAGAATAATTGACTAAATTGTCAATGCTCTATTGTCATGCGTGTTCACACACCATTAACATATAAACAATTTATCTCGTCCTCGAGCGCGAGAATTCCCGACGGACATCAACTTTTTTTAATTAATTAAGAAGAGTTGTCACCGGGATAAACTGTATATCAATCGATTCGTCTCGATGTGGAGAATGATTGACTAAATTGTCAATGGAGTATTGTCATGCGTGTTCACACACCATTAACGAATAAACAATTTATCTCGTCGATTTTTTTAGTAATCAACAAAAGTTGTCACTGGGACAACCGATACGTAGATCGATTGGTCTCGATGTAAAGAATAATTGACTACATTGTCAATGCTCTATTGTCATGCGTGTTTATACCATTAACAAATAAACAATTTATCTCGCGGATTTTTTTATTAATCAACAAAAGTCGTCACCGAGACAAACTATACGTAGATCGATTCGTCTCGATGTAAAGAATAATTGACTAAATTTTCAATGCTCTATTGTCATGCCCGTTCGAGTACTGATTACTTATAAACAATTCATTTCGTACTCGTTGCGCACGAGTCTGTCTGCTAGCTTCGTTGTCTTGTCCATCTGCTAGGTGTAGTGTCATAGCTAGCCGACAGATGACACTGACGCTGGCTGACAGGCGTAACAGACAGTCCCGATGTGTAGAATTTTTTTAAATTAATTAACAAAAGTCATCACCAGGGTAAACTATATGTAAATCGAATCGTCTCGATGTGAAGAATAACTGACTAAATTGTGAACGATCTACCGTCGTGCCCGTTCAAACACTATTTACATAAAAACAATTCACCTCGTACTCGGTGCGCGCGACTGTGTCCGCTAGCTTCAGCGTTATGACTTCTTGCGCGCAACGAGTGCGAGATCAATTGTTTGTATATTTCTATGTTTCTATATCTATTGTCGAACGGGTACGACGATAGACCATTGACAATTAAAAAAAAGTTGCATGTGCAGCACCGTGCACATAATTTAAGTGAAACTTCTTAAAAAATAAAGAAAAAGAATAACAGAGATTTAGTGTTAGAGACAGAGAGAGAGAGAGAGAGAGAGCATTTCAAAATAAATACAATAATACAAAATTTGCATGAAAAATATTTGGTTTATTCAATATTTACATTATCATTGGTTTGATGTTTTCGAGATAACGTGTAAAAATTGCATCTATTGTAATTCCCGATTTTGTTGTTGACTCGTTGGGTTTATTGTTCATGTACAGACCAAATTTTTCGCGAAGAAAGTTAGTTAACGGCAAAGAATCATTTGATGCAAAATTTATGTTAAAATCTCCCACGAGAATCATAGGGATTTTATCTTCACCTCTTCCAAGAGCATCACCACCTGTAAAACTGTAAACCAGTAGTGAACGGTGTATGAAATATATTATATCGGCGACACTCTGGTTCGGTGATATATAGTGAAACGTTACACTCATGTGACACGATCCAAATGATCGTGTCAGAACATTTAATGAAATCTTAATAGCTTATTTTCAATTAAATGGTGTAACTTTTGGTAAAAATTTACTTCTTTTTACTAATGAAATCTAAGGAAGAGTTCGTGTCGTGGACTCGAAGGAAACTTGAAAAGAGGACGGCGCAGTGATGTCGAATATTTTAAATTTAAGTCAATTTTATTGAATTTATAAGATGCCTCAGATTTGGTTCAATTCGTCACCACATATTTTATGCGTTCAGACACAACCTCTCATCATCGGCACTCAATAGAGCGATATTGAAGGTTGTTTGAAAATTACTGTATCTCGTTAAGCGATGATCAGTAAGCAAATAAATTTCTCAATGCTATTTTCAAGATAGATGACTTAAGGATTTGATTCTAATTTTGGAAAGGTTATTTTAGTGGGAATATTTTATTATGTAAAATTGCTTGAAGAGCTAGTTAATAATGTTAATACTTTAGATGGAATAAATTACGTCAGGAATACGTCTGTTTTGTCTGTTGCGAATTTAATCTGTTCTTTAGCGATCGAATTTTAATGAACTTATTTATTGTTCGTGAATTTCAGAAAATGGTATTTTACATTCCTTGATAATTAAATTTGAGATTAAGATCGCTCTTTTAAATCATGTGAAGTTTAATAGTATTTGTTTTATCGAAAAAGGTTAAATTGGTTGTATTTTATTTGTGTGATCTTTCAAACCAATGAATTTTGAAGATTTCCTGGATGTAGGAAATTATAGTGATTCTATTTTGAAAAAGAAGTTAATTTGAGAATTCACCCCAGTGACATCGAGATCACAGTCTCCCTTGGGTTTGCTAAACATGCACGCTTCCTCGGACTCTCGCAGTGTTACGTTGCGATAACGAAACACGCGGCGACTCGAGAAAGTTCCCTACCTATGGGTTTTCTGGATGTTCTGAGACGTGCACCTTCCGTATTTCTAACATCCAAGCGCAATGCAAGGGGTCTAGATACGGATGGCTCCCCAGGAGTAGCTGGAACTGAACTCATGAACTCAGTGAACACCGGTAAATGTTTTATTATCTTGAAGAGATAATGACACTTTTATTCGAAGTTAAATTGAAGATAATTAAACTCCCTAAACCAATACGTCGACGGGAGAATATAATAGGCAGAATGGCTATTCTATTTTTGAAATGATAATTACTTGAAGTGAAGCTGGCGTAGAGCGAGGAATATTTTAATTCTCGATGAATCTACACTTTAACTCACGTACAGCAATTACTTACTTGTTTCAAAGTGAAACAAGCACAGGATTGAAGCTAATTACTGATGCTGGAAGAGCAGACCGTTTTGCATAAAACGGACAAAACCGAAGAATCATTTACTCGAAGAGTAAATGGAATTGTAATGACCAGCACGATTTGGTGTTCAGGACTGATAAAACTCTCTCTCAACAGAAGGTTGTGAGAGAGAATAGAATATTCTAGAAGAGAGTATTCTATTTTTTTTATGGTAATCACTTGAAACGATGTTCGCATAGTGCGAAGAATATTCATTTCATCGATGAATCTATACTGGAACTCGCGTAGAGTGATTACTTACTCATCTCGAAGTGAGACGAGCACGTGGTGACTCTAATGATAAATGCTAGAAGAGCTGTTCATTTTGCGAAAATGAACAAAACTGAAGTTAAAAAATTACTCTGAGAGTAATTTGACGAATGACATGACCAGCACGAAATGGTGTTCAGGACTGATAAAACTCTCTCTCAACAGAAGGTTGTGAGAGAGAATAGAATATTCTAGAAGAGTATTCTATTTTAAAAAATGGTAATCACTTGAAACGATGTTCGCATAGTGCGAAGAATATTTAAATTCATCGATGAATCTATACTGGAACTCGCGTAGAGTGATTACTTACTGGTCTCGAAGTGAGACGAGCACGTGGTGACTCTAATGATAAATGCTAGAAGAGCTGTTCATTTTGCGAAAATGAACAAAACTGAAGTTAAAAAATTACTCTGAGAGTAATTCGACGAATGAAATGACCAGCACGAAATGGTGTTCAGGACTGATACGCTCTCCGGTAAAAGCACAACTTTTATAGACTGAAGAGAATGAACCCCACGCTCGTTACCGAAATTCTTATTGGTTCCGGAAATCGAGTGGGGCGAAATCGTGAGCTTCCCTGCCCAGTTTGGAGTAGGAAATTCTGGGTATAACAATTTGTTTAAATTTTGTGAATTCTTTTATTTCGTCGCGTCTCGTCTTGTCGATATTATTTGTATCACCTCTCAAATGGGGCAAAACGGACGCAAATTTGTTGGTGGTCTCGGCGTATGAAGAGACGCGGAATGGTCTTTTCCGTGCCCGCCTGGCAATAGACGATCCGGAGCGCAATGCCCGCGTCGTCGATCGCGCGGTGCACGGAGTATACCTCCTTTTCGCCTCTCATGTTCGTGTGTAACGACGGCTCGAAAACCGTCCCGTTACAATAGATGGTTGCAATTACGATATTATTCTTCCCATCTGGCGTTTGGCACTCCGCAATGGAAATATCACCAACTGGTGTCACTGTAGATGTATACGAGTGAGATTGGATAGCAGTCATTTCTATGTTCGGTGTCAAGATATTTACAGTATCATATTGATTATGATATATTGCCACACCTCCTGCTCGAACATTCGGTCGCTTATATTTAATGACGCAATTAAAGCTCGGTATGCTGACATCGTCGTCATTGCTAAACCACGTTTCGGACAAAAGTACATCATTTGATTTTTGTATGACAGCGTCTGTTAGATCGGCGGAATGTGATAAAATCAATTATCTGTTGGTCTATAGTTTCCAGTCGGTCCAATGAAAGTCTCCGAAATTCATCTTGCAAATGTGACATACAAACAGATGCTTTTCGACCATGATAGAATGTAGAATTATCTCCAGCGGTTGTAATCCACAATCCTTCAATACGAGTAGAAAAACGCATGTAAAGTTATGTCATTTAATCGTATTTTATATATAATTGTATTTTAGTGAGAAACTTTGTTGAAAAGAGCAATTTTAAATGCCATATTGAATTTAAGTCGAATCGAGCGCCAACGGTCAGAGCGTCTGAACGTCCAACTCGAACCCACCTATAATGTAATACTAGGGCCTGGATCAACAGCATGAATGCTCACCGACGCACATAACTCTGTGTGTGTGCGTGTGCGTGCGACGCCAAGCGCGCTCACACATGCAATTACGTGCGTCGGTTTGCATTCGTGCTAGGAAGTCACATTTCTATCCATATATAACTTAAAAATTTGAACAGCCTCGCGACATAAATATTCATTGATATATATTACTTACATATACCACAGCGATGAGTAAAATTCTTTTCTCGTTCCGCAATAACGCCTCTCTCACCGATTGATGCGTTATAGTATGGACTATAGGATCAAACACGTGGCGTAAATCAACTCTCTATATTTTTTTCACGCAGTATAAGTTTAGAAATATCATTATTAATAAAAATTTGATAGTTTAAATATACTTACATAATAACTCTTCACGGATGTAATCAAACAATAACAGTACAGACACGTAAAAAATGTAAATAATCACAAAACACAATTATAAATATTAATTATAAAGCACATGCGTAGTACCTCAGTTGTACATATACAGCGTCTAACGCGAGACTATCTTATTCTATCGCTTTGTATCGTGTATACGTCGCTCTCTTTTGCTCTACTCCCGCGGCATCGGAATACATAGCTCTCTTTTGCCTCACTCTCGTGGCATAAGAATACATAGCTCTCTTTCGCCCCACTACTGTGGCTAGACAATGTATAGCTCTCTTTTGCCCCACTCCCGTAGTCTCGGAATATATAGGTCTCTTTCTCCTTCTCTCTACATAATATCTTTCTTCTCTCTCGTGTAACGAAATGTGCTTAAGGGACAACACCACTGTGACGGCTTCAAAAAATCGATTTTTTGAGAACCATTCTAAAAAATCTAAAATACTTTTAAGATTGAAATGCCGTTGGACCCAGGTCGAAAAAATTATTATTTTCGTAGATATTGAATATTTTGTGGAGCGGTGCAGCGGTCCGCGACGCTCGGGGTCCGGCGCAGCTGGGCGCCTTAGGGTCGCCAGGTATTCTTCCCGCCTTTCTCAGGTATTCTTTTGGCTCCCTTCACAAAAACCGGCTCTTGTTAGCCGGTTAACTATTGTTATAAATATAGTTTCGAAAAATAGCACTAGGTGGCGATAATTGAAAAAATTCCATGGCAGGTATAGGGATACCGTCATAGCATCGGTTTGCGAATAGAAGCGACGCTATTCGTGTCTAATCGCTCCGAATCGTTTCGTGTGTGAATATCAAACGCTCCAAATTATTATTTTCAAGTTGAAATGGAGGATAAAAAAGTGTATACGGGGGAAAAGGGAACAAAACGGAGCTATGTGACGAGGAGTCGATCGAAAATTTCGAATCGAAAACCTCCGAACCGTTATATCTCCGAAAACAGTTCTGCAGAGCATGTGAGCACGTCGGCGAAAAAGTTAAAATCATCGGACGATTTAGAGGTCGGTGTTACTAACGATTTCAGTTATCGTATAGTACAACTTTTCACTGCATTGAACATTATATCCACGTTAGTGAAATGTAAAGTTTGTGATCGTGACATAAAATTCACCGAAAAAAGTTTGCGCGGACTCGGGTTCAAAATCGAGGTCGATTGCGGCCATTGTGAAAAAGTGTTAATCAATTCGTGTCCTATGATTGACAATGCATACGAAATAAATCGTCGGATCGTATTTAGTATGCGTCTTCTTGGCGTCGGTTTGAATGGCCTGATGAAATTTTGTGCATTCGTGGACCTACCGCGCCCCATATTTCAGTCTTTTTACGATCGAATCATAAATTCGACTTTGATTGCCACTAAAGCGGTGAGCGCAATGAGCCAAAAAAGGCTGCACTTGAGGAGCAGAGAATTTCGTTGGAAACTGGGGTGGCGGACGGAATTATCGTTTCAGGCGACGGATCGTGACGAAAGCGCGGTTTCAGCTCGCTTTTCGGTATAACATCGCTAATTGGCTAGTACACTAAAAAAGTGATTGACGTTATGGTTAAATTGAAATACTGCAAAGCTTGCGAGCATTGGGAAAAAAAAAGAAAACACCGCGGAGTACTGGGAATGGAAAGCTACCCATGACGATGAGTGCCAGGCGAACCATAGCGGCTCCTCCGGAAAATTGGAAGTCGACGCAGCTATCGAAATGTTTCAACGGTCTGAAGAGCTCTATGGCACAAAATATAAATATTATATTGATGACGGCGATTCTAAAACGTTTTTGGGCATATCGAATGGCGATCCATACGACGGTTTCGAGATTAAAAAAAAGAGTGCATCGATCATGTCCAAAAACGTATGGGGACGCGCCTCCGCGAAATCGTGAAAAAAAAGGATTGTCTGGCAGAGGAAAGCGCACCGGAAAATTGTTTGACGAGTTGAGCACATATTACGGCTTGGCTATTCGGAGGAACAGCGATGATGTTGACAAAATGAGGAAGGCAATTTGGGCAACTATCAAACATAAAATGTCCACAGACAGTGAGCCACAACATGACGATTGCCCGGAAGGAGCCGAGTCGTGGTGTTCGTGGCAGCGCGCGGTCGCAAATGGTGATATTTCTAAATATCGCCATAAACCGCCTCTTCCTCAGGAAATATCGGAGGCAATTCAGCCAATCTTCGAAAATTTGAGCAGGGACGATTTGCTGCAGCGTTGTTTGGGCGGCTATACGCAAAACAATAACGAAAGTTACAATAAATCAGTTTGGGCAATAGCCCCCAAGTGCCAGTCCGGAAGAAAAAGAATCATTGATATTGCAATTGATATTGCGGCATTAGTGTTCAATGATGGCCTGAGAAGTCTCATGACAGTACTGGAGACGTTGCGGATAACCATCGGCCCAAATTGTTTCAACGTTTGCGTTGAGCCCGACGCAGCGCGGATCCAGCTCGCGGAGCGCTCGCTCACAGACGCTGCAAAAGAAGCGAGAAAAGCCTTAACAAGTTCGAGGAAAGAATCAGGAGACAACGATTTGCTTCTTGAAGGCCAGCTATATGGTGCCGGCATCACTGATTGAAGGTAAATAATTTTTTTTCAATTTAAAACATAAATTAACAAACCTAAAACTTTGAACGCGTTTTTCTCAAAACCACTTTTTTAAGTGCGGCATGCAGCAGAAGTCGAGCAATTTTTATCCGATCGACTTCCAATTTTTGTGGTATCAATAAAGGTAGATTATCTAGAGAAGTACATAGGATTTTTTCGTTATCTCAATAATTATAAAAGTTATAGCCTATTTTTGACGAGAAATTTTGCTCATAAATCATTCTTTAATTTCAAAGGCGTGCCTTTTTTTTTAAAACAATATTTTTCCAAATTCCTATGTACTTCTCTTCAAAATATCATATTATTAACGAAAACACTCGGTATTTAGATCGACGTTGAAGAGAGTTCTACTGCGTGCCCGAACCACTCCGGAGATGACAGCACCTGACGTGAGAGCTTCCCCAGCGCCACCATGCGGCGTGAAAAATGTGAAAATAATGTTTTTTGATACATTATTAAACAAGGAACAAAACCCAAAAAATTTTTTCGAACATCTCTTTTTTTCCCACAAAAAAAAATTCTTGAAAAATGTGAAAAAAAACAAGGGGTCACAGTGGTGTTGTCCCTTAAACGTGACGCGTCCTTGAAATTTCATTCGCCGCCCAAGAAGTTTCACTTAAAAAATTTGTTTTCACTTCAAGAGGAATCAAGCGGTCTATAGCTTGTGCCCATGACCGCACCTCGATAGTATACAACTTTGGTGCATTGAATATAATATGAAACAAGTATTACACACCATTAATAAGTACAGGAACGGAGTTAAATCATGGGTAGCAAAGTTCAATCTCCGATGCGAAAGACTTTTTTTTAATTAATATTTTCTAGGCTACATATAAATTTTTATTGCTTTATGCTGACGTCGTGCAAGCGTAAAATAATAAAGTTTTTATGACTCACTGGCTACATTTTTCGAACCACATAGACGTCGCCAAAGATATACGTTGACTTACCCCCACTTTGCTATTAACAATCGGGAAATTCCGCCTCATCCTGTGACCACCTATTGGATGGTCAATTCCCTCTCTACTCTTGCATTTGTTTAACGGAGCTGACAATAGTTGGCGATCGGTGGCACTCGATCATTCGGTGTTTGGACACGGTTCGACACGTGGAAAATTGTGCTTTCAGCAATCAGTAACTACATATTTGTAAAGTGCCGAAGGTTGTGTAGTGTAATTCAACAACTATTGGATAAACCAGTGTCTTCTAAGGTTAGTGAGGGACACGTTCCACAATTAGGTTTTTTTTATCAATAACAAATGTCTATTTTTATTTTATCGAAAGTGCTAATGGGTCTATATGCTGTGGTGATATACCAGGGAATGTAGTTTTTTTTCTGATAACTATCTGAAATTGAAGTAGTAATTTTGTTTCTCCAAAACTTGAATGAATTTTACGTAAAATTGATCAAAATTGATACAATAGAATTATAGTCATCGGAGAAGAATTTACTGGTTTTACTTTATTTCATTTTCATTTGAAATTATAAATTTTATTATCAGTGTAGTAAGTGTAAATAAGTTTTTATTCTTGACATCGTCTATCGTTCTTAGTTTATTTACATTGTGATAATAGAATTTAAAAAATCATGAAGCTTTCCGCCAAAATCGCGACGATGTCCATCTGCTATAATTTCCGGTAAAATATTTTTTATATAATAACCACATAGTAATATTTTTTAATGCTCCATCAGCCACTCGTCTATTCGTAATCCCGAAAAAAGTGCAATTGCTCTTATAAGAGATTGCAAAGATAGTCATCGGTGAAATCTTGATTTATTATCATTTTAGTTGCAAATATGTTTTTGTTTTCCAAATCGGTTATCATTTATAGAACGTAGTTAGTTTACGAACAAATGTTTATCTGAGTTAGTATTTTCATTACTCGATCATAATTACTGTAGTCTCCAAGTCCTAAGTTGCGACATTACATTACATGACAAGGAAAGAAAATCAAATATGGCTTGCAATCCCACGACAATTGGCACATCACTAGCAGAGTTATATCCCGATCACGATTTTTATAGTTTTTTAAATGATCCATCATTCGCATCGCGTGATCCGGAAAAGAGCATATGGTCCAAAATCAGTCACAAAATAGCGGTGTATAAAGATAAACGAACTCTACAAAAGACCATTCGACAATGCTACGATACATTTCGTAATAAGTTTTCTGAAATTAAAGATGTATACACACAATTAATGGCCGACAATGAGAAACTTGCCAAGTCCGATATCGAGATTATTCGCGAAAGTCATGAGGATTATCGAGAAATGAACACACTTGAACTTTTCAGAACAGAATTAATTACTACTCCTCATATTTTTAAAGACCCGAACGTTACCTTCAGCTGCTCGGGTAAAACGATTCTTTCTTCGGAATCAGAATCGAACCCCGAACTCATCGATGAGCCGAGTAATTATCATTTTTGTGCGGATGCCCCCGATTCAGACCGACAATCGAATATTGATAACAATAATATAACAACTGATAAAACAAAACTACCAAATGCAGGCCCTAGAAGAGAAGTATTGGAGTTTTGGGCGACAACTTCGCGCGGGTTGGACAGATGCTTTTACACATCATGTAAAACAAATTGAACGGTACCACTGTTGCGTATTCAGAGTAAAATATCATCGTTGCTACCAAAGTAACACTAATCGAAAAAAATATTTTTGTGTCAATTCAATGTAAAAATTCATCGTGCTGCAACTTTCTATTTGAAGCCCACAAAAAAATCGAAAGTCCATTCATAGACATAGAAATTATAGTATTACGGAACAAACCCATTGTGCACGATGGAACTGAAGTACATCGAAGGTTTATACAAGGGGAAGAAAGAAAACAATTCGCTATGGAATTAATGATAAATGAACCCAGTATCGTGAGAACTTTAAAGATTCAAAAAATTCCCCTCGACGTTTTAGAGTGTGGCAATCGCGACGGTGCGCCAAGTTTAGTTATCACGCAAAAAATATCGTCCGAGAACGACACAAAAAAAGATCTGAGCTCGAAACCCAAAGAACACCTCGACATGCTTCCGGAATTGTACAAAAAGCAAGAAAAGTGAAGTGGAAAGATTATCTCTGGGTATATTGAAAGTCATTTTTCTACAATGGCTTTCACAGAAAAACAAATGTTGTACCTATTGTCACTTACACCGGCAAATGGTGTTTTATGTTATTTGGATGCCACGGGCTCCATCGTTGCTAAGTTGCCCGGCTCTAATAAATGTATATTTTATTATGCGCTGGTTCTTCCTGGTAGTAAAGACTATGGACCCTTGCCCGTGGCGGAATTCTTAACAGATACACATACGGTGCCTCAAATCACTTACTTTTTATCAGCTTAACCACGCCATCAAACAATACTCAACCCGAAAAGTACCGATCAAAAAAATAGAGACGGATTTCAGTTTGGCATTAATCGCATCCACCTTAAAATCCTTTAACGACATGACAATATCGCGATACCTTGTGATAATGAATATCCATTTGACAGTACATAGTAGCAAACTTCCTGACATAACAATAGTACATATTTGCTCTTCACACACAATCAAAACTATCCTTAGGAAAAGTAAAAAATTATTTAATGACAAATGTCGTCGCCGGATTGCAGCTTTTATCATATCCAAACTAATTCATACCACAACAATGGAAGCCGCGGAGGACGATTTTCGAATGCTTATAATCAGATTTGAATCGAAATACGAATTACCGATCGTAGAAATTTGCAAAAAAAATGTATCGACGAACGTACAGACTGAAACACATGTGATATTAGAGGAAGTAGAAGATGACAATTACATTGATGACGACCCAGATGAAGAATGATTTTGAAAATGACGAAGTAAAAGACAGTGGACGTAAAGGGTCACCATTTTTTAAATTCTTCAACTCAAAATATAAATTGACATTGACCGAAATAGCAGAGGAAGAGTCGCGCGAGCTTCAACAAAATCCCTTTTTATCTCCAAATTATGACCAGTCAGAAGAATTTGTAGATTATCTTCTAATTTATATACTGCCTTATTACCCGCTTTGGTCAGCTGTTATTTTATCTCAACTTAATCTTTTGCGCGACAGTGATGCCACAGTTGAAAATTATTTTAAAATCATAAAAACAAATGTTTTCCGAAAAAAAACTGAACGTCCCAGCTCCCTGCTTCTTCCGGGTAATGGAAACAATGATCGATGGTTGGTTGCGAGAACGAAAATATACATTAGTAACGCACAGACAATTATGCAGGCGAAGAAAGAGTAGTATTAAAGAAGATGCTAACGAGGACGAGAATTTAGCCATCGAAGAATTTAAGCCGGGTAACCAAAAAAAGAGAACCAAACTTCTTTATTTTCCGACTCAGAAATATATCATACCGCAACACAGATCGAATCAACAAAATAAGGCCAAAATTGACATCGCGAAAAATCCACAATTGTATACAAACGAAATCCCGCTTGAATTTTCATCTCCTACAGATTATTCCGTTCAGGTAAAATCATTTACAAACATTCAAGCCATAGAAGAGCCGATTAGGACTAAAGATTATACTACGTTTCCCGGCGACGCAGATCAAAGATTTTTCAGTGAAAATTTAACATATCCACCAAACTTTCCGCAGTACGATAGAGATTTTGCCGGTATTAAATTAAACTCTGAATTATTCACAAGATTATTTTCGGACAATTGGCTAGACGGGGAGATTATTAACAGCTTTTTTACTGCTCTCCCGGAAATAGCGCAATCCAACGGCTTGAATTTATTATGCTTTGACACTTATTTCACTGAAAAATTATTGGCTGGAAAAAAATCAACTGAGTTTACGAATTGGGCGAAAAAAGTTCAACCTGCACAATTCGATGTATGGCTTTTACCAGTATTTCTGAAGAAGAACCACTGGGTACTTCTGGTTGTTATATTATCACATCGCATAATGATATATTTCGACTCGTGCGATGAATTGCCGTCAGATGAATTAATAAATAGGATTTGTACTTTTATTGCGTGCTGTCGTGGTACCAGATCCCACAAGTTCACGCGATGGAATACGTGGGTAATATCGGCACCTACTGATATTCCTGAGCAACGGGATGAAAAAGGGAATTTTAGTGGGAATTGTGGCGTATATGTCTGTATGTGGGCATACGCAATAGCGAGCAATTCGCTCGTTACTTTTAAACAGAAAGATATGGTTGCAGCTCGAAAAGGACTTGCAATATTTCTAGTCGATTTTCCCATTTCGAACAAAACTCTTAGTAGATTTGATATATTTGATGAACTTTTGAAATCTTATGACAATATACCCGATTTGAAACATATGTTCGAAACTATTCCAATATCGCGCCACCCTCCTTTATCGTTCGAGTCAACATCAGAGTTCGTTGCATCGATAAAAGTGCTGATTGACATTAGTAATGGTGAATAAAAAGCGATTTACGCCAATTCTATAGTTTTCGATGTATATAAATCTCTATATTACATAAATATCGCCGCCGGCGCCGTGTACAAAATTTGAAGAAGTCAGCTTCACTAAACGGGTCAAGGGTCACTCCGTACGGTTAAGATGACCTCCTCAACTCTTGTATACGGTGGCGGCGGCGGCGGCGATATATTTAGATAATATAGAGAGATATCTCTCTATATTATATAAATATATCGCCGCCGCTGCCGCCTCCGCCGTGTACAAGAGTTGAGGAGAGCGAGCGGGATCGAGTAGGCCGGGTGAGAGGATCGAGCGGCGACGGGGGTGGCGTGGGGGGAGGGCTGAATGGAATGGCCCGCGGGGAGGGGGTACGCCGAATGGAATGGCCCGAGAGGGGGGTTGGCGCGCGAAGCGCGCAGGGGGGCAGAGCCCCCCTAGTATATGTATATATATATAATAACAGGAATGCATTTTTTGGCTATAGGGATGCACATATTTATAGGCATGTAAATATATACTGTGTACATAGTATGATGTATAGTTAGATATGTATATAGTTCAATGCACAGTTAGATGTACACTGTATAGTTAGTGTGGCTGGTACCAGTATGGTATGTGGACACGGAGGAAGGGTTTTAGTCGGTAAGAATCCGACACTGCTCAGAAAACCAGGGTGTCTTATGCAAGATTTCCCCTCCTCACGAGAAAAAAACAAAATAAAGGTAGTATGTAGTATAGTGCTATTAGCGTGATGAGAAAAATACGATTTAGTATTTATTGGACGCATATAACAAAATAACATTGATCTTTAAACATCATATAATAAAATGTTTAAATATACTTTTCACAGCGGGATTTCTCGCACACAAGTACGAGATAAATTGTTTACATGTAATCGTGTGTGAGAACGCATGACAATAGACCATTGACAATTTAGTCAATTATTCTTTACATCGAGATGAATCGATCTACGTATTGTTTGTCCCGGTGACAACTTTTGCTAATTAATTTTTCAAATTTTTGTACGTCGCGAATTCCCGAGCTCGAGTAAGAGATAAATTGTTTACAATGTTAATGGTGTGTGAACACGCATGACAATAGGGCATTGACAATTTAGTCAATGATTCTTTACATCGAGACAAATAGATCCACGTAACGTTTGTCCCGGTGACGACTTTTGTTGGTTAATAAAAAAATCGACGAGATAAATTGTTTACATGTTAATAGTATAAACACGCATGACAATAGAGCATTGACAATTTAGTCAATCATTCTCCACATCGTGACGAATCGATTGACATATAGTTTATCCCGGTGATTGACTTTGGTTACGTAATTTAAAAAAATTCTACACACCGGGACTGTCTGTTACGTCTGTCAGCTAGCGTCAGTGTCATCTGTCGGCTAGTTATGACACTACACCTAGCAGATGGACAAGACGGCGAAGCTAGCAGACAGACTCGTGCGCAACAAGTACGAGATGAATTGTTTATAAGTAAAGAGTACTCGAATGGGCTTGACAATAGAGCATTGACAATTTAGTCAATTATTCTTTACATCGAGACGAATCGATTTACGTACAGTTTGTCCCGGTGACGACTTTTGTTGGTTAATAAAAAAATCCGCGAGCTAAATTGTTTATTTGTTAATGGTATAAACACGCATGACAATAGAACATTGAAAATTTAGTCAATCATTCTTAACATCGAGACGAATCGATCTACGCATCGTTTGTCCCGGTGACGACTTTTGTTGATTAATAAAAAAATCGACGAGATAAATTGTTTATTTGTTAATGGTGTGTGAACACGTATGACAATAGAGCATTGACAATTTAGTCAATTGTTCTCTACATCGAGACGAATCGATCTACGAATCGTTTGTCCCGGTGACAACTTTTGTTGATTAATAAAAAAATCGACTAGATAAATTGTTTTTTTGTTAATGGTATGAACACGCATGACAATAGAGCATTGACAATTTAGTCAATCATTCTTTACATCGAGACGAATCGATCTACGTATCGTTTGTCCCGGTGACAACTTTTGTTGATTAATTTTTTTAATTTTTCGTACGTCGCGAATTCACGCGCTCGAGTACGAGATAAATTGTTTATATGTTAATGGTGTGTGAACACGCATGACACTAGAGCATTGACAATTTAGTCAATTATTTTTTACATCGAGACGAATCGATCGATATATATTTTGTCTCGGTGACAGCTTTTGGTGACCGATGAAAAAAATCATATGCTTATGAAACTGTAAAAATAAATTAAAAATTAATTATAATTTTTATATTTTATTAGTTAAAACAGAAATATAAAAAGAAAAACAATATAACAAATATGATAATTGTTGCTTATTTTCATACAAAAGATATACCATACCTGGCAAGATTCGAATTGAACGTTTCACTTTCTTATATCTTTTTTCGATTCTGCCGGAATTGTTGTTGGCGTTGAGCGTTTGTTTTCGGTATTTTCGGTATTTTATTTTCACTCTCAAGTGTGGGCTTTTGATACTCTTTTTGACTCTGAACACATGATTTGACAATTGTCTCTCTATAATGTAAATAGTAAATAGTTAACGCTCGAATCACATGTACAATAAACGAATGTAAACAGCAAATACTTGTATCAAGTTATACAATTTTATTAACTTACTTTTCTAAATCTGTATTACACACATTTGCTGCCGTTTCCATTTCTCAAAACTTAATTGGAATAATAAAACAATATAACTTACGTATGATTTAAAACAAAACAAAAAAACACAGATGACAAATGAGTTTGTACAAAATTCCACGTCAGTACAACTCAATATTGTGTTATGTAATAAATAAAATTAAAATAAAAATAAAAAGAGACAGAGGCACAGAGCGGAGACACAGAACAGAGACACAGAGGCAGAGACACAGAGCAGAGAGAGAGTTGCGCACCCGGCTGCGCACTTGCCTGCTCGTTTGGTAGTGTTCGAATCTCGATACTCGCACGCACGCACACAGCGCGCTCGCATGCTTGTCGTAGCCTGCTCGATACACGCACGCATACACACACAGCATACCGCATTTCGCTACGCGCCTGCTCGTTTGTAGTGTGCTCGATACACGCACGCATGCGCACACAGCATACCGCATTTCGTTAGGTGACGATTTCTACGGAATCGCTCCCCCCGTAAGCTGCGTTAAGGAACTTCGTTCCAAAAATCGACGAAATAAATTGTTTATTTGTTAATGGTGTGTGAACACGCATGACAATAGAGCATTGACAATTTAGTCAATCATTCTCCACATCGAGACGAATCGATGCACGTATCGTTTGTCCCCGTGACAACTTTTGTTGATTAATAAAAAAATCGACGAGATAAATTGTTTACATGTTAATGGTATAAACACGCATGTCAATAGAGCATTGAAAATTTAGTCAATTATTCTTTACATCGAGACGAATCGATCTACGTATCGTTTGTCCCGGTGACAACTTTTGTTGATTAATTTTTTTAATTTTTCGTACGTCGCGAATTCACGCGCTCGAGTACGAGATAAATTGTTTATATGTTAATGGTGTGTGAACACGCATGACACTAGAGCATTGACAATTTAGTCAATTATTTTTTACATCGAGACGAATCGATCGATCTATATTTTGTCTCGGTGACAGCTTTTGGTGACCGATGAAAAAAATCATATGCTTATGAAACTGTGCCGGGCTCGACCATATACCTGGGAATATCGTTGAGCCGTTTATGACGCCCTATACTGCACTATATCAAAGCGCGTACAGGCACGCCCGCAACCTTATCCCGCCGGACGGCCGCGTCTGCTAGGTTTGTCTGCTAGCTTCAGCGTCATGAAATCTCCTGCTAAAATCAGTAGCAACATACGATAATTTTCACCTCATTCTTCTGAGCCTACTCGACCGTAAACAGAAACTGACCTTCTATATAGAAATTTAATGATATTTTAAACGGTATTATTGGGTGAAATGTAAACAACTACCATTGCTGCATATGACTCTACGACGCTAGCAACAATTATGAGATACGCCCTTACCTTCGTGATTCATTATCAGTAGATTGGGTCACACTAGCTTCAAAATCTTGTCTTGAATACGTTGTCACACACTTTGTTTTCACAATTTCCGTGCATAATTTATTTTTTTTGCTCGATGGTCCTGGAGCATCGCATTCATACTACGAGTCTGTATCACTCCCTGCCATAATTTAATATTTTTCAAGCAAAATTCACACAATGTGAACTTTAAAATAAATTTACGATTTTATTCACTCTAAACGTCGAATACTTAATGTATTGAACAAAATATTGATTTATAAAATTGTTCAAGAACGAAATGAAATCTCGAAATAATTAAGAAATCACCGTCGTGAAACGCTAGTGAACTCACACACGCATTACTGAGATATATATATTTCATGAACTGGCAATGAGAAAAAGAGAGAAAGAAAATATGCGCGCGCAATTCTTTCTTTCACTTGCTCCTATAGGGCTCTCATCAACGTTTGTGTAACGTAGGCTAACTCGTTAACATTACGTAATGGGCAATGAGAGAAAGAGAGAAAGAAAATGTGCGTGCGCACTACTCTCTCTTGCTCCTACAATGCTTCTAGATCTACACTCAAGACTCAATGTAAGAGTGGGGACGATAGGCCTACACCGTGTATTAGGTATACGAAAAATAATTCTCTCTCTTTCTGTCTTTACCAACGTATATCTCCCTCTCAGCTTCCGTTAGCCTCGCCGGATCACACTTTTTGTAACGCTCCCGTCACGCTTTCACCAGTTTACGCCCTAAGCCCAGCGTGCGTATAGAAGTTTTACTTAAAAAATTACATGTGGATAATTGGAGGAAACTCACTCCCCGTACGTGCGGGAGTATATATTTGCACAAAAAATACAAGATTCAATGTACTAACAGGATTGTTAGTAGGCCAATTAATAACTAGGCCTTTAACGAGTTATGTACGTAACATGCAACCACTCATCCTGTTGTCCCCTCACGAGTATTCAGAATTAGGAAGTAGCTTGTCAAATTAACCAGTTTATCATCTACAACACTATGCAGTCAAGTTTCAGAAACACCGATACCATGGTAAAAGTTAAAAGTTTGAATAATAGCACGAACTTGCTCGATTTTACCAACGAGTGAGTTTGCAAAAAATTAACCAATTTTAAGATGAGAGATTGAACCAATTTTGCAGCTTCGTACATTAGTTTTGGGAGGCGGTGTGATGGTAGAAGTCTGCTCGTTGGGAAGTTACGTCAGATTGACTAACAATAAGTCATTTGTAGTGAAAATATTGAGAGTGGTCCTTCCATTTTTCTTGCTCACAAAAATTTGGCCATCTTTGGTCTAGACATGCAAGCAACCTTAGCTCTCGAGCTAAGGTTTTTATCTGTCGCAGAACATAAACCTCTGGGGGAGCATCTCGTTGATTATAATATTTCCTTGGAAGGCTCCACCGAACACCTCGTTAATGAAAAGTTATTTATTTGTTTGTTTCTTAACACGTTCACGCCGACGTGGGCCAGCGGTGGCCCGCGCTAGACTGTCTCATCGGGCGGCACGGGCCACCGGTGGCCCGCATTAGATCGTCTCATCGGGCGGCGCGTACCACCAGTGGCCCGCACTAGATTGTTTCATCGGGCGGCGCGTACCACCGGTGGTACGCATTCGATTGTGCTATTAGACAAGGAATGAAAATTAAAATAATGAAAAATTAGCGTATTTTCATTAAAGACATTTATCTTTAATTACAATTATAATTAATAACATTTCATAAACATAAGTTTTGTTCAATAACATAAACATAATAAAACAGTATTATAAATATAACTCAAATTCTACAAAATTAACATAATTATTCAACATTGCTCTATTTATAACATCATTATTTATTATTTTTTCTATAATTTGTTAAAACATTTCAAGGAAAGTGCTGGTTGACCCTTGCAATGCCCACAATACGTTTTAACTCTTGGAGTTTTGTTAGTGGCATAATCTCTGCCCTTTTTCTTGGACAAATTTTTATAGCATTCCTTGCAGCGTTTACGGGACTCTCTTGCAGATTTCTCAAATGATTGAAGAGCATGTTTATTTGACGGTATATGACAGTATATTTGTTCTTTGGCCAAAAGGTGATCAATAATAACTTCCCTAAATTGTAACATATTCATATTTTTAGTACCCCATCTTTTATGAATATACCAGGCATTCACGGGGGAAGTTCCGCATAATAATTGTATTATTACTTTTCGGTACCATTTAATGGTTTTTCGTAAACAACTGTAATACCCCGATCGTTGATCTGATAAATCAACACCTTTTTTTGCAATATTATAATCAAACACAACATCGGGCTTTACTTTGCCATTTGTTCCTTGTACAAATTTACACCAGTGATTCTTTGAGGTAGTTAACATGCATACTGGTCTTTTGTCAGTCCGTTTCAGAAATTTTACACCGCTACGATTTTCGAAACTCGTCATTTCACCACGTTTTTGTTTTTCTTTTGCCTGCGATGGTAGACATTTTTTGTTTATTTTTACAGTACCACACATAAATGTATTGTTCTCTAAAAGTTCTTCACCCAAAGGGACACTTGTATAATAATTATCAATAAATAGTATGCGGCCCTCAAATAATAAGCCATTTAGTAATCTCATTACTATATCACGAGAATGTGATTTTTTAATGATCGTTTCATTTTTCCCGGCATAAATTTCGATATTATAAGTGTAGCCTTCAGGCAAACACAATTTGTATAATTTTACGCCATACTTATCTCGCTTGCCTGGGATGTACTGACGAAAACCTAGACGTCCTCTCCGTGGAACCATACTTTCATCGATAACGATATTTTTGCCAGGTTTAATAGAACTCTTGAAGGTATCCACAATTACTTCAATAATGTTTCGAATTTTGTACAACCGATCTTCAGTTCTGGCTGTGGTATTGTCCGAAAAATGTAAAAACTTCAAAATAGATAAAAAAACGATCACGTCTCATTGCATTTTTTATGCGTGCATTCGCATACATGTCATTGTTAGACCAATACAATCTAATTTCTGGTAATTGTACTACACCCATAATAAGCAATATTCCAGTAAAAGTATTCACTTCATCTCTTGTAACAGATTGCCAGGCCTGTTGGTGTATTCTACTGCTAGATGGAGAATCATTTATACATTGTGTAGCATATTTATTTGTTTCTTCAACTATCAAATCTAGTATGTAATCTGTGAAGAATAGTTTGTATAAAGCAAAAGGGTCGTTACAGTCAGTGTTTTCATATGAAAATTCCTCTTCTTCCGAATACTCATTTGTTACTGAAGTTCTTTCTTTCACTTCCTGCCATTCTTCATCGTTATCCTCGTTCTCTGATTTAGAGACCAAATCTTCTTCTTCCGTGGAACATTCGTTCACTTCACTGTTTACATCCTCGTCTGAAGAGGAAGAAAGTATCCGTAATCTTGATGCCTTTCTCCTGCTTCTATTTATAGATTTATCAGAATCACTTATTTCCATATCCATGTTACCTATTTTTTATAAGGGCAAACATTAAAAAAACATTCTAACCACCTTTCTAGTTATACTTACTAGCAGAAATCTGTGGTCAGGATGAAAAAACGGCACGTATTACACAACCTGCACCATAAGCACTCACTGTACTACTGAGCAAACATACAACGCGTTTGCAGGTCTGAACTGGCAAAAATCGCGCGCCGCCAGATGAAGCGCGTCATTAATTTGAGCGCTGCCTCACAGCAAAACTAATGAAAATCGGCCCCGGCATGAACGTGTTAATGAAAATTGAATTTCGTAGCACCGGTAACGTAGCGTCGCAATTGAAGTTAGTCCAGTTGACGAGCTTAAGTCACACTACGCTGATCGTTGTTAGCCGCGTCTTTTGCGCTGAGGGTGCGAACCGCCAAACATGATTCGTAAGATCTGCGACCCCCAATATAGTGAGGATTTCTTAACTATAGCCCCCGGACATGAATCGATGTGCGAAAATGGTCTAGTCACAAAGAGTTCCATTCGAGAAGCGAACTGTTGCATTGTTGACTAGGTTGGAAATACGACGACTCCACGAAACAACTGAGCATTCATATGTTGTAAAGATGCAATAATCTCTCCATGTTGTGTAACCGTTTTCTGCAACTCTGCAAGACAAGTTGAGCGTTTATTTCTTCGACTTTAAGTTCAGTTGAAGTGGTTTTAGCGAGAACCAAACCGAGAGTTGCTGCCGTACTGCCCTCGGATTATGTGTATAATGCATTCATGTTTGGTGTACCAAAAGGACGCGGTGAGGTCATCATGTTAAGGCAACATGCATAGCAGACCTGATTTATAAATAATATTTGGGTAGCCAGGGTGAAGAGTTTTTGTGGCATTTCCTACATGCTAATTGAACTAATTGATTAATTGCGCATTCTTAATAGAAATTCATTGGTGCATACAAATCTTTTGCTAGCATGTTTTTTGAAAAAGCACCACCTATTGTTCATTCAGGTGGGTACCCGTCTCAAGAAAGAACGGGCGAAAATAGATGCTCTTTGAAAATATCTAGAGAAGTAGCGGACATAAGAGGACACAAGAAGATTTGAATTCCAAAGGTACATTCATGAGAGAAGAAACTAGTTGTGTTAACGGTTGTACAATGGTAGAATATGAGGTAACGCGATGCAAAAGCAACGGTCCGTTATTGGTGACATGTATAGGGCAATAAATATTGATCGAAGATGTAGGAAGGAACTTGCAGATGACTGACTCGATACATAAAACAGCCTTAAAAGTAAAGCCTCTTGTTTTTGACCGAGGGCCAATGAAGTTGCTGTCTATAGCAGGCAACGAGGAGTCTTTGTAGTTTTAAGTTTAGTTCATCGGTTAGATCGCGGAAAACTAAAAAGCAGTTATCTAGGAGAGGTAAAATTAGTCACTAATTTGCATTGAAGTTGGTGCGCAAGAGAATTCTTGTGGTATTTCAATCTGACGAGTGAGTAATAGACTCTTTGAGAAATTTCTAAGACTTGGCTTCTCCATGTTAGGTTAGATCTTATCACAACACGGAGATTGCGAACCTTCGATACAAAGGGTAGGTTTACTACCATCCATTGCACTGTCGAGCGGTATCTGGAATCATTTAAAGTAATCATTCTAGATTAGGTCACTTAGCTAGTTTGATGGTGAGACCATTTGCGTCTGCTTATTTGTCTTGCTTCTGACTGGCTGAGAGTTATCTGTTAGTCTCAAGTTGGCAACTAGATAATAAACGAAACGAATTGGCCAGGAATCCGCCATGATTGATTGATTAATTCATTTAATTATGCATGCCTTGGTGAGCTTCTGGCAAAAATGATATGTGAAACATATGTGCACGGAGACGAGTCTTACAAATATCAAGGCTGAGAGAAGACGTTGAGGGCTTTTTGACCGAATTCCAGAGATACGAGAGATTGCCGATAGGGAAAACGAATCGTGGTAGATGTTTGATCTGTGGATTGCTATTGCAAAGACGGATTGGGGCATCCTCCGAAGGGGTCCTGGTATATCAATACAGGGTCTAAATAGCATGACAGAGAAAGAGAGAAATAAATATTATGTGTCGCTCAACCGTGTAAAAACCTCTTCCTCACTCTCGCAGGTTTGTTACGTGGGGTTAGAATTTCAGTATGCGTAATATCCATGTATGGGTTGAAATATTTGGACCCATTTATTGTAAAAGCATGATTTATTTCCGTAAAAAAATTGAACGATTAACAGATATAAAGTGTAAGAATTTTATTATACAAACATATTCAAAAAATAGTCAAAAAGCATTTTATTTCACTGTATAAAATGCTGGACCTGGATATGAAACTCACGTATCTTTTTGATCCGGCCGCAGAAAATGGTATGCGATACCACACGATCCGTCGGGAATTTTCTGTAGTTGTAGCATCTTATTTTCGGTGCTGTAGATAGTTTCAATAAAGGATTGTTCAAGTACCCATATAAAGCTGATGGGTATAATTGCAAGGTTTTCGTGATCCATTGCATTCAAGAGATTGGGAGACATAGTACACTTGAGATCAAATCGACGAACCCCAAATATCTCCATTTCATGCTGCAGCACAATTGTGTCGTCAAATCCGTAGACGTACGCGAACTTTGCTTGAGATGTATATGTGGTGAACTTTAAAAAAAACCAAGATATATGTTAATTGCTACTGATGACAGAAATGGATCCATCACTCATACTTAAAAATCTTCACGCTGAATGAATCCAATTATTAGAGAATTGAAAACGGAACAAAAAAGTGCTGAAAAAGTTATTTATTACACTAATAGATAAGATGTGGCATAGCGGCAAAACGTTAAAGTAGAAAAAACAAACGTATATGTACCCTAACAAAATTTCCAAGGAGGCCGGCTTTTAGAAAATTGAATAATAAACAAAAAGCCCTTAGAGCTATAGTTTAAGAACCATAAATGACCAAAGTACTTTTCGAAAATCCAGAAATCTTGAGGGGCATAAATCTAACTAATATATGAAGTATTCTTCATAGATCCAGCCAAAAAATTTCCCAACCCTGTAGAATTTCTAAAACACTACTGGATTTCGTAAAGTGCTGCTGGCTGAAATCAACCGGCGCACAGATACACCGCAGGACGTACGCACTGTATCTGGAGATACGTCATGAACACAGCAATTTTTGCTCGTTACGGTATTCAGCATCGGTAATCGAACCAGGGAATCTTAACGATCATTCGCCAATGCATTGACGCATTGGCGTAGAACTATTATTTTTTGCGGTGGGTTCCTAACTACCGAAAAAACATGTAGTCAAATTCCATTGGTGAAGGCGGAAATCAAACCCGCAACCACTGCGTGCCAGTCGAGTACGTTACAACTATGCCACTGCCTCTGGATTTTATTTTTTACTCCGGTATTTTGATAAAGACCATTCTGTTTTTGAGATTGGTGGAATGCTTCCTATATGGATAAACAACGGCATAAATCGGAGACATACAACATTTATATTTTCATTGATGTAGGATTGTAGATAAACTTGGTTTTCAATGCTAATTTTTGTTTACACAGATTCAATCAAAATGAACGCCTGATGCACGTGTACAGCAGCATGGGAGCCGAAATCATAGCTGCTCGTTTGGGTATTGGTATTCCGCACCAAACCGGTGTATTCCCATGTCTTCCACATCACCAGCGGCAGGATACGGTATGTCTTGAGTGGCTTGACCAGACGCGACTCTATTTGGCTCACAGTTCGCGTGACGATATGCATTGTTACCACGTTACGTGGCAAAGTCTGAGCCCACTCTTCGATCCAAAGGATTGTTTTGATTGGTCACCGAAGCGAGGTCATTGGTATGGGGCCGGTCAAATTCACAATATGGCCTATCCACTCGAACAGAGCAAGTTGGATATGAGCCCGTTTATAACCGGAGATATCCGGAAGCACCCATTTGGAAATGTCTTGAAACGATATTTTCTGAATTCTAAGGGGGCTACGATATTGGTCGATCCTGAAACGCCTCTGTACATATCAATTAATGCAAACCGATCGAAAGAATTTTGCCTGCAGGCGAAGCATGACGCATTTGCCTACATAAATCATCTGACACGTCTTCCCCAGCTTAACTACACTATCTGTGCGACGGATAATATGAAGAGTCTTCACTCATCGATGGCCGAAAAGTCACTATGGGATGGACTGAAGCCCGATGAACTTCAAGCTGTTCACACGCTTCTTTCAGAACCGGTCTGGCAAATTTCACCAACAAATGAAGCAGCCATATACAATTATACTGAAGACGTCATTGCCCTTGGATTCCTTCGTCAGGGTCATGTACTGCTGAATGAAGAATGGCAACCCCATCCCGGTGATTTCATTTTGGACAAGAACCGCTTTCCATCGATGGAAGAAACAATAAATATTATCCATCGGCGTGGTTTCAAAATCGTATTTACGATTCAACCTTTCATATCTACCGAGTCAATTAATTTCAAAGATGCTGTTGCTAATCGGCTGCTGATTTCTGAGAGGGGTAGTGACCCTAGAATACCGGCTCTCACCCGCTACCGGCAAAGCAACAGTGCCGGTGTACTTGATATTACCAACAACAAAACTCTGCCGTGGCTGCATATGAAGCTTGAACGGCTTATTAAGAAATATCACGTGGATTCATTTTACCTCGATCTTGGTACGGCGCAGGATATGCCACATTACTATAAATGTGAGGAACCACTGATTAATCCTGATCACTACAAGACGATATTCACCAATTCTATACTAAGTTCCGTATCAGGTATAGGTGTATCTAGTGCGATTTCAAGACCCAGGGCACCGGTATTTGTATCTCTACCACCATTTCCGTCTTCGTGGAAGGCTATTAAAACTGTTATACCAACGATTCTTAGTTATGGCATGATTGGCTATCCGTTTATCATGCCAGGCTCCGTTGGCGGTGATGTTGCTTTGCCAACGTCCGATAATAATCCGGATAATGATTTCGAAGTTAATCTACCGGATAAAGAATTGTATATAAGGTGGCTGCAACTATCGACTTTTTTGCCGGTAATACGATTTACCCATCTCCCCAGCAAATATTCGGACGAGATAGTTTTGGAAATGGCCAAGAGGCTGACAGAATTGAGGCAGAAAACTGTTACGCCCTTACTGAAGAAATATGCTAATGAAACATTGGACACCGGTTTACCTATTATTAGGCCGCTTTGGATGCTAGATCCAGCGGATCCGGCATGCCACGTTGTAGTTGATGAATTTTCTGTTGGTGAGGAACTAATAGTCGCACCAGTTCTTTACTCGGGTAGTCGACAGCGAGAAGTGTATCTTCCAGCTGGAGTCTGGAAAGATGGTATTGATGGTAGTCTTAGAAAAGGGTCCCGATGGATTCACAATTATAGAGTCACCGAAGACAAAGTAGCATATTTTGTCAAAATGCCAGACAATACGAGATTTTAAAGCAACGCCAGTTCAAAAGGATGTCGTTTTTAAAACCATGTTTCTGTATGTTAATCTAAAGTGTAATCATTTATTTAAATGACTTGTTACTCTAGCTGAATTATCAGGTTGCAATGATGTGAGATTCTTGGGGATGACATGATATCGGTACTTATCTATGTACTGAAAGTTGAATAAAATAATTTATGTGAAAAATGCATTCTGGAAGACAAAAGTTGTTGAGCAAATAGAAGTTATAAAATATTTTTTAAACGGTTTATAAAGCTGAACCCCATAAAACTCTACAGTCAAGAAAAAAAAATCAATGTTTTTATGGCGACAAATCTGAAATCATGAAGTGAGGTGGATGAACGTCACCCCGAAGCGAGCATTTTACTATTTGACGGAAGTATTAAAACAGGAAAAACCGCTATCCCATACTCTTCTAATATGGGTTCTAAATGCCTGCAACGATTTGTAATATGCTCTATGAAACTATTAATTACTGCGGATTTGTAAAGATAAAGGGATAAATAGCATTATATCGATCTTATAATGTACTAAGAAAGAGAAATGGAATAGTTTCGTAAAGGTTATAAAAAAAAGTGATTTATATTTGTGAAACATTAACGAAATTTTAAGTACAATACGTTAGGAGATTGTACATTTATTATTTCTTATTGGATGTATAACTTTTTTAGATTAGCACACAAAATGAAAAATAATACATTAAGTATTATTGCAGAGGGTAAAGTGTGTGCGGTGTTAACCTGTGTTAGTGGCAGCTCTAAAACTATTCGATAAATTTTTAGGGTTCCGCACCGAAAAACGACAACCTTACGGCGAAACTCGGTTGTCTACCGCCTGTCCCGCTGTCGTACTGTCGCAGGTTATACCTCCTAAGCAGTTTAATTCATCGATTTGAAGTTTGGACAGCAACTAGAATGAGATATTCTGAAGATAGCCTCCAAACCATTTTTGATCAAATATTTTGTCGAGAATTTGAAAGGGTCAAAATTTGTAATCTCGAAAAAAACTTTGTGCTGACCAGTGGAATATCTTTTGAAGAGACTTATTTCAAGGATTGAAAAAACATATAAAAGTATTTTTTTCGTTGAATATTTTCAACGATGTTCATCAAAATTTTCGTTTTTTATTCTGCCATCCGTTTTTGAAGCTACTGCATCGAAAATGTTCAAATAATCCCAACACATAAAGGCGTATAGGAAGTTCGACGAAAAATGATATCGATGTAGAAATCGTTTCTGGTTCTTGAGATATATGAGATTTAATGAAAATATCTAGTTTCTAGCGGCAGTGTCAACGGTAAATAACTTCACTTAAGGGACAACACCACTGTAACGGCTTCAAAAAATCGATTTTTTGAAAACCATTTTAAACAATCTAAAATACTTTTAAGATTGAAATGCCGTTGGACCCAGGTCGAAAAAATTATTATTTTCGTAGATATTGAATATTTTGTGGAGCGGTGCAGCGGTCCGCGACGCTCGGGGTCCCGCGCAGCTGAGCGCCTTAGGGTCGCCAGGTATTCTTCCCGCCTTTCTCAGGTACTCTTTTGGCTCCCGTCACAAAAACCGGCTATTGTTAGCCGGTTAACTATTGTTATAAATATAGTTTCGAAAAATAGCACAAGGTGGCGATAATTGAAAAATTTCCATGGCAGGTATAGGGATAGCGTCATAGCGTCAGTTTGCGGATAGAAGCGACGCTATTCGTGTCTAATCGCTCCGAATCGTTTCGTTTGTGAATATCAAACGCTCCAAATTATTATTTTCAAGTTGAAATGGAGGATAAAAAAGTGTATTCGGGGAAAAAGGGAACAAAACGGAGCTATGTGACGAGGAGTCGATCGAAAATTTCGAATCGAAAACCTCCGAACCGTCATAGCTCCGAAAACAGTTCTGCAGAGCATGTGAGCACGTCGGCGAAAAAGTTAAAATCATCGGACGATTTAGAGGTCGGTGTTACTAACGATTTCAGTTATCGTATAGTACAACTTTTCACTGCATTGAACATTATATTCACGTTAGTGAAATGTAAAGTGTGTGATCGTGACATAAAATTCACCGAAAAAAGTTTGCGCGGACTCGGGTTCAAAATCGAGGTCGATTGCGGCCATTGTGAAAAAGTGTTAATCAATTCGTGTCCTATTATTGACAATGCATACGAAATAAATCGTCGGATCGTATTCAGTATGCGTCTTCTTGGCGTCGGTTTGAATGGCCTGATGAAATTTTGTGCATTCATGGACCTACCGCGCCCCATATTTCAGTGTTTTTACGATCGAATCATAAATTCGATTTTGATTGCCACTAAAGCGGTGAGCGCAATGAGCCAAAAAAAGGCTGCACTTGAGGAGCAGACAATTTCGTTGGAAAATGGGGTAGCGGACGGAATTATCGTTTCAGGCGACGGATCGTGGCGAAAGCGCGGTTTCAGTTCGCTTTTCGGTATAACATCGCTAATCGGCTGGTACACTAAAAAAGTGATTGACGTTATGGTTAAATCGAAATACTGCAAAGCTTGCGAGCATTGGGAAAAAAAAGAAAACACCGCGGAGTACTGGGAATGGAAAGCTACCCATGACGATGAGTGCCAGGCGAACCATAGCGGCTCCTCCGGAAAAATAGAAGTCGACGCAGCTATCGAAATGTTTCAACGGTCTGAAGAGCTCTATGTCACAAAATATAAATATTATATTGGTGACGGCGATTCTAAAACGTATCTGGGCATATCGAATAGCGATCCATACGACGGTTTCGAGATTAAAAAAAAACAGTGCATCGATCATGTCCAAAAACGTATGGGGACGCGCCTCCGCGAAATCGTGAAAAAAGAGGACTGTCTGGCAGAGGAAAGCTCACCGGAAAATTGATTGACGAGTTGAGCACATATTACGGCTTGGCTATTCGGAGGAACAGCGATGATGTTGACAAAATGAGGAAGGCAATTTGGGCAACTATCAAACATAAAATGTCCACAGACAGTGAGCCACAACATGACGATTGCCCGGAAGGAGCCGAGTCGTGGTGTTCGTGGCAGCGCGCGGTCGCAAATGGTGATATTTCTAAATATCGCCATAAACCGCCTCTTCCTCAGGAAATATCGGAGGCAATTCAGCCAATCTTCGAAAATTTGAGCAGGGACGATTTGCTGCAGCGTTGTTTGGGCGGCTATACGCAAAACAATAACGAAAGTTACAGTAAATCAGTTTGGACAATAGCCCCCAAGTGCCAGTCCGGAAGCAAAAGAATCATTGATATTGCAACTGATATCGCGGTATTAGTATTCAATGATGGCCTGAGAAGTCTCATGGAAGTACTGGAGACGTTGCGGATAACCATCGGCCCAAACTGTTTCAACTTTTGCGTTGAGACCGACGCAGCGCGGATCCAGCTCGCGGAGCGCTCGCTCACAGACGCTGCAAAAGAAGCGAGAAAAGCCTTAACAAGTTCGAGGAAAGAATCAGGAGAGAACGATTTGCTTTTTGTAGGCCAGCTATATGGTGCCGGCATCGCTGATTGAAGGTAAATAATTTTTTTTTCAATTTATAGCATAAATTAACAAACCTAAAACTTTGAACGCGTTTTTCTCAAAACCACTTTTTTGAGTGCGGCATGCAGCAGAACTCGAGCAACTATCCGATCGACTTCAAATTTTTACTGTATCAATAAAGGTAGATTATCTAGAGAAGTACATAGGATTTTTTTCGATATCTCAACAATTATAAAAGTTATAGCCTGTTTTCGACGAGAAATTTTGCTCAAAAATCATTCTTTAATTTCAAAGGCGTGCCTATTTTTTTAAAAACAATATTTTGCCAAATCCCTATGTACTTCTCTTCAAAATATCATATTATGAACGAAAACACTCGGTATTTTTTTTCAAATCGACCTCGAAGAGAGTTCTGCTGCGTGCCGCGAACCACTGCGGAGATGACAGCACCTGACGTGAGAGCTTCCCCAGCGCCACCATGTGGCGTGAAAAATGTGAAAAAAATGTTTTTTGATACATTAATAAACAAGGATCAAAACCCAAAAAAATTTTTCGAATATCTCTTTTTTTCCCACAAAAAAAAATTCTCGAAAAATGTGAAAAAAACAGAGGGTCACAGTCGTGTTGTCCCTTAAGGAAATGGTACAAACACCCTCAATGTATAAAGCTTCAGTTGATACTTGACCGGCTTTATTTAAATACTCCTCCTTACATTGGTAATAAATTGTCTATCCATTATATTAAAAAGACAAAAGGTGTGTTAACAAGAATTTATTTATTAACGTGCCATGAAAACTAAAGTAATGGAGAAACAAGAAGGCATTAGTCTTTCCCGTATGCATTTCTAATACGCCATTTGAATCAGTAAAACATCTCCCACAGAATATGGCCATCAAACCATCCTCCTATCAGAATATTCCGTTCGAATCCATCCTCTCTCCCAGTAAGTATATTATAATATTATGGTCTATTCTAAGTAATTTTTTTGGCTTTGTTTGCGTTCTTAACCATGCTCGATTCGTCTCGTAGAAATCTTTGGTATTTGTTGACTATATACTATGTACTCAGCGGGACTTTTCCCCACCGTTTTATGAACTGTTGAATTTATTGCTAGCTGAACTTTTCCTAATTCGTTTTGCCATTGCTTTCCTTGAGCTGTGCTTATGGACAACATATTCCTCATTGTTCACATAACTCTTTCGACCTGACTGTTAGCTCTCGGTGTTCCCAAAGTCATTTAATAAATCGGAATATTCGTTTCGTTGCAGAATTTTTCAAATCGTGCATTCGTAAACCCTGCACCGTGGTCACAAACAATTCGTTTTGATACTATTACGTCCTGACTTACGACTATCTCATCTCGGTCAAAGAGAGCACCCTCCCCCTTTACACGTTTTCGAGATAAGTCGATGACCGCCAGGGAGTTGCCCTGTTTCGAGCCTAACCTTGCGGAAAATTACTCGGGAATGGGCGGAGAGCGCAACCTTGAAAGTGGGTAGGGGAAGATAAGAATTTTCTAAGGTATGTTAACATTTCGCGAATTTTAAGAAAAATAACAGGACGTGAAACCAAAATTATTATGACAAATTTTATTGATCGTTTATGGATAAGATTTTATGGGCGTACCAAAAGCAAGGGCGACGCTTAGGGAATGAGCGCACGTTGAGGTCATGTATGACTATGAAAATGATTGCCGCTGTGATCGAGATTGTTATGCAAAAATACAATAAAACTGATGGGACGTTATGAATCTCCATTGATAATTGGATTCTATTATTCGCGCAGGCATGAATTTAGAGGACCTTAATACGGGAGAATATACACAGATGGATGGTTTCAAGGGAGACTCTCCCGTAGATGCTCCATACACATTTATAAAGCCATTAGAACAATGGCAACCAATAGAAGTATCACTATTGCCACAAGGGCAATTCAAACTTGAACTTCCTCCATATTGACTATAGACGGCTGAAGTAATTCAATAATAAAAAGAAAAAATGGAGATTCGATTAATTCACCCTCAAATCATCGCGGAAACCGAAATGAAACGAAATTAATCTCGAGGCTGAGTAAAGTTAAACGCGAGGGGTATTTCTCAGACACCGTATGGCTTCGGGGTGCATGCTCGGCGCATGAGAGCAACTAATGAGTGACAAATGTGGAAAAACACGTCGATAATTCACAAACGATAGAACATGAACGGAGCATTGGAAATTAACGAATTAAATTAAACACGAATATCACGCGCGAATGGAAAACCACTACAAGAAAAAGAACGTTGACTGTAAATTAAATGTATAACATCTCAAAAACATCCGCAAGGACCTTTTCATTGCGAACAATAAATTTGCTCACGGGAGAGGTTGTCATCTGGGAAACGAGACGATGCGACATGGCGCAGGTTAAAACAAATAAATTGCAAAAAACCATTTTCGTACTTAATCGTGCGATGAAACAAAATGCAAGCAAAATTGATGTAATGAAAGTCAAAACAACTGATGGGAAGATGCAATGACAGGAACCAACGGAAACCCTCTGATCCTCCTGGTGATCGCTGATAATTGATGCTGAATGTCCGCAAGATGGAGCGATTACTGAATGAGAATTGTTTTCTTCTTTCACCAAAGAGAAATGAAGAGAAAAAAGCTGACATTGGTATTAAAACACGTTTCCGCTTCACAAATTTTTATTGTCCATTAACACAAAACCGTCACGTCACAGATTTTAGTCTTCTCGTTCAAATAAGGAATGAATACAAATACAATTGCACAGAAGGCAAAAAAAATCAAATAAAATTAAACGGCGCTGAACTCTTGAACAAAAAAAACTGGAAACTCTACTCTCTACTGCAAAACTCGGACTCGAACTTCAAACGACTGCAACTCAACGCAAAACGACTCCAAAAAAAAACTGAACTCTACGCAACTGCCTGATTTGGCCTATGATGCGTCATTGTATAGACTTCGTTAGACTGCTTTGCTTCGGTGGTAGGATAGTGCGCCCTCCGGCTTTTAAGACGCAATGGGTCTCTCCCTCCACCTCCACCTCGCATTCGTGGTTTCGTGTCTCTTTCAGTGGATGTTTATAACCAATCGAAAACATTGATTTCATCAGAGGTTCTCGGAAAAGTTTGTTGAATTTATAACAGCGTCGAAGGTTCGGGTGACCATTTGAAGTCTTTCTTCAATCGAAGGTTCTTTGTTCATTGTTCAACCACCACCCTGATTTAATATCCACGTGCGAGACTCATCCACGCCATTTGTAGCTGTCATTGTTTCCATCTCCGTCTTGAATGTCCCACTCTGAAGATCATACTAACAAACTGAGCTCCCCTTAAGCAACCGTTACATGTGCAATCTTGAATAAAACTCAAGTCGAAGGCTCGAATAAATAAAACAAAATGACAAAAGAAATATAATCTCAGAAGGAGAATATATATAACTCTAGATAAAAGTGCGTATTGAATAAACAAATTGACCAATCGGAGCACATGCGAATTGTCACATTACGATCTAATAATTTCGCTCGAAAACATACTACACAATATTTATCTATATTACCTCTAACGACCTGACCCAGGTATCATGCTCATGCTTTGACTCTACATTACTGAAGATCTCTCTATGTTACGCTACATGATATACGGAAGGTGCATTCATCAGCCCAAATGGCATTGTCAAATATTCCTAATGTCCATCAGGTATAATAAACGCGAGTTCCTCTATCGAATTTGCCTCTACAGGTATTTGATGGACTCCAGCTACCATGTCTAATGGTGAGAAATATTGCGCTCCACATAAACGATCTAATTGATCTTGAATCAATGGCAACGGATAACGATCTACTACTGTGTTGGAATTTAATTCTCGAAAGTCTACAAAGAATCTATCAGAGCCATCCTTTTTTTTACCAAAATGATTGAACTAGAAAATGGCTTTTTACTTTCCCGAATGATTTCTGCCTCGAGTATTTTTTCAACCAAACCTCATACAGTTTCCCGTTCTCACACAACCGAATCACAATCGAGAACATTGACATCGATCTCTAACAAGGAAAGTACTCGAGGTATCCCCCTCCGATTTTGTTGAAACTCAAGTATGTTATAGAGCATTAAAAACTAAGTGACACGTATTTTTTGAAGTGAAACTTCTTATGGCTCGGTAGCTGCCGTCGGGGGTAAATGAGAATTACAATGTGACGGAGCGTAAGAAAAAAGGGGAAGCGACGGGAGAGTAATGGGCGAGACCGAGCGGTGAGAAGTATCGTTCCGTTTGCCACGGCTTGGCTGCACGCATAGGAGAGCTCCGTAACTGTTAGTTGCCCTTCGGTTTCTCGCCTGTTAGAGACGCGTCCACGGGCGACTGAGGGGAGACGGCAGCGCATCTGACACGTGCTCCAGTGTTGCAGTGAAAAACAGAAGTGATAAATATGGAAAGTGAACAGAAAAAGAAAAATCGTAACGCAGAAAGTGGAACGGGTAGCAAACGTGGGCGTGAAAAGGATACACTGCATGTGGAGAACTCACCTGTGCCAAAACGAGGACGGAGGCCAGCGAAGACTCCTAAAAATGCAGCCCAATACATGAGGGAATACCGATTGAAAAAAAGGAGTAAATCCTGTTAATCAACAGATGGTTGAATCAAATAATTCTGCCTCGAGTACAATCAGCGTGAGCAACATTGTGTCAAAACAGATGCCTAAAAGCAGTGCGCAACGAACGAGAGAATTTCGACAACGAAAGGAAAGAGGTTAGGATTTTGTTTAGAATGATTATTGACACTTTTCTCTGTATTAATGTTCGTGGGATATATTTCATTCGATTTATCTTTTGTTATTAATGCAATATTCCTCAAATTTTTTTCTGTAGAAAGAGGAAATTCACCGACCAATACAGAAGCGCTGAAATCCCCTAATGTCATATTGACCGAAGGACAATACGATGAAGAGCTACGTGTCGAGCCTACAATAGAACACCATCCACAGAACGTACAACTCATTATGATTGCAGCTATATATATATCACCGAATAAAAAAATTGAAGACATCACTGAATTCATTCACGAGACATTGTTACCATACACACAAAGAGGCGCTGCAATACTCAACAAAAATTGGGGCGAACTTCCAATGCTACTTACTGGCGATTTTAATGTAAATTTCGCAAAAACAGAGGCCCAACCGTTGATTGATGTTCTGAAAGATACATTTGAATTAACTATGAACAGTGATAGAGCTCGCTCGACAACGAGAGGTGGCACAACAATTGACGCTGTATTCTGCAGGAATCTGGAAAAATTAACTTCGACTACCTACGTATCTTACTTTAGTTATCATAAACCTATCATATCTATTTTGGGTGTAGAATAAAACGAACTGAATGGATACTTTGTCTGTGCCATATTTTCTTAACCAATAGTCGAATTTATCCCCATCCTCTCGTACCAAAACTTTGTCAGTTGAGTCATAGCTTTTCAGAAGTTTCGCTTCTACTGCGTGACGACTCACGCTCATTTTTTTTTATCGGCGGAAAAACGGTTTCAAGGGGTGAAACCACCCCCTAAAGTTACACATGTCAAGGGGCGATTTTGCAGTTTAACATAGAAGCAGTTCATCGATTATGATAAAACAAAGATTAAAGTGTTTCTTGTGCGAAAAAATGAAGAACCCACCATAATTATAATGAAAAAAAAAACAATATTTTAAGGGGTTGAAACATCCTCGAACATCCACTTATTGCACCCTACATTGAAAACTTGCGAATCGATTGGAATGAAAATTATGCTATTGTGTAGCGAAAATAAAATTAGAGTTGACGTGTTTTTGTATTGGTGCGAGAAAATTTTTTGAACGGGGTAAACTCCCCTTATTTGAGTTTTTATATTCCAGGTGTCTCCTTGTCATACCAAATGTGCTTGCCGATACGAACTCTTCTCATTAAGCTAAAATTAATGTTTTACCATTTTTTTGTTATTTTAAGGGGTAGAAACACCCTCGAACATCTACGTCTTGCAGCCTACATTGAAAACTTGCGAATCGATTTTAATGAAAATTATGCCATTGTATAGTGGAAATAAAATTAAAGTCGACGTGTTTTTCTATTTGTGCGAGAAAACAGTTTTAAGGGGGCACGCTACTCCTATTTGAGTTTTTACATTCCAGGTGTCTCCTTGCCATTCCAAATGTGTTTTCCGATACGCACTTTTCTCCTTAAGCTAAAATTAATGATTCACGGTTTTTTAAATATTAGTACGAATACTTAAGGGCGTGGACCACCCTTTGTAACCCCTTTTTTAATCGATATTCAAAAGTTTCCGAACCACTGCCAAGAAATTTTATGATGGTACGATTTTCGTATTTACATAAACTTACGCATCTACGAGAAGCATAATTAAAAGGGATTATACTATACATCATTCGCTCACACATCCTTTTTTTATATAATTTTCCTCACTTTTTTACGTATCACTGTAGGAGTATTTTTTTATAATTAGCATAAACACGGTGTTTATATATTATTAAATGATATAACGCGTAATAAAGTGATAGGTTCTAATGGAGGGACACATTTTTCTGTGTAGATTTTCAGTTAGGTGTTACTTTAACCTAAAACAGATGTGCTAGATTCTTTGATACGGGAACCTTAATAGTATATTTCAAGTGAATCGGTTGCTTCTTTCGAAAGGATCATATATGTACGAAGGGGGGCCCAAAAAAACGGGAATTGCGCTGCGGCGGGGAGGGAGAGTGGGGGAACCCATTGCTCGACCAGGTGTCCGTTGGGGACACATCTCCTGAGTTAGGGTGCGAAGTTCTGTCGCCGTGAGTGCATCGGTTCGCCTGTGGGAATTTTTGTAGTGAAACAACCTTTTCCATTTCGGCGAAAACGTGATGGCCGACTGTCGAGAGCAACGCGCGGATGTGAAATTTTGTTTCCTATTGGGGAAATCTGCTGCGGAAACTACTGTAATGCTTAAGACTGCTTATGGAGATGCTGCCCTAAGTAAAACCAGAGTCTACGAGTGGTTTTCACGTTTTTAAAATGGAGAAATGTCAATTGAAGGCCAACCCCGTTCAGGACGCCCCTCAACGTCAAGAAGTGACGAAAACGTCAACAAAATCAATGCTCTCATTCATGAAGACCGTCGCCGAACCATTGATCAATTCTGTGAGATGTCTGGGATATCATGGAGTTCAATTCAGAGGATTTTATCCTCTTATCGTCAAAAGGGCTCGTATAAGCGCTTTTGACGTACACACTTTATTTACATAGTAAGATTACTCTGACACACGCCATCATCATCTTTTGTATACAATCTATGTTTGTTATCTATTGTCCGTTATTATCAACTTTTATTCACAATCATGGTTCATAGACTGAACAAAAATGGTGGTCATCGAAAAAATGCTTCAAGCATAATGATTTTTTACACCACGCTCATTTAATAACAGCTACGTTATTACAACCAGATATTTCACAATATGTTTTAGAACCACCATATCCAAATTCGACGCGGTTTGTAAAATATCCTGGTCTTTCAGCTACATAATTGCATTTAAACCACGAATATTTGAAAAGATTCTTATACATCGGATTTGAAAGTTAATTATGTGTGAGAGATTGGAGTTTGATTATTTTATTTCGTAAATGTAAATTTATATCAGACTTTAATAAAATAACACTATCAGCAAAATGTCGCACGAAATTTTTCCATGCCCGGAAGCCGTACACATCGAGTGGTTGAATTCTTCCAGTAGTACCTTTTGGTATAATCATTGGGATGATAATTTTGTCATGAAGTGCTGCTTCACGAATCACTTATGGACAGTCTTTACCGACATTAGGGAATTATTACGTCCTGACTTACGACTTTCTCATCTCGGTCAAGGAGAGCAGCTCCCCCTTTACACGTTTTAGAGAAGCCGATGACAGTCAGGGAGATGCCCTATTTCGAGCCTAACCTTGCGGAAAATTGCTCGGGGATGGGCGGAGAGTGCAAATTTGTAATTGGGTAGGGGAAGGTAAACATTTTCTATGGTATGTTAACATTTCGCGAACTCTAAGAAAAATACCAGATCGTTAACCAAGATTATTAAGACAAATTTTAATGATAAGATTTTCTACGCGGATTCGGTTGACGCGGGCGTAGGTGGTAGGACAATATATAAAAGGGCAAATTAATAGACCGTAATAACGTGCTCTAACACGTTGGCCTATTTTATTAGATTTAATTTGGACGTTCGCCTACCCAGAGCAAGGACGACGGTTAGGGGATGATCAAACCTTGAGGTCATGTACGATTATAAAAATGATTGCCGCTGTGATCGAGATTGTTATCCAAAAATACAATAAAACTGATGAGACGTTATAAACCTCCATTGATAAATCGAATTCTATTATTCGTGCAGGGATGAATTTAGAGGACCTTAATAAGGGAGAAAATGAACAGACGGACGATTTCCAGGGAGACTCTCCCGTCGATGCTCCATACACATTAATAAAGCCATTAGAACAATGGCAACTAATAGAATTATCACTATTACCACAAGGGCAATTCGAACTTGAACTTCCTCCATATCGACTATAAACGGCTGTAGTCATTCAATAATAATAAAAAAAAGAAATAATGGAAATTCAATTAATTGGCCCTCAAATCATCACGGAAACCAAAATAACGCCAAACTCGAACTGCAAGACTTGGACTCAACTTACAAACTCGACTCCCAAAACGACTGACTCTCGAAAAAAAACGAACTGCCTGATTTGGCCTATGACCCATCATTATATTGATTTCGTTAGACTGCTTAGCTTCGGTGGTGGGACATTACGCCCTCCGTCTTCTAAGACGCAATGGGTTTCTCCCTCCACCACCACCTCGCACTCATGATGGCTGTGTGACTCTATATAATTAAAATTATCTTGAAATTCAACTTACATCTACCCTTAACTTTATTTCACATCATTCCTACATTGCTTACGATAATTAATTTGCAAGTTAAATTGCAATAAACCCCGCTCTCTTGTTTTGCTCATAGTCTTTTAACAAAAGTCATTCCATCTCTTTCATACTCACACATCTCCACATCCTCTGCTCTCATTCTAACATCCATACTCTTAACACAACTATTGGTATCTCTCTCATACTCATGATCCGGACTATCTCTCCTTCTCTCTCGTTATACCCCTCATTTCGAAGGCGCTGTGTGGGTCACTACGTCTTTACGCATAGCCTGACCCCTCCTGCACTATTTCCTACTCTCATACCATACTCTCGTTCACTCTACATATGATCTCTCTGTCTCACACTCATTCTCTGCATACTCGTACATCTCTCTTCGTCACAATTTTCCCTTTTTTGGTCCTCGCGGAGTCGTTCGCTTTCTTTCTTATTTCACTTCTCTCTCTCTCGCTATTCTTTTCTCCTTCCATTTCTTGCAATTACGTATCAAAGTTAATATTTTTAAATGCAAATTTTTAATCAGTCAGTGTTTAAGGGTTTATTAAAATACATGCATCTTTTATTTATCTGTTAACATTGTAACTCTTTCTAAAATGTGGATTATTCTCGTTTTATCATGCGTAATTACTTTAATTGAATGGAAAAAATTTATGATGATTCTGTTTAAAAGGAAAATTGAAAGTAGTGTCATCATTTTTACGCGTTCTCTTTAAATTCATTCGCAATCATCATTCATCCCTTTTTTATGCAAAATTTAAATGCAATCTTTTATTTCGACACAGACACACACGCACACATTCTGCCAACATTAATAATTATAAACTATATTCATTACGTTATGGTTTTTCTGAAAATTCTCACGAGCAATAATCGGTCATTCAATTCCTGCAATTTAATTTCTTCATGTTTCCGCTGGTAAAGAAATAGCTCATTGCAGAGGGCACATTCGTTCGTTATATCGTCCCTCTCTCTCTCCATTTTTATGACGAGGCTATATGTCCCTCGACGTTGGTGGGTCTTGTATCGCTGTCTCTAGACATCGGAGGCTAGCTATTACCATATGCAGTGTAGGTGGGAAAGAGATCGTGTTATCCCGTGGTGACTCGTGCTACGAAGACCGCCATGGGCACAAGGGTAGTTATATTGCTATTCTGGTCTCAGAGACAAAGCTGTACAGCCTGTGTCGTCACTCCAATCGAACTTTATGCCATGTGAAACTTTTATAAATATTCCCACAGTCGTGGTTTCGTGTTCCGGGTCTGGATACCGTCATTCTTTCAGCGGATGTTTATAACCAGTCGATAACTGTGATTTCTCCAGGGGTTCTTGGAAAAGATTGTTGAATTTATAACAGCGTCGAAGGTTCGGGTGACCATTTGAATTCTTTCTCCAACGAAGGGTCTTGCTCATTGTTCAACCACCACCCTCATTTATCGACCACGTGCGAGACTCATGCACGTTATCTTTAGCCGTTATGGTTTATATCTCTGCCTTGAATGTTCCACTCTGAAGATCGTATTAACAAACTGAGCTCCCCTTAAAAAATCGTCACATATGCAATCCTGAATAAACTAACGTTGAAGGCTCGAATAAATAATCAAATGTCAAAAGAAATATAGTCTCAGAAGGAGAATATATATACCTCCAAATAAAGTGAATAACGAATAAACAAATTGACCAATCGGAGCTCACGCGAATTCCCACATTAGGATCTAATAATTTCGCTCGCAAATATACAACGCAATATTTATCTCTATTACCTATGACGACCTGACCCGGGTATCATGCTTATGCTTTGACTCTACATTACTGTTACAATACATTTTCACTCGCGCAATTTCGGGAAATATAGTCATATAGTTGTATTGTCCAGAAAAAGGAAACACTGTTCTTTTCATTTGTAAAGAAATGCGCGCCTTTTATCACACTCGGGTGTATTAGTGTACACGCACTGTAGTGTCTGTGAGGGTATCGATGAGTCAGTGGCCTGGTAGTAGCGCCACGCGCGCATGAATATTTCGACGCATGGGTCTCACGCTGTGGCACAAAGGCCCACCAACGTTTAGAGTAACCCTATGCTATCTTCACGGTTTTCTCGCTAGCTCGATCGATGTTTTCCTCTTGACGTTGATGATAAAAATATTGTTATTTTTCACCTTTGATATTGCTGGCGCCGTTGTGTCGCCGGCTACAGTTTTACGTTGGTACGTGGCCGTGTTGGTGTGGGTGACTTGATGCAGACTCGCACTAGAATTAGTGTCGAGAGGAGAGCAAAAATTATGTTCCTCTCTCATGACTGTTCCATTCAGTATCCGAAAATTGCCTTATACTGACAATTTCGAACCGTTGCAAAATTCCCGAAAGCCGCAGGACGTAACAGAAGAATACCTTTTCCAGCCATGCTTTGAAATCTCCTGTTGACGTAAACATATTTTCAATTATACAAAAAATCCGTACATGATATAATAATCAAGTGTCTTGACGTAATGCAATCGATATCAAAATAAGTTTCACAAAAAGCTGCCAGTACGACGTTTTCCGGCCTAAATAATTCTTTTTTTACTATCGGACCAAATTCATCTTTTGCTTCCTTTAAAACAATAAAAAGCGGAGAAAGTAATTTTCCATCAGCACTTATTGTAGGCTGAATCGTGTAACTATGGGTTATTGAAGAAACTGATTGTACTACACATTCGACTTTCTTTGACCCTTCAATTGCTAAAGTTCGTCCCGAGTGAATTTCAAGTTGAAAACCACTTTGATCTGAATTATATATATTTTCTGCTCCATATGTTCAGATATAGGGTTTAACCTTATTTACAAAATGTTCCCCTGTTGGTCGTAAAACCGCTTCTTCTACAGTTTTCTGCGATACAAATTTAGTAATTTTTCTAGATGTGATACGGTGTAATTTCTTGAATTTCGAGGGCCAAGTACGAGAAGCTTTGAACCGTATATTATCGTGGCCTATCTCTTTTTGAGCTTGAATAGCCCACTTTTGTATATTAATATCATGTATGATTACACCCGCCTCTATAGCGGTTTTCATATTTTTCAATACATACTCGGACATCCGTGCGAGTTTCTCTTTATAAGTGCCGCCTTTGCTCAACTGATGTGCCTAGCGTCTCAATTGTCGTATTGATTTAACCTGTTTGTATTTTTGTTTAATGGTTTCAACACTATAATTTTTTTTTTACCCGATCTCCAGTATTCCACCGCTTTTCGTTTATAGTCATAACTTAATTCACCATCACTGGAACACTTATCGGTATCCTATTCGGTAATATCTGTTTCCCAAATGGTATCTTCAACGGGCTCCGCTTCGGGTTCCTTAAATTTTGTTTGGAAATCGAGTGTATTTTCCTGCATCATTTCAACTCTATTGTCTTCCATAGAGTCGATTAAAATTTGTGCAAGATGTCCCGTCAGCTCCATTTCCGCATTATTCACTGCAGTTTCTGCTATGTTCATAATTTCAAATGTAGCCAGCAGAAGTTTAATAACGTTAATCGGATTCACTTTCATTGTCAACGATTATAGGTTACACAAAAAAATTTTAAACGATGCTCGGAGAATGAGGTGTAGAGTCCGAGTCCGAACGTAAGTGCGAAAATACGAATTGACGGCATCTTTTATAGACGCCGTCAATTCGTGTCCATTATCCAACTTTTAATGCATCCAAAAAAACGAGAGATATCGCGCACTAACAGAAGAAGATGATGATTTCATCAGTGCAAAAAACACTTCATGGTATGCTAATGACTTTGTTTTCCACGGATACGCCCACGCCTACGCTCTGGCTCGCCTCCCACGGGATTTACTGATGAGCATTGCCCGTGACATTCACGTGGTGTCACCGAACAGCAAAGTTTAGCAACAAATTTAGGTGGTAAGACGACATAGTACTGAAGTTGTAAATTCCTCAATTAGGGATAATGATACGAAGGGACAATCGAAAGTGTATTTTGACGGTCAGGCATATAACTACACTGGTAATATTGAAAATATGCTCCTGCAGCAACGTATGGAAAAGCAAGGAAAATGTTATAAAAAACGGATGTGTTAGTGAATGGAGTATACTATAATCCCTCTTAATTATGCTTCTCGTAAATGCGTAAGTTTATCTGAATACGAGAATCATACCATCATAAAATTTCTTCGCAGTGGTTCGGAAATTTTTTAATAACTATTAAAAAAGAGGTTGCAAAGGGTGCCCCGTTATCTATACGTACTATTTAAAAAAAAACGGTGAATCATTAATTTTAGCTTGATGAAGAGAGTTCTTATCGGCAAACACATTTGCAATGACAAGGAGACAACTGGAATGTAAAAACTCAAATAGGGGTAGCTTGCCTCCTTCAAACTGTTTTCTTGCACAAATTGAAAAATACGTGAACTATAGTTTTATTTCCGGTATAAAACAGTATGATTTTCATTCCAATCGATTCGCAAGTTTTCAATGTATGGTCTAAGACGTAGATGGTCAAGGAAGTTTCTACCCCTTAAAATAACAGAAAAATGATGAAACACTAATTTTCGCTTAATGAGAAAAGTTCGTATCGGCAAACACATTTGGAATGACAAGGAGACACATGGAATGAACAAAATCAAATAGGGGTAGCTTACCCCCTTAAAAAAATCTTCTTGTACAAACACAAAAACACGTCAACTTCAATTTTATTTCCGCTATACAACGGCATAATTTTCATTCCATTCGATTCGCAAGTTTTTAATGTAGGGTGCAAAAAGTGGATGTTCGAGGGTGTTTCAACACCTTAAAATATATTTTTTTTCATTATCTGGTGGGTTCTTCTTTTTTTCGCACAAGAAACATTTCAATCTTTGTTTCGTCAAAATCGATGCACTGCTTCTATGCGAAATTGCAAAATCGCCCCTTGACATGTGTAACTTTAGGGGGTGGTTTCACCCCTTGAAACCGTTTTTCCGCCGATAAAAAAATACGTGTCGCTTAGTTTGTAATGCTGTATAAGAGAATTGAGTTTCACTGAAATCGAAGGGGGACAATCTAGTCAATTTCGAAAATTTAATCGTAAGTCCGTCTAATTTGACTGAAACTTTCGATAACCCAAAAGCAAGTGTGTAGACAAATTTCCGTGTGGTACTACATATAAGTCGATTTCAACATTTATCCCATCAAGATCGACCCATACAGAGATGAGCTCACAGCAATCAACGTATCCATTTCCGATACCTCTCAATCGCATAGAGACGTATTGTCTCCTACTGGGCAATCTTTTTACCAATGTCTCTCCGATAAAGGAACAATCCGAACCAGAATCAAAGGTAAATGTCAACACCTTGCATTCAGCCCCCTTCAAAGTACCTTCAGTAGAGGTCGAGTTACAACGCTTCACAATCTTCTCCTCTTTCTTTGGAAAGTTAGAGGAGCTATCACCCTCCTCTTCGCAGTTGTAACTAGTCACAGCCTTCTTCGAATACGAGCCTTTATCGTCCCGCGACTGGCTGCTATGTGACTTCGAAGATGGTCTACAATCAGCCTTACGATGTCCTTTCTTTCCGCAATTGTAGCACTCGATGTTCGAACGGTGCGACTTTCCATCTCGCGGCGTCGAAGTCTTAGTATGTGGACCAGGAGCTTCGAAGAATGCACGCGATCGATGGTGAGCGGTCCTTTTTGTATGGAGGTACGACATTGCTTCTTGCAAATTGCGAGGCGATTCGCATACAAATATGTTTCGCACGCATCGGTTATTGAACGAGTATGATGACCCGGCCAGTTGGGTTGCGGTTTCGTTCTCCGATTTCCGTTCCGTCAGCCACGCTTTTATCTTCCTGCCCCTCTTCATGAAATTCTCGAGTCTCGGCGTCGTCAGTAGTAATAGTATGAGAGTTCTGGCTCAAGGGATCTGCACCGACATTTACCGACACTTTTTAGCTCAGACACAAACCACTTAGCCGAGACACAAGCTCGGATCATTTTCTACATTATGAACCCTCGGCGGTTATTTACTTCTTCATCAACATTTCCTTCTTTGTCGACATTTCTTTCTTTATCGACATTTTTAACTGTATAAGGCGCCTTCACCAAGCTCAAGGGATCTGCACTGACACTTTTTAGCTCAGACATAAACCACTTAGCCGAGGCAAACCAGTGTTACGTCAAAGATTGAGTTTTTGCGAACTATTAATTCTTCTTGACGAACGTCACGTTTGAATTCGACTAAGACTCTCTAGTCAAGGGGAAACGCCCTTCAACCACGCCTGGAAACAGTCTCAAACGCGAACTGCCTTTTTGAGTCTAACCTTTCGGAAAATTACTCGGGATAGGCCCTGAGGAATGCTAACGTTGCAAATGTATTAGGGGTTTCACCTAAAATCGAACTGATTGTTGGATAGTGATTGCTTTCCACACATGCGCCAAATTTATCGAATACAGAGCGTTGGTTAATTATTGCACCGAATTTGAATTAATTGGGGATAAAATTCAAAATGCTACTTACTTTCGGTTCTCAAGAAATTGGTAGAGTTGAACGATTTGGCCGTAATTGAAACCCGCGACTTCCGGATCCAATGAGGGATGACTCAGGGTTCAGGTTGAAGGTAGAAATGATTTTGAGAACTCCGCGATTTTGTTGAATGATTAGTTCAGGAATACATTCACTTGCGAGGTTTAGATTACAAAAATGAATTCCAATTATATTTAAATGCAGTACAATAATTTGGTTTCGACAGTAAAGTAAACGAAATATAATTTAAATAAAACTGTGTGCACGCATTGACCTCTCTTTTGGAACGTATGACTTGAGATGAAATAATTTAGTTTGAACTCAAACACGAAAAGTACTGAAGAAATTGTTTGAAATCTTGACGCGACTCGAAAAAATTCTAAGTCCGATATTCTCTTTATCGAAGAGACTAACGGAGGTAGATCGATTAGCTTGTTCAATACGAAAATTTTACACGTCTTGTTCTAACGAAAGAAGGGTCAACGTGGACACGGTCCAATGTTACTAGTCGATAATTTGCGGAATAAGTGCTCGCGATCCCTTTTTGGGAGGGTTTATACATCCTTGTTTTACCTCTGAGAGGAGACCGCGGATGAAATCATACGTCCCCCCCATAGAGGGCGATGGGTATCTTAGTCATATTACTTGTGGTGTCTTCGATTCCTCTATATCTGATTGTCACCGTGATCGTCGTAAGCATTTGATGATCGGTCATAAAAGTAAATGTATATTCTTTTAGCTAAAAATCTAATGATAGATTTAGAGGAAAGGCGACACAATTTTGTCACCTGATTTTAACTCGGGAGGATTTAATTTCCACCAGTTACAAATTGTTAAATTTTTTTCAGGTCGTTGGATTATTGGAACGTAGTGTCCTTTATTAAACAACGTGGTGCCATCATATGATCTTTCCATTCTCCTGACATTTAGATATTTTATTAGTTATATCGTTTCTATTTTGGGCTAAATATCACTGCTGATTTGCTCGTAAGTGCTGATGGATTCCTGTATTTTTCCATTATGGCTATAAGGTTATAACATGCATGTTGATTAAATATTTCATTAACCCTAGTGCGTTATTTAAGGGACAACACCACTGTGACGGCTTCAAAAAATCGATTTTTTGAAAACCATTTTAAAAAATCTAAAATACTTTTAAGATTGAAATGCCGTTGGACCCAGGTCGAAAAAATGATTATTATCGTAGATATTGAATATTTTGTGGAGCGGTGCAGCGGTCCGCGACGCTCGGGGTCCCGCGCAGCTGGGCGCCTTAGGGTCGCCAGGTATTCTTCCCGCCTTTCTCAGGTATTCTTTTGGCTCCCTTCACAAAAACCGGCTATTGTTAGCCGGTTAACTATTGTTATAAATATAGTTTCGAAAAATAGCACTAGGTGGCGATAATTGAAAAAATTCCATGGCAGGTATAGGGATATCGTCATAGCGTCAGTTTGCGAATAGAAGCGACGCTATTCGTGTCTAATCGCTCCGAATCGTTTCGTTTGTGAATATCAAACGCTCCAAATTATTATTTTCAAGTTGAAATGGAGGATAAGAAAGTGTCTACGGGGAAAAAGGGAACAAAACGGAGCTATGTGACGAGGAGTCGATCGAAAATTTCGAATCGAAAACCTCCGAACCGTTATAGCTCCGAAAACAGTTCTGCAGAGCATGTGAGCACGTCGGCGAAAAAGTTAAAATCATCGGACGATTTAGAGGTCGGTGTTACTAACCATTTCAGTTATCGTATAGTACAACTTTTCACTGCATTGAACATTATATCCACGTTAGTGAAATGTAAAGTGTGTGATCGTGACATAAAATTCAGCGAAAAAAGTTTGCGCGGACTCGGGTTCAAAATCAAGGTCGATTGCGGCCATTGTGAAAAAGTGTTAATCAATTCGTGTCCTATGATTGACAAAGCATACGAAATAAATCGTCGGATCGTATTCAGTATGCGTCTTTTTGGCGTCGGTTTGAATGGCCTGATGAAATTTTGTGCATTCATGGACCTACCGCGCCCCATATTTCAGTCTTTTTACGATCTAATCATAAATTCGATTTTGATTGCCACTAAAGCGGTGAGCGCAATGAGCCAAAAAAGGCTGCACTTGAGGAGCAGAGAATTTCGTTGGAAAATGGGGTGGCGGACGAAATTATCGTTTCAGGCGATGGATCGTGGCGAAAGCGCGGTTTCAGCTCGCTTTTCGGTATACCATCGCTAATCGGCTGGTACACTAAAAAAGCGATCGACGTTATGGTTAAATCGAAATACTGCAAAGCTTGCGAGCATTGGGAAAAAAAAGAAAACACCGCGGAGTACTGGGAATGGAAAGCTCCCCATGACGATGAGTGCCAGGCGAACCATAGCGGCTCCTCCGGAAAAATGGAAGTCGACGCAGCTATCGAAATGTTTCAACGGTCTGAAGAGCTCTATGGCACAAAATATAAATATTATATTGGTGACGGCGATTCTAAAACGTTTCTGGGCATATCGATCCATACGACGGTTTCGAGATAAAAAAAAAAGAGTGCATCGATCATGTCCAAAAACGTATGGGGACGCGCCTCCGCGAAATCGTGAAAAAAAGGATTGTCTGCAGAGGAAAGCTCACCGGAAAATTGATTGACGAGATGAGCACATATTACGGCTTGGCTATTCGGAGGAACAGCGATGATGTTGACAAAATGAGGAAGGCAATTTGGGCAACTATCAAACATAAAATGTCCACAGACAGTGAGCCACAACATGACGATTGCCCGGAAGGAGCCGAGTCGTGGTGTTCGTGGCAGCGCTCGGTCGCAAATGGTGATATTTCTAAATATCGCCATAAACCGCCTCTTCCTCAGGAAATATTGGAGGCAATACAGCCAATCTTCGAAAATTTGAGTAGGGACGATTTGCTGCAGCGTTGTTTGGGCGGCTATACGCAAAACAATAACGAAAGTTACAATAAATCAATTTGGGCAATAGTCCCCAAGTGCCAGTCCGGAAGCAAAAGAATCATTGATATTGCAACTGATATCGCGGTATTAGTGTTCAATGATGGCCTGAGAAGTATCATGAAAGTACTGGAGACGTTGCGGATAACCTTTGGCCCAAATTGTTTCAACTTTTGCGTTGAGACCGACGCAGCGCGGATCGAGCTCGCGGAGCGCTCGCTCACAGACGCTGCAAAAGAAGCGAGAAAAGCCTTAACAAGTTCGAGGAAAGAATCAGGAGACAACGATTTGCTTCTTAAAGGCCAGCTATATGGTGCCGGCATCGCTGATTGAAGGTCAATAATTTTTTTTTCAATTTATAACATAAATTAACAAACCTAAAACTTTCAACGCGTTTTTCTCAAAACCACTTTTTTGAGTGCGGCATGCAGCAGAACTCGAGTAATTTTTATCCGATCGACTTAAAATTTACTGTATCATTTTTACTGTATCAATAAAGGTAGATTATCTAGAGAAGTACATAGGATTTTTTCGATATCTCAATAATTATAAAAGTTATAGCCTATTTTCGACGAGAAATTTTGCTCAAAAATCATTCTTTAATTTCAAAGGCTAGCCGATTTTTTTTAAAACAATATTTTTCCAAATCCCTATGTACTTCTCTTCAAAATATCATATTATTAACGAAAACAATGGGTATTTTTTTCAGAAAGACGTTGAAGAGAGTTCTGCAGCGTGCCGCGAACCACTGCGGAGATGACAGCACCTGACGCGAGAGCTTCCCCAGCGCCACCGTGCGGCGTGAAAAATATGAAAAAAATGTTTTTTGATACATTAATAAACAAGGAACAAAACCCAAAAAATTTTCTTGAATCTCTTTTTTTTCCCACAAAAAAAAATTCTTGAAGAAGGTGAAAAAAACAGGGGGTCACAGTGGTGTTATCCCTTAATAAATTATACATTAATTATTGAATGTTTGCCTCCGAAAGAAATGGTTATATACGTTATTACATTCGTGTCTTCCATACGGAGCAGTATTAGTATTGAGAGCGTTATGCTTATGCATCTATTTTTCGTGAGTCTTACTCATCGCAATAGGGGCGAAGGGGGGGAATAGGCAGAGACGGCATAAAGGAGTGAGCGAGAAAGAGAGAGAAAGAGGGAGTGAGAAAGAGAGAGAGCCGTTCATCGTCTGCCTTACACCTATGTTGCTGGGGAGAGGGAATTCTTATGCGCAGCCTAGTTGAACTTAAAGAGTTACTCATACGTGAAACATTAGAGTGATTTCCTTGGTTTAGATGTTAACATTCCATTTAGTAGTTTTCGATATTTTCCTGTATTTTATTTGGCTCCATTGTCTTTTTCTTACTATTTCTAATAATTGAGTAATTTATCTAGCAGAGCAAAGACGGAAAATTATTTATAAAAGGGATGAAATTTTTCTGGAGAATAAATTGATAAGGTTTCTGCAGCGAACCACAGCTGTTTTCCTATTTCCAATCCGGTAAATAACTGCATGGAAAAAATGGGAGTGAATTGTCGTCTTGTATGGTCAATATAAAAATTGGCAATAAATGAACTCTGTTACTTGGCAATCCATCGCTCACGAGTGCCTTCCCCCCATATATATATATATATTTATATCTAGGGGGGCTCTGCCCCCCTGTGCGCTTCGCGCGCCAAACACGGCGGCGGCGGCGGCGATATATTTACATAATATAGATATATCTCTCTATATTATATAAATATATCGCCACCGCCGCCGCCGCCGTGTACAAGAGTTGAGGAGAGCGAGCGGGATCGAGTAGGCCGGGTGAGGGGATCGAGCGGGGGCGGGGGAGGCGCGGGTGGGGGGAAGGGGGAGGGTGGGGGTTGGGCGCGAAGCGCGCAGGGGGGCAGAGCCCCCCTAGTATATATATATATATACTTGGGGGGCTCTGCCCCCCTGCGCGCTTCGCGCGCCACCCCCGCCCCCGCTCGATCCCCTCACCCAGCCTACTCGATCCCGCTCGCTCTCCTCAACTCTTGTACACGGCGGCGGCGGCGGCGGCGAAATATTTATATAATATAGAGATATATATATATATTCTCCTATCGAGAATAAACACGTACTTAATATAACTTCCTTTTGCCCCGTGTCTTATTTTCCCTTCCCGAATCGCGCTTCTTCAAATTTGCGGTGATAATATATATATATATATATATATATATACCCGCAAATTTGAAGAATCGCGATTCGGGAAGGGAAAATAAGACACGGGGCAAAAGGAAGTTATATTAAGTACGTGTTTATTCTCGATAGGAGAATCGGCTCTCGGAGCGGAGTCGCAAACAAAAAGAATAACCAAAACAACAAAAAAACTCGCAAAGACGGGGGAATCGCAAACAATGATAATTCTCGGAAAACTCGCAAAGAAACGGGGGAATCGCAAACAAATAATAATTCTCGAAAACTCGCAAAACGGGGGAATTCGCAAGAAAACAAATATAATAATTCTCCAGAAAGATAGTCGTAGAGGGGGGGGGGATTCGCAAAAAACTGATAATTCTCAAATAGGGGAATACTCGCAATGAAACGGGATTCGCAAAAAAACAAATAATAATTCTCGGAAACTCGCAAAACGGGGGAATTCGCCAGAAAAACAAATATAATAATTCTCCAGAAAGATAGTCGCAGAGGGGGGGGGGGGGGGGGGGGGAATTCGCAAAAAAAAAATAATTCTCGAATAAGGGAATACTCGCAAGAAAGGGATTCGCAAAAAAACAATGATAATTCACAAAATAGGGGAATACTCGCAAGCAGGAGATTCGCAAAAAACAAATAGTAATTCTCGGAAACTCGCAAAACGGGGGAATTCGCCAGAAAAACAAATATAATAATTCTCCAGAAAGATAGTCGCAGAGGGGGGGGGGGGGGAATTCGCAAAAAAATAATAATTCTCGAATAAGGGAATACTCGCAAAAAAGGAATTCGCAAAAAAACAATGATAATTCACAAAATAACTTTCCAGCCGATTTTTGGGCGCCAGCTATTCTTTTGGCATAGCTGCCTTTGACTACACGGGGGGAATACAAATCTCGCGGGTAGCTCAGGGTGAAGGTTCGCCGACCGCTATGGCCTCTTACACTGTACCTTCGCTCACGCTGGGAATACACGAAAAAAGGGGGATTGATCATGTGATTTGCCGCGATACCGATGGAAAGGCGGGTGGTGGGGGAAGCGGTGACGCGTTGCGGACTCGATATCCTTTTCGCAAAAATTACAAGGAGAAGGGACTCAGCAATAGTCTCCTCCGAGTGAGGGGACTAGCGGGGGGGCAGATGCTAACGCGTGAAGCACTAATGCACGTAATTTTCGCAAGGGAAATAATAGATCCTCACAGCACTGCACCGTCGCCGAAGAGGGGGGGGAGGCAAACTCAAATAAACGGTACTTACGGCACAAAAAATTGGAAAATGATTTCAAGCTCGCGGAAGTCCTGCCGAATCGTAATGACCGAGGGCACTCGCTCGTTCTATTCCTTTTCGCACACTCCTTCTCACAATATCCACTTGCCTCATTCACTCCGCACAAAAACACACACGTCTTTACAATACAAATCTTGGTTTTTACTCTTTTTTCCTTATTAACTACGCTATAAACTATCTATTCTAGTGCTCGACCACGCCGGTCCTATGCTCGCCGCGAAGTGAGGTCCTTGCCTCGTGATTTTTCCTTCCCGAGAAAGCGGCGTTTCTCATTGGTCCGTCGTAAATCGCGTGATTTCTCGCTATCAGCTTCGGGATTAATCACGCGTGGCGCAGCACCTTCCGGGGTCAGTATTGATTGGGATATCGATCGGAAGCAAAGGTTCTAGGTCAGGGGCGGGAAGGGAAGGTATGGAATCAGGGCAGTGGGTCACGGTTCTCGTAGGAGGGCAGCACTATGGCAACGAGGAGCGTCCGTGTGAGCGACACGGTGGATCGGGAGACGGTAAGTCGGGATCAGGGTGAGGGGTAGTGAGGGTCGGCGTACGCGAGATGTCGCCGGCTGGTCATTTGCCGTGCGTGACGATGCTGTACATGCCTGTGGGCCGGCCCGCCGATATGACTCTCACAATTACGTCCGTGCTGATTACACGAAGGATTACGGATTCCCCGAGCCCCTTTGGCGACGCTCTTCGGCTTTACTGTGCGAGACCGATGACTGGGATGGTCGTCTCGGCGGTTGCGGGTACTCGTGGGTCTTGATAAATCCTTCGTGGCGGTTCTCAATTTTCGTGAGTTGTTTGCACGCGGGCCGTGCACGGCGAATAAAAAGGGAAAAAGGGTCAGGGAGAGAAGCGAAAGGGGATAGATACTACGAAAAAGAAAGGGGGAAGGAAGAAGAAAAAGGGGGAACCAGAGGCGCACGCGCGAAATATTATTTGAAAAAAACTTAAGGGGTTGCGACAAAATCATACCGTTTTCTTATAACTAGACTTACGTGCTAGATTGCGGTGCTGTGGGGAGACTTCGGGGAGCGCGCTGGGGAAATTGTGACACAACGTCACAATATATATAGTGTCCGAAGATGCTACAAGAACGCGGAAATATAGCCTGAATGTCAAGGTCGACCGTTCACTTTACACGTCACCTCAAATAACAAATTTTCCATGCGATTTCCATGATAAGTCCAGTTTGAATATTATGTCCGTCAATGTGGCTGATAACTTGGCTTATATAGAAGGTTCAAAAATCGATAATTTTGATGAAGGCCGTGAGACGGAAATAAATATTTTATTCCTTGGCCTTTGAACCACACCGATACCTATTACCACAGCCGGACCCCGATTTGGGAATCACCGTTACAGACGACAATATATATATATATATATATATATATATACTCTGAGTTCGATCCACGAACGGGGGGCTCTCACAAACATCAAATTAAGAATTATTGAACGTTACGTCAGGACGTAACACCCGCGAGGGCGGGCGGTAGCACGTGTCGTTGGAATGACCGTGGGGGGCAGCATGTGTCGTCAGAATGACCGTGGGGCAGCATGTCGGAATGACGGGCGGGTTTCGCACCGAGCAATACCATCGCTCTCTTTCGGACACATGTTCCAAAGATCGAGTTAACGACATCATAGTCAGAGGAGGATGACGTCACGGCGTTGAAAGAGTATTTTGCACCGTCTCTCCCTCCCTCACGCTAGATGTTGAGGGTCAGAACCAGCTCAGATACGAACCACTTAGCCGAGGCACAAACCAGAGGGCGGGGGGCATCACGTATCGTACGACTGACCGTGGAGGGCAGCACATGGGGGGGGGGGGGGGAGGCGCAGTCACGCCGCTGAAGAGTGTATTATCTTACATCATCACTCTCCCCCACTCGTTTTAGCGAAATGCCGCAGGGTTTTGCGCTGTAAATTTCCGCGAAAAATAACAAATACCATCGCTCGTTTTTGTTGCAATGCATCGTTGAAAAGACCTACAAAGAGTTGATGAGCACATATTGATATCATTAATTTGATTAAACAAATACCAACCATCGTTGATTTTCTGGACCGACAAAGACCTAGGAGGATGACGTCACGCCATTAAAAGAGCGATATCTATTATTTTGCATATTATATCACTGTCTCTCTCTCTCTCACTCTCGCCGCCTCTCGCTCCCACTCGCTCTCTCTATAGGCCTCTCGCTCCCCCTCGCTCGCTCTTTCTCGGCCTCTCTCTTTCGGCCACTCGCTCCCACTCGCTCTCTCACCGTATCTCACTCACTCTCTCTCTCGGCCTCTCGCTCTCTCTCTTTCTAATACCAGTTATAACGTTTAAGCGATATTACCACGTAAAGTCTCCCCCGCAACACGCGAAAAAAAGCTTGTTGTATCCACGTCGCCGCTAGTTGTATATTCACTTGATATACCGCGGATACAATGGGCTTAATAAAAGTACGCAACGTAGTCAGTATATATATATATATATTCATTTATTGCAGGGGAGAACAGTTAGATAGAAACAGTTCGTGCTAACCCTATGATAGCCGTAGACAGAGTGTCGGCGATAGCCCTGAACTGAGGAGCGGCGATAGGTTACGCCGTCTATAACGCTTATGCGTCGGCGCGGACATTACATCCCTCCATACATAATTTTAAATATCATTACATCGCTTAAAGATCTAAGATCACTCGCGGTTTAATACCGCGAAATCTTCGACGTAATAACGGCGGTACATGTTCAATTGTCGCCGCTAGTTGTATATTCACTTGATATACCGCGGATACAATGGGCTTAATAAAAGTACGCAACGTAGTCAGTATATATATGTGGTGACGGCGTCGCCACCACTCTCTGGTCGCATATAAACACGCATTTATTTTATTTCATTTTATTTCATTTCCAATATGCATTTTCTTCTATACCGTCATTCCTTTGTAAGGACTCGATTCTTTCTCACGCGTTTACTTCTTTGACTTCTTTCATTTCGTCGTCTACAAAATAGAACAACCGTGTCTCAGTTTTCCCTGTCATAAAACTCGAGTACTTACGGGTCCCAGTCGAGTCTCTCCCGAGACGAGGCTGTTTTACGGGGAGTCTCTTATGGCGACCAAAAGGGCCCACACGCGCTCTTGCATTTTCTAAACCTTTGGTTTCTCGTAAAAACTTTCCTACCCTCTCTTCGATATTTTCTCTCCGTCAACCAGCAGACTATCAGGAATTCTCTTGTTGACGAGGGAGTTCCTAACGAACAAGCGCCGCGACAACAACTCGACCGACTCTCTGTCAAGTCACAAACTCGTTCACCGCGCCAAACTAATCTTTACTAATTAATTTTGTAATTGGTTATGAATAAATACTGTGCATTACTCTTATGATAAATCCGTCTTTTCGTACCACAACCAGCACCGAATCACCACACACCCCCCTACATATATATATATATTCATTTATTGCAGGGGAGAACAGTTAGATAGAAACAGTTCGTGCTAACCCTATGATAGCCGTAGACAGAGTGTCGGCGATAGCCCTGAACTGAGGAGCGGCGATAGGTTACGCCGTCTATAACGCTTATGCGTCGGCGCGGACATTACATCCCTCCATACATAATTTTAAATATCATTACATCGCTTAAAGATCTAAGATCACTCGCGGTTTAATACCGCGAAATCTTCGACGTAATAACGGCGGTACATGTTCAATTGTCGCTGTATCAGCCTTGACATTACAAGGTTCAATATTGATTTTCGATTCGCTTTTACTAGTATCACTTTTGGTAGACACAATAGTGTCCGCTCATTCATTAACTGCGTACACGATTACTCGTTTCACCCTGATTAGTTACTGTTTGGGAATGAGTCCGTTGCGCTCGAGGGCAGCACCTCTCGGGCGCCCGGCGTTCTCTCATTCTTCCGCCATTCGCGCCAACCACGCTTGCGCGCCCGGCAACAGGCGGTTCACCGGCAGTGTCTGTTCAGTAGCGTATAAATTCAGGCGCGTTTCACGCGAACTCTCCATCATTTTCACCGTGGCTGAACTTTCTCTCATCAATTCACTCAACGTGTCTACACTCATCTCTCCTCACCGTGTATACACTTATCTTCACTCACCGTGTCTACACTAGCAGACTCTAGCGCACTAGCTAGCTCAATATACATCTAGCGTAGCAGACGTCCTGCTCACCGAGAAGGCTCTTTTTGATTGTGTCACTCCGCAAACCCCAAACGAATTGGTCACGAAGCGAGCCTTCGAGATTGGCTCCGAATTCACAATGTGTCGATAGATGCTTTAACTGGGCTAGATATCTTTTTACATCCTCCCCATTTTTCTGACGACATTCTTTGAATTTATACCGAGCCGTAATAATGCTAGGTTTCGGTTGCAGATGCGTTTTCATTATCAATTTGATCTCGGCGAAAATTTTTTCACTGGGCAAATGTGGCGTGCAGAGATTACGCAGTAGAGAGTACCCTTCCGAAGCCAATTGCGTAATAAGTGGAGCGACTATCTTATTATCCGAAACCTCATTGGCGATAATATACTGGTTGAGATGCTCACTCTACAATGACCAATCATCCGATAAGTTGAATTGTTTCAAATTTCCCAGCCCACTTGAATGTACCATTACACTCCGTGTAGCTGATGATCGTGCTACTGTTTCCAATGACTGTGACTCCCTTAACAGTCCTTCCATTTGCTGCTTTTGCCGTTCGAGAAGATCGTATTGTCTCTTTTGTTCTTCTAACTGTTTATTCAAATTGTCCATTTGATTTGTCTGTCTTTGTTGTTCGTGCACAATTTGTTGACTTCGTGATGCAGTTACTTCTGCGTTTCCATTATCGTACTTTTCAATAATTCCAATTCTGCCAACTCGAATTTTCTGGACGACCACGTTTTTGCGCCTAAATTCTTTGCGATCACGAAGGAATTTTCACACGCGGACACTATGTCCTTTTTTAATACACACTATATGTGTCCGTTATCCTCGTAGCCAGTTGTTGTATTCACGTCGCCGATAGTTGTATATTTACTTAATATACCGTGGATACAATGAGCTTAATACAAGTACGCAACGTAGTCGGTATTCATTTATTGCAGGTGAGAACAGTTAGATAGAAACAGTACGTGCTAACCCTATGATAACCGTAGACGGAGTGTCAGGCGAGAGCCCTGGACTGAGGAGCGGCTATAGGTTACGCCATCTATGACGCTTACGCGTCGGCGCAGACATTACAAAACTCTTTGACAATAATGTCGCTCGATCAGCCTTAAGGATCTGCCGCCCCTCTTTAAATATCCCCATCGCGTAAGATCGTGCTCAATGGCGCTCGAGGCCTCGTCAACAAATGCTTATTCTTGCATGAGCAATCACGAAAGAACCATGGATGCCAGTGAGTGTAAAGAACTTATCGACGTGATGGAAAGAGCTTGTAGAGTTCTTAAGGAGAGCTCAAGACTTGGATTGGATAAGGCTTGGTGAATAAAATATGAAACTTTTGATTAAAGTGTCTCATAGTACCGGCGGTTTGACAAGTGAAAAATTTCGTATTCAAACAACGATCGCCCGCCTTCCTCACGCGAGATGTCGAGGGTTATAATCGACAAAAGCATTTTTTGACATGGCCGAATAGGAATAGCAACGTTCGTTTTTGGAATGAGGAACAGAGGAGGTTCAGTCCCACCGCTGAAAGTGCGTATTATATATCACCATATCGCTCTCTTTCGAGTCAATGATTCACTTTTTCGGACACGTGATCCCTCGAAAAGATCGACAAAAGAGTTGACGATATCGTTAATTTGATTAAACAAATACCAGTCGTTGATAAACGCACACCCTGTAAATCGCCGTCCCCCGACTTCATCAAGTACCTATAAAGTCTTCAGCGCTGCTGATTGAATATCATTCTGTGTGTTAAGTTTTCAGCGCTGCCGATTGAACACCATTCTGTGCGAGCCAGTGATATTTCGCAATAACGGTGACATAAAACGATCGCTGAGAAGGTCAACAATTGTTACTATTCAAATTTCTGGTTCTTGACAACTGAGGTTGGTGTGATAATTCTCAATAATATTTGTAAAAACGTGCAATGGCTTCATTTATCCAATCACCAACGTTACCTGCGCCAACATACAATGATATAACGCATATCATGGACATCGAAGCATTTGTCGTTAACAAGGAAACGCTATATAATGAACTAACCATAATCGACTGCTCAACCAATCAAATTCTTCGGACCAGTTTTAAATTAAATCATTAAGTGATTGGGATAAAAAAACTGTAAACTACGTTTATCGAAATGTTCACGGTATACTTTTCTAAGATAATCCTTGCGATCGGTACAAACAATATGACATTCATACAGTTATTGTAAATTTTCTATTGTTTAACATCGAAAAACCCATTTTCGTTGGGTTTAAGGGAGAAATATAGAAAAAAATGTATTAAAATCACTGGCAATACGATATGTGCATTTGGAGTTCATTAATTGCCCAAAGTTTTGTGATTTCATTCAGGATAATTGATATAATAAATTTGAAGTTCTAAATTGCAATTTACACTCAATCAAACACAATCGCAAAAGCGAGCGGATGCATTGCGCCGGAGAAGAAGTGCTAGTTTTTAACAATTGACTCCAATTCTACAAAACAGCTAATAAGGCTTAAGGATGCGCTTCAAATGGCCTACAACAATGTTGGTCAACTATTCATTAGTTCTAATGCTCTTTTCTAATATATTCAATTATATAATATTTCAACGAATGATGTTCTACTATTATAGTCCCTTGTCCTTTAACGTTTCGCACAAAAGCGTGTAAGCAAGAAACGCGTAACATCAGTTCAAAGTGTTCTATGCGCGTGACATACGTGCACGTATCGTTGATGGAAAAGCCATCGTACAACGAGCATGACTGATCATCATGAATTACAGTCCAAGAGTAGCATCCGAAAGTTCCATCGACTCGGGGGATATTGTATCGTTTTTGAAAATGGTTCGGAAGCTACCGATGATGATTGTGACACGGCCAGCGATGAGACGAGCGAATCGCTTAGCGACGACGACGATGATGAAAAACCAATAATGACGGTAATGATTTATTAAACATTTTTTAATCAATTATTCCTTTTTCAATTGAATTTTATATTTTTTAATCATATCAACAATCGTTAATATGGAGAGGTTTTTTAAAAATTCAAAATAAGCTCCAGCAGTCATTTTTTTTTCTTACTCATCATGAATGATATCGTACCGACTATGTCGCATTATTTATCATACCGTTCGTTAATTATTATCTTTCTTTTTTTTTTAATAAGGGTAACTACAATCTGTTATTTTATAACACTCGGCAATTCTGTTGGCGGTTGCCTATCTTTGGCGTGATTCTGGGTAGGTGTCCAATGATACCCAACTCCGGTGTGTTACATTATTTATATCCAGGTACACACATACACTCATACATTTAAGCATACATACATTCCCACACATGCACTCGTGTCTTTATATATGTATGTACACAATCATATTACATGTGTATACTGATGGTTACGTGTGTGTTTCATTGTTCTGGGTATTTTAATTTTAGGCTAGGAATCACTCTCGAAGGTCTTTCGGTTTGCACTTCTTGAGACGTCTGGTGATTGTTTCTTCATTGAGAAGGGTTGCTGCCACCTGGTCGGGTTGGTCTGCTAACCTCAGCTGGTATTTTTCGCTGTAGCGTTGGTCCTCTTCTTTTACCGTCTTAATTTTGAGGATCGACCGTGTTCTTTGTGGATCGATTTCTTTGCCACGTACCAGGGGGCATTGGTGATTGTTCTGAAGATTTTAGATTGAAACCTCTGTAGAATTTCAATATTGGAGTTGCTGGCTCTACCCCATAGCTGACTGCCATATATCCATATTGGTTTCAGTATCGTTTTGTAGATGGTGAGTTTGTTGTGCAGCGATAGTTTAGATTTTTTGTCAATAAGCCAGTACATTTTGCCGACTGTCAGTTCGAGCTGCCTTCTTTTTGTTTTGATGTGCTTGGCCCATTTGAGTCTCCTGGCGAGGTGAATTCCCAGGTATTTGACATATTTTACTACTGGCAATGGCTGGCCGTATAGATTTACATTCGGACCCCCTTTCCCTTCCTAGTAGGAAATGTAATGTGGACAGAATTTGCTTCACTGGCTTTTATTCTCCATTTGTCTAGCCACTCCTAGATTTTGTTCAGTTGTTCTTGGAGTGTTATTAAGGGATAACACCACTGTGACCCCCTGTTTTTTTTTCACATTTTTCAAGAATTTTTTTTTGTGGGAAAAAAAAGAGATATTCGAAACATTTTTTTGGGTTTTGTTCCTTGTTTATTAATGTATCAAAAAAAAATTTTTTCACATTTTTCACGCCGCATGGTGGCGCTAGGGAAGCTTTCGCGTTAGGTGCTGTCATCTCCGCGGCACGCAGCAGAACTCTCTTCAACGTCGATCTGAAAAAAAAAACCGAGTGTTTTCGTTAATAATATGATATTTTGAAGAGAAGTACATAGGGATTTGGAAAAATATTGTTTAAAAAAGAATAGGCACGCCTTTGAAATTAACTTTAATTTCAAAGGCGTGCCTATTTTTTTTTAAACAATATTTTTGTTTTAAGAACCCACCTGATAATGAAAAAAAATATATATTTTAAGGGGTCGAAATACCCTCGAACATCCACTTTTTGCACACTACATTGAAAACTTGCAAATCGATTGGAATGAAAATTATGCTATTATGTAGCGAAAATAAAATTAAAGTTGACGTATTTTTGTATTTGTGCGAGAACATTTTTTAAGGGAGCAAACTACCCCTATTTAAGTTTTTATATTCTAGGTATCTCCTTGTCATTCCAAATGTGCTTGCCGATACGAACTCTTTTCATTACGCTAAAATTAATGTTTCACTATTTTTTTGTTATTTTAACGGGTAGAAACACCTTTGAACATCTACGTCTGGCATGCTACATTGAAAACTTGCAAGTCAATTGTAATGACAATTATGCCGTTGTATAGCGGAAATAAAATGAAAGTTGACGTGTTTTTCTATTTGTGCGAGAAAACAGTTTTAAGAGGGCACGCTACCCCTATTTGAGTTTTTACATTCCAGGTGTCTCCTTGTCATTCCAAATGTCTTTGCCGATACAAACTCTTCTCCTTAAGCTAAAATTAATGAATTGCCATTTTTTTAAAATTAGTACGAATACTTAAGGGCGTAGACCACCCTTCGCAGCCCCTTTTTCAATAGATATTCAAAAGTTTCCGTACCACTGCCCAGAAATTTTATGATGGTACGATTTCCGTATTTAGATAATACTATACATCATTCGCTAACACATCCTTTTTTTTATATAATTTTCCTCACTTTTTCACGTATCACTGTAGGAGTATTTTTTAATTATTAGCATAAACACGGTATGTATATATTATTAAATGATATTACGCGTAATAAAGTGACAGGTGTATAGCGAACATTGAAACGACGCTGTCGGACACACGAGCCTGAGTGCGTCGGTGGGGCACCAATACATAGCGCGGCCTTGCTTGTGTGACGTACGGCACATGGCTCTGTCGCTCTAACATATGCTCATGATTGCCTAGGAGTACAAAGCCCTTGCGAATTTACAGATGATAATAATAATGATGACCATAACAAAAATTACCCGAGATGAGAATGAATATTACTAAAACAGCAGGAGAGGGGGGGGGGCATAGAAATTTGTTTATTTGTTTCATATTTTTTATATTATTTATAAAGTTTGTTGACAAATAATATATATAAAATTAAATTATACGAAGTATAAGAGAATATTTTGGCTACGCATTGGATTTTTTGGCGGAATCAATTGTTGTTAATACTATAAATTAACATTTGTGTTTTAAACAACAACAAAATATTCACGGTTCGGTTCGAACTCCAAAACATCACCAAGAGCTATCTAGTACAAATGTCTATGGGAAGAATACAAACAATTGTAAATATGTATTATATTTATATTTGGCGTGCAGCGCTGAACAGCGTTGGCACGTATTATATGACGGTGAGTAGCACACGACTTCGAATAGCCTAACTCGAGCGAAGTCATATATACCTGGTAAAAAAAAATTGGAAATTTATGACTTTCGTAGATATTCATTTTCCATACCTGGTATATGAAAATAAATTTCGTATAATGTAGATGGTAAAATTAATATGAGTATATTAATTTCAAGGCAATCTAATTTTTTCGTAACAGATTTCTTCCGACTTTTTTTATAACTGGACAAAATAGATAATAACGCCGGCTGACTTCGGGCTCAAGCTTAATAATGTTGATATCTCATACAGAATCTTTCCGGATTTTTCAAAAAAAGCTTTTTTTCTTTATCTATCAGTTATCTATTTTGTCAAGTTATTTCGAAAAAATAATCGAAAGAAATCAATTGCAGAAAAATCGTGTCAAGGTTTGACAACATCTTTAGTTTCGTCCCGCACAAAGAAATACATCGAACAGTTAGCCGATATAAGCGTTTGGGAATTGCCGAAAATCCCGTCTATTACAATAAAGGTAATTGTCGGGATTCTTTTTATTGGAAATTGAACGCCGAGTGGCCATAGTAAAAAAAAATTCTCAAGTTCAATTCTCCGCAAGTTATTTCTTGAAATAAAGTACTACAATCTGGATGACCAACGAAATCTAAAATTTAAATCCCTTTTCAACCGATATTGAGGGGCGGCAGGGCTATATACGAGCCCGTAGCGGCCCGTACGGGCTCGTAGTTTAAAGCCGCTAACGCACAGTGGGTGCTGGTGTCTTTTTTCCTTTTTTCTGTCTTTTTTTATCTGTATGGCTTTTATTTCAGCTGACGCCAAATGCCTCCACCAAACAGTCGTCTCTAATTTTTTTCGTGTTTTTCTGGCCAGTTAAAAACCTTTTACGTTTACCCTAACCCCCGCGTTGTCCCGTAGTGGGGGGAGGTTTCATAATTTGCAGATGACATTCACGACTGGAGAAATATCCAGTCATATCTGAGCATAGTAACGAGCGTGCAAAACAATCTCAACGGTTGTGTATACATAAAAGATATGGTATATAGCACGATTTGCCGATTGTAACACGCCTTACTTTATTATGAGAGTGTTATACAGTCAGTAAGCGCTCCAAGCACGACTAGCAATACGTTTCGCGTGTCATTTCGTTCGGCGATATTTATTCGTATATATTTTTAAAAATCATCAGTCTTTTTGGTCTTGCGGTATTCAGTGTGTTGTGTTGTGTTACCACTGATTGAGAGGAAGGATACAATACTATGGCCAACAGCCATCGCAAACGCCAAAAACTCTCGCGAAAGAAGTCTTCTCTTTCTCCGTAAGTACCACATATTGAAAATAATTCATACCGGACATTTTTTTCAACCTCGCAAGTCGTATATGTTTTTTGCTGATTAGTATTCCCTTATAGATCTGGGGATAGTGACAGGAAAATCGTAACGATTTTTCACAGTATAGCAATCCCTTCAGGAGTCGAATGTCTTAATTATTCAAAAAACGAACATGACGGCTTGATCACCGGACGTCGGGGCGTTATCGCAGGACAATTAATCGAACTTGTCGAAAAAGTTGCTTATGCGAAACGATTTTTTACACAAATATTCAAATTTTCCGGTAGTTGAGAAAATAAACTCGGCGGAAGCGAAATTCCATACCGATCGAGTAGTGCCCTAGGGGGGTGGGGGGGGGGGGGGGGGCTATTGTCCACTATACTAATTAAAACAGGTTTATTTTTGAAATTTGTAAAACTATCTTTTACAGACTCATTCTTTTCCAACTAATCAGTAAGTAGTCTTTCACCAAATCGTCATGACATACCGTGTCGATGGTTCTAAATAGGCGCCATACTGCCGTAAAAAAGCACATTTTCGGGAATAGTGCGAAGCGATTTTTTACTGCCTAGACTCTTTTTTACCGGATATTTTCATGATTATAAATATAAATCTGATTACGCCATACGCGGGGGTTGGGTTAAATACGTACAATATTATTACAAAATTGTAATGAAATTACAATGATGGAAGATAGCTGTTACAATGATTTATGTAGACATTATGGAATTTAAATAATTTTGTACAGTATGGCACAAATTTTTCCTGTCAATTCGAGGTGTAAAAACCGTAAATATAAAATTTCAAACGCATATTTAGGGACAGTCTCGTTTTATACTGGAAAATCTATGAACTTTTTTGTAAAAAATCGTTTCAAATCAGCAACTTTTCTAACATATGACCACCCAGGTATATATATGTATATATACTAGGGGGGCTCCGCCCCCCTGCGCGCTTCGCGCGCCAGCCCCCTCCCCGCCCCTTGGGCCGTTCCATTGAGCGTACTGCCCCCCCTCTTGGGTTGAGGGGGGGTACGGTGAAGGGAATGACCGCCTCAACTATTGTACACGGCGACGGCGGCGGCGGCGATATATTTATATAATATAGAGAGATATATATATATTAGGACGATTTTTTTTTTCTCAGTCCCCACTTGAAATTTTATTGGATATGTCGAAAAACATATTCCCTGAAAGTTACAGCCCTTCTAAGTACTTTCCCTTAGCGTGAAACGATTTTCCATCTAAAATACACGTAAATCGATTTTTTTTTTTCATAATTCTATAATTGAGCCGCATTTTATGCTATCATATTGTTCTTGGTTTCGATTTACTCATAATAAAACAATCTACAAAAGTGCCTATTGCGACGAAAGTGTAAATTGTACTGGTGAGTTGGTACGGGTCACTGAAGTTGATTTTTCCCCAAAATTCTCGTTTTTTTGCTGTTATCTCCAAAACAATTAACTTTACGAAAAAAAAGTAAATGAAAAATTTGTTGGAAATTTAATTTCCTACAAAAAAGATCCTATCGACCCAATTGCTTAGATTAATATTTCTTGAGATATTGAACTTTAACTTATGAGTAGTATAAAATTTTTACGATCATATAAACCGTAAAAATTGTATACATATCAAACAAAATTTCAGGTGGGGACTGAGAAAAAAAAATAGTCGAAAAAAAAAAATCGCTCTAATATATATACATATTTATATATATATACACTGGGGGTCAGCTAGGCCCTCTAACTCCGATTCACGCTCGAACTCTAACTCGGGGTCTTTCTCTTTCTCTCTCTCTCTCTCTCTCTCTCTCTCTCTCTCTCTCTCTCTGGGTCTCTATATATTGGTCTCTCTGGGTCCCTATAGTCTCCTAACTCGTTACATGAGCATACCATTGCTTTCTCAGTGTCGGACTTTGAATACGAATATCTCGGTCAACTTTTATCGCAGGCCAATTAAAAAAAAGCGTTTTGCTCAGAATGACACGGTCTACGAGTATACGAGATTCAAAGGGACCCTATAAGTTAGCACACTGCTTATATATAATAGAGAGACAGCCTGAGTTCGAACTGTTGCGTATGTTCCCGCTCGCCGCCCAGTCTATATTATGTATATGTATATGTCTATGTATTATGTATATGTATATGTGTACTCGTACGTTTTCTGTACCACCAAAACTAGCCCTCACCAATGGTCCTACGACACAATCTTGCGTTAAATTGTATAACATTTCTTTACTGCTACTTTTCAACCCACCCCCCCAAAGTTTATAGAAAATCACAGGGTTCTAGACATTGACTGTCGAACGGACGGATGTTTTTGAAAGACTACTTTTTTTCATACGAGTAAACATCCGGGAAGATGTTAGGCAGGGCAAATTTATACGGTTCTTTCAATGTAAATATGTGGCTTCTATTTCGATCATATTGGTCAACGGAAAATCAAACGCTCTCATGCAACCCGATGGTGCCCCCAAATAGTAAATTTAATAAGCTTCTTGTCAAGTCCGTAAGTGACATTTCATCTTATTGTTAACCGCATCCCCCGTCACATTAACATTTCTCGCGACATTCGGACGTAACTTTTTCTTTCCATTGTACGGTTTTTCACATCTCTTGACGATCGAGCAATAAATAGCAAAAATTTCTCACACGGGAAGGAATTTTTCTCATTGCCAGATGGACGAATAAATTTGGTTGACGCGAATAGTATACAATTTTTATTGTCCCCCGTTTTTTTCATTTATCTTACGTTAGATCTTTTCTTACGTTAGATCTTACTTACGTTAGATTTTTTCCAAAAACAAATAGAAAAAAAGTTTCTCACGCTGTAAAGAATTTTTCTTATTGTTGGATGGTTCGCGCAGAAATCTTGTTGACGCAATTGTTGTAAAGATTGATCCTCCCGTAGATTTTTGTTTTTTGCATGCTGATCAACCATCTCGTAATAAAGAATTTTCTCACCATATAAACATTTTGCCTTTAAAAAAAAAAGAAGTTTTTCTCAAGATCAGTCCGCATGCGGCATACAGTCAGATATTACCGAAAAAAAAAGTTTGTCAAAAGAAGAAATTCCATCTCGGTCGTCGCATGCAATCAAATAAAATATTGTTTATAACTTTTCTAAAGAGAACCATGTAAATGATATTCTATTATAGAGGAGAATTTCATATACGTTCACCCCACTACCATCCGGAACCATATGTGTTACTATCGCGCGCTTAATTTTTGTACATAAGGGCTGTGTAGAGAGAGTTCGACATCAGTCGAGCTCACGGTGTTAGACGTGCAACATTGCTGTAGTCCAACCAAGTCCGTTTTATTTTACTATATATCGATCTACCGTGAAAAAAAACAAAATATGGAGGCTGAAAGCATGCAAAGTCAACTCATTGATGTCGTTGTGACGTCACCTTCTACACTATACCCAATATTGATGCTCGAAGAAAAGAAGAGACTAGGAGCGCAGCTAATTCTGTCGACAATGTACCCGCTCAACCAGTCCGAAACAAAAAGAATCAGCGTTGGTCTTCAACCGTTAATGAACGGCCGCATCAGGCCAGTAATAAAACTGAAGAATAACAATTCATCTGGAGGAATTGTGTTCGAATCGTCGGGATTTTCGATACTGCAAAACCAGTTAGCCAAAATAGCAGAATATTTTGCTGGATGACAGAATCCCATGTGGAGGTTAAGCTGGCGTACTCCGCTACCAATTCACATCGATGATTGTGAGATCATGTTCACCACAGCGTTCGGAGCTAAATCTATTGTGTTTGACGTCCCTACTGCCGAGCCGTATAGCCAGGGAGACAACGCTGAGCCCGTAAAGAAAAAGGCCAGAATTTACAACCCGTCTGTCGTGATGCAGAAAACGACGTTCAAAGGTTTGTGCAGCATAATGCCCATTGTCGACGAACGCTTCAGACGGCTGCAGCGTATAGCGCCGAACGTGAACATGTGTATTCACCTACTATGCGCAGAACTGATTCTCCATATCCCGCCGAAAGATACGCACGAAAATATCGACGAACTGCGAATTAAAGATCTAATAAAACATAACTCGAAGTCTTAAAGGAAGCTGTAAAAATGCGGTTGGACCCTTTTGTGGAACATCATTTTGTCATTATATTTTTGGAGTCAACCATATTGAGTGTCCCTTGCATGACTAACGAGTTGAAAAAAGCGGTTGTTGACCAAAAAGAATAATATGTTTGTCAGCTTCGTCGCACACACACACACATCTAGCGGATGTATAGCTATAATCTTCTATATAAAATAGCAGTGTATTTAAACAATAAGATTTTAATTTTAAACACTTACGGTCTTGATTTACATATTTTAGCATACTTGAATGTATATTACTAACCATAAGGACCATTGTAAAATAAGTATAGGCATCGTCTAGCAGTCACATTTTATTCGATTGCGGTTCTTATGATGATCATCTACGGTTAGTAAATAAGAGAACATATACTCATAAACATTGGCATTTTTTTCCTGAAAATTACCCAACCCCGAGGCGTATCATAGTAATCCTATTTTCAAGGGTTACCGCTCCTTGGGGTGGGGGGGCTACGACAATAAAACCGAGGCTTGAAGGTGTCTACAAAATTTACATTATATAGGAGCCATTTGGGGGTGTCGTTCCACAGGTGCGCGAACGCACGTTATTTTTCCACGCAGACAATTTTCTACAACCCTCCTAAGAACACCCTCGGATTGTATAAGACCCAAAAAATTGCGGAGGGGATTATTGCGTATTATAGACACCGCAACGAGAAATTCTCATCTGGGGGGAAGGGGCACTGGCCCATTGTAGGGATCAATAATATCACGGGAAATTTTCAGATGTCCATATACCAGTGGGGAGAAACATTTTGGGGAACCAATCACAGACCTTGAAATGGGTTGGGGAGTGGGTGGCGGGGGTGGAAAGGGCCAACTAAACATACTCACACACGGATGGGGGCGTGGCCTAATAACTTTTCGTAGTGGCGGGTGTGGTGGGGGAAGTCCATGTGGTGGGAGTGGAGGCATGGTGGGGGTATCTCCCTATAACGCCACCTTACTACTAGGGCAATATAATATTTCTAAGCGCGTAAACACGTCCGTTCTCTCTGAAGGTTACCACCAGAATCATTATCTTTCTAGGTACGATTTAATTTCAAGCCGCAAGTATACGCGATGATAAAATGGAATTATGCTTATCGCGCTGCGCGGTCTGGACCCTGGTAAGAGCTGGCTCGCGACAGAGATCGTTTCCGGGGTAGCATACACCGTGTTGAGAGAATTTTACATCCGATACTGTTGGTACAGCATCGTAATCGCATCTGGCAAAATCGTTTTGATATCGACGGAGAATCGGGAACAGAGGGTTTAAGCTTTTTAAAAAACTATCATTACGAATAATCGTTATGAAGAAAATGTAACAGGAAAAATACGATGTAATGGTTTAAATCGAGACAAATATGCTTTAATCAAAAATATGTATAAATATCATTGTTTGTATAACTGTCCTTAATAATAAACCTCCGTATTTCTTGCATCTTGTTTTATTCAAAAACCCAACCTTAGGTATATTGAGTCAACGAAATGTATTGAAAAAAAAGTTGCGTGTGCAGCATCGTGCATATGATTGAAGTAAAACTTCTTAAAAAATAAAGAAAAAGAATAAGAGAGATTTAGTGTGAGAGACACAGAGAGAGAGAGAGAGAGAGAGAGAGCATTTCAAAATAAATACAATAATACAAAATTTGCATACAAAATATTCGGTTTATTCAATATTTACATTATCATTGGTTGGTGCTTCAATTGGTAATAATGATATTAATGGTTTATGTTAACTAAAATATGAAATATATGCCCGTGATTCACTGTTTTCGAGTTAACGTGTAAAAATTGCATCTATTGTAGTTCCCGATTTTGTTACTGACTCGTTGGGTTTATTATTCATGTACAGACCAAATTTTTCGAAGAAAATTAAGAAAATTAATTAGCGGTAAAATTAGTTAATTAAGATTAGTTAGCGGTAAAGAATCATTTGATGCAAAATTTATGTTAAAATCTCCCGGGAGAATCATAGGGATTTTATCTTCACCTCTTCCAAGAGCATCACCATCTGTATAACTGTAAACCAGTAGGGAACGGTGTATGAAATATATTATATCGGCAAAACTCTGGTTCGGTAATATATAGATGGCCGCAATAACGATATTATTCTTCCCATCTGGCGTTTGGCACTCCGCAATGCAAATATCACCAACTGGTGTCACTGTAGATGTATACGAGTGAGATTGCATAGCAGTCATTTCTATGTTTGGTGTCAAGATATTTACAGTATACTATTGAACATATCATATCGCTCAGTTCGCTAACAGCTAAAATAGTAATGTATGTATGGATGATGAAAGTATAATAGTATGTGTGTATACCAGGAAGTGTGTCGATGCCATAAATATCTCGTTGACAATAAACGTGTATGGGAATCGTCGAAGATACCTCAAAAATGCTGCAAACTCACCTGAAACAAATTTAAAAAAATTGCACACGTTAGACTTGATAATTGGTGATAATTTCGAGAGTTATTCGTACATAATTTTATTAAGTAATGAAATCAAAAGAGAGGGGAAAATAAACATTTAATAAATAAATTGTCGAGCTCTCAGTTCGTTGAAAATAACGGGAAAATCGGATGTATTTCAAACGCATGTAAAGTTATGTCATTTAATCGTATTTTATATATAATTGTATTTTAGTGAGAAACTTTGTTGAAAAGAGAATCGAGCGCCAACGCTCAGAGCGTCTGAGCGTCCAACTCGAACCCACCTATAATGTAGTACTAGGACCCGGATCAACAGCGTGAATGCTCACCGACGCACATAACTCTGTGTGTGCGTGTGCGTGCGACGCCAAGCGCGCTTACACATACAATTACATGCGTCGCTATTCATTCGTCCTAGGAAGTCACATTTCTATTCATATATAACTTAAAAATTTGAACAGCCTTGCGACATAAATATTAATTGATATATATTACTTACATATGTATATCACAGCGATGAGTAAAATTCTTTTCTCGTTCAGCAATAACGCCTCTCTCACCGATTGATGCGTTATAGTATGGACTATAGGATCAAACACGTGGCGTAAATCAACTCTCTATAATTTTTTCACGCAGTATAAGTTTAGAAATACCATTATTAATACAAATTTGATAGTTTAAATATACTTACATAATAACTCTTCACGGATATAATCAAACAATCACAGTACACACGCGTAAAAAATTTAAATAATCACAATACACAATGATAAATATTAATTATAAAGCACATGCGTAGTACCTCAGTTGTACATATACAGCGTCTGACTAACGCATACATCTATAACGCGCGCATGCGCGAGCCTATCTTATTCTATCACTTTGTATCGTGTATACGTCGCTCTCTTTTGCTCTACTCCCATAGCATCGGAATACATAGCCGTCTTTTGCCCCACTCACGCGGCATCGGAATACATAGCTCTCTTTTGCCCCACTCTCGTGGCATAAGAATACATAGCTGTCTTTCGCCCCACTACCGTGGCTACACAATGTATAGCTCTCTTTTGCCCCACTCCCGTAGTCTCGGAATATATAGCTCTCTTTCTCCTTCTCTCTACATAATATCTTTCTTCTCTCCCATGTAGCGAAATGTGCCTAAACGTGACACGTCCTTGAAATTTCACTCGCCGCCCAAGAAGTTTCACTTCAAAAACGAAACTTTTGTATAGGTTCTTTTGGTAGAGTATTATCGCTCAGCTGTTTATTAGGGTCATCGTGTTGAAGGACTTGTAAATAAGGAGACCATTTGACTCTCTCGTACGTATCAGAGTTCAGTATTTCACTTCTCTCGGTATTTAAGCGAGAGACAGCGGCTTGCGTACGGTTTATACAGAGGTGGCCGCTGCTCATTGAAACATTGGAGGGAATACGCAAAGGGGCCTATGTGCCGAGTACAGCATAGTTTATATGCTCCTGTATACAAAATAGTTTATATGCTAAGGAGCGTATGTACCCAGTACACTTCTTTATTCAAAATAGCTGTTCTCGTGCGTCGTGATTCGCCTCCCGCGCGTCCCGTAGTCTGTGCAGGAACCTTTACGAGCCCTCTTCGTATATACGTCCATGCATATACTTCCTCGCATATAGTTTTTTTCTTTATACATCAGCGATGTCAGAGGCAAGATCGCGGTCTATCTTCAACCTCGCGTGATCTTATTATGTCGACGGGCATGTTAGTGTGCGAGAGTCCATGTGAAGCTCTCAGCTAGTTATTCGAGCACAGAAACGAGCGTATGTTCCTAGTAATGCATAGCATATGCGCCTCTTTATACAAAATGGCAAGCCTAAATTTACGTTGCTTAAAATAACTTCATTCAAGTGCGGTGATTCTACAGATACTGTACCCTACCGGGGGAGTCTGTAACCCCTAGGTGGCGCGTCCCCAGGCGGCGGATAGGGGAATGCTCTCTGAATTTATGCATGCATTTGTATGTGCATATATATACATATATATATATATATACATTTATATGTATATATATGTAGAGGGTAGGAGGCAATTAAAATACCTCCCGTGGACCAACAGACACGGGGAAGAAACCTCGTCAACAAATCAACATGGATAAAGGTGAACTGAATATTATACCCCAAGTGAGTACCTCTCGCACAGAGAATAATCTCACCAGCGATTCCGATCGGGTGAAAGCCCCGGTGGTCGCTTCCGGCCTCACGGATTTTGGGGGAGGCCACAGCATCACTGAAAATCAAAACGAAAAACACGGCAAAAAAAACAAAAACCAAAAAGATCCGCAACAGACGGAGACGCGAGACGCGGAGCGGCCACCACTGACCAGCGCGCCACCTGCTCGTACCCCGGGCGGCGCCCGCGGGTTACCGACCGACGCGCGAGCCTTCCTCAGCCAGCCCCTGGTCCAATGTACGATCTCTCGGGACACGGCCATCGGACTGGAAGACGGCAAGCTTGGAGAGCTCCAGGAACTACTGACGGAAACCACCAGGCTAATAAAAGCGAAGCGGACCGTCCCCACGGAAGTTACGAAAAACGTGAAGGAGGCTCTTGCTCTGATCGCAGAGGCTCTCACCCACCGGAAATCCTGGAAGGATGAACAACGGAAGCTCACCCTCGCTGAGGCTAGGGAATTCGAGGCGCTCCGGCAAGCCGCGACACCATGCACGCCGAGGAACAAACGCCCGGCACCTAGCCCGCCTCTCGGCCTGGAGGAATACACCCGCAAAGGCCACAAGGGAAGCTACACCCTAGTTAACAGGAAAAAGAAGAGGCGCATCGTGTCACCTATTGAGGCCTCGGCCATACAGCAATCTAGAACGAGCCCATCAAACTCGCAAGCCTCGGCCCCCGCGCACCGGAAAGCAAAAAGGAAAAAGGCAATAGCCCCAGGCGCCCGCGCTAATGCCGTACTGATAAAGCCCGCGCAGGGAAAGTCTTACGCGGACTTGCTCAGGGACGTTAAGGCCAAGGTAAATCCGGAGCAGCATCAGGCGGCCATCCGCTCCATCCGCGAGACCAGGGACGGAGACATCCTGCTGGAGCTGGATCGCAAATCGGACAACTGCCCATCTTTCACCGACGCGATAAAGGCGGCGGTCGGGGAGCAAGGCTCGGTCAAGAGCCTATCTCCGACTCATACCATAGAGATCCGGGATATTGACTCCTCCACGGATGAGGCAGACATACGCGACGCCCTGGTGCGAGACCTTGGCGACACGGCGGATATTAAGAGGATCGGGCTCTCGAAGAACGCCTTTCGAGGGCAACGAACGGCATTCATAGAACTAGACGGGAAAAGCGTCCAAAAAATGCTTGCGTGCGGCCGCATAAAGATCGGGTGGGTCATCTGCCGAACCAGGCTGCATGAGCCCATCCAGAGGTGCTATAGATTCCTCGGATATGGACACCTGTCCAACAGATGCACAGGCCCTGACCGCAGCAAGCTGTGCTATAAGTGCGGCGAAGCGGATCACAAAGCAGCGGCATGCACCCGACCACCACGCTGCATACTCTGCGCGGCAACCGATGGCTATGGGCTCGACACCGACTACGCGCCCGGATCGGGACGGTGCGCAACATATCGAAACGCGCTAAGAGGCGCATCCACCGGTCAGAGATGACGACCTTTCTGCAATGTAACTTGGGAAGGGGGTGGACCGCGCAGGCGTTACTGCACCAGCTCATCCCCGAAAACTCCATTGACATCTGCATTATATCAGAGCAGTACGCGAACCTACCGAAGGCAGCGTGGCTCTCTGACACGTCGAACACGGCAGCTATCTGGGTAGTCAGCCCAACTCTACACTCAATGAGCAGCGGACGCAGTGACGGTTTTGTCTGGGTGAAGTTCCGAGGCTTCACCCTGATAAGCTGTTATTTCTCGCCAAACCAAGGCATCCTGACATTCAGACGCCAACTCGCCGATCTCGAGGACACCATTCGACGCATCGCCGGTGAAGTTATCGTGGCTGATGACTTCAATGCCAAGTCAACAGAGTGGGGAATGGAGTGGAGCGACATCAGAGGGAATGAGCTGGCAGATATGACCGCACGACTCGACCTGACCACGCTCAACGAGGGTAATGTTTCCACCTTTAGAAGGCCGGGCTGTCGAGAGTCGATCCTCGACATCACTTTCGCCACACCGGAGACTGCTGCGGCTGAATGGGATTGGAGGGTCCTGGAGGATTATAATTCCAGCGACCACCAATACATCCAGTTCTCGACCGGCAACGCGCCAACCAACGGCATGAGACAGGAAGAAGAACGGCGGCGATGGAACGATGGGAAGCTGAATGAGTCAAAGCTCATCAACTCTCTAAAGAACTTGACCCAACAACACGCCAATGAACCGGCCGTCACGAGACAAGACGCGGAGAATCTCGTGGAAAAAACGATGGCTGCCATTTCGACCGCCTGCGACGCTTCCATGCCAACCAGGAGCACCCGCAAGAAAAGGCGTGCAAACTACTGGTGGAACGACAAGATCAGTGAGCTTCGGAAAAAGTGCCTGGCGCTGCGGCGCAAGTCCGTCAGGGCCAACCGCAGGCGACAGACTGGCCAACCGGACACTCTCTTCGCCGAATTCGATAGCGCCAAGAAAGCACTAAAACGGGCGATCAAAATGAGCAAAAACCAGTGCTGGAGAAACCTATGCGACGAACTGGACGAGGACCCATGGGGCAAGGCTTACCAGATCGCGGTCAAGGGTCTGGGCAAGCAATGCCGCATACCCCCCATGGAGCCAGCCACCATAGAAAGGATCATCGGCGATCTCTTCCCCCAGCACCCTCGGAGGGTACCTAGAGGAAACTCGACGACCGCGCGCGGACCGCCCTTCACAACGGCGGAGCTCCTGAACGCTGCCAAGTCCTTGAAACCAGGCAGAGCCCCTGGCCCGGACGGCATCCCTGTCAACGCCATCAAGTGTATATCCAGGGAGTACCCCGAGGTACTTCTTATTATGTATAATGCCTGCCTCGCAACAGGCACATTCAGCCGCAGGTGGAAGCGTCAACGACTGGTTCTTCTGGACAAAGGGAAGGGCACACCAGTGACGTCTTCATCGTATAGGCCACTCTGCCTGCTGGACGTCGCAGGCAAGCTACTAGAAAAGATGATCAAGGAACGCCTAACTGAGGCAATAGACAATGCCGGTGGTCTATCGAACAATCAGCACGGCTTCCGGAAGAAGAAATCGACAATCACCGCGATTGATCAGGCCATCACTATCGTGAAGAGGGCCTGGGCTGGTAGCTACCAATCTCGAAAGGCGTGCATCCTGCTCAGCTTCGACGTGCAAAACGCGTTTAACTCCGTGGGCTGGGAGGAGATACTGGACGCGCTGAAGACTGACTTCAGAATCGACCGGTATGTCCTCGACATAGTGGACGATTACTTCCGAGATCGCTTTCTCGAGTACGACACGACGGAGGGATCCCGAACAGTTGAGGTCACTGCCGGTGTCCCGCAGGGCGCAGTCCTGGGCCCTGAGTTCTGGAATATACGGTACGACGACCTGCTGGCCACCAACTTTATGCGCGAGACACACTTAGTCGGAAACGCCGATGACATTGCCGGTATAGTCATAGCGGACAGCACCAACGACGCACGGCAAAAAATTGGTCACCTGGTCAGACGAATAGGTGCCTGGCTAGGTGGCCATGGGCTCAAGCTAGCAGCCAGCAAGACGGAGATGGTGGTCCTCACGAGGCAACGCTGGTTTGAGAAACCCTTCGCGATAAACATAGGCGATGCGCCAGTCGAGGCCAGGAGGTCGGTCCGGTACCTCGGCCTTCAGCTCGACGAGAAACTAACCTTCGGAGAACATATTCAACGAACAGCTGACAAAGCCAACGGCGCCGCTGCCAAGCTCTCGAGGATCATGAAGAGCGTCGGCGGCCCCCGCTACGCGAAGCGGAGGCTACTGATGAGCACCGTAATCATCCTGTACGGCGCAGAAATCTGGGCGGATCAACTCGCGTACGAAAGCCACCGGCGCAAACTGGCTGCAGTGCAAAGACGCGCCGCCCTCCGAGTCGCTTGCGCATACCGCACGGTCTCGGAATCGGCGATTCTGGTCATTGTTAAGACGCCCCCCATCGACCTCTTGGCCAGGGAGCGAAGGAGTCTCCATCAGCTGCGAACGGCAAGTCCCCTGGTAGACGGTGCCAGGGAACTCGAACGGGCGAAGACCATTGGAGAATGGGAACTCAGGTGGCAAAATAACGACACCGGAAGATGGACGGCTAAGCTTATACTCAACATAAGGGCCTGGATACCGTGTGAACATGTAGTCACCAATTTCTACTTAACGCAGCTCCTCACAGGCCACGGCGCATTCAACTCTTACCTGCACCGGATGGACCTCACCGACAGCCCAATGTGCAGCTACTGCCCGACCGAACTCGACGACGCTCAACACACCTTCTTCCACTGCGAAAGATGGACGGAAGAACGAATGACCGCAACAGATGCAATCGGAGAAGCCCTGCACCCTGAGAACCTGGTCCCCCACATGATCGGCTCCAAGCCGAAATGGGAAGCCATTATGAAATTTGCGGAAGAGGTGCTGAAGGCCAAGAGACTTGAGCAGGAACTAAATGGGGCGGGCGCTTAGGGGCGCACCAGGGGTTGAACTGAAGTAATGCGAAAGCGGTTTCCGGTTCAACCACCTTCACCACCGTGAAGGGAGGCAGAGGATTGTTTTTAGTCAGTAAAAATCTTACACTACCAACAACACAACAACTTTTGTTGGCGTCTTTTCGAAGATTTTTCAACCTCTGAACAAAAAAAAAAGAAAAGAAAAAAAACAGATACTGTACCATGGGACTACGAGTAAATTATAAACATCTTTTGTACAAAACAAAAATGGAGAAAAAAAAGATGAATGCTCATGTGATTAAATAAAGGTATTTTTCAAAAATAATTTGCGAAAGCAATATTTCATACATCGCTAAAGAATAAAAGCATGGTTGAAGGAGCCGCCCATCCCGCAGTCTCTCTCTCTTTCACATACGGTCTTATCAGGCAATTGGATGGAGCAACAGATGTAAGTATTATACATAGCTATCGCTTAAGAGTTTGACAGGTTGTAACAGGATCCGCCACTATGGTCCAATGAGATTTATATCAACATTGAAAAATTATTCAATTCCCTCCCTTTTGAGACTTATTGAGAGCTCTATTGTCACGCGCGACCAAGTTCACACCTAATTTTTTCGCTCGAGTAAAATGATCATCATGCGTCAACCAGTGAATTATTCAAATATTTACAATCTGCTGTTGTTTCTTCTTCAACACAATTCGAGCCTTAACAGACGATGGCCTGAGATAAAATTGAGCACGTTACGACTTTTACCTCGTGCGGCTGTACTCCGAAAAATACGCGGAGCTCTATCCATCGCTAGACAGGACGACTTTATCGCTGCATATAACAGAGGATTATTTTGCACCCTCGATATTCTAGATGCTGTAGTACGCGTCATTGGGCGACTCAATTGGGATGAGATCGAATCATTCGCGCCGATGCTCGAAGATCACGGTAAGACTTATTTTAATTGATCTACGAAAATAATCTTTTCACTGCAGCTGAAAAATGTTTTTCAATATTCTTTATACCGAAGCAACACCTACTCCTTGAATCGGATGATGATAATTCGGAATGGGAACGAAATTCTGACTCATCCGGATGTGAGGATGACAGCAACCTCAATTCAACGATCGATTCGAGAAAAAAGTAATACGACGGAGATGAGACAGTTCTACACGTGCACTTTCGCAAACTATCATGCCTGTCGACATGATGAGATCACGCGAGGTTGAAGAGAATTGATGTATATAGAGAATACACTATATGCAAGGAAGTGTATGCGTGGGAGTATATACGAAAACCGCTCGTAAGGGTTCCTGTACAGACTATGGGACGCGCGGGAGGCAAATCACGATGCACGAGAAGAGCTATTTTGTATAAAGAGGTGCACTGGGTACATACGCTCCTTAGCATATGAGCTATTTTGTATAAAGGAGCATATAAGCTATGCTGGCACATACGCCTACTGGCGTGTTCCCTCAAACGTTTCGATGAGCAGCGCCCACCTCTGTACAGACCGTACGCAAGCCTCTGTCTCTCGCTTGAATACCGAGAGAAGTGAAATAATAAATGCCGATACGTACGAGAGAGTCAAATGGTCTCCATATTTACAAGTCCTTCAACTCGATGACCCTAATAAACAGCTGAGCAATAATACTGTACCGAAAGAACCTATACAAAAGTTTTGATTTTTTCAATACATCTCGTTGACTCAATATACCTAAGACATGGGTTTTTTCATAAAACATGTTGCAAGAAATATTGAGGTTTATTAGAACAGAGTTATACAACCAATAAAATGTATACATATTTTTTATTGAAGCATACATGTCTCGATTTAAACCATTATACCGTATTTTTCCGTTTACATTTTCTTCATAACGATTATTCGTAATGACGGTTTTTTAAAAAGCTTGAACCCTCTGTTCCCGATTGTTCGTCGATGTCAAAACTATTTTGCCAAATGCGATTACGATGCTGTATCAACAGTATAGGATTTCTAATTCTCTCAATACGGTGTATTCTACCCTGGAAACGATCTCTGTCGCGAGCCATCTCTTCCCAGGGTCCAGACCGCGCAGCGCGATAAGCATAATTCCATTTTATCATCGTGCGTACTAGCGGCTTGACATTAAATCATACCTAGAACGATAATAATTAACGAATGGTATGATAAATAATGCGACATTGTCGGTACGATAACGTTCATGATGAGCAAGTAAAAAAAAAGAACACTTGAGCTTTTTTGAATTTTTACAAAAACCTCTTCATATTAACGATTGTTAATATGATTCGAAAAGATAAAACTCAATTGAAAAAAAAAAAATTGATTAAAGAATGTTTAATGAATCATTACCATCATTATTGGTTTTTCATCATCGTCTTCATCGCTAACCGTTCCGTTCGCCTCATCGCTCGTCGCGTGACAATCATCATCAGTGTATTCCGAACCATTTTCAAAAACGATACAATCCCCTAAGTCGATGGAACTTTCAGTCAATTGAAAAAAATAATAATTTATTCAAAATTGTTTCAGAATCATTACCTTCATTGTTGGTTTTTCATCGTCCCTAACCATTTCGCCCGCCTCATCACTCGCCGCGTCGCAATCATCATCGGTAGAGTCCGAAACATTTTTAACAATAGTACGATATCCCCCGAGTCGATGGAACTTTCGGATGTTATTCTTGGTTTGTAATTTATGACGATCAGTCATGCTCGTTGTACGATGGGTTTTCCATCAACGACACGAGCACGTATGTTACGCGCATAGGACACTTTGAACTGTTGTTACACGTTTCTTGCTTACACGTTTTTGTCGAAACGTTAAAGGACAAGGGCATATAATAGTAGAACGTCAATCGTTGAAATATTATATAATTTAATATATTAGAAAACAGCATTAGAACTTATAAATAATTGTCAACATTGTTGTAGGCTATTTAAAGCGCATCCTTAAGCATTATTAGTTGTTTTGTAGAACTGGAGTCAATTGTTGAAAACTTGTACTTCTTCTCCGGCGCAATGCATCCGCTCGTCTTTTTGTATTAAGTGTATATTGCAATTCAGAACTTTAAATTTATTAAATCGATTATCCTGAATCAAATCATAAAACTTTGGGCAATTAATGGACTCCAAATCCACATATCGTATTCGCATCGATTTTAATACATTTTTATCTACATTTCCGCCCTTAAACCCAACGACAACGGGTTTTTCGACGTTAAACAATAGCAAATTTATAATAACTGTAAGAATGTCACATTGCCTGTACCGATCGCAAGGATTGTTTTTGAAAAATATACCGTGAACATTTTGAGAAATGTAGTTTACAGTTTTTTTATCATGATCCCTTAAGTCGGAAAAAGAATAATTTAATTCAAAACTGGTCCGAAGAATTTGATTCATTGAGCAGTCGATGATGGCTTGTTCTTTATATAGCGTTTCCTTGTTAACGACAAATGCTTCGATGTCCATGATATGCGATATATCATTGTATGTTAGCGCAGGTGACGTTGGTGATTCGACAAATAATGCCATTGCACGTTTCTATAAATATTATTGAGAATTATCACACCAACCTCCGTTGTCAATAACCAGAAATTTGAATGGCAACAATTGTTGATCTACTTAGCGATCGTTTTATGTCACCGTTATTGCGAAATACCACTGGCTCGCACAAAATGATGTTCGATCGGCAGCGCTGAAGACTTTACCCACAGAATGATGTTCAAACAGCAGCGCTGAAGACTTTATAGGTACTTGATGAAGAGAGTCGGGGGAGGCGATTTATAGGGTGTGCGTTTATCACATGAACAGATTTTTTTTTGTCGACTATTGCAAGAAATCAACGACTGGTATTTGATGAATCAAAATAATGATATTTTCAACTCTTTTGTCGGTCTTTTCGAGGGATCACGTGTCCGAAAACGTGAATCGTTAACTCTAAAGAGATATGGTGGTATTGAATACGTTCTTTCAGCGGTGTGACCGACCCCCCCTGTTCCTCATTCTAAAAACGAGCGTTGGTATTATTATTCGGCCATATCAAAAAATGCTTTTGTTGGTTATGACCCTCGACATCTCGCGTGAGGGAGGTGGGCGATCGTTATTTGAATACGAACTTTTTCACTTGTCAAACAGTCGGTACTATGAAATACTTTATTCAAAATTTTATATTTTTTTCACCAAGCCTTATCCAACGCTGAGGTGTTGAGTCCTCCTTAAGAACTCTACAAGCTGTTTCCATGCCGTCGATAAGTTATTTACCCTTACTCGCATCCATTTTTCTTTCGTGATTACTCGTGCAAGGATACAAATTCTATAGGGATATTTAAAGAGCGGGGACAGGTCCTTAAGGCTCATCGAGAGACATTACAGTCTAAGAGTTCGCCTTTTTGCTCATGTTGTGAGGGAGCCCTTACGTTGTAATATCGCTTAAACGTTATAACTGGCATTGGAAAGAGAGAGAGCGAGTGACGGAGAGAGAGCAAGGGGAGTGCGAGGCCGAGAGAGAGGGACAGAGAGAGCCACGCAGAGAGAGCGAGGGGGAGCGAGAGGCCGAGAGAGAGAAAGAGTGACGGGGAACGAGAGGCGGCGACAAAACGAGAGACAGTGATATAATATGCAAAATAATAGATATGGGATTTTCAACGGCGTGACGTCATCCTCCTACGTCTTTGTCGGTCCAGAAAATCAACGACGGTTGGCATTTGTTTGATCAAATTAATGATATTAATATCTGCTCGTCAACTCTTTGTCGGTCTTTTCAACGATGACCGCACGAGACCGAAGAAAGCGAGTCTGCCCCCTTCCGCCGCTTTTTGTTCGTCATTCCAAAAACGAGCATTGGTATTTGTTATTTTTCGATAGCGCGAAACTCTGCGGCATTTCGCTAAAAAAAATGGGGAGAGTGATGATGTAAGATAATACGCTCTTCAGCGGCGTGACTGCCCCCCCCCCCCCCAAGCTAAGTCCTCGTCACCCCCCCCCCCAAGCGAAGTCCTCGTCGCCCCCCTCCCAAGCTAAGTCCTCGTCGCCCCCCCCCGCCGCCCGCCGGTTTGTATCACGGCTTAGTGGTTCATGTCTGAGCTGGTTCTGACCCTTAATATCTCGCGTGAGGGAGGGATAGACGGTGCAAAATGCTCTTTCAACAACGTGACATCATCCTCCTCAGACTATGATATCGACAACTCGGTCTTTGGATCATGTGTCCGAAAGAGAGCGATGGTATTGCTCGGTGCGAAACCTTCCGGTTATTCCGACGTGTCCCCCTCCCGCCACCAACGACACGTGCTGCCCGCCCACGGTCATTCCGATGGTACGTGCTGCCCCCCCCCCTTTCACGCGGGTTTGTGTCTAGGCTAAGTGGTTTATGTCTGAGCTAAAAAGTCTCGGTAAATGTCCCACCCCCGCGAGTTTGTGTTTCGGCTGAGTGGTTTGTGTCTAAGCTAACAAGTGTCGACGTACATCCCTTGAGCTGGGTGAAGGCGCCTCATACAGTAAAAAATGTCGATAAAGAAGAAAATAACCGCCGAGGATTGATAATGTAGAAAATGATCCGGGTTTGTCTCTCGGCTAAGTGGCTTGTGTCTGAGCTAAAAAGTGCCGCTAAATGTTGGTGCAGATCGCTTGAGTCAGAACTCTCATACTATTACTACTGTCGTCCGTCCAAATTATATGAAGTTCCGAAGCAACGATTTTATTTTTCGAATATGCACTCATAAATTCAGCGCGAATCTCGGTCCAGCTTTGTCCGCATGGATCCATACTGGTGAACCACTGAGCTGCTTCGTCCTTGAAGGCTTTAGGGCTGGACGACTTCTCAATCATCTGGTTTATATTCTCGAATCTACTCATCGACCATCTGCGCCCAACCCGTTGCATCAGTATTTGTCGGGTTAAATTTCCCAAGATCCATAGGAGCCCGATCTCGCTGAGTAAGCAACGTAATCAGTCGCTTATTTTCCTTATTTAATTTTGACGATCGTTTTCTCCGTTTTCTTTTCTTCCGCACAGAGTCATCAGTATCGTGTTCGGATTCCGATGATCTTGGGGAACGATCCTTTTTCCGATTTTTCGGTAGTACACTGCTTGACTCACTTGCACTTTTTTCACCGTCTGTAACTTCCACATCGGCACCGTTTCCACTGTCTTCTGCCATAGGGTATTCAAACTTTTCACCAATACAATGTCCGCGTAAACTTCAACACTCGAATCTTCGGATTAAACGTTCTTCATCCTACTTCTAATGTCGAATACAAAAATACGTCAGACGCGAATAATAATAAATTCTCGTCATAAACAGTGTAATTTACTGAGCGCCGCAGTGACACGGCTCACACACTTTATTAATGATTCGATACAATTCAAAAGTCTCCAAAATAAAATAAAAACGACCGATAGCAGTGCTAATGAGGTGTATTGCGCAGAGCCTTTTCAAAATGACCCAAGCAGGAGTGACTTCATAACTGAGACCTCTTAGTCTCTTCACTATACTCTTTCCTAGGCCTCTAAGCAACACAACACACTCGTGGTAAATGCACCACGCATCTCCAACGGGGTAGGTCTTTCATAAGACGCCTTGTTGTCGTTCTATCACCCGACGCTTGCCACTTGACCCTCCATAAACAACGAAGGAATCGAGAGCGCTGTTGGAAACAGATTTCCATTGCGATGCGACATATATATTGAAACGTTACACTCTTGTGATTTAATGAAATCTTAATTGCTTATTTTCAATTAAATGGTGTAACTTTTGTAAAAAGTTATCTCTTTTTACTAATGAAATCTAAGGAACAGTTCGTGTCGTGGACTCGAAGGAAAAGTTGGAATTAGGACGGCGAAGTGATGCCGAATATTTTTAATTAATGTCAATCTCATTGAATTTAAACGATGCCTCAGATTTGGTTTAATTCGTCACCACATATTTTATGCGTTCAGACATAACCTCTCATCATCGGCACTCAATAGAGCGATATTGAAGGTTGTTTGAAAATTACTGTATCTCGTTGAGCGATGACCATTAAGCATAAATAAATTTCTCAATGCTATTTTCAAGATAGCTGACTTAAGGATTTGATTTTATTTTTGGATAGGTTATTTTAGTAGGAATATTTTATTATACAAAATTGCTTGAAGAGCTCGTTAGTAATGTTAACAATTTGGATGGAATAAATTTCGTCAGGAATACGTCTGTTTTATCTGTTGCGAATTTATTCTGTTTTTTAGCGATCGAATTTTAATGAACTTATTTATTGTTCGAAAATTTCAGAAAATGGAATTTTACATTCCTTGATTATTGAATTTGAGGTTAAGATCGCTCTATTAAATAAGGTGAAATTTAATAGTATTTGTTTTATTGAAAATTGTTAAATTGGTTGTATTTTATTTGTTTGATCTTTCAAACCATTGAATTTTGAAGATTTCCTGGATGTAGGAAATTATAGTGATTCTATTTTGAAAAATAAGTTAATTTGAGAATTCACCCCAGTGAAATCGAGATCACAGTCTCCCTTGGGTTTGCTAAACATGCACGCTTCCTCGGACTCTCGCAGTGTCACGTTGCGATAACGGAACACGCGGCGACTCGAGAAAGTTCCCTACCTATGGGTTTTCTGGATTATCTGAGACGTGCACCTTCCGTATTTCGAACAGCCAAGCGCAATGCGAGGGGTCTAGATACGGATGGCTCCCTATGAGTAGCTGTAACTGAACTCATGAACTCAGTGAACACCGGTGAATGTTTTATTATATTAAAGAGAAAATGACACTTTTATTCGAAGTTAAATTGAAGATAATTAAACTCCCTAAACCAATACGTCGCCGGGAGAATAGAATAGTCAGAATGACTGTTCTATTTTTGAAATGATAATTACTTGAAGTGAAGTTGGCGTAGTGCGAGGAATATTCAAATTCTCGATGAATCTACACTTTAACTCACGTACAGTAATTACTTACTTGTTTCGAAGTGAAACAAGCACAGAATTGAAGCTAATTACTGATGCTGAAAGAGCAGACCGTTTTGTAGAAAACGAATAGAAACCGAAGATAAGATTTACTCGAAGGGTAAATGGAATTGGCGTAGTAGAGATAGGGGGGTTCTGGGTTACGATCCCTACTACCGGCATTTACCGACCTATCTGTTTTACCGACTGAAACGGAGATCCCTGCCATATCGACCGTGGATAATTTGCAGAGATCAGTTATTTCGATCGACGACTATCAGCAGTCAGTACAGTAGACTCGCCAGTTGTTAAAAAGATCAAGTTCCTGCCATATCGACCGTAGATAAGTTCTACAGTCGGTACAGTATACTAGTTTCAGCAGTCGTTAAAGCAAACCAAACTCCAGCCATACCGACTGCTGACAATTTCCATTAATGAAATACATGGTTCAGCCCACCCCCACACACATCTTTTCAAAAATTTTCAAAACTTTTCTTCAAGCTCCAGTCATACCGACTGCTGACAATTTGTGAAAATCGGTTATGTGCAGTCGGTACAGTAGACTCGTTAGTCGTTAAAGCAAACCAAACTCCAGCCATACCGACTGCCGACAATTTGTGAAAATTGGTTATGTGCAGTCGGTACAGTAGACTCGCCAGCCGATAAAGCAGATCAAGCTCCAGCTATACCGACTGCTGACAATTTATGCAGATCGGTTATGTGCAGTCGGTACAGTAGACTAGTTTCAACAGTCGTTAAAGCAGATCGAGAACATGGAAATACATGTTCGATTCAATACGCAAGATCAAATTCATATCATGTACACATGGAATTATGCGTACAGAGCCGCTCGCCGCGGGCATTGGGAGGAAGTTGCACGTGATCGTGAGCGGCTTAAATTTCGGATTGAAAAATTACGTGAAATCATTGAACCTGTATTAATGAAATATATGGGTCAGCCCGCCCCCATGAGAATTTTTGACATGCTTCGATGAGTTTCGACGTGTCTAGACGTGTTTCGACGTGTCTAGCCGTTTCTAGACGTGTCTAGACGTTTCTAGACGTGTCTAGACGTTTCTAGCAATATCAGTAACACTGTGAGCAATATTGGTGATCGTGTTCAATGGGATGATGTGGAAAGTGCGTTCAAGTGTCGAATTCGCACCGGTGTCGTAACAAACATACGCCACCTCAATTTACAACAGTTTTTCATTGATGCGAAGTGCTTGACCAACAAACGACTAAAAGACGCTCTAGAAACTGATGGTTACCTAAAAGCAAATGCCATTCTATCATGCAAATTTGAAAATATGAAGTGCGGTGGAAAAATGGAAGAAATTAAATATTTCAATAATCGTAATGCAATCATTTTACCAACCACAAACCTAAACGAATGGTTTGATGATAATATCACCAATCGTCTAACTGTGGAAGTGACGGAGTTCCAAGAGCGCGATTCTGGATGGACCATGGTGGAGATAATCAATCTCGTTATCAACATCATCCATTATAAACCGTTGCGAGGTGGTTTATCGACATATACACCACTCCCGCAAAAAATTAAATTAAAGCACGCTGTGGTGAACATCAAAAACGGGGATGAGCACTGTTTATTGTGGGCGATCATGGCTGCTCTACACACCGGACCAACACTACAGAACCCATCACGAGTCAGCAGCTATCAACACTTCAGCACAACGCTGCAATATGAGGGGATAAGTTTTCCAACACCTTTGACTGATATCCCCAAGTTTGAGGTACTGAATAATTTATCGATTAATTTATATGGTAATGATTCAGATGAGATAGTTCCACTATACTTAAGTAAAAATTTAAGATCAAATAAACCAACGATTCATTTAATTGCATTAGAAAATAGAATCGATATGGATATCGACAACGATGGTGATGATGATGATGATCAACTTAATGCTCGTACTGTATTTCACTTTGCTTGGATCCGTAATCTATCGCTTTTAGTAAGTAGTCAATTATCGAATCATAAAACTGCAAAAACTTTGTGTGATCGATGTTTGTGCCATTTTCAAGTCCGCTCTTCATACAAAAATCATATGCAGGATTGTTTTGCAACGAATAAAACGAGAATAAATTTACCCCATGATGGTGATAAAATTGTTAAATTTAAAAATCACCGCAATAAAACAATCGTACCGTTCACCATCTACGCCGATCTTGAATGCATTATCGAGCCAATGGTTGATGGAGTGCAAAAGCACACACCACAAAGCGTTGCATATTACATTCATTGTGCCTTCGATGGCTCTCTTTCTAAATTTTATTTAAAACGCGGCCCCAATTGCATTCAATGGTTCATAAATGAATTGAAATCTACAGCGGAAGTCGTTAATGGCTATCTGAGGAAAATCATACCCATGGAAACATTGAATGCAATTCAGCAGCAACAATTTAGGGGGGCAACAGTTTGCCATATCTGTGAGGGGGCATTTTCATCGGCTGAGGTAAAGCATCGTGATCATTGTCACTTTACTGATAAATATAGCGGTGCTGCGCATGAGAGTTGTAATTTGAATTACACTAACTCTCATGATATACAAATTGTGTTCCATAATTTATCCGGTTATGATGCACATTTCATATTTCGAGACTTAGCAACATCATTCGAGGGGTCAGTCAAGCTCTTACCAGTAAATAAGGAAAAATATATTTCATTCACCAAGCAGGTCAAAGGCACAAGAGTGAATTTGCGCTTCATCGACTCGTTCATGGCGAGCAGCATAGATAAATTAACATCATACCTCAATGACTCAGATAAACTTATAACACATAAATTTTATAATAATGTCGATGAATTCAAGCTTGTGACGCGTAAAGGTGTATTCCCATATGAATACATCGATAATTGGACGAAACTAAATGAGAAACAATTACCGGATAAAGAGAAGTTTTATTCAAGATTAAACGATGCCGATATTTCCAGTGAGGACTGTGAGCATGCCAAAACAGTATGGGAAAAATTTAATTTAACAACGCTCGGCGAGTATTCCGATTTATATTTAAAAACGGACGTATTACTCTTGGCGGATAGTTTCGAAAATTTTCGCCGTAATTGTTTCTCGACGTACAACCTTGATCCTCTGCATTATTATACAGCTCCAGGGCTTGCCTTTGATGCGATGCTCGAATGCACAAAAGTCCAGCTTGAATTATTAACTGACATTGAGAAGGTGTTGTTTATTGAAAAAGGTATTAAAGGCGGTGTAGCACAGTGCTCGCGACGTCACGCAAAGGCAAACAATCCTTACATGGGCGATGATTACGATCCAAGCAAAGAGACTTCGTACCTCATGTACTTCGATGTAAATAACTTATACGGTGCTGCGATGAGCCAACATTTGCCCACAGATTCTTTTGAATGGGGGGGAAAATACACAGATGTATTTTCTATATCGGATGATTCTCCTGTGGGATATATTCTTGAAGTAGATCTCGAGTATCCCGAGGAGTTACATCCTATACGTCGAGATCTTCCACTGTGTCCTCAACACTTCACACCGCCAAACAGTAAACAATCAAATTTAGTGCCAACTCTTCTCCCGCGCGAGAAGTATGTAATTCATTATAGAAACTTGAAGCAATGTCTGAGTTTAGGCTTGCGATTGACTAAAGTCCACAGAATTCTCAAATTCAACCAGTCTCCATGGTTAAAGAAGTATATTGATCTAAACACTGATTTGAGGAAAAAATCGAGTAATGAATTTGAGAAAAATTTCTTCAAATTAATGAATAATGCAGTATTTGGAAAAACTATGGAGAACGTGAGAAAACATAAGCGAGTGTGGTTGGTGACGGAGTGGGGAGGGCGATTCGGTGCAAGATCACTCATAGGAAAACCGCATTTTCATAGCTGCACCATATTTGACAAAGACATGGTGATTATTGAAATGACTAATCTTAATGTAAATTTCAATAAACCAATTTATGTTGGTTTTTCAATTTTGGATTTATCGAAAACGTGGATTTACGATTTTCATTATAACTATGTGAGAAAAAAATTTGGGGATAGCGCGAAGCTCATGTACACCGACACTGATAGTCTCTTGTACTATTTTACTGTACCCGATATTTACCAAGTCATGAAATGTGATCTTTCAAAGTTCGACACGTCAGACTATCCTCCGAATAATGCCTATGGTATTCCCCTGGTGAACAAGAAAGTTTTAGGCTTGATGAAGGATGAAAACAATGGAAAAATCATGATAGAGTTTGTGGGATTACGGGCTAAACTTTACACCTTCAGAACACAGGGTGAGAGTGATAAAAAAATATCAAAAGGTATTAACGGTTCGACGCTTCGAAAGATCACGTTTCATGACTACAAGCGATGTTTATTTGACAACGAAACCTTAGTTATGGAATAATGTCTAATTAGAAGCAAAAAACATGAAGTGAGAACCATCGCACATAAAAAATTAGCCTTGAGCTGGAGTGACGACAAAAGGATAATTTTATCCGATAAAATAGCCACACTACCGTGGGGATTTAAAACAAAAATTGTATAAACATTGTCGTGAGGAGTGTAAAATAAGTGTATATATGATGAGCGGAGATTTTAAGAAATGTATAAACATCATTGTTAGGAGTGGAGGAATAAAATGTTATGTATGCAGTTTCCGTTTTATTGTAAATAAAACACAATTTTATTTTGTTACAAAATTTTGTTTTTATTTATCCAACTATTGTGTGAACTATCAAACCCCAAACACATTACATAAAGTTGATTACATCGTTTACGCAATACTTTTTCCACAAGATAACCATCAGGATATTGCACTTTGCTGAGTTCCTCTTCATAAAAGCCGCCTTCGATGGGTTGATCTTGATAATCGACGAGTTTGTACGTCGGCGGGTTGGTGTTTTTCGCTTCTTTTATTGTAAATATTTCCGTTGTCCAGTTGGGTGTGTAGCCTTTTTCAAAGACGTGCTCTTACTTGCTGATGCGTACTTTATCGCCAATTTTAAATTTTCGAGGTGATCGTTTCAGTCGTGGAGTTTTGTATACGGTCTGCAGAAGTTGTTTTTTATTTTTCACACTGACATCTCGCGGTTTCATTTTTATTTTTCGATGCTTCGTACTATTGTACGACGTCATCAAACCAGATAAAATATCAATCCATTCGTATGAGCCGCGAACAGTAAATTCCCTCCACATCTTATTTTTTAACGTTCGATTGAAACGTTCACAAATCGATGCCTTCAAGTTGCTGAATGATGAGTACATATTAATACTATAATGTCTCATGAGTGCTTTGAATTCGCTGTTATAAAATTCTTTTCCTCGATCAACATGCAAGTTTCTTGGTATGCGACCTTGCATCAATAAAGTTTTTATAACAGTCGTTACGTCCGTTCCGTTTTTCGACTTTATCGGCGGTGCCCAAGCAAACTTGGAAAATATATCGATTACAGTGAGTAAATACTTGTAATTCTTGTTGTATGACTTATACGCGGACATATCAACAAGATCAGCTTGCCAAGTCTCATCGAGACCTCGAATATCCACATGTCGACGAGGATAATTACGTCGAGCAGATCTATGAAGTTCGTTTGCTATTGTCGCCTTCATGTTTGAGCGTATGCAACCACACTTCAAGATATTTTTTTCTCAACGATACTACATACAATCATTTATTTTTCGTTATATCCACCGTTCTTTGAGGGTTTTTTGAAGACTGATCGCGCCAAAGTTTTAAGCTCTTGATGTTTTGATCACAACCGAATATACGAGCGTCGAGATTTCTAATAGTATTTGATGTCTCAACCATAATTTTATGAATACCTTCAATATTTACATGCACCTTCTTTATATCATCATTGAATTTGGATTCAAGAGAAAGAAGTGCTTGTTGCACAGTAGTATTAACAATTTGCAGAGAAACAGCATCATTTGGTCGCAGTGGATCAGCAATATTACACAATCGTTTATTATCCATGTCATACTGACTGTCAGCAGTAATTTTAAATCCTAAGCCCGGAGGCCCGCGAATACCGCTTTTAACTCCACCACTCACTAGCTGTCGTCCAAATACGTCTATGCTCATTGTTCGATGGTCAATGGGTGAATGATGGTTTCATAGGTAAACTCTCGCTAATAAATGATTCCAGCTTCGCGTAACTCTTCAATAATGGAGACTATTTCGTTGGAATGGCTAGTTTGCCAGCTGCTTGCGAAGCCATAAGCAGTCGAAGACGATCGATAATTTCATTGGGATCATCCCAGTAAACATAAGCCATTGTTTGCCTCTCCTTCCGCGCTATTTTATACTCGGTTATGCCCTTACCAGATTTTCCTCTTTTCTGCGACGAGCTAACGTGCGGCGCAATGAAATTTTTATATTTCACATTTTTATTTTCACGAAGACTTTCTCATCGGCCTTGTAACGTTTTCGATGAGCATTCGTCATCAGTACAATTTTAATATAATTTTCATTGTCGTTGTCACTCACAATAGCGGGGTTGGGCGACTTTTTAAACGATAATTCAAGTAATCCCGGCGTTTTTTCATAACTTTCATCACCAACATATATCTGCTCATTATCAAAGTCGATTTGAGTATCACCAATCATCAGGCCATGCGTTAACTTTCGAACACCATATAGAACGTCTAAATTCTTCTGTTCTTTCGTACCAAACATCCGCAAAAACCGCATCACTGGGTCTACATTTTTCTTTATCGGTGTGCTTGTAGCGTGAATGCCATCCGATATAAGTGTATCCTCATCATCATCATTCTCGTTATCTTCTTCATCATCATCAGCACTATAGTTCTCCTTTTTCATCGAAATATCCCGTGGTTCCGTTTTTATTTCTTGTTTTATCTGCTGCCCTATCGGAGTTTTCATCAATTCTTGCAATGGTGTTACTACAGGCTTGAACATTTCACCCGTAACCTGCTCCATAGCATCATTATTCGCCTTAATCATCTTATGCTTTCGTCTTATTGCGTCGCTAGCTTTCGCTAATTCATGTAAAACATGATTGTGTTCACGAATCTTGGAGCACTCCATGTTACCAATTCAATCGCCACTACGTGACTGCACGAATTTGACGAATTATCACTAATTTATGCTTACAAAATAATCAAAACCTTTCCTATATCTCCTCTCGTTAATTTCACTATCTTTGTCGATGACTACAAAACTGTATTTCCCATCGTTCCAGCATGCCGAGCATAGGTTCTTAAATTGATCATAAGTCATATCTGTATTCACATGATCATTGTAAATGTGTTTTAAATTCATTTCATCTTGAGGAAAAAGCACCAATAAGTTCGCGTTATCACGCACAAGATGTTTTGGAATACGAGCATACGTCTGACTGAGATAAAAGCTATCAACATCTCTGTGTCGTCCCATGCAGAAGTATGCTCTGATATTATCCTGCTTCTCACACGCCACATCATCAAAAATTATAATTGAATTAGGGCGAGCATTTTCCGGTTTCACAACCTCCTCATTTTCGCTAAATGGGAAATAACCCACACCGTCCACCGGCTCTAGTAACTTTTTCAAAAATTCATACTTTGGCTGAATGAGTGATTTTGAATAGACATACACATTTTCAAATCGTAACTCATTGTCGTGGGTAATGAGGGTGAGAAGGGCATTAGTTTTACCACAATTAGATGGTCCACAAAAAACTGCTCGTACGCTATTTGGTAGTAATTCCCCATGTCGTTTCCCCCTCCTCGTATTTTTTCGCTCAACCAATTTATCAAAATTTCCAACAGGCAGCTGGATCGCTTGATTTTGAAAGTTCATGATGCTTGTCTAACGCTCCAAAGAGAACTAATGTTTTTTACATATAAATAGGTGCTTTTATAGGATTGAAGTTAGTTGTTACCCAACTATGGTTGTGCATACGTATAAGAAGCGAGGTGAGAGCTTAATAAATAAAATTATCAATCGCCTCCCCGTTGAATTACATGTGCCGGGGTATCAGTATTGTGGTACGAAATTGGTGCAAAGGTTAGCTCGTGGTGATCCTGGCATTAATCCTCTAGACACCGCGTATAAATAACACGATATTGCGTACTCGAAGAATCGGGAAAATATTGCTGCGCGAAACGAGGCCGATAAAGTGCTTGCTGAGAAGGCTTGGGCTCGCGTTCTCGCTAAAGACGCTAATCTATCGGAAAAAGCTGTGGCTTGGGGAGTTGTGAACGTCATGAAAGCTAAATCTAAGCTTGGTATGGGTTTGATGAAAACTAAATATGGAGAAAAGAAGCGTGTGAATAGGCAATCGATCAAATGTAGGGTTGGAATGAGTCTGAAAAGGAAAAAGTCGACAAATTCCAATCTTGGTAGTGTGAACCTCGCGAAAAAGAAGAAGAAACATAGAATAACGTTGAAATCCATCATTCAAGCGGCAAAAATATCAATGGATCCTGGTTCTAATGCTATTGCGTCAGCATTGAGGGGTGCCCGTGCAGCAGCGAGAAAGGGTCAAAAGAAAGTACGAGTTCCTCGTATTTTGCCTATACCAATGAAAATTGGCGGTATTTTACCATTTCTCATACCAATTTTGGCCGGTCTTAGCGCCACTGGAGCTTTGGCTGGGGGTGCTGCGAGTATAGCGAAAGCAGTTAATGATATTAGCGCCAATAAGAATCAATTGCATGAGGCTAAACGCCATAATACGACAATGGAGGCGATTGCGTTGGGCAAAGGATTATACTTGAAACCCTACAAGAAAGGTGTGGGCCTGTATTTGAAGCCTGCAAAAAACTAATAAAGCTACCGCACGGAGCTTTTACCAATGTCGATTTGTTGAAATATGCTAAAGCCATGAAAATCTCATACTTTCGTGGTGTTTTTATGCGAAATGAATTACCCAACTCTGGCCCCAGGAAGCGTGAATCTGCAATTATTAATCTCGATGATAAAAATAGTTCGGGTACGCATTGGGTTGCATACAAGAAAAATAATAACGATGTCACTTATTTCGACAGTTTTGGTGATTTGAAACCACCTCAGGATTTAATGGTGTACCTTGGTGTTGGTAGCGTAAAATACAATTATAAGAGGTACCAGGAATATAATACTGTGATTTGTGGGTACTTGTGTCTTCAATTTCTCAGTGATCAGCTATAAATGGATGTGATTGAGGAATATAACCTCAGTCATGGGTGATTCATTCACGTTTACACTATCGGGTGCATCCTCAGTGCTGGAAGCGCAATATTTTCCTCCTATTGAATTATCACCGGCGAAAAACTACGTTCTCGGGCTCGTTGAGCTGCTGACATTTAATTCAATTCCCAATATTGATGCGGGCTGTAATAAATTTTATTACACATTGCTGCTGGGGAAAACGGCCGATGAATTTCCCGTGTACCAGGATAAAGTTATTACAATACCTACGGGGAGTTATGAAATTGAGGATATCGAGAGTTATTTAAAAAAGATGCTACCCAAGGATGTCTGAAAGCAAATAATAATGAGTGAAATTACATGCAATCAAGTAGTGAACTTTAAACCTACAAATTCCATAGATTCATTGTTGGGATTTAAACCGAATATTCTTCTAAAAAACCGCACTCATAAATCTGAATTACCAGTGGCCATACTTAAAGTCAATGCCTTGCGAGTTGAGTGCAATATAACCACGGGTGCATACATAAACGAGCATCGTGTACACACAATTCATGAATTTTTCCCCACCGTTCCGCCAGGATATAAGATTGTTGAAGTGCCAGCCAACGTCATTTACCTCCCAACCATCGTGCAATCAATACAGCATATACAATTGAGAATAGTCGATCAAAACGGCGAATTGGTCAATTTTCGTGGGGAAACAATAACTATACGATTACATGTAAAGTCCTCATCCTAAGATAATGGGGATTGTATTTGAGACCAAATAATCTGGTGGTAGTTATAAAAGTGTGGTAGTATGGCCGAAGATCATCAGTCGTCGAGCACCTCTTACGGAGTTGACACGTCTAAACGCGCAGTTTCTTCGAAGTCTAGGTCTTCGACTTCGCGTAAATTTTGGAAAATAAATATTCGTTGTATTCTCTGCATAATACCATGGAGGAAATAATACAAATACAAAAACCCGTAACATTTGATGAATCGATTGCGCACTATGAAACGCATGCACATCAGCCGTATGCATCGACTACCTTCAAAAACAACGATGAAATTCGTATTGTTGTTCAGCATCAAGATTTGTTCGTATTACCTAGCAAAAGCTCGCTACGCATTCATGGGAAAATTACAAAACCCAATGGCACCGCCATTGCGGCAACTACAAAATTGATTAATATGGCTGTTTGTCATTTGTTTGGGGAGATGCGTTATTAGTTGAATGGTATTGAGATCGATCGGAATAAAAATATGGGTATTACGAGTGTTATGAAGGCCTTCTTAACGCTAACTCCCGGACAACAGCATCACCTGCAGAATATTGGCTGGCTGAATGGCGATGATAAATTGAACAATGATGCTGGATTTTTTGACGTCGTCATACCATTGAATTTTTTACTCGGATTTGCCGAAGATTATCGTCGAGTAATGGTTAATGCTAAACATGAGTTGATTCTAACACCATCCAACAACGACCTGAATGCCATAATTCAAACTGCGGTGGAAAATATTAAAATTGACATCGGTAGAGTTGAATGGTTATTACCATATGTCAAACTGGCGGATAAACCAAAAATCCAACTACTTAATTACATCGCTAAGGATCCAGCCATATCTATGAGTTTCCGTGCTTGGGAATTGTATGAATATCCGATGCTGCCGCAAACTACGAGACATGTGTGGGCTGTCAAAACATCGGGACAGCTAGAGAAGCCGAGACATGTCATACTGGGATTCCAAACTGCGCGGAGGAATCAAGCGGAGAAAAATGCTAGCGAATTTGACCACTGCAAGATCAGAGATGTGAAACTTTTTCTCAACTCACAGTGCTATCCCTATGGAAATTTAAATCTCGATATTCCTAATAATCAATATGCTATTCTCTATGACATGTATGCCAACTTTCAAGCGTCATACTACAACAAAGGACCTGAACTTTTCTTGTCAAAGGCTACATTTTTGGCGCAAGCGCCTCTTATTGTCATCGATTGTTCCAAACAGAATGAATCCCTAAAAAGTGGTCCAGTGGATATTCGTTTGGAATTTGACTCTAGTGCTGTATTCCCTGCGCAAACTTCAGCCTATTGCATGATCTTACACGATCGCATCATCATCATCATCATCATCGTCATCGTCATCGTCATCGTCATCGTCATCGTCATCGTCATCGTCATCGTCATCGTCATCGTCATCGTCATCGTCATCGTCATCGTCATCGTCATCGTCATCGTCATCGTCGTCGTCATCGTCATCGTCATCGTCATCGTCATCGTCATCGTCGTCGTCGTCGTCGTCGTCGTCCGGGGCGGACAGAAAAACTGGCTAGGGGAAGGAACCCCGAACAAGAAACCAACCATGAGCGGAACACGGAAGGAGAAATCGAGTACGGTGCAGGGGGGGGATACCCCAGTACCGGTCCAGGCCAGCTGTGACGAGGCAGGCAGCGCTGGACCGTCATCCAACTACTGCAATGATGATGGGCATGATAATCATGATGGTTCTCGAACGGACAACCCGTTCGTCCGAAGAGCCACTTTACAGAGAACACCACCACGAAATCGTGCTATGTCTCTCCCAGAGGTGGGGAGTCCAGAATTGATAGTCGTAGATGACAACGTGGAGCGAGTCAACAAGAGAAAGCGAACTGATGAGCCACCGCAGTCAACGCAATCTATGCAGGACCCAAGCGGAGTGAAGGTAATGCAGATCCTCAACAGGATGTGCAAAGATATCAAGGCTCTAGAAACGGCTGTAAAAGAGTCCTACAACGCCAAGAAGGAAATAAAGGAACTGTCGAGCAAACTTTCTGCCCAGGCCGTGCGTCTCCAAGACAGCTCAGTACGAGATTGGCTGGCAGAGGCCACCAAACACAGACCAAATGCTTGTCAATCCTCCCTGCAGGACAAGAAGGAGATTATGAGACTACGACAGCAAAATGACAGCCTGCTTAGACAGTACGAGGGGGAAGTGAGTCTCCTCCGTTCGGCACTCTCTACTACGTGCGGGGAGTGCAAAAAAGTCAAAGAGCTCCAGGAAAGAAGGGCGTTGTGTAAAGGAGACGGGACATATGAAGCCTTCATGGAAATACAACAAAAAACATGGGAACAGGACATCTTCACCGTAACCAACGTCAAAGGTCAGAAGCTCTGGGATGCACCGAATGACTCGATGGTTGTTGTACCCTGCAGCAAAGCTCTGGACACAAAGAACACAACCATCAAAAAAGCTATAGGCATACTTGGTGGTAAGGAAGGTCTGCTCAGACAGAAAAAGAAGCTGGGGGAGATGGCCATCATGGTCCAGACGACAGGCTTTCCGAACGAGACTGGCACGATCTCTCAGTCGAGTAGGGAAATCTGCTACCCCATCGTCACGGAGGCTGCTAACGAAGACCCGGATCTGAAAACCATCTTTGAGACAGCACAAAAAGTCAAGCAAAGGGCAGTCAAGTACAATAGAGGCATTATAGCCCTGCCCGATGCTGGGGGGGATCTGGGCTTGGCCCTGAAGCGGGTCTATAGCTTTGTATTTACAGGCACACAAACACAGGTCCGGATCTACAGAGGAGACAAGGACTCGGGCAGACAGGTGAGTGGGCAGCAGAATAGCAGGTCAGGCGGAAACACCTCGAAGGCATCGAGGAATGAAGCCCTACTGATCTCGGTAGAAGGGAAAACATATGCGGAGACCCTGAAAGAGATGAAAGGAACAGTGGACCTTACTGGAACCGGGGCAGTGGTAAAGGGGATAAGAAAGACCAAGAAGGGGGATGTCCTCCTCACCATAGCGAATGGTTCGACAAAAGCGCAACTTCTAAAAGAAGCCATCGAACAGAAAGTGGTTGGGGCCACCACGACACTTCTCACGAAGAAGAAACGGGTGATCCACATAAAAGATTTTGACGAGACCACCACAGAAGAGGAAGTGCGGGAAGCCATCGTAGATGCAACAGGGGCAGATCCAGACTCGTTCGAGCTTAGAGCCCGCAGGCCAGCGTACGGAGGCAGGGACAACATCACCGTAGTTGCAGCAGATAGCACAGCACAGAGCTTGCTCAAAGAGGACAGGTTAAAAATCGGCTGGTTGTCCTGCAGAATTATAGAAAGGAAGGAAGAATTCAAGTGTTTCAGATGCTGGAGCTACGGCCATGTCAAAGCGCAATGCAGCGGACCAGATCGACAACACCTATGTCTCAAATGCGGGGAAGACGGACACAAAGCTGCAGGCTGCACAAACGGACCGCACTGCGTGCTGTGCAACCAAGATGGACACCAGACAGGCTATAGGAAATGCCCGGAAGTACGACGAGGCAATCGGCGGAGGCACGGGGACCAGCCGGCGCAAAACCAGTCGTGATTATCCTCCAAATTAATACCAACAGAAGTCGACCTGCTATGGATATGGCACTGTACACAGGTCAAAAAATGAAAGCTAGTGTGCTGCTAGTAAGTGAGCCAAACCAGCAGGCTATAATAAACAGGAAGGACTGGATTTATGATGAAAATATCGACTGTGCCATCAAAATTCTAGACAACAGCCTAGTTACGAGCGGAGAGGGATGCGGAAATGGATTTGTCTGCGTCAAAACACCCGACTGCACGATCTACAGCTGCTACTTTTCTGGCAACAGGGATATCCAGGAGCTGCAAGGATCCTTAGATGAAATCGGGGACCGTATGAGGATCCACGGAGAAGCGGCCATCATAGGGGGGGACTTCAATGCAAAATCGCCACAATGGGGTATGCCGTACACAGATCATAGAGGGGAAGAGGTCACCAGATGGATAGCAGAAAAAGAGCTAGTAGTCACCAACAGAGGCAATAAGCCCACGTTCCAAAGGTTAAACCATGCTTCCATCATTGACCTCACTCTAACCACGGGAGACGTCGCACGGAAAATTAACCGATGGGAGGTACTGGATGAGGAGTCATTAAGCGACCACAAATACATCCTTTACGAGATCAACAAGGATACATCCCCCCCTCTGCGAACAGTAAGCTGCACAGGATGGAACCTGAAGAAGCTCGACGAGGGCAAGCTTACAGCAGCTATCGGGCAAATCGTAGAGGAAAAACTACACAAGCGAAGGCTTCAGCAAAGCTCTCGCTCGCATCAGCGACAGAGCCATGCCTCGGAAATGCCGTATCCAAAGGAAGCCACCTGTGTTTTGGTGGAATGAGGACATAGCAAAAATGCGAAAAGAGTGCAACGTACGAAGGCGAGCCTACACGAGAGGCGCCCGGGGGGACTCCTCAGAAGTAAGGCAATATAAATGGGACGAATATATAGCCTGGAAACGCAGGTTCCAACGAGGCATCAAGCAGGCCAAGAAAGCCAGCTGGACATCTCTATGCCAGGACATCGACAATGATATCTGGGGCAGTGGATACAAAATTGTCATGAAGAGTATGGTAGGTTTTCCACCAAGGAAACGCCTTCCTGAGCAGCTGACGGAGAGGATCTTAGATCAGCTTTTCCCAGTACATCCCACAGTCGATTTTCAGAGTGATGCAGAAGCGCGGTTCAGGCCTTTCACAGAGCAGGAGCTGATACAAGCCACCAAGAGGCTCAAGACAAACAAAGCCCCTGGCCCGGGAAAAATCCTAACGGAGGTAGTGAAAAGGTCGTGGGAATTCGACCAAGCTACGTACTCAACGTATACAACCATCTAGCCGCGGCTGGGCGCTTCCCTACGGAATGGAAGCGTGCTGAGCTCATTTTACTGAGAAAAGGTGACAAACCCGTGGATCAACCGGCCTCCTATAGACCTATCAGCCTCCTGGACGTGGAAGGGAAACTGTATGAACAGCTTCTAGCGGCCAGGCTTAAAGAAGAGCTCATAAGGACCGAAGATCTTTCGGACAGACAGTTCGGTTTCAGAGAAGGCCGACAGACAGTAGACGCAATTAAAGCAGTTCTTGACCGGGCGAAAGAAGCCGGGGAGTACTCGAGCAGGAGCAGACGCTTGTGCGCTGTAATCACATTAGATGTCAAGAATGCATTTAACAGCGCATCTTGGCAGATTATACTCGTAGAACTCAGGAGGCGAAAAATGGACGAAGGACTCATAAAAGTAATGACGTCTTACCTAGCCGAACGAGAAATTAAACTGGATGAATACAGAAGAGCAGTCAACAGCGGAGTTCCACAAGGATCAGTCCTAGGGCCAATACTGTGGAACATCCTGTATGACGCCCTACTGAAGGTGGAACAACCAGAGGGCGTGACGCTAGTAGGCTTTGCGGATGACGTAGCCATGGTGGTAGTGGCGCAGTCTGAAACGTTGCTGATGTCAAGAGCAAACACGGCACTAGAGATAGTCTCGCAATGGATGTGTGGGAGAAAATTACAGCTGGCCCCTGCGAAGACTGAAGCAGTGATACTTACAGCGAAAAGGAAAATGAGCCCAATCAGTTTTAGGGTACAAGGCATTAAAGTGAAGCCAAGCCCAGCGATTAGGTATCTCGGTGTCTGGCTAGATACTCGGCTGAACTTCGCGGACCATCTTGAAAAAGTAATTGGGAAAGCTGAACGGACTGCCACCGCGCTAGCGGGAATAATGCCCAACATAAGTGGTGCACGAGCTTCAAAGAGGAGAGTGCTAGGAAGTGTGGTTCACTCACAGCTCCTGTATGCAGCCCTCATCTGGAGCAGTAGAACACAAATTAAGAGAGTTCAGAAACTGCTCACACGCGTGCAGCGGGGGATAGTGATCAGAATCATTAGTGCTTACCGGACTATGTCCGCAGAAGCAGCAGGGGTAATAGCTGGGATACCTCCAATTGACCTCCTGGCAAAGGAGCGGTCGGAAAAATACAACGGGAAAGACCGAAACGAAGCCAGAGAAGACCTCATGAGACGATGGCAACACAGGTGGGACTCGGGGTGCTACGGGAGGTGGACGCATAGCCTGATTCCCAGCATACAAGACTGGATACATCGCCCAGCCGGAGAAGTGGACTACTTTCTCACGCAGGCCCTCTCTGGGCACGGCTGCTTCAGGAAGTTCCTATTCGGAAGAAAAAGAGCGGACAGTGTAACGTGCCCATACTGTGAGGCGGTGGACGACGTCGAACATACACTATTCAACTGTGAAAAGTGGAATGATGAGCGAGAAAATTATAGAAGGGAAACGGGAAAGGCCTTTGCGAAAAACACCTATGCACTGAACCTAATGGCCAATAAAGAAAGTTGGCTAAGTACGTATAAAACAACGAGAGCCATCATAGAAAGGAAGGAAGTAGGTATGAGAGTGTGAATCACACAGACAGCACGCACACCGAAGTAATGCAGAAATGCGGTTTCCGGAGTGCGTCAGCGTAAGGGGAAAGAGAGGGGGGGTTTTTAGTCAGTATGAATCTGACACTACCCGAACACCAGGGTGTCTTATGTAAGATTTTCCCCCCCTCCACAAAAAAAAAAAAAAAAAAAAAATCATTATCATCATTATCATCATCATCATCATGGACTTTGTGGTTGATCTACAAGGGTTCAAGGCGCCCATTAATGAATTTGTGTTAAAAGAAATGTCTATTGTGGAAGCGAGTAGCGATAAGAACAGCCAACCTTTGATACTTATTTTCGAACCACCATCGGCATGGAACTCTCTACCGGCCAAGTACAAGGCGACGAACGTATGTTTGGAACGCAACTTTCATGGTAAGCGATGGGATTCTGGTGATGTCCCCTACGAAACAACTACAACAATTATTCGAGCTATCTTGAAAGATGCTCACGCTGTCTATGTGAAGGGGCTGGAGAAGTCGTCGTGGCTATCACGATTCACGGATCAGTTAACGAATATCATCGATTTGGAAACTCTGGAATGCCCCTCATTACGAAAATTATCGAAAATATCATCCACCTGCCCTCATTATTCTTATAATTTAAAATACAACTGTACCGACGTAAATGTGAAATCTCTGAAGAATTGGCTAAATGTATATGAGGATCGGGTGTGAACGCAGGAATTTTTGAAATAATAAAACTTCTTTTATAATATTAAAATGTGTGTATTTATTTATTGATACGTGGGCGACATCATTTGACGATTTTATTAAATTCAACACTGTTGTATTTTCCGCCAAAGTAGTTCATGTTGAGATTGCCACCCCTGGTAGTTGCCATCAACTTTTCGAACATTGCCGTGTCCTCATCAAAAATGTTGACAAGTCTAGCTGGCAGGAATACGGTAAACTCGCTGCACACGTCAGCAACGAATCTTCTCCCAAATTTTGTTTGTACTGCTCTGATGTCGGAGATGGGATAATCCAACTGAACAGCTAGATCGGACAGCTTCTTCGTTGGTAGGAACGGTGACTCCTTGCCAACTTTGTTGATGCTTTCGAAATCCATTTTTGCTGATTGATGTGTTTTTCAGTGTGCTCGTTATATAACACAGATCTGATTTTGTTTGAATGAGGACTTTAACTTCCTCTATATGTTTCAAAAATAGCTGTATACGCTTTTTCAACTCGAGACGATTGTTAGACATTTACTAGAGTCGTCTGATGCAGTTTAGGTCTACATCATGGGATTATATACTTCCATCCCCTCTTCATAAATTTAAAAGCACCCCCCCACTCACGATATCAGCGAGACTCCCATTGGTTGTCCTCTTGTTCCGCCACCACCACCACCCCCTTCAAGCAGCACTTATCACATCTTCGTCGTGAAGGGGCAGAACCATCCATATGAGTCGACATATGGGTCATATTCCAATGCTCCATGCATGGAAGATATGACATTATTTCACCATCAAGTTGAAGATGTTTGGGTAAACGATCCCACAACAAATGAATGTAACAGCCCCAATATTTCAAGAGAAAAGCCTTCGGAATATTCTGAAGCTCACTCTTTGTCGATTCCCATGGTGCGGACTGGGCTGTGTTTGCACGTGTATCCATTTTGATGATCGCCAAGTAACTACATCACGGATGCTGCACCGATGGAAACGTGCTCTGACAAGCCACAATGGTACAGTTCGAGGGGGGGAGGGGGGTGGAGTCTCGTGAAAACATCCCGAAACACGTTCAACCACTTCCAAACGGGTTCAATCAGGTCTAGACATGCCGAAACAGGTGGAAACAGGTCTAGACACGTTGAGACACGTCGAAACACGTTGAAACACGTCGAAACACGTCGAAACAGGTCTAGACGCGTCTATAAACGTCTAGACACGTCTATAAACGTCTAGACACGTGTAGAAACGTCTAGGCACATCTAGAAACGTCTAGACACGTCGAAACTCATCGAAGCATGTCAAAAATTCTCATGGGGGCGGGCTGACCCATATATTTCATTAATACAGGTTCAATGATTTCACGTAATTTTTCAACTCAAAATTTAAACCGCTCACGATCACGTGTAACTTCCTCCCATTGCCCGCGGCGAGCGGCTCTGTACGCATAATTCCATGTGTACATGATATAAATTTGATCTTGCGGATTGAATCGAACATGTCTTCCCATGTTCTCGATCTGCTGTAACGACTGTTGAAACTAGTCTACTGTACCTAATGCACATAACCGATCTGCATAAATTGTCAGCAGTCGGTATAGCTGGAGCTTGATCTGCTTTATCGGCTGGCGAGTCTACTGTACCGACTGCACATAACCAATTTTCACAAATTGTCGGCAGTCGGTATGGCTGGAGTTTGGTTTGCTTTAACGACTAACGAGTCTACTGTACCGACTGCACATAACCGATTTTCACAAATTGTCAGCAGTCGGTATGACTGGAGCTTGAAGAAAAGTTTTGAAAATTTTTGAAAAGATGTGTGTGGGGGTGGGCTGAACCATGTATTTTATTAATGGAAATTTTCAGCAGTCGGTATGGCTGGAGTTTGGTTTTCTTTAACGACTGCTGAAACTAGTCTACTGTACCGACTGTACAAATTATCTACGGTCGATATGGCAGGAACTTGATCTTTTTAACAACTGGCGAGTCTACTGTACTGACTGTTGGTAGTCGTCGATCGAAATAACTGATCTCTGCAAATTATCTACGGTCTATATGGCAGGGATTTCCGTTTCAGTCGGTAAAACAGATAGGTCGGTAAATGTCGGTAGTAGGGATCGTGACCCAGAACCCCCCTATCTCTACTACTAATTGGAATGACCAGCACGATTTGGTGTTCAGGACTGATACGCCCTCCGGTAAAAGCACAACTTTTATAGACTGGAGAGAATGAACCCCACGCTCGTTACCGAAATTCCGATTGGTTCCAGAAATCGAGTGGGGCGAAATCATGAGCTTCCCTGCCCAGTTTGGAGTAGGGAATTCCGGGTAAACAATTTGTTTACATTTTGTAATTTCTTTTATTTTCGTCGCGTCTCGTCTTGTAGATTTTATTTGTATCCCCTCTCCAATGGGGCAAAACGGACGCAAATCAGTTTGTGGTCTTGGGGTATGAAGAGGCGCGGAATGGTCTCTTCCGTGCCCGCCTGGCAATAGACGACCCGGAGCGCAATGCCCGCGTCGTCGATCGCGCGGAGCACGGAGTATACCTCCTTTTCGCTTCTCATGTTCGTGTGTAACGATGGCTCGAAAACCGTCCCATTACAATATACGAGGGTCGTTCAACAAGTATTTAACTCACCGCCCGAAGGCGCTGCCATTACAGATCAGTGTTACCATCGTGTATATATACAGGGTGTAACTTAACCGTCGCACACGGTTGATACCGGGAGACGCGGGACGATCACCCGAGTAAAACGGTGTGCGCCAAAATGTCGTACGATGAGTAGTTACTGCGTTATAAGGATTTGAAGTCGACCAATCACAGCCGAGCATTCTCATGGATCTGACCGCGTCTCGACGCTCCAAAAAGCGCGCCAACTTCAGTGGACTTTGATGTCAAAACACAGCCAGCGGGTGTAGTTGCTCGAATCGATCGGCAGACAACTGAATGCGCGGCTGTCATAATTCTTGGCCGTGTAATACGGGTCAATTGAATTTTTTTATCATTTTGAATAAAGCTACTCTCTTCCCGAAATCTTGATTGCATTCATAAATTTATACATGAATCTTCATCGTGAGACATTTTTTAAAAAACCTGATTAGATTAAAATGCACGGAAATATTTATTTCTCGCCAGTGTATTGAGATCATTTATTTACTGTAAAGAAAAATCGTATTCTCTTTCATGATAGTGACTAGAAATGTTCGATAAGCTGTCGGTCAACACGGTGAAAGGGAATACATTTTTTTAAATAAATAAAAAGCAACTGACGAACATGACTGGATTTGTCGGTCACATTAGTAATAGCGATCGATGGTCCTATGGATGAAACGTTGGATTCGCAGTGCGGCAATCCTGGGTTCGATACCGGGTCTTTTTTTTATTATTTATTTTTTCACTGAGCTTCATTACGTACCTCATTCGTAGGAAGGAGTGAAATAATTGTTCTCCAATGAACTATTATTTTCAATAATCCTAAACAAAGGAAATTTAAAAAGGCGACGTGAGAGAATTTTTTTTAACTTATTTATTTCGATCTCTTTAAGGTGTCTGATGTGCGAGAGCGCTAGAGTTTGAATACATGAAATATGGGAAAGTATGGAAATTTTCCCATACTTTCCCATACTTTGCAAAGTATGAAAAAAATTCTGTCTTAAGAAAGTACGGCAAAATTCCCATGCTCTCATAAAATATGGGAAAAATTCTGACTCGAAAATATTTTCCGCACTTTCGCAAAGGAATTTTTCTTACTTTGCAAAGTATGGGAAAGGATGGGAAAAATTCTGACATGAGAAAGTATGGCATGTAGTATTCTGGCATGAGAAAGTATCTTCAAGTTAGAATTTTTCCCATACTTTGTGAAAGTATGGGAAATTATGGAAATTTTCCCATACTTTGCCGAGTATTTTCATTCAATTTACCATACTTTCTCGCGTAAGAATTTTTCCCATACTTTGTGAAAGTATGGGAAAGTATGGGAATTTCCCCATACTTTGCACAGTATTTTCATTCAATTGACCATACTTTCTCGCCTCATAATTTTTCCCATACTTTGCAAAGTATGGGAAAAATTCTGACTCGAGAAAGTATGGGAAAAATTCCATACTTTCGTAAAGTATGGGAATTTTGCGATATTTTCTCATGTCATGTCTCAAATTTTGCAAAGTATGACAAAAATTCTGACCTGAGAAAGTATGGCAAAATTCCCATACTTTACGAAAGTATGGGAATTTTTCATACTCTGCAAAGTATGGGAAAAATCCTAACTTCAAAAAGTATGGCAAACATTAAGTCAAAATTTTTCCCATACTTTGTGAAAGAATGGGAAATTATGGGATCATTCCCATACTTTGCAAAGTATGGGAATCACCCATACTTTCTCAAGTCAGAATTTTTCCCATACTTTGCGAAAGTATGGGGAACATTTTCAAGTCTTTGCAAAGTAGGGTTTACGAAAGCATGGGATTTTTCGCATACATCGCGTACGTATGAGAATTTTTCATACATTGCGTATAGGAACGTTCCTATACTTTCTCAAGTCAGAATTTTTTTCATACTTTGCAAAGTATGTCAAAGTTTGGGAATTTTCCCATGCCTTCTCAGGTTAACATTTTTCATACTCTGCAAAGTATGGGAAAAATTGTGACTTGAGAAAGTATGGCAAACATCTTCAAGTCAGAATTTCTCCCAAACTTTGTAAAAGTATGGGAAATTATGGGAATTTTTCCATACTTTGTAGAGTATTTTCATTCAATTTACCATACTTTCTCGAGTAAGAATTTTTCCCATTCTTTGCGAAAGTATGGGAAACATTCTGACTCGAGAAAGTATGGGAAAAATTCCATACTTTCGTAAAGTATGGGAATTTTGCGATATTTTCTCATGTCATATCTCAAATTTTGCAAAGTATGGCAAAAATTCTCACCTGAGAAAGTATGGCAAAATTCCCATACTTCACGAAAGTATGGGATTTTTCCCATACATTGCGAAAGTATGGGAATTTTCCCAAACGTTACGAAAGTATAGGAACTTTCCCATACTTTCTCAAGTCAGAATTTTTTTCATACGTTGCAAAGTATGGGAAAGTATGGGAATTGTTCCACGCCTTCTCAAGTCGACATTTTTCATACTCTGCAAAGTCTGGGAACAATTCTGACTTGAGAAAGTATGGCAAACATCTTCAACTCAGAATTTTTCCCATACTTTGTAAAAGAATGGGAAATTATGGGAGTTTTCCCATACTTTGCAGAGTATTTTCATTCAATTTACCATACTTTCTGAAGTCAGAATTTTTCCCAGACTTTGCGAAAGTATGGGAAACATTCTGACTCGAGAAAGTATGGGAAAAATTCCATACTTTCGTAAAGTATGGGAATTTTGCGATATTTTCTCATGCCATGTCTCAAATTTTGCAAAGTATGGCAAAAATTCTGACCTGAGAAAGTATGGCAAAATTCCCATACTTTACGAAAGTGTGGGATTTTTCCCATACATCGCGTACGTATGAGAAATTTTCATACAATGCGAAAGTATGGGAATTTTCCCATACGAAAGTATAGGAGCTTTCCCAAACTTTCTGAAGTCAGTATTTTTTTCATACTTTGCAAAATATGGGAAAGAATGGGAATTGTTCCATGCCTTCTCAAGTCGACATTTTTCATACTCTGCAAAGTATGGGAAAAATTCTGACTTGAGAAAGTATGGCAAACATCGTCAAGTCAGAATTTTTCCCATACTTTATGAAAGAATGGGAAATTATGGAAATTTCCCATACTTTGCAAAGTATGGGAATTTACCCATATTTTCTCAAGTCAGAAGTTTTTCCTAATTTTGCGAAAGTTAGTAGGTTAAATCATTTGTTTTTTGTGCAAATATATACTCCCCCCGCACGTACGAGGAGTCACTTCCGTTCAATTACCCAAATTGAATTTTTTTTTGCAAGAACGTTCCTAACTCCAACGACATACATTTTCAAGTCTTTGCAAAGTATGGGAAAAATTCTGACTCGAGAAAGTATGGAAAAGATCGCATACTTTCGTAAAGTATGGAATTTTGCGATATTTTCTCATGCCATGTCCCATACATTGCAAAGTATGGCAAAAATTCAGGCTTGAAAAAGTATGGCAAAATGTTCATATTTTAGGAAAGTATGTGATTTTTCCCATACATCGCATAAGTATGGTAATTTTTCGTTCCTTGTACCGTCCTCCCGTGCAAAAAAGACCATTTTCAAGATGGGCTCTGTCGCCGCCATTTTATATCCAAATAATGATAAAAATATTTTTTTTTCATACTTCAATATGTGTTAAATAAATCCTCTGAAAAGAAATCCCATTTCTTTTTTCATACTCTCAAAATAAATCGTCATAGTTGCGCCTTTTTTTTCTGCCGCTGGAATGGTGTTACCGCTTAATGTAATTTCTGACGTATTACCCCCTGAAAATAACAATCTACACTCGTCGCTTGCGGAAATGAGTATCAAGACTGTAAGGACGAAGTCCCCTTTCACGAGAAGCGCTGAAACCAATTGCAGGACTCATAGTACAAATATAAGGATATTAATGGAAATGTGAAAAAATAGTTCGATCATTGGGGTTATCTTTTCTGGTAAAGGAGAGCGTGGACCTTGCAGTATCCGTATCTGCTTCCGCAAACAATAGGTAGCAGAATGTATTTTTTTGTGTGTAAAAGATGAAGTCAATAATCACATTCATTTTTTCATATTTCATTTAATATTATTATATTTCTATTATCAGTCTTGTAATCGGTTCATCATTTTGTATGAGAGGGAAAGTGGCCGGTGCAGTCTTAGCACCCGTTACCGGAGGCGACGAGTACAATCGTCGATTGAAATCGATTTTTTTCGCAAATGCAAATAAATTACAATTATTATAAACATATAATATTGTTTACATTTATTTTCCGGAGCATGTAAAATTTTGTGACTAAAAATTTATCTTATGTAAAAAAAATTTTAGTACAGTTTTTTAAAAATATTTGGCTTATTTTTTTGGCACATATTGTTTTGGGTTGCGCAGCGTATTACACATCAGCGTCAGGACCCGAATATACTGCACTCTACTCAAGCGTTGAGGAGCATCAACATGCGGATCTTGGATGCTGGAATTTACGTATTCTGAAATATAAACCAATAAGTAATCAGCATAAGTGATAAACGAACGAAACATAAAAACCAATAGGCTGCTTATGTTTCATGAATTTAAGAAATCTGTATTATGGCGTCTGAGTTAATAAACGCAGGTAGACCAAAAGATTTCGTTGAACAGCATCCAAAATATTTTTTGGCATCGGAGTGAAACCTCCTCTCCCCGTTGCTGTCATGTTCACCAATTTTCCCTTACCGACGATTAACTGCATTAGCCGCCGACACATTTGTTTTGAGTCGATCGAGCTGGACAGCGTTATATTTTCCAATTCTTGTCGGTTCACGAAGATATTGGACATTGGAACCAGCTCAATCTGTCCAAGAATATAAATGGTAAGTGCCTACGTGCACGGTATGGTATTTTGCCTATGTTCCAAGCATCCTTTATGTTACGCATTGTTAAAGGCAGTTGTACGGGCACCGTTCACACATAGTCACGCCGGCACAGTTACCCACATACGCATACGCGCGCGCACACACACACACGCGCGCGCGCATGCTCGCGCCTGCGAGCTCGCACGCACGCAGTGTCTCGAATAGTTTAAACTACAACCAGAAATGTCGAAACGAGACGAGATTTTAACGTCACCATGAGACGAGACGAAACTTTGAAAACTCTCATCTCGATCAAGTCTCGTCTCGTCTTGTCTCGCGGCATCATTAGAAGAGGTGTTACCCTAAAGAGTAAGGAAAAAACGGTTACACGATAGTCGGAATAGATGGTCGTCACTTGAACGTCGGTAAGGGGAACGGTTACGTGCGGTTCACCAATAGCATTGGGAACAGTATCTGCCAATTCAGCAGGATGACCACCAGCATCGAAATCATCAGCGATGGCCTCGATATAGGCATCTTTCCCATCGATTTGGTTAGTATCCTCATTGCTATGATCTGCGCCATTATTATCATTTAAAATTTTAGTGCTTGTCAAAAGGTTCGGATTTGAGACACCTGAATTTGTTGTACGATCTGTTTCATTCAAAGAAAAAAACAATAGGAACGAATATGTTCATGCACATGGTATTTAACAGCATTTTACGGAAACATCCAGATACCTAAGGTATTCGTAGGACGAAATCCTAATTCTTCGGATGAAAATTCGAGAGTAGTAACATTTTGTAGTTTTGATGCGGTGAAAACAGATCCATTAGTGGATACATTGAGGGAAAGGAGATATCCCTTGTTAGCTGGAAATGCGAATATTGTGGGCCATATAAAATGTAATATTATTGAATTTGTTATCAATATAAACATAAAGAAAGAACGGAAATAAACTGTCATGAAATTTGTTCTCGCTACTCTTTCGGGGGATTTTTGCAAGGAAATATTGCTTCCCCCAACGAGCCATAATTCCACCATTCACAATCCGAATAGATTTTTCTGTGACAACGCTAGTGGAACGGTCCTCTTCCCAAATGACGAGGACATACATCGCTTTATAACACTTCAAAATATCAGTTTGAATGCAGGTCGTTGTAATTACATATGTGAATATGTCCAATCGAATCTGACAGCATCAGTCAAACAAGCGCAAATCATATGCAGGGCGAGCATGAGGCTGAAGTTTGCGTCGTTGGAACGTAGCGAAAATAAGTTTTTTTTTAAATTTAATTATGAATATGCTCGTGCCTTTCTCACACATTTACGTTTTCTGTCCGTACAGGAGACCCCAACAAAAATTTCAACGATATAAATGTTCCGGAAAACACACTTATATGGGAGGGTAAGAGTTTGAAAAAATTGTACCCCGTGCTGTAATAAGAAAACATTTGAACGGTGTTAACCATCCGGACGCCACCCTTATGGGTGGTGAAGAACTGAAAAAATCATACTCAGTGACGTTATGGTATTCTCAGATTTTTTTATGATCGATTTAGGTTTTAAGTCTCTACAGGAGACCCCTAAACAAACTTCAACGATTTTAACTGTGCTGAAACTACCCTTATGGGGGGTGGCAGGTTTGAGTGCAGCAAAACCCCGTAAACTCGTAATTCAATGAAAATGAAAAGAACAAGACCTTTGCCCCCTGAAAATGAAGTTTGTCGTTGTTATTATACCGTATCGTAAAATCTTCAGTGTTCTGGATGATGCAGATACGGCGCTGGTATCGAGCACATTCGCAGGTAATGAGAGATTCCAAATTTTTCAAAGTGTGGCAAAATTTCAGGACCCCGAAGATATCTGCATCAGACAAAATTTCATCTTTGGACAGCTATAACTACCGTGTTTTTTATCGTACAGACTTCGCCAAGGTCTCATTTTCTTCGTTTTGCGATTTTGAAGAAGTATGTTTTTTTGTTTTTTTTCAAGCCTTCCTTAAGGGTTCACATCGAAAAGAAATTTTTGGACAGCTGTAGCTACCGTGTTTTTTATCGTACAGACTTCGCCGAGGTCTCGTTTTCTTAGTTTTGCGATTCAGCAAAGGTACATTTTTTGTTTTCTTTTAACGAGAAATTCCAAGTCCTGCAACGTATGGGAAAATTTTTGACTTCAGTGATGCTCAGTAAGCTCGTAGCTAACGAGTAATTCCAGATTTTGCAAAGTATGGGAACATTTCTGACTCGAGGGATGCGAAGTAAGCTCGCAGATCGAGAGGGATTCCAAATTTTGGGTACCGTTTTACTCGGGTTATCACCCCGCGTCTCGTGATACCACCGCTGTGCGACGATTGCTATCACGAAACTGCCGAATAAATTTACGAAGCGTACACACAAAATGCCGATGTGAAACGGAACATTTTGGAAAATATAGCTCACGATTATAGTGATTGTTGGAAAATGTTGCAACTCGTTGCTTCGGTTCATCAAACCAGAATATCTAAGGATATAACGACAGCTCGGCAATTAATGCTGATAGAAACGGGACATAGATAACGAGATTCAAAGAAAAACTATATTACAATAAGATTTATCATAATCACGAAATCGGTTCCATTTTTCTTTTTCCATTGATCTTTTTTTCTTTTTATTAACTCCTTTAACTGACGCTGTTTACATTACAGAAGACTATAAAATATATTTCGATATTTGAATATTATCCATGTTGAGAGCAACCGATGCATTGCTCGGAAGACGAATGATCTAAATGAAGCGAAAGAGAAATAGAAAAATTATACTTCGAGGCATAAAATGTATACATTTTAACTTGAAATCATCACAGAAAAAAAAAAATCTTTATTGACACTTGAATAAATAGAAAATTACCTAAATGACTACACATTTAGAAGTTGAAGTAAAGAATAATTACGCTTTCAAGTTATTATTAACTAATATAACAAACCCTCTCAATCAAGAAGTTGCTCAAAATGCATGCCATTTTGTTCTATGCAGAGACGCAGACGATCCACCACACTTCGCGTAGCTCTTTGGATCAATTCGTACGGAATATTTTCTGCACATTCTCGAATTCGCCGCTCGAGCTCCTCAATGTCGTTGATAGGTGGTCCGGAATAACCTTGTTATTTAAGATAACCCCACAAGAAAAAATCCAGTGGCGTTAAATCAGGCGATCGGGGGGGCCACGACAATTGACCACCTCTGCCAATCCATCGACCTGGCCATTCTCGATCGAGATAATTTCGCACGTTAGCTGAAAAATGGGGTGGTGCGCCATCATGCTGAAACACCATCCGATTTAAATAGTCTTGGGGTAAATGACTGACCAAATCTGGCAGATCATCTTGCAAAAATTGAAGATAACTCTCCCCGTTCAATCGATCGGGCATGATATGAGGTCCAATCTAAAAAAGTATTAATAATGTCAGGCTAACCTGATCAGACCAAAAATTTGTCTGCTAAATACGCCTTAACAGCACCTGATCCAGTCCGTCATGCACCAAAATGGGCATTATTTGTTATATTTTATTCAATTCTGTGAAGTATACAGTCTTGATCACGGTAAAGATACAACGAAGTTAAAAAGCAATCTGGCGAAACACCTTAGATACATCTACATACACAGTTACACGCACACAGCTACAAACAATCGCGCGCGCGCACACACACGCTCACGCAAACGCATATAGCCACACACACATAGAGGGAGAGAGAGGGAGACAGTCACCCGCGTACAGTCATGCACACATTATCACACGCGACACAGAAAGTAACACACACAGCCAGTCACCCGCACCGTCCCACACACGCGCACACACACTTACACAAACACACGCACACATACACGGTCACACGCGGATACAGGCACGCATACATTCATCCACACACAGTCACACCGACAACGTCATACATACCCAATTACTCATACCAGTCTCACACGCACGCCCATCAATCACCCACTCACACAGTCACCCACACGTGCTCGCACACACGGGCGCGCGAGGTCTCGAAAAGTTCGAGACACCCCGAGATATGATGAGAAATGTTGAGACGAGACGAGACTTGGTCGAGACGAGATTTGACGTCCACTACGTGCTAATTTTTCAATAAAATAATATGGAAAAAATCCATCAAGGAACTTACCAATTCGTCTCCAATCATGCCAGCCCACAGGGTAATAGAGAACCTCCCTTGGTGATTGTGGACTCGCACGACGCACGGATTTTCGTGTGCCCAGTAGTGGCTATTATGTTGGTTGAAATAACCATCTCGTGTGAAAATTGTTTCGTCTGTCCAGAGTACGATGTCAGGAAAATTGCGATCAACGTTCGTACGAAGGAGGAATTCTCGTCCGAACGCGATTCGCTTTTGAGGATCACCCATGTGCAAATTTTGGACATTCCGATAATGGAACGGATGTTAACCATCTGAATTTATTATTCTCCATGCCGTCATATGGCTGGTGCCGATCTGTCTACCGAGGCTACGAGTACTCCTCGTGGGATCCTCATGCACACAATGCAAAATTCTTTCCTCCAGCGCGATATTATTCCGTCGATGTGGACGGCCGCCCTCTATATTGTGCACGGGTACGAGAGCATTAGTCTCGAGACACCGGCGTTGCAAAGAGCGGAATACATTCGCATCAGGAAAATTCATCCTCTGTCGTGCATAACGCTGGCGATATAAACGTGCAGCAGGACCAGCCTGCTCATGGCATTGGCCTAAACACATTAGCATTCCATGGTACTCACGAGGCGTATAGTGAGCCATGATAAACAATATAAGCGACGTATATGTATAGAAAAAATATCGATTCACACGAAAAATACGATAAAAAATGATAAAAGTAATTTAAAAGTATATAAAATTCGCGAGAAAAAGAAAATTGTTCGACACGTTTGATGATTCTTGTAGCCGCGACAATCGCAATCTGAAGACGTCACGCACAACAAAACAAAAGAAGAGCGATGAGTTGTCGGTATGGAGAAGTCGTGTCAATGTGACCCTTCATTTGTTTAATGTCAATATAAAATGAAATGATATGTAACGGCTAGGTATGGGAAAAATTCTGACTTGAAGATGTTTGCGATACTTGCTCATGTCAGAATTTTTCCCATACTTTTCCATACTTTGCGAAATTACAGAAAACATTTTTAAGTCAGAATTTTTCCCACACTTTACAAAAGCGTAGGAATTTTGACATACTTTCTGAAGTCAGAATTTTTCCCATACGTTCCCATACTTTGCGGAGTATGAAAAATTTCAACTTGAGAAAGCATGGGAAAATTCCCATACTTTCCCATACTTTGCGAAAGTACAGGAAACTTTTTCAAGTCAGAATTTTTCCCATATTTTCCGAATGCATGGGACTTCTACCATACTTCCCTCGGTCAGACTATTACTACTACATTATTTTACTAGATTCTTTTTTGTTTCTGCAATTTTCGATCAATCTCTTCGAGCCTCGTTCCAGACTCTTGGAACGGTTATTAACATTTCCGAGACTCTTTCCGAGACTCTTCCCGAGACTCTTTCCGAGACTCTTCCCAAGACTCTTTCCGAGACTCTTTCCGAGACTCTTTCCGAGACTCTTTCCGAGACTCTTTCCGAGACTCTTTCCGAGACTCTTTCCGAGACTCTTTCCGAGACTCTTTCCGAGACTCTTTCCGAGACACTTTCCGAGACTCTTTCCGAGACTCTGTCCGAGACTCTTTCCGAGATTCTTTCCGAGACTCTTTCCGAGACTCTTCCCGGGACTCTGTCCAAGACTCTTTCCGATACTCTTTCCGAGACTGGCGTCCCATACTTTTTTTTTCAGCGCGGGAATGAGGTAAAAAAAATGACCCGGAATCGAACCCAGGATTGCCACACTGCGAATCCGACGTTTCATCCATAGGATCATCGATCGCTATTACATATGTGACTGACAAATTCAGTCATGTTTGTCAATTGCTTTTTTTTATTAAAAAATGTATTCTCTTTCACTGTGTTGACCGACAGCTCATCAAACATTTTTGTTCACTACGATGAAAGAGAATACATTTTTTTTCTTTACAGTAAATAAACGAACTGGCTACGGTGCTGAGACATAAATATTTCCCTGCATTTTAATGTTTTTAAATTATTTAAAAAGATTGAAAAGATTAAATCTAAATTATTTAAAATAACGGTTCATTGGATAAAAATTTCTCACTCCTTCCTATGAATGATATAATAAAGATCATAGGAAAAAATCAATAAAATCCTGGCCCGGGATCGAACCCCTGACTCCCTTGTTGCGAATCCGACGTCTTTTCCGCAGGGTCTTCGATCCCTATTGTAAACGTGAATGATAAATCCAATCATGTTTGGCACTTGCATTTCATTTAAAAAATGGGAATTCTCTTTCGCCGCATTGACCGTAAGCTTATTAAGCATATCTGGGCCACTACGATGAAAATTTTGTATTCCTGTACAGTAAATAAATGATCTCACTAGGTTGAAGAGAAATAAATATTTCCGTACATGTTAATATTTGCCAATTTGCAGAAACAAAAAATAATGTAGTAGTAATAGTCTGACCGAGGGAAGTATAGCAGAAGTCCCATGCTTTCGGAAAGTATGGGAAAAATTCTGACTTGAAAATGTTCCTCATACTTACGAAATTTTGTCTGATGCAGATATCTTCAGGGTCCTGAAATTTTGCCACACTTTGCGAAATTTGGAATCGCTCATTATCTGCGAATGTGCTCGATACCAGCGCCAACCAACCTTCATTTTCAGGGGGCAAAGGTCTTGTTCTTTTAATTTTCATTGAATTACGAGTTTACGGGGTTTTGCTTCACTCAAACCTGCTACCCCCCCCATAAGGGTGTCAGCACAGTTAAAATCGTTGAAGTTTGATTAGGGGTCTCCTGTAGAGACGTAACACCTAAATCGATCATAAAAAATCTGAGATTGCCATAACGTCACGGAGTATGATTTTGTCAGTTCTTCACCACCCATAGGGGTGGCGTCCGGATGGTTAACATCGTTCAAGTGTTTTTAGGGGTCTCCTGTAGAGACCTAAAAGATAAATCGGTCATAAAAAATCTCAGAATCTCATTACAGCACGGGGTACAATTTTTTCAAACTCTTACCCGCCCATATAAGTGTGTTTTCCGGAACATTTAAATCGTTGATATTTTTTTTGGGGTCTCCTGTACGGACGCAAAACGTAAATGTGTGAGAAAGGCACGAGCATATTCAAAATTAAATAAAAAAGAAATCTTATTTTCGCTACGTTCCAATGATGCAAAATTCAGCCTCATGCTCGCCCTGCATATGATTTGCGCTTGTTTGACTGATGCTGTCATATTCGATTGGACATACTCACGTATGTAATTACAACGACCTGCATTCAAACTGATATTTTGAAGTGTTATAAATCGATGGATGTCCTCGTCATTTGGGAAGAGGACCGTTCCACTAGCGTTGTCCCAGAAAAATCTATTCGGATTGTGAATGGTGGAATTATGGCTCGTTGGGGGAACCAATTCTTTCTTACGTTTATATTGATTAAAAATCCAATAATATTACATTTTATATGGCCCACAATATTCGCATTTCCAGCTAACAAGGAATATCTCCTTTCGCTCAATGTATCCACTAATCGATCTGTTTTGACCGCAGCAAAAATACAAAATGTTACTACTCTCGAATTTTCATCCGAAGAATTAGGATTTCGTCCTACGAATACCTCAGGCATCTGGATGAGTCCGTAAAATGCTGTTAAATATCATGTGCATAAACAAATTCGTTCCTATTGTTTATTTCTTTGAATGAAACAGATCGTACAACAAATTCAGGTGTTTCAAATCCGAACCTTTTGACAAGCACTAAAATTTTTAATGATAATAATGGCGCAGACCATAGAAATGAGGACACTAACCAAATCGATGGGATAGATGCCTATATCGAGGCCATCGTCGATGATTTCGATGCTAGTGGTCATCCTGCTGAATTGGCCGATACTGTTCCCAATGCTATTGGTGAACCCCACGTAACCGTTCCCTTTACCGACGTTCAAGTAACGACCATCGATTCCGACTATCGTGTAAGCGTTTTTCCTTAATCTTTAGGGTAACACGTCTTCTAATGATGCCGCGAGACAAGACGAGACGAGACTTGGTCGAGATGAGAGTTTTCAAAGTTTCGTCTCGTCTCATGGTGACGTCAAAATCTCGTCTCGTTTCGACATTTCTCGTTGTGGTTTAAACTATTCGAGACCCTGCGTGCGTGCGTGCGAGTATGTGCGCACGCGCGCGCGCGTGTGTATGTGTAACTGTGCCGGCGTGAGTATGGGTGAACGGTGCCCGCACAACCGCCTTTAACAATGCGTAACATAAAGGATGCTTGGAACATAGGCAAAATACCATACCGTGCACGTAGGCTCTTACCATTTATGTTCTCGGACAGATTGAGCTAGTTCCAATGTCCAATATCTTCGTGGACTGACAAGAATTGGAAAATATAACGCTGTCCAGCTCGATCGACTCGAAACAAATGTGTCGGCGGCTAATGCACTTAATCGACGGTAAGGGAAAATTGGTAAACATGACACCGACGGGGAGAGGGGGATTCACTCCGATTCCAAAAAATATTGTAGATGCTGTTGAATGTACGTTTTTGGTCTACCTGCGTTTTTTAATTCAGACGCCATAATACAGATTTCTTCAATTCATGAAACATAAGCAGCTTATTAGTGTTTATGTTTCGTTCGTTTATCACTTATGCTAATTACTTATTGGTTTATATTTCAGAATATGTAAATTCCAACATCCATGATCCGCATGTTGATGCTCCTCAACGACTGAGCCGAGTGCAGTATATTCGGGTCTTGACGCTGATGTGTATACGCTGCGCAACCCAAAACAATATGTGCCAAAAAAACAAGCGAAATATTTTTAAAAAACATGTCGTTGAAGTTACGAACGTTCTTGCAACAAACATTTTTTTTTTTTAAATCGACGGCACTTACTCGTCGTATGTTCGGGAGTATATATTCGCACTAAAAACACATGATTTAGCCTGCTAATAGGCTTGAACGCCGATAAAATCAGACTCTGAGACGGTTTTGTTGAAAAAAAAATATTTCGTCCAATTCGAAGGTCGTGTTCTCTTTGATAATAATTCGTGATGACTTTTATGACCCTCTAGTATGTGAAAAAGAATATAAACCGAAATATATCGGAAAGAAAACTTAAGGAGCGGTGGTCAGAGCGACCCGATTCTAGACCAACTCTTGTAAAAAATCTTTCGTCCAATTCGAAGGTCGTGTTCTCTTTGATAATAATTCGTAATGACTTTTACGACCCTCTAGTGTGTGAAAAAAAATATAAACCGAAATATATCGGAAAGGAAACTTGAGGAGCGGTGGCCAAAGTGACCCTATTCTAGACCAACTCTTGTAAAAAATCTTTCGTCCAATTCGAAGGTCGTGTTCTCTTTGATAATAATTCGTGATGACTTTTACGACCCTCTAGTGTGTGAAAAAAAATATAAACCGAAATATATCGGAAAGGAAACTTGAGGAGCGGTGGTCAGAGCGACCCCATTCTAGACCAACTCTTGTAAAAAATCTTTCGTCCAATTCGAAGGTCGTGTTCTCTTTGAAAATAATTCGTGATGACTTTTATGACCCTCTAGTATGTGAAAAAAAATATAAACCGAAATATATCGGAAAGGAAACTTGAGGAACGGTGCTCAGAGCGACCCGATTCTAGACCAACTCTTTGATAATAATTCGTGATGACTTTTATGAACCTCTAGTATGTGAAAAAAAATATAAACCCAAATATATCGGAAAGGAAATTTGAACAGCGGTGGTCAGAGTGACCCTATTCTAGACCAACTCTGGTAAAAAATCTTTCGTCCAATTCGAAGGTCGTGTTCTCTTTGATAATAATTCGTGAAGACTTTTACGACGCTCTAGTGTGTGAAAAAAAATATAAACCGAAATATATCGGAAAGGAAACTTGAGGAGCGGTGGTCAGAGCGACCCCATTCTAGACCAACTATTGTAAAAAATCTTTCGTCCAATTCGAAGGTCGTGTTCTCTTTGATAATAATTCGTGATGACTTTTATGTCCCTCTAGTATGTGAAAAAAAATATAAACCAAAATATATCGGAAAGGAAACTTGAGGAGCGGTGGTCAGAACGACCCCATTCTAGACCAACTATTGTAAAAAATCTTTCGTCCAATTCGAAGGTCGTGTTCTCTTTGATAATAATTCGAGATGACTTTTACGACCCTCTAGTGTGTGAAAAAAATATAAACCGAAATAAATCGGAAAGGAAACTTGAGGAACGGTGCTCAGAGCGACCCGATTCTAGACCAACTCGTGTAAAAAATCTTTCGCCCAATTCGAAGGTCGTGTTCTCTTTGATAATAATTCGTGATGACTTTTATGACCCTCTAGTATGTGAAAAAAATATAAACCGAAATATATCGGAAAGGAAACTTGAGGAACAGTGGTCAGAGTGACCCTATTCTAGACCAACTCTTGTAAAAAATCTTTCGTCCAATTGGAAGGTCGTGTTCTCTTTGATAATAATTCTTGATGACTTTTAAGACCCTCTAGTGTGTGAAAAAAAATATAAACCGAAATATATCGGAAAGGAAACTTGAGGAGCAGTGGTCAGAGCGACCCCATTCTAGACCAACTCTTGTAAAAAATCTTTCGTTCAATTCGAAGGTCGTGTTCTCTTTGATAATAATTCGTGATGACTTTTACGACCCTCTAGTATGTGAAAAAAAATATAAACCGGAATATATCGGAAAGGAAACTTGAGGAGCGGTGGTCAGAGCGACCCCATTCTAGACCAACTCTTGTAAAAAATCTTTCGTTGAATTCGAAGGTCGTGTTCTCTTTGATAATAATTCGTGATGACTTTTATGACCCTCTAGTATGTGAAAAAATATATAAAGCGAAATATATCGGCAAGGAAACTTGAGGAGCGGTGGTCAGAGCGACCCCATTCTAGACCAACACTTGTAAAAAATCTTTCGTCCAATTAGAAGGTCGTGTTCGCTTTGATAATGATTCGTGATGACTTTTATGACCCTCTAGTATGTGAAAAAAAATATAAACCGAAATATATCGGAAAGGAAACTTGAGGAACGGTGCTCAGAGCGACCCGATTCTAGACCAACTCTTTGATAATAATTCGTGATGACTTTTATGAACCTCTAGTATGTGAAAAAAAATATAAACCCAAATATATCGGAAAGGAAATTTGAACAGCGGTGGTCAGAGTGACCCTATTCTAGACCAACTCTGGTAAAAAATCTTTCGTCCAATTCGAAGGTCGTGTTCTCTTTGATTATAATTCGTGAAGACTTTTACGACGCTCTAGTGTGTGAAAAAAAATATAAACCGAAATATATCGGAAAGGAAACTTGAGGAGCGGTGGTCAGAACGACCCCATTCTAGACCAACTATTGTAAAAAATCTTTCGTCCAATTCGAAGGTCGTGTTCTCTTTGATAATAATTCGTGATGACTTTTATGTCCCTCTAGTATGTGAAAAAAAATATAAACCAAAATATATCGGAAAGGAAACTTGAGGAGCGGTGGTCAGAGCGACCCCATTCTAGACCAACTATTGTAAAAAATCTTTCGTCCAATTCGAAGGTCGTGTGCTCCTTGATAATAATTCGAGATGACTTTTACGACCCTCTAGTGTGTGAAAAAAATATAAACCGAAATAAATCGGAAAGGAAACTTGAGGAACGGTGCTCAGAGCGACCCGATTCTAGACCAACTCGTGTAAAAAATCTTTCGCCCAATTCGAAGGTCGTGTTCTCTTTGATAATAATTCGTGATGACTTTTATGACCCTCTAGTATGTGAAAAAAATATAAACCGAAATATATCGGAAAGGAAACTTGAGGAACAGTGGTCAGAGTGACCCTATTCTAGACCAACTCTTGTAAAAAATCTTTCGTCCAATTCGAAGGTCGTGTTCTCTTTGATAATAATTCTTGATGACTTTTAAGAACCTCTAGTGTGTGAAAAAAAATATAAACCGAAATATATCGGAAAGGAAACTTGAGGAGCAGTGGTCAGAGCGACCCCATTCTAGACCAACTCTTGTAAAAAATCTTTCGTTCAATTCGAAGGTCGTGTTCTCTTTGATAATAATTCGTGCTGACTTTTACGACCCTCTAGTATGTGAAAAAAAATATAAACCGGAATATATCGGAAAGGAAACTTGAGGAGCGGTGGTCAGAGCGACCCCATTCTAGACCAACTATTGTAAAAAATCTTTCGTCCAATTCGAAGGTCGTGTTCTCTTTGATAATAATTCGAGATGACTTTTAGGACCCTCTAGTATGTGAAAAAAATATAAACCGAAATATATCGGAAAGGAAACTTGAGGAACGGTGCTCAGAGCGACCCGATTCTAGACCAACTCGTGTAAAAAATCTTTCGCCCAATTCGAAGGTCGTGTTCTCTTTGATAATAATTCGTGATGACTTTTATGACCCTCTAGTATGTGAAAAAAATATAAACCGAAATATATCGGAAAGGAAACTTGAGGAACAGTGGTCAGAGTGACCCTATTCTAGACCAACTCTTGTAAAAAATCTTTCGTCCAATTCGAAGGTCGTGTTCTCTTTGATAATAATTCTTGATGACTTTTAAGACCCTCTAGTGTGTGAAAAAAAATATAAACCGAAATATATCGGAAAGGAAACTTGAGGAGCAGTGGTCAGAGCGACCCCATTCTAGACCAACTCTTGTAAAAAATCTTTCGTTCAATTCGAAGGTCGTGTTCTCTTTGATAATAATTCGTGCTGACTTTTACGACCCTCTAGTATGCGAAAAAAAATATAAACCGGAATATATCGGAAAGGAAACTTGAGGAGCGGTGGTCAGAGCGACCCCATTCTAGACCAACTCTTGTAAAAAATCTTTCGTTGAATTCGAAGGTCGTGTTCTCTTTGATAATAATTCGTGATGACTTTTATGACCCTCTAGTATGTGAAAAAATATATGAAGCGAAATATATCGGCAAGGAAACTTGAGGAGCGGTGGTCAGAGCGACCCCATTCTAGACCAACTGTTTTAAAAAATCTTTCGTCCAATTCGAAAGTCGTGTTCTCTTTGATAATAATTCGGGATGACTTTTATGAACCTCTAGTATAAGAAAAAAAATATAAACCGAAATATATCGGAAAGGAAACTTGAGGAACGGTGCTCAGAGCGACCCGATTCTAGACCAACTCTTTGATAATAATTCGTGATGACTTTTATGAACCTCTAGTATGTGAAAAAAAATATAAACCCAAATATATCGGAAAGGAAATTTGAACAGCGGTGGTCAGAGTGACCCTATTCTAGACCAACTCTGGTAAAAAATCTTTCGTCCAATTCGAAGGTCGTGTTCTCTTTGATAATAATTCGTGAAGACTTTTACGACGCTCTAGTGTGTGAAAAAAAATATAAACCGAAATATATCGGAAAGGAAACTTGAGGAGCGGTGGTTAGAGCGACCCCATTCTAGACCAACTCTTGTAAAAAATCTTTCGTTGAATTCGAAGGTCGTGTTCTCTTTGATAATAATTCGTGATGACTTTTATGACCCCCTAGTATGTGAAAAAATATATAAAGCGAAATATATCGGCAAGGAAACTGGAGGAGCGGTGGTCAGAGCGACCCCATTCTAGACCAACTATTGTAAAAAATCTTTCGTCCAATTCGAAGGTCGTGTTCTCTTTGATAATAATTCGTGATGACTTTTATGTCCCTCTAGTATGTGAAAAAAAATATAAACCAAAATATATCGGAAAGGAAACTTGAGGAGCGGTGGTCCGAGCGACCCCATTCTAGACCAACTATTGTAAAAAATCTTTCGTCCAATTCGAAGGTCGTGTTCTCTTTGATAATAGTTCGAGATGACTTTTACGACCCTCTAGTGTGTGAAAAAAATATAAACCGAAATAAATCGGAAAGGAAACTTGAGGAACGGTGCTCAGAGCGACCCGATTCTAGACCAACTCGTGTAAAAAATCTTTCGTCCAATTCGAAGGTCGTGTTCTCTTTGATAATAATTCTTGATGACTTTTAAGACCCTCTAGTGTGTGAAAAAATATATAAACCGAAATATATCGGAAAGGAAACTTGAGGAGCAGTGGTCAGAGCGACCCCATTCTAGACCAACTCTTGTAAAAAATCTTTCGTTCAATTCGAAGGTCGTGTTCTCTTTGATAATAATTCGCGATGACTTTTACGACCCTCTAGTATGTGAAAAAAAATATAAACCGGAATATATCGGAAAGGATACTTGAGGAGCGGTGGTCAGAGCGACCCCATTCTAGACCAACTCTTGTAAAAAATCTTTCGTTGAATTCGAAGGTCGTGTTCTCTTTGATAATAATTCGTGATGACTTTTATGACCCTCTAGTATGTGAAAAAATATATAAAGCGAAATATATCGGCAAGAAAACTTGAGGAGCGGTGGTCAGAGCGACACCATTCTAGACCAACTCTTGTAAAAAATCTTTCGTCCAATTCGAAGGTCGTGTTCTCTTTGATAATAATTCGTGATGACTTTTATGAACCTCTAGTATAAGAAAAAAAATATAAACCGAAATATATCGGAAAGGAAACTTGAGGAACGGTGGTCAGAGTGACCCTATTCTAGACCAACTCTTGTAAAAAATCTTTGGTCCAATTCGAAGGTCGTGTTCTCTTTGATAATAATTCGTGATGACTTTTACGACCCTCTAGTGTGTGAAAAAATATATAAACCGAAATATATCGGAAAGGAAACTTGAGGAGCGGTAGTCAAAGTGACCCTATTCTAGACCAACTCTTGTAAAAAATCTTTCGTCCAATTCGAAGGTCGTGTCCTCTTTGATAATAATTCGTGATGACTTTTACGACCCTCTAGTGTGTGAAAAAAATATAAACCGAAATATATCGGAAAGGAAACTTGAGGAGCGGTGGTCAGAGCGACCCCATTCTAGACCAACTCTTGTAAAAAATCTTTCGTCCAATTCGACGGTCGTGTTCTCTTTGATAATAATTCGTGATGACTTTTATGACCCTCTAGTATGTGAAAAAATATATAAACCGAAATATATCGGAAAGGAAACTTGAGGAGCGGTGGTCAGAGCGACCCGATTCTAGACCAACTCTTGTAAAAAATCTTTCGTCCAATTAGAAGGTCGTGTTCTCTTTGATAATAATTCGTGATGACTTTTATGACCCTCTAGTATGTGAAAAAAAATATAAACCGAAATATATCGGAAAGGAAACTTGAGAAGCGGTGGTCCGAGCGACCCCATTCTAGACCAACTTTTGTAAAAAATCTTTCGTCCAATTCGAAGGTGGTGTTCTCTTTGATAATAATTCGCGATGATTTTTATGACCCTCTAGTATGTGAAAAAAAATATAAACCGAAATATATCGGAAAGGAAACTTGAGGAGCGGTGGTCAGAGTGACCTTATTCTAGACCAACTCTGGTAAAAAATCTTTCGTCCAATTTGAATGTCGTGTTCTCTTTGATAATAATTCGTGATGACTTTTACGACCCTCTAGTGTGTGAAAAAAAATATAAACCGAAATATATCGGAAAGGAAACTTGAGGAGCGATGGTCAGAACGACCCCATTCTAGACCAACTCTAGTAAAAAATCTTTCGTCCAATTCGAAGGTCGTGGTCTCTTTAATAATAATTCGTGATGACTTTTATGACCCTCTAGTATGTGAAAAAAAATATAAACCGAAATATATCGGAAAGGAAACTTGAGGAACGGTGGTCAGATTGACCCTATTCTAGACCAACTCTGGTAAAAAATCTTTCGTCCAATTCGAAGGTCGTGTTCTCTATGATAATAAATCGTGATGACTTTTACGACCCTCTAGTGTGTGAAAAAAAAATATAAACCGAAATATATCGGAAAGGAAACTTGAGGAGCGGTGGTTAGAGCGACCCGATTCTAGACCAACTTTTGTAAAAAATCTTTCGTCCAATTCGAAGGTCGTGTTCTCTTTGATAATAATTCGAGATGACTTTTACGACCCTCTAGTGTGTGAAAAAAATATAAACCGAAATATATCGGAAAGGAAACTTAAGGAGCGGTGGTCAGAGCGACCCCATTCTAGACCAACTCTTGTAAAAAATCTTTCGTCCAATTCGAAGGTCGTGTTCTCTTTGATAATAATTCGTAATGACTTTTATGACCCTCTAGTATGTGAAAAAAAATATAAACCGAAACACATCGGAAAGGAAACTTGAGGAACGGTGCTCAAAGCGACCCGATTCTAGACCAACTCGTGTAAAAAATCTTTCGCCCAATTCGAAGGTCGTGTTCTCTTTGATAATAATTCGTGATGACTTTTATGACCCTCTAGTATGTGAAAAAAATATAAACCGAAATATATCGGAAAGGAAACTTGAGGAACAGTGGTCAGAGTGACTCTATTCTAGACCAACTCTTGTAAAAAATCTTTCGTCCAATTCGAAGGTCGTGTTCTCTTTGATAATAATTCCTGATGACTTTTAAGACCTTCTAGTGTGTGAAAAAAAATATGAACCGAAATATATCGGAAAGGAAAGTTGAGGAGCAGTGGTCAGAGCGACCCCATTCTAGACCAACTCTTGTAAAAAATCTTTCGTTCAATTCGAAGGTCGTGTTCTCTTTGATAATAATTCGTGATGACTTTTACGACCCTCTAGTATGCGAAAAAAAATATAAACCGAAATATATCGGAAAGGAAACTTGAGGAGCGGTGGTCAGAGCGACCCCATTCTAGACCAACTCGTGTAAAAAATCTTTCCTCCAATTCGAAGGTCGTGTTCTCTTTGATAATAATTCGTGATGACTTTTATGAACTTCTAGTATAAGAAAAAAAATATAAACCGAAATATATCGGAAAGGAAACCTGAGGAACGGTGGTCAGAGTGACCCGATTCTAGACCAACTCTTGTAAAGAATCTTTAGTCCAATTCGAAGGTCGTGTTCTCTTTGATAATAATTCGTGATGACTTTTACGACCCTCTAGTATGTGAAAAAAAATATAAACCGAAATATATCGGAAAGGAAACTTGAGGAGCGGTAGTCAAAGTGACCCTATTCTAGACCAACTCTTGTAAAAAATCTTTCGTCCAATTCGAAGGTCGTGTTCTCTTTGATAATAATTCGTGATGACTTTTATGACCCTCTAGTATGTGAAAAAAAATATAAACCGTAATACATCGGAAAGGAATCTTGAGGAACAGTGGTCAGAGTGACCCTATTCTAGACCAACTCTTGTAAAAAATCTTTCGTCCAATTCGAAGCTCGTGTTCTCTTTGATAATAATTCGTGATAAATTTTACGACCCTCTAGTGTGTGAAAAAATATATAAACCGAAATATATCGGAAAGAAAACTTGAGGAGCGGTGGTCAGAGCGACCCCATTCTAGACCAACTCTTGTAAAGAATCTTTCGTTGAATTCGAAGGTCGTGTTCTCTTTGATAATAATTCGTGATGACTTTTATGACCCTCTAGTATGTGAAAAAATATATAAACCGAAATATATCGGAAAGGAAACTTGAGGAGCGGTGGTCAGAGCGACCCGATTCTAGACCAACTCTTGTAAAAAATCTTTCGTCCAATTAGAAGGTCGTGTTCTCTTTGATAATAATTCGTCATGACTTTTATGACCCTCTAGTATGTGAAAAAAAATATAAACCGAAATATATCGGAAAGGAAACTTGAGAAGCGGTGGTCAGAGCGACCCCATTCTAGACCAACTTTTTTAAAAAATCTTTCGTCCAATTCGAAGGTCGTGTTCTCTTTGATAATAATTCGCGATGATTTTTATGACCCTCTAGTATGTGAAAAAAAATATAAACCGAAATATATCGGAAAGGAAACTTGAGGAGCGGTGGTCAGAGTGACCTTATTCTAGACCAACTCTGGTAAAAAATCTTTCGTCCAATTTGAATGTCGTGTTCTCTTTGATAATAATTCGTGATGACTTTTACGACCCTCTAGTGTGTGAAAAAATATATAAACCGAAATATATCGGAAAGGAAACTTGAGGAGCGATGGTCAGAACGACCCCATTCTAGACCAACTCTTGTAAAAAATCTTTCGTCCAATTCGAAGGTCGTGTTCTCTTTAATAATAATTCATGATGACTTTTATGACCCTCTAGTGTGTGAAAAAAAATATAAACCGAAATATATCGGAAAGGAAACTTGAGGAGCGGTGGTCAGATTGACCCTATTCTAGACCAACTCTGGTAAAAAATCTTTCGTCCAATTCGAAGGTCGTGTTCTCTTTGATAATAATTCGTGATGACTTTTATGACCCTCTAGTATGTAAAAAAAAATATAAACCGAAACACATCGGAAAGGAAACTTGAGGAACGGTGCTCAGATCGACCCGATTCTAGACCAACTCGTGTAAAAAATCTTTCGCCCAATTCGAAGGTCGTGTTCTCTTTGATAATAATTAGTGATGACTTTTATGACCCTCTAGTATGTGAAAAAAATATAAACCGAAATATATCGGAAAGGAAACTTGAGGAACAGTGGTCAGAGTGACCCTATTCTAGACCAACTCTTGTAAAAAATCTTTCGTCCAATTCGAAGGTCGTGTTCTCTTTGATAATAATTCTTGATGACTTTGAAGACCCTCTAGTGTGTGAACAAAAATATAAACCGAAATATATCGGAAAGGAAACTTGAGGAGCAGTGGTCAGAGCGACCCCATTCTAGACCAACTCTTGTAAAAAATCTTTCGTTCAATTCGAAGGTCGTGTTCTCTTTGATAATAATTCTTGATGACTTTTACGACCCTCTAGTATGCGAAAAAAAATATAAACCGAAATATATCGGAAAGGAAACTTGAGGAGCGGTGTTCAGAGCGACCCCATTCTAGACCAACTCGTGTAAAAAATCTTTCCTCCAATTCGAAGGTCGTGTTCTCTTTGATAATAATTCGTGATGACTTTTATGAACCTCTAGTATAAGAAAAAATATATAAACCGAAATATATCGGAAAGGAAACTTGAGGAGCAGTGGTCAGAGCGACCCTATTCTAGACCAACTCTTGTAAAAAATCTTTCGTCCAATTCGAAGGTCGTGTTCTCTTTGATAATAATTCGTGATGACTTTTATGATTCTCTAGGGTGTGAAAGAAAATATAAACCGAAATATATCGGAAAGGAAACTTGAGAAGCGGTGGTCAGAGCGACCCCATTCTAGACCAACTTTTGTAAAAAATCTTTCGTCCAATTCGAACGTCGTGTTCTCTTTGATAATAATTTGTGATGACTTTTACGACCCTCTAGTATGCGAAAAAAAATATAAACCGAAATATATCGGAAAGGAAACTTGAGAAGCGGTGGTCAGAGCGACCCCATTCTAGACCAACTTTTTTAAAAAATCTTTCGTCCAATTCGAAGGTCGTGTTCTCTTTGATAATAATTCGCGATGATTTTTATGACCCTCTAGTATGTGAAAAAAAATATAAACCGAAATATATCAGAAAGGAAACTTGAGGAGCGGTGGTCAGAGTGACCTTATTCTAGACCAACTCTGGTAAAAAATCTTTCGTCCAATTTGAATGTCGTGTTCTCTTTGATAATAATTCGTGATGACTTTTACGACCCTCTAGTGTGTGAAAAAATATATAAACCGAAATATATCGGAAAGGAAACTTGAGGAGCGATGGTCAGAACGACCCCATTCTAGACCAACTCTTGTAAAAAATCTTTCGTCCAATTCGAAGGTCGTGTTCTCTTTAATAATAATTCATGATGACTTTTATGAGCCTCTAGTGTGTAAAAAAAAATATAAACCGAAATATATCGGAAAGGAAACTTGAGGAGCGGTGGTCAGATTGACCCTATTCTAGACCAACTCTGGTAAAAAATCTTTCGTCCAATTCGAAGGTCGTGTTCTCTTTGATAATAATTCGTGATGACTTTTATGACCCTCTAGTATGTAAAAAAAAATATAAACCGAAACACATCGGAAAGGAAACTTGAGGAACGGTGCTCAGATCGACCCGATTCTAGACCAACTCGTGTAAAAAATCTTTCGCCCAATTCGAAGGTCGTGTTCTCTTTGATAATAATTCGTGATGACTTTTATGACCCTCTAGTATGTGAAAAAAATATAAACCGAAATATATCGGAAAGGAAACTTGAGGAACAGTGGTCAGAGTGACCCTATTCTAGACCAACTCTTGTAAAAAATCTTTCGTCCAATTCGAAGGTCGAGTTCTCTTTGATAATAATTCTTGATGACTTTTAAGACCCTCTAGTGTGTGAACAAAAATATAAACCGAAATATATCGGAAAGGAAACTTGAGGAGGAGTGGTCAGAGCGACCCCATTCTAGACCAACTCTTGTAAAAAATCTTTCGTTCAATTCGAAGGTCGTGTTCTCTTTGATAATAATTCGTGATGACTTTTACGACCCTCTAGTATGCGAAAAAAAATATAAACCGAAATATATCGGAAAGGAAACTTGAGGAGCGGTGTTCAGAGCGACCCCATTCTAGACCAACTCGTGTAAAAAATCTTTCCTCCAATTCGAAGGTCGTGTTCTCTTTGATAATAATTCGTGATGACTTTTATGAACCTCTAGTATAAGAAAAAATATATAAACCGAAATATATCGGAAAGGAAACTTGAGGAGCAGTGGTCAGAGCGACCCCATTCTAGACCAACTCTTGTAAAAAATCTTTCGTTCAATTCGAAGGTCGTGTTCTCTTTGATAATAATTCGTGATGACTTTTACGAACCTCTAGTATGCGAAAAAAAATATAAACCGAAATATATCGGAAAGGAAACTTGAGGAGCGGTGGTCAGAGCGACCCCATTCTAGACCAACTCGTGTAAAAAATCTTTCCTCCAATTCGAAGGTCGTGTTCTCTTTGATAATAATTCGTGATGACTTTTATGAACCTCTAGTATAAGAAAAAAAATATAAACCGAAATATATCGGAAAGGAAACCTGAGGAACGGTGGTCAGAGTGACCCGATTCTAGACCAACTCTTGTAAAAAATCTTTAGTCCAATTCGAAGGTCGTGTTCTCTTTGATAATAATTCGTGATGACTTTTATGACCCTCTAGTATGTGAAAAAAAATATAAACCGAAATATATCGGAAAGGAAACTCGAGAAGCGGTGGTCAGAGCGACCCCATTCTAGACCAACTTTTTTTTAAAATCTTTCGTCCGATTCGAAGGTCGTGTTCTCTTTGATAATAATTCGCGATGACTTTTATGACCCTCTAGTATGTAAAAAAAAATATAAACCGAAACACATCGGAAAGGAAACTTGAGGAGCGGTGTTCAGAGCGACCCCATTCTAGACCAACTCGTGTAAAAATTCTTTCCTCCAATTCGAAGGTCGTGTTCTCTTTGATAATAATTCGTGATGACTTTTATGACCCTCTAGTATGTGAAAAAAATATAAACCGAAATATATCGGAAAGGAAACTTGAGGAACAGTGGTCAGAGTGACCCTATTCTAGACCAACTCTTGTAAAAAATCTTTCGTCCAATTCGAAGGTCGTGTTCGCTTTGATAATAATTCGTGATGACTTTTATGACCCTCTAGTGTGTGAAAAAATATATAAACCGAAATATATCGGAAAGGAAACTTGAGGAGCGGTGGTCAGATTGACCCTATTCTAGACCAACTCGTGTAAAAAGTCTTTCCTCCAATTCGAAGGTCGTGTTCTCTTTGATAATAATTCGTGATGACTTTTATGAACCTCTAGTATAAGAAAAAATATATAAACCGAAATATATCGGAAAGGAAACTTGAGGAACAGTGGTCAGAGTGACCCTATTCTAGACCAACTCTTGTAAAAAATCTTTCGTCCAATTCGAAGGTCGTGTTCGCTTTGATAATAATTCGTGATGACTTTTACGACCCTCTAGTATGCGAAAAAAAATATAAACCGAAATATATCGGAAAGGAAACTTGAGGAGCGGTGTTCAGAGCGACCCCATTCTAGACCAACTCGTGTAAAAAGTCTTTCCTCCAATTCGAAGGTCGTGTTCTCTTTGATAATAATTCGTGATGACTTTTATGAACCTCTAGTATAAGAAAAAATATATAAACCGAAATATATCGGAAAGGAAACTTGAGAAGCGGTGGTCAGAGCGACCCCATTCTAGACCAACTTTTTTAAAAAATCTTTCGTCCAATTCGAAGGTCGTGTTCTCTTTGATAATAATTCGCGATGATTTTTATGACCCTCTAGTATGTGAAAAAAAATATAAACCGAAATATATCGGAAAGGAAACTTGAGGAGCGGTGGTCAGAGTGACCTTATTCTAGACCAACTCTGGTAAAAAATCTTTCGTCCAATTTGAATGTCGTGTTCTCTTTGATAATAATTCGTGATGACTTTTACGACCCTCTAGTATGTGAAAAAATATATAAACCGAAATATATCGGAAAGGAAACTTGAGGAGCGATGGTCAGAACGACCCCATTCTAGACCAACTCTTGTAAAAAATCTTTCGTCCAATTCGAAGGTCGTGTTCTCTTTAATAATAATTCATGATGACTTTTATGACCCTCTAGTGTGTGAAAAAAAATATAAACCGAAATATATCGGAAAGGAAACTTGAGGAGCGGTGGTCAGATTGACCCTATTCTAGACCAACTCTGGTAAAAAATCTTTCGTCCAATTCGAAGGTCGTGTTCTCTTTGATAATAATTCGTGATGACTTTTATGACCCTCTAGTATGTAAAAAAAAATATAAACCGAAACACATCGGAAAGGAAACTTGAGGAACGGTGCTCAGATCGACCCGATTCTAGACCAACTCGTGTAAAAAATCTTTCGCCCAATTCGAAGGTCGTGTTCTCTTTGATAATAATTCGTGATGACTTTTATGACCCTCTAGTATGTGAAAAAAATATAAACCGAAATATATCGGAAAGGAAACTTGAGGAACAGTGGTCAGAGTGACCCTATTCTAGACCAACTCTTGTAAAAAATCTTTCGTCCAATTCGAAGGTCGAGTTCTCTTTGATAATAATTCTTGATGACTTTTAAGACCCTCTAGTGTGTGAACAAAAATATAAACCGAAATATATCGGAAAGGAAACTTGAGGAGCAGTGGTCAGAGCGACCCCATTCTAGACCAACTCTTGTAAAAAATCTTTCGTTCAATTCGAAGGTCGTGTTCTCTTTGATAATAATTCGTGATGACTTTTACGACCCTCTAGTATGCGAAAAAAAATATAAACCGAAATATATCGGAAAGGAAACTTGAGGAGCGGTGTTCAGAGCGACCCCATTCTAGACCAACTCGTGTAAAAAATCTTTCCTCCAATTCGAAGGTCGTGTTCTCTTTGATAATAATTCGTGATGACTTTTATGAACCTCTAGTATAAGAAAAAATATATAAACCGAAATATATCGGAAAGGAAACTTGAGGAGCAGTGGTCAGAGCGACCCTATTCTAGACCAACTCTTGTAAAAAATCTTTCGTCCAATTCGAAGGTCGTGTTCTCTTTGATAATAATTCGTGATGACTTTTATGACCCTCTAGGGTATGAAAAAAAATATAAACCGAAATATATCGGAAAGGAAACTTGAGAAGCGGTGGTCAGAGCGACCCCATTCTAGACCAACTCTTGTAAAAAATCTTTCGTCCAATTCGAAGGTCGTGTTCTCTTTGATAATAATTCGTGATGACTTTTATGACCCTCTAGTATGTGAAAAAAAATATAAACCGAAACACATCGGAAAGGAAACTTGAGGAACGGTGCTCAAAGCGACCCGATTCTAGACCAACTCGTGTAAAAAATCTTTCGCCCAATTCGAAGGTCGTGTTCTCTTTGATAATAATTCGTGATGACTTTTATGACCCTCTAGTATGTGAAAAAAATATAAACCGAAATATATCGGAAAGGAAACTTGAGGAACAGTGGTCAGAGTGACCCTATTCTAGACCAACTCTTGTAAAAAATCTTTCGTCCAATTCGAAGGTCGTGTTCTCTTTGATAATAATTCTTGATGACTTTTAAGACCTTCTAGTGTGTGAAAAAAAATATAAACCGAAATATATCGGAAAGGAAACTTGAGGAGCAGTGGTCAGAGCGACCCCATTCTAGACCAACTCTTGTAAAAAATCTTTCGTTCAATTCGAAGGTCGTGTTCTCTTTGATAATAATTCGTGATGACTTTTACGACCCTCTAGTATGCGAAAAAAAATATAAACCGAAATATATCGGAAAGGAAACTTGAGGAGCGGTGTTCAGAGCGACCCCATTCTAGACCAACTCGTGTAAAAAATCTTTCCTCCAATTCGAAGGTCGTGTTCTCTTTGATAATAATTCGTGATGACTTTTATGAACCTCTAGTATAAGAAAAAATATATAAACCGAAATATATCGGAAAGGAAACTTGAGGAGCAGTGGTCAGAGCGACCCTATTCTAGACCAACTCTTGTAAAAAATCTTTCGTCCAATTAGAAGGTCGTGTTCTCTTTGATAATAATTCGTGATGACTTTTATGACCCTCTAGTATGTGAAAAAAAATATAAACCGAAATATATCGGAAAGGAAACTGGAGGAGCCGTGGTCAGAGCGACCCGATTCTAGACCAACTCTTGTAAAAAATCTTTCGTCCAATTCGAAGGTCGTGTTCTCTTTGATAATAATTCGTGATGACTTTTATGACCCTCTAGGGTGTGAAAAAAAATATAAACCGAAATATATCGGAAAGGAAACTTGAAAAGCGGTGGTCAGAGCGACCCCATTCTAGACCAACTTTTGTAAAAAATCTTTCGTCCAATTCGAAGGTCGTGTTCTCTTTGATAATAATTTGTGATGACTTTTATGACCCTCTAGTATGTGAAAAAAAATATAAACCGAAATATATCGGAAAGGAAACTTGAGAAGCGGTGGTCCGAGCGACCCCATTCTAGACCAACTTTTGTAAAAAATCTTTCGTCCAATTCGAAGGTGGTGTTCTCTTTGATAATAATTCGCGATGATTTTTATGACCCTCTAGTATGTGAAAAAAAATATAAACCGAAATATATCGGAAAGGAAACTTGAGGAGCGGTGGTCAGAGTGACCTTATTCTAGACCAACTCTGGTAAAAAATCTTTCGTCCAATTTGAATGTCGTGTTCTCTTTGATAATAATTCGTGATGACTTTTACGACCCTCTAGTGTGTGAAAAAAAATATAAACCGAAATATATCGGAAAGGAAACTTGAGGAGCGATGGTCAGAACGACCCCATTCTAGACCAACTCTTGTAAAAAATCTTTCGTCTAATTCGAAGGTCGTGGTCTCTTTAATAATAATTCGTGATGACTTTTATGACCCTCTAGTGTGTGAAAAAAAATATAAACCGAAATATATCGGAAAGGAAACTTGAGGAGCGGTGGTCAGATTGACCCTATTCTAGACCAACTCTGGTAAAAAATCTTTCGTCCAATTCGAAGGTCGTGTTCTCTATGATAATAAATCGTGATGACTTTTACGACCCTCTAGTGTGTGAAAAAAAAATATAAACCGAAATGTATCGGAAAGGAAACTTGAGGAGCGGTGGTTAGAGCGACCCGATTCTAGACCAACTTTTGTAAAAAATCTTTCGTCCAATTCGAAGGTCGTGTTCTCTTTGATAATAATTCGTGATGACTTTTACGACCCTCTAGTATGCGAAAAAAAATATAAACCGAAATATATCGGAAAGGAAACTTGAGGAGCGGTGGTCAGAGCGACCCCATTCTAGACCAACTCGTGTAAAAAATCTTTCCTCCAATTCGAAGGTCGTGTTCTCTTTGATAATAATTCGTGATGACTTTTATGAACCTCTAGTATAAGAAAAAAAATATAAACCGAAATATATCGGAAAGGAAACCTGAGGAACGGTGGTCAGAGTGACCCGATTCTAGACCAACTCTTGTAAAAAATCTTTAGTCCAATTCGAAGGTCGTGTTCTCTTTGATAATAATTCGTGATGACTTTTACGACCCTCTAGTATGTGAAAAAAAATATAAACCGAAATATATCGGAAAGGAAACTTGAGGAGCGGTAGTCAAAGTGACCCTATTCTAGACCAACTCTTGTAAAAAATCTTTCGTCCAATTCGAAGGTCGTGTTCTCTTTGATAATAATTCGTGATGACTTTTATGACCCTCTAGTATGTGAAAAAAAATATAAACCGAAATACATCGGAAAGGAATCTTGAGGAACAGTGGTCAGAGTGACCCTATTCTAGACCAACTCTTGTAAAAAATCTTTCGTCCAATTCGAAGCTCGTGTTCTCTTTGATAATAATTCGTGATAAATTTTACGACCCTCCAGTGTGTGAAAAAATATATAAACCGAAATATATCGGAAAGAAAACTTGAGGAGCGGTGGTCAGAGCGACCCCATTCTAGACCAACTCTTGTAAAAAATCTTTCGTTGAATTCGAAGGTCGTGTTCTCTTTGATAATAATTCGTGATGACTTTTATGACCCTCTAGTATGTGAAAAAATATATAAACCGAAATATATCGGAAAGGAAACTTGAGGAGCGGTGGTCAGAGCGACCCGATTCTAGACCAACTCTTGTAAAAAATTTTTCGTCCAATTAGAAGGTCGTGTTCTCTTTGATAATAATTCGTGATGACTTTTATGACCCTCTAGTATGTGAAAAAAAATATAAACCGAAATATATCGGAAAGGAAACTTGAGAAGCGGTGGTCAGAGCGACCCCATTCTAGACCAACTCTTGTAAAAAATCTTTCGTCCAATTCGAAGGTCGTGTTCTCTTTGATAATAATTCGTGATGACTTTTATGACCCTCTAGTATGTGAAAAAAATATAAACCGAAATATATCGGAAAGGAAACTTGAGGAACAGTGGTCAGAGTGACCCTATTCTAGACCAACTCTTGTAAAAAATCTTTCGTCCAATTCGAAGGTCGTGTTCTCTTTGATAATAATTCTTGATGACTTTTAAGACCTTCTAGTGTGTGAAAAAAAATATAAACCGAAATATATCGGAAAGGAAATTTGAGGAGCAGTGGTCAGAGCGACCCCATTCTAGACCAACTCTTGTAAAAAATCTTTCGTTCAATTCGAAGGTCGTGTTCTCTTTGATAATAATTCGTGATGACTTTTATGACCCTCTAGTATGTGAAAAAAAATATAAACCGAAATATATCGGAAAGGAAACTTGAGAAGCGGTGGTCAGAGCGACCCCATTCTAGACCAACTTTTTTAAAAAATCTTTCGTCCAATTCGAAGGTCGTGTTCTCTTTGATAATAATTCGCGATGATTTTTATGACCCTCTAGTATGTGAAAAAAAATATAAACCGAAATATATCGGAAAGGAAACTTGAGGAGCGGTGGTCAGAGTGACCTTATTCTAGACCAACTCTGGTAAAAAATCTTTCGTCCAATTTGAATGTCGTGTTCTCTTTGATAATAATTCGTGATGACTTTTACGACCCTCTAGTGTGTGAAAAAATATATAAACCGAAATATATCGGAAAGGAAACTTGAGGAGCGGTGGTCAGAGCGACCCGATTCTAGACCAACTCTTGTAAAAAATCTTTCGTCCAATTAGAAGGTCGTGTTCTCTTTGATAATAATTCGTGATGACTTTTATGACCCTCTAGTATGTGAAAAAAAATATAAACCGAAATATATCGGAAAGGAAACTTGAGAAGCGGTGGTCAGAGCGACCCCATTCTAGACCAACTTTTTTTAAAAATCTTTCGTCCGATTCGAAGGTCGTGTTCTCTTTGATAATAATTCGCGATGACTTTTATGACCCTCTAGTATGTAAAAAAAAATATAAACCGAAACACATCGGAAAGGAAACTTGAGGAACGGTGCTCAGATCGACCCGATTCTAGACCAACTCGTGTAAAAAATCTTTCGCCCAATTCGAAGGTCGTGTTCTCTTTGATAATAATTCGTGATGACTTTTATGACCCTCTAGTATGTGAAAAAAATATAAACCGAAATATATCGGAAAGGAAACTTGAGGAACAGTGGTCAGAGTGACCCTATTCTAGACCAACTCTTGTAAAAAATCTTTCGTCCAATTCGAAGGTCGTGTTCGCTTTGATAATAATTCGTGATGACTTTTACGACCCTCTAGTATGCGAAAAAAAATATAAACCGAAATATATCGGAAAGGAAACTTGAGGAGCGGTGTTCAGAGCGACCCCATTCTAGACCAACTCGTGTAAAAAATCTTTCCTCCAATTCGAAGGTCGTGTTCTCTTTGATAATAATTCGTGATGACTTTTATGAACCTCTAGTATAAGAAAAAATATATAAACCGAAATATATCGGAAAGGAAACTTGAGAAGCGGTGGTCAGAGCGACCCCATTCTAGACCAACTTTTTTAAAAAATCTTTCGTCCAATTCGAAGGTCGTGTTCTCTTTGATAATAATTCGCGATGATTTTTATGACCCTCTAGTATGTGAAAAAAAATATAAACCGAAATATATCGGAAAGGAAACTTGAGGAGCGGTGGTCAGAGTGACCTTATTCTAGACCAACTCTGGTAAAAAATCTTTCGTCCAATTTGAATGTCGTGTTCTCTTTGATAATAATTCGTGATGACTTTTACGACCCTCTAGTGTGTGAAAAAATATATAAACCGAAATATATCGGAAAGGAAACTTGAGGAGCGATGGTCAGAACGACCCCATTCTAGACCAACTCTTGTAAAAAATCTTTCGTCCAATTCGAAGGTCGTGTTCTCTTTAATAATAATTCATGATGACTTTTATGACCCTCTAGTGTGTGAAAAAAAATATAAACCGAAATATATCGGAAAGGAAACTTGAGGAGCGGTGGTCAGATTGACCCTATTCTAGACCAACTCTGGTAAAAAATCTTTCGTCCAATTCGAAGGTCGTGTTCTCTTTGATAATAATTCGTGATGACTTTTATGACCCTCTAGTATGTAAAAAAAAATATAAACCGAAACACATCGGAAAGGAAACTTGAGGAACGGTGCTCAGATCGACCCGATTCTAGACCAACTCGTGTAAAAAATCTTTCGCCCAATTCGAAGGTCGTGTTCTCTTTGATAATAATTCGTGATGACTTTTATGACCCTCTAGTATGTGAAAAAAATATAAACCGAAATATATCGGAAAGGAAACTTGAGGAACAGTGGTCAGAGTGACCCTATTCTAGACCAACTCTTGTAAAAAATCTTTCGTCCAATTCGAAGGTCGAGTTCTCTTTGATAATAATTCTTGATGACTTTTAAGACCCTCTAGTGTGTGAACAAAAATATAAACCGAAATATATCGGAAAGGAAACTTGAGGAGCAGTGGTCAGAGCGACCCCATTCTAGACCAACTCTTGTAAAAAATCTTTCGTTCAATTCGAAGGTCGTGTTCTCTTTGATAATAATTCGTGATGACTTTTACGACCCTCTAGTATGCGAAAAAAAATATAAACCGAAATATATCGGAAAGGAAACTTGAGGAGCGGTGTTCAGAGCGACCCCATTCTAGACCAACTCGTGTAAAAAATCTTTCCTCCAATTCGAAGGTCGTGTTCTCTTTGATAATAATTCGTGATGACTTTTATGAACCTCTAGTATAAGAAAAAATATATAAACCGAAATATATCGGAAAGGAAACTTGAGGAGCAGTGGTCAGAGCGACCCTATTCTAGACCAACTCTTGTAAAAAATCTTTCGTCCAATTCGAAGGTCGTGTTCTCTTTGATAATAATTCGTGATGACTTTTATGACCCTCTAGGGTGTGAAAAAAAATATAAACCGAAATATATCGGAAAGGAAACTTGAGAAGCGGTGGTCAGAGCGACCCCATTCTAGACCAACTCTTGTAAAAAATCTTTCGTCCAATTCGAAGGTCGTGTTCTCTTTGATAATAATTCGTGATGACTTTTATGACCCTCTAGTATGTGAAAAAAATATAAACCGAAATATATCGGAAAGGAAACTTGAGGAACAGTGGTCAGAGTGACCCTATTCTAGACCAACTCTTGTAAAAAATCTTTCGTCCAATTCGAAGGTCGTGTTCTCTTTGATAATAATTCTTGATGACTTTTAAGACCTTCTAGTGTGTGAAAAAAAATATAAACCGAAATATATCGGAAAGGAAATTTGAGGAGCAGTGGTCAGAGCGACCCCATTCTAGACCAACTCTTGTAAAAAATCTTTCGTTCAATTCGAAGGTCGTGTTCTCTTTGATAATAATTCGTGATGACTTTTATGACCCTCTAGTATGTGAAAAAAAATATAAACCGAAATATATCGGAAAGGAAACTTGAGAAGCGGTGGTCAGAGCGACCCCATTCTAGACCAACTTTTTTAAAAAATCTTTCGTCCAATTCGAAGGTCGTGTTCTCTTTGATAATAATTCGCGATGATTTTTATGACCCTCTAGTATGTGAAAAAAAATATAAACCGAAATATATCGGAAAGGAAACTTGAGGAGCGGTGGTCAGAGTGACCTTATTCTAGACCAACTCTGGTAAAAAATCTTTCGTCCAATTTGAATGTCGTGTTCTCTTTGATAATAATTCGTGATGACTTTTACGACCCTCTAGTGTGTGAAAAAATATATAAACCGAAATATATCGGAAAGGAAACTTGAGGAGCGGTGGTCAGAGCGACCCGATTCTAGACCAACTCTTGTAAAAAATCTTTCGTCCAATTAGAAGGTCGTGTTCTCTTTGATAATAATTCGTGATGACTTTTATGACCCTCTAGTATGTGAAAAAAAATATAAACCGAAATATATCGGAAAGGAAACTTGAGAAGCGGTGGTCAGAGCGACCCCATTCTAGACCAACTTTTTTTAAAAATCTTTCGTCCGATTCGAAGGTCGTGTTCTCTTTGATAATAATTCGCGATGACTTTTATGACCCTCTAGTATGTAAAAAAAAATATAAACCGAAACACATCGGAAAGGAAACTTGAGGAACGGTGCTCAGATCGACCCGATTCTAGACCAACTCGTGTAAAAAATCTTTCGCCCAATTCGAAGGTCGTGTTCTCTTTGATAATAATTCGTGATGACTTTTATGACCCTCTAGTATGTGAAAAAAATATAAACCGAAATATATCGGAAAGGAAACTTGAGGAACAGTGGTCAGAGTGACCCTATTCTAGACCAACTCTTGTAAAAAATCTTTCGTCCAATTTGAATGTCGTGTTCTCTTTGATAATAATTCGTGATGACTTTTATGACCCTCTAGTATGTGAAAAAAATATAAACCGAAATATATCGGAAAGGAAACTTGAGGAACAGTGGTCAGAGTGACCCTATTCTAGACCAACTCTTGTAAAAAATCTTTCGTCCAATTCGAAGGTCGTGTTCGCTTTGATAATAATTCGTGATGACTTTTACGACCCTCTAGTATGCGAAAAAAAATATAAACCGAAATATATCGGAAAGGAAACTTGAGGAGCGGTGTTCAGAGCGACCCCATTCTAGACCAACTCGTGTAAAAAATCTTTCCTCCAATTCGAAGGTCGTGTTCTCTTTGATAATAATTCGTGATGACTTTTATGAACCTCTAGTATAAGAAAAAATATATAAACCGAAATATATCGGAAAGGAAACTTGAGAAGCGGTGGTCAGAGCGACCCCATTCTAGACCAACTTTTTTAAAAAATCTTTCGTCCAATTCGAAGGTCGTGTTCTCTTTGATAATAATTCGCGATGATTTTTATGACCCTCTAGTATGTGAAAAAAAATATAAACCGAAATATATCGGAAAGGAAACTTGAGGAGCGGTGGTCAGAGTGACCTTATTCTAGACCAACTCTGGTAAAAAATCTTTCGTCCAATTTGAATGTCGTGTTCTCTTTGATAATAATTCGTGATGACTTTTACGACCCTCTAGTGTGTGAAAAAATATATAAACCGAAATATATCGGAAAGGAAACTTGAGGAGCGATGGTCAGAACGACCCCATTCTAGACCAACTCTTGTAAAAAATCTTTCGTCCAATTCGAAGGTCGTGTTCTCTTTAATAATAATTCATGATGACTTTTATGACCCTCTAGTGTGTGAAAAAAAATATAAACCGAAATATATCGGAAAGGAAACTTGAGGAGCGGTGGTCAGATTGACCCTATTCTAGACCAACTCTGGTAAAAAATCTTTCGTCCAATTCGAAGGTCGTGTTCTCTTTGATAATAATTCGTGATGACTTTTATGACCCTCTAGTATGTAAAAAAAAATATAAACCGAAACACATCGGAAAGGAAACTTGAGGAACGGTGCTCAGATCGACCCGATTCTAGACCAACTCGTGTAAAAAATCTTTCGCCCAATTCGAAGGTCGTGTTCTCTTTGATAATAATTCGTGATGACTTTTATGACCCTCTAGTATGTGAAAAAAATATAAACCGAAATATATCGGAAAGGAAACTTGAGGAACAGTGGTCAGAGTGACCCTATTCTAGACCAACTCTTGTAAAAAATCTTTCGTCCAATTCGAAGGTCGAGTTCTCTTTGATAATAATTCTTGATGACTTTTAAGACCCTCTAGTGTGTGAACAAAAATATAAACCGAAATATATCGGAAAGGAAACTTGAGGAGCAGTGGTCAGAGCGACCCCATTCTAGACCAACTCTTGTAAAAAATCTTTCGTTCAATTCGAAGGTCGTGTTCTCTTTGATAATAATTCGTGATGACTTTTACGACCCTCTAGTATGCGAAAAAAAATATAAACCGAAATATATCGGAAAGGAAACTTGAGGAGCGGTGTTCAGAGCGACCCCATTCTAGACCAACTCGTGTAAAAAATCTTTCCTCCAATTCGAAGGTCGTGTTCTCTTTGATAATAATTCGTGATGACTTTTATGAACCTCTAGTATAAGAAAAAATATATAAACCGAAATATATCGGAAAGGAAACTTGAGGAGCAGTGGTCAGAGCGACCCTATTCTAGACCAACTCTTGTAAAAAATCTTTCGTCCAATTCGAAGGTCGTGTTCTCTTTGATAATAATTCGTGATGACTTTTATGACCCTCTAGGGTGTGAAAAAAAATATAAACCGAAATATATCGGAAAGGAAACTTGAGAAGCGGTGGTCAGAGCGACCCCATTCTAGACCAACTCTTGTAAAAAATCTTTCGTCCAATTCGAAGGTCGTGTTCTCTTTGATAATAATTCGTGATGACTTTTATGACCCTCTAGTATGTGAAAAAAAATATAAACCGAAACACATCGGAAAGGAAACTTGAGGAACGGTGCTCAAAGCGACCCGATTCTAGACCAACTCGTGTAAAAAATCTTTCGCCCAATTCGAAGGTCGTGTTCTCTTTGATAATAATTCGTGATGACTTTTATGACCCTCTAGTATGTGAAAAAAATATAAACCGAAATATATCGGAAAGGAAACTTGAGGAACAGTGGTCAGAGTGACCCTATTCTAGACCAACTCTTGTAAATAATCTTTCGTCCAATTCGAAGGTCGTGTTCTCTTTGATAATAATTCTTGATGACGTTTAAGACCTTCTAGTGTGTGAAAAAAAATATAAACCGAAATATATCGGAAAGGAAACTTGAGGAGCAGTGGTCAGAGCGACCCCATTCTAGACCAACTCTTGTAAAAAATCTTTCGTTCAATTCGAAGGTCGTGTTCTCTTTGATAATAATTCGTGATGACTTTTACGACCCTCTAGTATGCGAAAAAAAATATAAACCGAAATATATCGGAAAGGAAACTTGAGGAGCGGTGTTCAGAGCGACCCCATTCTAGACCAACTCGTGTAAAAAATCTTTCCTCCAATTCGAAGGTCGTGTTCTCTTTGATAATAATTCGTGATGACTTTTATGAACCTCTAGTATAAGAAAAAATATATAAACCGAAATATATCGGAAAGGAAACTTGAGGAGCAGTGGTCAGAGCGACCCTATTCTAGACCAACTCTTGTAAAAAATCTTTCGTCCAATTAGAAGGTCGTGTTCTCTTTGATAATAATTCGTGATGACTTTTATGACCCTCTAGTATGTGAAAAAAAATATAAACCGAAATATATCGGAAAGGAAACTGGAGGAGCCGTGGTCAGAGCGACCCGATTCTAGACCAACTCTTGTAAAAAATCTTTCGTCCAATTCGAAGGTCGTGTTCTCTTTGATAATAATTCGTGATGACTTTTATGACCCTCTAGGGTGTGAAAAAAAATATAAACCGAAATATATCGGAAAGGAAACTTGAAAAGCGGTGGTCAGAGCGACCCCATTCTAGACCAACTTTTGTAAAAAATCTTTCGTCCAATTCGAAGGTCGTGTTCTCTTTGATAATAATTTGTGATGACTTTTATGACCCTCTAGTATGTGAAAAAAAATATAAACCGAAATATATCGGAAAGGAAACTTGAGAAGCGGTGGTCCGAGCGACCCCATTCTAGACCAACTTTTGTAAAAAATCTTTCGTCCAATTCGAAGGTCGTGTTCTCTTTGATAATAATTCGCGATGATTTTTATGACCCTCTAGTATGTGAAAAAAAATATAAACCGAAATATATCGGAAAGGAAACTTGAGGAGCGGTGGTCAGAGTGACCTTATTCTAGACCAACTCTGGTAAAAAATCTTTCGTCCAATTTGAATGTCGTGTTCTCTTTGATAATAATTCGTGATGACTTTTACGACCCTCTAGTGTGTGAAAAAAAATATAAACCGAAATATATCGGAAAGGAAACTTGAGGAGCGATGGTCAGAACGACCCCATTCTAGACCAACTCTTGTAAAAAATCTTTCGTCTAATTCGAAGGTCGTGGTCTCTTTAATAATAATTCGTGATGACTTTTATGACCCTCTAGTGTGTGAAAAAAAATATAAACCGAAATATATCGGAAAGGAAACTTGAGGAGCGGTGGTCAGATTGACCCTATTCTAGACCAACTCTGGTAAAAAATCTTTCGTCCAATTCGAAGGTCGTGTTCTCTATGATAATAAATCGTGATGACTTTTACGACCCTCTAGTGTGTGAAAAAAAAATATAAACCGAAATGTATCGGAAAGGAAACTTGAGGAACGGTGCTCAGATCGACCCGATTCTAGACCAACTCGTGTAAAAAATCTTTCGCCCAATTCGAAGGTCGTGTTCTCTTTGATAATAATTCGTGATGACTTTTATGACCCTCTAGTATGTGAAAAAAATATAAACCGAAATATATCGGAAAGGAAACTTGAGGAACAGTGGTCAGAGTGACCCTATTCTAGACCAACTCTTGTAAAAAATCTTTCGTCCAATTCGAAGGTCGAGTTCTCTTTGATAATAATTCTTGATGACTTTTAAGACCCTCTAGTGTGTGAACAAAAATATAAACCGAAATATATCGGAAAGGAAACTTGAGGAGCAGTGGTCAGAGCGACCCCATTCTAGACCAACTCTTGTAAAAAATCTTTCGTTCAATTCGAAGGTCGTGTTCTCTTTGATAATAATTCGTGATGACTTTTACGACCCTCTAGTATGCGAAAAAAAATATAAACCGAAATATATCGGAAAGGAAACTTGAGGAGCGGTGTTCAGAGCGACCCCATTCTAGACCAACTCGTGTAAAAAATCTTTCCTCCAATTCGAAGGTCGTGTTCTCTTTGATAATAATTCGTGATGACTTTTATGAACCTCTAGTATAAGAAAAAATATATAAACCGAAATATATCGGAAAGGAAACTTGAGGAGCAGTGGTCAGAGCGACCCTATTCTAGACCAACTCTTGTAAAAAATCTTTCGTCCAATTCGAAGGTCGTGTTCTCTTTGATAATAATTCGTGATGACTTTTATGACCCTCTAGGGTATGAAAAAAAATATAAACCGAAATATATCGGAAAGGAAACTTGAGAAGCGGTGGTCAGAGCGACCCCATTCTAGACCAACTCTTGTAAAAAATCTTTCGTCCAATTCGAAGGTCGTGTTCTCTTTGATAATAATTCGTGATGACTTTTATGACCCTCTAGTATGTGAAAAAAAATATAAACCGAAACACATCGGAAAGGAAACTTGAGGAACGGTGCTCAAAGCGACCCGATTCTAGACCAACTCGTGTAAAAAATCTTTCGCCCAATTCGAAGGTCGTGTTCTCTTTGATAATAATTCGTGATGACTTTTATGACCCTCTAGTATGTGAAAAAAATATAAACCGAAATATATCGGAAAGGAAACTTGAGGAACAGTGGTCAGAGTGACCCTATTCTAGACCAACTCTTGTAAAAAATCTTTCGTCCAATTCGAAGGTCGTGTTCTCTTTGATAATAATTCTTGATGACTTTTAAGACCTTCTAGTGTGTGAAAAAAAATATAAACCGAAATATATCGGAAAGGAAACTTGAGGAGCAGTGGTCAGAGCGACCCCATTCTAGACCAACTCTTGTAAAAAATCTTTCGTTCAATTCGAAGGTCGTGTTCTCTTTGATAATAATTCGTGATGACTTTTACGACCCTCTAGTATGCGAAAAAAAATATAAACCGAAATATATCGGAAAGGAAACTTGAGGAGCGGTGTTCAGAGCGACCCCATTCTAGACCAACTCGTGTAAAAAATCTTTCCTCCAATTCGAAGGTCGTGTTCTCTTTGATAATAATTCGTGATGACTTTTATGAACCTCTAGTATAAGAAAAAATATATAAACCGAAATATATCGGAAAGGAAACTTGAGGAGCAGTGGTCAGAGCGACCCTATTCTAGACCAACTCTTGTAAAAAATCTTTCGTCCAATTAGAAGGTCGTGTTCTCTTTGATAATAATTCGTGATGACTTTTATGACCCTCTAGTATGTGAAAAAAAATATAAACCGAAATATATCGGAAAGGAAACTGGAGGAGCCGTGGTCAGAGCGACCCGATTCTAGACCAACTCTTGTAAAAAATCTTTCGTCCAATTCGAAGGTCGTGTTCTCTTTGATAATAATTCGTGATGACTTTTATGACCCTCTAGGGTGTGAAAAAAAATATAAACCGAAATATATCGGAAAGGAAACTTGAAAAGCGGTGGTCAGAGCGACCCCATTCTAGACCAACTTTTGTAAAAAATCTTTCGTCCAATTCGAAGGTCGTGTTCTCTTTGATAATAATTTGTGATGACTTTTATGACCCTCTAGTATGTGAAAAAAAATATAAACCGAAATATATCGGAAAGGAAACTTGAGAAGCGGTGGTCCGAGCGACCCCATTCTAGACCAACTTTTGTAAAAAATCTTTCGTCCAATTCGAAGGTGGTGTTCTCTTTGATAATAATTCGCGATGATTTTTATGACCCTCTAGTATGTGAAAAAAAATATAAACCGAAATATATCGGAAAGGAAACTTGAGGAGCGGTGGTCAGAGTGACCTTATTCTAGACCAACTCTGGTAAAAAATCTTTCGTCCAATTTGAATGTCGTGTTCTCTTTGATAATAATTCGTGATGACTTTTACGACCCTCTAGTGTGTGAAAAAAAATATAAACCGAAATATATCGGAAAGGAAACTTGAGGAGCGATGGTCAGAACGACCCCATTCTAGACCAACTCTTGTAAAAAATCTTTCGTCTAATTCGAAGGTCGTGGTCTCTTTAATAATAATTCGTGATGACTTTTATGACCCTCTAGTGTGTGAAAAAAAATATAAACCGAAATATATCGGAAAGGAAACTTGAGGAGCGGTGGTCAGATTGACCCTATTCTAGACCAACTCTGGTAAAAAATCTTTCGTCCAATTCGAAGGTCGTGTTCTCTATGATAATAAATCGTGATGACTTTTACGACCCTCTAGTGTGTGAAAAAAAAATATAAACCGAAATGTATCGGAAAGGAAACTTGAAGAGCGGTGGTTAGAGCGACCCGATTCTAGACCAACTTTTGTAAAAAATCTTTCGTCCAATTCGAAGGTCGTGTTCTCTTTGATAATAATTCGTGATGACTTTTACGACCCTCTAGTATGCGAAAAAAAATATAAACCGAAATATATCGGAAAGGAAACTTGAGGAGCGGTGGTCAGAGCGACCCCATTCTAGACCAACTCGTGTAAAAAATCTTTCCTCCAATTCGAAGGTCGTGTTCTCTTTGATAATAATTCGTGATGACTTTTATGAACCTCTAGTATAAGAAAAAAAATATAAACCGAAATATATCGGAAAGGAAACCTGAGGAACGGTGGTCAGAGTGACCCGATTCTAGACCAACTCTTGTAAAAAATCTTTAGTCCAATTCGAAGGTCGTGTTCTCTTTGATAATAATTCGTGATGACTTTTACGACCCTCTAGTATGTGAAAAAAAATATAAACCGAAATATATCGGAAAGGAAACTTGAGGAGCGGTAGTCAAAGTGACCCTATTCTAGACCAACTCTTGTAAAAAATCTTTCGTCCAATTCGAAGGTCGTGTTCTCTTTGATAATAATTCGTGATGACTTTTATGACCCTCTAGTATGTGAAAAAAAATATAAACCGAAATACATCGGAAAGGAATCTTGAGGAACAGTGGTCAGAGTGACCCTATTCTAGACCAACTCTTGTAAAAAATCTTTCGTCCAATTCGAAGCTCGTGTTCTCTTTGATAATAATTCGTGATAAATTTTACGACCCTCTAGTGTGTGAAAAAATATATAAACCGAAATATATCGGAAAGAAAACTTGAGGAGCGGTGGTCAGAGCGACCCCATTCTAGACCAACTCTTGTAAAAAATCTTTCGTTGAATTCGAAGGTCGTGTTCTCTTTGATAATAATTCGTGATGACTTTTATGACCCTCTAGTATGTGAAAAAATATATAAACCGAAATATATCGGAAAGGAAACTTGAGGAGCGGTGGTCAGAGCGACCCGATTCTAGACCAACTCTTGTAAAAAATTTTTCGTCCAATTAGAAGGTCGTGTTCTCTTTGATAATAATTCGTGATGACTTTTATGACCCTCTAGTATGTGAAAAAAAATATAAACCGAAATATATCGGAAAGGAAACTTGAGAAGCGGTGGTCAGAGCGACCCCATTCTAGACCAACTCTTGTAAAAAATCTTTCGTCCAATTCGAAGGTCGTGTTCTCTTTGATAATAATTCGTGATGACTTTTATGACCCTCTAGTATGTGAAAAAAAATATAAACCGAAACACATCGGAAAGGAAACTTGAGGAACGGTGCTCAAAGCGACCCGATTCTAGACCAACTCGTGTAAAAAATCTTTCGCCCAATTCGAAGGTCGTGTTCTCTTTGATAATAATTCGTGATGACTTTTATGACCCTCTAGTATGTGAAAAAAATATAAACCGAAATATATCGGAAAGGAAACTTGAGGAACAGTGGTCAGAGTGACCCTATTCTAGACCAACTCTTGTAAAAAATCTTTCGTCCAATTCGAAGGTCGTGTTCTCTTTGATAATAATTCTTGATGACTTTTAAGACCTTCTAGTGTGTGAAAAAAAATATAAACCGAAATATATCGGAAAGGAAATTTGAGGAGCAGTGGTCAGAGCGACCCCATTCTAGACCAACTCTTGTAAAAAATCTTTCGTTCAATTCGAAGGTCGTGTTCTCTTTGATAATAATTCGTGATGACTTTTATGACCCTCTAGTATGTGAAAAAAAATATAAACCGAAATATATCGGAAAGGAAACTTGAGAAGCGGTGGTCAGAGCGACCCCATTCTAGACCAACTTTTTTAAAAAATCTTTCGTCCAATTCGAAGGTCGTGTTCTCTTTGATAATAATTCGCGATGATTTTTATGACCCTCTAGTATGTGAAAAAAAATATAAACCGAAATATATCGGAAAGGAAACTTGAGGAGCGGTGGTCAGAGTGACCTTATTCTAGACCAACTCTGGTAAAAAATCTTTCGTCCAATTTGAATGTCGTGTTCTCTTTGATAATAATTCGTGATGACTTTTACGACCCTCTAGTGTGTGAAAAAATATATAAACCGAAATATATCGGAAAGGAAACTTGAGGAGCGGTGGTCAGAGCGACCCGATTCTAGACCAACTCTTGTAAAAAATCTTTCGTCCAATTAGAAGGTCGTGTTCTGTTTGATAATAATTCGTGATGACTTTTATGACCCTCTAGTATGTGAAAAAAAATATAAACCGAAATATATCGGAAAGGAAACTTGAGAAGCGGTGGTCAGAGCGACCCCATTCTAGACCAACTTTTTTTAAAAATCTTTCGTCCGATTCGAAGGTCGTGTTCTCTTTGATAATAATTCGTGATGACTTTTATGAACCTCTAGTATAAGAAAAAAAATATAAACCGAAATATATCGGAAAGGAAACCTGAGGAACGGTGGTCAGAGTGACCCGATTCTAGACCAACTCTTGTAAAAAATCTTTAGTCCAATTCGAAGGTCGTGTTCTCTTTGATAATAATTCGTGATGACTTTTACGACCCTCTAGTATGTGAAAAAAAATATAAACCGAAATATATCGGAAAGGAAACTTGAGGAGCGGTAGTCAAAGTGACCCTATTCTAGACCAACTCTTGTAAAAAATCTTTCGTCCAATTCGAAGGTCGTGTTCTCTTTGATAATAATTCGTGATGACTTTTATGACCCTCTAGTATGTGAAAAAAAATATAAACCGAAATACATCGGAAAGGAATCTTGAGGAACAGTGGTCAGAGTGACCCTATTCTAGACCAACTCTTGTAAAAAATCTTTCGTCCAATTCGAAGCTCGTGTTCTCTTTGATAATAATTCGTGATAAATTTTACGACCCTCTAGTGTGTGAAAAAATATATAAACCGAAATATATCGGAAAGAAAACTTGAGGAGCGGTGGTCAGAGCGACCCCATTCTAGACCAACTCTTGTAAAAAATCTTTCGTTGAATTCGAAGGTCGTGTTCTCTTTGATAATAATTCGTGATGACTTTTATGACCCTCTAGTATGTGAAAAAATATATAAACCGAAATATATCGGAAAGGAAACTTGAGGAGCGGTGGTCAGAGCGACCCGATTCTAGACCAACTCTTGTAAAAAATTTTTCGTCCAATTAGAAGGTCGTGTTCTCTTTGATAATAATTCGTGATGACTTTTATGACCCTCTAGTATGTGAAAAAAAATATAAACCGAAATATATCGGAAAGGAAACTTGAGAAGCGGTGGTCAGAGCGACCCCATTCTAGACCAACTTTTTTTAAAAATCTTTCGTCCGATTCGAAGGTCGTGTTCTCTTTGATAATAATTCGCGATGACTTTTATGACCCTCTAGTATGTAAAAAAAAATATAAACCGAAACACATCGGAAAGGAAACTTGAGGAACGGTGCTCAGATCGACCCGATTCTAGACCAACTCGTGTAAAAAATCTTTCGCCCAATTCGAAGGTCGTGTTCTCTTTGATAATAATTCGTGATGACTTTTATGACCCTCTAGTATGTGAAAAAAATATAAACCGAAATATATCGGAAAGGAAACTTGAGGAACAGTGGTCAGAGTGACCCTATTCTAGACCAACTCTTGTAAAAAATCTTTCGTCCAATTCGAAGGTCGTGTTCGCTTTGATAATAATTCGTGATGACTTTTACGACCCTCTAGTATGCGAAAAAAAATATAAACCGAAATATATCGGAAAGGAAACTTGAGGAGCGGTGTTCAGAGCGACCCCATTCTAGACCAACTCGTGTAAAAAATCTTTCCTCCAATTCGAAGGTCGTGTTCTCTTTGATAATAATTCGTGATGACTTTTATGAACCTCTAGTATAAGAAAAAATATATAAACCGAAATATATCGGAAAGGAAACTTGAGAAGCGGTGGTCAGAGCGACCCCATTCTAGACCAACTTTTTTAAAAAATCTTTCGTCCAATTCGAAGGTCGTGTTCTCTTTGATAATAATTCGCGATGATTTTTATGACCCTCTAGTATGTGAAAAAAAATATAAACCGAAATATATCGGAAAGGAAACTTGAGGAGCGGTGGTCAGAGTGACCTTATTCTAGACCAACTCTGGTAAAAAATCTTTCGTCCAATTTGAATGTCGTGTTCTCTTTGATAATAATTCGTGATGACTTTTACGACCCTCTAGTGTGTGAAAAAATATATAAACCGAAATATATCGGAAAGGAAACTTGAGGAGCGATGGTCAGAACGACCCCATTCTAGACCAACTCTTGTAAAAAATCTTTCGTCCAATTCGAAGGTCGTGTTCTCTTTAATAATAATTCATGATGACTTTTATGACCCTCTAGTGTGTGAAAAAAAATATAAACCGAAATATATCGGAAAGGAAACTTGAGGAGCGGTGGTCAGATTGACCCTATTCTAGACCAACTCTGGTAAAAAATCTTTCGTCCAATTCGAAGGTCGTGTTCTCTTTGATAATAATTCGTGATGACTTTTATGACCCTCTAGTATGTAAAAAAAAATATAAACCGAAACACATCGGAAAGGAAACTTGAGGAACGGTGCTCAGATCGACCCGATTCTAGACCAACTCGTGTAAAAAATCTTTCGCCCAATTCGAAGGTCGTGTTCTCTTTGATAATAATTCGTGATGACTTTTATGACCCTCTAGTATGTGAAAAAAATATAAACCGAAATATATCGGAAAGGAAACTTGAGGAACAGTGGTCAGAGTGACCCTATTCTAGACCAACTCTTGTAAAAAATCTTTCGTCCAATTCGAAGGTCGAGTTCTCTTTGATAATAATTCTTGATGACTTTTAAGACCCTCTAGTGTGTGAACAAAAATATAAACCGAAATATATCGGAAAGGAAACTTGAGGAGCAGTGGTCAGAGCGACCCCATTCTAGACCAACTCTTGTAAAAAATCTTTCGTTCAATTCGAAGGTCGTGTTCTCTTTGATAATAATTCGTGATGACTTTTACGACCCTCTAGTATGCGAAAAAAAATATAAACCGAAATATATCGGAAAGGAAACTTGAGGAGCGGTGTTCAGAGCGACCCCATTCTAGACCAACTCGTGTAAAAAATCTTTCCTCCAATTCGAAGGTCGTGTTCTCTTTGATAATAATTCGTGATGACTTTTATGAACCTCTAGTATAAGAAAAAATATATAAACCGAAATATATCGGAAAGGAAACTTGAGGAGCAGTGGTCAGAGCGACCCTATTCTAGACCAACTCTTGTAAAAAATCTTTCGTCCAATTCGAAGGTCGTGTTCTCTTTGATAATAATTCGTGATGACTTTTATGACCCTCTAGGGTGTGAAAAAAAATATAAACCGAAATATATCGGAAAGGAAACTTGAGAAGCGGTGGTCAGAGCGACCCCATTCTAGACCAACTCTTGTAAAAAATCTTTCGTCCAATTCGAAGGTCGTGTTCTCTTTGATAATAATTCGTGATGACTTTTATGACCCTCTAGTATGTGAAAAAAAATATAAACCGAAACACATCGGAAAGGAAACTTGAGGAACGGTGCTCAAAGCGACCCGATTCTAGACCAACTCGTGTAAAAAATCTTTCGCCCAATTCGAAGGTCGTGTTCTCTTTGATAATAATTCGTGATGACTTTTATGACCCTCTAGTATGTGAAAAAAATATAAACCGAAATATATCGGAAAGGAAACTTGAGGAACAGTGGTCAGAGTGACCCTATTCTAGACCAACTCTTGTAAAAAATCTTTCGTCCAATTCGAAGGTCGTGTTCTCTTTGATAATAATTCTTGATGACGTTTAAGACCTTCTAGTGTGTGAAAAAAAATATAAACCGAAATATATCGGAAAGGAAACTTGAGGAGCAGTGGTCAGAGCGACCCCATTCTAGACCAACTCTTGTAAAAAATCTTTCGTTCAATTCGAAGGTCGTGTTCTCTTTGATAATAATTCGTGATGACTTTTACGACCCTCTAGTATGCGAAAAAAAATATAAACCGAAATATATCGGAAAGGAAACTTGAGGAGCGGTGTTCAGAGCGACCCCATTCTAGACCAACTCGTGTAAAAAATCTTTCCTCCAATTCGAAGGTCGTGTTCTCTTTGATAATAATTCGTGATGACTTTTATGAACCTCTAGTATAAGAAAAAATATATAAACCGAAATATATCGGAAAGGAAACTTGAGGAGCAGTGGTCAGAGCGACCCTATTCTAGACCAACTCTTGTAAAAAATCTTTCGTCCAATTAGAAGGTCGTGTTCTCTTTGATAATAATTCGTGATGACTTTTATGACCCTCTAGTATGTGAAAAAAAATATAAACCGAAATATATCGGAAAGGAAACTGGAGGAGCCGTGGTCAGAGCGACCCGATTCTAGACCAACTCTTGTAAAAAATCTTTCGTCCAATTCGAAGGTCGTGTTCTCTTTGATAATAATTCGTGATGACTTTTATGACCCTCTAGGGTGTGAAAAAAAATATAAACCGAAATATATCGGAAAGGAAACGTGAAAAGCGGTGGTCAGAGCGACCCCATTCTAGACCAACTTTTGTAAAAAATCTTTCGTCCAATTCGAAGGTCGTGTTCTCTTTGATAATAATTTGTGATGACTTTTATGACCCTCTAGTATGTGAAAAAAAATATAAACCGAAATATATCGGAAAGGAAACTTGAGAAGCGGTGGTCCGAGCGACCCCATTCTAGACCAACTTTTGTAAAAAATCTTTCGTCCAATTCGAAGGTCGTGTTCTCTTTGATAATAATTCGCGATGATTTTTATGACCCTCTAGTATGTGAAAAAAAATATAAACCGAAATATATCGGAAAGGAAACTTGAGGAGCGGTGGTCAGAGTGACCTTATTCTAGACCAACTCTGGTAAAAAATCTTTCGTCCAATTTGAATGTCGTGTTCTCTTTGATAATAATTCGTGATGACTTTTACGACCCTCTAGTGTGTGAAAAAAAATATAAACCGAAATATATCGGAAAGGAAACTTGAGGAGCGATGGTCAGAACGACCCCATTCTAGACCAACTCTTGTAAAAAATCTTTCGTCTAATTCGAAGGTCGTGGTCTCTTTAATAATAATTCGTGATGACTTTTATGACCCTCTAGTGTGTGAAAAAAAATATAAACCGAAATATATCGGAAAGGAAACTTGAGGAGCGGTGGTCAGATTGACCCTATTCTAGACCAACTCTGGTAAAAAATCTTTCGTCCAATTCGAAGGTCGTGTTCTCTATGATAATAAATCGTGATGACTTTTATGACCCTCTAGTATGTGAAAAAAATATAAACCGAAATATATCGGAAAGGAAACTTGAGGAACAGTGGTCAGAGTGACCCTATTCTAGACCAACTCTTGTAAAAAATCTTTCGTCCAATTCGAAGGTCGAGTTCTCTTTGATAATAATTCTTGATGACTTTTAAGACCCTCTAGTGTGTGAACAAAAATATAAACCGAAATATATCGGAAAGGAAACTTGAGGAGCAGTGGTCAGAGCGACCCCATTCTAGACCAACTCTTGTAAAAAATCTTTCGTTCAATTCGAAGGTCGTGTTCTCTTTGATAATAATTCGTGATGACTTTTACGACCCTCTAGTATGCGAAAAAAAATATAAACCGAAATATATCGGAAAGGAAACTTGAGGAGCGGTGTTCAGAGCGACCCCATTCTAGACCAACTCGTGTAAAAAATCTTTCCTCCAATTCGAAGGTCGTGTTCTCTTTGATAATAATTCGTGATGACTTTTATGAACCTCTAGTATAAGAAAAAATATATAAACCGAAATATATCGGAAAGGAAACTTGAGGAGCAGTGGTCAGAGCGACCCTATTCTAGACCAACTCTTGTAAAAAATCTTTCGTCCAATTCGAAGGTCGTGTTCTCTTTGATAATAATTCGTGATGACTTTTATGACCCTCTAGGGTATGAAAAAAAATATAAACCGAAATATATCGGAAAGGAAACTTGAGAAGCGGTGGTCAGAGCGACCCCATTCTAGACCAACTCTTGTAAAAAATCTTTCGTCCAATTCGAAGGTCGTGTTCTCTTTGATAATAATTCGTGATGACTTTTATGACCCTCTAGTATGTGAAAAAAAATATAAACCGAAACACATCGGAAAGGAAACTTGAGGAACGGTGCTCAAAGCGACCCGATTCTAGACCAACTCGTGTAAAAAATCTTTCGCCCAATTCGAAGGTCGTGTTCTCTTTGATAATAATTCGTGATGACTTTTATGACCCTCTAGTATGTGAAAAAAATATAAACCGAAATATATCGGAAAGGAAACTTGAGGAACAGTGGTCAGAGTGACCCTATTCTAGACCAACTCTTGTAAAAAATCTTTCGTCCAATTCGAAGGTCGTGTTCTCTTTGATAATAATTCTTGATGACTTTTAAGACCTTCTAGTGTGTGAAAAAAAATATAAACCGAAATATATCGGAAAGGAAACTTGAGGAGCAGTGGTCAGAGCGACCCCATTCTAGACCAACTCTTGTAAAAAATCTTTCGTTCAATTCGAAGGTCGTGTTCTCTTTGATAATAATTCGTGATGACTTTTACGACCCTCTAGTATGCGAAAAAAAATATAAACCGAAATATATCGGAAAGGAAACTTGAGGAGCGGTGTTCAGAGCGACCCCATTCTAGACCAACTCGTGTAAAAAATCTTTCCTCCAATTCGAAGGTCGTGTTCTCTTTGATAATAATTCGTGATGACTTTTATGAACCTCTAGTATAAGAAAAAATATATAAACCGAAATATATCGGAAAGGAAACTTGAGGAGCAGTGGTCAGAGCGACCCTATTCTAGACCAACTCTTGTAAAAAATCTTTCGTCCAATTAGAAGGTCGTGTTCTCTTTGATAATAATTCGTGATGACTTTTATGACCCTCTAGTATGTGAAAAAAAATATAAACCGAAATATATCGGAAAGGAAACTGGAGGAGCCGTGGTCAGAGCGACCCGATTCTAGACCAACTCTTGTAAAAAATCTTTCGTCCAATTCGAAGGTCGTGTTCTCTTTGATAATAATTCGTGATGACTTTTATGACCCTCTAGGGTGTGAAAAAAAATATAAACCGAAATATATCGGAAAGGAAACTTGAAAAGCGGTGGTCAGAGCGACCCCATTCTAGACCAACTTTTGTAAAAAATCTTTCGTCCAATTCGAAGGTCGTGTTCTCTTTGATAATAATTTGTGATGACTTTTATGACCCTCTAGTATGTGAAAAAAAATATAAACCGAAATATATCGGAAAGGAAACTTGAGAAGCGGTGGTCCGAGCGACCCCATTCTAGACCAACTTTTGTAAAAAATCTTTCGTCCAATTCGAAGGTGGTGTTCTCTTTGATAATAATTCGCGATGATTTTTATGACCCTCTAGTATGTGAAAAAAAATATAAACCGAAATATATCGGAAAGGAAACTTGAGGAGCGGTGGTCAGAGTGACCTTATTCTAGACCAACTCTGGTAAAAAATCTTTCGTCCAATTTGAATGTCGTGTTCTCTTTGATAATAATTCGTGATGACTTTTACGACCCTCTAGTGTGTGAAAAAAAATATAAACCGAAATATATCGGAAAGGAAACTTGAGGAGCGATGGTCAGAACGACCCCATTCTAGACCAACTCTTGTAAAAAATCTTTCGTCTAATTCGAAGGTCGTGGTCTCTTTAATAATAATTCGTGATGACTTTTATGACCCTCTAGTGTGTGAAAAAAAATATAAACCGAAATATATCGGAAAGGAAACTTGAGGAGCGGTGGTCAGATTGACCCTATTCTAGACCAACTCTGGTAAAAAATCTTTCGTCCAATTCGAAGGTCGTGTTCTCTATGATAATAAATCGTGATGACTTTTACGACCCTCTAGTGTGTGAAAAAAAAATATAAACCGAAATGTATCGGAAAGGAAACTTGAAGAGCGGTGGTTAGAGCGACCCGATTCTAGACCAACTTTTGTAAAAAATCTTTCGTCCAATTCGAAGGTCGTGTTCTCTTTGATAATAATTCGTGATGACTTTTACGACCCTCTAGTATGCGAAAAAAAATATAAACCGAAATATATCGGAAAGGAAACTTGAGGAGCGGTGGTCAGAGCGACCCCATTCTAGACCAACTCGTGTAAAAAATCTTTCCTCCAATTCGAAGGTCGTGTTCTCTTTGATAATAATTCGTGATGACTTTTATGACCCTCTAGTATGTGAAAAAAAATATAAACCGAAATATATCGGAAAGGAAACTTGAGAAGCGGTGGTCAGAGCGACCCCATTCTAGACCAACTCTTGTAAAAAATCTTTCGTCCAATTCGAAGGTCGTGTTCTCTTTGATAATAATTCGTGATGACTTTTATGACCCTCTAGTATGTGAAAAAAAATATAAACCGAAACACATCGGAAAGGAAACTTGAGGAACGGTGCTCAAAGCGACCCGATTCTAGACCAACTCGTGTAAAAAATCTTTCGCCCAATTCGAAGGTCGTGTTCTCTTTGATAATAATTCGTGATGACTTTTATGACCCTCTAGTATGTGAAAAAAATATAAACCGAAATATATCGGAAAGGAAACTTGAGGAACAGTGGTCAGAGTGACCCTATTCTAGACCAACTCTTGTAAAAAATCTTTCGTCCAATTCGAAGGTCGTGTTCTCTTTGATAATAATTCTTGATGACTTTTAAGACCTTCTAGTGTGTGAAAAAAAATATAAACCGAAATATATCGGAAAGGAAATTTGAGGAGCAGTGGTCAGAGCGACCCCATTCTAGACCAACTCTTGTAAAAAATCTTTCGTTCAATTCGAAGGTCGTGTTCTCTTTGATAATAATTCGTGATGACTTTTATGACCCTCTAGTATGTGAAAAAAAATATAAACCGAAATATATCGGAAAGGAAACTTGAGAAGCGGTGGTCAGAGCGACCCCATTCTAGACCAACTTTTTTAAAAAATCTTTCGTCCAATTCGAAGGTCGTGTTCTCTTTGATAATAATTCGCGATGATTTTTATGACCCTCTAGTATGTGAAAAAAAATATAAACCGAAATATATCGGAAAGGAAACTTGAGGAGCGGTGGTCAGAGTGACCTTATTCTAGACCAACTCTGGTAAAAAATCTTTCGTCCAATTTGAATGTCGTGTTCTCTTTGATAATAATTCGTGATGACTTTTACGACCCTCTAGTGTGTGAAAAAATATATAAACCGAAATATATCGGAAAGGAAACTTGAGGAGCGGTGGTCAGAGCGACCCGATTCTAGACCAACTCTTGTAAAAAATCTTTCGTCCAATTAGAAGGTCGTGTTCTGTTTGATAATAATTCGTGATGACTTTTATGACCCTCTAGTATGTGAAAAAAAATATAAACCGAAATATATCGGAAAGGAAACTTGAGAAGCGGTGGTCAGAGCGACCCCATTCTAGACCAACTTTTTTTAAAAATCTTTCGTCCGATTCGAAGGTCGTGTTCTCTTTGATAATAATTCGTGATGACTTTTATGAACCTCTAGTATAAGAAAAAAAATATAAACCGAAATATATCGGAAAGGAAACCTGAGGAACGGTGGTCAGAGTGACCCGATTCTAGACCAACTCTTGTAAAAAATCTTTAGTCCAATTCGAAGGTCGTGTTCTCTTTGATAATAATTCGTGATGACTTTTACGACCCTCTAGTATGTGAAAAAAAATATAAACCGAAATATATCGGAAAGGAAACTTGAGGAGCGGTAGTCAAAGTGACCCTATTCTAGACCAACTCTTGTAAAAAATCTTTCGTCCAATTCGAAGGTCGTGTTCTCTTTGATAATAATTCGTGATGACTTTTATGACCCTCTAGTATGTGAAAAAAAATATAAACCGAAATACATCGGAAAGGAATCTTGAGGAACAGTGGTCAGAGTGACCCTATTCTAGACCAACTCTTGTAAAAAATCTTTCGTCCAATTCGAAGCTCGTGTTCTCTTTGATAATAATTCGTGATAAATTTTACGACCCTCTAGTGTGTGAAAAAATATATAAACCGAAATATATCGGAAAGAAAACTTGAGGAGCGGTGGTCAGAGCGACCCCATTCTAGACCAACTCTTGTAAAAAATCTTTCGTTGAATTCGAAGGTCGTGTTCTCTTTGATAATAATTCGTGATGACTTTTATGACCCTCTAGTATGTGAAAAAATATATAAACCGAAATATATCGGAAAGGAAACTTGAGGAGCGGTGGTCAGAGCGACCCGATTCTAGACCAACTCTTGTAAAAAATTTTTCGTCCAATTAGAAGGTCGTGTTCTCTTTGATAATAATTCGTGATGACTTTTATGACCCTCTAGTATGTGAAAAAAAATATAAACCGAAATATATCGGAAAGGAAACTTGAGAAGCGGTGGTCAGAGCGACCCCATTCTAGACCAACTCTTGTAAAAAATCTTTCGTCCAATTCGAAGGTCGTGTTCTCTTTGATAATAATTCGTGATGACTTTTATGACCCTCTAGTATGTGAAAAAAAATATAAACCGAAACACATCGGAAAGGAAACTTGAGGAACGGTGCTCAAAGCGACCCGATTCTAGACCAACTCGTGTAAAAAATCTTTCGCCCAATTCGAAGGTCGTGTTCTCTTTGATAATAATTCGTGATGACTTTTATGACCCTCTAGTATGTGAAAAAAATATAAACCGAAATATATCGGAAAGGAAACTTGAGGAACAGTGGTCAGAGTGACCCTATTCTAGACCAACTCTTGTAAAAAATCTTTCGTCCAATTCGAAGGTCGTGTTCTCTTTGATAATAATTCTTGATGACTTTTAAGACCTTCTAGTGTGTGAAAAAAAATATAAACCGAAATATATCGGAAAGGAAATTTGAGGAGCAGTGGTCAGAGCGACCCCATTCTAGACCAACTCTTGTAAAAAATCTTTCGTTCAATTCGAAGGTCGTGTTCTCTTTGATAATAATTCGTGATGACTTTTATGACCCTCTAGTATGTGAAAAAAAATATAAACCGAAATATATCGGAAAGGAAACTTGAGAAGCGGTGGTCAGAGCGACCCCATTCTAGACCAACTTTTTTAAAAAATCTTTCGTCCAATTCGAAGGTCGTGTTCTCTTTGATAATAATTCGCGATGATTTTTATGACCCTCTAGTATGTGAAAAAAAATATAAACCGAAATATATCGGAAAGGAAACTTGAGGAGCGGTGGTCAGAGTGACCTTATTCTAGACCAACTCTGGTAAAAAATCTTTCGTCCAATTTGAATGTCGTGTTCTCTTTGATAATAATTCGTGATGACTTTTACGACCCTCTAGTGTGTGAAAAAATATATAAACCGAAATATATCGGAAAGGAAACTTGAGGAGCGGTGGTCAGAGCGACCCGATTCTAGACCAACTCTTGTAAAAAATCTTTCGTCCAATTAGAAGGTCGTGTTCTCTTTGATAATAATTCGTGATGACTTTTATGACCCTCTAGTATGTGAAAAAAAATATAAACCGAAATATATCGGAAAGGAAACTTGAGAAGCGGTGGTCAGAGCGACCCCATTCTAGACCAACTTTTTTTAAAAATCTTTCGTCCGATTCGAAGGTCGTGTTCTCTTTGATAATAATTCGCGATGACTTTTATGACCCTCTAGTATGTAAAAAAAAATATAAACCGAAACACATCGGAAAGGAAACTTGAGGAACGGTGCTCAGATCGACCCGATTCTAGACCAACTCGTGTAAAAAATCTTTCGCCCAATTCGAAGGTCGTGTTCTCTTTGATAATAATTCGTGATGACTTTTATGACCCTCTAGTATGTGAAAAAAATATAAACCGAAATATATCGGAAAGGAAACTTGAGGAACAGTGGTCAGAGTGACCCTATTCTAGACCAACTCTTGTAAAAAATCTTTCGTCCAATTCGAAGGTCGTGTTCGCTTTGATAATAATTCGTGATGACTTTTACGACCCTCTAGTATGCGAAAAAAAATATAAACCGAAATATATCGGAAAGGAAACTTGAGGAGCGGTGTTCAGAGCGACCCCATTCTAGACCAACTCGTGTAAAAAATCTTTCCTCCAATTCGAAGGTCGTGTTCTCTTTGATAATAATTCGTGATGACTTTTATGAACCTCTAGTATAAGAAAAAATATATAAACCGAAATATATCGGAAAGGAAACTTGAGAAGCGGTGGTCAGAGCGACCCCATTCTAGACCAACTTTTTTAAAAAATCTTTCGTCCAATTCGAAGGTCGTGTTCTCTTTGATAATAATTCGCGATGATTTTTATGACCCTCTAGTATGTGAAAAAAAATATAAACCGAAATATATCGGAAAGGAAACTTGAGGAGCGGTGGTCAGAGTGACCTTATTCTAGACCAACTCTGGTAAAAAATCTTTCGTCCAATTTGAATGTCGTGTTCTCTTTGATAATAATTCGTGATGACTTTTACGACCCTGTAGTGTGTGAAAAAATATATAAACCGAAATATATCGGAAAGGAAACTTGAGGAGCGATGGTCAGAACGACCCCATTCTAGACCAACTCTTGTAAAAAATCTTTCGTCCAATTCGAAGGTCGTGTTCTCTTTAATAATAATTCATGATGACTTTTATGACCCTCTAGTGTGTGAAAAAAAATATAAACCGAAATATATCGGAAAGGAAACTTGAGGAGCGGTGGTCAGATTGACCCTATTCTAGACCAACTCTGGTAAAAAATCTTTCGTCCAATTCGAAGGTCGTGTTCTCTTTGATAATAATTCGTGATGACTTTTATGACCCTCTAGTATGTAAAAAAAAATATAAACCGAAACACATCGGAAAGGAAACTTGAGGAACGGTGCTCAGATCGACCCGATTCTAGACCAACTCGTGTAAAAAATCTTTCGCCCAATTCGAAGGTCGTGTTCTCTTTGATAATAATTCGTGATGACTTTTATGACCCTCTAGTATGTGAAAAAAATATAAACCGAAATATATCGGAAAGGAAACTTGAGGAACAGTGGTCAGAGTGACCCTATTCTAGACCAACTCTTGTAAAAAATCTTTCGTCCAATTCGAAGGTCGAGTTCTCTTTGATAATAATTCTTGATGACTTTTAAGACCCTCTAGTGTGTGAACAAAAATATAAACCGAAATATATCGGAAAGGAAACTTGAGGAGCAGTGGTCAGAGCGACCCCATTCTAGACCAACTCTTGTAAAAAATCTTTCGTTCAATTCGAAGGTCGTGTTCTCTTTGATAATAATTCGTGATGACTTTTACGACCCTCTAGTATGCGAAAAAAAATATAAACCGAAATATATCGGAAAGGAAACTTGAGGAGCGGTGTTCAGAGCGACCCCATTCTAGACCAACTCGTGTAAAAAATCTTTCCTCCAATTCGAAGGTCGTGTTCTCTTTGATAATAATTCGTGATGACTTTTATGAACCTCTAGTATAAGAAAAAATATATAAACCGAAATATATCGGAAAGGAAACTTGAGGAGCAGTGGTCAGAGCGACCCTATTCTAGACCAACTCTTGTAAAAAATCTTTCGTCCAATTCGAAGGTCGTGTTCTCTTTGATAATAATTCGTGATGACTTTTATGACCCTCTAGGGTGTGAAAAAAAATATAAACCGAAATATATCGGAAAGGAAACTTGAGAAGCGGTGGTCAGAGCGACCCCATTCTAGACCAACTCTTGTAAAAAATCTTTCGTCCAATTCGAAGGTCGTGTTCTCTTTGATAATAATTCGTGATGACTTTTATGACCCTCTAGTATGTGAAAAAAAATATAAACCGAAACACATCGGAAAGGAAACTTGAGGAACGGTGCTCAAAGCGACCCGATTCTAGACCAACTCGTGTAAAAAATCTTTCGCCCAATTCGAAGGTCGTGTTCTCTTTGATAATAATTCGTGATGACTTTTATGACCCTCTAGTATGTGAAAAAAATATAAACCGAAATATATCGGAAAGGAAACTTGAGGAACAGTGGTCAGAGTGACCCTATTCTAGACCAACTCTTGTAAAAAATCTTTCGTCCAATTCGAAGGTCGTGTTCTCTTTGATAATAATTCTTGATGACGTTTAAGACCTTCTAGTGTGTGAAAAAAAATATAAACCGAAATATATCGGAAAGGAAACTTGAGGAGCAGTGGTCAGAGCGACCCCATTCTAGACCAACTCTTGTAAAAAATCTTTCGTTCAATTCGAAGGTCGTGTTCTCTTTGATAATAATTCGTGATGACTTTTACGACCCTCTAGTATGCGAAAAAAAATATAAACCGAAATATATCGGAAAGGAAACTTGAGGAGCGGTGTTCAGAGCGACCCCATTCTAGACCAACTCGTGTAAAAAATCTTTCCTCCAATTCGAAGGTCGTGTTCTCTTTGATAATAATTCGTGATGACTTTTATGAACCTCTAGTATAAGAAAAAATATATAAACCGAAATATATCGGAAAGGAAACTTGAGGAGCAGTGGTCAGAGCGACCCTATTCTAGACCAACTCTTGTAAAAAATCTTTCGTCCAATTAGAAGGTCGTGTTCTCTTTGATAATAATTCGTGATGACTTTTATGACCCTCTAGTATGTGAAAAAAAATATAAACCGAAATATATCGGAAAGGAAACTGGAGGAGCCGTGGTCAGAGCGACCCGATTCTAGACCAACTCTTGTAAAAAATCTTTCGTCCAATTCGAAGGTCGTGTTCTCTTTGATAATAATTCGTGATGACTTTTATGACCCTCTAGGGTGTGAAAAAAAATATAAACCGAAATATATCGGAAAGGAAACTTGAAAAGCGGTGGTCAGAGCGACCCCATTCTAGACCAACTTTTGTAAAAAATCTTTCGTCCAATTCGAAGGTCGTGTTCTCTTTGATAATAATTTGTGATGACTTTTATGACCCTCTAGTATGTGAAAAAAAATATAAACCGAAATATATCGGAAAGGAAACTTGAGAAGCGGTGGTCCGAGCGACCCCATTCTAGACCAACTTTTGTAAAAAATCTTTCGTCCAATTCGAAGGTCGTGTTCTCTTTGATAATAATTCGCGATGATTTTTATGACCCTCTAGTATGTGAAAAAAAATATAAACCGAAATATATCGGAAAGGAAACTTGAGGAGCGGTGGTCAGAGTGACCTTATTCTAGACCAACTCTGGTAAAAAATCTTTCGTCCAATTTGAATGTCGTGTTCTCTTTGATAATAATTCGTGATGACTTTTACGACCCTCTAGTGTGTGAAAAAAAATATAAACCGAAATATATCGGAAAGGAAACTTGAGGAGCGATGGTCAGAACGACCCCATTCTAGACCAACTCTTGTAAAAAATCTTTCGTCTAATTCGAAGGTCGTGGTCTCTTTAATAATAATTCGTGATGACTTTTATGACCCTCTAGTGTGTGAAAAAAAATATAAACCGAAATATATCGGAAAGGAAACTTGAGGAGCGGTGGTCAGATTGACCCTATTCTAGACCAACTCTGGTAAAAAATCTTTCGTCCAATTCGAAGGTCGTGTTCTCTATGATAATAAATCGTGATGACTTTTACGACCCTCTAGTGTGTGAAAAAAAAATATAAACCGAAATGTATCGGAAAGGAAACTTGAGGAGCGGTGGTTAGAGCGACCCGATTCTAGACCAACTTTTGTAAAAAATCTTTCGTCCAATTCGAAGGTCGTGTTCTCTTTGATAATAATTCGTGATGACTTTTACGACCCTCTAGTATGCGAAAAAAAATATAAACCGAAATATATCGGAAAGGAAACTTGAGGAGCGGTGGTCAGAGCGACCCCATTCTAGACCAACTCGTGTAAAAAATCTTTCCTCCAATTCGAAGGTCGTGTTCTCTTTGATAATAATTCGTGATGACTTTTATGAACCTCTAGTATAAGAAAAAAAATATAAACCGAAATATATCGGAAAGGAAACCTGAGGAACGGTGGTCAGAGTGACCCGATTCTAGACCAACTCTTGTAAAAAATCTTTCGTCCAATTCGAAGGTCGTGTTCTCTTTGATAATAATTCGCGATGATTTTTATGACCCTCTAGTATGTGAAAAAAAATATAAACCGAAATATATCGGAAAGGAAACTTGAGGAGCGGTGGTCAGAGTGACCTTATTCTAGACCAACTCTGGTAAAAAATCTTTCGTCCAATTTGAATGTCGTGTTCTCTTTGATAATAATTCGTGATGACTTTTACGACCCTCTAGTGTGTGAAAAAATATATAAACCGAAATATATCGGAAAGGAAACTTGAGGAGCGATGGTCAGAACGACCCCATTCTAGACCAACTCTTGTAAAAAATCTTTCGTCCAATTCGAAGGTCGTGTTCTCTTTGATAATAATTCGTGATGACTTTTATGACCCTCTAGTATGTGAAAAAAATATAAACCGAAATATATCGGAAAGGAAACTTGAGGAACAGTGGTCAGAGTGACCCTATTCTAGACCAACTCTTGTAAAAAATCTTTCGTCCAATTCGAAGGTCGTGTTCTCTTTGATAATAATTCTTGATGACTTTTAAGACCCTCTAGTGTGTGAAAAAATATATAAACCGAAATATATCGGAAAGGAAACTTGAGGAGCAGTGGTCAGAGCGACCCCATTCTAGACCAACTCTTGTAAAAAATCTTTCGTTCAATTCGAAGGTCGTGTTCTCTTTGATAATAATTCGCGATGACTTTTACGACCCTCTAGTATGTGAAAAAAAATATAAACCGGAATATATCGGAAAGGATACTTGAGGAGCGGTGGTCAGAGCGACCCCATTCTAGACCAACTCTTGTAAAAAATCTTTCGTTGAATTCGAAGGTCGTGTTCTCTTTGATAATAATTCGTGATGACTTTTATGGCCCTCTAGTATGTGAAAAAATATATAAAGCGAAATATATCGGCAAGAAAACTTGAGGAGCGGTGGTCAGAGCGACACCATTCTAGACCAACTCTTGTAAAAAATCTTTGGTCCAATTCGAAGGTCGTGTTCTCTTTGATAATAATTCGTGATGACTTTTATGTCCCTCTAGTATGTGAAAAAAAATATAAACCAAAATATATCGGAAAGGAAACTTGAGGAGCGGTGGTCCGAGCGACCCCATTCTAGACCAACTGTTTTAAAAAATCTTTCGTCCAATTCGAAAGTCGTGTTCTCTTTTATAATAATTCGTGATGACTTTTATGAACCTCTAGTATAAGAAAAAAAATATAAACCGAAATATATCGGAAAGGAAACTTGAGGAACGGTGCTCAGAGCGACCCGATTCTAGACCAACTCTTTGATAATAATTCGTGATGACTTTTATGAACCTCTAGTATGTGAAAAAAAATATAAACCCAAATATATCGGAAAGGAAATTTGAACAGCGGTGGTCAGAGTGACCCTATTCTAGACCAACTCTGGTAAAAAATCTTTCGTCCAATTCGAAGGTCGTGTTCTCTTTGATAATAATTCGTGAAGACTTTTACGACGCTCTAGTGTGTGAAAAAAAATATAAACCGAAATATATCGGAAAGGAAACTTGAGGAGCGGTGGTTAGAGCGACCCCATTCTAGACCAACTCTTGTAAAAAATCTTTCGTTGAATTCGAAGGTCGTGTTCTCTTTGATAATAATTCGTGATGACTTTTATGACCCCCTAGTATGTGAAAAAATATATAAAGCGAAATATATCGGCAAGGAAACTTGAGGAGCGGTGGTCAGAGCGACCCCATTCTAGACCAACTATTGTAAAAAATCTTTCGTCCAATTCGAAGGTCGTGTTCTCTTTGATAATAATTCGTGATGACTTTTATGTCCCTCTAGTATGTGAAAAAAAATATAAACCAAAATATATCGGAAAGGAAACTTGAGGAGCGGTGGTCCGAGCGACCCCATTCTAGACCAACTATTGTAAAAAATCTTTCGTCCAATTCGAAGGTCGTGTTCTCTTTGATAATAATTCGAGATGACTTTTACGACCCTCTAGTGTGTGAAAAAAATATAAACCGAAATAAATCGGAAAGGAAACTTGAGGAACGGTGCTCAGAGCGACCCGATTCTAGACCAACTCGTGTAAAAAATCTTTCGCCCAATTCGAAGGTCGTGTTCTCTTTGATAATAATTCGTGATGACTTTTATGACCCTCTAGTATGTGAAAAAAATATAAACCGAAATATATCGGAAAGGAAACTTGAGGAACAGTGGTCAGAGTGACCCTATTCTAGACCAACTCTTGTAAAAAATCTTTCGTCCAATTCGAAGGTCGTGTTCTCTTTGATAATAATTCTTGATGACTTTTAAGACCCTCTAGTGTGTGAAAAAATATATAAACCGAAATATATCGGAAAGGAAACTTGAGGAGCAGTGGTCAGAGCGACCCCATTCTAGACCAACTCTTGTAAAAAATCTTTCGTTCAATTCGAAGGTCGTGTTCTCTTTGATAATAATTCGCGATGACTTTTACGACCCTCTAGTATGTGAAAAAAAATATAAACCGGAATATATCGGAAAGGATACTTGAGGAGCGGTGGTCAGAGCGACCCCATTCTAGACCAACTCTTGTAAAAAATCTTTCGTTGAATTCGAAGGTCGTGTTCTCTTTGATAATAATTCGTGATGACTTTTATGGCCCTCTAGTATGTGAAAAAATATATAAAGCGAAATATATCGGCAAGAAAACTTGAGGAGCGGTGGTCAGAGCGACACCATTCTAGACCAACTCTTGTAAAAAATCTTTGGTCCAATTCGAAGGTCGTGTTCTCTTTGATAATAATTCGTGATGACTTTTACGACCCTCTAGTGTGTGAAAAAATATATAAACCGAAATATATCGGAAAGGAAACTTGAGGAGCGGTAGTCAAAGTGACCCTATTCTAGACCAACTCTTGTAAAAAATCTTTCGTCCAATTCGAAGGTCGTGTTCTCTTTGATAATAATTCGTGATGACTTTTACGACCCTCTAGTGTGTGAAAAAAATATAAACCGAAATATATCGGAAAGGAAACTTGAGGAGCGGTGGTCAGAGCGACCCCATTCTAGACCAACTCTTGTAAAAAATCTTTCGTCCAATTCGACGGTCGTGTTCTCTTTGATAATAATTCGTGATGACTTTTATGACCCTCTAGTATGTGAAAAAATATATAAACCGAAATATATCGGAAAGGAAACTTGAGGAGCGGTGGTCAGAGCGACCCGATTCTAGACCAACTCTTGTAAAAAATCTTTCGTTCAATTCGAAGGTCGTGTTCTCTTTGATAATAATTCGTGATGACTTTTACGACCCTCTAGTATGCGAAAAAAAATATAAACCGAAATATATCGGAAAGGAAACTTGAGGAGCGGTGTTCAGAGCGACCCCATTCTAGACCAACTCGTGTAAAAAATCTTTCCTCCAATTCGAAGGTCGTGTTCTCTTTGATAATAATTCGTGATGACTTGTATGACCCTCTAGGGTGTGAAAAAAAATATAAACCGAAATATATCGGAAAGGAAACTTGAGAAGCGGTGGTCAGAGCGACCCCATTCTAGACCAACTTTTGTAAAAAATCTTTCGTCCAATTCGAAGGTCGTGTTCTCTTTGATAATAATTTGTGATGACTTTTATGACCCTCTAGTATGTGAAAAAATAAATAAACCGAAATATATCGGAAAGGAAACTTGAGAAGCGGTGGTCCGAGCGACCCCATTCTAGACCAACTTTTGTAAAAAATCTTTCGTCCAATTCGAAGGTGGTGTTCTCTTTGATAATAATTCGCGATGATTTTTATGACCCTCTAGTATGTGAAAAAAAATATAAACCGAAATATATCGGAAAGGAAACTTGAGGAGCGGTGTTCAGAGCGACCCCATTCTAGACCAACTCGTGTAAAAAATCTTTCCTCCAATTCGAAGGTCGTGTTCTCTTTGATAATAATTCGTGATGACTTTTATGAACCTCTAGTATAAGAAAAAATATATAAACCGAAATATATCGGAAAGGAAACTTGAGGAGCAGTGGTCAGAGCGACCCCATTCTAGACCAACTCTTGTAAAAAATCTTTCGTTCAATTCGAAGGTCGTGTTCTCTTTGATAATAATTCGTGATGACTTTTACGACCCTCTAGTATGCGAAAAAAAATATAAACCGAAATATATCGGAAAGGAAACTTGAGGAGCGGTGTTCAGAGCGACCCCATTCTAGACCAACTCGTGTAAAAAATCTTTCGTTCAATTCGAAGGTCGTGTTCTCTTTGATAATAATTCGCGATGACTTTTACGACCCTCTAGTATGTGAAAAAAAATATAAACCGGAATATATCGGAAAGGATACTTGAGGAGCGGTGGTCAGAGCGACCCCATTCTAGACCAACTCTTGTAAAAAATCTTTCGTTGAATTCGAAGGTCGTGTTCTCTTTGATAATAATTCGTGATGACTTTTATGGCCCTCTAGTATGTGAAAAAATATATAAAGCGAAATATATCGGCAAGAAAACTTGAGGAGCGGTGGTCAGAGCGACACCATTCTAGACCAACTCTTGTAAAAAATCTTTGGTCCAATTCGAAGGTCGTGTTCTCTTTGATAATAATTCGTGATGACTTTTACGACCCTCTAGTGTGTGAAAAAATATATAAACCGAAATATATCGGAAAGGAAACTTGAGGAGCGGTAGTCAAAGTGACCCTATTCTAGACCAACTCTTGTAAAAAATCTTTCGTCCAATTCGAAGGTCGTGTTCTCTTTGATAATAATTCGTGATGACTTTTACGACCCTCTAGTGTGTGAAAAAAATATAAACCGAAATATATCGGAAAGGAAACTTGAGGAGCGGTGGTCAGAGCGACCCCATTCTAGACCAACTCTTGTAAAAAATCTTTCGTCCAATTCGACGGTCGTGTTCTCTTTGATAATAATTCGTGATGACTTTTATGACCCTCTAGTATGTGAAAAAATATATAAACCGAAATATATCGGAAAGGAAACTTGAGGAGCGGTGGTCAGAGCGACCCGATTCTAGACCAACTCTTGTAAAAAATCTTTCGTTCAATTCGAAGGTCGTGTTCTCTTTGATAATAATTCGTGATGACTTTTACGACCCTCTAGTATGCGAAAAAAAATATAAACCGAAATATATCGGAAAGGAAACTTGAGGAGCGGTGTTCAGAGCGACCCCATTCTAGACCAACTCGTGTAAAAAATCTTTCCTCCAATTCGAAGGTCGTGTTCTCTTTGATAATAATTCGTGATGACTTTTATGAACCTCTAGTATAAGAAAAAATATATAAACCGAAATATATCGGAAAGGAAACTTGAGGAGCAGTGGTCAGAGCGACCCTATTCTAGACCAACTCTTGTAAAAAATCTTTCGTCCAATTAGAAGGTCGTGTTCTCTTTGATAATAATTCGTGATGACTTTTATGACCCTCTAGTATGTGAAAAAAAATATAAACCGAAATATATCGGAAAGGAAACTGGAGGAGCCGTGGTCAGAGCGACCCGATTCTAGACCAACTCTTGTAAAAAATCTTTCGTCCAATTCGAAGGTCGTGTTCTCTTTGATAATAATTCGGGATGACTTGTATGACCCTCTAGGGTGTGAAAAAAAATATAAACCGAAATATATCGGAAAGGAAACTTGAGAAGCGGTGGTCAGAGCGACCCCATTCTAGACCAACTTTTGTAAAAAATCTTTCGTCCAATTCGAAGGTCGTGTTCTCTTTGATAATAATTTGTGATGACTTTTATGACCCTCTAGTATGTGAAAAAATAAATAAACCGAAATATATCGGAAAGGAAACTTGAGAAGCGGTGGTCCGAGCGACCCCATTCTAGACCAACTTTTGTAAAAAATCTTTCGTCCAATTCGAAGGTGGTGTTCTCTTTGATAATAATTCGCGATGATTTTTATGACCCTCTAGTATGTGAAAAAAAATATAAACCGAAATATATCGGAAAGGAAACTTGAGGAGCGGTGTTCAGAGCGACCCCATTCTAGACCAACTCGTGTAAAAAATCTTTCCTCCAATTCGAAGGTCGTGTTCTCTTTGATAATAATTCGTGATGACTTTTATGAACCTCTAGTATAAGAAAAAATATATAAACCGAAATATATCGGAAAGGAAACTTGAGGAGCAGTGGTCAGAGCGACCCTATTCTAGACCAACTCTTGTAAAAAATCTTTCGTTCAATTCGAAGGTCGTGTTCTCTTTGATAATAATTCGTGATGACTTTTACGACCCTCTAGTATGCGAAAAAAAATATAAACCGAAATATATCGGAAAGGAAACTTGAGGAGCGGTGTTCAGAGCGACCCCATTCTAGACCAACTCGTGTAAAAAATCTTTCCTCCAATTCGAAGGTCGTGTTCTCTTTGATAATAATTCGTGATGACTTTTATGAACCTCTAGTATAAGAAAAAATATATAAACCGAAATATATCGGAAAGGAAACTTGAGGAGCAGTGGTCAGAGCGACCCTATTCTAGACCAACTCTTGTAAAAAATCTTTCGTCCAATTAGAAGGTCGTGTTCTCTTTGATAATAATTCGTGATGACTTTTATGACCCTCTAGTATGTGAAAAAAAATATAAACCGAAATATATCGGAAAGGAAACTGGAGGAGCCGTGGTCAGAGCGACCCGATTCTACACCAACTCTTGTAAAAAATCTTTCGTCCAATTCGAAGGTCGTGTTCTCTTTGATAATAATTCGTGATGACTTGTATGACCCTCTAGGGTGTGAAAAAAAATATAAACCGAAATATATCGGAAAGGAAACTTGAGAAGCGGTGGTCAGAGCGACCCCATTCTAGACCAACTTTTGTAAAAAATCTTTCGTCCAATTCGAAGGTCGTGTTCTCTTTGATAATAATTTGTGATGACTTTTATGACCCTCTAGTATGTGAAAAAATAAATAAACCGAAATATATCGGAAAGGAAACTTGAGAAGCGGTGGTCCGAGCGACCCCATTCTAGACCAACTTTTGTAAAAAATCTTTCGTCCAATTCGAAGGTGGTGTTCTCTTTGATAATAATTCGCGATGATTTTTATGACCCTCTAGTATGTGAAAAAAAATATAAACCGAAATATATCGGAAAGGAAACTTGAGGAGCGGTGTTCAGAGCGACCCCATTCTAGACCAACTCGTGTAAAAAATCTTTCCTCCAATTCGAAGGTCGTGTTCTCTTTGATAATAATTCGTGATGACTTTTATGAACCTCTAGTATAAGAAAAAATATATAAACCGAAATATATCGGAAAGGAAACTTGAGGAGCAGTGGTCAGAGCGACCCTATTCTAGACCAACTCTTGTAAAAAATCTTTCGTCCAATTAGAAGGTCGTGTTCTCTTTGATAATAATTCGTGATGACTTTTATGACCCTCTAGTATGTGAAAAAAAATATAAACCGAAATATATCGGAAAGGAAACTGGAGGAGCCGTGGTCAGAGCGACCCGATTCTAGACCAACTCTTGTAAAAAATCTTTCGTCCAATTCGAAGGTCGTGTTCTCTTTGATAATAATTCGTGATGACTTTTATGACCCTCTAGGGTGTGAAAAAAAATATAAACCGAAATATATCGGAAAGGAAACTTGAAAAGCGGTGGTCAGAGCGACCCCATTCTAGACCAACTTTTGTAAAAAATCTTTCGTCCAATTCGAAGGTCGTGTTCTCTTTGATAATAATTTGTGATGACTTTTATGACCCTCTAGTATGTGAAAAAAAATATAAACCGAAATATATCGGAAAGGAAACTTGAGAAGCGGTGGTCCGAGCGACCCCATTCTAGACCAACTTTTGTAAAAAATCTTTCGTCCAATTCGAAGGTGGTGTTCTCTTTGATAATAATTCGCGATGATTTTTATGACCCTCTAGTATGTGAAAAAAAATATAAACCGAAATATATCGGAAAGGAAACTTGAGGAGCGGTGGTCAGAGTGACCTTATTCTAGACCAACTCTGGTAAAAAATCTTTCGTCCAATTTGAATGTCGTGTTCTCTTTGATAATAATTCGTGATGACTTTTACGACCCTCTAGTGTGTGAAAAAAAATATAAACCGAAATATATCGGAAAGGAAACTTGAGGAGCGATGGTCAGAACGACCCCATTCTAGACCAACTCTTGTAAAAAATCTTTCGTCTAATTCGAAGGTCGTGGTCTCTTTAATAATAATTCGTGATGACTTTTATGACCCTCTAGTGTGTGAAAAAAAATATAAACCGAAATATATCGGAAAGGAAACTTGAGGAGCGGTGGTCAGATTGACCCTATTCTAGACCAACTCTGGTAAAAAATCTTTCGTCCAATTCGAAGGTCGTGTTCTCTATGATAATAAATCGTGATGACTTTTACGACCCTCTAGTGTGTGAAAAAAAAATATAAACCGAAATGTATCGGAAAGGAAACTTGAGGAGCGGTGGTTAGAGCGACCCGATTCTAGACCAACTTTTGTAAAAAATCTTTCGTCCAATTCGAAGGTCGTGTTCTCTTTGATAATAATTCGTGATGACTTTTACGACCCTCTAGTATGCGAAAAAAAATATAAACCGAAATATATCGGAAAGGAAACTTGAGGAGCGGTGGTCAGAGCGACCCCATTCTAGACCAACTCGTGTAAAAAATATTTCCTCCAATTCGAAGGTCGTGTTCTCTTTGATAATAATTCGTGATGACTTTTATGAACCTCTAGTATAAGAAAAAAAATATAAACCGAAATATATCGGAAAGGAAACCTGAGGAACGGTGGTCAGAGTGACCCGATTCTAGACCAACTCTTGTAAAAAATCTTTCGTCCAATTCGAAGGTCGTGTTCTCTTTGATAATAATTCGCGATGATTTTTATGACCCTCTAGTATGTGAAAAAAAATATAAACCGAAATATATCGGAAAGGAAACTTGAGGAGCGGTGGTCAGAGTGACCTTATTCTAGACCAACTCTGGTAAAAAATCTTTCGTCCAATTTGAATGTCGTGTTCTCTTTGATAATAATTCGTGATGACTTTTACGACCCTCTAGTGTGTGAAAAAATATATAAACCGAAATATATCGGAAAGGAAACTTGAGGAGCGATGGTCAGAACGACCCCATTCTAGACCAACTCTTGTAAAAAATCTTTCGTCCAATTCGAAGGTCGTGTTCTCTTTGATAATAATTCGTGATGACTTTTATGACCCTCTAGTATGTGAAAAAAAAATATAAACCGAAATACATCGGAAAGGAATCTTGAGGAACAGTGGTCAGAGTGACCCTATTCTAGACCAACTCTTGTAAAAAATCTTTCGTCCAATTCGAAGCTCGTGTTCTCTTTGATAATAATTCGTGATAAATTTTACGACCCTCTAGTGTGTGAAAAAATATATAAACCGAAATATATCGGAAAGAAAACTTGAGGAGCGGTGGTCAGAGCGACCCCATTCTAGACCAACTCTTGTAAAAAATCTTTCGTTGAATTCGAAGGTCGTGTTCTCTTTGATAATAATTCGTGATGACTTTTATGACCCTCTAGTATGTGAAAAAATATATAAACCGAAATATATCGGAAAGGAAACTTGAGGAGCGGTGGTCAGAGCGACCCGATTCTAGACCAACTCTTGTAAAAAATCTTTCGTCCAATTAGAAGGTCGTGTTCTCTTTGATAATAATTCGTGATGACTTTTATGACCCTCTAGTATGTGAAAAAAAATATAAACCGAAATATATCGGAAAGGAAACTTGAGAAGCGGTGGTCAGAGCGACCCCATTCTAGACCAACTTTTTTAAAAAATCTTTCGTCCAATTCGAAGGTCGTGTTCTCTTTGATAATAATTCGCGATGATTTTTATGACCCTCTAGTATGTGAAAAAAAATATAAACCGAAATATATCGGAAAGGAAACTTGAGGAGCGGTGGTCAGAGTGACCTTATTCTAGACCAACTCTGGTAAAAAATCTTTCGTCCAATTTGAATGTCGTGTTCTCTTTGATAATAATTCGTGATGACTTTTACGACCCTCTATTGTGTGAAAAAATATATAAACCGAAATATATCGGAAAGGAAACTTGAGGAGCGATGGTCAGAACGACCCCATTCTAGACCAACTCTTGTAAAAAATCTTTCGTCCAATTCGAAGGTCGTGTTCTCTTTAATAATAATTCATGATGACTTTTATGACCCTCTAATGTGTGAAAAAAAATATAAACCGAAATATATCGGAAAGGAAACTTGAGGAGCGGTGGTCAGATTGACCCTATTCTAGACCAACTCTGGTAAAAAATCTTTCGTCCAATTCGAAGGTCGTGTTCTCTTTGATAATAATTCGTGCTGACTTTTACGACCCTCTAGTATGCGAAAAAAAATATAAACCGGAATATATCGGAAAGGAAACTTGAGGAGCGGTGGTCAGAGCGACCCCATTCTAGACCAACTCTTGTAAAAAATCTTTCGTTGAATTCGAAGGTCGTGTTCTCTTTGATAATAATTCGTGATGACTTTTATGACCCTCTAGTATGTGAAAAAATATATAAAGCGAAATATATCGGCAAGGAAACTTGAGGAGCGGTGGTCAGAGCGACCCCATTCTAGACCAACTGTTTTAAAAAATCTTTCGTCCAATTCGAAAGTCGTGTTCTCTTTTATAATAATTCGTGATGACTTTTATGAACCTCTAGTATAAGAAAAAATATATAAACCGAAATATATCGGAAAGGAAACTTGAGGAACGGTGCTCAGAGCGACCCGATTCTAGACCAACTCTTTGATAATAATTCGTGATGACTTTTATGAACCTATAGTATGTGAAAAAAAATATAAACCCAAATATATCGGAAAGGAAATTTGAACAGCGGTGGTCAGAGTGACCCTATTCTAGACCAACTCTGGTAAAAAATCTTTCGTCCAATTCGAAGGTCGTGTTCTCTTTGATAATAATTCGTGAAGACTTTTACGACGCTCTAGTGTGTGAAAAAAAATATAAACCGAAATATATCGGAAATGAAACTTGAGGAGCGGTGGTTAGAGCGACCCCATTCTAGACCAACTCTTGTAAAAAATCTTTCGTTGAATTCGACGGTCGTGTTCTCTTTGATAATAATTCGTGATGACTTTTATGTCCCTCTAGTATGTGAAAAAAAATATAAACCAAAATATATCGGAAAGGAAACTTGAGGAGCGGTGGTCCGAGCGACCCCATTCTAGACCAACTATTGTAAAAAATCTTTCGTCCAATTCGAAGGTCGTGTTCTCTTTGATAATAATTCGAGATGACTTTTACGACCCTCTAGTGTGTGAAAAAAATATAAACCGAAATAAATCGGAAAGGAAACTTGAGGAACGGTGCTCAGAGCGACCCGATTCTAGACCAACTCGTGTAAAAAATCTTTCGCCCAATTCGAAGGTCGTGTTCTCTTTGATAATAATTCGTGATGACTTTTATGACCCTCTAGTATGTGAAAAAAATATAAACCGAAATATATCGGAAAGGAAACTTGAGGAACAGTGGTCAGAGTGACCCTATTCTAGACCAACTCTTGTAAAAAATCTTTCGTCCAATTCGAAGGTCGTGTTCTCTTTGATAATAATTCTTGATGACTTTTAAGACCCTCTAGTGTGTGAAAAAATATATAAACCGAAATATATCGGAAAGGAAACTTGAGGAGCAGTGGTCAGAGCGACCCCATTCTAGACCAACTCTTGTAAAAAATCTTTCGTTCAATTCGAAGGTCGTGTTCTCTTTGATAATAATTCGCGATGACTTTTACGACCCTCTAGTATGTGAAAAAAAATATAAACCGGAATATATCGGAAAGGATACTTGAGGAGCGGTGGTCAGAGCGACCCCATTCTAGACCAACTCTTGTAAAAAATCTTTCGCCCAATTCGAAGGTCGTGTTCTCTTTGATAATAATTCTTGATGACTTTTAAGACCCTCTAGTGTGTGAAAAAATATATAAAGCGAAATATATCGGCAAGGAAACTTGAGGAGCGGTGGTCAGAGCGACCCCATTCTAGACCAACTGTTTTAAAAAATCTTTCGTCCAATTCGAAAGTCGTGTTCTCTTTGATAATAATTCGGGATGACTTTTATGAACCTCTAGTATAAGAAAAAAAATATAAACCGAAATATATCGGAAAGGAAACTTGAGGAACGGTGCTCAGAGCGACCCGATTCTAGACCAACTCTTTGATAATAATTCGTGATGACTTTTATGAACCTCTAGTATGTGAAAAAAAATATAAACCCAAATATATCGGAAAGGAAATTTGAACAGCGGTGGTCAGAGTGACCCTATTCTAGACCAACTCTGGTAAAAAATCTTTCGTCCAATTCGAAGGTCGTGTTCTCTTTGATAATAATTCGTGAAGACTTTTACGACGCTCTAGTGTGTGAAAAAAAATATAAACCGAAATATATCGGAAAGGAAACTTGAGGAGCGGTGGTTAGAGCGACCCCATTCTAGACCAACTCTTGTAAAAAATCTTTCGTTGAATTCGAAGGTCGTGTTCTCTTTGATAATAATTCGTGATGACTTTTATGACCCCCTAGTATGTGAAAAAATATATAAAGCGAAATATATCGGCAAGGAAACTTGAGGAGCGGTGGTCAGAGCGACCCCATTCTAGACCAACTATTGTAAAAAATCTTTCGTCCAATTCGAAGGTCGTGTTCTCTTTGATAATAATTCGTGATGACTTTTATGTCCCTCTAGTATGTGAAAAAAAATATAAACCAAAATATATCGGAAAGGAAACTTGAGGAGCGGTGGTCCGAGCGACCCCATTCTAGACCAACTATTGTAAAAAATCTTTCGTCCAATTCGAAGGTCGTGTTCTCTTTGATAATAATTCGAGATGACTTTTACGACCCTCTAGTGTGTGAAAAAAATATAAACCGAAATAAATCGGAAAGGAAACTTGAGGAACGGTGCTCAGAGCGACCCGATTCTAGACCAACTCGTGTAAAAAATCTTTCGTCCAATTCGAAGGTCGTGTTCTCTTTGATAATAATTCTTGATGACTTTTAAGACCCTCTAGTGTGTGAAAAAATATATAAACCGAAATATATCGGAAAGGAAACTTGAGGAGCAGTGGTCAGAGCGACCCCATTCTAGACCAACTCTTGTAAAAAATCTTTCGTTCAATTCGAAGGTCGTGTTCTCTTTGATAATAATTCGCGATGACTTTTACGACCCTCTAGTATGTGAAAAAAAATATAAACCGGAATATATCGGAAAGGATACTTGAGGAGCGGTGGTCAGAGCGACCCCATTCTAGACCAACTCTTGTAAAAAATCTTTCGTTGAATTCGAAGGTCGTGTTCTCTTTGATAATAATTCGTGATGACTTTTATGACCCTCTAGTATGTGAAAAAATATATAAAGCGAAATATATCGGCAAGAAAACTTGAGGAGCGGTGGTCAGAGCGACACCATTCTAGACCAACTCTTGTAAAAAATCTTTCGTCCAATTCGAAGGTCGTGTTCTCTTTGATAATAATTCGTGATGACTTTTATGAACCTCTAGTATAAGAAAAAAAATATAAACCGAAATATATCGGAAAGGAAACTTGAGGAACGGTGGTCAGAGTGACCCTATTCTAGACCAACTCTTGTAAAAAATCTTTGGTCCAATTCGAAGGTCGTGTTCTCTTTGATAATAATTCGTGATGACTTTTACGACCCTCTAGTGTGTGAAAAAATATATAAACCGAAATATATCGGAAAGGAAACTTGAGGAGCGGTAGTCAAAGTGACCCTATTCTAGACCAACTCTTGTAAAAAATCTTTCGTCCAATTCGAAGGTCGTGTCCTCTTTGATAATAATTCGTGATGACTTTTACGACCCTCTAGTGTGTGAAAAAAATATAAACCGAAATATATCGGAAAGGAAACTTGAGGAGCGGTGGTCAGAGCGACCCCATTCTAGACCAACTCTTGTAAAAAATCTTTCGTCCAATTCGACGGTCGTGTTCTCTTTGATAATAATTCGTGATGACTTTTATGACCCTCTAGTATGTGAAAAAATATATAAACCGAAATATATCGGAAAGGAAACTTGAGGAGCGGTGGTCAGAGCGACCCGATTCTAGACCAACTCTTGTAAAAAATCTTTCGTCCAATTAGAAGGTCGTGTTCTCTTTGATAATAATTCGTGATGACTTTTATGACCCTCTAGTATGTGAAAAAAAATATAAACCGAAATATATCGGAAAGGAAACTTGAGAAGCGGTGGTCCGAGCGACCCCATTCTAGACCAACTTTTGTAAAAAATCTTTCGTCCAATTCGAAGGTGGTGTTCTCTTTGATAATAATTCGCGATGATTTTTATGACCCTCTAGTATGTGAAAAAAAATATAAACCGAAATATATCGGAAAGGAAACTTGAGGAGCGGTGGTCAGAGTGACCTTATTCTAGACCAACTCTGGTAAAAAATCTTTCGTCCAATTTGAATGTCGTGTTCTCTTTGATAATAATTCGTGATGACTTTTACGACCCTCTAGTGTGTGAAAAAAAATATAAACCGAAATATATCGGAAAGGAAACTTGAGGAGCGATGGTCAGAACGACCCCATTCTAGACCAACTCTTGTAAAAAATCTTTCGTCCAATTCGAAGGTCGTGGTCTCTTTAATAATAATTCGTGATGACTTTTATGACCCTCTAGTATGTGAAAAAAAATATAAACCGAAATATATCGGAAAGGAAACTTGAGGAACGGTGGTCAGATTGACCCTATTCTAGACCAACTCTGGTAAAAAATCTTTCGTCCAATTCGAAGGTCGTGTTCTCTATGATAATAAATCGTGATGACTTTTACGACCCTCTAGTGTGTGAAAAAAAAATATAAACCGAAATATATCGGAAAGGAAACTTGAGGAGCGGTGGTTAGAGCGACCCGATTCTAGACCAACTTTTGTAAAAAATCTTTCGTCCAATTCGAAGGTCGTGTTCTCTTTGATAATAATTCGAGATGACTTTTACGACCCTCTAGTGTGTGAAAAAAATATAAACCGAAATATATCGGAAAGGAAACTTAAGGAGCGGTGGTCAGAGCGACCCCATTCTAGACCAACTCTTGTAAAAAATCTTTCGTCCAATTCGAAGGTCGTGTTCTCTTTGATAATAATTCGTAATGACTTTTATGACCCTCTAGTATGTGAAAAAAAATATAAACCGAAACACATCGGAAAGGAAACTTGAGGAACGGTGCTCAAAGCGACCCGATTCTAGACCAACTCGTGTAAAAAATCTTTCGCCCAATTCGAAGGTCGTGTTCTCTTTGATAATAATTCGTGATGACTTTTATGACCCTCTAGTATGTGAAAAAAATATAAACCGAAATATATCGGAAAGGAAACTTGAGGAACAGTGGTCAGAGTGACCCTATTCTAGACCAACTCTTGTAAAAAATCTTTCGTCCAATTCGAAGGTCGTGTTCTCTTTGATAATAATTCCTGATGACTTTTAAGACCTTCTAGTGTGTGAAAAAAAATATGAACCGAAATATATCGGAAAGGAAAGTTGAGGAGCAGTGGTCAGAGCGACCCCATTCTAGACCAACTCTTGTAAAAAATCTTTCGTTCAATTCGAAGGTCGTGTTCTCTTTGATAATAATTCGTTATGACTTTTACGACCCTCTAGTATGCGAAAAAAAATATAAACCGAAATATATCGGAAAGGAAACTTGAGGAGCGGTGGTCAGAGCGACCCCATTCTAGACCAACTCGTGTAAAAAATCTTTCCTCCAATTCGAAGGTCGTGTTCTCTTTGATAATAATTCGTGATGACTTTTATGAACTTCTAGTATAAGAAAAAAAATATAAACCGAAATATATCGGAAAGGAAACCTGAGGAACGGTGGTCAGAGTGACCCGATTCTAGACCAACTCTTGTAAAGAATCTTTAGTCCAATTCGAAGGTCGTGTTCTCTTTGATAATAATTCGTGATGACTTTTACGACCCTCTAGTATGTGAAAAAAAATATAAACCGAAATATATCGGAAAGGAAACTTGAGGAGCGGTAGTCAAAGTGACCCTATTCTAGACCAACTCTTGTAAAAAATCTTTCGTCCAATTCGAAGGTCGTGTTCTCTTTGATAATAATTCGTGATGACTTTTATGACCCTCTAGTATGTGAAAAAAATATAAACCGTAATACATCGGAAAGGAATCTTGAGGAACAGTGGTCAGAGTGACCCTATTCTAGACCAACTCTTGTAAAAAATCTTTCGTCCAATTCGAAGCTCGTGTTCTCTTTGATAATAATTCGTGATAAATTTTACGACCCTCTAGTGTGTGAAAAAATATATAAACCGAAATATATCGGAAAGAAAACTTGAGGAGCGGTGGTCAGAGCGACCCCATTCTAGACCAACTCTTGTAAAAAATCTTTCGTTGAATTCGAAGGTCGTGTTCTCTTTGATAATAATTCGTGATGACTTTTATGACCCTCTAGTATGTGAAAAAATATATAAACCGAAATATATCGGAAAGGAAACTTGAGGAGCGGTGGTCAGAGCGACCCGATTCTAGACCAACTCTTGTAAAAAATCTTTCGTCCAATTAGAAGGTCGTGTTCTCTTTGATAATAATTCGTCATGACTTTTATGACCCTCTAGTATGTGAAAAAAAATATAAACCGAAATATATCGGAAAGGAAACTTGAGAAGCGGTGGTCAGAGCGACCCCATTCTAGACCAACTTTTTTAAAAAATCTTTCGTCCAATTCGAAGGTCGTGTTCTCTTTGATAATAATTCGCGATGATTTTTATGACCCTCTAGTATGTGAAAAAAAATATAAACCGAAATATATCGGAAAGGAAACTTGAGGAGCGGTGGTCAGAGTGACCTTATTCTAGACCAACTCTGGTAAAAAATCTTTCGTCCAATTTGAATGTCGTGTTCTCTTTGATAATAATTCGTGATGACTTTTACGACCCTCTAGTGTGTGAAAAAATATATAAACCGAAATATATCGGAAAGGAAACTTGAGGAGCGATGGTCAGAACGACCCCATTCTAGACCAACTCTTGTAAAAAATCTTTCGTCCAATTCGAAGGTCGTGTTCTCTTTAATAATAATTCATGATGACTTTTATGACCCTCTAGTGTGTGAAAAAAAATATAAACCGAAATATATCGGAAAGGAAACTTGAGGAGCGGTGGTCAGATTGACCCTATTCTAGACCAACTCTGGTAAAAAATCTTTCGTCCAATTCGAAGGTCGTGTTCTCTTTGATAATAATTCGTGATGACTTTTATGACCCTCTAGTATGTAAAAAAAAATATAAACCGAAACACATCGGAAAGGAAACTTGAGGAACGGTGCTCAGATCGACCCGATTCTAGACCAACTCGTGTAAAAAATCTTTCGCCCAATTCGAAGGTCGTGTTCTCTTTGATAATAATTAGTGATGACTTTTATGACCCTCTAGTATGTGAAAAAAATATAAACCGAAATATATCGGAAAGGAAACTTGAGGAACAGTGGTCAGAGTGACCCTATTCTAGACCAACTCTTGTAAAAAATCTTTCGTCCAATTCGAAGGTCGTGTTCTCTTTGATAATAATTCTTGATGACTTTGAAGACCCTCTAGTGTGTGAACAAAAATATAAACCGAAATATATCGGAAAGGAAACTTGAGGAGCAGTGGTCAGAGCGACCCCATTCTAGACCAACTCTTGTAAAAAATCTTTCGTTCAATTCGAAGGTCGTGTTCTCTTTGATAATAATTCTTGATGACTTTTACGACCCTCTAGTATGCGAAAAAAAATATAAACCGAAATATATCGGAAAGGAAACTTGAGGAGCGGTGTTCAGAGCGACCCCATTCTAGACCAACTCGTGTAAAAAATCTTTCCTCCAATTCGAAGGTCGTGTTCTCTTTGATAATAATTCGTGATGACTTTTATGAACCTCTAGTATAAGAAAAAATATATAAACCGAAATATATCGGAAAGGAAACTTGAGGAGCAGTGGTCAGAGCGACCCCATTCTAGACCAACTCTTGTAAAAAATCTTTCGTTCAATTCGAAGGTCGTGTTCTCTTTGATAATAATTCGTGATGACTTTTACGAACCTCTAGTATGCGAAAAAAAATATAAACCGAAATATATCGGAAAGGAAACTTGAGGAGCGGTGGTCAGAGCGACCCCATTCTAGACCAACTCGTGTAAAAAATCTTTCCTCCAATTCGAAGGTCGTGTTCTCTTTGATAATAATTCGTGATGACTTTTATGAACCTCTAGTATAAGAAAAAATATATAAACCGAAATATATCGGAAAGGAAACCTGAGGAACGGTGGTCAGAGTGACCCGATTCTAGACCAACTCTTGTAAAAAATCTTTAGTCCAATTCGAAGGTCGTGTTCTCTTTGATAATAATTCGTGATGACTTTTATGACCCTCTAGTATGTGAAAAAAAATATAAACCGAAATATATCGGAAAGGAAACTCGAGAAGCGGTGGTCAGAGCGACCCCATTCTAGACCAACTTTTTTTTTAAATCTTTCGTCCGATTCGAAGGTCGTGTTCTCTTTGATAATAATTCGCGATGACTTTTATGACCCTCTAGTATGTAAAAAAAAATATAAACCGAAACACATCGGAAAGGAAACTTGAGGAGCGGTGTTCAGAGCGACCCCATTCTAGACCAACTCGTGTAAAAAGTCTTTCCTCCAATTCGAAGGTCGTGTTCTCTTTGATAATAATTCGTGATGACTTTTATGACCCTCTAGTATGTGAAAAAAATATAAACCGAAATATATCGGAAAGGAAACTTGAGGAACAGTGGTCAGAGTGACCCTATTCTAGACCAACTCTTGTAAAAAATCTTTCGTCCAATTCGAAGGTCGTGTTCGCTTTGATAATAATTCGTGATGACTTTTACGACGCTCTAGTATGCGAAAAAAAATATAAACCGAAATATATCGGAAAGGAAACTTGAGGAGCGGTGTTCAGAGCGACCCCATTCTAGACCAACTCGTGTAAAAAGTCTTTCCTCCAATTCGAAGGTCGTGTTCTCTTTGATAATAATTCGTGATGACTTTTATGAACCTCTAGTATAAGAAAAAATATATAAACCGAAATATATCGGAAAGGAAACTTGAGAAGCGGTGGTCAGAGCGACCCCATTCTAGACCAACTTTTTTAAAAAATCTTTCGTCCAATTCGAAGGTCGTGTTCTCTTTGATAATAATTCGCGATGATTTTTATGACCCTCTAGTATGTGAAAAAAAATATAAACCGAAATATATCGGAAAGGAAACTTGAGGAGCGGTGGTCAGAGTGACCTTATTCTAGACCAACTCTGGTAAAAAATCTTTCGTCCAATTTGAATGTCGTGTTCTCTTTGATAATAATTCGTGATGACTTTTACGACCCTCTAGTATGTGAAAAAATATATAAACCGAAATATATCGGAAAGGAAACTTGAGGAGCGATGGTCAGAACGACCCCATTCTAGACCAACTCTTGTAAAAAATCTTTCGTCCAATTCGAAGGTCGTGTTCTCTTTAATAATAATTCATGATGACTTTTATGACCCTCTAGTGTGTGAAAAAAAATATAAACCGAAATATATCGGAAAGGAAACTTGAGGAGCGGTGGTCAGATTGACCCTATTCTAGACCAACTCTGGTAAAAAATCTTTCGTCCAATTCGAAGGTCGTGTTCTCTTTGATAATAATTCGTGATGACTTTTATGACCCTCTAGTATGTAAAAAAAAATATAAACCGAAACACATCGGAAAGGAAACTTGAGGAACGGTGCTCAGATCGACCCGATTCTAGACCAACTCGTGTAAAAAATCTTTCGCCCAATTCGAAGGTCGTGTTCTCTTTGATAATAATTCGTGATGACTTTTATGACCCTCTAGTATGTGAAAAAAATATAAACCGAAATATATCGGAAAGGAAACTTGAGGAACAGTGGTCAGAGTGACCCTATTCTAGACCAACTCTTGTAAAAAATCTTTCGTCCAATTCGAAGGTCGAGTTCTCTTTGATAATAATTCTTGATGACTTTTAAGACCCTCTAGTGTGTGAACAAAAATATAAACCGAAATATATCGGAAAGGAAACTTGAGGAGCAGTGGTCAGAGCGACCCCATTCTAGACCAACTCTTGTAAAAAATCTTTCGTTCAATTCGAAGGTCGTGTTCTCTTTGATAATAATTCGTGATGACTTTTACGACCCTCTAGTATGCGAAAAAAAATATAAACCGAAATATATCGGAAAGGAAACTTGAGGAGCGGTGTTCAGAGCGACCCCATTCTAGACCAACTCGTGTAAAAAATCTTTCCTCCAATTCGAAGGTCGTGTTCTCTTTGATAATAATTCGTAATGACTTTTATGAACCTCTAGTATAAGAAAAAATATATAAACCGAAATATATCGGAAAGGAAACTTGAGGAGCAGTGGTCAGAGCGACCCTATTCTAGACCAACTCTTGTAAAAAATCTTTCGTCCAATTCGAAGGTCGTGTTCTCTTTGATAATAATTCGTGATGACTTTTATGACCCTCTAGGGTATGAAAAAAAATATAAACCGAAATATATCGGAAAGGAAACTTGAGAAGCGGTGGTCAGAGCGACCCCATTCTAGACCAACTCTTGTAAAAAATCTTTCGTCCAATTCGAAGGTCGTGTTCTCTTTGATAATAATTCGTGATGACTTTTATGACCCTCTAGTATGTGAAAAAAAATATAAACCGAAACACATCGGAAAGGAAACTTGAGGAACGGTGCTCAAAGCGACCCGATTCTAGACCAACTCGTGTAAAAAATCTTTCGCCCAATTCGAAGGTCGTGTTCTCTTTGATAATAATTCGTGATGACTTTTATGACCCTCTAGTATGTGAAAAAAATATAAACCGAAATATATCGGAAAGGAAACTTGAGGAACAGTGGTCAGAGTGACCCTATTCTAGACCAACTCTTGTAAAAAATCTTTCGTCCAATTCGAAGGTCGTGTTCTCTTTGATAATAATTCTTGATGACTTTTAAGACCTTCTAGTGTGTGAAAAAAAATATAAACCGAAATATATCGGAAAGGAAACTTGAGGAGCAGTGGTCAGAGCGACCCCATTCTAGACCAACTCTTGTAAAAAATCTTTCGTTCAATTCGAAGGTCGTGTTCTCTTTGATAATAATTCGTGATGACTTTTACGACCCTCTAGTATGCGAAAAAAAATATAAACCGAAATATATCGGAAAGGAAACTTGAGGAGCGGTGTTCAGAGCGACCCCATTCTAGACCAACTCGTGTAAAAAATCTTTCCTCCAATTCGAAGGTCGTGTTCTCTTTGATAATAATTCGTGATGACTTTTATGAACCTCTAGTATAAGAAAAAATATATAAACCGAAATATATCGGAAAGGAAACTTGAGGAGCAGTGGTCAGAGCGACCCTATTCTAGACCAACTCTTGTAAAAAATCTTTCGTCCAATTAGAAGGTCGTGTTCTCTTTGATAATAATTCGTGATGACTTTTATGACCCTCTAGTATGTGAAAAAAAATATAAACCGAAATATATCGGAAAGGAAACTGGAGGAGCCGTGGTCAGAGCGACCCGATTCTAGACCAACTCTTGTAAAAAATCTTTCGTCCAATTCGAAGGTCGTGTTCTCTTTGATAATAATTCGTGATGACTTTTATGACCCTCTAGGGTGTGAAAAAAAATATAAACCGAAATATATCGGAAAGGAAACTTGAAAAGCAGTGGTCAGAGCGACCCCATTCTAGACCAACTTTTGTAAAAAATCTTTCGTCCAATTCGAAGGTCGTGTTCTCTTTGATAATAATTTGTGATGACTTTTATGACCCTCTAGTATGTGAAAAAAAATATAAACCGAAATATATCGGAAAGGAAACTTGAGAAGCGGTGGTCCGAGCGACCCCATTCTAGACCAACTTTTGTAAAAAATCTTTCGTCCAATTCGAAGGTGGTGTTCTCTTTGATAATAATTCGCGATGATTTTTATGACCCTCTAGTATGTGAAAAAAAATATAAACCGAAATATATCGGAAAGGAAACTTGAGGAGCGGTGGTCAGAGTGACCTTATTCTAGACCAACTCTGGTAAAAAATCTTTCGTCCAATTTGAATGTCGTGTTCTCTTTGATAATAATTCGTGATGACTTTTACGACCCTCTAGTGTGTGAAAAAAAATATAAACCGAAATATATCGGAAAGGAAACTTGAGGAGCGATGGTCAGAACGACCCCATTCTAGACCAACTCTTGTAAAAAATCTTTCGTCTAATTCGAAGGTCGTGGTCTCTTTAATAATAATTCGTGATGACTTTTATGACCCTCTAGTGTGTGAAAAAAAATATAAACCGAAATATATCGGAAAGGAAACTTGAGGAGCGGTGGTCAGATTGACCCTATTCTAGACCAACTCTGGTAAAAAATCTTTCGTCCAATTCGAAGGTCGTGTTCTCTATGATAATAAATCGTGATGACTTTTACGACCCTCTAGTGTGTGAAAAAAAAATATAAACCGAAATGTATCGGAAAGGAAACTTGAGGAGCGGTGGTTAGAGCGACCCGATTCTAGACCAACTTTTGTAAAAAATCTTTCGTCCAATTCGAAGGTCGTGTTCTCTTTGATAATAATTCGTGATGACTTTTACGACCCTCTAGTATGCGAAAAAAAATATAAACCGAAATATATCGGAAAGGAAACTTGAGGAGCGGTGGTCAGAGCGACCCCATTCTAGACCAACTCGTGTAAAAAATCTTTCCTCCAATTCGAAGGTCGTGTTCTCTTTGATAATAATTCGTGATGACTTTTATGAACCTCTAGTATAAGAAAAAAAATATAAACCGAAATATATCGGAAAGGAAACCTGAGGAACGGTGGTCAGAGTGACCCGATTCTAGACCAACTCTTGTAAAAAATCTTTAGTCCAATTCGAAGGTCGTGTTCTCTTTGATAATAATTCGTGATGACTTTTACGACCCTCTAGTATGTGAAAAAAAATATAAACCGAAATATATCGGAAAGGAAACTTGAGGAGCGGTAGTCAAAGTGACCCTATTCTAGACCAACTCTTGTAAAAAATCTTTCGTCCAATTCGAAGGTCGTGTTCTCTTTGATAATAATTCGTGATGACTTTTATGACCCTCTAGTATGTGAAAAAAAATATAAACCGAAATACATCGGAAAGGAATCTTGAGGAACAGTGGTCAGAGTGACCCTATTCTAGACCAACTCTTGTAAAAAATCTTTCGTCCAATTCGAAGCTCGTGTTCTCTTTGATAATAATTCGTGATAAATTTTACGACCCTCTAGTGTGTGAAAAAATATATAAACCGAAATATATCGGAAAGAAAACTTGAGGAGCGGTGGTCAGAGCGACCCCATTCTAGACCAACTCTTGTAAAAAATCTTTCGTTGAATTCGAAGGTCGTGTTCTCTTTGATAATAATTCGTGATGACTTTTATGACCCTCTAGTATGTGAAAAAATATATAAACCGAAATATATCGGAAAGGAAACTTGAGGAGCGGTGGTCAGAGCGACCCGATTCTAGACCAACTCTTGTAAAAAATTTTTCGTCCAATTAGAAGGTCGTGTTCTCTTTGATAATAATTCGTGATGACTTTTATGACCCTCTAGTATGTGAAAAAAAATATAAACCGAAATATATCGGAAAGGAAACTTGAGAAGCGGTGGTCAGAGCGACCCCATTCTAGACCAACTCTTGTAAAAAATCTTTCGTCCAATTCGAAGGTCGTGTTCTCTTTGATAATAATTCGTGATGACTTTTATGACCCTCTAGTATGTGAAAAAAAATATAAACCGAAACACATCGGAAAGGAAACTTGAGGAACGGTGCTCAAAGCGACCCGATTCTAGACCAACTCGTGTAAAAAATCTTTCGCCCAATTCGAAGGTCGTGTTCTCTTTGATAATAATTCGTGATGACTTTTATGACCCTCTAGTATGTGAAAAAAATATAAACCGAAATATATCGGAAAGGAAACTTGAGGAACAGTGGTCAGAGTGACCCTATTCTAGACCAACTCTTGTAAAAAATCTTTCGTCCAATTCGAAGGTCGTGTTCTCTTTGATAATAATTCTTGATGACTTTTAAGACCTTCTAGTGTGTGAAAAAAAATATAAACCGAAATATATCGGAAAGGAAATTTGAGGAGCAGTGGTCAGAGCGACCCCATTCTAGACCAACTCTTGTAAAAAATCTTTCGTTCAATTCGAAGGTCGTGTTCTCTTTGATAATAATTCGTGATGACTTTTATGACCCTCTAGTATGTGAAAAAAAATATAAACCGAAATATATCGGAAAGGAAACTTGAGAAGCGGTGGTCAGAGCGACCCCATTCTAGACCAACTTTTTTTAAAAATCTTTCGTCCAATTCGAAGGTCGTGTTCTCTTTGATAATAATTCGCGATGATTTTTATGACCCTCTAGTATGTGAAAAAAAATATAAACCGAAATATATCGGAAAGGAAACTTGAGGAGCGGTGGTCAGAGTGACCTTATTCTAGACCAACTCTGGTAAAAAATCTTTCGTCCAATTTGAATGTCGTGTTCTCTTTGATAATAATTCGTGATGACTTTTACGACCCTCTAGTGTGTGAAAAAATATATAAACCGAAATATATCGGAAAGGAAACTTGAGGAGCGGTGGTCAGAGCGACCCGATTCTAGACCAACTCTTGTAAAAAATCTTTCGTCCAATTAGAAGGTCGTGTTCTCTTTGATAATAATTCGTGATGACTTTTATGACCCTCTAGTATGTGAAAAAAAATATAAACCGAAATATATCGGAAAGGAAACTTGAGAAGCGGTGGTCAGAGCGACCCCATTCTAGACCAACTTTTTTTAAAAATCTTTCGTCCGATTCGAAGGTCGTGTTCTCTTTGATAATAATTCGCGATGACTTTTATGACCCTCTAGTATGTAAAAAAAAATATAAACCGAAACACATCGGAAAGGAAACTTGAGGAACGGTGCTCAGATCGACCCGATTCTAGACCAACTCGTGTAAAAAATCTTTCGCCCAATTCGAAGGTCGTGTTCTCTTTGATAATAATTCGTGATGACTTTTATGACCCTCTAGTATGTGAAAAAAATATAAACCGAAATATATCGGAAAGGAAACTTGAGGAACAGTGGTCAGAGTGACCTTATTCTAGACCAACTCTGGTAAAAAATCTTTCGTCCAATTTGAATGTCGTGTTCTCTTTGATAATAATTCGTGATGACTTTTACGACCCTCTAGTGTGTGAAAAAATATATGAACCGAAATATATCGGAAAGGAAACTTGAGGAGCGATGGTCAGAACGACCCCATTCTAGACCAACTCTTGTAAAAAATCTTTCGTCCAATTCGAAGGTCGTGTTCTCTTTAATAATAATTCATGATGACTTTTATGACCCTCTAGTGTGTGAAAAAAAATATAAACCGAAATATATCGGAAAGGAAACTTGAGGAGCGGTGGTCAGATTGACCCTATTCTAGACCAACTCTGGTAAAAAATCTTTCGTCCAATTCGAAGGTCGTGTTCTCTTTGATAATAATTCGTGATGACTTTTATGACCCTCTAGTATGTAAAAAAAAATATAAACCGAAACACATCGGAAAGGATACTTGAGGAACGGTGCTCAGATCGACCCGATTCTAGACCAACTCGTGTAAAAAATCTTTCGCCCAATTCGAAGGTCGTGTTCTCTTTGATAATAATTCGTGATGACTTTTATGACCCTCTAGTATGTGAAAAAAATATAAACCGAAATATATCGGAAAGGAAACTTGAGGAACAGTGGTCAGAGTGACCCTATTCTAGACCAACTCTTGTAAAAAATCTTTCGTCCAATTCGAAGGTCGAGTTCTCTTTGATAATAATTCTTGATGACTTTTAAGACCCTCTAGTGTGTGAACAAAAATATAAACCGAAATATATCGGAAAGGAAACTTGAGGAGCAGTGGTCAGAGCGACCCCATTCTAGACCAACTCTTGTAAAAAATCTTTCGTTCAATTCGAAGGTCGTGTTCTCTTTGATAATAATTCGTGATGACTTTTACGACCCTCTAGTATGCGAAAAAAAATATAAACCGAAATATATCGGAAAGGAAACTTGAGGAGCGGTGTTCAGAGCGACCCCATTCTAGACCAACTCGTGTAAAAAATCTTTCCTCCAATTCGAAGGTCGTGTTCTCTTTGATAATAATTCGTGATGACTTTTATGAACCTCTAGTATAAGAAAAAATATATAAACCGAAATATATCGGAAAGGAAACTTGAGGAGCAGTGGTCAGAGCGACCCTATTCTAGACCAACTCTTGTAAAAAATCTTTCGTCCAATTCGAAGGTCGTGTTCTCTTTGATAATAATTCGTGATGACTTTTATGACCCTCTAGGGTGTGAAAAAAAATATAAACCGAAATATATCGGAAAGGAAACTTGAGAAGCGGTGGTCAGAGCGACCCCATTCTAGACCAACTCTTGTAAAAAATCTTTCGTCCAATTCGAAGGTCGTGTTCTCTTTGATAATAATTCGTGATGACTTTTATGACCCTCTAGGGTGTGAAAAAAAATATAAACCGAAATATATCGGAAAGGAAACTTGAGAAGCGGTGGTCAGAGCGACCCCATTCTAGACCAACTCTTGTAAAAAATCTTTCGTCCAATTCGAAGGTCGTGTTCTCTTTGATAATAATTCGTGATGACTTTTATGACCCTCTAGTATGTGAAAAAAAATATAAACCGAAACACATCGGAAAGGAAACTTGAGGAACGGTGCTCAAAGCGACCCGATTCTAGACCAACTCGTGTAAAAAATCTTTCGCCCAATTCGAAGGTCGTGTTCTCTTTGATAATAATTCGTGATGACTTTTATGACCCTCTAGTATGTGAAAAAAATATAAACCGAAATATATCGGAAAGGAAACTTGAGGAACAGTGGTCAGAGTGACCCTATTCTAGACCAACTCTTGTAAAAAATCTTTCGTCCAATTCGAAGGTCGTGTTCTCTTTGATAATAATTCTTGATGACTTTTAAGACCTTCTAGTGTGTGAAAAAAAATATAAACCGAAATATATCGGAAAGGAAACTTGAGGAGCAGTGGTCAGAGCGACCCCATTCTAGACCAACTCTTGTAAAAAATCTTTCGTTCAATTCGAAGGTCGTGTTCTCTTTGATAATAATTCGTGATGACTTTTACGACCCTCTAGTATGCGAAAAAAAATATAAACCGAAATATATCGGAAAGGAAACTTGAGGAGCGGTGTTCAGATCGACCCCATTCTAGACCAACTCGTGTAAAAAATCTTTCCTCCAATTCGAAGGTCGTGTTCTCTTTGATAATAATTCGTGATGACTTTTATGAACCTCTAGTATAAGAAAAAATATATAAACCGAAATATATCGGAAAGGAAACTTGAGGAGCAGTGGTCAGAGCGACCCTATTCTAGACCAACTCTTGTAAAAAATCTTTCGTCCAATTAGAAGGTCGTGTTCTCTTTGATAATAATTCGTGATGACTTTTATGACCCTCTAGTATGTGAAAAAAAATATAAACCGAAATATATCGGAAAGGAAACTGGAGGAGCCGTGGTCAGAGCGACCCGATTCTAGACCAACTCTTGTAAAAAATCTTTCGTCCAATTCGAAGGTCGTGTTCTCTTTGATAATAATTCGTGATGACTTTTATGACCCTCTAGGGTGTGAAAAAAAATATAAACCGAAATATATCGGAAAGGAAACTTGAAAAGCGGTGGTCAGAGCGACCCCATTCTAGACCAACTTTTGTAAAAAATCTTTCGTCCAATTCGAAGGTCGTGTTCTCTTTGATAATAATTTGTGATGACTTTTATGACCCTCTAGTATGTGAAAAAAAATATAAACCGAAATATATCGGAAAGGAAACTTGAGAAGCGGTGGTCCGAGCGACCCCATTCTAGACCAACTTTTGTAAAAAATCTTTCGTCCAATTCGAAGGTGGTGTTCTCTTTGATAATAATTCGCGATGATTTTTATGACCCTCTAGTATGTGAAAAAAAATATAAACCGAAATATATCGGAAAGGAAACTTGAGGAGCGGTGGTCAGAGTGACCTTATTCTAGACCAACTCTGGTAAAAAATCTTTCGTCCAATTTGAATGTCGTGTTCTCTTTGATAATAATTCGTGATGACTTTTACGACCCTCTAGTGTGTGAAAAAAAATATAAACCGAAATATATCGGAAAGGAAACTTGAGGAGCGATGGTCAGAACGACCCCATTCTAGACCAACTCTTGTAAAAAATCTTTCGTCTAATTCGAAGGTCGTGGTCTCTTTAATAATAATTCGTGATGACTTTTATGACCCTCTAGTGTGTGAAAAAAAATATAAACCGAAATATATCGGAAAGGAAACTTGAGGAGCGGTGGTCAGATTGACCCTATTCTAGACCAACTCTGGTAAAAAATCTTTCGTCCAATTCGAAGGTCGTGTTCTCTATGATAATAAATCGTGATGACTTTTACGACCCTCTAGTGTGTGAAAAAAAAATATAAACCGAAATGTATCGGAAAGGAAACTTGAGGAGCGGTGGTTAGAGCGACCCGATTCTAGACCAACTTTTGTAAAAAATCTTTCGTCCAATTCGAAGGTCGTGTTCTCTTTGATAATAATTCGTGATGACTTTTACGACCCTCTAGTATGCGAAAAAAAATATAAACCGAAATATATCGGAAAGGAAACTTGAGGAGCGGTGGTCAGAGCGACCCCATTCTAGACCAACTCGTGTAAAAAATCTTTCCTCCAATTCGAAGGTCGTGTTCTCTTTGATAATAATTCGTGATGACTTTTATGAACCTCTAGTATAAGAAAAAAAATATAAACCGAAATATATCGGAAAGGAAACCTGAGGAACGGTGGTCAGAGTGACCCGATTCTAGACCAACTCTTGTAAAAAATCTTTCGTCCAATTCGAAGGTCGTGTTCTCTTTGATAATAATTCGCGATGATTTTTATGACCCTCTAGTATGTGAAAAAAAATATAAACCGAAATATATCGGAAAGGAAACTTGAGGAGCGGTGGTCAGAGTGACCTTATTCTAGACCAACTCTGGTAAAAAATCTTTCGTCCAATTTGAATGTCGTGTTCTCTTTGATAATAATTCGTGATGACTTTTACGACCCTCTATTGTGTGAAAAAATATATAAACCGAAATATATCGGAAAGAAAACTTGAGGAGCGGTGGTCAGAGCGACCCCATTCTAGACCAACTCTTGTAAAAAATCTTTCGTTGAATTCGAAGGTCGTGTTCTCTTTGATAATAATTCGTGATGACTTTTATGACCCTCTAGTATGTGAAAAAATATATAAACCGAAATATATCGGAAAGGAAACTTGAGGAGCGGTGGTCAGATTGACCCCATTCTAGACCAACTCTCGTAAAAAATCTTTCGTCCAATTCGAAGGTCGTGTTCTCTTTGATAATAATTCGTGATGACTTTTATGACCCTCTAGTATGTGAAAAAAAAATATAAACCGAAATACATCGGAAAGGAATCTTGAGGAACAGTGGTCAGAGTGACCCTATTCTAGACCAACTCTTGTAAAAAATCTTTCGTCCAATTCGAAGCTCGTGTTCTCTTTGATAATAATTCGTGATAAATTTTACGACCCTCTAGTGTGTGAAAAAATATATAAACCGAAATATATCGGAAAGAAAACTTGAGGAGCGGTGGTCAGAGCGACCCCATTCTAGACCAACTCTTGTAAAAAATCTTTCGTTGAATTCGAAGGTCGTGTTCTCTTTGATAATAATTCGTGATGACTTTTATGACCCTCTAGTATGTGAAAAAATATATAAACCGAAATATATCGGAAAGGAAACTTGAGGAGCGGTGGTCAGAGCGACCCGATTCTAGACCAACTCTTGTAAAAAATCTTTCGTCCAATTAGAAGGTCGTGTTCTCTTTGATAATAATTCGTGATGACTTTTATGACCCTCTAGTATGTGAAAAAAAATATAAACCGAAATATATCGGAAAGGAAACTTGAGGAGCGGTGGTCAGAGTGACCTTATTCTAGACCAACTCTGGTAAAAAATCTTTCGTCCAATTTGAATGTCGTGTTCTCTTTGATAATAATTCGTGATGACTTTTACGACCCTCTATTGTGTGAAAAAATATATAAACCGAAATATATCGGAAAGGAAACTTGAGGAGCGATGGTCAGAACGACCCCATTCTAGACCAACTCTTGTAAAAAATCTTTCGTCCAATTCGAAGGTCGTGTTCTCTTTAATAATAATTCATGATGACTTTTATGACCCTCTAATGTGTGAAAAAAAATATAAACCGAAATATATCGGAAAGGAAACTTGAGGAGCGGTGGTCAGATTGACCCTATTCTAGACCAACTCTGGTAAAAAATCTTTCGTCCAATTCGAAGGTCGTGTTCTCTTTGATAATAATTCGTGCTGACTTTTACGACCCTCTAGTATGCGAAAAAAAATATAAACCGGAATATATCGGAAAGGAAACTTGAGGAGCGGTGGTCAGAGCGACCCCATTCTAGACCAACTCTTGTAAAAAATCTTTCGTTGAATTCGAAGGTCGTGTTCTCTTTGATAATAATTCGTGATGACTTTTATGACCCTCTAGTATGTGAAAAAATATATAAAGCGAAATATATCGGCAAGGAAACTTGAGGAGCGGTGGTCAGAGCGACCCCATTCTAGACCAACTGTTTTAAAAAATCTTTCGTCCAATTCGAAAGTCGTGTTCTCTTTTATAATAATTCGTGATGACTTTTATGAACCTCTAGTATAAGAAAAAAAATATAAACCGAAATATATCGGAAAGGAAACTTGAGGAACGGTGCTCAGAGCGACCCGATTCTAGACCAACTCTTTGATAATAATTCGTGATGACTTTTATGAACCTCTAGTATGTGAAAAAAAATATAAACCCAAATATATCGGAAAGGAAATTTGAACAGCGGTGGTCAGAGTGACCCTATTCTAGACCAACTCTGGTAAAAAATCTTTCGTCCAATTCGAAGGTCGTGTTCTCTTTGATAATAATTCGTGAAGACTTTTACGACGCTCTAGTGTGTGAAAAAAAATATAAACCGAAATATATCGGAAAGGAAACTTGAGGAGCGGTGGTTAGAGCGACCCCATTCTAGACCAACTCTTGTAAAAAATCTTTCGTTGAATTCGAAGGTCGTGTTCTCTTTGATAATAATTCGTGATGACTTTTATGACCCCCTAGTATGTGAAAAAATATATAAAGCGAAATATATCGGCAAGGAAACTTGAGGAGCGGTGGTCAGAGCGACCCCATTCTAGACCAACTATTGTAAAAAATCTTTCGTCCAATTCGAAGGTCGTGTTCTCTTTGATAATAATTCGTGATGACTTTTATGTCCCTCTAGTATGTGAAAAAAAATATAAACCAAAATATATCGGAAAGGAAACTTGAGGAGCGGTGGTCCGAGCGACCCCATTCTAGACCAACTATTGTAAAAAATCTTTCGTCCAATTCGAAGGTCGTGTTCTCTTTGATAATAATTCGAGATGACTTTTACGACCCTCTAGTGTGTGAAAAAAATATAAACCGAAATAAATCGGAAAGGAAACTTGAGGAACGGTGCTCAGAGCGACCCGATTCTAGACCAACTCGTGTAAAAAATCTTTCGCCCAATTCGAAGGTCGTGTTCTCTTTGATAATAATTCGTGATGACTTTTATGACCCTCTAGTATGTGAAAAAAATATAAACCGAAATATATCGGAAAGGAAACTTGAGGAACAGTGGTCAGAGTGACCCTATTCTAGACCAACTCTTGTAAAAAATCTTTCGTCCAATTCGAAGGTCGTGTTCTCTTTGATAATAATTCTTGATGACTTTTAAGACCCTCTAGTGTGTGAAAAAATATATAAACCGAAATATATCGGAAAGGAAACTTGAGGAGCAGTGGTCAGAGCGACCCCATTCTAGACCAACTCTTGTAAAAAATCTTTCGTTCAATTCGAAGGTCGTGTTCTCTTTGATAATAATTCGCGATGACTTTTACGACCCTCTAGTATGTGAAAAAAAATATAAACCGGAATATATCGGAAAGGATACTTGAGGAGCGGTGGTCAGAGCGACCCCATTCTAGACCAACTCTTGTAAAAAATCTTTCGTTGAATTCGAAGGTCGTGTTCTCTTTGATAATAATTCGTGATGACTTTTATGGCCCTCTAGTATGTGAAAAAATATATAAAGCGAAATATATCGGCAAGAAAACTTGAGGAGCGGTGGTCAGAGCGACACCATTCTAGACCAACTCTTGTAAAAAATCTTTGGTCCAATTCGAAGGTCGTGTTCTCTTTGATAATAATTCGTGATGACTTTTACGACCCTCTAGTGTGTGAAAAAATATATAAACCGAAATATATCGGAAAGGAAACTTGAGGAGCGGTAGTCAAAGTGACCCTATTCTAGACCAACTCTTGTAAAAAATCTTTCGTCCAATTCGAAGGTCGTGTTCTCTTTGATAATAATTCGTGATGACTTTTACGACCCTCTAGTGTGTGAAAAAAATATAAACCGAAATATATCGGAAAGGAAACTTGAGGAGCGGTGGTCAGAGCGACCCCATTCTAGACCAACTCTTGTAAAAAATCTTTCGTCCAATTCGACGGTCGTGTTCTCTTTGATAATAATTCGTGATGACTTTTATGACCCTCTAGTATGTGAAAAAATATATAAACCGAAATATATCGGAAAGGAAACTTGAGGAGCGGTGGTCAGAGCGACCCGATTCTAGACCAACTCTTGTAAAAAATCTTTCGTTCAATTCGAAGGTCGTGTTCTCTTTGATAATAATTCGTGATGACTTTTACGACCCTCTAGTATGCGAAAAAAAATATAAACCGAAATATATCGGAAAGGAAACTTGAGGAGCGGTGTTCAGAGCGACCCCATTCTAGACCAACTCGTGTAAAAAATCTTTCCTCCAATTCGAAGGTCGTGTTCTCTTTAATAATAATTCGTGATGACTTTTATGAACCTCTAGTATAAGAAAAAATATATAAACCGAAATATATCGGAAAGGAAACTTGAGGAGCAGTGGTCAGAGCGACCCTATTCTAGACCAACTCTTGTAAAAAATCTTTCGTCCAATTAGAAGGTCGTGTTCTCTTTGATAATAATTCGTGATGACTTTTATGACCCTCTAGTATGTGAAAAAAAATATAAACCGAAATATATCGGAAAGGAAACTGGAGGAGCCGTGGTCAGAGCGACCCGATTCTAGACCAACTCTTGTAAAAAATCTTTCGTCCAATTCGAAGGTCGTGTTCTCTTTGATAATAATTCGGGATGACTTGTATGACCCTCTAGGGTGTGAAAAAAAATATAAACCGAAATATATCGGAAAGGAAACTTGAGAAGCGGTGGTCAGAGCGACCCCATTCTAGACCAACTTTTGTAAAAAATCTTTCGTCCAATTCGAAGGTCGTGTTCTCTTTGATAATAATTTGTGATGACTTTTATGACCCTCTAGTATGTGAAAAAATAAATAAACCGAAATATATCGGAAAGGAAACTTGAGAAGCGGTGGTCCGAGCGACCCCATTCTAGACCAACTTTTGTAAAAAATCTTTCGTCCAATTCGAAGGTGGTGTTCTCTTTGATAATAATTCGCGATGATTTTTATGACCCTCTAGTATGTGAAAAAAAATATAAACCGAAATATATCGGAAAGGAAACTTGAGGAGCGGTGTTCAGAGCGACCCCATTCTAGACCAACTCGTGTAAAAAATCTTTCCTCCAATTCGAAGGTCGTGTTCTCTTTGATAATAATTCGTGATGACTTTTATGAACCTCTAGTATAAGAAAAAATATATAAACCGAAATATATCGGAAAGGAAACTTGAGGAGCAGTGGTCAGAGTGACCCTATTCTAGACCAACTCTTGTAAAAAATCTTTCGTTCAATTCGAAGGTCGTGTTCTCTTTGATAATAATTCGTGATGACTTTTACGACCCTCTAGTATGCGAAAAAAAATATAAACCGAAATATATCGGAAAGGAAACTTGAGGAGCGGTGTTCAGAGCGACCCCATTCTAGACCAACTCGTGTAAAAAATCTTTCCTCCAATTCGAAGGTCGTGTTCTCTTTGATAATAATTCGTGATGACTTTTATGAACCTCTAGTATAAGAAAAAATATATAAACCGAAATATATCGGAAAGGAAACTTGAGGAGCAGTGGTCAGAGCGACCCTATTCTAGACCAACTCTTGTAAAAAATCTTTCGTCCAATTAGAAGGTCGTGTTCTCTTTGATAATAATTCGTGATGACTTTTATGACCCTCTAGTATGTGAAAAAAAATATAAACCGAAATATATCGGAAAGGAAACTGGAGGAGCCGTGGTCAGAGCGACCCGATTCTAGACCAACTCTTGTAAAAAATCTTTCGTCCAATTCGAAGGTCGTGTTCTCTTTGATAATAATTCGTGATGACTTGTATGACCCTCTAGGGTGTGAAAAAAAATATAAACCGAAATATATCGGAAAGGAAACTTGAGAAGCGGTGGTCAGAGCGACCCCATTCTAGACCAACTTTTGTAAAAAATCTTTCGTCCAATTCGAAGGTCGTGTTCTCTTTGATAATAATTTGTGATGACTTTTATGACCCTCTAGTATGTGAAAAAATAAATAAACCGAAATATATCGGAAAGGAAACTTGAGAAGCGGTGGTCCGAGCGACCCCATTCTAGACCAACTTTTGTAAAAAATCTTTCGTCCAATTCGAAGGTGGTGTTCTCTTTGATAATAATTCGCGATGATTTTTATGACCCTCTAGTATGTGAAAAAAAATATAAACCGAAATATATCGGAAAGGAAACTTGAGGAGCGGTGTTCAGAGCGACCCCATTCTAGACCAACTCGTGTAAAAAATCTTTCCTCCAATTCGAAGGTCGTGTTCTCTTTGATAATAATTCGTGATGACTTTTATGAACCTCTAGTATAAGAAAAAATATATAAACCGAAATATATCGGAAAGGAAACTTGAGGAGCAGTGGTCAGAGCGACCCTATTCTAGACCAACTCTTGTAAAAAATCTTTCGTCCAATTAGAAGGTCGTGTTCTCTTTGATAATAATTCGTGATGACTTTTATGACCCTCTAGTATGTGAAAAAAAATATAAACCGAAATATATCGGAAAGGAAACTGGAGGAGCCGTGGTCAGAGCGACCCGATTCTAGACCAACTCTTGTAAAAAATCTTTCGTCCAATTCGAAGGTCGTGTTCTCTTTGATAATAATTCGTGATGACTTTTATGACCCTCTAGGGTGTGAAAAAAAATATAAACCGAAATATATCGGAAAGGAAACTTGAAAAGCGGTGGTCAGAGCGACCCCATTCTAGACCAACTTTTGTAAAAAATCTTTCGTCCAGTTCGAAGGTCGTGTTCTCTTTGATAATAATTTGTGATGACTTTTATGACCCTCTAGTATGTGAAAAAAAATATAAACCGAAATATATCGGAAAGGAAACTTGAGAAGCGGTGGTCCGAGCGACCCCATTCTAGACCAACTTTTGTAAAAAATCTTTCGTCCAATTCGAAGGTGGTGTTCTCTTTGATAATAATTCGCGATGATTTTTATGACCCTCTAGTATGTGAAAAAAAATATGAACCGAAATATATCGGAAAGGAAACTTGAGGAGCGGTGGTCAGAGTGACCTTATTCTAGACCAACTCTGGTAAAAAATCTTTCGTCCAATTTGAATGTCGTGTTCTCTTTGATAATAATTCTTGATGACTTTTACGACCCTCTAGTGTGTGAAAAAAAATATAAACCGAAATATATCGGAAAGGAAACTTGAGGAGCGATGGTCAGAACGACCCCATTCTAGACCAACTCTTGTAAAAAATCTTTCGTCTAATTCGAAGGTCGTGGTCTCTTTAATAATAATTCGTGATGACTTTTATGACCCTCTAGTGTGTGAAAAAAAATATAAACCGAAATATATCGGAAAGGAAACTTGAGGAGCGGTGGTCAGATTGACCCTATTCTAGACCAACTCTGGTAAAAAATCTTTCGTCCAATTCGAAGGTCGTGTTCTCTATGATAATAAATCGTGATGACTTTTACGACCCTCTAGTGTGTGAAAAAAAAATATAAACCGAAATGTATCGGAAAGGAAACTTGAGGAGCGGTGGTTAGAGCGACCCGATTCTAGACCAACTTTTGTAAAAAATCTTTCGTCCAATTCGAAGGTCGTGTTCTCTTTGATAATAATTCGTGATGACTTTTACGACCCTCTAGTATGCGAAAAAAAATATAAACCGAAATATATCGGAAAGGAAACTTGAGGAGCGGTGGTCAGAGCGACCCCATTCTAGACCAACTCGTGTAAAAAATCTTTCCTCCAATTCGAAGGTCGTGTTCTCTTTGATAATAATTCGTGATGACTTTTATGAACCTCTAGTATAAGAAAAAAAATATAAACCGAAATATATCGGAAAGGAAACCTGAGGAACGGTGGTCAGAGTGACCCGATTCTAGACCAACTCTTGTAAAAAATCTTTCGTCCAATTCGAAGGTCGTGTTCTCTTTGATAATAATTCGCGATGATTTTTATGACCCTCTAGTATGTGAAAAAAAATATAAACCGAAATATATCGGAAAGGAAACTTGAGGAGCGGTGGTCAGAGTGACCTTATTCTAGACCAACTCTGGTAAAAAATCTTTCGTCCAATTTGAATGTCGTGTTCTCTTTGATAATAATTCTTGATGACTTTTACGACCCTCTAGTGTGTGAAAAAAAATATGAACCGAAATATATCGGAAAGGAAACTTGAGAAGCGGTGGTCCGAGCGACCCCATTCTAGACCAACTTTTGTAAAAAATCTTTCGTCCAATTCGAAGGTGGTGTTCTCTTTGATAATAATTCGCGATGATTTTTATGACCCTCTAGTATGTGAAAAAAAATATGAACCGAAATATATCGGAAAGGAAACTTGAGGAGCGGTGGTCAGAGTGACCTTATTCTAGACCAACTCTGGTAAAAAATCTTTCGTCCAATTTGAATGTCGTGTTCTCTTTGATAATAATTCTTGATGACTTTTACGACACTCTAGTGTGTGAAAAAAAATATAAACCGAAATATATCGGAAAGGAAACTTGAGGAGCGATGGTCAGAACGACCCCATTCTAGACCAACTCTTGTAAAAAATCTTTCGTCTAATTCGAAGGTCGTGGTCTCTTTAATAATAATTCGTGATGACTTTTATGACCCTCTAGTGTGTGAAAAAAAATATAAACCGAAATATATCGGAAAGGAAACTTGAGGAGCGGTGGTCAGATTGACCCTATTCTAGACCAACTCTGGTAAAAAATCTTTCGTCCAATTCGAAGGTCGTGTTCTCTATGATAATAAATCGTGATGACTTTTACGACCCTCTAGTGTGTGAAAAAAAAATATAAACCGAAATGTATCGGAAAGGAAACTTGAGGAGCGGTGGTTAGAGCGACCCGATTCTAGACCAACTTTTGTAAAAAATCTTTCGTCCAATTCGAAGGTCGTGTTCTCTTTGATAATAATTCGTGATGACTTTTACGACCCTCTAGTATGCGAAAAAAAATATAAACCGAAATATATCGGAAAGGAAACTTGAGGAGCGGTGGTCAGAGCGACCCCATTCTAGACCAACTCGTGTAAAAAATCTTTCCTCCAATTCGAAGGTCGTGTTCTCTTTGATAATAATTCGTGATGACTTTTATGAACCTCTAGTATAAGAAAAAAAATATAAACCGAAATATATCGGAAAGGAAACCTGAGGAACGGTGGTCAGAGTGACCCGATTCTAGACCAACTCTTGTAAAAAATCTTTCGTCCAATTCGAAGGTCGTGTTCTCTTTGATAATAATTCGCGATGATTTTTATGACCCTCTAGTATGTGAAAAAAAATATAAACCGAAATATATCGGAAAGGAAACTTGAGGAGCGGTGGTCAGAGTGACCTTATTCTAGACCAACTCTGGTAAAAAATCTTTCGTCCAATTTGAATGTCGTGTTCTCTTTGATAATAATTCGTGATGACTTTTACGACCCTCTAGTGTGTGAAAAAATATATAAACCGAAATATATCGGAAAGGAAACTTGAGGAGCGATGGTCAGAACGACCCCATTCTAGACCAACTCTTGTAAAAAATCTTTCGTCCAATTCGAAGGTCGTGTTCTCTTTGATAATAATTCGTGATGACTTTTATGACCCTCTAGTATGTGAAAAAAAAATATAAACCGAAATACATCGGAAAGGACTCTTGAGGAACAGTGGTCAGAGTGACCCTATTCTAGACCAACTCTTGTAAAAAATCTTTCGTCCAATTCGAAGCTCGTGTTCTCTTTGATAATAATTCGTGATAAATTTTACGACCCTCTAGTGTGTGAAAAAATATATAAACCGAAATATATCGGAAAGAAAACTTGAGGAGCGGTGGTCAGAGCGACCCCATTCTAGACCAACTCTTGTAAAAAATCTTTCGTTGAATTCGAAGGTCGTGTTCTCTTTGATAATAATTCGTGATGACTTTTATGACCCTCTAGTATGTGAAAAAATATATAAACCGAAATATATCGGAAAGGAAACTTGAGGAGCGGTGGTCAGAGCGACCCGATTCTAGACCAACTCTTGTAAAAAATCTTTCGTCCAATTAGAAGGTCGTGTTCTCTTTGATAATAATTCGTGATGACTTTTATGACCCTCTAGTATGTGAAAAAAAATATAAACCGAAATATATCGGAAAGGAAACTTGAGAAGCGGTGGTCAGAGCGACCCCATTCTAGACCAACTTTTTTAAAAAATCTTTCGTCCAATTCGAAGGTCGTGTTCTCTTTGATAATAATTCGCGATGATTTTTATGACCCTCTAGTATGTGAAAAAAAATATAAACCGAAATATATCGGAAAGGAAACTTGAGGAGCGGTGGTCAGAGTGACCTTATTCTAGACCAACTCTGGTAAAAAATCTTTCGTCCAATTTGAATGTCGTGTTCTCTTTGATAATAATTCGTGATGACTTTTACGACCCTCTATTGTGTGAAAAAATATATAAACCGAAATATATCGGAAAGGAAACTTGAGGAGCGATGGTCAGAACGACCCCATTCTAGACCAACTCTTGTAAAAAATCTTTCGTCCAATTCGAAGGTCGTGTTCTCTTTAATAATAATTCATGATGACTTTTATGACCCTCTAATGTGTGAAAAAAAATATAAACCGAAATATATCGGAAAGGAAACTTGAGGAGCGGTGGTCAGATTGACCCTATTCTAGACCAACTCTGGTAAAAAATCTTTCGTCCAATTCGAAGGTCGTGTTCTCTTTGATAATAATTCGTGCTGACTTTTACGACCCTCTAGTATGCGAAAAAAAATATAAACCGGAATATATCGGAAAGGAAACTTGAGGAGCGGTGGTCAGAGCGACCCCATTCTAGACCAACTCTTGTAAAAAATCTTTCGTTGAATTCGAAGGTCGTGTTCTCTTTGATAATAATTCGTGATGACTTTTATGACCCTCTAGTATGTGAAAAAATATATAAAGCGAAATATATCGGCAAGGAAACTTGAGGAGCGGTGGTCAGAGCGACCCCATTCTAGACCAACTGTTTTAAAAAATCTTTCGTCCAATTCGAAAGTCGTGTTCTCTTTTATAATAATTCGTGATGACTTTTATGAACCTCTAGTATAAGAAAAAATATATAAACCGAAATATATCGGAAAGGAAACTTGAGGAACGGTGCTCAGAGCGACCCGATTCTAGACCAACTCTTTGATAATAATTCGTGATGACTTTTATGAACCTATAGTATGTGAAAAAAAATATAAACCCAAATATATCGGAAAGGAAATTTGAACAGCGGTGGTCAGAGTGACCCTATTCTAGACCAACTCTGGTAAAAAATCTTTCGTCCAATTCGAAGGTCGTGTTCTCTTTGATAATAATTCGTGAAGACTTTTACGACGCTCTAGTGTGTGAAAAAAAATATAAACCGAAATATATCGGAAAGGAAACTTGAGGAGCGGTGGTTAGAGCGACCCCATTCTAGACCAACTCTTGTAAAAAATCTTTCGTTGAATTCGAAGGTCGTGTTCTCTTTGATAATAATTCGTGATGACTTTTATGACCCCCTAGTATGTGAAAAAATATATAAAGCGAAATATATCGGCAAGGAAACTTGAGGAGCGGTGGTCAGAGCGACCCCATTCTAGACCAACTATTGTAAAAAATCTTTCGTCCAATTCGAAGGTCGTGTTCTCTTTGATAATAATTCGTGATGACTTTTATGTCCCTCTAGTATGTGAAAAAAAATATAAACCAAAATATATCGGAAAGGAAACTTGAGGAGCGGTGGTCCGAGCGACCCCATTCTAGACCAACTATTGTAAAAAATCTTTCGTCCAATTCGAAGGTCGTGTTCTCTTTGATAATAATTCGAGATGACTTTTACGACCCTCTAGTGTGTGAAAAAAATATAAACCGAAATAAATCGGAAAGGAAACTTGAGGAACGGTGCTCAGAGCGACCCGATTCTAGACCAACTCGTGTAAAAAATCTTTCGCCCAATTCGAAGGTCGTGTTCTCTTTGATAATAATTCGTGATGACTTTTATGACCCTCTAGTATGTGAAAAAAATATAAACCGAAATATATCGGAAAGGAAACTTGAGGAACAGTGGTCAGAGTGACCCTATTCTAGACCAACTCTTGTAAAAAATCTTTCGTCCAATTCGAAGGTCGTGTTCTCTTTGATAATAATTCTTGATGACTTTTAAGACCCTCTAGTGTGTGAAAAAATATATAAACCGAAATATATCGGAAAGGAAACTTGAGGAGCAGTGGTCAGAGCGACCCCATTCTAGACCAACTCTTGTAAAAAATCTTTCGTTCAATTCGAAGGTCGTGTTCTCTTTGATAATAATTCGCGATGACTTTTACGACCCTCTAGTATGTGAAAAAAAATATAAACCGGAATATATCGGAAAGGATACTTGAGGAGCGGTGGTCAGAGCGACCCCATTCTAGACCAACTCTTGTAAAAAATCTTTCGTTGAATTCGAAGGTCGTGTTCTCTTTGATAATAATTCGTGATGACTTTTATGACCCTCTAGTATGTGAAAAAATATATAAAGCGAAATATATCGGCAAGAAAACTTGAGGAGCGGTGGTCAGAGCGACACCATTCTAGACCAACTCTTGTAAAAAATCTTTCGTCCAATTCGAAGGTCGTGTTCTCTTTGATAATAATTCGTGATGACTTTTATGAACCTCTAGTATAAGAAAAAAAATATAAACCGAAATATATCGGAAAGGAAACTTGAGGAACGGTGGTCAGAGTGACCCTATTCTAGACCAACTCTTGTAAAAAATCTTTGGTCCAATTCGGAGGTCGTGTTCTCTTTGATAATAATTCGTGATGACTTTTACGACCCTCTAGTGTGTGAAAAAATATATAAACCGAAATATATCGGAAAGGAAACTTGAGGAGCGGTAGTCAAAGTGACCCTATTCTAGACCAACTCTTGTAAAAAATCTTTCGTCCAATTCGAAGGTCGTGTTCTCTTTGATAATAATTCGTGATGACTTTTACGACCCTCTAGTGTGTGAAAAAAATATAAACCGAAATATATCGGAAAGGAAACTTGAGGAGCGGTGGTCAGAGCGACCCCATTCTAGACCAACTCTTGTAAAAAATCTTTCGTCCAATTCGACGGTCGTGTTCTCTTTGATAATAATTCGTGATGACTTTTATGACCCTCTAGTATGTGAAAAAATATATAAACCGAAATATATCGGAAAGGAAACTTGAGGAGCGGTGGTCAGAGCGACCCGATTCTAGACCAACTCTTGTAAAAAATCTTTCGTTCAATTCGAAGGTCGTGTTCTCTTTGATAATAATTCGTGATGACTTTTACGACCCTCTAGTATGCGAAAAAAAATATAAACCGAAATATATCGGAAAGGAAACTTGAGGAGCGGTGTTCAGAGCGACCCCATTCTAGACCAACTCGTGTAAAAAATCTTTCCTCCAATTCGAAGGTCGTGTTCTCTTTGATAATAATTCGTGATGACTTTTATGAACCTCTAGTATAAGAAAAAATATATAAACCGAAATATATCGGAAAGGAAACTTGAGGAGCAGTGGTCAGAGCGACCCTATTCTAGACCAACTCTTGTAAAAAATCTTTCGTCCAATTAGAAGGTCGTGTTCTCTTTGATAATAATTCGTGATGACTTTTATGACCCTCTAGTATGTGAAAAAAAATATAAACCGAAATATATCGGAAAGGAAACTGGAGGAGCCGTGGTCAGAGCGACCCGATTCTAGACCAACTCTTGTAAAAAATCTTTCGTCCAATTCGAAGGTCGTGTTCTCTTTGATAATAATTCGTGATGACTTGTATGACCCTCTAGGGTGTGAAAAAAAATATAAACCGAAATATATCGGAAAGGAAACTTGAGAAGCGGTGGTCAGAGCGACCCCATTCTAGACCAACTTTTGTAAAAAATCTTTCGTCCAATTCGAAGGTCGTGTTCTCTTTGATAATAATTTGTGATGACTTTTATGACCCTCTAGTATGTGAAAAAATAAATAAACCGAAATATATCGGAAAGGAAACTTGAGAAGCGGTGGTCCGAGCGACCCCATTCTAGACCAACTTTTGTAAAAAATCTTTCGTCCAATTCGAAGGTGGTGTTCTCTTTGATAATAATTCGCGATGATTTTTATGACCCTCTAGTATTTGAAAAAAAATATAAACCGAAATATATCGGAAAGGAAACTTGAGGAGCGGTGGTCAGAGTGACCTTATTCTAGACCAACTCTGGTAAAAAATCTTTCGTCCAATTTGAATGTCGTGTTCTCTTTGATAATAATTCGTGATGACTTTTACGACCCTCTAGTGTGTGAAAAAAAATATAAACCGAAATATATCGGAAAGGAAACTTGAGGAGCGATGGTCAGAACGACCCTATTCTAGACCAACTCTTGTAAAAAATCTTTCGTCCAATTCGAAGGTCGTGGTCTCTTTAATAATAATTCGTGATGACTTTTATGACCCTCTAGTGTGTGAAAAAAAATATAAACCGAAATATATCGGAAAGGAAACTTGAGGAGCGGTGGTTAGAGCGACCCGATTCTAGACCAACTTTTGTAAAAAATCTTTCGTCCAATTCGAAGGTCGTGTTCTCTTTGATAATAATTCGTGATGACTTTTAAGACCTTCTAGTGTGTGAAAAAAAATATAAATCGAAATATATCGGAAAGGAAACTTGAGGAGCAGTGGTCAGAGCGACCCCATTCTAGACCAACTCTTGTAAAAAATCTTTCGTTCAATTCGAAGGTCGTGATCTCTTTGATAATAATTCGTGATGACTTTTACGACCCTCTAGTATGCGAAAAAAAATATAAACCGAAATATATCGGAAAGGAAACTTGAGGAGCGGTGGTCAGAGCGACCCCATTCTAGACCAACTCGTGTAAAAAATCTTTCCTCCAATTCGAAGGTCGTGTTCTCTTTGATAATAATTCGTGATGACTTTTATGAACCTCTAGTATAAGAAAAAAAATATAAACCGAAATATATCGGAAAGGAAACCTGAGGAACGGTGGTCAGAGTGACCCGATTCTAGACCAACTCTTGTAAAAAATCTTTAGTCCAATTCGAAGGTCGTGTTCTCTTTGATAATAATTCGTGATGACTTTTACGACCCTCTAGTATGTGAAAAAAAAATACAAACCGAAATATATCGGAAAGGAAACTTGAGGAGCGGTAGTCAAAGTGACCCTATTCTAGACCAACTCTTGTAAAAAATCTTTCGTCAAATTCGAAGGTCGTGTTCTCTTTGATAATAATTCGTGATGACTTTTATGACCCTCTAGTATGTGAAAAAAAATATAAACCGAAATACATCGGAAAGGAATCTTGAGGAACAGTGGTCAGAGTGACCCTATTCTAGACCAACTCTTGTAAAAAATCTTTCGTCCAATTCGAAGCTCGTGTTCTCTTTGATAATAATTCGTGATAAATTTTACGACCCTCTAGTGCGTGAAAAAATATATAAACCGAAATATATCGGAAAGAAAACTTGAGGAGCGGTGGTCAGAGCGACCCCATTCAAGACCAACTCTTGTAAAAAATCTTTCGTTGAATTCGAAGGTCGTGTTCTCTTTGATAATAATTCGTGATGACTTTTATGACCCTCTAGTATGTGAAAAAATATATAAACCGAAATATATCGGAAAGGAAACTTGAGGAGCGGTGGTCAGAGCGACCCGATTCTAGACCAACTCTTGTAAAAAATCTTTCGTCCAATTAGAAGGTCGTGTTCTCTTTGATAATAATTCGTGATGACTTTTATGACCCTCTAGTATGTGAAAAAAAATATAAACCGAAATATATCGGAAAGGAAACTTGAGAAGCGGTGGTCAGAGCGACCCCATTCTAGACCAACTTTTTTAAAAAATCTTTCGTCCAATTCGAAGGTCGTGTTCTCTTTGATAATAATTCGGGATGATTTTTATGACCCTCTAGTATGCGAAAAAAAATATAAACCGAAATATATCGGAAAGGAAACTTGAGGAGCGGTGGTCAGAGCGACCCCATTCTAGACCAACTCGTGTAAAAAATCTTTCCTCCAATTCGAAGGTCGTGTTCTCTTTGATAATAATTCGTGATGACTTTTATGAACCTCTAGTATAAGAAAAAAAATATAAACCGAAATATATCGGAAAGGAAACCTGAGGAACGGTGGTCAGAGTGACCCGATTCTAGACCAACTCTTGTAAAAAATCTTTAGTCCAATTCGAAGGTCGTGTTCTCTTTGATAATAATTCGTGATAAATTTTACGACCCTCTAGTGCGTGAAAAAATATATAAACCGAAATATATCGGAAAGAAAACTTGAGGAGCGGTGGTCAGAGCGACCCCATTCTAGACCAACTCTTGTAAAAAATCTTTCGTTGAATTCGAAGGTCGTGTTCTCTTTGATAATAATTCGTGATGACTTTTATGACCCTCTAGTATGTGAAAAAATATATAAACCGAAATATATCGGAAAGGAAACTTGAGGAGCGGTGGTCAGAGCGACCCGATTCTAGACCAACTCTTGTAAAAAATCTTTCGTCCAATTAGAAGGTCGTGTTCTCTTTGATAATAATTCGTGATGACTTTTATGACCCTCTAGTATGTGAAAAAAAATATAAACCGAAATATATCGGAAAGGAAACTTGAGGAGCAGTGGTCAGAGCGACCCCATTCTAGACCAACTCTTGTAAAAAATCTTTCGTTCAATTCGAAGGTCGTGTTCTCTTTGATAATAATTCGTGATGACTTTTACGACCCTCTAGTATGCGAAAAAAAATATAAACCGAAATATATCGGAAAGGAAACTTGAGGAGCGGTGGTCAGAGCGACCCCATTCTAGACCAACTCTTGTAAAAAATCTTTCGTTGAATTCGAAGGTCGTGTTCTCTTTGATAATAATTCGTGATGACTTTTATGACCCTCTAGTATGTGAAAAAAAATATAAACCGAAATATATCGGAAAGGAAACCTGAGGAACGGTGGTCAGAGTGACCCGATTCTAGACCAACTCTTGTAAAAAATCTTTAGTCTAATTCGAAGGTCGTGTTCTCTTTGATAATAATTCGTGATGACTTTTACGACCCTCTAGTATGTGAAAAAAAATATAAACCGAAATATATCGGAAAGGAAACTTGAGGAGCGGTAGTCAAAGTGACCCTATTCTAGACCAACTCTTGTAAAAAATCTTTCGTCAAATTCGAAGGTCGTGTTCTCTTTGATAATAATTCGTGATGACTTTTATGACCCTCTAGTATGTGAAAAAAAATATAAACCGAAATACATCGGAAAGGAATCTTGAGGAACAGTGGTCAGAGTGACCCTATTCTAGACCAACTCTTGTAAAAAATCTTTCGTCCAATTCGAAGCTCGTGTTCTCTTTGATAATAATTCGTGATAAATTTTACGACCCTCTAGTGCGTGAAAAAATATATAAACCGAAATATATCGGAAAGAAAACTTGAGGAGCGGTGGTCAGAGCGACCCCATTCTAGACCAACTCTTGTAAAAAATCTTTCGTTGAATTCGAAGGTCGTGTTCTCTTTGATAATAATTCGTGATGACTTTTATGACCCTCTAGTATGTGAAAAAATATATAAACCGAAATATATCGGAAAGGAAACTTGAGGAGCGGTGGTCAGAGCGACCCGATTCTAGACCAACTCTTGTAAAAAATCTTTCCTCCAATTAGAAGGTCGTGTCCTCTTTGATAATAATTCGTGATGACTTTTATGACCCTCTAGTATGTGAAAAAAAATATAAACCGAAATATATCGGAAAGGAAACTTGAGAAGCGGTGGTCAGAGCGACCCCATTCTAGACCAACTTTTTTAAAAAATCTTTCGTCCAATTCGAAGGTCGTGTTCTCTTTGATAATAATTCGCGATGATTTTTATGACCCTCTAGTATGTGAAAAAAAATATAAACCGAAATATATCGGAAAGGAAACTTGAGGAGCGGTGGTCAGAGTGACCTTATTCTAGACCAACTCTGGTAAAAAATCTTTCGTCCAATTTGAATGTCGTGTTCTCTTTGATAATAATTCGTGATGACTTTTACGACCCTCTAGTGTGTGAAAAAATATATAAACCGAAATATATCGGAAAGGAAACTTGAGGAGCGATGGTCAGAACGACCCCATTCTAGACCAACTCTTGTAAAAAATCTTTCGTCCAATTCGAAGGTCGTGTTCTCTTTAATAATAATTCATGATGACTTTTATGACCCTCTAGTGTGTGAAAAAAAATATAAACCGAAATATATCGGAAAGGAAACTTGAGGAGCGGTAGTCAAAGTGACCCTATTCTAGACCAACTCTTGTAAAAAATCTTTCGTCAAATTCGAAGGTCGTGTTCTCTTTGATAATAATTCGTGATGACTTTTATGACCCTCTAGTATGTGAAAAAAAATATAAACCGAAATACATCGGAAAGGAATCTTGAGGAACAGTGGTCAGAGTGACCCTATTCTAGACCAACTCTTGTAAAAAATCTTTCGTCCAATTCGAAGCTCGTGTTCTCTTTGATAATAATTCGTGATAAATTTTACGACCCTCTAGTGCGTGAAAAAATATATAAACCGAAATATATCGGAAAGAAAACTTGAGGAGCGGTGGTCAGAGCGACCCCATTCTAGACCAACTCTTGTAAAAAATCTTTCGTTGAATTCGAAGGTCGTGTTCTCTTTGATAATAATTCGTGATGACTTTTATGACCCTCTAGTATGTGAAAAAATATATAAACCGAAATATATCGGAAAGGAAATTTGAGGAGCGGTGGTCAGAGCGACCCGATTCTAGACCAACTCTTGTAAAAAATCTTTCGTCCAATTAGAAGGTCGTGTTCTCTTTGATAATAATTCGTGATGACTTTTATGACCCTCTAGTATGTGAAAAAAAATATAAACCGAAATATATCGGAAAGGAAACTTGAGGAGCGATGGTCAGAACGACCCCATTCTAGACCAACTCTTGTAAAAAATCTTTCGTCCAATTCGAAGGTCGTGTTCTCTTTAATAATAATTCATGATGACTTTTATGACCCTCTAGTGTGTGAAAAAAAATATAAACCGAAATATATCGGAAAGGAAACTTGAGGAGCGGTGGTCAGATTGACCCTATTCTAGACCAACTCTGGTAAAAAATCTTTCGTCCAATTCGAAGGTCGTGTTCTCTATGATAATAAATCGTGATGACTTTTACGACCCTCTAGTGTGTGAAAAAAAAATATAAACCGAAATATATCGGAAAGGAAACTTGAGGAGCGGTGGTTAGAGCGACCCGATTCTAGACCAACTTTTGTAAAAAATCTTTCGTCCAATTCGAAGGTCGTGTTCTCTTTGATAATAATTCGTGATGACTTTTAAGACCTTCTAGTGTGTGAAAAAAAATATAAACCGAAATATATCGGAAAGGAAACTTGAGGAGCAGTGGTCAGAGCGACCCCATTCTAGACCAACTCTTGTAAAAAATCTTTCGTTCAATTCGAAGGTCGTGTTCTCTTTGATAATAATTCGCGATGACTTTTACGACCCTCTAGTATGCGAAAAAAAATATAAACCGAAATATATCGGAAAGGAAACTTGAGGAGCGGTGGTCAGAGCGACCCCATTCTAGACCAACTCTGGTAAAAAATCTTTCGTCCAATTCGAAGGTCGTGTTCTCTTTGATAATAATTCGTGATGACTTTTAAGACCTTCTAGTGTGTGAAAAAAAATATAAACCGAAATATATCGGAAAGGAAACTTGAGGAGCGGTGGTCAGATTGACCCTATTCTAGACCAACTCTGGTAAAAAATCTTTCGTCCAATTCGAAGGTCGTGTTCTCTTTCATAATAATTCGTGATGACTTTTATGAACCTCTAGTATAAGAAAAAAAATATAAACCGAAATATATCGGAAAGGAAACCTGAGGAACGGTGGTCAGAGTGACCCGATTCTAGACCAACTCTTGTAAAAAATCTTTAGTCCAATTCGAAGGTCGTGTTCTCTTTGATAATAATTCGTGATGACTTTTACGACCCTCTAGTATGTGAAAAAAAATATAAACCGAAATATATCGGAAAGGAAACTTGAGAAGCGGTGGTCAGAGCGACCCCATTCTAGACCAACTTTTTTAAAAAATCTTTCGTCCAATTCGAAGGTCGTGTTCTCTTTGATAATAATTCGCGATGATTTTTATGACCCTCTAGTATGTGAAAAAAAATATAAACCGAAATATATCGGAAAGGAAACTTGAGGAGCGGTGGTCAGAGTGACCTTATTCTAGACCAACTCTGGTAAAAAATCTTTCGTCCAATTTGAATGTCGTGTTCTCTTTGATAATAATTCGTGATGACTTTTACGAACCTCTAGTGTGTGAAAAAATATATAAACCGAAATATATCGGAAAGGAAACTTGAGGAGCGATGGTCAGAACGACCCCATTCTAGACCAACTCTTGTAAAAAATCTTTCGTCCAATTCGAAGGTCGTGTTCTCTTTAATAATAATTCATGATGACTTTTATGACCCTCTAGTGTGTGAAAAAAAATATAAACCGAAATATATCGGAAAGGAAACTTGTGGAGCGGTGGTCAGATTGACCCTATTCTAGACCAACTCTGGTAAAAAATCTTTCGTCCAATTCGAAGGTCGTGTTCTCTTTGATAATAATTCGTGATGACTTTTATGACCCTCTAGTATGTAAAAAAAAATATAAACCGAAACACATCGGAAAGGAAACTTGAGGAACGGTGCTCAGAGCGACCCGACTCTAGACCAACTCGTGTAAAAAATCTTTCGCCCAATTCGAAGGTCGTGTTCTCTTTGATAATAATTCGTGATGACTTTTATGACCCTCTAGTATGTGAAAAAAATATAAACCAAAATATATCGGAAAGGAAACTTGAGGAACAGTGGTCAGAGTGACCCTATTCTAGACCAACTCTTGTAAAAAATCTTTCGTCCAATTCGAAGGTCGTGTTCTCTTTGATAATAATTCTTGATGACTTTTAAGACCCTCTAGTGTGTGAACAAAAATATAAACCGAAATATATCGGAAAGGAAACTTGAGGAGCAGTGGTCAGAGCGACCCCATTCTAGACCAACTCTTGTAAAAAATCTTTCGTTCAATTCGAAGGTCGTGTTCTCTTTGATAATAATTCGTGATGACTTTTACGACCCTCTAGTATGCGAAAAAAAATATAAACCGAAATATATCGGAAAGGAAACTTGAGGAGCGCTGTTCAGAGCGACCCCATTCTAGACCAACTCGTGTAAAAAATCTTTCCTCCAATTCGAAGGTCGTGTTCTCTTTGATAATAATTCGTGATGACTTTTATGACCCTCTAGTATGTGAAAAAAATATAAACCGAAATATATCGGAAAGGAAACTTGAGGAACAGTGGTCAGAGTGACCCTATTCTAGACCAACTCTTGTAAAAAATCTTTCGTCCAATTCGAAGGTCGTGTTCTCTTTGATAATAATTCTTGATGATTTTTAAGACCCTCTAGTGTGTGAACAAAAATATAAACCGAAATATATCGGAAAGGAAACTTGAGGAGCAGTGGTCAGAGCGACCCCATTCTAGACCAACTCCTGTAAAAAATCTTTCGTTCAATTCGAAGGTCGTGTTCTCTTTGATAATAATTCGTGATGACTTTTACGACCCTCTAGTATGCGAAAAAAAATATAAACCGAAATATATCGGAAAGGAAACTTGAGGAGCGGTGTTCAGAGCGACCCCATTCTAGACCAACTCGTGTAAAAAATCTTTCCTCCAATTCGAACGTCGTGTTCTCTTTGATAATAATTCGTGATAACTTTTATGAACCTCTAGTATAAGAAAAAATATATAAACCGAAATATATCGGAAAGGAAACTTGAGGAACGGTGGTCAGAGCGACCCGATTCTAGACCAACTCGTGTAAAAAATCTTTCGCCCAATTCGAAGGTCGTGTTCTCTTTGATAATAATTCGTGATGACTTTTATGACCCTCTAGTATGTGAAAAAAATATAAACCGAAATATATCGGAAAGGAAACTTGAGGAACAGTGGTCAGAGTGACCCTATTCTAGACCAACTCTTGTAAAAAATCTTTCGTCCAATTAGAAGGTCGTGTTCTCTTTGATAATAATTCTTGATGACTTTTAAGACCCTCTAGTGTGTGAACAAAAATATAAACCGAAATATATCGGAAAGGAAACTTGAGGAGCGGTGGTCAGATTGACCCTATTCTAGACCAACTCTTGTAAAAATCTTTAGTCCAATTCGAAGGTCGTGTTCTCTTTGATAATAATTCGTGATGACTTTTACGACCCTCTAGTGTGTGAAAAAAAATATAAACCGAAATATATCGGAAAGGAAACTTTAGGAGCGGTAGTCAAAGTGACCCTATTCTAGACCAACTCTTGTAAAAAATCTTTCGTCGAATTCGAAGGTCGTGTTCTCTTTGATAATAATTCGTGATGACTTTTACGACCCTCTAGTGTGTGAAAAAAAATATAAACCGAAATACATCGGAAAGGAATCTTGAGGAACAATGGTCAGAGTGACCCTATTCTAGACCAACTCTTGTAAAGAATCTTTCGTCCAATTCGAAGCTCGTGTTCTCTTTGATAATAATTCGTGATAACTTCTACGACCCTCTAGTGTGTGAAAAAATATATAAACCGAAATACATCGGAAAGAAAACTTGAGGAGCGGTGGTCAGAGCGACCCCATTCTAGACCAACTCTTGTAAAAAATCTTTCGTTGAATTCGAAGGTCGTGTTCTCTTTGATAATAATTCGTGATGACTTTTATGACCCTCTAGTATGTGAAAAAATATATAAACCGAAATATATCGGAAAGAAAACTTGAGGAGCGGTGGTCAGAGCGACCCGATTCTAGACCAACTCGAGTAAAAAATCTTTCGTCCAATTAGAAGGTCGTGTTCTCTTTGATAATAATTCGTGATGACTTTTATGACCCTCTAGTATGTGAAAAAAAATATAAACCGAATTATATCGGAAAGGAAACTGGAGGAGCCGTGGTCAGAGCGACCCGATTCTAGACCAACTCTTGTAAAAAATCTTTCGTCCAATTCGAAGTTCGTGTTCTCTTTGATAATAATTCGTGATGACTTTTATGACCCTCTAGGGTGTGAAAAAAAATATAAACCGAAATATATCGGAAAGGAAACTTGAGGAGCAGTGGTCAGAGCGACCCCATTCTAGACCAACTCTTGTAAAAAATCTTTCGTTCAATTCGAAGGTCGTGTTCTCTTTGATAATAATGCGTGATGACTTTTACGACCCTCTAGTATGCGAAAAAAATATAAACCGAAATATATCGGAAAGGAAACTTGAGGAGCGGTGGTCAGAGCGACCCCATTCTAGACCAACTCGTGTAAAAAATCTTTCCTCCAATTCGAAGGTCGTGTTCTCTTTGATAATAATTCGTGATGACTTTTATGAACCTCTAGTATAAGAAAAAAAATATAAACCGAAATATATCGGAAAGGAAACCTGAGGAACGGTGGTCAGAGTGGGCCGATTCTAGACCAACTCTTGTAAAAAATCTTTAGTCCAATTCGAAGGTCGTGTTCTCTTTGATAATAATTCATGATGACTTTTACGACCCTCTAGTATGTGAAAAAAAATATAAACCGAAATATATCGGAAAGGAAACTTGAGGAGCGGTAGTCAAAGTGACCCTATTCTAGACCAACTCTTGTAAAAAATCTTTCGTCCAATTCGAAGGTCGTGTTCTCTTTGATAATAATTCGTGATGACTTTTATGACCCTCTAGTATGTGAAAAAAAATATAAACCGAAATACATCGGAAAGGAATCTTGAGGAACAGTGGTCAGAGTGACCCTATTCTAGACCAACTCTTGTAAAAAATCTTTCGTCCAAATCGAAGCTCGTGTTCTCTTTGATAATAATTCGTGATAAATTTTACGACCCTCTAGTGTGTGAAAAAATATATAAACCGAAATATATCGGAAAGAAAACTTGAGGAGCGGTGGTCAGAGCGACCCCATTCTAGACCAACTCTTGTAAAAAATCTTTCGTTGAATTCGAAGGTCGTGTTCTCTTTGATAATAATTCGTGATGACTTTTATGACCCTCTAGTATGTGAAAAAATATATAAACCGAAATATATCGGAAAGGAAACTTGAGGAGCGGTGGTCAGAGCGACCCGATTCTAGACCAACTCTTGTAAAAAATCTTTCGTCCAATTAGAAGGTCGTGTTCTCTTTGATAATAATTCGTGATGACTTTTATGACCCTCTAGTATGTGAAAAAAAATATAAACCGAAATATATCGGAAAGGAAACTTGAGAAGCGGTGGTCAGAGCGACCCCATTCTAGACCAACTTTTTAAAAAAATCTTTCGTCCAATTCGAAGGTCGTGTTCTCTTTGATAATAATTCGCGATGATTTTTATGACCCTCTAGTATGTGAAAAAAAATATAAACCGAAATATATCGGAAAGGAAACTTGAGGAGCGGTGGTCAGAGTGACCTTATTCTAGACCAACTCTGGTAAAAAATCTTTCGTCCAATTTGAATGTCGTGTTCTCTTTGATAATAATTCGTGATGACTTTTACGACCCTCTAGTGTGTGAAAAAATATATAAACCGAAATATATCGGAAAGGAAACTTGAGGAGCGATGGTCAGAACGACCCCATTCTAGACCAACTCTTGTAAAAAATCTTTCGTCCGATTCGAAGGTCGTGTTCTCTTTAATAATAATTCATGATGACTTTTATGACCCTCTAGTGTGTGAAAAAAAATATAAACCGAAATATATCGGAAAGGAAACTTGAGGAGCGGTGGTCAGATTGACCCTATTCTAGACCAACTCTGGTAAAAAATCTTTCGTCCAATTCGAAGGTCGTGTTCTCTTTGATAATAATTCGTGATGACTTTTATGACCCTCTAGTATGTAAAAAAAAATATAAACCGAAACACATCGGAAAGGAAACTTGAGGAACGGTGCTCAGAGCGACCCGATTCTAGACCAACTCGTGTAAAAAATCTTTCGCCCAATTCGAAGGTCGTGTTCTCTTTGATAATAATTCGTGATGACTTTTATGACCCTCTAGTATGTGAAAAAAATATAAACCGAAATATATCGGAAAGGAAACTTGAGGAACAGTGGTCAGAGTGACCCTATTCTAGACCAACTCTTGTAAAAAATCTTTCGTCCAATTCGAAGGTCGTGTTCTTTTTGATAATAAGTCTTGATGACTTTTAAGACCCTCTAGTGTGTGAACAAAAATATAAACCGAAATATATCGGAAAGGAAACTTGAGGAGCAGTGGTCAGAGCGACCCCATTCTAGACCAACTCTTGTAAAAAATCTTTCGTTCAATTCGAAGGTCGTGTTCTCTTTGATAATAATTCGTGATGACTTTTACGACCCTCTAGTATGCGAAAAAAAATATAAACCGAAATATATCGGAAAGGAAACTTGAGGAGCGGTGTTCAGAGCGACCCCATTCTAGACCAACTCGTGTAAAAAATCTTTCCTCCAATTCGAAGGTCGTGTTCTCTTTGATAATAATTCGTGATGACTTTTATGAACCTCTAGTATAAGAAAAAATATATAAACCGAAATATATCGGAAAGGAAACTTGAGGAACGGTGGTCAGAGCGACCCGATTCTAGACCAACTCGTGTAAAAAATCTTTCGCCCAATTCGAAGGTCGTGTTCTCTTTGATAATAATTCGTGATGACTTTTATGACCCTCTAGTGTGTGAAAAAAAATATAAACCGAAATATATCGGAAAGGAAACTTGAGGAGCGGTGGTCTGATTGACCCTATTCTAGACCAACTCTGGTAAAAAATCTTTCGTCCAATTCGAAGGTCGTGTTCTCTATGATAATAAATCGTGATGACTTTTACGACCCTCTAGTGTGTGAAAAAAAAATATAAACCGAAATATATCGGAAAGGAAACTTGAGGAGCGGTGGTTAGAGCGACCCGATTCTAGACCAACTTTTGTAAAAAATCTTTCGTCCAATTCGAAGGTCGTCTTCTCTTTGATAATAATTCGAGAAGACTTTCACGACCCTCTAGTGTGTGAAAAAAATATAAACCGAAATATATCGGAAAGGAAACTTAAGGAGCGGTGGTCAGAGCGACCCCATTCTAGACCAACTCTTGTAAAAAATCTTTCGTCCAATTCGAAGGTCGTGTTCTCTTTGATAATAATTCGTGATGACTTTTAAGACCTTCTAGTGTGTGAAAAAAAATATAAACCGAAATATATCGGAAAGGAAACTTGAGGAGCAGTGGTCAGAGCGACCCCATTCTAGACCAACTCGTGTAAAAAATCTTTCGCCCAATTCGAAGGTCGTGTTCTCTTTGATAATAATTCGTGATGACTTTTATGACCCTCTAGTATGTGAAAAAAATATAAACCGAAATATATCGGAAAGGAAACTTGAGGAACAGTGGTCAGAGTGACCCTATTCTAGACCAACTCTTGTAAAAAATCTTTCGTCCAATTCGAAGATCGTGTTCTCTTTGATAATAATTCGTGATGACTTTTAAGACCTTCTAGTGTGTGAAAAAAAATATAAACCGAAATATATCGGAAAGGAAACTTGAGGAGCAGTGGTCAGAGCGACCCCATTCTAGACCAACTCGTGTAAAAAATCTTTCCTCCAATTCGAAGGTCGTGTTCTCTTTGATAATAATTCGTGATGACTTTTACGACCCTCTAGTATGTGAAAAAAAATATAAACCGAAATATATCGGAAAGGAAACTTGAGTAGCGGTAGTCAAAGTGACCCTATTCTAGACCAACTCTTGTAAAAAATCTTTCGTCCAATTCGAAGGTCGTGTTCTCTTTGATAATAATTCGTGATGACTTTTATGACCCTCTAGTATGTGAAAAAAAATATAAACCGAAATACATCGGAAAGGAATCTTGAGGAACAGTGGTCAGAGTGACCCTATTCTAGACCAACTCTTGTAAAAAATCTTTCGTCCAATTCGAAGCTCGTGTTCTCTTTGATAATAATTCGTGATAAATTTTACGACCCTCTAGTGTGTGAAAAAAAATATAAACCGAAATATATCGGAAAGGAAATTTGAGAAGCGAATTATTAAATTCGTGATGACTTTTATGACCCTCTAGTATGTGAAAAAAAATATAAACCGAAATATATCGGAAAGGAAACTTGAGAAGCGGTGGTCAGAGCGACCCCATTCTAGACCAACTTTTTTAAAAAATCTTTCGTCCAATTCGAAGGTCGTGTTCTCTTTGATAATAATTCGCGATGATTTTTATGACCCTCTAGTATGTGAAAAAAAATATAAACCGAAATATATCGGAAAGGAAACTTGAGGAGCGGTGGTCAGAGTGACCTTATTCTAGACCAACTCTGGTAAAAAATCTTTCGTCCAATTTGAATGTCGTGTTCTCTTTGATAATAATTCGTGATGACTTTTACGACCCTCTAGTGTGTGAAAAAATATATAAACCGAAATATATCGGAAAGGAAACTTGAGGAGCGATGGTCAGAACGACCCCATTCTAGACCAACTCTTGTAAAAAATCTTTCGTCCGATTCGAAGGTCGTGTTCTCTTTAATAATAATTCATGATGACTTTTATGACCCTCTAGTGTGTGAAAAAAAATATAAACCGAAATATATCGGAAAGGAAACTTGAGGAGCGGTGGTCAGATTGACCCTATTCTAGACCAACTCTGGTAAAAAATCTTTCGTCCAATTCGAAGGTCGTGTTCTCTTTGATAATAATTCGTGATGACTTTTATGACCCTCTAGTATGTAAAAAAAAATATAAACCGAAACACATCGGAAAGGAAACTTGAGGAACGGTGCTCAGAGCGACCCGATTCTAGACCAACTCGTGTAAAAAATCTTTCGCCCAATTCGAAGGTCGTGTTCTCTTTGATAATAATTCGTGATGACTTTTATGACCCTCTAGTATGTGAAAAAAATATAAACCGAAATATATCGGAAAGGAAACTTGAGGAACAGTGGTCAGAGTGACCCTATTCTAGACCAACTCTTGTAAAAAATCTTTCGTCCAATTCGAAGGTCGTGTTCTTTTTGATAATAAGTCTTGATGACTTTTAAGACCCTCTAGTGTGTGAACAAAAATATAAACCGAAATATATCGGAAAGGAAACTTGAGGAGCAGTGGTCAGAGCGACCCCATTCTAGACCAACTCTTGTAAAAAATCTTTCGTTCAATTCGAAGGTCGTGTTCTCTTTGATAATAATTCGTGATGACTTTTACGACCCTCTAGTATGCGAAAAAAAATATAAACCGAAATATATCGGAAAGGAAACTTGAGGAGCGGTGGTCAGAGCGACCCCATTCTAGACCAACTCGTGTAAAAAATCTTTCCTCCAATTCGAAGGTCGTGTTCTCTTTCATAATAATTCGTGATGACTTTTATGAACCTCTAGTATAAGAAAAAAAATATAAACCGAAATATATCGGAAAGGAAACCTGAGGAACGGTGGTCAGAGTGACCCGATTCTAGACCAACTCTTGTAAAAAATCTTTAGTCCAATTCGAAGGTCGTGTTCTCTTTGATAATAATTCGTGATGACTTTTACGACCCTCTAGTATGTGAAAAAAAATATAAACCGAAATACATCGGAAAGGAATGTTGAGGAACAGTGGTCAGAGTGACCCTATTCTAGACCAACTCTTGTAAAAAATCTTTCGTCCAATTCGAAGCTCGTGTTCTCTTTGATAATAATTCGTGATAAATTTTACGACCCTCTAGTGCGTGAAAAAATATATAAACCGAAATATATCGGAAAGAAAACTTGAGGAGCGGTGGTCAGAGCGACCCCATTCTAGACCAACTCTTGTAAAAAATCTTTCGTTGAATTCGAAGGTCGTGTTCTCTTTGATAATAATTCGTGATGACTTTTATGACCCTCTAGTATGTGAAAAAATATATAAACCGAAATATATCGGAAAGGAAACTTGAGGAGCGGTGGTCAGAGCGACCCGATTCTAGACCAACTCTTGTAAAAAATCTTTCGTCCAATTAGAAGGTCGTGTTCTCTTTGATAATAATTCGTGATGACTTTTATGACCCTCTAGTATGTGAAAAAAAATATAAACCGAAATATATCGGAAAGGAAACTTGAGAAGCGGTGGTCAGAGCGACCCCATTCTAGACCAACTTTTTTAAAAAATCTTTCGTCCAATTCGAAGGTCGTGTTCTCTTTGATAATAATTCGCGATGATTTTTATGACCCTCTAGTATGTGAAAAAAAATATAAACCGAAATATATCGGAAAGGAAACTTGAGGAGCGGTGGTCAGAGTGACCTTATTCTAGACCAACTCTGGTAAAAAATCTTTCGTCCAATTTGAATGTCGTGTTCTCTTTGATAATAATTCGTGATGACTTTTACGAACCTCTAGTGTGTGAAAAAATATATAAACCGAAATATATCGGAAAGGAAACTTGAGGAGCGATGGTCAGAACGACCCCATTCTAGACCAACTCTTGTAAAAAATCTTTCGTCCAATTCGAAGGTCGTGTTCTCTTTAATAATAATTCATGATGACTTTTATGACCCTCTAGTGTGTGAAAAAAAATATAAACCGAAATATATCGGAAAGGAAACTTGTGGAGCGGTGGTCAGATTGACCCTATTCTAGACCAACTCTGGTAAAAAATCTTTCGTCCAATTCGAAGGTCGTGTTCTCTTTGATAATAATTCGTGATGACTTTTATGACCCTCTAGTATGTAAAAAAAAATATAAACCGAAACACATCGGAAAGGAAACTTGAGGAACGGTGCTCAGAGCGACCCGACTCTAGACCAACTCGTGTAAAAAATCTTTCGCCCAATTCGAAGGTCGTGTTCTCTTTGATAATAATTCGTGATGACTTTTATGACCCTCTAGTATGTGAAAAAAATATAAACCAAAATATATCGGAAAGGAAACTTGAGGAACAGTGGTCAGAGTGACCCTATTCTAGACCAACTCTTGTAAAAAATCTTTCGTCCAATTCGAAGGTCGTGTTCTCTTTGATAATAATTCTTGATGACTTTTAAGACCCTCTAGTGTGTGAACAAAAATATAAACCGAAATATATCGGAAAGGAAACTTGAGGAGCAGTGGTCAGAGCGACCCCATTCTAGACCAACTCTTGTAAAAAATCTTTCGTTCAATTCGAAGGTCGTGTTCTCTTTGATAATAATTCGTGATGACTTTTACGACCCTCTAGTATGCGAAAAAAAATATAAACCGAAATATATCGGAAAGGAAACTTGAGGAGCGCTGTTCAGAGCGACCCCATTCTAGACCAACTCGTGTAAAAAATCTTTCCTCCAATTCGAAGGTCGTGTTCTCTTTGATAATAATTCGTGATGACTTTTATGACCCTCTAGTATGTGAAAAAAATATAAACCGAAATATATCGGAAAGGAAACTTGAGGAACAGTGGTCAGAGTGACCCTATTCTAGACCAACTCTTGTAAAAAATCTTTCGTCCAATTCGAAGGTCGTGTTCTCTTTGATAATAATTCTTGATGATTTTTAAGACCCTCTAGTGTGTGAACAAAAATATAAACCGAAATATATCGGAAAGGAAACTTGAGGAGCAGTGGTCAGAGCGACCCCATTCTAGACCAACTCCTGTAAAAAATCTTTCGTTCAATTCGAAGGTCGTGTTCTCTTTGATAATAATTCGTGATGACTTTTACGACCCTCTAGTATGCGAAAAAAAATATAAACCGAAATATATCGGAAAGGAAACTTGAGGAGCGGTGTTCAGAGCGACCCCATTCTAGACCAACTCGTGTAAAAAATCTTTCCTCCAATTCGAACGTCGTGTTCTCTTTGATAATAATTCGTGATAACTTTTATGAACCTCTAGTATAAGAAAAAATATATAAACCGAAATATATCGGAAAGGAAACTTGAGGAACGGTGGTCAGAGCGACCCGATTCTAGACCAACTCGTGTAAAAAATCTTTCGCCCAATTCGAAGGTCGTGTTCTCTTTGATAATAATTCGTGATGACTTTTATGACCCTCTAGTATGTGAAAAAAATATAAACCGAAATATATCGGAAAGGAAACTTGAGGAACAGTGGTCAGAGTGACCCTATTCTAGACCAACTCTTGTAAAAAATCTTTCGTCCAATTAGAAGGTCGTGTTCTCTTTGATAATAATTCTTGATGACTTTTAAGACCCTCTAGTGTGTGAACAAAAATATAAACCGAAATATATCGGAAAGGAAACTTGAGGAGCGGTGGTCAGATTGACCCTATTCTAGACCAACTCTTGTAAAAATCTTTAGTCCAATTCGAAGGTCGTGTTCTCTTTGATAATAATTCGTGATGACTTTTACGACCCTCTAGTGTGTGAAAAAAAATATAAACCGAAATATATCGGAAAGGAAACTTTAGGAGCGGTAGTCAAAGTGACCCTATTCTAGACCAACTCTTGTAAAAAATCTTTCGTCGAATTCGAAGGTCGTGTTCTCTTTGATAATAATTCGTGATGACTTTTACGACCCTCTAGTGTGTGAAAAAAAATATAAACCGAAATACATCGGAAAGGAATCTTGAGGAACAATGGTCAGAGTGACCCTATTCTAGACCAACTCTTGTAAAGAATCTTTCGTCCAATTCGAAGCTCGTGTTCTCTTTGATAATAATTCGTGATAACTTCTACGACCCTCTAGTGTGTGAAAAAATATATAAACCGAAATACATCGGAAAGAAAACTTGAGGAGCGGTGGTCAGAGCGACCCCATTCTAGACCAACTCTTGTAAAAAATCTTTCGTTGAATTCGAAGGTCGTGTTCTCTTTGATAATAATTCGTGATGACTTTTATGACCCTCTAGTATGTGAAAAAATATATAAACCGAAATATATCGGAAAGAAAACTTGAGGAGCGGTGGTCAGAGCGACCCGATTCTAGACCAACTCGAGTAAAAAATCTTTCGTCCAATTAGAAGGTCGTGTTCTCTTTGATAATAATTCGTGATGACTTTTATGACCCTCTAGTATGTGAAAAAAAATATAAACCGAATTATATCGGAAAGGAAACTGGAGGAGCCGTGGTCAGAGCGACCCGATTCTAGACCAACTCTTGTAAAAAATCTTTCGTCCAATTCGAAGTTCGTGTTCTCTTTGATAATAATTCGTGATGACTTTTATGACCCTCTAGGGTGTGAAAAAAAATATAAACCGAAATATATCGGAAAGGAAACTTGAGGAGCAGTGGTCAGAGCGACCCCATTCTAGACCAACTCTTGTAAAAAATCTTTCGTTCAATTCGAAGGTCGTGTTCTCTTTGATAATAATGCGTGATGACTTTTACGACCCTCTAGTATGCGAAAAAAATATAAACCGAAATATATCGGAAAGGAAACTTGAGGAGCGGTGGTCAGAGCGACCCCATTCTAGACCAACTCGTGTAAAAAATCTTTCCTCCAATTCGAAGGTCGTGTTCTCTTTGATAATAATTCGTGATGACTTTTATGAACCTCTAGTATAAGAAAAAAAATATAAACCGAAATATATCGGAAAGGAAACCTGAGGAACGGTGGTCAGAGTGGGCCGATTCTAGACCAACTCTTGTAAAAAATCTTTAGTCCAATTCGAAGGTCGTGTTCTCTTTGATAATAATTCATGATGACTTTTACGACCCTCTAGTATGTGAAAAAAAATATAAACCGAAATATATCGGAAAGGAAACTTGAGGAGCGGTAGTCAAAGTGACCCTATTCTAGACCAACTCTTGTAAAAAATCTTTCGTCCAATTCGAAGGTCGTGTTCTCTTTGATAATAATTCGTGATGACTTTTATGACCCTCTAGTATGTGAAAAAAAATATAAACCGAAATACATCGGAAAGGAATCTTGAGGAACAGTGGTCAGAGTGACCCTATTCTAGACCAACTCTTGTAAAAAATCTTTCGTCCAAATCGAAGCTCGTGTTCTCTTTGATAATAATTCGTGATAAATTTTACGACCCTCTAGTGTGTGAAAAAATATATAAACCGAAATATATCGGAAAGAAAACTTGAGGAGCGGTGGTCAGAGCGACCCCATTCTAGACCAACTCTTGTAAAAAATCTTTCGTTGAATTCGAAGGTCGTGTTCTCTTTGATAATAATTCGTGATGACTTTTATGACCCTCTAGTATGTGAAAAAATATATAAACCGAAATATATCGGAAAGGAAACTTGAGGAGCGGTGGTCAGAGCGACCCGATTCTAGACCAACTCTTGTAAAAAATCTTTCGTCCAATTAGAAGGTCGTGTTCTCTTTGATAATAATTCGTGATGACTTTTATGACCCTCTAGTATGTGAAAAAAAATATAAACCGAAATATATCGGAAAGGAAACTTGAGAAGCGGTGGTCAGAGCGACCCCATTCTAGACCAACTTTTTAAAAAAATCTTTCGTCCAATTCGAAGGTCGTGTTCTCTTTGATAATAATTCGCGATGATTTTTATGACCCTCTAGTATGTGAAAAAAAATATAAACCGAAATATATCGGAAAGGAAACTTGAGGAGCGGTGGTCAGAGTGACCTTATTCTAGACCAACTCTGGTAAAAAATCTTTCGTCCAATTTGAATGTCGTGTTCTCTTTGATAATAATTCGTGATGACTTTTACGACCCTCTAGTGTGTGAAAAAATATATAAACCGAAATATATCGGAAAGGAAACTTGAGGAGCGATGGTCAGAACGACCCCATTCTAGACCAACTCTTGTAAAAAATCTTTCGTCCGATTCGAAGGTCGTGTTCTCTTTAATAATAATTCATGATGACTTTTATGACCCTCTAGTGTGTGAAAAAAAATATAAACCGAAATATATCGGAAAGGAAACTTGAGGAGCGGTGGTCAGATTGACCCTATTCTAGACCAACTCTGGTAAAAAATCTTTCGTCCAATTCGAAGGTCGTGTTCTCTTTGATAATAATTCGTGATGACTTTTATGACCCTCTAGTATGTAAAAAAAAATATAAACCGAAACACATCGGAAAGGAAACTTGAGGAACGGTGCTCAGAGCGACCCGATTCTAGACCAACTCGTGTAAAAAATCTTTCGCCCAATTCGAAGGTCGTGTTCTCTTTGATAATAATTCGTGATGACTTTTATGACCCTCTAGTATGTGAAAAAAATATAAACCGAAATATATCGGAAAGGAAACTTGAGGAACAGTGGTCAGAGTGACCCTATTCTAGACCAACTCTTGTAAAAAATCTTTCGTCCAATTCGAAGGTCGTGTTCTTTTTGATAATAAGTCTTGATGACTTTTAAGACCCTCTAGTGTGTGAACAAAAATATAAACCGAAATATATCGGAAAGGAAACTTGAGGAGCAGTGGTCAGAGCGACCCCATTCTAGACCAACTCTTGTAAAAAATCTTTCGTTCAATTCGAAGGTCGTGTTCTCTTTGATAATAATTCGTGATGACTTTTACGACCCTCTAGTATGCGAAAAAAAATATAAACCGAAATATATCGGAAAGGAAACTTGAGGAGCGGTGTTCAGAGCGACCCCATTCTAGACCAACTCGTGTAAAAAATCTTTCCTCCAATTCGAAGGTCGTGTTCTCTTTGATAATAATTCGTGATGACTTTTATGAACCTCTAGTATAAGAAAAAATATATAAACCGAAATATATCGGAAAGGAAACTTGAGGAACGGTGGTCAGAGCGACCCGATTCTAGACCAACTCGTGTAAAAAATCTTTCGCCCAATTCGAAGGTCGTGTTCTCTTTGATAATAATTCGTGATGACTTTTATGACCCTCTAGTGTGTGAAAAAAAATATAAACCGAAATATATCGGAAAGGAAACTTGAGGAGCGGTGGTCTGATTGACCCTATTCTAGACCAACTCTGGTAAAAAATCTTTCGTCCAATTCGAAGGTCGTGTTCTCTATGATAATAAATCGTGATGACTTTTACGACCCTCTAGTGTGTGAAAAAAAAATATAAACCGAAATATATCGGAAAGGAAACTTGAGGAGCGGTGGTTAGAGCGACCCGATTCTAGACCAACTTTTGTAAAAAATCTTTCGTCCAATTCGAAGGTCGTCTTCTCTTTGATAATAATTCGAGAAGACTTTCACGACCCTCTAGTGTGTGAAAAAAATATAAACCGAAATATATCGGAAAGGAAACTTAAGGAGCGGTGGTCAGAGCGACCCCATTCTAGACCAACTCTTGTAAAAAATCTTTCGTCCAATTCGAAGGTCGTGTTCTCTTTGATAATAATTCGTGATGACTTTTAAGACCTTCTAGTGTGTGAAAAAAAATATAAACCGAAATATATCGGAAAGGAAACTTGAGGAGCAGTGGTCAGAGCGACCCCATTCTAGACCAACTCGTGTAAAAAATCTTTCGCCCAATTCGAAGGTCGTGTTCTCTTTGATAATAATTCGTGATGACTTTTATGACCCTCTAGTATGTGAAAAAAATATAAACCGAAATATATCGGAAAGGAAACTTGAGGAACAGTGGTCAGAGTGACCCTATTCTAGACCAACTCTTGTAAAAAATCTTTCGTCCAATTCGAAGATCGTGTTCTCTTTGATAATAATTCGTGATGACTTTTAAGACCTTCTAGTGTGTGAAAAAAAATATAAACCGAAATATATCGGAAAGGAAACTTGAGGAGCAGTGGTCAGAGCGACCCCATTCTAGACCAACTCGTGTAAAAAATCTTTCCTCCAATTCGAAGGTCGTGTTCTCTTTGATAATAATTCGTGATGACTTTTACGACCCTCTAGTATGTGAAAAAAAATATAAACCGAAATATATCGGAAAGGAAACTTGAGGAGCGGTAGTCAAAGTGACCCTATTCTAGACCAACTCTTGTAAAAAATCTTTCGTCCAATTCGAAGGTCGTGTTCTCTTTGATAATAATTCGTGATGACTTTTATGACCCTCTAGTATGTGAAAAAAAATATAAACCGAAATACATCGGAAAGGAATCTTGAGGAACAGTGGTCAGAGTGACCCTATTCTAGACCAACTCTTGTAAAAAATCTTTCGTCCAATTCGAAGCTCGTGTTCTCTTTGATAATAATTCGTGATAAATTTTACGACCCTCTAGTGTGTGAAAAAAAATATAAACCGAAATATATCGGAAAGGAAACTTGAGAAGCGAATTATTAAATTCGTGATGACTTTTATGACCCTCTAGTATGTGAAAAAAAATATAAACCGAAATATATCGGAAAGGAAACTTGAGAAGCGGTGGTCAGAGCGACCCCATTCTAGACCAACTTTTTTAAAAAATCTTTCGTCCAATTCGAAGGTCGTGTTCTCTTTGATAATAATTCGCGATGATTTTTATGACCCTCTAGTATGTGAAAAAAAATATAAACCGAAATATATCGGAAAGGAAACTTGAGGAGCGGTGGTCAGAGTGACCTTATTCTAGACCAACTCTGGTAAAAAATCTTTCGTCCAATTTGAATGTCGTGTTCTCTTTGATAATAATTCGTGATGACTTTTACGACCCTCTAGTGTGTGAAAAAATATATAAACCGAAATATATCGGAAAGGAAACTTGAGGAGCGATGGTCAGAACGACCCCATTCTAGACCAACTCTTGTAAAAAATCTTTCGTCCGATTCGAAGGTCGTGTTCTCTTTAATAATAATTCATGATGACTTTTATGACCCTCTAGTGTGTGAAAAAAAATATAAACCGAAATATATCGGAAAGGAAACTTGAGGAGCGGTGGTCAGATTGACCCTATTCTAGACCAACTCTGGTAAAAAATCTTTCGTCCAATTCGAAGGTCGTGTTCTCTTTGATAATAATTCGTGATGACTTTTATGACCCTCTAGTATGTAAAAAAAAATATAAACCGAAACACATCGGAAAGGAAACTTGAGGAACGGTGCTCAGAGCGACCCGATTCTAGACCAACTCGTGTAAAAAATCTTTCGCCCAATTCGAAGGTCGTGTTCTCTTTGATAATAATTCGTGATGACTTTTATGACCCTCTAGTATGTGAAAAAAATATAAACCGAAATATATCGGAAAGGAAACTTGAGGAACAGTGGTCAGAGTGACCCTATTCTAGACCAACTCTTGTAAAAAATCTTTCGTCCAATTCGAAGGTCGTGTTCTTTTTGATAATAAGTCTTGATGACTTTTAAGACCCTCTAGTGTGTGAACAAAAATATAAACCGAAATATATCGGAAAGGAAACTTGAGGAGCAGTGGTCAGAGCGACCCCATTCTAGACCAACTCTTGTAAAAAATCTTTCGTTCAATTCGAAGGTCGTGTTCTCTTTGATAATAATTCGTGATGACTTTTACGACCCTCTAGTATGCGAAAAAAAATATAAACCGAAATATATCGGAAAGGAAACTTGAGGAGCGGTGTTCAGAGCGACCCCATTCTAGACCAACTCGTGTAAAAAATCTTTCCTCCAATTCGAAGGTCGTGTTCTCTTTGATAATAATTCGTGATGACTTTTATGAACCTCTAGTATAAGAAAAAATATATAAACCGAAATATATCGGAAAGGAAACTTGAGGAACGGTGGTCAGAGCGACCCGATTCTAGACCAACTCGTGTAAAAAATCTTTCGCCCAATTCGAAGGTCGTGTTCTCTTTGATAATAATTCGTGATGACTTTTATGACCCTCTAGTATGTGAAAAAAATATAAACCGAAATATATCGGAAAGGAAACTTGAGGAACAGTGGTCAGAGTGACCCTATTCTAGACCAACTCTTGTAAAAAATCTTTCGTCCAATTCGAAGGTCGTGTTCTCTTTGATAATAATTCGTGATGACTTTTAAGACCTTCTAGTGTGTGAAAAAAAATATAAACCGAAATATATCGGAAAGGAAACTTGAGGAGCAGTGGTCAGAGCGACCCCATTCTAGACCAACTCGTGTAAAAAATCTTTCCTCCAATTCGAAGGTCGTGTTCTCTTTGATAATAATTCGTGATGACTTTTACGACCCTCTAGTATGTGAAAAAAAATATAAACCGAAATATATCGGAAAGGAAACTTGAGGAGCGGTAGTCAAAGTGAACCTATTCTAGACCAACTCTTGTAAAAAATCTTTCGTCCAATTCGAAGGTCGTGTTCTCTTTGATAATAATTCGTGATGACTTTTATGACCCTCTAGTATGTGAAAAAAAATATAAACCGAAATACATCGGAAAGGAATCTTGAGGAACAGTGGTCAGAGTGACCCTATTCTAGACCAACTCTTGTAAAAAATCTTTCGTCCAATTCGAAGCTCGTGTTCTCTTTGATAATAATTCGTGATAAATTTTACGACCCTCTAGTGTGTGAAAAAAAATATAAACCGAAATATATCGGAAAGGAAACTTGAGAAGCGAATTATTAAATTCGTGATGACTTTTATGACCCTCTAGTATGTGAAAAAAAATATAAACCGAAATATATCGGAAAGGAAACTTGAGAAGCGGTGGTCAGAGCGACCCCATTCTAGACCAACTTTTTTTAAAAATCTTTCGTCCAATTCGAAGGTCGTGTTCTCTTTGATAATAATTCGCGATGATTTTTATGACCCTCTAGTATGTGAAAAAAAATATAAACCGAAATATATCGGAAAGGAAACTTGAGGAGCGGTGGTCAGAGTGACCTTATTCTAGACCAACTCTGGTAAAAAATCTTTCGTCCAATTTGAATGTCGTGTTCTCTTTGATAATAATTCGTGATGACTTTTACGACCCTCTAGTGTGTGAAAAAATATATAAACCGAAATATATCGGAAAGGAAACTTGAGGAACGATGGTCAGAACGACCCCATTCTAGACCAACTCTTGTAAAAAATCTTTCGTCCAATTCGAAGGTCGTGTTCTCTTTAATAATAATTCATGATGACTTTTATGACCCTCTAGTGTGTGAAAAAAAATATAAACCGAAATATATCGGAAAGGAAACTTGAGGAGCGGTGGTCAGATTGACCCTATTCTAGACCAACTCTGGTAAAAAATCTTTCGTCCAATTCGAAGGTCGTGTTCTCTTTGATAATAATTCGTGATGACTTTTATGACCCTCTAGTATGTAAAAAAAAATATAAACCGAAACACATCGGAAAGGAAACTTGAGGAACGGTGCTCAGAGCGACCCGATTCTAGACCAACTCGTGTAAAAAATCTTTCGCCCAATTCGAAGGTCGTGTTCTCTTTGATAATAATTCGTGATGACTTTTATGACCCTCTAGTATGTGAAAAAAATATAAACCGAAATACATCGGAAAGGAAACTTGAGGAACAGTGGTCAGAGTGACCCTATTCTAGACCAACTGTTGTAAAAAATCTTTCGTCCAATTCGAAGGTCGTGTTCTCTTTGATAATAATTCTTGATGACTTTTAAGACCCTCTAGTGTGTGAACAAAAATATAAACCGAAATATATCGAAAAGGAAACTTGAGGAGCAGTGGTCAGAGCGACCCCATTCTAGACCAACTCTTGTAAAAAATCTTTCGTTCAATTCGAAGGTCGTGTTCTCTTTGATAATAATTCGTGATGACTTTTACGACCCTCTAGTGTGTGAAAAAATATATAAACCGAAATATATCGGAAAGGAAACTTGAGGAGCGGTAGTCAAAGTGACCCTATTCTAGACCAACTCTTGTAAAAAATCTTTCGTCCAATTCGAAGGTCGTGTTCTCTTTGATAATAATTCGTGATGACTTCTACGACCCTCTAGTGTGTGAAAAAAATATAAACCGAAATATATCGGAAAGGAAACTTGAGGAGCGGTGGTCAGAGCGACCCCATTCTAGACCAACTCTTGTAAAAAATCTTTCGTCCAATTCGACGGTCGTGTTCTCTTTGATAATAATTCGTGATGACTTTTATGACCCTCTAGTATGTGAAAAAATATATAAACCGAAATATATCGGAAAGGAAACTTGAGGAGCGGTGGTCAGAGCGACCCGATTCTAGACCAACTCTTGTAAAAAATCTTTCGTTCAATTCGAAGGTCGTGTTCTCTTTGATAATAATTCGTGATGACTTTTATGAACCTCTAGTATAAGAAAAAATATATAAACCGAAATATATCGGAAAGGAAACTTGAGGAGCAGTGGTCAGAGCGACCCTATTCTAGACCAACTCTTGTAAAAAATCTTTCGTCCAATTAGAAGGTCGTGTTCTCTTTGATAATAATTCGTGATGACTTTTATGACCCTCTAGTATGTGAAAAAAAATATAAACCGAAATATATCGGAAAGGAAACTGGAGGAGCCGTGGTCAGAGCGACCCGATTCTAGACCAATTCTTGTAAAAAATCTTTCGTCCAATTCGAAGGTCGTGTTCTCTTTGATAATAATTCGTGATGACTTGTATGACCCTCTAGGGTGTGAAAAAAAATATAAACCGAAATATATCGGAAAGGAAACTTGAGAAGCGGTGGTCAGAGCGACCCTATTCTAGACCAACTCTTGTAAAAAATCTTTCGTCCAATTAGAAGGTCGTGTTCTCTTTGATAATAATTCGTGATGACTTTTATGACCCTCTAGTATGTGAAAAAAAATATAAACCGAAATATATCGGAAAGGAAACTGGAGGAGCCGTGGTCAGAGCGACCCGATTCTAGACCAATTCTTGTAAAAAATCTTTCGTCCAATTCGAAGGTCGTGTTCTCTTTGATAATAATTCGTGATGACTTGTATGACCCTCTAGGGTGTGAAAAAAAATATAAACCGAAATATATCGGAAAGGAAACTTGAGAAGCGGTGGTCAGAGCGACCCCATTCTAGACCAACTTTTGTAAAAAATCTTTCGTCCAATTCGAAGGTCGTGTTCTCTTTGATAATAATTTGTGATGACTTTTATGACCCTCTAGTATGTGAAAAAAAAAATAAACCGAAATATATCGGAAAGGAAACTTGAGAAGCGGTGGTCCGAGCGACCCCATTCTAGACCAACTTTTGTAAAAAATCTTTCGTCCAATTCGAAGGTGGTGTTCTCTTTGATAATAATTCGCGATGATTTTTATGACCCTCTAGTATGTGAAAAAAAATATAAACCGAAATATATCGGAAAGGAAACTTGAGGAGCGGTGGTCAGAGTGACCTTATTCTAGACCAACTCTGGTAAAAAATCTTTCGTCCAATTTGAATGTCGTGTTCTCTTTGATAATAATTCGTGATGACTTTTACGACCCTCTAGTGTGTGAAAAAAAATATAAACCGAAATATATCGGAAAGGAAACTTGAGGAGCGATGGTCAGAACGACCCCATTCTAGACCAACTCTTGTAAAAAATCTTTCGTCCAATTCGAAGGTCGTGGTCTCTTTAATAATAATTCGTGATGACTTTTATGACCCTCTAGTGTGTGAAAAAAAATATAAACCGAAATATATCGGAAAGGAAACTTGAGGAGCGGTGGTCAGATTGACCCTATTCTAGACCAACTCTGGTAAAAAATCTTTCGTCCAATTCGAAGGTCGTGTTCTCTATGATAATAAATCGTGATGACTTTTACGACCCTCTAGTGTGTGAAAAAAAAATATAAACCGAAATATATCGGAAAGGAAACTTGAGGAGCGGTGGTCAGAGCGACCCCATTCTAGACCAACTCGTGTAAAAAATCTTTCCTCCAATTCGAAGGTCGTGTTCTCTTTGATAATAATTCGTGATGACTTTTATGAACCTCTAGTATAAGAAAAAATATATAAACCGAAATATATCGGAAAGGAAACTTGAGGAGCAGTGGTCAGAGCGACCCTATTCTAGACCAACTCTTGTAAAAAATCTTTCGTCCAATTAGAAGGTCGTGTTCTCTTTGATAATAATTCGTGATGACTTTTATGACCCTCTAGTATGTGAAAAAAAATATAAACCGAAATATATCGGAAAGGAAACTGGAGGAGCCGTGGTCAGAGCGACCCGATTCTAGACCAATTCTTGTAAAAAATCTTTCGTCCAATTCGAAGGTCGTGTTCTCTTTGATAATAATTCGTGATGACTTGTATGACCCTCTAGGGTGTGAAAAAAAATATAAACCGAAATATATCGGAAAGGAAACTTGAGAAGCGGTGGTCAGAGCGACCCCATTCTAGACCAACTTTTGTAAAAAATCTTTCGTCCAATTCGAAGGTCGTGTTCTCTTTGATAATAATTTGTGATGACTTTTATGACCCTCTAGTATGTGAAAAAAAAAATAAACCGAAATATATCGGAAAGGAAACTTGAGAAGCGGTGGTCCGAGCGACCCCATTCTAGACCAACTTTTGTAAAAAATCTTTCGTCCAATTCGAAGGTGGTGTTCTCTTTGATAATAATTCGCGATGATTTTTATGACCCTCTAGTATGTGAAAAAAAATATAAACCGAAATATATCGGAAAGGAAACTTGAGGAGCGGTGGTCAGAGTGACCTTATTCTAGACCAACTCTGGTAAAAAATCTTTCGTCCAATTTGAATGTCGTGTTCTCTTTGATAATAATTCGTGATGACTTTTACGACCCTCTAGTGTGTGAAAAAAAATATAAACCGAAATATATCGGAAAGGAAACTTGAGGAGCGATGGTCAGAACGACCCCATTCTAGACCAACTCTTGTAAAAAATCTTTCGTCCAATTCGAAGGTCGTGGTCTCTTTAATAATAATTCGTGATGACTTTTATGACCCTCTAGTGTGTGAAAAAAAATATAAACCGAAATATATCGGAAAGGAAACTTGAGGAGCGGTGGTCAGATTGACCCTATTCTAGACCAACTCTGGTAAAAAATCTTTCGTCCAATTCGAAGGTCGTGTTCTCTATGATAATAAATCGTGATGACTTTTACGACCCTCTAGTGTGTGAAAAAAAAATATAAACCGAAATATATCGGAAAGGAAACTTGAGGAGCGGTGGTTAGAGCGACCCGATTCTAGACCAACTTTTGTAAAAAATCTTTCGTCCAATTCGAAGGTCGTGTTCTCTTTGATAATAATTCGTGATGACTTTTAAGACCTTCTAGTGTGTGAAAAAAAATATAAATCGAAATATATCGGAAAGGAAACTTGAGGAGCAGTGGTCAGAGCGACCCCATTCTAGACCAACTCTTGTAAAAAATCTTTCGTTCAATTCGAAGGTCGTGTTCTCTTTGATAATAATTCGTGATGACTTTTACGACCCTCTAGTATGCGAAAAAAAATATAAACCGAAATATATCGGAAAGGAAACTTGAGGAGCGGTGGTCAGAGCGACCCCATTCTAGACCAACTCGTGTAAAAAATCTTTCCTCCAATTCGAAGGTCGTGTTCTCTTTGATAATAATTCGTGATGACTTTTATGAACCTCTAGTATAAGAAAAAAAATATAAACCGAAATATATCGGAAAGGAAACCTGAGGAACGGTGGTCAGAGTGACCCGATTCTAGACCAACTCTTGTAAAAAATCTTTAGTCCAATTCGAAGGTCGTGTTCACTTTGATAATAATTCGTGATGACTTTTACGACCCTCTAGTATGTGAAAAAAAATATAAACCGAAATATATCGGAAAGGAAACTTGAGGAGCGGTAGTCAAAGTGACCCTATTCTAGACCAACTCTTGTAAAAAATCTTTCGTCAAATTCGAAGGTCGTGTTCTCTTTGATAATAATTCGTGATGACTTTTATGACCCTCTTGTATGTGAAAAAAAATATAAACCGAAATACATCGGAAAGGAATCTTGAGGAACAGTGGTCAGAGTGACCCTATTCTAGACCAACTCTTGTAAAAAATCTTTCGTCCAATTCGAAGCTCGTGTTCTCTTTGATAATAATTCGTGATAAATTTTACGACCCTCTAGTGCGTGAAAAAATATATAAACCGAAATATATCGGAAAGAAAACTTGAGGAGCGGTGGTCAGAGCGACCCCATTCTAGACCAACTCTCGTAAAAAATCTTTCGTTGAATTCGAAGGTCGTGTTCTCTTTGATAATAATTCGTGATGACTTTTATGACCCTCTAGTATGTGAAAAAATATATAAACCGAAATATATCGGAAAGGAAACTTGAGGAGCGGTGGTCAGAGCGACCCGATTCTAGACCAACTCTTGTAAAAAATCTTTCGTCCAATTAGAAGGTCGTGTTCTCTTTGATAATAATTCGTGATGACTTTTATGACCCTCTAGTATGTGAAAAAAAATATAAACCGAAATATATCGGAAAGGAAACTTGAGAAGCGGTGGTCAGAGCGACCCCATTCTAGACCAACTTTTTTAAAAAATCTTTCGTCCAATTCGAAGGTCGTGTTCTCTTTGATAATAATTCGGGATGATTTTTATGACCCTCTAGTATGTGAAAAAAAATATAAACCGAAATATATCGGAAAGGAAACTTGAGGAGCGGTGGTCAGAGCGACCCCATTCTAGACCAACTCGTGTAAAAAATCTTTCCTCCAATTCGAAGGTCGTGTTCTCTTTGATAATAATTCGTGATGACTTTTATGAACCTCTAGTATAAGAAAAAAAATATAAACCGAAATATATCGGAAAGGAAACCTGAGGAACGGTGGTCAGAGTGACCCGATTCTAGACCAACTCTTGTAAAAAATCTTTAGTCCAATTCGAAGGTCGTGTTCTCTTTGATAATAATTCGTGATAAATTTTATGACCCTCTAGTGCGTGAAAAAAATATATAAACCGAAATATATCGGAAAGAAAACTTGAGGAGCGGTGGTCAGAGCGACCCCATTCTAGACCAACTCTCGTAAAAAATCTTTCGTTGAATTCGAAGGTCGTGTTCTCTTTGATAATAATTCGTGATGACTTTTATGACCCTCTAGTATGTGAAAAAATATATAAACCGAAATATATCGGAAAGGAAACTTGAGGAGCGGTGGTCAGAGCGACCCGATTCTAGACCAACTCTTGTAAAAAATCTTTCGTCCAATTAGAAGGTCGTGTTCTCTTTGATAATAATTCGTGATGACTTTTATGACCCTCTAGTATGTGAAAAAAAATATAAACCGAAATATATCGGAAAGGAAACTTGAGAAGCGGTGGTCAGAGCGACCCCATTCTAGACCAACTTTTTTAAAAAATCTTTCGTCCAATTCGAAGGTCGTGTTCTCTTTGATAATAATTCGGGATGATTTTTATGACCCTCTAGTATGTGAAAAAAAATATAAACCGAAATATATCGGAAAGGAAACTTGAGGAGCGGTGGTCAGAGCGACCCCATTCTAGACCAACTCGTGTAAAAAATCTTTCCTCCAATTCGAAGGTCGTGTTCTCTTTGATAATAATTCGTGATGACTTTTATGAACCTCTAGTATAAGAAAAAAAATATAAACCGAAATATATCGGAAAGGAAACCTGAGGAACGGTGGTCAGAGTGACCCGATTCTAGACCAACTCTTGTAAAAAATCTTTAGTCCAATTCGAAGGTCGTGTTCTCTTTGATAATAATTCGTGATGACTTTTACGACCCTCTAGTATGTGAAAAAAAATATAAACCGAAATATATCGGAAAGGAAACTTGAGGAGCGGTAGTCAAATTGACCCTATTCTAGACCAACTCTTGTAAAAAATCTTTCGTCAAATTCGAAGGTCGTGTTCTCTTTGATAATAATTCGTGATGACTTTTATGACCCTCTAGTATGTGAAAAAAAATATAAACCGAAATACGTCGGAAAGGAATCTTGAGGAACAGTGGTCAGAGTGACCCTATTCTAGACCAACTCTTGTAAAAAATCTTTCGTCCAATTCGAAGCTCGTGTTCTCTTTGATAATAATTCGTGATAAATTTTACGACCCTCTAGTGCGTGAAAAAATATATAAACCGAAATATTTCGGAAAGAAAACTTGAGGAGCGGTGGTCAGAGCGACCCCATTCTAGATCAACTCTTGTAAAAAATCTTTCGTTGAATTCTAAGGTCGTGTTATCTTTGATAATAATTCGTGATGACTTTTATGACCCTCTAGTATGTGAAAAAATATATAAACCGAAATATATCGGAAAGGAAACTTGAGGAGCGGTGGTCAGAGCGACCCGATTCTAGACCAACTCTTGTAAAAAATCTTTCGTCCAATTAGAAGGTCGTGTTCTCTTTGATAATAATTCGTGATGACTTTTATGACCCTCTAGTATGTGAAAAAAAATATAAACCGAAATATATCGGAAAGGAAACTTGAGAAGCGGTGGTCAGAGCGACCCCATTCTAGACCAACTTTTTTAAAAAATCTTTCGTCCAATTCGAAGGTCGTGTTCTCTTTGATAATAATTCGCGATGATTTTTATGACCCTCTAGTATGTGAAAAAAAATATAAACCGAAATATATCGGAAAGGAAACTTGAGGAGCGGTGGTCAGAGTGACCTTATTCTAGACCAACTCTGGTAAAAAATCTTTCGTCCAATTTGAATGTCGTGTTCTCTTTGATAATAATTCGTGATGACTTTTACGACCCTCTAGTGTGTGAAAAAATATATAAACCGAAATATATCGGAAAGGAAACTTGAGGAGCGATGGTCAGAACGACCCCATTCTAGACCAACTCTTGTAAAAAATCTTTCGTCCAATTCGAAGGTCGTGTTCTCTTTAATAATAATTCATGATGACTTTTATGACCCTCTAGTGTGTGAAAAAAAATATAAACCGAAATATATCGGAAAGGAAACTTGAGGAGCGGTGGTCAGATTGACCCTATTCTAGACCAACTCTGGTAAAAAATCTTTCGTCCAATTCGAAGGTCGTGTTCTCTATGATAATAAATCGTGATGACTTTTACGACCCTCTAGTGTGTGAAAAAAAAATATAAACCGAAATATATCGGAAAGGAAACTTGAGGAGCGGTGGTTAGAGCGACCCGATTCTAGACCAACTTTTGTAAAAAATCTTTCGTCCAATTCGAAGGTCGTGTTCTCTTTGATAATAATTCGTGATGACTTTTAAGACCTTCTAGTGTGTGAAAAAAAATATAAACCGAAATATATCGGAAAGGAAACTTGAGGAGCAGTGGTCAGAGCGACCCCATTCTAGACCAACTCTTGTAAAAAATCTTTCGTTCAATTAGAAGGTCGTGTTCTCTTTGATAATAATTCTTGATGACTTTTAAGACCCTCTAGTGTGTGAACAAAAATATAAACCGAAATATATCGGAAAGGAAACTTGAGGAGCGGTGGTCAGATTGACCCTATTCTAGACCAACTCTTGTAAAAATCTTTAGTCCAATTCGAAGGTCGTGTTCTCTTTGATAATAATTCGTGATGACTTTTACGACCCTCTAGTGTGTGAAAAAAAATATAAACCGAAATATATCGGAAAGGAAACTTGAGGAGCGGTAGTCAAAGTGACCCTATTCTAGACCAACTCTTGTAAAAAATCTTTCGTCGAATTCGAAGGTCGTGTTCTCTTTGATAATAATTCGTGATGACTTTTACGACCCTCTAGTGTGTGAAAAAAAATATAAACCGAAATACATCGGAAAGGAATCTTGAGGAACAGTGGTCAGAGTGACCCTATTCTAGACCAACTCTTGTAAAGAATCTTTCGTCCAATTCGAAGCTCGTGTTCTCTTTGATAATAATTCGTGATAACTTCTACGACCCTCTAGTGTGTGAAAAAATATATAAACCGAAATACATCGGAAAGAAAACTTGAGGAGCGGTGGTCAGAGCGACCCCATTCTAGACCAACTCTTGTAAAAAATCTTTCGTTGAATTCGAAGGTCGTGTTCTCTTTGATAATAATTCGTGATGACTTTTATGACCCTCTAGTATGTGAAAAAATATATAAACCGAAATATATCGGAAAGAAAACTTGAGGAGCGGTGGTCAGAGCGACCCGATTCTAGACCAACTCGAGTAAAAAATCTTTCGTCCAATTAGAAGGTCGTGTTCTCTTTGATAATAATTCGTGATGACTTTTATGACCCTCTAGTATGTGAAAAAAAATATAAACCGAATTATATCGGAAAGGAAACTGGAGGAGCCGTGGTCAGAGCGACCCGATTCTAGACCAACTCTTGTAAAAAATCTTTCGTCCAATTCGAAGTTCGTGTTCTCTTTGATAATAATTCGTGATGACTTTTATGACCCTCTAGGGTGTGAAAAAAAATATAAACCGAAATATATCGGAAAGGAAACCTGAGGAACGGTGGTCAGAGTGGGCCGATTCTAGACCAACTCTTGTAAAAAATCTTTAGTCCAATTCGAAGGTCGTGTTCTCTTTGATAATAATTCATGATGACTTTTACGACCCTCTAGTATGTGAAAAAAAATATAAACCGAAATATATCGGAAAGGAAACTTGAGGAGCGGTAGTCAAAGTGACCCTATTCTAGACCAACTCTTGTAAAAAATCTTTCGTCCAATTCGAAGGTCGTGTTCTCTTTGATAATAATTCGTGATGACTTTTATGACCCTCTAGTATGTGAAAAAAAATATAAACCGAAATACATCGGAAAGGAATCTTGAGGAACAGTGGTCAGAGTGACCCTATTCTAGACCAACTCTTGTAAAAAATCTTTCGTCCAAATCGAAGCTCGTGTTCTCTTTGATAATAATTCTTGATGACTTTTAAGACCCTCTAGTGTGTGAACAAAAATATAAACCGAAATATATCGGAAAGGAAACTTGAGGAGCAGTGGTCAGAGCGACCCCATTCTAGACCAACTCTTGTAAAAAATCTTTCGTTCAATTCGAAGGTCGTGTTCTCTTTGATAATAATTCGTGATGACTTTTACGACCCTCTAGTATGCGAAAAAAAATATAAACCGAAATATATCGGAAAGGAAACTTGAGGAGCGCTGTTCAGAGCGACCCCATTCTAGACCAACTCGTGTAAAAAATCTTTCCTCCAATTCGAAGGTCGTGTTCTCTTTGATAATAATTCGTGATGACTTTTATGACCCTCTAGTATGTGAAAAAAATATAAACCGAAATATATCGGAAAGGAAACTTGAGGAACAGTGGTCAGAGTGACCCTATTCTAGACCAACTCTTGTAAAAAATCTTTCGTCCAATTCGAAGGTCGTGTTCTCTTTGATAATAATTCTTGATGATTTTTAAGACCCTCTAGTGTGTGAACAAAAATATTAACCGAAATATATCGGAAAGGAAACTTGAGGAGCAGTGGTCAGAGCGACCCCATTCTAGACCAACTCCTGTAAAAAATCTTTCGTTCAATTCGAAGGTCGTGTTCTCTTTGATAATAATTCGTGATGACTTTTACGACCCTCTAGTATGCGAAAAAAAATATAAACCGAAATATATCGGAAAGGAAACTTGAGGAGCGGTGTTCAGAGCGACCCCATTCTAGACCAACTCGTGTAAAAAATCTTTCCTCCAATTCGAACGTCGTGTTCTCTTTGATAATAATTCGTGATGACTTTTATGAACCTCTAGTATAAGAAAAAATATATAAACCGAAATATATCGGAAAGGAAACTTGAGGAACGGTGGTCAGAGCGACCCGATTCTAGACCAACTCGTGTAAAAAATCTTTCGCCCAATTCGAAGGTCGTGTTCTCTTTGATAATAATTCGTGATGACTTTTATGACCCTCTAGTATGTGAAAAAAATATAAACCGAAATATATCGGAAAGGAAACTTGAGGAACAGTGGTCAGAGTGACCCTATTCTAGACCAACTCTTGTAAAAAATCTTTCGTCCAATTAGAAGGTCGTGTTCTCTTTGATAATAATTCTTGATGACTTTTAAGACCCTCTAGTGTGTGAACAAAAATATAAACCGAAATATATCGGAAAGGAAACTTGAGGAGCGGTGGTCAGATTGACCCTATTCTAGACCAACTCTTGTAAAAATCTTTAGTCCAATTCGAAGGTCGTGTTCTCTTTGATAATAATTCGTGATGACTTTTACGACCCTCTAGTGTGTGAAAAAAAATATAAACCGAAATATATCGGAAAGGAAACTTGAGGAGCGGTAGTCAAAGTGACCCTATTCTAGACCAACTCTTGTAAAAAATCTTTCGTCGAATTCGAAGGTCGTGTTCTCTTTGATAATAATTCGTGATGACTTTTACGACCCTCTAGTGTGTGAAAAAAAATATAAACCGAAATATATCGGAAAGGAAACTTGAGGAGCGGTAGTCAAAGTGACCCTATTCTAGACCAACTCTTGTAAAGAATCTTTCGTCCAATTCGAAGCTCGTGTTCTCTTTGATAATAATTCGTGATAACTTCTACGACCCTCTAGTGTGTGAAAAAATATATAAACCGAAATACATCGGAAAGAAAACTTGAGGAGCGGTGGTCAGAGCGACCCCATTCTAGACCAACTCTTGTAAAAAATCTTTCGTTGAATTCGAAGGTCGTGTTCTCTTTGATAATAATTCGTGATGACTTTTATGACCCTCTAGTATGTGAAAAAATATATAAACCGAAATATATCGGAAAGAAAACTTGAGGAGCGGTGGTCAGAGCGACCCGATTCTAGACCAACTCGAGTAAAAAATCTTTCGTCCAATTAGAAGGTCGTGTTCTCTTTGATAATAATTCGTGATGACTTTTATGACCCTCTAGTATGTGAAAAAAAATATAAACCGAATTATATCGGAAAGGAAACTGGAGGAGCCGTGGTCAGAGCGACCCGATTCTAGACCAACTCTTGTAAAAAATCTTTCGTCCAATTCGAAGTTCGTGTTCTCTTTGATAATAATTCGTGATGACTTTTATGACCCTCTAGGGTGTGAAAAAAAATATAAACCGAAATATATCGGAAAGGAAACCTGAGGAACGGTGGTCAGAGTGGGCCGATTCTAGACCAACTCTTGTAAAAAATCTTTAGTCCAATTCGAAGGTCGTGTTCTCTTTGATAATAATTCATGATGACTTTTACGACCCTCTAGTATGTGAAAAAAAATATAAACCGAAATATATCGGAAAGGAAACTTGAGGAGCGGTAGTCAAAGTGACCCTATTCTAGACCAACTCTTGTAAAAAATCTTTCGTCCAATTCGAAGGTCGTGTTCTCTTTGATAATAATTCGTGATGACTTTTATGACCCTCTAGTATGTGAAAAAAAATATAAACCGAAATACATCGGAAAGGAATCTTGAGGAACAGTGGTCAGAGTGACCCTATTCTAGACCAACTCTTGTAAAAAATCTTTCGTCCAAATCGAAGCTCGTGTTCTCTTTGATAATAATTCGTGATAAATTTTACGACCCTCTAGTGTGTGAAAAAATATATAAACCGAAATATATCGGAAAGAAAACTTGAGGAGCGGTGGTCAGAGCGACCCCATTCTAGACCAACTCTTGTAAAAAATCTTTCGTTGAATTCGAAGGTCGTGTTCTCTTTGATAATAATTCGTGATGACTTTTATGACCCTCTAGTATGTGAAAAAATATATAAACCGAAATATATCGGAAAGGAAACTTGAGGAGCGGTGGTCAGAGCGACCCGATTCTAGACCAACTCTTGTAAAAAATCTTTCGTCCAATTAGAAGGTCGTGTTCTCTTTGATAATAATTCGTGATGACTTTTATGACCCTCTAGTATGTGAAAAAAAATATAAACCGAAATATATCGGAAAGGAAACTTGAGAAGCGGTGGTCAGAGCGACCCCATTCTAGACCAACTTTTTTAAAAAATCTTTCGTCCAATTCGAAGGTCGTGTTCTCTTTGATAATAATTCGTGATGACTTTTACGACCCTCTAGTGTGTGAAAAAATATATAAACCGAAATATATCGGAAAGGAAACTTGAGGAGCGATGGTCAGAACGACCCCATTCTAGACCAACTCTTGTAAAAAATCTTTCGTCCGATTCGAAGGTCGTGTTCTCTTTAATAATAATTCATGATGACTTTTATGACCCTCTAGTGTGTGAAAAAAAATATAAACCGAAATATATCGGAAAGGAAACTTGAGGAGCGGTGGTCAGATTGACCCTATTCTAGACCAACTCTGGTAAAAAATCTTTCGTCCAATTCGAAGGTCGTGTTCTCTTTGATAATAATTCGTGATGACTTTTATGACCCTCTAGTATGTAAAAAAAAATATAAACCGAAACACATCGGAAAGGAAACTTGAGGAACGGTGCTCAGAGCGACCCGATTCTAGACCAACTCGTGTAAAAAATCTTTCGCCCAATTCGAAGGTCGTGTTCTCTTTGATAATAATTCGTGATGACTTTTACGACCCTCTAGTATGTGAAAAAAAATATAAACCGAAATATATCGGAAAGGAAACTTGAGGAGCGGTAGTCAAATTGACCCTATTCTAGACCAACTCTTGTAAAAAATCTTTCGTCAAATTCGAAGGTCGTGTTCTCTTTGATAATAATTCGTGATGACTTTTATGACCCTCTAGTATGTGAAAAAAAATATAAACCGAAATACGTCGGAAAGGAATCTTGAGGAACAGTGGTCAGAGTGACCCTATTCTAGACCAACTCTTGTAAAAAATCTTTCGTCCAATTCGAAGCTCGTGTTCTCTTTGATAATAATTCGTGATAAATTTTACGACCCTCTAGTGCGTGAAAAAATATATAAACCGAAATATTTCGGAAAGAAAACTTGAGGAGCGGTGGTCAGAGCGACCCCATTCTAGACCAACTCTTGTAAAAAATCTTTCGTTGAATTCGAAGGTCGTGTTATCTTTGATAATAATTCGTGATGACTTTTATGACCCTCTAGTATGTGAAAAAATATATAAACCGAAATATATCGGAAAGGAAACTTGAGGAGCGGTGGTCAGAGCGACCCGATTCTAGACCAACTCTTGTAAAAAATCTTTCGTCCAATTAGAAGGTCGTGTTCTCTTTGATAATAATTCGTGATGACTTTTATGACCCTCTAGTATGTGAAAAAAAATATAAACCGAAATATATCGGAAAGGAAACTTGAGAAGCGGTGGTCAGAGCGACCCCATTCTAGACCAACTTTTTTAAAAAATCTTCCGTCCAATTCGAAGGTCGTGTTCTCTTTGATAATAATTCGCGATGATTTTTATGACCCTCTAGTATGTGAAAAAAAATATAAACCGAAATATATCGGAAAGGAAACTTGAGGAGCGGTGGTCAGAGTGACCTTATTCTAGACCAACTCTGGTAAAAAATCTTTCGTCCAATTTGAATGTCGTGTTCTCTTTGATAATAATTCGTGATGACTTTTACGACCCTCTAGTGTGTGAAAAAATATATAAACCGAAATATATCGGAAAGGAAACTTGAGGAGCGATGGTCAGAACGACCCCATTCTAGACCAACTCTTGTAAAAAATCTTTCGTCCAATTCGAAGGTCGTGTTCTCTTTAATAATAATTCATGATGACTTTTATGACCCTCTAGTGTGTGAAAAAAAATATAAACCGAAATATATCGGAAAGGAAACTTGAGGAGCGGTGGTCAGATTGACCCTATTCTAGACCAACTCTGGTAAAAAATCTTTCGTCCAATTCGAAGGTCGTGTTCTCTATGATAATAAATCGTGATGACTTTTACGACCCTCTAGTGTGTGAAAAAAAAATATAAACCGAAATATATCGGAAAGGAAACTTGAGGAGCGGTGGTTAGAGCGACCCGATTCTAGACCAACTTTTGTAAAAAATCTTTCGTCCAATTCGAAGGTCGTGTTCTCTTTGATAATAATTCGTGATGACTTTTACGACCCTCTAGTATGTGAAAAAAAATATAAACCGAAATATATCGGAAAGGAAACTTGAGGAGCGGTAGTCAAATTGACCCTATTCTAGACCAACTCTTGTAAAAAATCTTTCGTCAAATTCGAAGGTCGTGTTCTCTTTGATAATAATTCGTGATGACTTTTATGACCCTCTAGTATGTGAAAAAAAATATAAACCGAAATACGTCGGAAAGGAATCTTGAGGAACAGTGGTCAGAGTGACCCTATTCTAGACCAACTCTTGTAAAAAATCTTTCGTCCAATTCGAAGCTCGTGTTCTCTTTGATAATAATTCGTGATAAATTTTACGACCCTCTAGTGCGTGAAAAAATATATAAACCGAAATATTTCGGAAAGAAAACTTGAGGAGCGGTGGTCAGAGCGACCCCATTCTAGACCAACTCTTGTAAAAAATCTTTCGTTGAATTCGAAGGTCGTGTTATCTTTGATAATAATTCGTGATGACTTTTATGACCCTCTAGTATGTGAAAAAATATATAAACCGAAATATATCGGAAAGGAAACTTGAGGAGCGGTGGTCAGAGCGACCCGATTCTAGACCAACTCTTGTAAAAAATCTTTCGTCCAATTAGAAGGTCGTGTTCTCTTTGATAATAATTCGTGATGACTTTTATGACCCTCTAGTATGTGAAAAAAAATATAAACCGAAATATATCGGAAAGGAAACTTGAGAAGCGGTGGTCAGAGCGACCCCATTCTAGACCAACTTTTTTAAAAAATCTTCCGTCCAATTCGAAGGTCGTGTTCTCTTTGATAATAATTCGCGATGATTTTTATGACCCTCTAGTATGTGAAAAAAAATATAAACCGAAATATATCGGAAAGGAAACTTGAGGAGCGGTGGTCAGAGTGACCTTATTCTAGACCAACTCTGGTAAAAAATCTTTCGTCCAATTTGAATGTCGTGTTCTCTTTGATAATAATTCGTGATGACTTTTATGACCCTCTAGTATGTGAAAAAAAATATAAACCGAAATACATCGGAAAGGAATCTTGAGGAACAGTGGTCAGAGTGACCCTATTCTAGACCAACTCTTGTAAAAAATCTTTCGTCCAATTCGAAGCTCGTGTTCTCTTTGATAATAATTCTTGATAAATTTTACGACCCTCTAGTGCGTGAAAAAATATATAAACCGAAATATATCGGAAAGAAAACTTGAGGAGCGGTGGTCAGAGCGACCCCATTCTAGACCAACTCTTGTAAAAAATCTTTCGTTGAATTCGAAGGTCGTGTTCTCTTTGATAATAATTCGTGATGACTTTTATGACCCTCTAGTATGTGAAAAAATATATAAACCGAAATATATCGGAAAGGAAACTTGAGGAACGGTGCTCAGAGCGACCCGACTCTAGACCAACTCGTGTAAAAAATCTTTCGCCCAATTCGAAGGTCGTGTTCTCTTTGATAATAATTCGTGATGACTTTTATGACCCTCTAGTATGTGAAAAAAATATAAACCAAAATATATCGGAAAGGAAACTTGAGGAACAGTGGTCAGAGTGACCCTATTCTAGACCAACTCTTGTAAAAAATCTTTCGTCCAATTCGAAGGTCGTGTTCTCTTTGATAATAATTCTTGATGACTTTTAAGACCCTCTAGTGTGTGAACAAAAATATAAACCGAAATATATCGGAAAGGAAACTTGAGGAGCAGTGGTCAGAGCGACACCATTCTAGACCAACTCTTGTAAAAAATCTTTCGTTCAATTCGAAGGTCGTGTTCTCTTTGATAATAATTCGTGATGACTTTTACGACCCTCTAGTATGCGAAAAAAAATATAAACCGAAATATATCGGAAAGGAAACTTGAGGAGCGCTTTTCAGAGCGACCCCATTCTAGACCAACTCGTGTAAAAAATCTTTCCTCCAATTCGAAGGTCGTGTTCTCTTTGATAATAATTCGTGATGACTTTTATGACCCTCTAGTATGTGAAAAAAATATAAACCGAAATATATCGGAAAGGAAACTTGAGGAACAGTGGTCAGAGTGACCCTATTCTAGACCAACTCTTGTAAAAAATCTTTCGTCCAATTCGAAGGTCGTGTTCTCTTTGATAATAATTCTTGATGATTTTTAAGACCCTCTAGTGTGTGAACAAAAATATAAACCGAAATATATCGGAAAGGAAACTTGAGGAGCAGTGGTCAGAGCGACCCCATTCTAGACCAACTCCTGTAAAAAATCTTTCGTTCAATTCGAAGGTCGTGTTCTCTTTGATAATAATTCGTGATGACTTTTACGACCCTCTAGTGCGTGAAAAAATATATAAACCGAAATATTTCGGAAAGAAAACTTGAGGAGCGGTGGTCAGAGCGACCCCATTCTAGACCAACTCTTGTAAAAAATCTTTCGTTGAATTCGAAGGTCGTGTTATCTTTGATAATAATTCGTGATGACTTTTATGACCCTCTAGTATGTGAAAAAATATATAAACCGAAATATATCGGAAAGGAAACTTGAGGAGCGGTGGTCAGAGCGACCCGATTCTAGACCAACTCTTGTAAAAAATCTTTCGTCCAATTAGAAGGTCGTGTTCTCTTTGATAATAATTCGTGATGACTTTTATGACCCTCTAGTATGTGAAAAAAAATATAAACCGAAATATATCGGAAAGGAAACTTGAGAAGCGGTGGTCAGAGCGACCCCATTCTAGACCAACTTTTTTAAAAAATCTTCCGTCCAATTCGAAGGTCGTGTTCTCTTTGATAATAATTCGCGATGATTTTTATGACCCTCTAGTATGTGAAAAAAAATATAAACCGAAATATATCGGAAAGGAAACTTGAGGAGCGGTGGTCAGAGTGACCTTATTCTAGACCAACTCTGGTAAAAAATCTTTCGTCCAATTTGAATGTCGTGTTCTCTTTGATAATAATTCGTGATGACTTTTATGACCCTCTAGTATGTGAAAAAAAATATAAACCGAAATACATCGGAAAGGAATCTTGAGGAACAGTGGTCAGAGTGACCCTATTCTAGACCAACTCTTGTAAAAAATCTTTCGTCCAATTCGAAGCTCGTGTTCTCTTTGATAATAATTCTTGATAAATTTTACGACCCTCTAGTGCGTGAAAAAATATATAAACCGAAATATATCGGAAAGAAAACTTGAGGAGCGGTGGTCAGAGCGACCCCATTCTAGACCAACTCTTGTAAAAAATCTTTCGTTGAATTCGAAGGTCGTGTTCTCTTTGATAATAATTCGTGATGACTTTTATGACCCTCTAGTATGTGAAAAAATATATAAACCGAAATATATCGGAAAGGAAACTTGAGGAACGGTGCTCAGAGCGACCCGACTCTAGACCAACTCGTGTAAAAAATCTTTCGCCCAATTCGAAGGTCGTGTTCTCTTTGATAATAATTCGTGATGACTTTTATGACCCTCTAGTATGTGAAAAAAATATAAACCAAAATATATCGGAAAGGAAACTTGAGGAACAGTGGTCAGAGTGACCCTATTCTAGACCAACTCTTGTAAAAAATCTTTCGTCCAATTCGAAGGTCGTGTTCTCTTTGATAATAATTCTTGATGACTTTTAAGACCCTCTAGTGTGTGAACAAAAATATAAACCGAAATATATCGGAAAGGAAACTTGAGGAGCAGTGGTCAGAGCGACACCATTCTAGACCAACTCTTGTAAAAAATCTTTCGTTCAATTCGAAGGTCGTGTTCTCTTTGATAATAATTCGTGATGACTTTTACGACCCTCTAGTATGCGAAAAAAAATATAAACCGAAATATATCGGAAAGGAAACTTGAGGAGCGCTTTTCAGAGCGACCCCATTCTAGACCAACTCGTGTAAAAAATCTTTCCTCCAATTCGAAGGTCGTGTTCTCTTTGATAATAATTCGTGATGACTTTTATGACCCTCTAGTATGTGAAAAAAATATAAACCGAAATATATCGGAAAGGAAACTTGAGGAACAGTGGTCAGAGTGACCCTATTCTAGACCAACTCTTGTAAAAAATCTTTCGTCCAATTCGAAGGTCGTGTTCTCTTTGATAATAATTCTTGATGATTTTTAAGACCCTCTAGTGTGTGAACAAAAATATAAACCGAAATATATCGGAAAGGAAACTTGAGGAGCAGTGGTCAGAGCGACCCCATTCTAGACCAACTCCTGTAAAAAATCTTTCGTTCAATTCGAAGGTCGTGTTCTCTTTGATAATAATTCGTGATGACTTTTACGACCCTCTAGTATGCGAAAAAAAATATAAACCGAAATATATCGGAAAGGAAACTTGAGGAGCGGTGTTCAGAGCGACCCCATTCTAGACCAACTCGTGTAAAAAATCTTTCCTCCAATTCGAACGTCGTGTTCTCTTTGATAATAATTCGTGATGACTTTTATGAACCTCTAGTATAAGAAAAAATATATAAACCGAAATATATCGGAAAGGAAACTTGAGGAACGGTGGTCAGAGCGACCCGATTCTAGACCAACTCGTGTAAAAAATCTTTCGCCCAATTCGAAGGTCGTGTTCTCTTTGATAATAATTCGTGATGACTTTTATGACCCTCTAGTATGTGAAAAAAATATAAACCGAAATATATCGGAAAGGAAACTTGAGGAACAGTGGTCAGAGTGACCCTATTCTAGACCAACTCTTGTAAAAAATCTTTCGTCCAATTAGAAGGTCGTGTTCTCTTTGATAATAATTCTTGATGACTTTTAAGACCCTCTAGTGTGTGAACAAAAATATAAACCGAAATATATCGGAAAGGAAACTTGAGGAGCGGTGGTCAGATTGACCCTATTCTAGACCAACTCTTGTAAAAATCTTTAGTCCAATTCGAAGGTCGTGTTCTCTTTGATAATAATTCGTGATGACTTTTACGACCCTCTAGTGTGTGAAAAAAAATATAAACCGAAATATATCGGAAAGGAAACTTGAGTAGCGGTAGTCAAAGTGACCCTATTCTAGACCAACTCTTGTAAAAAATCTTTCGTCGAATTCGAAGGTCGTGTTCTCTTTGATAATAATTCGTGATGACTTTTACGACCCTCTAGTGTGTGAAAAAAAATATAAACCGAAATACATCGGAAAGGAATCTTGAGGAACAGTGGTCAGAGTGACCCTATTCTAGACCAACTCTTGTAAAGAATCTTTCGTCCAATTCGAAGCTCGTGTTCTCTTTGATAATAATTCGTGATAACTTCTACGACCCTCTAGTGTGTGAAAAAATATATAAACCGAAATACATCGGAAAGAAAACTTGAGGAGCGGTGGTCAGAGCGACCCCATTCTAGACCAACTCTTGTAAAAAATCTTTCGTTGAATTCGAAGGTCGTGTTCTCTTTGATAATAATTCGTGATGACTTTTATGACCCTCTAGTATGTGAAAAAATATATAAACCGAAATATATCGGAAAGAAAACTTGAGGAGCGGTGGTCAGAGCGACCCGATTCTAGACCAACTCGAGTAAAAAATCTTTCGTCCAATTAGAAGGTCGTGTTCTCTTTGATAATAATTCGTGATGACTTTTATGACCCTCTAGTATGTGAAAAAAAATATAAACCGAATTATATCGGAAAGGAAACTGGAGGAGCCGTGGTCAGAGCGACCCGATTCTAGACCAACTCTTGTAAAAAATCTTTCGTCCAATTCGAAGTTCGTGTTCTCTTTGATAATAATTCGTGATGACTTTTATGACCCTCTAGGGTGTGAAAAAAAATATAAACCGAAATATATCGGAAAGGAAACCTGAGGAACGGTGGTCAGAGTGGGCCGATTCTAGACCAACTCTTGTAAAAAATCTTTAGTCCAATTCGAAGGTCGTGTTCTCTTTGATAATAATTCATGATGACTTTTACGACCCTCTAGTATGTGAAAAAAAATATAAACCGAAATATATCGGAAAGGAAACTTGAGGAGCGGTAGTCAAAGTGACCCTATTCTAGACCAACTCTTGTAAAAAATCTTTCGTCCAATTCGAAGGTCGTGTTCTCTTTGATAATAATTCGTGATGACTTTTATGACCCTCTAGTATGTGAAAAAATATATAAACCGAAATATATCGGAAAGGAAACTTGAGGAGCGGTGGTCAGAGCGACCCGATTCTAGACCAACTCTTGTAAAAAATCTTTCGTCCAATTAGAAGGTCGTGTTCTCTTTGATAATAATTCGTGATGACTTTTATGACCCTCTAGTATGTGAAAAAAAATATAAACCGAAATATATCGGAAAGGAAACTTGAGAAGCGGTGGTCAGAGCGACCCCATTCTAGACAAACTTTTTTAAAAAATCTTTCGTGCAATTCGAAGGTCGTGTTCTCTTTGATAATAATTCGTGATGACTTTTACGACCCTCTAGTGTGTGAAAAAATATATAAACCGAAATATATCGGAAAGGAAACTTGAGGAGCGATGGTCAGAACGACCCCATTCTAGACCAACTCTTGTAAAAAATCTTTCGTCCGATTCGAAGGTCGTGTTCTCTTTAATAATAATTCATGATGACTTTTATGACCCTCTAGTGTGTGAAAAAAAATATAAACCGAAATATATCGGAAAGGAAACTTGAGGAGCGGTGGTCAGATTGACCCTATTCTAGACCAACTCTGGTAAAAAATCTTTCGTCCAATTCGAAGGTCGTGTTCTCTTTGATAATAATTCGTGATGACTTTTATGACCCTCTAGTATGTAAAAAAATATATAAACCGAAACACATCGGAAAGGAAACTTGAGGAACGGTGCTCAGAGCGACCCGATTCTAGACCAACTCGTGTAAAAAATCTTTCGCCCAATTCGAAGGTCGTGTTCTCTTTGATAATAATTCGTGATGACTTTTATGACCCTCTAGTCTGTGAAAAAAATATAAACCGAAATATATCGGAAAGGAAACTTGAGGAACAGTGGTCAGAGTGACCCTATTCTAGACCAACTCTTGTAAAAAATCTTTCGTCCAATTCGAAGGTCGTGTTCTTTTTGATAATAAGTCTTGATGACTTTTAAGACCCTCTAGTGTGTGAACAAAAATATAAACCGAAATATATCGGAAAGGAAACTTGAGGAGCAGTGGTCAGAGCGACCCCATTCTAGACCAACTCTTGTAAAAAATCTTTCGTTCAATTCGAAGGTCGTGTTCTCTTTGATAATAATTTTTACGACCCTCTAGTATGCGAAAAAAAATATAAACCGAAATATATCGGAAAGGAAACTTGAGGAGCGGTGTTCAGAGCGACCCCATTCTAGACCAACTCGTGTAAAAAATCTTTCCTCCAATTCGAAGGTCGTGTTCTCTTTGATAATAATTCGTGATGACTTTTATGAACCTCTAGTATAAGAAAAAATATATAAACCGAAATATATCGGAAAGGAAACTTGAGGAACGGTGGTCAGAGCGACCCGATTCTAGACCAACTCGTGTAAAAAATCTTTTGCCCAATTCGAAGGTCGTGTTCTCTTTGATAATAATTCGTGATGACTTTTATGACCCTCTAGTGTGTGAAAAAAAATATAAACCGAAATATATCGGAAAGGAAACTTGAGGAGCGGTGGTCTGATTGACCCTATTCTAGACCAACTCTGGTAAAAAATCTTTCGTCCAATTCGAAGGTCGTGTTCTCTATGATAATAAATCGTGATGACTTTTACGACCCTCTAGTGTGTGAAAAAAAAATATAAACCGAAATATATCGGAAAGGAAACTTGAGGAGCGGTGGTTAGAGCGACCCGATTCTAGACCAACTTTTGTAAAAAATCTTTCGTCCAATTCGAAGGTCGTCTTCTCTTTGATAATAATTCGAGATGACTTTCACGACCCTCTAGTGTGTGAAAAAAATATAAACCGAAATATATCGGAAAGGAAACTTAAGGAGCGGTGGTCAGAGCGACCCCATTCTAGACCAACTCTTGTAAAAAATTTTTCGTCCAATTCGAAGGTCGTGTTCTCTTTGATAATAATTCGTGATGACTTTTATGACCCTCTAGTATGTGAAAAAAAATATAAACCGAAACACATCGGAAAGGAAACTTGAGGAACGGTGCTCAAAGCGACCCGATTCTAGACCAACTCGTGTAAAAAATCTTTCGCCCAATTCGAAGGTCGTGTTCTCTTTGATAATAATTCGTGATGACTTTTATGACCCTCTAGTATGTGAAAAAAATATAAACCGAAATATATCGGAAAGGAAACTTGAGGAACAGTGGTCAGAGTGACCCTATTCTAGACCAACTCTTGTAGAAAATCTTTCGTCCAATTCGAAGGTCGTGTTCTCTTTGATAATAATTCTTGATGACTTTTAAGACCTTCTAGTGTGTGAAAAAAAATATAAACCGAAATATATCGGAAAGGAAACTTGAGGAGCAGTGGTCAGAGCGACCCCATTCTAGACCAACTCTTGTAAAAAATCTTTCGTTCAATTCGAAGGTCGTGTTCTCTTTGATAATAATTCGTGATGACTTTTACGACCCTCTAGTATGCGAAAAAAAATATAAACCGAAATATATCGGAAAGGAAACTTGAGGAGCGGTGGTCAGAGCGACCCCATTCTAGACCAACTCGTGTAAAAAATCTTTCCTCCAATTCGAAGGTCGTGTTCTCTTTGATAATAATTCGTGATGACTTTTACGACCCTCTAGTATGTGAAAAAAAATATAAACCGAAATATATCGGAAAGGAAACTTGAGGAGCGGTAGTCAAAGTGACCCTATTCTAGACCAACTCTTGTAAAAAATCTTTCGTCCAATTCGAAGGTCGTGTTCTCTTTGATAATAATTCGCGATGATTTTTATGACCCTCTAGTATGTGAAAAAAATATAAACCGAAATATATCGGAAAGGAAACTTGAGGAACAGTGGTCAGAGTGACCCTATTCTAGACCAACTCTTGTAAAAAATCTTTCGTCCAATTCGAAGGTCGTGTTCTCTTTGATAATAATTCTTGATGACTTTTAAGACCCTCTAGTGTGTGAACAAAAATATAAACCGAAATATATCGAAAAGGAAACTTGAGGAGCAGTGGTCAGAGCGACCCCATTCTAGACCAACTCTTGTAAAAAATCTTTCGTTCAATTCGAAGGTCGTGTTCTCTTTGATAATAATTCGTGATGACTTTTACGACCCTCTAGTATGCGAAAAAAAATATAAACCGAAATATATCGGAAAGGAAACTTGAGGAGCGGTGTTCAGAGCGACCCCATTCTAGACCAACTCGTGTAAAAAATCTTTCCTCCAATTCGAAGGTCGTGTTCTCTTTGATAATAATTCGTGATGACTTTTATGAACCTCTAGTATAAGAAAAAATATATAAACCGAAATATATCGGAAAGGAAACTTGAGGAACGGTGGTCAGAGCGACCCGATTCTAGACCAACTCGTGTAAAAAATCTTTCGCCCAATTCGAAGGTCGTGTTCTCTTTGATAATAATTCGTGATGACTTTTATGACCCTCTAGTATGTGAAAAAAATATAAACCGAAATATATCGGAAAGGAAACTTGAGGAACAGTGGTAAGAGTGACCCTATTCTAGACCAACTCTTGTAAAAAATCTTTCGTCCAATTCGAAGGTCGTGTTCTCTTTGATAATAATTCTTGATGACTTTTAAGACCCTCTAGTGTGTGAACAAAAATATAAACCGAAATATATCGGAAAGGAAACTTGAGGAGCAGTGGTCAGATCGACCCCATTCTAGATCAACTCTTGTAAAAAATCTTTCGTTCAATTCGAAGGTCGTGTTCTCTTTGATAATAATTCGTGATGACTTTTACGACCCTCTAGTATGCGAAAAAAAATATAAACCGAAATATATCGGAAAGGAAACTTGAGGAGCGGTGGTCAGAGCGACCCGATTCTAGACCAACTCGTGTAAAAAATCTTTCGCCCAATTCGAAGGTCGTGTTCTCTTTGATAATAATTCGTGATGACTTTTATGACCCTCTAGTGTGTGAAAAAAAATATAAACCGAAATATATCGGAAAGGAAACTTGAGGAGCGGTGGTCTGATTGACCCTATTCTAGACCAACTCTGGTAAAAAATCTTTCGTCCAATTCGAAGGTCGTGTTCTCTATGATAATAAATCGTGATGACTTTTACGACCCTCTAGTGTGTGAAAAAAAAATATAAACCGAAATATATCGGAAAGGAAACTTGAGGAGCGGTGGTTAGAGCGACCCGATTCTAGACCAACTTTTGTAAAAAATCTTTCGTCCAATTCGAAGGTCGTGTTCTCTTTGATAATAATTCGAGATGACTTTCACGACCCTCTAGTGTGTGAAAAAAATATAAACCGAAACACATCGGAAAGGAAACTTGAGGAACGGTGCTCAAAGCGACCCGATTCTAGACCAACTCGTGTAAAAAATCTTTCGCCCAATTCGAAGGTCGTGTTCTCTTTGATAATAATTCGTGATGACTTTTATGACCCTCTAGTATGTGAAAAAAATATAAACCGAAATATATCGGAAAGGAAACTTGAGGAACAGTGGTCAGAGTGACCCTATTCTAGACCAACTCTTGTAAAAAATCTTTCGTCCAATTCGAAGGTCGTGTTCTCTTTGATAATAATTCTTGATGACTCTTAAGACCTTCTAGTGTGTGAAAAAAAATATAAACCGAAATATATCGGAAAGGAAACTTGAGGAGCAGTGGTCAGAGCGACCCCATTCTAGACCAACTCTTGTAAAAAATCTTTCGTTCAATTCGAAGGTCGTGTTCTCTTTGATAATAATTCGTGATGACTTTTACGACCCTCTAGTATGCGAAAAAAAATATAAACCGAAATATATCGGAAAGGAAACTTGAGGAGCGGTGGTCAGAGCGACCCCATTCTAGACCAACTCGTGTAAAAAATCTTTCCTCCAATTCGAAGGTCGTGTTCTCTTTGATAATAATTCGTGATGACTTTTACGACCCTCTAGTATGTGAAAAAAAATATAAACCGAAATATATCGGAAAGGAAACTTGAGGAGCGGTAGTCAAAGTGACCCTATTCTAGACCAACTCTTGTAAAAAATCTTTCGTCCAATTCGAAGGTCGTGTTCTCTTTGATAATAATTCGTGATGACTTTTATGACCCTCTAGTATGTGAAAAAAAATATAAACCGAAATACATCGGAAAGGAATCTTGAGGAACAGTGGTCAGAGTGACCCTATTCTAGACCAACTCTTGTAAAAAATCTTTCGTCCAATTCGAAGCTCGTGTTCTCTTTGATAATAATTCGTGATAAATTTTACGACCCTCTAGTGTGTGAAAAAATATATAAACCGAAATATATCGGAAAGAAAACTTGAGGAGCGGTGGTCAGAGCGACCCCATTCTAGACCAACTCTTGTAAAAAATCTTTCGTTGAATTCGAAGGTCGTGTTCTCTTTGATAATAATTCGTGATGACTTTGATGACCCTCTAGTATGTGAAAAAATATATAAACCGAAATATATCGGAAAGGAAACTTGAGGAGCGGTGGTCAGAGCGACCCGATTCTAGACCAACTCTTGTAAAAAATCTTTCGTCCAATTAGAAGGTCGTGTTCTCTTTGATAATAATTCGTGATGACTTTTATGACCCTCTAGTATGTGAAAAAAAATATAAACCGAAATATATCGGAAAGGAAACTTGAGAAGCGGTGGTCAGAGCGACCCCATTCTAGACCAACTTTTTTTAAAAATCTTTCGTCCAATTCGAAGGTCGTGTTCTCTTTGATAATAATTCGCGATGATTTTTATGACCCTCTAGTATGTGAAAAAAAATATAAACCGAAATATATCGGAAAGGAAACTTGAGGAGCGGTGGTCAGAGTGACCTTATTCTAGACCAACTCTGGTAAAAAATCTTTCGTCCAATTTGAATGTCGTGTTCTCTTTGAAAATAATTCGTGATGACTTTTACGACCCTCTAGTGTGTGAAAAAATATATAAACCGAAATATATCGGAAAGGAAACTTGAGGAGCGATGGTCAGAACGACCCCATTCTAGACCAACTCTTGTAAAAAATCTTTCGTCCAATTCGAAGGTCGTGTTCTCTTTAATAATAATTCATGATGACTTTTATGACCCTCTAGTGTGTGAAAAAAAATATAAACCGAAATATATCGGAAAGGAAACTTGAGGAGCGGTGGTCAGATTGACCCTATTCTAGACCAACTCTGGTAAAAAATCTTTCGTCCAATTCGAAGGTCGTGTTCTCTTTGATAATAATTCGTGATGACTTTTATGACCCTCTAGTATGTAAAAAAAAATATAAACCGAAACACATCGGAAAGGAAACTTGAGGAACGGTGCTCAGAGCGACCCGATTCTAGACCAACTCGTGTAAAAAATCTTTCGCCCAATTCGAAGGTCGTGTTCTCTTTGATAATAATTCGTGATGACTTTTATGACCCTCTAGTATGTGAAAAAAATATAAACCGAAATATATCGGAAAGGAAACTTGAGGAACAGTGGTCAGAGTGACCCTATTCTAGACCAACTCTTGTAAAAAATCTTTCGTCCAATTCGAAGGTCGTGTTCTCTTTGATAATAATTCTTGATGACTTTTAAGACCCTCTAGTGTGTGAACAAAAATATAAACCGAAATATATCGAAAAGGAAACTTGAGGAGCAGTGGTCAGAGCGACCCCATTCTAGACCAACTCTTGTAAAAAATCTTTCGTTCAATTCGAAGGTCGTGTTCTCTTTGATAATAATTCGTGATGACTTTTACGACCCTCTAGTATGCGAAAAAAAATATAAACCGAAATATATCGGAAAGGAAACTTGAGGAGCGGTGTTCAGAGCGACCCCATTCTAGACCAACTCGTGTAAAAAATCTTTCCTCCAATTCGAAGGTCGTGTTCTCTTTGATAATAATTCGTGATGACTTTTATGAACCTCTAGTATAAGAAAAAATATATAAACCGAAATATATCGGAAAGGAAACTTGAGGAACGGTGGTCAGAGCGACCCGATTCTAGACCAACTCGTGTAAAAAATCTTTCGCCCAATTCGAAGGTCGTGTTCTCTTTGATAATAATTCGTGATGACTTTTATGACCCTCTAGTATGTGAAAAAAATATAAACCGAAATATATCGGAAAGGAAACTTGAGGAACAGTGGTAAGAGTGACCCTATTCTAGACCAACTCTTGTAAAAAATCTTTCGTCCAATTCGAAGGTCGTGTTCTCTTTGATAATAATTCTTGATGACTTTTAAGACCCTCTAGTGTGTGAACAAAAATATAAACCGAAATATATCGGAAAGGAAACTTGAGGAGCAGTGGTCAGATCGACCCCATTCTAGATCAACTCTTGTAAAAAATCTTTCGTTCAATTCGAAGGTCGTGTTCTCTTTGATAATAATTCGTGATGACTTTTACGACCCTCTAGTATGCGAAAAAAAATATAAACCGAAATATATCGGAAAGGAAACTTGAGGAGCGGTGGTCAGAGCGACCCGATTCTAGACCAACTCGTGTAAAAAATCTTTCGCCCAATTCGAAGGTCGTGTTCTCTTTGATAATAATTCGTGATGACTTTTATGACCCTCTAGTGTGTGAAAAAAAATATAAACCGAAATATATCGGAAAGGAAACTTGAGGAGCGGTGGTCTGATTGACCCTATTCTAGACCAACTCTGGTAAAAAATCTTTCGTCCAATTCGAAGGTCGTGTTCTCTATGATAATAAATCGTGATGACTTTTACGACCCTCTAGTGTGTGAAAAAAAAATATAAACCGAAATATATCGGAAAGGAAACTTGAGGAGCGGTGGTTAGAGCGACCCGATTCTAGACCAACTTTTGTAAAAAATCTTTCGTCCAATTCGAAGGTCGTGTTCTCTTTGATAATAATTCGAGATGACTTTCACGACCCTCTAGTGTGTGAAAAGAATATAAACCGAAATATATCGGAAAGGAAACTTAAGGAGCGGTGGTCAGAGCGACCCCATTCTAGACCAACTCTTGTAAAAAATCTTTCGTCCAATTCGAAGGTCGTGTTCTCTTTGATAATAATTCGTGATGACTTTTATGACCCTCTAGTATGTGAAAAAAAATATAAACCGAAACACATCGGAAAGGAAACTTGAGGAACGGTGCTCAAAGCGACCCGATTCTAGACCAACTCGTGTAAAAAATCTTTCGCCCAATTCGAAGGTCGTGTTCTCTTTGATAATAATTCGTGATGACTTTTATGACCCTCTAGTATGTGAAAAAAATATAAACCGAAATATATCGGAAAGGAAACTTGAGGAACAGTGGTCAGAGTGACCCTATTCTAGACCAACTCTTGTAAAAAATCTTTCGTCCAATTCGAAGGTCGTGTTCTCTTTGATAATAATTCTTGATGACTTTTAAGACCTTCTAGTGTGTGAAAAAAAATATAAACCGAAATATATCGGAAAGGAAACTTGAGGAGCAGTGGTCAGAGCGACCCCATTCTAGACCAACTCTTGTAAAAAATCTTTCGTTCAATTCGAAGGTCGTGTTCTCTTTGATAATAATTCGTGATGACTTTTACGACCCTCTAGTATGCGAAAAAAAATATAAACCGAAATATATCGGAAAGGAAACTTGAGGAGCGGTGGTCTGATTGACCCTATTCTAGACCAACTCTGGTAAAAAATCTTTCGTCCAATTCGAAGGTCGTGTTCTCTATGATAATAAATCGTGATGACTTTTACGACCCTCTAGTGTGTGAAAAAAAAATATAAACCGAAATATATCGGAAAGGAAACTTGAGGAGCGGTGGTTAGAGCGACCCGATTCTAGACCAACTTTTGTAAAAAATCTTTCGTCCAATTCGAAGGTCGTGTTCTCTTTGATAATAATTCGAGATGACTTTCACGACCCTCTAGTGTGTGAAAAAAATATAAACCGAAATATATCGGAAAGGAAACTTAAGGAGCGGTGGTCAGAGCGACCCCATTCTAGACCAACTCTTGTAAAAAATCTTTCGTCCAATTCGAAGGTCGTGTTCTCTTTGATAATAATTCGTGATGACTTTTATGACCCTCTAGTATGTGAAAAAAAATATAAACCGAAACACATCGGAAAGGAAACTTGAGGAACGGTGCTCAAAGCGACCCGATTCTAGACCAACTCGTGTAAAAAATCTTTCGCCCAATTCGAAGGTCGTGTTCTCTTTGATAATAATTCGTGATGACTTTTATGACCCTCTAGTATGTGAAAAAAATATAAACCGAAATATATCGGAAAGGAAACTTGAGGAACAGTGGTCAGAGTGACCCTATTCTAGACCAACTCTTGTAAAAAATCTTTCGTCCAATTCGAAGGTCGTGTTCTCTTTGATAATAATTCTTGATGACTTTTAAGACCTTCTAGTGTGTGAAAAAAAATATAAACCGAAATATATCGGAAAGGAAACTTGAGGAGCAGTGGTCAGAGCGACCCCATTCTAGACCAACTCTTGTAAAAAATCTTTCGTTCAATTCGAAGGTCGTGTTCTCTTTGATAATAATTCGTGATGACTTTTACGACCCTCTAGTATGCGAAAAAAAATATAAACCGAAATATATCGGAAAGGAAACTTGAGGAGCGGTGGTCAGAGCGACCCCATTCTAGACCAACTCGTGTAAAAAATCTTTCCTCCAATTCGAAGGTCGTGTTCTCTTTGATAATAATTCGTGATGACTTTTACGACCCTCTAGTATGTGAAAAAAAATATAAACCGAAATATATCGGAAAGGAAACTTGAGGAGCGGTAGTCAAAGTGACCCTATTCTAGACCAACTCTTGTAAAAAATCTTTCGTCCAATTCGAAGGTCGTGTTCTCTTTGATAATAATTCGTGATGACTTTTATGACCCTCTAGTATGTGAAAAAAAATATAAACCGAAATACATCGGAAAGGAATCTTGAGGAACAGTGGTCAGAGTGACCCTATTCTAGACCAACTCTTGTAAAAAATCTTTCGTCCAATTCGAAGCTCGTGTTCTCTTTGATAATAATTCGTGATAAATTTTACGACCCTCTAGTGTGTGAAAAAATATATAAACCGAAATATATCGGAAAGAAAACTTGAGGAGCGGTGGTCAGAGCGACCCCATTCTAGACCAACTCTTGTAAAAAATCTTTCGTTGAATTCGAAGGTCGTGTTCTCTTTGATAATAATTCGTGATGACTTTGATGACCCTCTAGTATGTGAAAAAATATATAAACCGAAATATATCGGAAAGGAAACTTGAGGAGCGGTGGTCAGAGCGACCCGATTCTAGACCAACTCTTGTAAAAAATCTTTCGTCCAATTAGAAGGTCGTGTTCTCTTTGATAATAATTCGTGATGACTTTTATGACCCTCTAGTATGTGAAAAAAAATATAAACCGAAATATATCGGAAAGGAAACTTGAGAAGCGGTGGTCAGAGCGACCCCATTCTAGACCAACTTTTTTTAAAAATCTTTCGTCCAATTCGAAGGTCGTGTTCTCTTTGATAATAATTCGCGATGATTTTTATGACCCTCTAGTATGTGAAAAAAAATATAAACCGAAATATATCGGAAAGGAAACTTGAGGAGCGGTGGTCAGAGTGACCTTATTCTAGACCAACTCTGGTAAAAAATCTTTCGTCCAATTTGAATGTCGTGTTCTCTTTGATAATAATTCGTGATGACTTTTACGACCCTCTAGTGTGTGAAAAAATATATAAACCGAAATATATCGGAAAGGAAACTTGAGGAGCGATGGTCAGAACGACCCCATTCTAGACCAACTCTTGTAAAAAATCTTTCGTCCAATTCGAAGGTCGTGTTCTCTTTAATAATAATTCATGATGACTTTTATGACCCTCTAGTGTGTGAAAAAAAATATAAACCGAAATATATCGGAAAGGAAACTTGAGGAGCGGTGGTCAGATTGACCCTATTCTAGACCAACTCTGGTAAAAAATCTTTCGTCCAATTCGAAGGTCGTGTTCTCTTTGATAATAATTCGTGATGACTTTTATGACCCTCTAGTATGTAAAAAAAAATATAAACCGAAACACATCGGAAAGGAAACTTGAGGAACGGTGCTCAGAGCGACCCGATTCTAGACCAACTCGTGTAAAAAATCTTTCGCCCAATTCGAAGGTCGTGTTCTCTTTGATAATAATTCGTGATGACTTTTATGACCCTCTAGTATGTGAAAAAAATATAAACCGAAATATATCGGAAAGGAAACTTGAGGAACAGTGGTCAGAGTGACCCTATTCTAGACCAACTCTTGTAAAAAATCTTTCGTCCAATTCGAAGGTCGTGTTCTCTTTGATAATAATTCTTGATGACTTTTAAGACCTTCTAGTGTGTGAAAAAAAATATAAACCGAAATATATCGGAAAGGAAACTTGAGGAGCAGTGGTCAGAGCGACCCCATTCTAGACCAACTCTTGTAAAAAATCTTTCGTTCAATTCGAAGGTCGTGTTCTCTTTGATAATAATTCGTGATGACTTTTACGACCCTCTAGTATGCGAAAAAAAATATAAACCGAAATATATCGGAAAGGAAACTTGAGGAGCGGTGGTCAGAGCGACCCCATTCTAGACCAACTCGTGTAAAAAATCTTTCCTCCAATTCGAAGGTCGTGTTCTCTTTGATAATAATTCGTGATGACTTTTACGACCCTCTAGTATGTGAAAAAAAATATAAACCGAAATATATCGGAAAGGAAACTTGAGGAGCGGTAGTCAAAGTGACCCTATTCTAGACCAACTCTTGTAAAAAATCTTTCGTCCAATTCGAAGGTCGTGTTCTCTTTGATAATAATTCGTGATGACTTTTATGACCCTCTAGTATGTGAAAAAAAATATAAACCGAAATACATCGGAAAGGAATCTTGAGGAACAGTGGTCAGAGTGACCCTATTCTAGACCAACTCTTGTAAAAAATCTTTCGTCCAATTCGAAGCTCGTGTTCTCTTTGATAATAATTCGTGATAAATTTTACGACCCTCTAGTGTGTGAAAAAATATATAAACCGAAATATATCGGAAAGAAAACTTGAGGAGCGGTGGTCAGAGCGACCCCATTCTAGACCAACTCTTGTAAAAAATCTTTCGTTGAATTCGAAGGTCGTGTTCTCTTTGATAATAATTCGTGATGACTTTGATGACCCTCTAGTATGTGAAAAAATATATAAACCGAAATATATCGGAAAGGAAACTTGAGGAGCGGTGGTCAGAGCGACCCGATTCTAGACCAACTCTTGTAAAAAATCTTTCGTCCAATTAGAAGGTCGTGTTCTCTTTGATAATAATTCGTGATGACTTTTATGACCCTCTAGTATGTGAAAAAAAATATAAACCGAAATATATCGGAAAGGAAACTTGAGAAGCGGTGGTCAGAGCGACCCCATTCTAGACCAACTTTTTTTAAAAATCTTTCGTCCAATTCGAAGGTCGTGTTCTCTTTGATAATAATTCGCGATGATTTTTATGACCCTCTAGTATGTGAAAAAAAATATAAACCGAAATATATCGGAAAGGAAACTTGAGGAGCGGTGGTCAGAGTGACCTTATTCTAGACCAACTCTGGTAAAAAATCTTTCGTCCAATTTGAATGTCGTGTTCTCTTTGATAATAATTCGTGATGACTTTTACGACCCTCTAGTGTGTGAAAAAATATATAAACCGAAATATATCGGAAAGGAAACTTGAGGAGCGATGGTCAGAACGACCCCATTCTAGACCAACTCTTGTAAAAAATCTTTCGTCCAATTCGAAGGTCGTGTTCTCTTTAATAATAATTCATGATGACTTTTATGACCCTCTAGTGTGTGAAAAAAAATATAAACCGAAATATATCGGAAAGGAAACTTGAGGAGCGGTGGTCAGATTGACCCTATTCTAGACCAACTCTGGTAAAAAATCTTTCGTCCAATTCGAAGGTCGTGTTCTCTTTGATAATAATTCGTGATGACTTTTATGACCCTCTAGTATGTAAAAAAAAATATAAACCGAAACACATCGGAAAGGAAACTTGAGGAACGGTGCTCAGAGCGACCCGATTCTAGACCAACTCGTGTAAAAAATCTTTCGCCCAATTCGAAGGTCGTGTTCTCTTTGATAATAATTCGTGATGACTTTTATGACCCTCTAGTATGTGAAAAAAATATAAACCGAAATATATCGGAAAGGAAACTTGAGGAACAGTGGTCAGAGTGACCCTATTCTAGACCAACTCTTGTAAAAAATCTTTCGTCCAATTCGAAGGTCGTGTTCTCTTTGATAATAATTCTTGATGACTTTTAAGACCCTCTAGTGTGTGAACAAAAATATAAACCGAAATATATCGGAAAGGAAACTTGAGGAGCAGTGGTCAGAGCGACCCCATTCTAGACCAACTCTTGTAAAAAATCTTTCGTTCAATTCGAAGGTCGTGTTCTCTTTGATAATAATTCGTGATGACTTTTACGACCCTCTAGTATGCGAAAAAAAATATAAACCGAAATATATCGGAAAGGAAACTTGAGGAGCGGTGTTCAGAGCGACCCCATTCTAGACCAACTCGTGTAAAAAATCTTTCCTCCAATTCGAAGGTCGTGTTCTCTTTGATAATAATTCGTGATGACTTTTATGAACCTCTAGTATAAGAAAAAATATATAAACCGAAATATATCGGAAAGGAAACTTGAGGAACGGTGGTCAGAGCGACCCGATTCTAGACCAACTCGTGTAAAAAATCTTTCGCCCAATTCGAAGGTCGTGTTCTCTTTGATAATAATTCGTGATGACTTTTATGACCCTCTAGTATGTGAAAAAAATATAAACCGAAATATATCGGAAAGGAAACTTGAGGAACATTGGTAAGAGTGACCCTATTCTAGACCAACTCTTGTAAAAAATCTTTCGACCAATTCGAAGGTCGTGTTCTCTTTGATAATAATTCTTGATGACTTTTAAGACCCTCTAGTGTGTGAACAAAAATATAAACCGAAATATATCGGAAAGGAAACTTGAGGAGCAGTGGTCAGATCGACCCCATTCTAGATCAACTCTTGTAAAAAATCTTTCGTTCAATTCGAAGGTCGTGTTCTCTTTGATAATAATTCGTGATGACTTTTACGACCCTCTAGTATGCGAAAAAAAATTTAAACCGAAATATATCGGAAAGGAAACTTGAGGAGCGGTGTTCAGAGCGACCCCATTCTAGACCAACTCGTGTAAAAAATCTTTCCTCCAATTCGAAGGTCGTGTTCTCTTTGATAATAATTCGTGATGACTTTTATGAACCTCTAGTATAAGAAAAAATATATAAACCGAAATATATCGGAAAGGAAACTTGAGGAACGGTGTTCAGAGCGACCCGATTCTAGACCAACTCGTGTAAAAAATCTTTCGCCCAATTCGAAGGTCGTGTTCTCTTTGATAATAATTCGTGATGACTTTTATGACCCTCTAGTATGTGAAAAAAATATAAACCGAAATATATCGGAAAGGAAACTTGAGGAACAGTGGTCAGAGTGACCCTATTCTAGACCAACTCTTGTATAAAATCTTTCGACCAATTCGAAGGTCGTGTTCTCTTTGATAATAATTCTTGATGACTTTTAAGACCCTCTAGTGTGTGAACAAAAATATAAACCGAAATATATCGGAAAGGAAACTTGAGGAGCGGTGGTCAGATTGACCCTATTCTAGACCAACTCTTGTAAAAAATCTTTAGTCCAATTCGAAGGTCGTGTTCTCTTTGATAATAATTCGTGATGACTTTTACGACCCTCTAGTGTGTGAAAAAAAATATAAACCGAAATATATCGGAAAGGAAACTTGAGGAGCGGTAGTCAAAGTGACCCTATTCTATACCAACTCTTGTAAAAAATCTTTCGTCCAATTCGAAGCTCGTGTTCTCTTTGATAATAATTCGTGATAACTTTTACGACCCTCTAGTGTGTGAAAAAATATATAAACCGAAATATATCGGAAAGAAAACTTGAGGAGCGGTGGTCAGAGCGACCCCATTCTAGACCAACTCTTGTAAAAAATCTTTCGCCCAATTCGAAGGTCGTGTTCTCTTTGATAATAATTCGTGATGACTTTTATGACCCTCTAGTATGTGAAAAAAATATAAACCGAAATATATCGGAAAGGAAACTTGAGGAACAGTGGTCAGAGTGACCCTATTCTAGACCAACTCTTGTAAAAAATCTTTCGTCCAATTCGAAGGTCGTGTTCTCTTTGATAATAATTCTTGATGACTTTTAAGACCCTCTAGTGTGTGAACAAAAATATAAACCGAAATATATCGGAAAGGAAACTTGAGGAGCAGTGGTCAGAGCGACCCCATTCTAGACCAACTCTTGTAAAAAATCTTTCGTTCAATTCGAAGGTCGTGTTCTCTTTGATAATAATTCGTGATGACTTTTACGACCCTCTAGTGTGTGAAAAAAAATATAAACCGAAATATATCGGAAAGGAAACTTGAGGAGCGATGGTCAGAGCGACCCCATTCTAGACCAACTCTTGTAAAAAATCTTTCGTTCAATTCGAAGGTCGTGTTCTCTTTAATAATAATTCGTGATGACTTTTATGACCCTCTAGTGTGTGAAAAAAAATATAAACCGAAATATATCGGAAAGGAAACTTGAGGAGCGGTGGTCAGATTGACCCTATTCTAGACCAACTCTGGTAAAAAATCTTTCGTCCAATTCGAAGGTCGTGTTCTCTATGATAATAAATCGTGATGACTTTTACGACCCTCTAATGTGAGAAAAAAATATATAAACCGAAATATATCGGAAAGGAAACTTGAGGAGCAGTGGTTAGAGCGACCCGATTCTAGACCAACTCTTGTAAAAAATCTTTCGTCCAATTCGAAGGTCGTGTTCTCTTTGATAATAATTCGTGATGACTTTTATGACCCTCTAGTATGTGAAAAAATATATAAACCGAAATATATCGGAAAGGAAACTTGAGGAGCGGTGGTCAGAGCGACCCGATTCTAGACCAACTCTTGTAAAAAATCTTTAGTCCAATTCGAAGGTCGTGTTCTCTTTGATAATAATTCGTGATAACTTTTATGACCCTCTAGTATGTGAAATAAAATATAAACCGAAATATATAGGAAAGGAAACTTGAGGAGCGGTGGTCAGAGCGACCCCATTCTACACACACTAGATGGTCGTAAAAGTCATCACGAATTATTATCAAAGAGAACACGACCTTCGAATTGGACGAAAGATTTTTTACAAGAGTTGGTCTTGAATAGGGTCACTCTGACCACTGTTCCTCAAGTTTCCTTTCCGATATATTTCGGTTTATATTTTTTTTCACACACTAGAGGGTCGTAAAAGTCATCACGAATTATTATCAAAGAGAACACTATCTTCGAATTGGACGAAAGATTTTTTACCAGAGTTGGTCTAGAATAGGGTCATTCTGACCACCGCTCCTCAAGTTTCCTTTGCGATCTATTTCGGTTTATATTTCTTTTCACACACTAGAGGGTCATAAAAGTCATCACGAATTATTATCAAAGAGAACACGACCTTCGAATTAGACGAAAGATTTTTTACAAGAGTTGGTCTAGAATCGGGTCGCTCTGAGCACCGTTCATCAAGTTTCCTTTTCGATGTATTTCGGTTTATATTTTTTTTCACATACTAGAGGGTCATAAAAGTCATCATAAATTATTATCAAAGAGAACACGACCTTCGAATTGGACGAAAGATTTTTTACAAAAGTTGGTCTAGAATCGGGTCGCTCTGACCACCGCTCCTCAAGTTTCCTTTCAGATATATTTCGGTTTATATATTTTTTATACACTAGAGGGTCGTAAAAGTCATCACGAATTATTATCATAGAGAACACGACCTTCGAATTGGACGAAAGATTTTATACCAGAGTTGGTCTAGAATAGGGTCAATCTGACCACCGCTCCTCAAGTTTCCTTTCCGATATATTTCGGTTTATATTTTTTTTCACACACTAGAGGGTCATACAAGTTATCACGAATTATTATTAAAGAGAACACGACCTTCGAATTGGTCGAAATATTTTTTACAAGAGTTGGTCTAGAATGGGGTCGCTCTGACCATCGCTCCTCAAGTTTCCTTTCCGATATATTTCGGTTTATATATTTTTTCACACACTAGAGGGTCGTAAAAGTCATCACGAATTATTATCAAAGAGAACACGACATTCGAATTGGACGAAAGATTTTTTACCAGAGTTGGTCTAGAATAAGGTCACTCTGAACACCGCTCCTCAAGTTTCCTTTCCGATATATTTCGGTTTATATTTTTTTTCACATACTAGAGGGTCATAAAAGTCATCACGAATTATTATCAAAGAGAACACGACGTTCGAATTGGACGAAAGATTTTTTACAAAAGTTGGTCTAGAATGGGGTCGCTCTGACCACCGCTTCTCAAGTTTCCTTTCCGATATATTTCGGTTTATATTTTTTTTCACATACTAGAGGGTCATAAAAGTCATCACAAATTATTATTAAAGAGAACACGACCTTCGAATTCGACGAAAGATTTTTTACAAGAGTTGGTCAAGAATCGGGTCGCTCTGACCACCGCTCCTCAAGTTTCCTTTGAGATATATTTCGGTTTATATTTTTTTTCACATACTAGAGCGTCATAAAAGTGATCACGAATTATTATCAAAGAGAACACGACCTTCTAATTGGACGAAATATTTTTTACAAGAGTTGGTCTAGAATCGGGTCGCTCTGACCACCGCTCCTCAAGTTTCCTTTCCGACATATTTCGGTTTATATTTTTTTTCACATACTAGAGGGTCATAAAAGTCATCATGAATTATCATCAAAGAGAACACGACCTTCGAATTCGACGAAATATTTTTTTTTTCAACAAAACCGACTCAGAGTTCGATTTTATCGGCGTTCAACCCTATTAGCAGGCTAAATCATGTGTTTTTAGTGTGAATATATACTCCCGCACATACGACGAGTAACTGCCGTCAATTTTGAAAAAAATTTTTTTTTTTGTTGCAAGAACGTTCGTAACTTCAACGACATGAATTTTTGCCATACTTTGCAATGTATGGGACATGGCATGAGAAAATATCGCAAAATTCGCATACTTTACCAAAGTATGGGATCTTTCCATACTTTCTCGAGTAAGAGTTTTTCCCATGCGTTGCCAAGACTTAAAAATGTATGTCGTTGAAGTTAGAAACCTTCTTGCGACAAAAAAAAATTTTTTTTTAATTGACGGCACTTACTCGTCATATGTGCGAGAGTATATATTCGCACAAAAAACACATGATTTAGCCAGCTAATAGGCTTGAATGCCGACAAAATAAGACTCTGAGTCGGTTTTGTTGAAAAAAAAATCTTTCGTCCAATTCGAAGGTCGTGTCGTCTTTGATAATAATTCGTGATGACTTTTATGACCCTCTAGTGTGTGAAAAAAAATATAAACCGAAATATATCGGAAAGGAAACTTGAGGAACAGTAGTCAGAGTGACCCTATTCTAGACCAACTCTTGTAAAAAATCTTTCGTCCAATTCGAAGGTCGTGTTCTCTTTGATAATAATTCGTGATGACTTTTATGACCCTCTAGTATGTGAAAAAATATATAAACCGAAATATATCGGAAAGGAAACTTGAGGAGCGGTGGTCAGAGCGACCCGATTCTAGACCAACTCTTGTAAAAAATCTTTAGTCCAATTCGAAGGTCGTGTTCTCTTTGATAATAATTCGTGATGACTTTTATGACCCTCTAGTATGTGAAATAAAATATAAACCGAAATATATAGGAAAGGAAACTTGAGGAGCGGTGGTCAGAGCGACCCCATTCTACACACACTAGAGGGTCGTAAAAGTCATCACGAATTATTATCAAAGAGAACACGACCTTCGAATTGGACGAAAGATTTTTTACAAGAGTTGGTCTTGAATAGGGTCACTCTGACCACTGTTCCTCAAGTTTCCTTTCCGATATATTTCGGTTTATATTTTTTTTCACACACTAGAGGGTCGTAAAAGTCATCACGAATTATTATCAAAGAGAACACTATCTTCGAATTGGACGAAAGATTTTTTACCAGAGTTGGTCTAGAATAGGGTCATTCTGACCACCGCTCCTCAAGTTTCCTTTGCGATCTATTTCGGTTTATATTTCTTTTCACACACTAGAGGGTCATAAAAGTCATCACGAATTATTATCAAAGAGAACACGACCTTCGAATTAGACGAAAGATTTTTTCCAAGAGTTGGTCTAGAATCGGGTCGCTCTGAGCACCGTTCATCAAGTTTCCTTTTCGATGTATTTCGGTTTATATTTTTTTTCACATACTAGAGGGTCATAAAAGTCATCATAAATTATTATCAAAGAGAACACGACCTTCGAATTGGACGAAAGATTTTTTACAAAAGTTGGTCTAGAATCGGGTCGCTCTGACCACCGCTCCTCAAGTTTCCTTTCAGATATATTTCGGTTTATATTTTTTTTATACACTAGAGGGTCGTAAAAGTCATCACGAATTATTATCATAGAGAACACGACCTTCGAATTGGACGAAAGATTTTATACCAGAGTTGGTCTAGAATAGGGTCAATCTGACCACCGCTCCTCAAGTTTCCTTTCCGATATATTTCGGTTTATATTTTTTTTCACACACTAGAGGGTCATACAAGTTATCACGAATTATTATTAAAGAGAACACGACCTTCGAATTGGTCGAAATATTTTTTACAAGAGTTGGTCTAGAATGGGGTCGCTCTGACCATCGCTCCTCAAGTTTCCTTTCCGATATATTTCGGTTTATATTTTTTTTCACACACTAGAGGGTCGTAAAAGTCATCACGAATTATTATCAAAGAGAACACGACATTCGAATTGGACGAAAGATTTTTTACCAGAGTTGGTCTAGAATAAGGTCACTCTGAACACCGCTCCTCAAGTTTCCTTTCCGATATATTTCGGTTTATATTTTTTTTCACATACTAGAGGGTCATAAAAGTCATCACGAATTATTATGAAAGAGAACACGACGTTCGAATTGGACGAAAGATTTTTTACAAAAGTTGGTCTAGAATGGGGTCGCTCTGACCACCGCTTCTCAAGTTTCCTTTCCGATATATTTCGGTTTATATTTTTTTTCACATACTAGAGGGTCATAAAAGTCATCACAAATTATTATTAAAGAGAACACGACCTTCGAATTCGACGAAAGATTTTTTACAAGAGTTGGTCAAGAATCGGGTCGCTCTGACCACCGCTCCTCAAGTTTCCTTTGAGATATATTTCGGTTTATATTTTTTTTCACATACTAGAGCGTCATAAAAGTGATCACGAATTATTATCAAAGAGAACACGACCTTCTAATTGGACGAAATATTTTTTACAAGAGTTGGTCTAGAATCGGGTCGCTCTGACCACCGCTCCTCAAGTTTCCTTTCCGACATATTTCGGTTTATATTTTTTTTCACATACTAGAGGGTCATAAAAGTCATCATGAATTATCATCAAAGAGAACACGACCTTCGAATTCGACGAAATATTTTTTTTTTCAACAAAACCGACTCAGAGTTCGATTTTATCGGCGTTCAACCCTATTAGCAGGCTAAATCATGTGTTTTTAGTGTGAATATATACTCCCGCACATACGACGAGTAACTGCCGTCAATTTTGAAAAAAAATTTTTTTTTTGTTGCAAGAACGTTCGTAACTTCAACGACATGAATTTTTGCCATACTTTGCAATGTATGGGACATGGCATGAGAAAATATCGCAAAATTCGCATACTTTACCAAAGTATGGGATCTTTCCATACTTTCTCGAGTAAGAGTTTTTCCCATGCGTTGCCAAGACTTAAAAATGTATGTCGTTGAAGTTAGAAACCTTCTTGCGACAAAAAAAAATTTTTTTTTAATTGACGGCACTTACTCGTCATATGTGCGAGAGTATATATTCGCACAAAAAACACATGATTTAGCCAGCTAATAGGCTTGAATGCCGACAAAATAAGACTCTGAGTCGGTTTTGTTGAAAAAAAAATCTTTCGTCCAATTCGAAGGTCGTGTCGTCTTTGATAATAATTCGTGATGACTTTTATGACCCTCTAGTGTGTGAAAAAAAATATAAACCGAAATATATCGGAAAGGAAACTTGAGGAACAGTAGTCAGAGTGACCCTATTCTAGACCAACTCTTGTAAAAAATCTTTCGTCCAATTCGAAGGTCGTGTTCTCTTTGATAATAATTCTTGATGACTTTTAAGACCCTCTAGTGTGTGAAAAAAAATATAAACCGAAATATATCGGAAAGGAAACTTGAGGAGCAGTGGTCAGAGCGACCCCATTCTAGACCAACTCTTGTAAAAAATCTTTCGTTCAATTCGAAGGTCGTGTTCTCATTGATAATAATTCGTGATGACTTTTACGACCCTCTAGTATGTGAAAAAAAATATAAACCGGAATATATCGGAAAGGAAACTTGAGGAGCGGTGGTCAGAGCGACCCCATTCTAGACCAACTCTTGTAAAAAATCTTTCGTTGAATTCGAAGGTCGTGTTCTCTTTGATAATAATTCGTGATGACTTTTATGACCCTCTAGTATGTGAAAAAATATATAAAGCGAAATATATCGGCCAGGAAACTTGAGGAGCGGTGGTCAGAGCGACCCCATTCTAGACCAACTCTTGTAAAAAATCTTTCCTCCAATTCGAAGGTCGTGTTCTCTTTGATAATAATTCGTGATGACTTTTATGAACCTCTAGTATAAGAAAAAAAATATAAACCGAAATATATCGGAAAGGAAACTTGAGGAACGGTGGTCAGAGTGACCCTATTCTAGACCAACTCTTGTAAAAAATCTTTAGTCCAATTCGAAGGTCGTGTTCTCTTTGATAATAATTCGTGATGACTTTTACGACCCTCTAGTGTGTGAAAAAAAATATGAACCAAAATATATCGGAAAGGAAACTTGAGGAACGGTGGTCAGAGTGACCCTATTCTAGACCAACTCTTGTAAAAAATCTTTAGTCCAATTCGAAGGTCGTGTTCTCTTTGATAATAATTCGTGATGACTTTTATGACCCTCTAGTATGTGAAAAAAAATATAAACCGAAATATATCGGAAAGGAAACTTGAGGAGCGGTGGTCAGAGCGACCCGATTCTAGACCAACTCTTGTAAAAAATCTTTCGTCCAATTCGAAGGTCGTGTTCTCTTTGATAATAATTCGTGATGACTTTTATGACCCTCTAGTATGTGAAAAAAAATATAAACCGAAATATATAGGAAAGGAAACTTGAGGAGCGGTGGTCAGAGCGACCCCATTCTACACACACTAGAGGGTCGTAAAAGTCATCACGAATAATTATCAAAGAGAACACGCCCTTCGAATTGGACGAAAGATTTTTTACAAGAGTTGGTCTAGAATAGGGTCACTCTGACCACCGTTCCTCAAGTTTCCTTTCCGATATATTTCGGTTTATATTTTTTTTCTCATACTAGAGGGTCATGAAAGTCATCACGAATTATTATCAAAGAGAACACGACCTTCGAATTGGACGACAGATTTTTTACAAGAGTCGGTCTAGAATGGGGTCGCTCTGACCACCGATCCTCAAGTTTCCTTTCCGATATATTTCGGTTTATATATTTTTTCACACACTAGAGGGTCTTAAAAGTCATCACGAATTATTATCAAAGAGAACACGACCTTCGAATTGGACGAGAGATTTTTTACAAGAGTTGGTCTAGAATCGGGTCGCTCTGACCACCGCTCCTCAAGTTTCCTTTCCGATATATTTCGGTTTATATTTTTTTTCACATACTAGAGGGTCATAAAAGTCTTCACGAATTATTATCAAAGAGAACACGACCTTCTAATTGGACGAAAGATTTTTTACAAGAGTTGGTCTAGAATAGGGTCACTCTGACCACTGTTCCTTAAGTTTCCTTTCCGATATATTCCGGTTTATATATTTTTTCACACACTAGAGGGTCGTAAAAGTCATCACGAATTATTATCAAAGAGAACACGATCTTCGAATTGGACGAAAGATTTTTTACCAGAGTTGGTCTAGAATAGGGTCACTCTGACCACCGCTCCTCAAGTTTCCTTTGCGATCTATTTCGGTTTATATTTTTTTTCACACACTAGAGGGTCATAAAAGTCATCACGAATTATTATCAAAGAGAATACGACCTTCGAATTAGACGAAAGATTTTTTACAAGAGTTGGTCTAGAATCGGGTCGCTCTGAGCACCGTTCATCAAGTTTCCTTTCCGATGTATTTCGGTTTATATTTTTTTTCACATACTAGAGGGTCATAAAAGTCGTCATGAATTATTATCAAAGAGAACACGACCTTCGAATTGGACGAAAGATTTTTTACAAAAGTTGGTCTAGAATCGGGTCGCTCTGACCACCGCTCCTCAAGTTTCCTTTCCGATATATTTCGGTTTATATTTTTTTTCAGACACTAGAGGGTCGTAAAAGTCATCACGAATTATTATCATAGAGAACACGACCTTCGAATTGGACGAAAGATTTTATACCAGAGTTGGTCTAGAATAGGGTCAATCTGACCACCGCTCCTCAAGTTTCCTTTTCGATATATTTCGGTTTATATTTTTTTCACACACTAGAGGGTCATAAAAGTTATCACGAATTATTATTAAAGAGAACACGACCTTCGAATTGGTCGAAAGATTTTTTACAAGAGTTGGTCTAGAATGGGGTCGCTCTGACCATCGCTCCTCAAGTTTCCTTTCCAATATATTTCGGTTTATATTTTTTTTCACACACTAGAGGGTCGTAAAAGTCATCACCAATTATTATCAAAGAGAACACGACATTCGAATTGGACGAAAGATTTTTTACCAGAGTTGGTCTAGAATAAGGTCACTCTGACCACCGCTCCTCAAGTTTCCTTTCCGATATATTTCGGTTCATATTTTTTTTCACATACTAGAGGGTCATAAAAGTCATCACGAATTATTATCAAAGAGAACACGACGTTCGAATTGGACGAAAGATTTTTTACAAAAGTTGGTCTAGAATGGGGTCGCTCTGACCACCGCTTCTCAAGTTTCCTTTCCGATATATTTCGGTTCATATTTTTTTTCACATACTAGAGGGTCATAAAAGTCATCACAAATTATTATCAAAGAGAACACGACCTTCGAATTGGACGAAAGATTTTTTACAAGAGTTGGTCTAGAATCGGGTCGCTCTGACCACCGCTCCTCAAGTTTCCTTTCCGATATATTTCGGTTTATATTTTTTTTTCACATACTAGAGGGTCATAAAAGTCATCACGAATTATCATCAAAGAGAACACGACCTTCGAATTCGACGAAATATTTTTTTTTTCAACAAAACCGACTCAGAGTCTGATTTTATCGGCGTTCAACCCTATTAGCAGGCTAAATCATGTGTTTTTAGTGCGAATATATACTCCCGCACATACGACGAGTAAGTGCCGTCAATTTAAAAAAAAAATTTTTTTTTTGTTGCAAGAACGTTTGTAACTTCAACGACATGAATTTTTGCCATACTTTGCAATGTATGGGACATGGCATGAGAAAATATCGCAAAATTCGCATACTTTACCAAAGTATGGGATCTTTCCATACTTTCTCGAGTAAGAGTTTTTCCCATACGTTGCCAAGACTTGAAAATGTATGTCGTTGAAGTTAGAAACGTCCTTGCGACAAAAAAAATTTTTTTTTAAATTGACGGCACTTACTCGTCATATGTGCGAGAGTATATATTCGCACAAAAAACACATGATTTAGCCAGCTAATAGGCTTGAATGCCGATAAAATAAGACTCTGAGTCGGTTTTGTTGAAAAAAAAATCTTTCGTCCAATTCGAAGGTCGTGTCGTCTTTCATAATGAATCGTGACGACTTTTACGACCCTCTAGTATGGGAATAAAAATATAGACCGAAATATATCTGAAAGGAAACTTCAGGAGCGATGGTCAGAGCGACCCCATTCTAGACCAACGCTTGTAAAAAATCTTTCGTCGTATATTTTTGTTAAGGTTTTTTTTTCACATACTAGAGGTTCGTAAAAGTCATCACGATTCATTATCAAAGAGAACACGACCTTCGAATTGGACGGAAGATTTTTTACAACAGTTGGTCTAGAATGGGGTCGCTCTGACCACCGCTCCTCAAGTTTCCTTTCCGATATATTTCGGTATATATTTTTTTTTGCATACTAGAGGGTCGTAAAAGTCATCACGATTTATTATCAAAGAGGTCACGACTTTCGAATTGGACGAAAGATTTTTTACAAGAGTTGCTCTAGAATGGGGTCGCTCTGACCACCGCTCCTTCAGTTTCCTTTCCGATATATTCCGGTTTATATTTTCCTTCACATACTAGAGGGTCGTAAAAGTCATCACGACTTATTATGAAAGCGAACACGACCTTCCAATTGGACGAAAGATTTTTTCCAAGAGTTGGTCTAGAATGGGGTCCCTCTGACCGCCGCTCCTGAAGTTTCCTTTCAGATATATTTCGGTCTATATTTTTTTTCACATACTAGAGGGTCGTAAAAGTCGTGACGATTCATTATGAAAGACGACACGACCTTCGAATTGGACGAAAGATTTTTTTTTTCAACAAAACCGACTGAGAGTCTCATTTTATCGGCATTTAAGCCTATTAGCAGGCTAAATCATGGATTTTTCTCTGAATATATACTCCCGCACATACGACGAGTAAGTGCCGTCAATTTTAAAAAAAATTTTTTTTTGTTGCAAGAACGTTCGTAACTTCAACGATATAAAAATTCTGGCTTGAAAAAGTTCGGCAACATTTTCATACTTTAGGAAAATATGTGATTTTTCCCATGCATCGCATAAGTATGGTAATTTTTCATTCCTTGTACCGTCCTGCCGTGCAAAAAATGCCATTTTCAAGATGGGCTCTGTCGCCGCCATTTTATATCCAAATAATGATAAAAATATTTTTTTTTTCACACTGCAATATGTGTTAAATAAACCCTCTGAAAAGAAATCCCATTTCTTTTTTCATACTCCTAAAATAAATCGTCAAAGTTGCGCCTTTTTTCCTGCCGCTAGAATGCGGTTACTGCTTAATGACATTTCTGACGTATTACCCCCAGAAACTAACATTCTACACTGGTCGCTTGCGGAAACGAGTATCGAGACTGTAAGGACGAAGACCCCTTTCACCAGATGCTATGAAACCAATTTCAGAACTCATAGTACAAATATAAGGATATTAATGGAAATTAATATCCTTATATTCCTTTATCCTTTAGGAAAGTATGGAATTTTTCCCATACTTTCTCGAGTCAGAATGTTTCCCATACTTTCGCAAAGTATGGCAAAAATTTTGACGTGAGAAAGTATGGTAAATTGAATGAAAATACCCTGTAAAGTATGGGAAAATTCCCATAATTTCCCATTCTTTCACAAAGTATGGGAAAAATTCTGACTGGAAGATGCTTGTCGTACTTTCTCAAGTCAGAACTTTTCCCATACTTTGCAGAGTATGAAAAATGTTGACTTGAGCAGGCATGGGAAAATTCCCATACTTCCACTTACTTTACAAAATCTGAAAAAAATTCTGACTTGAGAAAGTATGGGAAAGTTCCTATACTTTCGTTAAGTTGGGAAAATTTCCATACTTTCGCAATGTATGAAAAATTCTCATACGTACGCGATGTATGGGAAAAATCCCATACTTTCGTAAAGTATGGGACAAATCCCATACTTTCGTAAAGTATGTGAATTTTGCCATACTTTCTCAGGTTAAAATTTTTGCCATACATTGCAAAGTTTGAGACATGACATGAAAGTTTTTTTTTACAGGAGAGAACAGTGAAACTCTGTCTTTTTGCAGCGGATCAAACGACAAAGATGTCAGAGCATCTTCTTTCTGTGAACCGAGTAGTGAAAATTCTAAATAAAAATTGATCACTGATTTCACTGAATGGAATCGCAGTAGTGACTTTGACATTGGACACATCAATGTTATTTGTACCGGCATAAAAACACTTGATTCAGTGCGATATTTTAATGGAATAATACAAATTCATGCAGTACCTTGGCCAGTACGAAGTGAATGTGTCGGTACTTTGACATATTCACCTTGAAAATATATAACATGTGGATAAAATAACGACCCATGGTGATTAGGGTAAAGGAGTCCGATCTCTAGTGGGGAGCGTACGAAAAAAGCGTCCTAAAAATTCAGCCGATAACGGTTTCAATCTTACTAAAAGCGTCTCTGTCGTCGCTAAGAAGTACGTGGAAATTAGCCGAACCTAGCCACCTACAGTAAATATACACACGACTCTTCAGTGTAATCACGCGTAATGCCACGGAGACTTTATTCTAGTCTTCATGCGTAATAGTTAATATAAAAGTCATATGAAACTATTAATTGCTGTTAATCTGTAAAGGTAAGGAAATGAAATAGCATTATATCGATTTTGTAATGTACTAAGAACAATATATAGAATAGTTCCGTAAAGGTTACAATAAAAACAATATGATTTATATATTTGAAACATTATGGACTTCTAAGTACAATGGGTTAGGAAATTGTACATTGAATACTTCTTATTGAAAGTCTAACTTTTTTAGATTAAGACACTAGATTACGGAGCGCGCGCGGTACGAGGGTGTATTTTTGATAATTTTTTTCGAGCAAAAGATGAATGGTTTTTTAAAATTATTGATACTAATATTCAAGACGTACATATAGAAGACACTACACATTTTTTACATTCGAATCTTGAGAATAGTTTTCGGTGTACGCCGCTTCCAAAAGGACACTCTGACGAAGTTGCTGCTTGGTGGTTGACAGCAATTAAGCCATACGGTTCATCTCAAAAATAAAAAAACAAATATATTTATGAACTAGGCATATAGGATTATAGCATCACGTAAGGAAATTTCGATATCTAAAAAAAAAAAAATGCGGACCAGCGAATTTTATTTCCCATTTTCACAGAAAATTTTCATCGTTTATGAAAAAATAAAAATAAAAGGGGGCCCTTTAAAAACAAATCCCCACGTGGTGCCATAGAGACTGGATTTTCGAACATTTTAAGACTTGGTACATGCAAATCGGATGAATAGTTTTTTAAATATGTTGCCAACCAGGTTGAAAAACGTGGTTTCGAGAAACACGCGTTCAAAGTTTTGCTCAAGGATAATTCGAGATACAAACTGAATTTTGTGTCTGTATTTTTTTTTGTTTTTTACCATCAGTTAGCTATTCCTGGACCATAGAACAGCTCCTCAGCATCCGGAGGCTCATCATTTTTTCCGTGTTTTGCACGTAGACGACTCTCATGGGTGTTTTTTTCGGCTTCGTACTCGGCATCACATATCCGCTTCTCATCAATGTTTAGACAATATTGGTAGAGTGCTTCACCAATTTTTATTTTCAATATCTCCAATATATTAATGAGGCCAATATGACCATTGCTGAAAAGTTGGCGCCTCGATAAAATACTACTCTAAGGAGGAACAGGCCGGCGAGGATCCCTTCACTACGCACGTAACTCGCACACAAGAAGGACGATACGTCGTCGCCTTACCATTCAAGGAAAATAAGGACAAACTCGGGTCCTCCCGCGCCATCGCCTTAAAACGCCTCTATGGGCTCCAAAGAAAATTCAAGGGCAATCCCGAGCTGCAACAGCAGTACACTGCAGTATTCGATGAAACGTTAAAACTCGGCTATATGACTAAGGTCAGTAACCCACAAGAAGAAGGCTTTTATCTGCCTCATCATGCTGTCGTCGAGGCTACCAGTCTCACAACAAAGACAAGAGTAGTCTTCGATGGCTCTGCAGCCTCCAACACGGGGATTTCACTCAACCAGACGCTCATGGTTGGACCAACAATTCAGGACGACATTTTCTCCATTATCCTGCGTTTCCGCATGCATAATTACGTATTAACCGCAGATGTCGAGAAAATGTACCTCCAAGTGAGGGTCCGTCAAGTAGACCGCAAATATCAGCGAATTCTCTGGCGAGACAAGAACAAGGACATTAACACATACGAGCTGAACACCGTCACGTTTGGACTATCAGCATCACCGTTTCTAGCCATTCGTACTCCATCAACTTGCCGAGGACCAGGCCCAGCGCTACCCTGTAGCAGCACTAATTTTGAAGGGAGATTTATACGTTGATGACTTGCTTACCGGAGCTTCTACTCTTCAAGAAGCCACTGAACTACGCGACGAAATGTTTGCTCTACTGAGAAGCGGCGGATTTAATCTCCGTCAATGCGCCTCCAACGCGCCGGAACTACTCGATGGTTTGGCGCACCAATCAATCAATCTCCAATTACAATCCGCTGACGATCAGACTTTAAAGACACTGGGAATCTATTGGAACTCCCAGCAAGACGTCATCATCTACACGGTGAAGGGAATCGACCATCCTCACAGGATAACGAAGAGAATGATTCTCTCAGAAATCGCAAAAATCTTCGATCCCCTTGAACTGCTCCAACCCGCAATCGTCAATGCTAAACTTATTATGCAAGAACTTTGAAAGCTGGGACTCGGCTGGGATGAATCTGTACCAACGCGCATCAGCCTCAGCATCCACACTCTATGGAGTACGTTTGCCTCACAGCTTTCACAACTACACAACCTATCGTTCCCGAGAAAATTGATAATTGTCGACGCAATAGAGATACAGCTCCACGGATTCTGCGATGCCAGTGAGAAAGCATATGGAGCTTACATTTTCTTACGGTCTACAAATTCCTCTGGACACGTTCAAACTCAGCTCTTATGCGCAAAATCGAGAGTGGCACCCATCAAGAGAGTTCAAATCATACCGCGACTCGAGCTATGCGGTGCTCTGCTCTTAACAAAACTTTACACGGCTGTAGAGGCCGCTATTAATGTAAAAATAGATCGTTCAACGTTCTGGAGCGATTCCACGGTGACACTGCATTGGATTAAGACACCGCCTCACACGCTAAAGACCTTCGTTGCTAATCGCGTCGCGGAAATACAGGCGAGCACCAATCGACAAGATTGGAGACACGTAAGGACGTGTGATAACCCAGCTGATCAATTATCAAGAGGCCAAGTGCCAAGAGAGTTTCTTCATAACCCCTTCTGGAAAACTGGTCCATAGTGGATAAATAAAAAAAAAGAGACCTGGCATCAATTCAAAATTCAACGCCCTGAAGAAGACGTAGAGACGCGTAAGATATCCTGTCTAGTCACTACAGTCTACGACCAGGGAATCTTCGAATGGTATTCGTCGATCGAGAGGCTGCAACGAATCGTCTCCTAGCTTTCATCGCCGCACTCCGACGATTCATAGCAAGACGCGGACGGCCCCGCACTATCAGTAGTGATAATGGAACTAATTTTTTAGGGGCGCGAAACGAGATTGAAGAGAGTCAAGCGCTCTTAATCTCCAAAGAACACAACGAAAGGGTTCACAACTTCCTAACGAAACGGGAAATCATATGGAAATTCATTCCACCATTACCAAATCATTTCGGCGGTATATGGGAAGCATCCGTCAAATCTTTCAAACATCACTTACGACGAGTTATCGGCAACGAACTCCTTTGTTTCGAAGACATGAACACGGTCGTTGTTGAGATTGAGAGTATTCTCAACTCACGTCCATTGTCGCCTATGTCCTCCGATCCCAACGATCCAATAGCTCTTACTTCTGGACATTTCCTAATTGGCGAGTCTTTAACGAGTGTACCTGAGCATGACTTTACAGAAATACCGGCTAACCGATTGTTTGAGCTTGACTTAGTCTCGACCGGGCACAGCACAAGATATTTAGTTAAACAATCCTGTATAATGAGTGGGGGGGGATATACTCGTGACCTGATCGTGCTCTTTGCAGTGGGCCGAATATGTCTAATGCAATTTTTTCAAAAGGTTTGTCTGGTAGTTCGGGGACGATAGCCGGAGCTATATCTCGGTTTCTCACAGCTTTGAATTTCTGGCACGTTTTACAATTTTTAATGTAATGCTTCACATCCTCCTCGAGATGTTCCCATACTCTGTGTTCTTTTACTCTTTGTATCGTTTCGTATTCTCCAAAATGTGAGCTCAAGGGAGGGGTAAGGGTTTCAGCGTAAAAAAAACACCTTTTTTGCGATTTTTTTTCTCAATTATGGATTGAGCAATTTTATTCGAACCTTTTGTACATTATTGAGCATACTTTTGACAATTTTGTGTAATTTTTTCATGCAGAAATATTGAAGCATAAGCCCGTAACAGAGCTTCCCACAGAACGTCTTGGAAAAAAACAATTTGCGGTGTTCACTATAACTCGGCCGGAAATTATCTGAAAATGAAACGCCATGAAAATTTAGTCAAATTATAATCAAATCTTCCCCCCAACGTTCTCTGATAATTTTTTTTTTCATTTAAAAATTTTTGGCGGCCATCTAAAGTGTGGGCTGTTATTTTCTACGAAAAATTCCGCCATTTTGTGGGTGGGAAACACCCTTAATGTAAAAAAAAAATTTAACTAAACGTTGGGGGGAGGTATGTTATATGTAGAAAATGTGTACAAAGTTTGAAATGAATCGGTCAAGTAGTTTTTAAATGGCAGTGAACACGGACTTTGAAAAAGTAGTTTTGAGAAAAACGCGTCTAAAGTTTATGAAGTAAAAAAGTTAAGAAAATTTTTTTTTTTCCAACTTACTCAGAATCATCGATTCCAGCTCCATACAGCAGACTTCCTGCGGCATTGTCAATGTCTTCAGCCTCTTTTCTCTCAAGTCTTCGTTTTATTCTGGCTTCTTTGCTCTGCTGCTCAGCTTGAATCTCGGCCCTGTCAATGCGATTGCTGTCCATGAATGATGCATAATCATGAGCGCTTGGGCCGACGCTGACGTTCACGTCAGACAGAAAAGTTATAAAAGCACCAGCACCTTCATTGAAAGTGAATGCAGCTACATAAGATGCAAATTCAACAATTTGTCTGCTGCCAGATAATTTTTTCGGTGCAATTCTCCAAATCAGCTGGTTCAAACTTCCGTTGGCATTTTGAGTAAAGCCTCCAAGACACCTTTCTAGAAGTTCGTCTTTACTCAAATCTTCATAAATCGGTTTGATCACTTCGATGACATCTTGTGGAAGTGGAGTGTAGTCATGTTTGAAATTTTCCACTCCTGTTGTGGCCAAAGTTTTTTGATATGAACACCACGAGTTCTCACCGCTCATGCACTTATGGTGTTGAGGGTTATCGTCTGTTGACTGCTGGTGGTAGAACGTTGCCCAGATTGCATTTTTCATTCCTTCCAGCGAATCACAATTATGTCTGATTGCTGCTTCATAGTATCGACTCAAAATATCAATGACTTTTCCAGTGAGCTTCCCTTTGCCGCCGAGTAACTTACTTTGCCTTGTTTTACCAGCATTTTTTCCGGATTTTACAACTTTATTTTCTACAGTTTTATTTACTAGATCACGTAGACGTTTACCTATTCTTTTTTGCACGTGACCTACACATTCTTTTTTATTTATAGTGAAATTTTCACCGTAAGGTTTAGCTTTCACTAAATTGCCGTAAGTTTTACTGTCACCATCTCCGATATAGTTGCTGATCTTTGATCCGTAATTTTTTTCTGATCGGCGGAATAATTCGATAACAGCATTAACTTCCATGTTACCTGATGGTCCGGTGTGATTGGCTTGGCATTCATCATTTTCAACATGTTCTTGGTACCACTCTTCAAATTCATTAGTATTTAATTGCTTTCTCCATAATTTGCAAGCCTGACAGTGCAAACTACTTATGAAAATATCGATAACTTTTCCAGACCAATATCCAATCAAGGAAGTGACGCCAAAGGAAGAGCTGAAGCCTTGCTTCTGCCACATGCCGTCACCGGAAACGGTCAAAGTATCTGACTCCGAATTTGCACGTGTTAGCTGTTTTTCTTCGTCTGCGGCGGGAACAAGAAATTTTTCAGCAGTCGTTTTCATGCTGCAGCAAATAGATTTCATGAGATCCAAATAAGATGGTTTTGATAAAAAACTACTTGCTATGTCCATGAGCTCGCAAAATTTATTGCAGCCTGCTAAACCCAAACCTAATGTACGCATTACAAAGGCAAAACGAGTGTTGATTTCATAGCGATGACCAGTTTTCTCACTCGACGGTATAAAGCGTGGATCACAATTTGCACATTTGACTTGGATTTGAAAGCCAAGGCCTTCTTTTTTGCAGCTTTTGAACTCAACTGAACCATCACACTGAGCACATTTCATTAAACTTGCGATGGTTGAGAAATCAAGCAAAAAATCGATGATTCTGTAATATTTTTCAACGTCTTCTGGTACACTTGCACTGGTATTTAGTTTGATTTTCTTCGATGAAGCACTTTTTGTGGTAGCCTCATCTTTAATTATTTTATTCTGATTAAACCGCTTTTTTGATCTACACAAATAAGACCTTCCACTTTGTCGGTCTTCTCTCGAAACTTTGCTTACTCTCGGCGTTTTTGTACAGGAGATTTTTTTAGATGATTATAAAATGGCAAGCGCACGGTCGAATGTCTAACGACAAACTGACGCTCGTTTCTTCTTTTAAAATATTGTAGTGTATAGTATACTGAAATATCCCGCGCGACAGCGTGACGTCGAACAGTGTAGTGTCTCAAATCACTACCGAGCAGAAGTAGAGGGCACCACAGGGAAAAATGAGCCGGCCTATCCCATGTTGACGATGGAAAGGCCCACCTATCCGAAGAAAGATCCAAAAGGCCCAAAGAACTGAAATGAAAAGAACCAATTAGAATACAGAGAATAAGAAGACGAGAAAATACCGCAATGCGGCAAGGACGCGGAGAGGAAAGGGTAGAGAAAAGAAGGAGGGAAGGTCCGCAAACTGGGTATAAAAAGGCCCGTTTTCGTACAGAAAGACACTCTCGTACTCCGGCTCCTGAACAAGGAACTAGAATACTGAGGTATCTGTCGTACTGGCCCAGTTGTAAGGAAAACAGATGCTTTGGGGGATAGAGGAGTAGGAAGAGAAGGAGATAGAAAAAGAAACAAAGACGTGACTCACGTTATTACCGGCCCAGCTGTAGGGAACGCGTGAGTTAGCAGGGAACACGAAGAGTCCAAGGTCTATAACAGAAAGAAAGAGGAAACGTGAAAAAGAAATAAAAAGAATTAGAGGAATTGCGAAAGAAAAAGAAACATATCAACAGATGGCGGCAGTAGGCTAAAACCGGTCCATTCTTTCCCATTCGGACGGCAACTTGCTAAAAGAAAGAAATAAAAAGAATTACTTAACGAATAAACTAAAAGAAGAAAGAAAATAAAAGATACCAGAGGATCCAGAGGAAAGTCGGCCAGCGAGAGAATCTAAGGGAAAGGGATAATCGATAAACTGAGGTGGAAGACATGGACGGGATCCAGGGGAAATGAGGAAGGAGTGAAACCCATCAATACAAAAGAAAAAAACAAGAAAAATACGAAAATAAAAACTTACCCGTACGAGATACCAAAATCCTAGAAATCTCCGTGATATCCACGCAGGGGAAAGAAGTAGACGTCTTTGAAACACCTACGTAGACACACACTTCACAAACGAAAACAAATCACGCACGACGTGAATGATCCGGTGACAGGCGGCCATCATGGAATTTACCAGCGTGATCGACCGCGTGGAAGAAAATCCCAAGAAGTAAAGGCGGACATTCATGATACCCGTACGCAGTGGCGCCAATAGTCAGAGCGGCCGACAGAGACAACTCAGGTGGACTCATATCACAGAACGTGACGTACAAGACACGGCGGGAAAATTCAAACATAGAATTGAGCATCGCTACCCGTACGCAGTGGCGCCAACAATCAGAGCGGCCGACAGACACAACTCAGGTGGACTCATATCACAGAACGTGACGTACAAGACACGGTGGGAAAATTCAAACATAGAATTGAGCATCGCTACCCGTACGCAGTGGCGCCAACAATCAGAGCGGCCGACCGAGACAACTTAGGTGGACACATGAAACGCATAATCAGGCGGGAAAATTTAAATACGGAATTTGAAAGGAATGCAAAAAGATAGAAACCAAAGTGTATATTTCAAACAAAATACAAGAAATAAGATTAAATGAACGAAATATTTACTAGAATAAATAAAAGGATATAAAAAACAAAAGAAAAATATATATAATAGTAATAGAATAGTAGATAAAATAAATGGAAATTACCAATAACCTGAAATTATCTCTAACCTCTTTATTTTCCCAATCGAGTACCACCAAAAATTAAAAACTAACGATAGTGATACCGTTACAATACACTATATACTATATACACAATAGCAATGAATAAGCTGTATACCTGTGCGACAGCTGCACTGCTAGCCCGACCGCCCGCAGCTGTTAGAGGTATAGCGTTAAAGGCCAGGAGATTAATAAGACAATAACTTCAAGAATATTGCTTAGATCGGTTTCAAATTTTAAGGACATATTCTTGAAATGTTAAACAATAAGATAAGACAAAAAAAAATCGATTTTTCGAAAGTGAAAACCCTTACCCCGCCCTCAAGTTAGTTCCGTGGCTTTCCGATATGATTTTCTTTTTATCCGTATACTCAGGTTCCTCGAGCGCCGAAAAACAATATTCGTACTGCGTTACAGGATCTCTAATACTGAAGAATCTTAATATCGACAAGATTTCCTCCTTGTCTGCTTTCATCATTATATCGTCTGTGCAGACCTTGATGTGTTTGGTACCTTTGATTTTATTGATAGTTTGGTTCTTACTTTATTGAGTATCACATAGTATATGCTTTGGGGTCTATTATCGGTTGGTGAATTAATCTTTATCCAATTCTTTCCCTTGATATTCGGTTTTTCTTTCAAAAGGTGTCCAAGGTTGTTCGGGTCGTACAGCTTGTATGTTGAATATTGATAAAAGTCGAATGGCAACTCGATCTCGAGATCGGGTTCCGGTTCTGCTTCAGGTTGTTCCAAAATTTTGTCTTCATCGGCGTCTGTGTCGTTGGAAATTTCCGAATATTTCTAAACGGGAGTGTTTTTTTATCGTAAATTGTAATTGACTTGGTTATGCTCGTCGAGAGTGTTATTTATTTCGGGGTATTCCATATGTGTTTCTCTAGATAAAGCGTCAGCTACCGCGTGGTGCTTTCCCTTGACGTATTCGATCTCGAACTCATACTCTTCAAGTTTGAGTTTCCAACGCAATAGTCTGGATGAAGGGTCTGGTTTATTGGCTAACCACTTCAAGGCTTGGTGATCGGTTTTTATCGTAAATTTTCTTCCCAGTAGATATTGTCTGAATCGTTTAATCGCCCAAACTATATCAAGCAACTCTTTTTCTGTTGTCGTATAGTTTATATCGGCTTTATTCAGTGTTCTTGATATATAAGAACAGGGATGTCCTTCTTGTGATAAGACGGCGCCTAGTCCTTGATTAGACGCGTCTGTCGTCAACACGAATTTATTTGTGTAATCTGGATATTTTAATACAGGGTCGTTGATTGAAATATTTGTGAGTGTATCAAACGCCGTTTGACATTTGTCGGTCCATACTATGGGTTTGGTTTTATCCATCTGATAATTTTTCATAAGATCAGTCAACGGCTTAGCAATTGCTGAAAATTTTTGGATAAACTTCTGATAGTACCCCGCGAGGCCTAAAAATGATTTGATCTGCTTCAGTGTTTTAGGTGTTGGAAATTCTTTTACAGCTCTACATTTTACGGGATTTGGTTTCACTCCGTCGGGTGTGATGATATGTCCCAAATATTCGAGGTCCGGCTTTATGTATTCGCACTTATCTGGTTGGAGTTTCAGATTTGTGTCTCTCAATCGATTGAAAAGGATTATCAGATTTTTATTATGCTCCTCCATTGTTTTCCCGAAAACTATTATATTGTCGAGATACACGAAGCAAATTTTTCCTATCAACCCTCTCAATGCAGTGTTCATCATTCGTTGAAATGTCGCGGGTGCATTTTTTAATCCAAACGGCATTTGTAGATACTCGAAATGTCCCTCATGAGTGCTGAAAGCGGTGTATTTTCTCGATTTTTCTTCCATCGGTATTTGGTGGAATCCCGCACTCAAATCCAATGCAGAGAAAACTGATGCTTTTCCCAAGTCATCCAGAATGTCCTCGATAACTGGCAGAGGATACAAATCCTGAGCCGTTTATCGTTCAATTTTTTGAAATTAATAACCATTCTCCACTTCGCTTTCGATGATGCATCCTTTTTCTTCGGTACAATCCAAATGGGTGCATTGAATGGTGATTGCGAGTATTGAACTGTTCTCTTTTTCAGTAGTTCTTGCACTTGTTTGTCAACTTCATCTTAGTGGACTTTGGGTGGTCTGTAAAATTTTATATTAATCGGTTTCGTTGGTTCGTCGATGACGATCACGTGTTCTGCGAGTTTAGTACTTGGTGGCTCATCGTCGTCGAGTTGGAACAGATCGGAGTAATTTTGTATAATTGTTCAAACTTCATTCTGATCTTTGGTGCTTTGAACGTGATCTAAGCTTGTCTTGGCTTTCAATTCTTCGATTGTTTTTCTACTCTGGTTAATTTTGTTGATGGTCAGTCTTGGCTTTACTTCGAAAATTTGAATGTTTTTTGTTTGAAAAGTTAAATTCTTTTTTCCTTCGTTAGCTAACGGAATGTTTACGATTCCGTCTCGTATATAGTGAATGCTCTCTCCTTGAGGCGTTTCCACTAGTACTGTTCCCTTCTGTTTTTCTATTTCGACGGGAATAGTGATGAAATGTCCCGCAGGGACAGTGAATTGAGACGATTCTATTTGTTGGTATTTATTATTGACTCTTATCCTGTTTCGAGGTAGGTCAATCATCATGTCGTTGTTTAAGATGAAAGGCGTTCCTATCAACGCATTCTCTCGTATCGGATAGTCGGACGGAACTGTGTGGAATTTGTCGTGTTTGTCGTTCAAATTGCCTTTGCATTTGATAAATGTATATCCAAGCGTTTTGTTCGTCTTTTTCCCAGTTTTGAAGATAATCGGCTTTTTGATGATATTTTTCGATTTTACAAGATGTTCTTTAACAATGTTAATAGATGCTCCTGTATCAATTAGTGTTGTTAAATTTTTGAATGTCGCTTGTTCGAAGTCGAATTTTGTCGTGAATAGATGTCCTTCATCTATTGTTGAGACATACTCTCGTCACAAATGCTCTCGTCGTCGCTTATGTTTTGTCGTTCAGACTGTAGTTCCACCACAACCACAATCTGTGGTTCAGATTGTTCCGAAAATTTTAATTCTCCTTTTGAACGTTCTTATTCTTTTTTTTCCGTGCTTTTTGTTGAATGGGCTTGGTATACCTTTATCTCTCTTCTTCTGGTTACAGTACATCTCAGTGTGTCCGCGCCGATTGCAGTAAATGCATTCTCTGTCCGGGTGATTCATTACCATGACGTACTCAAGCGCCGCTCTTATTTGATCCATAGCGTTTATTGAATCGAGGTCGAATTGTCGGATATCAGTCTCGAACTGTTGTTCTTCTTGTGTCATCAGCTGCCCTCTTCCTCTTCGTCGGAAGATTCACGCTTGGTGTGGTGAACGTTTAGTTTGTTCATAGAGAAAAAGCTCTTCTTCTCGTGCTTATTATCGTATCTCGATTGTTCGCGCGAGAAGCTCGACTGGTCCGGTCTCCGTTGATGGTGAGAATCGTGAAACATTCCTCGTTATCTTTGAATGCTTCTTTTGAAATCCTCGTGTTCCTGGGCAGTCGTTTCTGCCTCCGCCAGCGAATAGATATCTTTCGTTCTGAGATATTCCTGTAGTCTATGTCTTCCTTAAGATTCTGTAGATAAGTCTGAATAACGTCTTTGTCAGATATCTGCAAGTAGATGGTGATTGCTTCATCGGTTTGATGAGCTTGTTTTAACTTGAGTCGTTTCGCGTTTATCCAAGATGTATACATTTACGAAATATGGTGTTGTGTTCCTGGATCGTCCCTTGAGTATGGACGCATGCTGTCATCTCGTTCATAAGCAGCAAGGATAATTTCATCGGGGTGACACGTTTCACTAATACATCTTTCAATTGGTCGCACGTGCTGATGACTACGTTCGATATGCAACTTTGTGCTCTTCCTTTGATTTTCATTGTTAATATTTTTTCCAAAAGAAGTCCGTGTTGGCCTGGCATTGTCCAGTGTCGTGCTCGGTCGACTTTTGATATCCATTCCGAAATGTTTACCGCTCCTTCTCCTGTATCCCCAGTGAAGATAGACACTATATCTATAGTTTCCTTCGCTGGTGCATTTTCGTTCGGAAGTAGGTCCCGAGGTGGGAATTCTCTTTGTCGCCTGAATGGCTCGTCTCTTCTGTTGTTGGATTGACTCCCATCGTCATCACCGAAGTCGTCAGGATCCTCGTCTCCTGGATCTCTTCCTGGTGGTGGTTCATTTTGGCCGCGATTCCGTGGATTCGGTGGTCCTCTATTGTGTTCATGCTGACTTTCGTTATGTTGAAAAGGGTTCTGCTGAAATTCTTGTCTCTGCAGAAGTCTCTCCTTCATAGCCTCAATATTTATCATTTGGTTTCGCGCTTGGTTCAATTCTTCTCGAAGCTGAGAATTCTCCTCCCTCAGTGTCGTCGTTTCGTGATTGTTCATCCGGGCCTCAGTTATGGTGCAAGTAGCCATTTCCTGTTGGTGTATTTGTTTCAAATTGTTTATATCTGAATGCAGGTCTCTGATCTGCTGATCTTTTTGTTTGAGCGCGATCTGCGATTCTGCTGTAGATTTTTGTAGCAGCACCTTTTCTCGTAGGAAAGCCTGTTGAAATTCGTATTCAATTTATCTTCCGTTCTCTTGAGTTCCTATACCTTTTCTTCTAATTGTTTGTCGAATTGAGCGTCGTAACTGTTTTTTTATCGATAATTAGTTGTTTTTGTGTCTCGGCGTTTTATTGTTGAAGTGTTTTAAATTGAACTTGTGTTTCGCTGGATTCTTTATCGAGGTACTCTTGTTGAGTTATTATCTGGGATCGTAGCGAGAAATTTGTATTTTCGAGAGTTCCGATTTTTTCCTGACAGGTTTGGATTCGGATATTAGTACGTTTAATTGGTATCTCAAGTGTTTTATCTCGGTTGCTTGTTTTGAAACTTTACTGTCTGATGCTTGCTTTTCGGTCTGAATGTTTTGTAAAATCTGTCTGAGTTCGTATATTTCGTCGCGTTTTTTCGCGATTTCTGCGTTCTTCTCTTGCAAGTCTTTTGTGAATCGACTTTCGAGGTGCGAATTTCGGTTTTCAAGCGTGTGAATGAGCCTGCACTGTTCCACGTTCGTCTGGCTTGTTTGCTCCGCGAGTGCGTTCTTAAGATCGTATTTTTCCTGCAAATGTTTTGTCTCAATTTTGGATTCTGCAAGTGCCTGCTGCAATTGTTTAATGCCCGTGTCTCGATTCTTTACTTCTTCTATTGCTCTGTCTTTCAGTGTAAGTCCCTCGTTCACGTACTTGTTTACTAAGAACGCGAGTTGAGAGTTGGTCTGTTTTGCGTCTTTGAACTCGTTCAAAGTTTTGGAATTTTCGATGACTTGTTTTTTATGAGGTGGTTTAAGTTCTCTAATACTCGATGTTTCGGAATCTACTTCTCTGGAATTAAGAGTAGCAATTTGATTTTCTGGTAGCAGTGCTATTGCAAGGTTTTATTCGCTAAGTTCCTCGATGCTCTTTCTTCCGATGATTACTTCGATGTAATCCAGTGCATGAGGTGCTCCGTGATAAGCTAATAAGTATTCATGGTTGCTCGGATTTTTTAAATGTCGCTAGGTCAATTCCAGGATTCCAATCAGGGTTACTTTTGGAATAGAAAAAATAGCCGAATAGGAGGCGCGAAAGTTCTTTCTCAAGCTCTTTCACGTGTTTGGGTATCTCCTCATTTTCGATATTTCTTCCAGATATACTTTTTTCCGATGTTGACCTTACTTTTTTAATTCTCGTAGTGCCGATGGATATCTATCACTGATCGAATTTAGCTCTCAAAGTTTGCAAGTTTTTCAATTAACTGTATTAAAAGTCCAGTAGTGTGTTTGTCTTGTCCGTGTTGTGTCTGTGTCTCACAAATATATTCCTGAATGCAATATTTTATATTAGGATATTTATTTAGATATATATGTATATACGCTTAGTTGAGCGATGTTGTGTGTCTCAAAGATTTTTATGATCCGAGAACTTTTATGCAGATTTTATGAAAGTGAAAAAAAATGTATTATTTTTCATATACGAGGTCTGTTAAAAAAGTATCGCGGATTTTGAATTTCCGCGGGCAACGTATATTGATTTTCGATTCTTTTGTGGCGTTAGGTTGGTACTCATGTCCCTCACTTATGCTGAAAAAATCGGCCATTTCGAATGTTTAGTTAATTGTTGACAGCTGTTTTGGTTAGACGTGTTTTGGTTTGTCTCCGATTTTTGCCTATTAAAAAAATGGATCAAATAATCTGTCTCAAATTTTGTGTGAAAAACAAAATTAAGTGCGCGGACGCATTCCGAATGTTGACTGTGGCATATAATGAAGCTACCTTGGACCAAAGCAACGTTTATCGGTGGTACAACATGTTTTCAGAGGGCGGAGAAGATACGAACAACGAAATGCGTTCCGGACGCCCGAGCACATCAACAACAGACGAAAACATTGATGAAGTGAAGATAATAATATTGGCCAATCGTCGAATCACCGTTAGAAAAGTTGCTGAGGAAGTAAACATATCGATTGGCTCGTGCTATTCGATTTTATCCAATGATTTGGGCATGAGACGGGTCGCCGCGAAATTCGTGCCAGAATTGCTCAATATCGAACAAAAACAGCGTCGCGTTAACATTGCTAAGGAGCTGTTGAACTCGGTCCGTGACGACCCAAATTTGCTCCAGAGGGTCATAACTGGTCACGAATCATGGGTTTATGGTTATGACGTGGAAACCAAAGCTCAATCATCGCAATGGAAGCTGCTTTTATGGAATAGGCAAAAATCGAAGACAAGCCAAAACACGTCTAACCAAAACAGCTGTCAACAATTAACTAAACATTCAAAATGGCCGATTTTTTCAGCATAAGTGAGGGACATGAGTAGCAACCTACCGCCAAAAAAAAATCGAAAATCGAATATACGTAGCCCGCGGAAATTAAAAATTCGCGATACTTTTTGAACAGACCTCGTATAGTAACGAGACTCTATTATTTGCCGTGTCTCTTTTTTTTTGGTACTTTGAACTGGACATAGCTTTCAATGCTAGTGGTTTTTTTGGAGTTGAACACACAAAATTACTCAATTACGTTGTTTGAAGGATGGGGCAATTACAACTCCCTATTTTTATTTATCGTGCGCAGAATGATAACTGCGGAAAAGTCTTTTCGCAAAAGAGTCGCCAATTTCTATAAAATTTGAAACTTACTTCTACTCAGTGCCCGAATACAATACTGGTCGAATGATGTTGTTCTGGATGTTCTTGAAGCGGCGGGCGCTGTTATAACGATCGGTTGTAGACTTCTCGCGTTGGTTGATGATCCAGCATACCGTCGGCGTTGAAATTAATTCTGAAGGCGTGTCTCCCCCAGTTTTAGTTCAATCCTTCTCGTGCTCGTGCTCCTCCAGCGAAGTCTTATAGATGCGCGGTACATATAAGTTTCTCAATACACAATCGTTTGTGGTTCACTTCCGGAAAATTCAGCGTAGCAATGTCTCTTCCGTCAACATGAAATTAATTAAGTTGAATGTCTGTTCAACGTTCACTCGTGCACCGGTTTTTTTTTGTACTCGTAGTTTTACACCCTCCGTCGTGGAGTTTTGGTAACCGAGTTTCATTTTCATATTTGGGTTTTACGATTTTTTGTATCCTGGCAGGATCGCCAATTTTATGTTACGCATATGGCACAGAAAATGACTCGAATCTAACTACCGTTCGGTATCAACTCCGTCCCTCGTGCAAAATACACATCACAAGGGAACCCGTCATAATAAAGAACCTAAGGTTTTCGAATCGCCAGGTTAAGTTTTTGGTGAAGCCTTTCCAAGGCTGTGTTACGTGATCGGATGGTAATAAGCGTAACAATAGGTCTGTAGCCCAACGGTGTCTTTATCGACGGCGCAGTCTTCCTTCGATTGTCAGAGTCAGGACCAATATGAGAAGCGAGTCGAACGTCGTGTGCATGAGTATACTTATCGAAATGTTGATCAAAGGTCTCGTTTCCTTGGACGTCCGTTACAGCAAACAGGCGATGTCTTCGGAGAGCGAGTAACGAACCTTGATGAGTACGATGCGAAACAGGCGAGAAATCAGAACTTTTTAGGAATTAGGAAGATGTCCTCGGGTTTCACGCAAAGGAGAAGGTCACAATTTATAAGCGAATGGTTATTTTTATTCACGTAGATTATCACTTTTTATCGGATACAAATAATAGTTTCGCGCGTTTAATACGTATTGAACGTTGCAACAAACGTTCCGGATTTATTAGTTCGAGTTTCTATTATCCCGCTATTAATGAGTTGCAATTAGCGCGACAGTTACTACTGTAGAGAGGATCTCCGCACTCAACCACATTACAACGGCTTCTGTCGATCATCGCTCGATTTGCGATGCATCTCGCTGCATCGGTAGGGATGCAGGAGGTAGGGGGAGCAAAAGTGGAGTGGCACCTCAGGAGAGATGACAGGAGAGATGAATCTCGACCTCTGCCCATGCGAGGCATTGTCTAATCGCGAGCCGCTGAGATGGTTGCAGCATATATAATTCGCAAAAGACTGGATGCAGCTATCGCAACGCGGCGGAGAGGCTCCGTCCTATAAAACAAATCCCCGGCATCGGAATGCAAGACAACCGCATAGGCTGATAAAACAATCCTCATTCTACGATAATATTCGACGAATACGAAAGCAAAGTCTTCTCGTTTAAACGCTAGGCTTAACACCTGTAATACCAGATGTTGTTGTCACTCGTATGCAATGACAATTGTACCAACAATAATTATCCTACTCGGTTGCACTGACGTGACTTTTTGCGTCTTATTCAGGTTATGGGAGGTTTTCACATTGAACACGTCCGTCCGCTCGGATGTCACACGACATTCTCCACCGTCGTATTGAACATATTGCATGGTATCTAGGGGGCCGATTTTCATGCAGTCTTAGACATTATTGATTACCCAAAGATAAATTTGAATATTACCCGAACATCGCCCAATCGTTACCATGCGATTTGTTGAAGACGATTAACAGCTCAGTGTGACACCGGAGTGGACGGACGTGCTTTAATGTCAAAATCGCTCATATCCCGAATGAAACGTATAAGTCACGTTTAGGATAATCGAGAAGGATCATCATCGCAGGTTCATTCATCATTGCAATACCGACGATGACACGAATAACAGGAACGACAAGGAATGATAAAAACGATAATAAAGCAGCAACAACAACAACAACAACATCAGGAATCTCAAGGAACAATTAATAACAATAATATCGAGCGTTAACATACGAAACGGTGAGTGTCCTTTCCTTCCTCGATTCTCTCTGTCTCTTTTTCTTTCTCGTTGCCGATTCTTATTTAATTGTAAATCGAAATTATCTGTTTTGGTTCTGTTAGTTTATATTCAATTCCGAAAATATTTTCAGGTATTAAAATCCCTCAATGGTTCAAGAGGTTTGTCGATCGTAGTCATCGTTTTCCAAGTCATCATCGTAGCCGTGCTAGCCACCATTGTTATCGTGTTGGTAGTCGTAGTCGTCGTAGTCGTCATCGTGGTCATCACGACTGTCGTTGCCGTGGTCGTCATGATTGTCGTAATCGATTTGTCGCATCGTCTATGACGACGATACGTCGTATAATACTCATCGTATTGTTCTCTATGACGACAATACGATGAGTATTATACATGTATGCGATTTAACATTCGAGTATTAATTGTAAGTATTACCCAAGCATTTGTTTCATACCCGTTAATGCAGAGTATAATGCTTCAATTAAGTGATTTAGTTTACAGCACATTAGAAGAATTTTTTAAAATAATAATCCGGTGAACATTATAGATTTAAAAAAAATCCTTTCAATTACAGTAATATAAATCACGTAATTAAAACTCTGCTTTAACGGATACGAAAACGCACAGTTGTTTAACATTTAACAGTCAAATATTTATTCAAATAATTTTTTAATACTGAATACTGGGATATTCATTTTAAAACTTGTTGAATACTTAATACACAAACATTTAATAAAATACTTGCTCAATACTTAATACATTAATATTCCTTTTAATAGTTGTTTAATATTTAATACTATTCGACATCACATCAGAGTATTAAATTACAGGGAAGTACCCGAGGTGTCCCCTCCGATTTTGTTGACACTCATGGATGTTAGAGAGCATTAAAAACTAAGCGACACGTTTTTTTTTCGGCGGAAAAACGGTTTCAATGGGTGAAATCACGCCCTAAAGTTGCACGGGTCAAGGGGCGATTTGGCAGTTGCACCGACAAACAGTGAATCGATATTGATGAAACAAAAATGAAAATGTTACTTTTGCGAAGGAATGGAGAACCCACCAGATAACGAAAAAAAAACGAATAATTTAAGGGATTGACACACGCTTGAGCCTCTACTTCTTGCACCCTACTATGAAAATTTGCAAATCGATTGGAATAAAAATATGCTGTTTTATAAAGGCAATAAAATTACAATTCACGTATTTTTGTGATTGTGCAAGAATACTGCTTTAAGAGGGCAAACTACCCCTATTTGAGTTCTTACATTCCAGTTGTTTCCTTGTAATTCCAAATGTGTCTGCCGATACGAACTCTTCTTATTAAGCTAAATTTAATGATTCACCGTTTTTTAAAATTAGCATGAATACTTAAGGGGCAGACCACTCGTTCTAGCCCCTTTTTTAACAGATATTCAAAAGTTTCAAACCCACTGCCAAGAAATTTGATGGTGGTACGATTTTCGTGTTCAGGTAAACTTATGCATCTACGAGAAGCATAATTAAGAGGGATTATACTAACCTCATTCACTAATACATCCGTTTTTTATGACATTTTTCTTGCTTTTTCACGCGTTGCTGCAGGAGCATATTTTCAATATTAGTAGTATAGCTATACGCCTAACCGTCAAAATACATTTTGATTGTGTCTTCGTGTCATTATTATTTGGAATTAAGGAATTCACAATGTCAGTACTATTTTCACGTGGATGTCACGTGCAATGCCGATGAACAGTTGGTGCGGCAGGTAAACCAGAGAATGCGATACTGAAATACTGCTTAGATTGTGGGAATCTCAGTGAAAAATCCTCAAGATATAATGAAGTATTTTTAGCACTGATGAAACCATTGTCACTATTTGTTAGTGCGCGATATCTCTCGTTTTTTTGGATAAGCTGTCTTTAAAAGGCGCCCTCAATTCGAATTTTGGCATTTACGTTCGGATTTGGGCTCTACACCTCGTTCTCCCAGCAACGTTTTTAATTTTTTTGTGCAAGCTATAAATCATTGACAATGAAAGTGAATCCGATTAACGTTATTGAACTTCTGCTATTGAACATTTGAAGTTATGAACACAGCAGAAACTCCGGTGATTAACGCGGAAATGGAGCTGACGGGACATCTTGAGAAAATTTGAATCGACTCCATGCAATGGGGTTGAAATTACGGACGATTTAGAGGTCGGTGTTACTAACGATTTCAGTTATCGTATAGTACAACTTTTCACTGCATTGAACATTATATCCACGTTAGTGAAATGTAAAGTGTGTGATCGTGACATAAAATTCACCGAAAAAAGTTTGCGCGGACTCGGGTTCAAAATCGAGGTCGATTGCGGCCATTGTGAAAAAGTGTTAATCAATTCCTGTCCTATGATTGACAATGCATACGAAATAAATCGTCGGATCGTATTCAGTACGCGTCTTCATGGCGTCGGTTTGAATGGCCTGATGAAATTTTGTGCATTCATGAACCTACCGCGCCCCATATTTCAGTCTTTTTACGATCGAATCATAAATTCGATTTTGATTGCCACTAAAGCGGTGAGCGCAATGAGCCAAAAAAGGCTGCACTTGAGGAGCAGAGAATTTCATTGGAAAATGGGGTGGCGGACGAAATTATCGTTTCAGGCGACGGATCGTGGCGAAAGCGCGGTTTCAGCTAGCTTTTCGGTGTACCATCGCTAATCGGCTGGTACACTAAAAAAGTGATTGACGTTATGGTTAAATCGAAATACTGCAAAGCTTGCGAGCATTGGGGAAAAAAAGAAAACACCGCGGAGTACTGGGAATAGAAAGCTACCCATGACGATGAGTGCCAGGCGAACCATAGCGGCTCCTCCGGAAAAATGGAAGTCCACGCAGTTATCGAAATGTTTCAACGGTCTGAATAGCTCTATGGCACAAAATATAAACAAAATATATATACAAAATATATATAAGATGTTGACAAAATGAGGAAGGCAATTTGGGCAACTATCAAACATAAAACGTCCACAGACAGTGAGCCACAACATGACGATTGCCCGGAAGGAGCCGCGTCGTGGTGTTCGTGGCAGCGCGCGGTCGCAAATGGTGATATTTCTAAATATCGCCATAAACCGCCTCTTCCTCAGGAAATATTGGAGGCAATTCAGCCAATCTTCGAAAATGTGAGCAGGGACGATTTGTTGCAGCGTTGTTTGGGCGGCTATACGCAAAACAATAACAAAAGTTACAATAAATCAGTTTGGGCAATAGCCCCCAAGTGCCAGTCCGGAAGCAAAAGAATCATTGATATTGCAACTGATATCGCGGTATTAGTGTTCAATGATGGCCTGAGAAGTCTCATGAAAGTACTGGAGACGTTGCGGATAACCATCGGCCCAAATTGTTTCAACTTTTGCGTTGAGACCGACGCAGCGCGGATCCAGCTCGCGGAGCACTCGTTCACAGACGCTGCAAAAGAAGCGAGAAAAGCCTTAACAAGTTCGAGGAAAGAATCAGGAGACAACGATTTGCTTCTTGAAGGCCAGCTATATGGTGCCGGCATCGCTGATTGAAGGTAAATAATTTTTTTTTCAATTTATAACATAAATTAACAAACCTAAAACTTTGAACGCGTTGTTCTCAAAACCACTTTTTTGAGTGCGGCATGCAGCAGAACTCGAGCAATTTTTATCCGATCGACTTCAAATTTCTGTATTATATTCCGTATTATTTCTGTATTTCTGTATTATAATTCAATTTACTATATCAGTAAAGGTAGATTATCTAGAGAAGTACATAGGATTTTTTCGATATCTCAATAATTATAAAAGTTATAGCCTATTTTCGACGAGAAATGTTGCTCAAAAATCATTCTTTAATTTCAAAGGCGTGCCTATTTTTTTTAAAACAATATTTTTTCAAATCCCTATGTACTTCTCTTCAAAATATCATATCATTAACGAAAACACTCGGTATTTTTTTTCAGATCGACGTTGAAGAGAGTTCTGCTGCGTGCCGCGAACCACTGCGGAGATGACAGTACCTGACGCGAGAGCTTCCCCAGCGCCACCATGCGGCGTGAAAAATGTGAAAAAAATATTTTTTGATACATTAATAAACAAGGAACAAAACCCAAACAAATTTTTCGAATATCTCTTTTTTTTCCCACAAAAAAAAATTCTTGAAAAATGTGAAAAAAAACAGGGGGTCACAGTGGTGTTGTCCCTTAAGGAACTCGATGCGAAGCCTGTTGCAGATACTTTATGGGAAGCAGATATTGCCGAAGATGATTGTGATAGGTGTTACAGTGACGATGAATTAAGTTATGACTATAGACGAAAAACGGTGGAATGCTGGAGATCTAGTAAAAAAATGATAGTGTTGAAACCCTTAAGCAAAAATAGAAACATATTAAATCGACAATACAACAATTGAGACGCTGGGCACATCGATTCAACAAAGGCGGCAATTATAAAGAGAAACTAGCACGGATTTCCGAGTATGTATTGAAAAAAATGAAAACCGGTATAGAGGCGGGTGTAATTATACATGATATTGACATACAACAGTGGGCTGTTCACGCTCAAAAGGAAATAGGCCATGAAGATATGAGCTTCAAAGCTTCTCGTAATCGACTCTCGAAATTTAAGAAATTACATCGTATCATATCTAAAAAAATGACTAGATTTGTATCGCAGAAAACTATAGAAGAAGATGCGGTTATACGACAAAAAGGAAAAATTTTTGCAAATAAGGTTAAACTCTATATCTCAAAATATAGAGCAGAAATGTATATAATTCAGATCAAAGTGGTTTTCAACTGGAAATCCACTCGGAAACAACTTTAACAATTGAAGGATCAAAGAAAGTCGAATGCGTAGTACAATCAATCTCTTCAACAACTCATAGTTACACGATCCAGCCTACAATAAATGCTTATGGAAAATTACTTTCTCCACTTTTTATTGTTTTAAAGGAAGTAAAAGGTGAGTTTGGACTTATAGTGAAGAAAGAATTATTTAGACCAGGAAACGTCGTAATGACAACTTGTAAATGTGGAAAACTCACTTCAGGTATGAATACATTTTTGTAAAACTTATTTTGATATCGATTGTATTACATCAAAACACTTGATTATCATATCATGTACAGATTTTTCTTCTAGTTAAAAATATGTGTACGTCAACAGAACATTTCAAAACATGGCGATAAAAAGTATTCTTCCCTAAAGCCGGTAATGACAGCATATTAATGATAGATTCCTGGAGTGGACACTGTCCACGAGTGGTTCGCGAAACAACACCTCCTGACAAAAAAATCTTCCCAACGATTATACCAAAAGGTACTACTGGAAGAATTCAACCACTCGATGTGTACGGCTTGCGGATATGGAAAAATTCCGTGCGACAATGTTCTGATAGTGTTATTTTATTAAAGTCTGATATAAATTTACATTCACAAAATAATACAATCAAACTCCAATCTCTGACACATAATCAACCTTTAAGTCCGAGGTATAAGTATGTCTTCAAATATTCGTCGTTTAAAGAAACTATGTAGGTGAGAAACTAGGATATTCTACAAACCCCGTTGAATTTGGATTTGTTGGTTCTAAAACACACTATGAAGTACCGGGTTGTAATAACGTAGCCGTTATTAAATGCGCGGGGTGTAAAAAATCGTTGTGCGTGATGCATGTTTTCGATGACTACCATTTTTTGCTCGTCCTATGAACCATGATTGGGGTTGAAAGTTGATAATAATGCACAGTAGATAATGAACATGTCGGTAAACAGAAATGATGGTGTCGTGTGTTAAAGTAAAGTTACTATGTAAATAAAGTGTGCACTTCAAAAGCGCTTCAAAATTTACTTGAAATATTCTTTTAAGGTTTCCGTTTTGAAGAATCTAACACATCTGTTTTTAGGTAAAAGTAACTTCTAACTGAAAATCCATACAGAAAAAGTAATTGATTAAAAATTAAATTACCCTTAAGTATTCGTGCTAATAAAAAAAAACGGTGAATCATTCATTTTAGCTTAACGAGAAAAGTTTGTGTCGGCAAACACATTTGGAATGACAAGGAGACAACTGGAATGTAAAAACTTTAATAGGGTAGCTTTCCCCTTAACACTGTTTTATAGCACAAATACAAAAATACGTAAATTTTTATTTTATTTCCTCTATAAAACAGCATAATTTTCATTCCAATCGATTCGCAAGTTTTCAAAGTAGGGTGCAAGAAGTACATATTCAAGCGTCTTTCAATCCCTGCAAATATATTTTTTTGTCATTATCTGGTGGGTTGTTCATTCCTTCGCATAAGAAACATTTTCATTTTTGTTTCATCAAAATCGATGCACTGCTTGTAGGTGAAACTGCAAAATCGCCCAATGAACTTGTGTAACTTTAGGAGGTAGTTTCATCCCTTGAAACCGTTTTTCCGCTGATAAACAAAATACCTGTTGCTTAGTTTTCAATGCTCTATAACATCCATGAGTTTTAACAAAATCGGAAGAGGACACCTCGGTTACTTTCCTTGTAAGACGTCTGCGGGCGTTATGGTAGTTGGGTTAGTTTACCAGCTCAGCGACGCGCGGGTAGGGGGTGATAGGGGGACGAAATGGAATTGGGTCATATGTAAAAACCCGAAAGGGCGTAAGTTTGAGGAAAAAGAAATAATTTATAAAAATATATGTTACATCGTTAAAATTGAAAATTAAAAAGTTCGTGCAAATCTTTAATTTGGATCTTATGCTCAATAATTACCATTTATTCTTGAACATTGGAAAATTATCGATCGGCACACTTCCATCGCAGTTTGAAAATATTGTTGAACGCATTTCGAATCGCGATGATTAACCAGCGTTTTTCCGGCTTTAAAGGTTATTCAAATAATCATCGAACAGTTACGTAAATTTGTCAAAATCGAATAAATATTATTTGACCATTGTATAAAAACGTTATCGTAAATAAAATGAAAGACCCAAGTTTCACGTGGAGAATCAAAACTTCGACATTTTTTTCAAGTTTTTGGAATCATTTAACTACCAAGAAAACCGAAATATAAAGTTCGGAAAATCTTGTAGCACCGGAACGGGACCATCGCGCATCGGTTGGAGAAATAATCTGTTTCTTGAGAGATGTTTCAAGAATTCTGAGAATTGGTCTCCAAGCGTTATTTAACTATTTTTCCGATAAGTCATTGATGGAAGAAGCAATTTCCATATTTTTTACGGTAAATGCACCCGACTAATTGGACAAGAGTAAATTATGTTCTTTTATCTGTTTGTTTTATTAGTATTTGGAATTAAAAATTTTATTGACCGGTGCATTTCTTCGAGATTTATTAAAAATAATTATTAACTAATTCACTTCCCTAATTCGTCGATAATACATTTTGAAATCCTTTGGTATTTTTTTAATCCAATAGAGAGTCCTATCAACGTCCTCGAAAAATCGAAAAAAGCAGGAAACGAGGTTGGAGTCCGGAAAATAATTTTTTTACAAAAAAATTGAGCCAGGACTTCATTTGATCGCCTCTTAAGCCTATTAAAAGACGAAATCATGATATTTTTGTACGAATATATATTCGTTCATTTAAGGAGTCAGTTTTCTCTAATCAAACATATTCAATTTGTTTTTACTACACCTTTCGTGACTTCAACCACATAGTCATAACTTAATTCGTCGTCACTAGAACACCTATCAGAATCATATTCGGCAATATCTGTTTGCCATCAAGTATCTTCAACAGGCTTCGCTTCGGGTTCCTTAAAATGGGTAAACCTTAGGTTTAGGGGACCTCCCTCCAGTTCCTTTTGTGATCCGACTCCGAGGCTCATCCGACGCCTTTTCGCACGCGAAACAACTTTTTCCTTTGACAAAATTGGAGGACGTTATTTATTAAAAAGTTATTAACAATTAATGTTCATAATTCATATAGCTATTTTCCTTATAACAGCCAGTCCCAATCATCTTGTCCTTCACATGTGTTGTTAACAATGCCACCTGAGTAACATCCAAAAAGTTTTATTCATCGCTCATTGTTTGTTAAAAAGTTATTAACAAAAGAAGTTTCATAGATCAAACATGAAATAATTATACTAGTGTATGGTGAACAGTACACGTATGAGCGGGTTGGCTGTGCCCCCTGGATCCCTCACACACCAGCCCAAAAACAATCCAAAAATAACCCAAAATAACCCAGAACAATCCAAAACAACCCAAGACAACCCAAAAACAAACCAACCAAACCTGAGGTTTACCCACATTTTTTTCAAAATATCCCGTCAGGTTCATTTCTGTATTGTTCACCGGAGACCGCTATGTTCATATCTTCAAATGTAGCCAGCAAAAATGTAATAACGGTAATCGGATTCACTTTCATTGTCAATGATTATAGGTTGCAAAAAAATATTTTAAACGATGCTCTCAGAACGAGGTGTAGAGTGCGAGTCCGAACGTAAATACGAAAATACGAATTGATGGCGCCGTTTAACACGTTCACGCCGGCGCGGGCAACCGGTGGCCCGCGCTAGACTGTCTCATCGAGCGGTGCGGGCCACCGGTGGCCCCCACTAGATTGTCTCATCGGGCGGCGCGTACAACCGGTGGCCCGCACTAGATTGTTTCACCGGGCGGCGCGTACCACCGATGGTACGCATTCGATTGTGCTATTAGACAATGAATGAAAATTAAAATAATGAAAAATTAACGTATTTTCATTAAAGACATTTATTTTTAATTACAATTATAATTAATAACGTATCATAAACATAAGTTTTGTTCAATAACATAAACATAATAATACAGTATTATAAATATAACTCAAATTCTACAAAATTAACATAATTATTCAACATTGCTCTATTTATGACATCATTATTTATTATTTTTTGTGTAATTTGTTAAAACATTTCAAGCAAAGTGCCGGCTGACCCTTGCAATGTCCACAATACGTCTTAACTCTTGGAGTTTTGTTAGTGGCATAATCTCTGCCCTTTTTCTTGGACAAATTTTTATAGCATTCCTTGCAGCGTTTACGGGACTCTCTTGCAGATTTCTCATATGATTGAAGAGCATGTTTATTTGACGGTATATGACAGTATATTTGTTCTTTGGCCAAAAGGTGATCAATAATAACTTCCCTAAATTGTAACATATTCATATTTTTAGTACCCCATCTTTTATGAATATACCAGGCATTCACGGGGGAAGTTCCGCATAATAATTGTATTATTACTTTTCGGTACCATTTAATGGTTTTTCGTAAACAACTGTAATACCCCGATCGTTGATCTGATAAATCAACACCTTTTTTTGCAATATTATAATCAAACACAACATCGGGCTTTACTTTGCCATTTGTTCCTTGTACAAATTTACACCAGTGATTCTTTGATGTAGTTAACATGCATACTGGTCTTTTGTCAGTCCGTTTCAGAAATTTTACACCGCTACGATTTTCGAAACTCGTCATTTCACCACGTTTTTGTTTTTCTTTTGCCTGCGATGGTAGACATTTTTTGTTTATTTTTACAGTACCACACATAAATGTATTGTTCTCTAAAAGTTCTTCACCCAAAGGGACACTTGTATAATAATTATCAATAAATAGTATGCGGCCCTCAAATAATAAGCCATTTAGTAATCTCATTACTATATCACGAGAATGTGATTTTTTAATGATCATTTCATTTTTCCCGGCATAAAATTCGATATTATAGGTGTAGCCTTCAGGCAAACACAATTTGTATAATTTTACGCCATACTTATGTCGCTTGCCTGGGATGTACTGACGAAAACCTAGACGTCCTCTCCATGGAACCATACTTTAATCGATAACGATATTTTTGCCAGGTTTAATAGAACACTTGAAGGTATCCACAATTGCTTCAATAATGTTTCGAATTTTGTACAACCGATCTTCAGTTCTGGCTGTGGTACTGTCCGAAAATTGTAAAAACTTCAAAATAGATAAAAAACGATCACGTCTCATTGCATTTTTTATGCGTGCATTCGCATACATATCGTTGTTAGACCAATATAATCTAATTTCTGGTAATTGTACTACACCCATAATAAGCAATATTCTTCAACTATCAAATCTAGTATGTAATCTGTGAAGAATAGTTTGTGTAAAGCAAAAGGGTCATTACAGTCAGTGTTTTCATATAAAAATTCCTCTTCTTCCGAATACTCATTTATTACTGAAGTTCTTTCTTTTACTTCCTGCCATTCTTCATCGTTATCCTCGTTCTTTGATTTAGACACCAAATCTTCTTCTTCCGTGGAACATTCGTTTACTTCATTGTTTACATCCCCGTCTGAAGAGGAAGAAAGTATCCGTAATAGGTCAGGATAAAAATACGGCATGTATTACACAACCTGCACCATAAGCACTCATTGTACTACTGAGTAAGCATACAACGCGTTTGCAGGTCTGAACAGGCAAAAATCGCGCGCCGCCAGATGAAGCGCGCCATTAATTTAAGCGCCGCCTCACAGCAAAACTAATGAAAATCGGCCCCAGCGTGAACGTGTTAGACAGCTTATCCAAAAAACAAAAGATATCGCGCACTAACAATAAGTGATAGTGGCTTCATCGGTGCTAAAAATACTTCATTATATCATAAGCACTTTATTTTTTACCGACATTCCCACAATCTAATGAGTATTCCAACATCGTATTCTCTGGCTTACCTGCGGCAGCAATTGCTGATAATCATTGCTCGTGACCTCCACGTGGTGTCCCCGATCAACAAAGTGTTAGTAACGAATTTAGGTGGTAAAACAAAACAGTACTCAAATTGTGAATTCTTCAATTGCAGATAATGATACGAAGACACAATAAAAAATGTATTTTGATGATCAGGCGTATAGCTATTCTACTATTGTAATATTTAAAATGTGCTCTTTGCGCAACGTGTGATAAAGGAAGGAAGATGTTATTCAAAAAAGCACGCATTACTGAATAATACGCTCTTAATTATGATTCTCATAGATGCGGAAGTTTATCTGAACACGAAAGTCGTACCATCATTAAATTTCTTGGTAGTGGTTCGGAAATTTTTGAATATCTTTTAAATATGGGGCTAGAAAGGGTTGTCCGCACCCTTAAGTATTCGTGCTAATTGACAAAAACGATGAATCGTTAATTTTAGCTTGATGAGAAGAGTTTGTATCGGCAAACACGTTTGAAATGACAAGGAAACAACTGGAATGTAAAAACTGAAATAGGGGTACACCCGCGTAAAACTGTTTTCTTGCACAAATGCAAAAATACGTGAACGTTTTATTTCCTCTAAAATTGCATAATTTCCATTCCAATCGATTCGTATGTTTTCAAAGTAGGGTGTAAGAAATAGATGTTCCAGGATGTTTTTATCCCGTAAAATTTTTTTTTTAATTCTCTGATGGGTTCTTCATTCCTTCGCATAAGAAACATTTTCATTTTTGTTTCAACAAAATCGATGCACTGCTTGTAGGTGAAACCGTTTTTCCGCCGATAATGAAAAAAATGGTATCGCTTAGTTTTTAATGTTCTATAACACCCATGAGTTTCAACCAAATCGGATGAGGACATCTCGGGTTCTTTCTTTATGAGTCGGAGTACATCATTTTCAATACAGCATTTCGCATTTCCATGGTCGATATGTGGAAATTTAAATGCTTTGTCATGCTGTCGTACAGTTTTGCTCATCGCGAAAGTCCGCCTAGTTGCACGCGTGTGTACGTTGGTGAGCGCCTCGTTACGCTTCTCGCACACATACGTCGCCTGCTGCCTCGCTCCTTGCTATAGTCTAGTACTGAGACACCCGAAATCTTTGTCTCTCACCGTCGTGAGAGATAAGTCGTGCACTTTCTGTCTATCTCTTTTCCTCTTTCACATGTTGTTAAATCGCACGTTATGATATTTATACTTGTGTCTTTTGCCTAGGTCGTTGAACTGACTATAACTAATTACCCGCTTAACTAACAAGGGAAGCACTCGAGGTGTCCCCCTCCGATTTTTTTGAAACTCAAGTATGTTACAGAGCATTAAAAACTAAGCGACACGCATTTTTTTGTCGGCGGAAAAACGGTTTCAAGGAGTGAAACCACCCCCTAAAGTTACACATGGCAAGAGACGATTTTGCAGTTTCAAATAGAAGGAGTGCATCGATTTTGATGAAACAAAGATTTAAATGTTTTTTGTGCGAAGAAATGAAGAACCCACCAGATAATGAAAAAAAATATATATTTTAAGCGGTCGAAACACCCTCGTACATCCACTTTTTGCTCCCTCCATTGAAAACTTGCGAATCGATTAGAATGAAAATTATGCTATTGTGTAGCGGAAATAAAATTAAAGTTGACGTGTTTTTGTATTTGTGCGAGAAAAAAATTTTAAGGGGGTAAACTACCCCTATTTGAGTTTTTACATTCCAGGTGTCTCCTTGTCATTCCAAATGTGCTTGCCGATACGAACTCTTCTCAAGAAGCTCAAATTAATGTTTCACCATTTTTTTGTTATTTTAAGGCGTAGAAACACCCTTGAACATCTACGTCTTGCACCTTACATTGGAAACTTGCGAACCGATTGTAATGAAAATGATGTCATTGTATAGCGGAAATAAAATTAAAGTTGATGTGTTTTTGTATTTGTGCGAGAACATTTTTTTAAGGGGGTAAACTACCCGTGTTTGAGTTTTAACATTCCAGGTGTCTCCTTGTCATTCCAAATGTGTTTGCCGATACGAACTCTTCTCATTAAGCTAAAATTAATGTTTCACCATTTTTCTGTTATTTTAAGGGATAGAAACTCCCTTGAACATCTACATCTTGCACGCTACATTGAAAACTTGCGAATCGATTGAAATGGAAATTATACTGTTTTATAGCGGAAATAAAATTATAGTCCACATATTTTTCTATTTGTGCAAGAAAACAGTTTTAAGCAGGCAAGCTACCCCTTATTGAGTTTTTACATTCCAGTTGTCTCCTTGTCATTGTAAATGTGTTTGCCGATAAGAACTATCCTCATCAAGCTAAAATTAATGATTCACCGTTTTTTTTAAATAGTCCGTATACATAAAGGGGCAGACCACCCTTTGTAACCCCTTTTTTAATAGTTATTCAAAAGTTTCCGAACCACTGCCAAGAAATTTTATGATGGTACGATTTTCGTTTTTAGATAAACTTTCGCATTTACGAGAAGCATAATTAAGAGGGATTATACTATACATCACTCGCTACATATCCTTTTTTTATATAATTTTCCTCACTTTTTCACATATCACTGTAGGAGTATTTTTGTATTATTAGCATAAACACGGTGTTTATATATTATTAAATGATATTACCCGTAATAAAGTGACAGGTTCTAATGGTTGGACTAATTTCTCTATATAGATTTTCAGTTAGGTGTCACTTTTACCTAAAACAGATGTGCTAGATTTCTGAAACGGGAACCTCAATAGTATATTTCAAGTGAATCGGCTGCTTCTTTCGAAAAGATCATATGTGTATAAGCGCTTTTGACGTACACACTTTATTCACATAGTAACTTTACTCTAGACACGCCATCATCATCTTTTGTATACATGTTCATTATCTACTGTTCGTTATTATCCGAACGAAAATGGTAGTCATCGAAAAAATGCTTCAAGCATAACGATTTCTGATAAGCATTGCCCGTGACATCCACGTAGTGTCACCGAACAGCAAAGTGTTAGTAACGAATTTAGGTGGTAAAACGTAATAGTACTGAAGTTGTAAATTCCTCAATTACAGATAATGATACGAAGGCACAATCAAAAGTGTATTTTGACGGTCAGGCATATAGCTATACTGCTAATATTGAAAATATGCTACTGCAGCAACGTTTGAAAAAGCAAGGAAAATATAAAAAACGGATGCGTTAGTGAATGAAGTATACTATAATTCCTCTTAATTATGTTTCTCGTAAATGCGTAAGCTTATCTGAATACGAAAATCATACTATCATAAAATTTCTTGACAGTGGTTCGGAAACTTTTGAACAACTATTAAAAAAGCGGTTACAAAGGGTGGTCTGCCCCCTTATGTATACGTACTATTTAAAAAAAACGGTGAATCATTCATTTTAGCTTGATGAGGAGAGTTCTTATCGGCAAACACATTTGCAATGACAAGGAGACAACTGGAATGTAAAAACCCAAATAGGGGTAGCTTGCCTCCTTAAAACTGTTTTCTTGCACAAATAGAAAAATACGTGGACTATAATTTTATTTCTGCTATAAAACAGTATATTTTCCATTCCAATTGATTCGCAAGTTTTCAATGTAGGGTGCAAGACGTAGATGTTTACGGGTGTTTCTACCCCTTAAAGTAACAAAAAAATGGTGAAACGTGAATTTTAGCTTAATGAGAAGATTTCGTATCGGCAAGCACATTTGGAATGACAAGGGGACACCTGGAATGTAAAAACTCAAATAGGGGTAGTTTACCTCCTTAAAAACATTTTCTCGCACAAATACAAAAACACGTTAACTTTAATTTTATTTCCGCTACACAATAGCATAATTTTCATTCCAATTGATTCGCAAGTTTTCAATGTAGGGAGCAAAAAGTGGATGATCGAGGGTGTTTAGACACCTTAAAATATTTTTTCTTTAATTGTCTGGTGGGTTCTTCATTTCATCGCACACAAAACATTTAAATCTTTGTTTCATCAAAATCGATGCACTGCTTCTATATGAAACTGCAAAATCGCCCCTTGACATGTGTAACTTTAGGGGGTGGTTTCACCCCTTGAAACCGTTTTTCCGCTGATAAAAAAAACGTGTTGCTTAGTTTTTAATGCTCTATAACATACTTGAGTTTCAAAAAAATCGGAGGGGGACACCGCTAGTGCTTTCCTTGTAAGAGATTTCTTTTCCATAATAATGTCTCTTTCGTTTATAATTCTATCACTGTCTTTTCGCTCGAATTATTTCTTTCACTTATTTCTATTATTTAGAAGCTGTTCATTTCTATTTTTCTCATGCTTCTCTATTCACGAGTAGCACTCTCACGTTTGTTTTCCGACAATTATTCTCAAATGTTTCTCCGTGTTTATATATCGGACTTACCCTCAATTCTTATACCGTAGGTCACAAACTTTAGCCAGTGACTCTTTTCTTTCCGCATCCAGATAAAGTCTCCGGTTTCACGCTCCCCTCTCGCTTTCCTTACAACTGGGTCAGTACGGGGATAGATTCGCAGTACTATCATACCCTCTTCCTTCCTCAGACCGCCTGTAACACCCTGTAACTCCCTCCAGTCGTCTGTTTCCCGAGATATCTGCTTTCCTCACAACTGGGCCAGTACGACAGATATCCTAGTAATCGTTATCCCTCAGAATCCAGAGTACAAGTGATTTTGTTGGCCTTTTTATGCCCGATTTTGGGCCTTCCTTTCCCCTATTCAATACCCGTTCCTTTCCTCATATATTACCGCATTGCAGTATTTTGTTGCGGGACTCTGTAGTTGGTTATAAACGTGATTTTCGTCACGTGGGTGAAATTGACTGAACGCATTTTCGATGTTTTTTGGTTTACGAATTTCTCATTTGCACTTTAACAATTACAATTTTGACCTCGCACTTGTCAAATAGTGCGAAGGTGATTTTGCCCGCACATTTCGGCAGTGTGTTATCCCAAGAGAGTGCATGATTAATTTCGGAATTTTTGCTTTGATGGTTCATCTGGTAGGCGTCGTTTTGTCTCACGATCTGATCATTGCGCGCACTTCGCACTGAGCTATCGCGAGTCGCACTATACGTTCGTGGTACCGATTCGTTAATCGTTCGATGGCACCTCAACATTCGCGACGACTTTTATACCGGTGCTATACCGCCTGTTTCATTTCAGGTTACCTAATCCCATTACAGAGGGGAACTATGGTATTTTACATCGGTTCTGCAACCGCCCGCTTTACGTCGGTTGTCAATCGCCCCTTTTTTGGTGCGCGTCCTAAGATCGTTTTCTTCGACCGGTCTTTTACTTCACTAACGCTTCAATAGGTGAATAATCACTTGGTACTGCCCAGCAGCTGACGAATTTATCGTTGCTGCTAGGGCGTTAACTTTGAATTTTTAATTTATACTTTTCGCGAGAATAGAATTTATACGTGGTCGACCATACTGGTCGATCCACGGAATGAGACTCCTGGTTGTTATGGGAGCTTGACCATCATGGCTAGCTCCGGAGAAAAGACTAACTGTAACACTGGTGTCTCCTAATGAATAACGGGCATTTATAACGGATTAATTTGCGTATAAAGTGGGAGATGCCGGCGTGTGGGGGACGATTTGTTCCCACACGCCTGGACATCTTTATTACCAGGTAATTTTGGCTTAGCTAAGGTGTAACCAGAATCCTGCCTCGGACACAAGCCTCTGCCGTGAGAACGCGTACAATACCGAGAACGCTGACTTTCGAGTCAGCGTCTAGGCTACATCCTGTGTAATAAGCCCGCTGTGCTACAGAAAGATATTTTTAAGCGTGTGATCCGGTCTCTTGACCGCTTGGTGCCATAGGGGCTTATTTGCGTGCATACGACATGGTATTCTTCGGTTCGGAAATTCGGATTTTAAGATTTTATATTTCGAGGTTTTTCCCTCATCCTTGCTTTAGTCGAATTGTGCATTTTCGCAAGGATTCTGAAAATCCGACCGATTTTGAAAATTTTGATTTTGAGAAAAAATACATAAAAATTATTTGTAATTAATTTAAGTTGGAAAAATGAGATGACCAGTGTGGTTTCCCAGTGGTGCGAAACCCCGCACGTAACATACACTACGTCTCAAACTATAATTCTTTTCACCAGATCTCCAGTATTCCACCGTTTTTCGTTTATAGTCATAACTTAATTCATCGTTACTGGAACACCAGAATCACAATTGTCTACGGCAATACCTGTTTCCTATAAAGTATCATCAACAGCCTTCGCTTCGAGTTCTTTAAAATGTTCTTGAAAATCGAGTGTATCTTCCTTTATCATTTTAACTCCGTTGTCTTGCATGCAGTCGATTAAAGGTTATTCGAAATGTCCCATCAGCTCCATTTCCGCACTATTCACAGGAGTTTCTGCTATGTTAATTTCTTTGAATTAGCGAAAGTTTAATAATATTAATCGGATTCACTTTCGTCGTCTATGATTATTGGTTGCACAAAAAAATTGAAATCGCTGGTCGGAGAACGAGGTGTAGAGCTCGAGTCCAAACGTAAAGGAAAAATACGAGATGATAGCGTCTTTTAAGGGGATGTATCACATGCACGAAAATTTGGACGCGGTCGCGGTAATGCAGAACTCGTAGTATTTTACTACGAGCCGCTGCTAACTACCGCTAGATGTCACGGCGCGCGTCTTCTATGAGATTTTGATGTTTCGCATGACGGAGCATCGAAGCCCAATAGCAGACGGTTGCTGTGAATGTACATCTTACCCTACATATGGCTGTATGCACTGTAACGAATTATTTACACCCGTCACGTGAGCGTCGAACGTGGCTCAATATACGATAACGAAAACCCCAAAAAGAAATAAAGATTACGTTGGAGAGGTAACCAACTCTCTCAATGTCGGAAGTACCGACCAAACGGACGAGGGATAGGCGCCAGGCAACGAACGAAACTCGCTCGTCACCACCGCTCCCGTGAAGAGAACGGCTTATTTTATTTTTCTCCTCTCGCCGTTAAATACCCAATGAACACCGATAAAACGTTCGGCAAAAGACTTCGGCTACTCAGATTTGACTTCCGAGAATGGTAGAGGGGCGGGATTTTTGGGCGAGTAAGCAAAATTCGATGACTCGGGAAAACTGGGCAAATTATTTATTGGATCGCGGAAACCACCCGCACTGTATGCGGCGGGGGCTGTACAAAGAGATCGGCGGTTGTACAAAAATCGTGTATTAAGGTAGCGCGACAACAATGCCAAAGGCAACGAAACGAACGGTTACTACGCACTCGGAAGATTTACAATAAACAAGAATGGAACCAGCGTTTTGCGATAATTTAATAAAATAACCAAACTTAAAATTAACAAACAAATAATCAAACGCAATCTGCGCCAACAGTCGCGTAATCGTCGACCGCAACGCGCAATAAATTCGCAAACAATAATTAACAGGCGAAGCAACAATAAACAAAATAAATGACTAGTATCAAGGGAGTTAACCGCAATATAAAATAGAATAATATAACCTGAGACTTCGCTTCAGGGAGAATTCGACGAAAAATAATAGGTTTCCGGCAAAAACAACGTGTCGCGGAAACGCAGACAAAACCCGAGACAAGCGATTAAACTTAAATTTACGGTCAAACAATTAAACGGATTACCGACTTAACGCACCGAACGGGTGGAAATAAACGGAGATTCGTGAACCTCGGGGTGATGGCCAGGGAGGGCGATGCAAATAATAATGAGGGGTTAACGATAGCCGAGGTACGAAATTTCAAAAGTAGCGGTCAGAGAAATAATGAAATAATAACTAGGGTTAACGATAGCCGAGATGCGAAATCTCCAAGATGGCGGTCAGGGAATAACGAAATAATAACTGGGGTTAACGATAGCCGAGATGCGAAATCTCAAAGATAGCGGTCAGGGAATAACGAAATAATAACTGGGGTTAACGATCGCCGAGATGCGAAATCTCAAAGATGGCGGTCAGGGAATAACGAAATAATAACTGGGGTTAACGATAGCCGAGATGCGAAATCTCAAAGATGGCGGTCAGGGAATAACGAAATAATAACTGGGGGTTAACGATAGCCGAGATGCGAAATCTCAAAGATAGCGGTCAGGGAATAACGAAATAATAACTAGGGTTAACGATAGCCGAGATGCGAAATCTCAAAGATGGCGGTCAGGGAATAACGAAATAATAACTGGGGTTAACGATAGCCGAGATGCGAAATCTCAAAGATGGCGGTCAGGGAATAACGAAATAATAACTGGGGTTAACGATAGCCGAGATGCGAAATCTCAAAGATAGCCGTCAGGGAATAACGAAATAATAACTGGGGTTAACGATAGCCGAGATGCGAAATCTCAAAGATAGCGGTCAGGCAATAACGAAATAATAACTGGGGTTAACGATAGCCGAGATGCGAAATCTCAAAGATAGCGGTCAGGGAATAACGAAATAATAACTGGGGTTAACGATAGCCGCGATGCGAAATCTCAAAGATAGCGGTCGGGGAATAACGAATTAATAACTGGGGTTAACGATAGCCGCGATACGAAATATGAGAATAACGGGTCCGGGAAAAATGAGATACTAACCGGGCAAGATAGCACAGGGTTCGAAGATAACGGGCAATCAGAAAACAGGGGTGGCGGTGCGATAAGCGGTATCTTTAGCCAAATAATCAGGATGCAAATTAACGGAACGCGAAACCTAATATAACGGAGAATCCGTAACAAACTTGACACAATACACAAATTCGATTAATACAATAAAGCCCGAAATGCGATACAAACGCGAATAAGGAGAGCAACGAAATTGAAACGTAAGAAATATAACAGGTGGCGATAATGGGCCAGTAACTTCGTTACGCGGTCCGCGGACCGCTCGTTTCCCACAAAAAGACTCTAACGGGACTAAATCCCAAAAGTTGACAAAATAACCAAAATTCCAAAAATCCACAAAACCAACAGCCACACGGCTAACTGGGGAAACGACGAACTTACTAACCTTACAAAAAAGAAGGAGGAAGTACCTCACCGAATATTCTCCGCTGCCACGTGAGGAACTCGTTCCGGAAGATCGTAAGATGTCAGAGGATCGTCGAAGCCGATGTCGAAAGATGTCGGGGAATCGTCGATGCCGACGTTGAAGGATGTCGAAAGATGACGAAACTTGAAGATGAAGAAAGGAGGTAGCGTTGATATAGAATGCGACACTCGAGAGAGCACTTGGAAAGACGCTTCACGCGAGTAAGCAGTCCGAACGGTAATTGATCATCGATGTGCGATCCTCGCTCTCTGTGGGTCGATGGTCCCCACTCTTGACCCTGGGTCAAGTCCTGCGCAAACTCGTACGCTTCCGGGGTCGCTCGTTAACGCTCGGGTTACTGGGTTACGCCGGCCTCTCCTACCAGAGCCGGCACCTCTCGCGTCGACTCGAGGGGTGCGCGGGGAGAGGGGTCCTTTTTGAATAAACCTACGGAGAGAGAGAACGAGCGATGGCCGGGCTCCCGGCGAATACCACGACAAAGACAGAGCGAGTCGGTGTCCGTCCGGCAGTTTTTTATGCCGTGTCTCGGTCGTCTTCCCCCAGGACCCGGTCTCCGACGAGGGTAAGGTCGGGATCCCGCCCGTGGATGGTGGTGGCCGCCCACTCTGTCCACGCGGATCCCAGTACCGGCACATTGCCACCTCACATACCACCATCGGTCCCATAGGCCCTTTACGAACGGGGCGCCGGAGGATATCCGGTCCGCAATGGCCGAGACAACGGCAGGCTGGTCCAGCACGAGGCTGGGAAGCCGTACGGGAGGAGGGTGGCTCGGTAAATCTTGGCCGTTTCTCCACCTCGCTCCCAGGCAACCATGACCACGGGTGCAGATGTTAGGCAACCCGCCTGCTCCTTAAGGACGGACTACCGACTCTAAAAGTCCCTAAAATCCTAACCTCGGGAGATGATCGGTCTCCCGAGTACAAAAAAATAAAGTCAATGCCGAGATAAACGCCGGTCACCCGCCGGGAAACGCAGAGAGCCTGAAAAAATTGTTAATAATAATAAGGAGAGAGAGCCCGAAAATAAAAGATCCATACGATAGCCGGCAGAGAGAGCCGTAAAACCAAAAAAAATAAAGCGACGAAAATATTTATAGAATTTAGCCACACTGAAATAATTTCTCGAATTTCAAACGAAGCAATTGCTTACAATATAACTTGATGATTTGAATATTTACTTTAACGAAAGGCTCAGAGAGCTGGACGGGACGGGCTAGAAAAACAGGCACGATAATATAAACAGAAAAACTCTATCGTTCGCGCTCAAAGCGAGCGAACAATAGGCCATAAATGGTCGTAATATTTTTGATCGATATCATTATGTATAACGCTATTACACTGTAATATGAATAGAGTGAAAAATGTTTTAAAGTATTCAGAATGAAACATAAAACGTCTCGAAAAGGGTATTGAGCATATGCCAACCTTCCATGTACAACGCCATCCAATCCTTTCGTACCCAACTTCGATGATACCGCCGCGTCGATGCGACTCCCATTGCGTTCAACCGCCATGAAAGCTCGAATCATCCAGCTACGCCATTTCACGCTCTCCCTCAGTGTACCGAGATCACATACGACGGTTTTTCTCTCGTACTCGTAGGAGCTGGACACGAGGTGGTTTCGATTGATGTTCACACAAATGACACGCGTTAGATCCGGTTCAATCTACTGCAGGCACAAAGAGGCGGCGGCCCCTTCGCCGAACTTATTGTTCTCCACCATGCACGCCAAGTTTTTGTACAGCATTTTCAGTAGACTTTTGTGGCATACCGTACAAAAGGGGGCAGGTTGATTGGCGGAAGGAGTAGTAGTTTACTTGGCTAATTTATGAAATGATTTCTTTTCACTTTTTATTAGATATTCAAAAACGATTTTTGAATTCGTAAGTTTTTTGTTTCTAGATTGGACACATTTTCTGATTACTTGGCGTCCATTTTTAACTTTTTAAGTTTTTAATGGAGATTTCACTTTTTTTTGAAAGACCTGATAGAAGTTCAGCATTGAATCAACATTTTATCAAAATAAAAAACATATTATCCAAAGTGAAATTAAGAACAACTTTCAAATATCTCTGATAAAACGATGCGTGTGGATGTTGTATACCTATTTTTTCTTTTCACTTTTCATTAGATATTAGAAAGCGATTTTTACAGTCGGAAGTATTTTGTTTATAGACTGGACACATTTTTTGATTACTCGGCGACCATTTTTAACTTTTCAAGTTTATACTGGGAATCATATCTACCATTGATATAATGAAATTAGGCCTGAGTGTGGGAATTTTTCAATTGAAATTAATGCGCAGAAGTTATACTCATTTACACAGTACCTCATATTTACGCAGTAATGATTTACAGTTCATGAATGCAAGCATTATTCCAATTTCAACTTATCCTAAAGTTCAACCTACCCCGATGAACTGAATTAGCTCTGTAAAATCGGATTATCTTTTTAAGAAAATTCTTTCGGGTCTGAGTGTAGGAATTTTGACCAAGCATTGACCAATCCCCACGCAGTATTCGAAACTCTTCGATTGTGATTCGTCAATTCGATTTTCGCCCTTTATGTTGGCTACATTCTTATACTATGCTGGGATTCTGTACTTGACTACCGACAAGTATCGGTGCTATTAGCGAGCGACAGCCAATTGCAGGAAGATTCCAGCGGAAAGGCGTGACTCTCATAGGCTATCGCTCGCTAACGAGTACACAATGTGAAGTACAACGGTGGGTGTATCTCTGTTGCTTTACCGTGAAAGCCATTAACGTTACCTTTGTCGCATTCATATCTGTGGTAGAATTTTGTTATTCGCTATCGATGATTTTCAATATCGTTAGCGAGCGATATCCTATGAGAGTTGTGTCTTTCCCCTGGACCTTTCTTGCGATTGTCGCTGTCGCTGGCTAGCGACAGCGACAATCGTCGCTAGAAAATTACAGAATCCGGGTACTGGTTCACAACTCATTAAAGCCTTAAAGGTAGTGAATTTTAAACGAGCATAAAAATCGCTGCTCCAACCAGGGCACAGTGTGACACAGTGCACATATTTCTGGTGTACTCCTTTGTTCGGATTGTCCGGTTACACCGGAAATGTGTACACTGTGTCGCACTGTGCTTGAGAGATTGAGATAGAGACAGGCGCATCAGCATAGCATCTGACGCAAAACCGAAATAGCCTATCAGAGTCGCGCCTTTCCGCTAGAATCTTCCTTGCAATTGGCTGTCGCTCGCTAACGACACCGATAGTTGTCGGTAGAAAAGTACACAGCTGACAACTCCACGTGCACTTTCTCTCTCTCTCTCTCTCTCTCGCACACAGCGACGGCCCCATCAACTCAACTGATGACGTAGGCACGTACGCGCAACGAGATTGCGCAGCATCGTAGTGAAGAGAACCACGTGCTCGCATCGAACATGTATGATATATATATCGTTTTTCTGTGATTCGTATGAAAGGGCGTACAAGCTATATGCTGTACTAGGCACATATACCCCTTTGTCTAAATCACGGGAGAAGAATTCTTGAGATGAGATTTGTATGAAAGAGCGTATAAGCTGTATGCTGTACTAGGCACATATGCCCCTTTGTCGAAAACACGGGAGAAGAACATTTGAGATGAGAAAAGTTGCGTGAAAAATCATGGCAATATTACGATATCTCAACAATGCGTGGAAGGATCTAAATAAATCCAAATACATTCGAAAGAAAAAAATAACATTACATTGGAAAAATGTCGTCAGATTTGTTATAACTTGACGCGTTTGCGCGTGAAGTCGATTAAGAGTTTGAATATAACGGTTTTAACGATGTGTATCGACGGATAGTTTGATGAACATCAAACTGTCGAGTAATGTAGATCGCTCGTTTCTCGCTCTACGAAAGAGCGGTAACAGTAAATAATAATGATTATTATTTAAACAATTGCGTAACATTACGCATCGATTCTCTGTCGATATCGTTCAAAGGGGGTTTCACGAGCGTCAAGCTGTCGAGCAATGTAGATTGCTCGTGTCACGCTCTACGAAAAAGCGGTAACAGCAAATAATAATGATTATTATTTAAAATATTGCGTAACATTACGCATCGATTCTCCGTCGATGTTGATCAACGAGCGTCAAACTGTCGACCAATGTGAAATGCTCATTTCTCGCTCTATATTGGAGCGGTAAAGGTAAATTACTATTATTATTATTTAAACAATCGTATTCTATTACGCTACAGTTCTCCGTCCGTGTGTATCGACGGGTATTTCGATGAACATCAAACTGTCGAGCAATGTAGAATGCTCGTTTCTCGCTCTACGAAAGAGCGGTTACTGTGACATGAGTCAGTGTAAACTCTTCGAGGATAAATATATTTTTACTACTTACTCCGCAGAAAAAGATTCTCTAACATCTTCGCCGTTTGATCTGCTGAAAAAAGTCTGTGAGATTTTGAGTGTTCACTCTGTTGAAAAAAGACTCTGACAGAAAAAATAACATATACCGCTCTTACTTTCCCTTCCCATGTAGTTTGCGTTGGAATTTACAATAGGGAGTAGTCTAAAAGCGGTAGCGATTCAGATTTTTTGGTCCGGCAGATATTTTTTGTCCGGTAAATATTTAAGGATTATATTAAGGATTTTTTTTTATGTTGCATAGTTCATTTGTTATTAACAATTTTCTAACAATTTTTTAAACAAATTTTTCACGTTTCACTTTAGAAGTGCGCCATTTGGCCAAAAATCAATATATCGAAACAATCCTACGTACTTCCATAGCTGTTGTTGTCTATAATCGAAAAAAATTCATTAGCTCACCACAATTCAAAGATTACAGGCGCTGTTTGTCCGGCCATAAACCCTGGCAAACGCAGACGTCCTCGCAAAAATGCTGCACAGCTACTATTTTTGAATTAATCGCTTCAAAAAAATAATTGTATACAGTCACTGATATGTTTGATAAACACTCTATTTTGTAATCTCGATTAATTTTGTAGTATATCTGAAAAAAAATTCCCAAAAAAGCCTATTTTTTCGTCCTCTAGAGTGGCCTAACCCCTTAAGGCGATGTATCACACGTTTCGACCGGCTCAAAAACGGGAAAGCTAATTTTTTTCGACACGGTACGACCGATCTCGACGAAATTTTAGCTACAAAGTCTGAACGATGGCAAAAAATGGCTAAGCTTTTGGCGTTTCGAAACTTTGAAAAAAAATGTACAGTTTCAGTTACCATGGCAGAAATAACTAAATTTTTCACTGTTACACTCAGCGGATTGTTACGTCCGAAGCTTAGCCACTAGGCAATATAAAAACACACATTTTGCGCTTTGTTTCATCTCATTCCATGCAAAAATGAGCGAAAAAGTAGGTTTTTTCGTTTTTTCTAAAAAAAAACCGACTTCTCCCTGTAATACCCAAAATTAAGTGCGCCAGTATTCCGTGTTGCGGCGCTAACGCGAGCTTCTTACATGTTTGAGTTGTGTAGTCAACGAGTCGCGTGAGCTGTCAGATATTAAAATGTGCAATTATTTAAGAAAAACGATATTTTGAAGTGTCAATGCGTATAAAAATTGCTTGTAATTGTATAGTCAATAAGATTGTGTGTCCGCCCGTGTGTCAGCTGTCAGTTGTTAAGTTTGTGTAATCAGCGAGCACGTGTCAGCTGTTGGGTGAGAAAATTGTGCAATTAAATAAAAAATTAAAAAATTGTACTCTTATAATTTATGATCCAGTGCAGCGTAGTCGGGTGCCCATTCGCTTTTGCACGTGATCTATACACTCTTTCTTGAGTACTGTGAAATCCTCATACGGCTTAGCATCTGTAATGCCTTTAAAAGTTTTAAAATCACCGTCACCAATATAGTGAGTGTATTTCACCCGATGTGAGGTTTCAGAACGCCGAAACATCTCAACAACTGCATCGACTCATATTTTTCCTGCCGATCCATTGTGAATCACAGCGCATTTTTCTGCATGATTTTCTGCCCACTCCGCATATTCTTCGGTATCTTCTTTTCTAGCACAATTCTCACACGCCTTACAATATTTTGATTTCACTATACAATCAACGATTTTTCCACAGTTATTGCTAATGAGAGTCACTAACCCATACAAAGACGTAAATCCACGTTTTCTCCACGAGCCATCGCCTGATTCCATTTTCCCCATTTCTATTTTCTCAATTTCCAATAGAAATGGTTTTCTCTTCTTTCGCAGCTCTCATCATACTGTTCTTGCAAACTAGATTGGTTGCAGTGGACATTATTTGACAACCTTAACGTAGAATGAGTAAAAGATAGGCTGAGGTAATTCTATGAATGCACATAATTTTATTATTCCGTGCAAACCAACTCCAAGCAATCGCATGGCAATTATGATTCTACGGTTGATTTCATAGTCTTTGTCAACAAATGGACAACTCGGTAACTCAGTCTTTCCATAATTCTCACAGGACACTACTAGTTTGAATCCCAAACTGTGCTTGCCATTTTCAGCAAATTTCACTTCCGATTGGCATACCTTACAAATGACAACGTTCGAAATAGCCGAAAATACTACAATAAAGTTTATGATACGATAACAAAATGCTGGATTTACTTCGATATCCTGCAGATTTTCCGATTGCTTCAGTTTTTTGCCGATGTACTGGCATTCAAGTCATCTGGTGCTTCTAACTCATGGCGATTCAATGGTCTTCTTCGAGATGTTTTTGGTCTCTTGCTATTGCCAGATGCCCTTTTCCTCCTTTATTCCCAGTGTACACGACTCTGTCACTCTTTGTAAAAACAAATCAATAATTACACAGGGAAAAAGAAATGAAAGTTCACAGAAGTATCGAGAAAAACGAGTGTTTGTTGACTAGCGTCCTCCTCAAACGCTGTGCCTAACTGACTGAAATAGACGTTCGACGATTACCAGGGGTGTTAGTTGAAGTTTGCCGGTTTTACCAGTAGATGTCGCTAGCCATATGTATACATTTCTATGATTTGGCATGTATGTCATTTTTTTCTATTGACATTAAGCTACAAAAATACGCAAGTCACATTCCGCCAAAATAATAGCGTCATATTTGTTTACCTCAGTGAATATGTCGAGTTTCGTTCCAAGTAAATCGCATTTGCGGCATTCGTTGCTTTTGTTATTTCATCAAAAGAAAAAAGCAGCTAAAGCTCACCGGTTGCTAGTAGAAACTTATGGTGAACATGCTCCAGTGATTAGAACATGTGAGACATGGTTTCGTCAATTTTAAAGTGGAGATTTCGATTTGACAGACAATGAACATCCTGGTGCAGCGAAAAAGTTTGAAGACGAGGAATTGCAGGCGTTATTGGATGTTGATCCAACCCAATCGCAACAAAAATTGGCAGAAACACTAAATGTGACTCGAGGAGCAATTTGCCAACGTTTAAAAGCCATGGGAAAGATCCAAAAGTATGGAAAATGGGTGCCACACCAGCTGAACGATAGACAAATGGAAAATCGAAAAACCGTTTGTGAAATGCTGCTTCAACGATTCGAAAGGAAATCTTTTCTGCATCGAATTATCACGGGGGACGAAAAGTGGATTTATTTTGAGAACCCGAAGCGAAAAAAATCATGGCTTTCACCTGGTGAAGCCGGCCCATCGATTGCAAGGCCAAATTGCTTTGGCCGTAAGACAATGCTCTGTGTTTCGTGGGACCAGTGTGGTGTGGTGTACTACGAGTTGTTAAAACCTGGTGAAACGGTGAACAAGGATCGCTACCGACAACAAATGATCAATTTGAATTATGCGTTGATCGAAAAACGGCCAGAATGGGCCCGAAGACATGGCCAAGTTATCTTGCAACATGACAACGCGCTGTCTCATACCGCTAAACTGGTGAAAGACACATTAAAAACACTTAATTGGGAAATATTATCACACCCGCCGTACTCTCCAGACCTCGCCCCGTCCGACTATCACCTTTTCGCATCGATGGGACACTCCCTTGCAGAGCAGTGCTTCATTAAGTTTGAAGAAGTCGAAAAATGGCTCGTCGAATGGTTTACCTCGAAAGAGAACAAGTTTTTTTGGGATGGTATCCATAATATGCCTGAGAGATGGGCGAAATGTGTAGAAACCAATGGTCAATACTATGAATAAAAAATGTTGAGATTCCTCTGAAAATTAAGTGTTTTCTTTATCGAAAAAAACCGGCAAATTTCAACTAACACCCCTGGTATTTGTGAGACGATACTAGACAAAATGATTTCAATAACATCTGCCGTATACCTGATCTAGTCCCCTAAAGTCCCTTCCCCCTACCATTCACAATAGGAGCTCGCTGCGGATCAGACGGTCTTGTACTAAAATTCGAAAACCGAGTACTTACATATTTGTTCCAGTCATAATCTTTTGGGACATCATTTTTGAGGTCCTAAAAGACCATTTAACAATTAAAAATAAATCGATATTTCGAAAATTCTAGAGTGGCCTAACACCTTAAAGACAACTTATCCAAAAAATAGAGACATCAGGCACTGACAATAAGGGATAATGTTTTCATTGGTGCTAAAAATATTTTATCATATCTCAATGACTTTGTTTTTCACCGATATTCCCAAAATCTAATCAGTATACCAGTATCGTATTGTCTGGTTTGCCACAAATTATACGAGATTTATAAATATCTAACTATCTATCTCGTGTAATTCGGGTCGAACTTTTAACCCTTTGCGACCTATCTACATCGAAAATCTAGTGATCACTTAGAATATTAAAAAACAAGCCGAAATATTTTTTTTCATGAAATCGGACACGACATTCACGATATACAACTTGCTAAACATAAAGTAATTAAATATCGAATGCTTCGTGGGGCTGGTACTAATGAGCGTAACGGAAAATGTTCACCTAGAGCATTTGGAAACGAACATATTTTCTGTTAGGATTTTTGCAATCAGACTTTATCTTTTTTATAATCCAGCTGGTGCAAGAAATCTTATTGGAGATGAATACAACTTCAGGATCATTCACTTTTACGATTTAAAAGACGTTATCATGCCAGAATTTCGTAAACGAAGATATAATAATAATCATAATATGTTATATGACTAATTCGGCAATGAGTACGATGACAGTCGTATCGAATTTATTGTAATCGAGTTTGTTTTCCAATTAATTATGGCAATCGTAGCGAATTGATTGAAATCGAGTTTGCTTTGTATCATTTTCTTACTGACTCCGAGGAACGTTAACGACTTGACACTGTCTCTCTCTCTCTCTCTCTCTCTCTCTGCCTCTCTCTCTCTCTCTCTCGTTCTCTCTTTCCTTGACGATGTTTTGTTAATACATAAAACCCCCTCTACACTAAGAGCAAATGCAATAAGGCTCGAGGTGCACTATAAATTGTACGATGATTACCTAATTTCGATAACGGTTGACAATGTTGATCGATGGAAAAAAAAGATGAAGAAATAAAAAATATAATTGCCAAAAGTTTTAGATATATTAATTATCACGGTGGATTATTATGATGGAGCAAATTGTTCGTGGAATATAAAAGAGATGACAAAGGTTACAATCATTCAATAAAAGTTTCAATATGGAATCATACTCAACGATGAAAACCCGTCTCACAGTACTATATCTTTTTTCCATGATACTGCTTTCTGCCGGTATGCTATAAATATATTGTATTTTCATCACCATCCGCATATCTATGAATTAAAAGAAAATTACAATAATTATGAAACTAAGGGAAATTATTATATCGCTATAAGCTTTTTAGTTTTGTTCTAAAGTAAATAAAAAGTTTATTAACATGACATCTCTTGTTTGTTCAAATATGTTTTCTAAAAATTCTCCCACATAGTTCCGCGTTAAGATCATATCGTAACGATAAAAAATTTTCTCGCTACGAAATATATTTGTCGTACAATACAAAATGCTCATTAGAAAAAATACATAGTTCACAATTCTATCTCTGATTTACTCTGAATGATAAACAAATGTATAGGTATATGATGATTAATGATACAAATTCACTGTACTATATTATTATTTTTTCAATTTCAATCGACAAATATTTCGTTCGATCCGACGAAAAACATAACAAACAAAAAACGGAAAAAAACATCAAGGGCTGCAGATAGATAATATGCCAACCCAGGAACTACATATTATTCCAAGCCCTAATTTAGCCTGCGGACAAAATGAGCATGTAACTGAATGTCTTACGTGCGAACGAACTTGTGAAAAACCGATCGGGGAGGCTTGTGTACTGGTGAGTATTAAAAATTTGTTTTTTTCATTCGTCGATATTGGCGGGGGAACAGTATGGATCGTAATCGACCAAAAAAAAAACAAATAAATATCTGTCCCGTAGATGTGCCGAGGTGAAGGTTGCGAATGCGATGAAGACTTTATGCGGGACTTGCGAACCAATTTGTGCGTTCCAGTTGACGAATGTTCTTACAATTGAACAAGTGTAAAATGTTTTACAAACGAATGTGTCAACATTCGGCCATGAAGTCAATAAATATAATATAATAATAATAATAGTAATGCTGAACTTTTTGAATAATTCGGCAACCCAATCATTTTACTTCCTCATAGAGGAGGCATTCTGATGATCTACATTTTTTTCGAGTTTTCAATGCCAATGTGTTTAAAATGTGTCGAAATGTCAGAAAATCATATTTCGAAAAAATTTCTGGACGTAATTGTGTGTGTGTATGTGTGTATGTATGTATCCAACCTGAAAAATTCGAACGTCTATATCTCGCAAACGGTTTGAGCTAAAGTGCTGCACTTTTCGCTTTGCTTGCTACAATTTTTATAGAAATTTATGGAGTGAGTCTCTCTCTTTCTCTCTCTCTCTCTCTCAGGGAAAAATGGTACTCTGAAGATATAACAGAAGCAACGAGAAGGAGAGATGAAACGTATAAAGTAACAATTACCACAGGTTCAGAAGATCAATGGCGGCAATTCAAGTTAGAAAGGAATGCGGTAGTTAAATTAATCAGAAAAAAATAGAAGCAATATTATAAAAAATGATAGATGATAACAAGAGAGATACGGCGAAGATGTGGAAAACATTAAAAGAAGTAATTAAAGGAGGAGCAGTGGGAGTAAAAGAGATGGAGAATATAGACTTTGAGATATTAAATGATATAAAGGGATTAAATATAGGCGCTGAATTTAATGTGTATTACGTGCAAAATATAAGGGACATAGTTAACTCAATACAATAAGATACATCTGAAAGTCCAAGCAGAAGAAGCATTATAATAGGCGATGGAATGAATAACGATAGAATAATGGAAAACTTCAGTCATGTTGAAATAGACGAACTAGAAAAGATAGTAATGGAACTCCTGAAAAAGAAGGGAACGGAAGAAGGAATATCAAGTGATATTCTAAAAGGGGCGTTTAGTGCAATAACAGAGGAATTCTTAGAAATAATAAATGGATCTCTACGAAAGGGATGTTGCCCGGACAGCTGGAAAACATCCACGATAATACCGAACCCAAAAATTAATAAGGCCAAGTACGAGCAAGCCAATGCAAACCAGCGGCTCGTAAGCAAGCCAATGCAGACCAATTAATATGTTGCCGCTGTATGAAAAGGTCCTTCAATTAGTAGTTCAAAATCAAATGGAAAAACACCTAGAAGATAATAACATTATAACAGAGCATCAATCAGGATTTAAAAAAACAATATTCGTGTGGAACAGCGATTCAAACTGTTATAGACGAATAGAAAGTGAACATTAGTGAAGGAAAACTGGTAGGAGTTATCTTCATGGATTTAAAACAAACATTTGAAACAGTAGATAGGGAGATATTGTTAGACAAACTTTATCAATACGGAATTAGAGAAAGGGTATTAGAATGGTTTCGGACGTATTTAAGTAATAGAACACAGCCAGTAAGATTTAATGATACATGGTCTGAAGTTATCTACAATGAATATGGGATACCACAAGGGTCAGTATTAGGGCCGCTATTATTTATTATATATTGTGACGGACATTTTTCCTAGACGTCACCTTCGGCCCCTCGCCTCTGCGCACACGTCCAACGTACCGGCGGGCGCCAGTTAATTTTTGTTTCACCGGTATCAACAACCGGTATAAACTGGAAACCGAGGGGGACCGGACTCGATAACGCGAACGATTATTATTTCACCAGAAGGACTAACCGGTATGACCCGGTGAGGTTGAGGGGGACTAGGCTCAACCTTCACCACGGACAAAACCAAAACGCAAAACGGGGCGAAACGAGACAAAAAGGGATGCACGAGCGGAGGCGGGAGGTTGCGGAAAATGCACGGTCGTTCAGGCTGCGGGTTATGGTAGAGAGGGTCGGGGTGGGATGCCGGTAAATGGGGTAATTAACGGGATCAGAATACGCGAGAACGATCACTAAACTCGGAAAACACGAACCCACAACACTGTATGTTTTTTTTTAGGTGCGAGAACTAGACTAAAAATGCCCCGGAAACGTCCAGCGAGATAGATAACTCTACGCGGCACGAGAGCGAGAGAGACGGAGGCGAAGAGCCTATATCGCGCATGACCGGGAACGAGACACGTATATGGCGAAAGAGCACGAACGATGCGAAGCGCCTATACCGTGTACGAGCGAGAGCGAGACAGCGATGTAACGACCGAAATGTCAACACGGGAGCGCGAGCTTGTACGACCGTCCTCGTCGATGTCCCGCACAAGACTCCTTGTCTTACTCATTTATTTTCGATAGCTCGAACTCTTTCGAATTCCTTAATCGATAACTGCTGCCCTCTTAAGGCCTTACATACGTCGAGAATTTTCAAAAAATCGATTTTTTTTTGTTTACAGATTATTATTCCTTATAGTCTTAGGCGTATTTCTGTGTAAGCTGATTGTAAAAATTCCCCATAGTTCAAAAGTTATTGTCGATAATGAGACTGCCTGATAATGTGAAACACGCTCGAATCAACGCTACCAAAGCAACAAAAGAGGCCAGAACAATTCGTCGATTAGAAAAAAATAAACAACAACAATTTTTTACTGACAAGGAAGGCGTACAATATGAAGCTGGAATGGGAGATTAGACGTAAGTTAACTAAATAAATTTAAAAAATTCATAAAGTTCTTGCTCCAGCCGCGCGCGACTTCGAGCGAAACGCGCTTGAAACTTTAAACGCGTTTTTCTCAAAACTACTTTTTCTGACACGGTCGGCATGATAACTCGTACGGTTTTTAATATTTTTTGATGATTTTTTTTTTAAATATTCGGAATTGTTTTTTCTATAGTCTGTCGAGCCGGATTTTTTAAATTATAATTAGAAAATTTTATAATAACAATTAAAGTGTGACTTTTTTGACACAAACTTAACATTTTTTTTAAATTACCGTAAATTGTTTAATTTTTCGAATTTCATAAATCTGGCTCGACAGACTATAACTACTACCTTATTTTACAAGAATTTCTTTACATTTTGCAGATCCGTCAACATTTGAGGAAGAAATACTGCCGACCGTGGAGCAACTTTTTTTTTACAGTGCTTCAAAAAATGTGATTTTTCATGTTGTAATTTTTGAAAAAAAAAATTGAAATAAACTTTTTTACAAACTTAACACAGTAATAAACAATGTGTAAGAATTTTTTTTATCAATTTCTATTTCTATCCCTCCTAAAAACAGTTTTTCTTTTGGTACGTTTCCGGTACCGCTGGACGTATGTAAGTCCTTAACCCTTCTTCCTAAACGTTAACGAGAACGATTGGGAACACAACCCCGGTAGCTTTTTCTTTGGAGATCCTCCACGATCGCATCCCCTGGAGCACCACGCGAACACAGGGCCCTACTCAACAAAATCGGCGCAGAGGGCTCCCAGCCCTTGCCCGTAACGCAAACAGTACCGCCCGTTCTCCAGCGTGACGCTCCTTCTATGTCGGGGCGCCGGTATCACCGGACCTCCGCCAAGTCGTGGAGGAATCTCGTCGGGCGCTCTCCTCTGTCGGGCAACTCATTACTTCGAGACATTCTCCCCGCGAGAGGTTCGAGCGCACCGCCCTTCAACCAATTTCCTTACTTTATCCTACCCTTTCTCCAAAATCTAAACGTAACGCGAGAACAAACTTATAACCGAGAGCGAGTTAACAGGTCAGCAAACAGGGAGCGTTAATATCCGATAGCTAAGTTTCCTGTGTGACCATGAATTCCAAAAATCACGTCACAATATATAAATAATATAGTACATTTATGTCCAGAGGGGTGTAGTATAAAAATGTTTGATGATGACACAGTAATATATGTAACTGGATTGGGCAGCGCGAAAGTGGAGGATAAAATGAACCTGTCATTAAGTATAGTGGAAAAGTCGATGATTAGAAATAAATTGAAATGAATGCGGAGAAAACAAAATATATGATTGTTAGTAGTATAAGAAAATTTGTGAGTGGAAATATTGTACTCAAGTGTCTGGATGGAACGGAACTAGAGAGAGTGGAGACGATAAAATACCTGGGTATAATTATTGATGATAAGCTACAATTTAAAGACCACTGCGAGTATATGTTGAAAAAGATACGTAGAAGAACAAGGCAATTAGAGCGCCACATTTTGAGTACTATGCACCACTATAGTGCAATATGGGACAAACAGAGTTGAACAAACTGCAGATCGCGCAAAACAGAGCGATGAGGATCATATTGCAATGCAACCGCTACCCGAGTAGAAATTTTATAAGGCAATGACCAGGTCCAAGTCCAGCTGCCTTCTTTTCTTGGTCAGGTCCTCACAAGGTAGCATTTACCTGGGCCTGATCCGAATGCAACGCAGCGCATGACCTGGACCTGATAATATAGCCAGTTCAGGTCCTTTCAGGGATGCCAGGAGTGGGTCGGATAAGGTTATAAAATAAGGTCCTGATCGAGGGATACATACAAGGTCCTTAATAGTTTGCCTGGGGGTTAAATGGGGCTTTTTTTTAATGAAATCAGTTATAATCTGTGGATAATTAGTAATTTTTTAATGATTGAATCTCACACTTACAATACTTAATGTAATATAACATTTTTCTAAATTAAATCTTTTTTTATATAATGTTTCATCTATCAATAAAATAAATTATGAAATAAATTAACGTTTCACAGCAAAAAATATTGGCACTGGTAGGTAGAGAATAGAAAAATTTATACTAATGAGAACAGATAATATGAAAACTCTAAAACATGTCCATAAAGACCCAAATAACTATATTTAACGAGAATTTTTTCGTTACTAAAATTTTTTACTTGTCATGAAAACTAAAATATAAAAATCATCATTAATTATGAACATTGAAAAAAAAATAAAAATAAAAATGTCTTAAACTGAAATAGTTAGAGAACTACAAAAAATGTTTTAATGAAAAATGAAAAAGCAGATATTAAGTCTTTATGAACCGTTTTCTACCATACTAGTTTCCTTCAAAGATGAATTTACCTATATCACTGTGTTTCACATTAGCAAAACTTATTGCTAAAAGAACGATGAACATAATATTAAACGTTTATAATACATTTATATACAAATATTTCCTTGTCTATTATTTTATAAACTTTTGATCAGTTAAACTCTTTGAAATGAAATCATCTCTTAAATAAATATCAATTGTTTGTTACTTTTAACTTGATTCGCCTCAAGAGTAACTGAGTTAAAACAAATAATAAACTTGAAATAAAAAAAAAATTAAACTTATAGGTAGAAAAATTCTCTATAATGGATCAATTAATTTCCAGAAACGTCAAACTTTTAACCATGAAAAATTACCTCATCAAAATAAGAATAACGATACCAGTCCTCTTATATCTTCGATATTTGATTTGGTTTCAAGTTGACTTATTTTCTTTCAAATTCTTCTTCATGCGTATCAAGCGCTGACCTTCCCAATCTTTCGCATTGTTCATCACAGATTGCATTAGCTGCTGGAATCTTTTTTCATCAAGGGGACTCATTGTTGTTTTAAATATTTTGATGAAACACCCTGGAATCAAGTAAAATAGAAGATTAATTACTAAAAGTATTGTGATATTATACATTTCTTATTTAGCAAATAAATTAGATTTAGTATCTGTTATGAATTCAGATTACCTCCGACGAAAAAATATATTGGTGTAATAATACAAAACGGAAACAAAACGACTCATTCACCAGGACGAAAAAAAAAAAAAAAAATTACCTTCCAGTAGTTTGTAAAACGTGGTGTCCTTCAAAATCTCTTTATCCTTCACTTTTTTTGCAGTAGTAAAACCAATAGCTACATCTCGTGATAAATACTTTCTCACAATTTCTCCAAGATTCTTGGAGGAAGGTGTAGCCTCTTGGTCTATGCGTTTTAAGATGTTTTTCACCTACGAAATCACATTTAGACCGATATATTAATGTTATATTTGCACGAAATTCAATTAGATTATTGAAAACAGAATTGGAAAAATCATAAATTGATATATAAAAAAATTATGAATTTGAATAATGAATGAAAGAAAAAAAATTGAAAAATTATATATTAATATGTAAAATAAATGAAAAGAAGTGCAATTGATGATCACCAAGTTCAACATTGTAAAGTGGTCGGAATTAATGAAATTATTAATTTGATTGAACTCAATTGTCGAAAAATTAATACTAAAAATATTTAAAAATACTTAGCACACTTACAAATTTTTTCTTATATTCCGTGTCGGATTTTAATTTTTCATCGAATGGCTTGAAATCGTCGAGAAGTGTAATAGGCAATTTGATGGCTTCGTTATCTTCAAGTTCATCCAATATTGGCAAGACTTCTGGTGCATTTGAAGTATTTAATAGAGTTGCAACCATTTGTTGAACTAAAATCACTTCTCCTTTAAGGTCAGCCAACTGCTTTGAAATACTGCGATGATAAGCCTCTAATGATGGAATAGGAATTAAAAATATTTATTAATTGTAATTTTTTTTTCTGAAATGAAAAAAAAAGTATATAAAGTAGTAAACTTACTTGTATCCAAAAGAACTGTTTCAGAATATTTGTCTTGATTTTTTGCTTTTTCATTCGTTTGTTCATTTTTTTCATGATTCACATCGCTATTTTTTTCTGATTCCACCTGATTGGGAGATCCACTCATCGATTCGGGAGGGATTGAAGGTTGTCTAAACTGCTCATGAATGTCTGCAGCAATATTGAGGACCTGAGTTTGGTTTAGTGATGAGTCTGAACTTTCTGAGATAAATCTAGCTCTGTGATCTCTTCCCTGCATATTCTTCGGAAGCTTTGTGGTCTCGTCATCATCAGATTCCAACTTGTCAGAGCTGGAACTGGCGTTCACAACACGAGAAAATACTAAAAATAATTGAAAACAAGAGATATTAATGGAAGGATGAATAACAAATATGAAAATTGTGAAATAGAAAATAAAAAATACATACATATTCACATACATACATACTTATATACATACATACATGCATACATGCATACATACATACATACATACATACATACATACATACATACATACATACATACATACATACATACATGAATAAAATTAAAAATTAAGTATTTGCCCCTCTTCTGACGAGAATGAAGTGTATTCACATCATCACTCAATTCGCAAATTCCATCTTGAAGAGTTCTTTGAACAGATCGACTGTCCCCACGTTGCAGAATTCGCTTGGCGCGCTGTGTTTCCTCCTTTGCCATATTTTCAGCAAAACTTTCATTATCTGTCGTATAAACGTATTCTACATTTTCCAATTGCTTACGCTTTACCAGAGCCTCTTCGTATGTATCTGTAGATAAAAATTGAATTAAATAAAAAAATGAGACAATTTATATGAGAAACTATAGAGGTGGCAGCAAAACAGTAAATAATTAGTAACTTAGATTATTTTAAGTTTTTTTTTCAATTACAAAAATTTTATTTTTATTCATTTTTTGAAAAAAAAAAAAAAATTGTAAATATATTAAAGAATAAGAAACTTACCAGCTCCACCATGGAATTTGACTGGGTACTCTTCCCACGACTCGTCACAAGCATCAAGATTTTGAATCATCTTATTTAAAAGTTTCAATTTCTTATTTGTATAGGGACCAGCCATAAACCGAGCTAACAAAACTTCTTCTTCCTCATCGTACCCAGTGATCCACGAGGATGGAATAACGTCAATGACTTTTTTTTCTCCACCATCTTTCAAAAACCATACTAATTTATAAAGGCTCTCTTTTTTACTTTTGACTTTGGAGACGCTCAATGTACCCTACAAAATACAAAGACAATTATTTGAATTTTTAATGTGAAATTATACTGCGCTTCTCTCATGTCTATCAATAAACAAAGTATGTGATTTAAGGCCTTACATACGTCGAGAATTTTCAAAAAATCGATTTTTTTTTGTTTACAGATTATTATTCCTTATAGTCTTAGACGTATTTCTGTGTAAGCTGATTGTAAAAATTCCCCATAGTTCAAAAGTTATTGTAGATAATGTGACTGCCTGATAATGTGAAACACGCTCGAATCAACGCTACCAAAGCAACAAAAGAGTCCAGAACAATTCGTCGATTAGAAAAAAATAAACAACAACAATTTTTTACTGACAAGGAAGGCGTACAATATGAAGCTGGAATGGGAGATTAGACGTAAGTTAACTAAATAAATTTAAAAAATTCATAAAGTTCTTGCTCCAGCCGCGCGCGACTTCGAGCGAAACGCGCTTGAAACTTTAAACGCGTTTTTCTCAAAACTACTTTTTCTGACACGGTCGGCATGATAACTCGTACGGTTTTTAATATTTTTTGATGATTTTTTTTTTTAAATATTCGGAATTGTTTTTTCTATAGTCTGTCGAGCCGGATTTTTTAAATTATAATTAGAAAATTTTATAAAAACAATTAAAGTGTGACTTTTTTGACACAAACTCAACATTTTTTTTAATTTACCGTAAATTGTTTAATTTTTCGAATTTCGAAAATCCGGTTCGACAGACTATAACTACTACCTTATTTTACAAAAATTTCTTTACATTTTGCAGATCCGTCAACATTTGAGGACGAAGTGCTTCAAAAAATGTGATTTTTCATGTTGTAATTTTTGAAAAAAAAAATTGAAATAATTTTTTTTACAAACTTAACACAGTAATAAACAATGTGTAAGAATTTTTTTATCAATTTCTATTTCTATCCCTCCTAAAAACAGTTTTTCTTTTGGTACGTTTTCGGTACCGCCGGACGTATGTAAGTCCTTAAGTTAAATTATTCGTGTTTGAAATGACACTTTTAGACGAAAAATTATGAAAAGAACAAAAACATGTTTACATATGATCAAATCAAATAACATTGTAATTTATATTAATGTGTAGACAAAGGTAATGTTTTTTAGGTTACGTTTTGAGGTTAAGTTTACCCCTCAAAGAAAATCATCGAACAAAAAGAGAATAATGGTACTTAAAATACATATTTATTATTTTATTAAAATCTGTAGTCTTACCGTAAGTTGTTTACAAACTTCAATTCATCCAATTTCACAATAAAATAATTTTTATGAACTTTATTGAAGATAACGTCGTAGCCTCTGGTGCACCGACGCTGGTTGAATTTTGATTCTTCGGTACGTATACACACAGATAAATATGGCCCAAATCAAATCCACATTACTATTTAGATAAAACATAAATAAAAATTTTTTTTTTTCACAATTATTGAACACAAATAGAAAATCAATTCACGTTGAAAAAAATCCGGAAGATTCGAGAAAGAACAATAATGCGACTCGTGTGAACGGCGCGGGAAGCCCTGCGGATGCCATGCCGTTTCAGTTCTTACGAGTCAAGGTTACTCTCAAGATGGCGCAATGTGTACACACGAATTATTAAGGCTGCCATAGATATCACTTAACAGGTCCCGGTGTAGTGAAATTACGGCAAGCCTCATGTAAGGTTGCCGTAGATGCCACTTGTCAGGTCCCGTTGTAGTGGAATTACGGCAAGCCTCATGTAAGGTTGCCGTAGATGCCACTTGTCAGGTCCCGTTGTAGTGGAATTACGGCAAGCCTCATGTAAGGTTACCGTAGATGCCACTTATTTATGCTTGATCCCACCAATATCCGGCTTGCCTTATATAAGGTTGCCTGAGCTGAATCTTTCCCGGACCTGGTCTGCTTAATGTCCGGCTTGCCTTATATAAGGTTGCCGTAGCGCGATTTTTCCTGGCCCTGATTCGGTTAATGTAAGGTTTGCCTTATATAAGGATGCCTTGATTAAAACTGATCCGGCCTTTCTGGGACAACAGGCAACCCCTAACAAATTTCTACTCGGGTATACGAAGGTGGAGGATATGCTGAATGCGCTGCAATTCATGTCTGTGAGGCAAAGATTGCACTACAGTGTGTGTATATTTATATTGAAATGGATGTAATATGTAATAATGTGGATAAAATAGCTGAGAAAGCTAATATCTCTTTCTCTCTCTCTCTCTCGGGATGTGCGGACATACACAAAACGTGGAACAGTGAGAACAATCTTATCAAGTGCGAAGGGGAAATAGAAGTGCTCGAAAAAGATAAGAAAACCAAAAAAGACGAACGGGGTACAAAAAGAATGAGAGAAGAACAAGAAGAACAAGACGATGAACAACAACAAAGTCTGGAATAGAAAATTGACAGTATAATTAAGGCCTTACATACGTCCAGCGGTACCGAAAACGTACCAAAAGAAAAACTGTTTTTAGGAGGGATAGAAATAGAAATTGATAACAAAATTCTTACACATTGTTTATTACTGTGTTAAGTTTGTAAAAAAATTTATTGCAATTTTTTTTTTCAAAAATTACAACATGAAAAATCACATTTTTTGAAGCACTGTAAAAAAAAAGTTGCTCCACGGTCGGCAGTATTTCTTCCTCAAATGTTGACGGATCTGCAAAATGTAAAGAAATTCTTGTAAAATAAGGTAGTAGTTATAGTCTGTCGAGCCGGATTTTTTAAATTCGAAAAATTAAACAATTTACGGTAATTAAAAAAAAAATGTTAAGTTTGTGTCAAAAAAGTCACACTTTAATTGTTTTTATAAAATTTTCTAATTATAATTTAAAAAATCCGGCTCGACAGACTATAGAAAAAACAATTCCGAATATTTAAAAAAAAATCATCAAAAAATATTAAAAACCGTACGAGTTATCATGCCGACCGTGTCAGAAAAAGTAGTTTTGAGAAAAACGCGTTTAAAGTTTCAAGCGCGTTTCGCTCGAAGTCGCGCGCGGCTGGAGCAAGAACTTTATGAATTTTTTAAATTTATTTAGTTAACTTACGTCTAATCTCCCATTCCAGCTTCATATTGTACGCCTTCCTTGTCAGTAAAAAAATGTTGTTGTTTATTTTTTTCTAATTGACGAATTGTCGACGAATAAGGCCAGCTGCCTCAATCAACTCAACTCAGGTAGGCGCGCGTCAGACCTTTGTCCTTTCGTCGGGCAGTCACATTATCTACAATAACTTTTGAACTATGGGGAATTTTTACAATCAGCTTACACAGAAATACGCCTAAGACTATAAGGAATAATAATCTGTAAACAAAAAAAAATCGATTTTTTGAAAATTCTCGACGTATGTAAGGCCTTAAGGACATACATAGTATTAGAGCGAATACAAATAAATTAAGCGAAGTTAAACAGCAAATTGAAGACATTGTTAAATCAGAAATAGAAAGAGGGATTATGATTCTCAAGGAAGAATTTAAAAAAGCAAAAAAAGAGTTGGAGACGAACATAAAAAAATCAGTAATGGAAGAAACGCAAAAACAAATAACGAAATTTAGGGCAGAATACGAAAAACATGAACAAAGTAGTAGAAAACAACAGCCGAGTAAAAATGAACAACAATATACGGAAACATACGCACAAAAAGTAGGAAAAAATAAAAATGAGAAAGTAGTTATAGAGCCAACAAAAGTGCAAACAAGCAATTAAACAGAAGGGGAAATAAAAAACCGAATAGATATCATGGAAATGGGTATAGGAATCGGTATAATAGTTAAAGGACCAGGGGGAAGAATTATTTTGGATTGCCAAAGGAAGGAGGACACAGAGGTATTAAGTGAAGAATTAAGACGAAACTTAGGAGAAAATTATAAAAGCCATGTACCAAAAAAAAACTCCCAAAGTTTAACGTAAAAGGTAAAGTAGACAAACTAAACGAAATAAGTGAGGAAGAGCTGATAAAGAAAATTGGCAAACAAAACAGACTAGATATAAGCAATCCAGAATATAAAATAAAAATACTAAAGAAAATATATTGTGACGAAACATTTGGCGTCTCGTCACCCGTACGGAGTGTATGCGTTCAGGGGGTCGGATTTACGACCCTGGGACGACGCACGTTCGTTTTGTCGCGCATCCGAGACGGTAAAAACTACGAATCTTCGGTTACCTCCAGAGTTGACAACTTGGCAACGCTGTGGCCAACTGTCGTTCAGCGACTTTGTTGGGCTCTCTGACTTTATGACCCTATTGTTCGCTCGCTTCGTGCGCGAACGATAGAGTTTTTCTGTTTATTATATTATCGAGTCTGTTTTTCTAGCCCGTTCTGTTCAGCTCTCTTAGTGTCCCGTTAAAGTAAATATTCGAGTCATTAAATTATATTGTAAGGAAGTGCTTCGTTTGAAATTTGAGAAATTATTTCGGTGTGGATAAATTCAATAAATATCTGTGTCTTTCTTTTCTTGGTTTGGTCGTTATATCGGTTTTCGCGTTCCTTTTCTGATTAATTTCACGTTTGATTGTTTTGGGAAAAATACCGCTTATCGCACCGCTGCCCCTGGGTTTCGCTTGCCGTTATCTTCGAACCCTGTGCTATCTTTACCCTGGGTTATTACTTCATTATTTTCCGTGTCTGCTATCTTTGAAATTTCGTATCTCAGCGATCGTTAACCCCAGCTATTATTTCATTATTGTCCTGACCGCTATCTTTGAAATTTTGTATCTCAGCCATCGTTAACCCCAGTAATTATTTCATTATTTCTTTGACCGCTACCTTTGAGATTCCGTATCTCAGCCATCGTTAACCCCAGTAATTATTTTATTATTGCTCTGACCGCTACCTTTGAAATCTCGTATCTCAGCCATCGTTAACCCCAGTAATTATTTCATTATTTCTATGACCGCTACCTTTGAAATTCCGTATCTCAGCCATCGTTAACCCCAGTGATTATTTCATTATTTCTTTGACCGCTACCTTTGAAATTCCGTATCTCAGCCATCGTTAACCCCAGTAATTATTTCATTATTTCTTTGACCGCTACCTTTGAGATTCCGTATCTCAGCCATCGTTAACCCCAGTAATTATTTCATTATTTCTTTGACCGCTACCTTTGAAATTTCGTATCGCAGCCATCGTTAACCCCAGTAATTATTTCATTATTTCTTTGACCGCTACCTTTGAGATTCCGTATCTCAGCCATCGTTAACCCCAGTAATTATTTTATTATTTCTCTGACCGCTACCTTTGAAATCTCGTATCTCAGCCATCGTTAACCCCAGTAATTATTTCATTATTTCTCTGACCGCTACCTTTGAAATTCCGTATCTCAGCCATCGTTAACCCCAGTAATTATTTCATTATTTCTTTGACCGCTACCTTTGAAATTCCGTATCTCAGCCATCGTTAACCCCAGTAATTATTTCATTATTTCTTTGACCGCTACCTTTGAAATTTCATATCGCAGCCATCGTTAACCCCAGTAATTATTGAATCATTTCTCAGACCGCTACCTTTGAAATCTCGTATCTCAGCCATCGTTAACCCCAGTAATTATTTCATTATTTCTCTGACCGCTACCTTTGAAATTCCGTATCTCAGCCATCGTTAACCCCAGTAATTATTTCATTATTTCTTTGACCGCTGCCTATGAAACTCCGTACCTCGGCTATCGTTAACCCCCTAATTATTATTTGTATCGCTTCCCTTGGCCCTTACTCCGACGTTCACGAATCTCCGTTATCTTCAACCCCCTTTGGTGCGTTAAGTCGGTAACCCGTTTGATTGTCTTTGCAGTAAACTTAAGGTTATTCGTTTGTATTGGGTTTTCGGCTACGTATCCGCGACACATTGTTCCTACCGGAAATCTATTATTTTCGTCGAATCCTCCCTGAGGCGAATTCTCAGGTTATAATATTCTGTTTTATATTGCGGTTAACTCTCTTAATCCTTGTCATTTATTTTGTTTATTTTGCTTCGTTCTGTTAAATATTGTATGCGAATTTATTGCGTGCGTTGCGGTCGACAATTACGTGGCTGTTGGCGTAAATTGCGTTAGGTTATTTGTTTGTTAATTTTAAGTTTGGTTATTTTGTTATATTATCGCAAAACGCTGGTTCCATTCCTTGTATTGTAAATCTTCCGAGTGCGTAGTAACCGTTCGTTTTCGTTACCGTTGGCAGTGTTGTCACGCTACCTTGTTACACGTTTTGGAACGAAGTTCCTTAAGGCAGTAGTCTGCTTTACAGGCTTCAAAAAATCGATTTTTCGTTTTTGTCTTAAATCTATTCCAAAACTATCCAAGAATATGTGTTCAAAATTTTAGAGGCCAATTCGACATATTTTCGAAGCTAGATCAGTTTTAGTGGCCGAGCGTCGAGCAGGTGCGAATGCTCGGGCAGACCCGAGCGCGCGCGCTTCGCCCCTTCATGTATTCTATTGTTTGACTATACTCGTATATACCTGAAAAGATCGAACCGTCCTTTGAAATATTATTTGGAGTTTCTAGAAGGTTGTGTTGATTAGTCGTTGGGATAACGGTATACAATATAACGGTAAACTATAGCTCTCGGCATCGGCTTCTACACTGCTATTTGTAGCGTCAGCTTTCAGTTTCATTTTTGATTTTGCCGAGCACACATCGAAATGTCAAGCTACCCGAAAGGTGATCGATGTACAAGACAGCGTGCTGCGGAACCGCGAATGCGAAAATTTCACGGCAATCGTTTTACCAGTGTATCATCGGACGACGGAGACTTACACACGAGCCGCACTGAGCAAAAGTTGAAGACAGCAAGCACCGATGATGTCATTATTCATTCATCGCACTGCTACCGCATTATTGAATTCATATCGGTGTTTCTCGCCCTTTCGGAAAGCGCAATTTGCAGATCACGCAACCAAAAATTAACGTTTGCAGAAAGCGGTCATCGAGGACTAGGATTTAAAATTGTTGTCAAGTGTATGTGTGGTCAACGCAAAATCCAGTCAGGACCATTGATAAATACCGGCTACGAAATCAACAGACGGATTGTTTTTGTTATGAGGCTTCTTGGTATCGGACGAGAAGGGATAAACGTATTCTGCGGCCTTATGGATATGTCTGCAGGTTTTACAAAATCTACTTATCAACAAATCGTTGAGCATTTGTACGCAGCGTCGAAGACACTGTTCGAGAGTACCTGCGAAAAAGCCGTCAAGGAAGAGAAAGAAAAAAACGTTGAACATGGAAGACCTGCGAATCATTTGAAGGTTTCGGGCGATGGATCATGGAAAAAGCGCGGTTATACTTCTTTGTACGGTGTAACAACGCTCATCGGATACTACAGTGGCAAAGTAATCGATCTCATTGTAAAAAGTGGTTATTGTCATTCGTGTGCCATAAATAAAAATAGTTTGGACGAAGATGCATTTGAGGAGTGGTATGAGAATCATAAAGACTCATGCTCCTCAAATCATACAGGTTCGGCAGGGAAGATGGAGGTAGATTCCATAACAGAGATGTTTTCGAGATCCGTCGAGAAATTCGGAGTTATGTACAGTAATTATATCGCCGATGGCGACTCCAAAACTTTTACTGGAATCTTAAATAGCAATCCTTACGGGGACGAGTGCACAGTGACGAAAAATGAGTGTGTTGGACACGTGCAAAAGCGTATGGGTACTCGTTTACGGAATAAAAGAAAAACCGAGAAACTTAGAGGAAAGAAGGGGCTAACGGAGAGTCTCATTAAGAAATTGACGATTTACTACGGTCTGTCAATTCATCGAAATGTGAACTCAGTTGAAGGTATGAAGAGAGCTATTATGGCAACATTAGACCATTATTGTTCCACCGATAAAAATCCTCGGCATGAAAATTGTCCAGAAGGCGCGGAGAGTTGGTGCGAATGGCGCAAGGCTCAAGCGGCGAATAATCTGGCATCTTTCAAACACCCGGCAAGATTAATTAATGACAATGTAGAGAAGCACATTCGTCCAATTTACGAAGATATTTCAAATGACGATTTATTGACGCGGTGCTTAGGCGGACACACTCAAAATTTGAACGAATCGTTCAATTCGATTGTGTGGCGCCTAAATCCGAAACACGTAAATTCCGGCTATAAAATCGTCAAAATAGCAGCAAATATGGCTACAGGCATTTTCAACGAGGGTTATTCAGCTGTGCTTTCTACCACGCAGCTCCTCAATAATGTCATCGGGCAGCAGTGCAAAAATTTTTCTGACACCGTCGATGCTGAGCGCATAACGCGGGAGAACCGGCGCGCATCATTTTCCAGCAAGGAGGCTCGTACAGCTCGAAGATCGGAAAGCCTCCGCCAAAACGAGTTTTTTGAAGAAGAGGAAGGATTATTGTATCGCCCGGGGATAGCTGATTAACATCTAATTAGTGTAAGTATCCAAAAACTTATATTTTTTTGGACCGAAAACTTTAAAGCCCGTTTTCTCGAGTTTTCATTTTCACAAGTTTTAGAAAACGGTGCCAGCGATAGTAAAAACAATATATGTCCGATAGAAAAAAATCAAAGTGATCTAGCTCCAGTATTAAATTATCTTCTATTTGAACCAAAAAAGTTGGACAAAAGTACTATTTAAATTACTTGTTTTGCAATTTAGAGTGAATTTTTTTTTTCAAAAAAGTGAATTTTTTTTTCAAACTTCGAAAAAATTTGTAATTTCATCATTTCTTCGGTATTTTTTTAGTTCATATAGAAAAGCAACTTATAAAAATTAAACAAAAATTTGGTTCGACTGTTTCAGATGCATCGCACGACCTCCATCACCGGCACCGATTTACAAGTCCAGACTCCAGGCGCCCCGGAAAAATCGTTACAACTTTGGAAAATTTCAATAATTTTTAATAATAAAAATTGTTTTTTAAAGCTTGAATATAATACACTATCGTTTCAAAATTTCGTTTACCGCAATCATTTCCTTCCCTTTCAAAAAAATTGCTGAAAAAACGCTTTTTTTTCGGCTTCTAAAGCAGACTACTGCCTTAACGCAGCTTACGGGGGGAGCGATTCCGTAGAAATCGTCACGTAACGAAATGCGGTATGCTGTGTGTGTATGCGTGCGTGTATCGAGCAGGCTACGACGAGCATGCGAGCGCGCTGTGTGTGTGCGTGCGAGTATCGAGATTCGAACACTATCAAACGAGCAGGCTAGTGCGCAGCCGGGTGCGCAACTCTCTCTCTGGTCTGTGTCTCTGCCTCTGTGTCTCTGTTCTGTGTCTCCGCTCTGTGCCTCTGTCTCTTTTTATTTTTATTTTTATTTTATTTATTACATAACCTCAATATTGAGTTGTACTGACGTGGAATTTTGTACAAACTCATTTGTCATCTGTGTTTTTTTGTTTTGTTTTAAATCATACGTAAGTTATATTGTTTTATTATTCCAATTAAGTTTTGAGAAATGGAAACGACAGCAAATGTGTGTAATACAGATTTAGAAAAGTAAGTTAATAAAATTGTATATCTTGATACAAGTATTTGCTGTTTACATTCGTTTATTGTACATGTGATTCGAGCGTTAACTATTTACTATTTACATTATAGAGAGACAATTGTCAAATCATGTGTTCAGAGTCAAAAAGAGTATCAAAAGCCCATACTTCAGAGTGAAAATAAAATGCCGAAAACAAACGCTCAACGCCAACAACAATTCCGGCAGAATCGAAAAAAGATACAAGAAAGTGAAACGTTCAATTTGAATCTTGCCAGGTAAGGTATATCTTTTGTATGAGAATAAGCAACAATTATCATATTTGTTATATTGTTTTTCTTTTTATATTTCTGTTTTAACTAATAAAATATAAAAATTATAATTAATTTTTAATTTCGTATTTTTTTCAGAAAAAAAAAATTGATGCTGAACGCTCTAAAAGAGAGATAAATTAAATAAAAATAGAAAAATAATAGAGATAAATTAAAATAAAAAAAGCAACGTGCTGAACTTGATTCATTATTATCATTGAATGAACATTCATTCAAAAGCGTAAGGAACTTCGTTCCTGACGGCGGTCCCCCGACCGCACAAGTTTTTTTGTACAACCGACGATCTCGTTGAACAGCCCCCGCCGCATACCATGCGGGTGGTTTCCGGGATCAAATAAATAATTTTCACAGTTTCCCGAGTCACCGAGTTTGCTTTTTCGCCCAAAAATCCCGCCCCTCTACCATTCTCGGAAGTATAATCTGAGTAGCCGAAGTCTTTTGCCGAACGTCTTCAACTGTGTTCATTGGGTAGTAAACGGCGAGAGGGGAAAAATAAAATAAGCCGTTCTCTTCACAGGAACGGTAGTGGCGAGCGAATTCCGTTCGTTACCTGTCGCCTATCCCTCGTCCGTTTGGTCGGTACTTCCGACATTTTGGGAGAGTTGATTACCTCTCCAACGTAATATTCATTTTTTTTGGGCTTCTGTTATCGTCCATTAGGCCACGTTCGACGCACACTTGACGGGGATTAAATATTCTGTTACAATATATAGAGGGGAAAGAGGGAACGATGATTTTCGAAGTGGATCCACGCACGCAAAAGCAGCTGATTGAAATGGGACGCATGAAAATAGGGTGGGAAAATTGTAGAATATATGATCATGTAAGCATACTGAGATGCTACAAGTGTGTGGATTTCGACACATTGCCAAAGAGTGCCGAAATGAGATTAGTTGTAGTAAATGCGCAGGAAATCACAACGATAAAGAATGTATAGAAACAAATAAGAAATGCATAAATTGCGTGAGAAGTAAGCGAAAACTGGGCTTAGAGGAAATAGACGACAATCATGAAGTTTATGACATAAATTGTGAAACATATAAAAGAACTGTAGAGCGGACTAGGAGGAATATACAATACGAAATCAAATAGCGGCGAGCACACCCACAGAGGACAAATGAGAGAACATTTCTTCTACTATTAAATGCGCAGGGACTCCTGAAACACAAAGATGAGATAGAGGAAATAGTAAATAGGATGAAGCCGGATATTGTATGCTTGACTGAGACACATGTGATAGACGAAATAAATGTATATGAAATACAGATAGAAAATTTTAACGTAGTAAGATGCGACACCGAAAACAGTAGGACTGGAGGATTATCAACATATTTAAAAAGAAATATAAGATATGAAATAATTTCAAACAAAACCATAGACCAAAACACATGGATAAGCTCAATGAAAGTAGTAAGCAAAAAAAATACTATGATTATTTGCAATACATACCATTCGCCAAGTACTAACGATGGGAAATTTATTGACATAATTACAGAAGAAAGCGATATGATAGTGGATAAAGGGCATGTAATCATAGTAGGAGATTTTAACATTGACAGGACAAAAAAAATGGGTACACAAAACGACTATTGAGGAACTTAGCATGCATAGGACTAAAACAGTACGTAACAGAACAAACGAAAATAACTGAACACTCAAAAACGACTATCGACTTAGCTTTTTCAAATTTTCATCTAAAATATTTATATTTAAAAGTAACATCTAAAATCACGGATCACCAAATAGTTCAAATTGACATTTATAACCAGGAAGAAAACAAAAGCAGAGAAAAGGAAAACATAAGACGAAATTATAAACAAATGACCGAGGAAATATTTGCGGAATCAAGAAGAAGTAAATTTGAACAGAGTAGTTTTAACGAAAATGACATTATAAGTGATATGGCTGACAAATTTATTGAGGGAATAAAAAACACGATAGACGAAATAGCCCCACAAACAAAAACAATGGAAAAAACAAAATGGAGAAATAAACCGTGGATTACAGAGCCAGTGAAAAAAACAGGGAAAAACAGAGACACATCGTATAAAAAAGCAATAGTAACAAATAACGCCGAGGACTGCACAGTGGGCAAAAAGACACAAATCGTGGCCAAAAACCAACTTCATAATTTTGACATGAAATCATAATTTTTCACACATTAATATGTCAGAGCAGATGTAGAGAAAGTATTGTGGCTATTGAGGTTCAAATGTTCTTACAATAAGTAGTTGAATGAAAACAAATTGCGTAAAGAATGCGATGGTTCATTATGCCATAAATATGATAAATTTCAACGAATGTTGCAAATCTAAATGTGGGATATGGTTATTATTCTTACTAATGGTCGTAGGTATGAGAGAAAAAATTGAAATTACGAAATATTAAACATGATTTGGAACACGGTTATCTTTCAGTAAGACTTTTCGGCGTTTGCAGCTCCTCATCATACTTTGGAATGTCGTCAACTTTAGTCAATCCTTGATATCAGCAATTGAAAATTATCGTTGCATTCGTTGATTATCGACGAATAAAATGCGCCCGCTACTTTTTGCAACTTTTCATCTCTACTCTTAATATTAATGTTGACACAGAGTACGGACCAGAAAACCGAAAAATGTCCAAAATACTAAAAGTGCTTCAAATGCTTTGAAATGTGGTACTCAAGGGTTTTCGGGGTCGCTGATGTCGAATTCGTATTCAAAATTCAGAAATTCAAAATGGTGGATCCAATATGGCGGGAGAAAATACTAAAAATGATTCGATTGTGCTGAAATTCTGTACTAATAAGTTTGCGGGGTCGCTGATTCCGAATCCGTACTCAAAATAATTTTTATAATTATTGAGATATCGAAAAAATCCTATGTACTTCTCTTCAAAATATCATATTAGTAACTAAAACACTCGGTATTTTTTTTCAGATCGACGTTGAAGAGAGTTCTGCTGCGTGCCGCGAACCACTGCGGAGATGACAGCACCTGACGCGAGAGCTTCCCCAGCGCCACCATGCGGCGTGAAAAATGTGAAAAAAATGTTTTTTGATACATTAATAAACAAGGAACAAAACCCAAACAAATTTTTCGAATATCTCTTTTTTTCCCACAAAAAAAAAATCTTGAAAAATGTGAAAAAAAACAGGGGGTCACAGTGGTGTTATCCCTTAAGCCGGAGTGAAATGATAGGAGTAGTGTACATAGATTTTGAAAGATCTTTTGAGACTGTAAACAGAAACATTTCAATAAGAAAACTGAGAGGTTATGGTATAGGGGGCGTAGTGCTAAAATGGCTTCAGTCATACTTAACAAATAGGAAACAAAAAATAAACTATAATCAGGTATTATCGGAAGAAAAAATCGCGAAACATGGCGTGCCCCAAGGGTTGGTACTAGGACAACTGCTATTTATACTATATATAAATGACATCGTAAAACAGCTAAAGTATTGCAGATGGAATATGTTTGCTGACGACATGATATTGTACGTAAGTCAGGATAAGGCGGACCAAATAGAATATAAGATAAATTATGACTTAAATATAATAACGGAATGGCTAACGAGAAATGCGCTAAAGTTCAATATCAATAAAACAAACTTCATGTTAATACGTGACCCGAGGAAACAAATTCACAAAAATAGATTCAATATACAGGCAGATGGAAAAAGATTACTGGAAATAGAGGCAACTAAGTACCTGGGTGTAATGATAGATGAAAACGGAGCTTTCAATAGTCATGTTGAATATATAGCAAAAAAAGTTACTTAAAAAGTAAACAGGTTATATAGAATAAATACATGCATATCGATATACACCAGAGTGACAATATATAAAACAATAATAGCGCCTCACTCTCCCTCCCTCTCTCCCTCTCTCGCCCCTCCCTCTCTCCAGCACATTCGCCCTCCCCACCCTTCCCCATCTCCCCCCTCTCCGCCCCCACCCACATTCCCCTCCCCTCTCCCCATCTACCTCCCTCGCCCTCCCGCTCTCCTCCATCGCCCTCTTCCCTCCACCCCCTATCACCATCTCCCATATCCCCCCAATCTTCCCTCTCACCCGCCCCTCCCCACCCCCGCCCCTTTCCATCTCCCCATCACCCTTCTCCGTTCTCTCCCTCTCTCCTGCCCTCCCCCTCCCCCGCCCCGCTCTTCCTCGCCATCGCCCCCTACCCAGCCTCTCCCCCTCCCTCTCTCGCTGTGAGTATTACTAGTCTCTTTTCAAATCAGCTCATTTTTAGTCTGCTTGTTACTGCACCCTATTGCCTGCAGGCGTTTTGTTCCAGGCTTGAAGCATGCTCCTAGTTGCTTTTCACCTGTGGAGTGCATAATTTTCCTTAGAGCTTGGAGCCTCAGATTTCGCTAAAACTGCATGGTGAAAAGCCCATAATCTCATAACCTCACTTCCGACATCAATCAGCTACGACAGTTCTTCATGCTGGGTATCGCTGCTGCGCACGCGCTTTCCTCCTTGAAGCTTCTACGCATGCCACAACGTCACGCTCCGATGTACGTGCTCTCCTACACACTACCGCTGCTTGCCGCACACACCCACGATTGAACTTCGAGTTTGCTTCGCCGCTGCGCATGGTCTCTCCCGCTCTGTGCTCCTCGATGCTTCTCCGCGCATGTGTACTGGAGTGCCCGTGCTACTACTGCTGCTACGTCTGCTGAACTTTCTTTCTTTACGCCGCTCGCTCTGCAGTCGGTACTGTAGAAACCTTTCTGCATGTCGAGTGATTGTGTCAAGTGTAAGACACTTATAGTTAATCTTAAGAGCTCGTGCTTTATTTACGCCAAGAACTTTCACCCCGGCTGTGCTAAATCCTACTTAGTGTCAAAATCTGCCAGCGCTTGTTGCAGATCTAATATGGCCAGTAGCGACGTTACTCGACTATCTGATTGCCCTATATGCAACCGTGAGTCTAGCTCCGCGCCAGCTAATGTTTCGCTTGAAACTATTGCGTCGATGATAGCGAATTCAGATCGTAAATTCTCACAATTTGCTGCCGAACAACGTCAAGCTATTAATAATATTAATACCGTGCTTCGGGGTATCCCGCAACTCATTCAAACCGTCTCTGCTCATGCTGCTAAAATCGAGTCTCTCCAGCGATCTAACTCCCAACTCCGTAGCGAGATCTTGTCTCTTAAAAACGATATCGGCGCAACACCAACTTTGTCAAGCGATATCATTGTTGTTGGACTTCCGTCTGCTCTTCCCGGCTCTCACACTGAATTAGTCAAGTCAGTTTTTCGTTCCCTGGGTTTGCGCGACATGGAAAGTCACATCTTGGCTGTTAGACTACTCAATAAGAGGCAATCAGCCTCTGCTAGTGGCGATCTCGTGGCCCATGTGATGCCTCCGTCTAATCGCACGTCCTTCTCGTTAGTTATAACTCTCACGTCCGGTGTCGTGAGAGACGTATTTATTAATGCTAAACGTGCCAAGCGTGATTTAAAAATTTCTGAGGTGTTTGGTAATTGTCTTCAGGGCAGTGTCTTGATGAAAATTTACACGTGCATTTATTAGTCCTTAGAGAGTACTTGTACATTAAAAAAAAATCATTGTAAATATTTTCATGTAGTTTTTTGCCTTGTTGCAACATGGTGCGCCGAAATGAGCGCCCACCCTGGACGATGTTGTATGCATCTGAAAAAAAAAATATATATATATTCTCAATCTGTATGAGTATTCTGAGCACTGGTAGCAGAATTGGTAATTCATAAAAAATTTTATTGAGTCCAACAATAATTTTGCCGACATTTTATAACTCGTCGAATAATGAAATATCATTAATGAAAGTTCAACAGGCCGCTATTTTGTCAAAATTTTTTTTAAGTACCAATTCCGCTACCAGTGCTCAGAATACACGTACTGATAGAGAATATATATACATTTTTTTTTGAGATGCATACAACATCGTCCAGAGTGGGCGCCGATTTCGGTGCACCATGTTGCAACAAGGCAAAATCTACATGAAAATATTAGAAATAATTTTTTTGTTAATGTACAAGTATTCTCTAAGGAAGTTTTTCACGACCTTACCGACGAGGTCAATGTCAAACTCCAAAGGCTTATTAATATGTGCATTCGATTCATCTTCAACCTTAGGCGTGATGTGCACATCACTCCTTATCGGCACCGCTTAGGTTGGTTGTCTGTGAAAAATCGTCGGCTGTACTTCCTAGGCATTACCACTTACCGTCGACTTCATTTACCTTCTCCTTCGTACCTCGTTGATCGTCCATCGTTAGTTGACCAAGCTTCCAGGCGCTTGGGGCGCAGGCCAGCTTCTTCTTCTACGTTTGTCATTCCCGTTCATCGCACGTCTACTTATCATCAGTCATTCCGTTTATCAGCTTCCTATTTTTGGCACTCCCTGCCTCCCGACGTTGTATCGTCCGCCTCTCTTGACCAATTCAAAACTAATCTCTTCTCTTTTCTATTTCGTTCTGAGGTAGAAGCAGCGTAATTACCTGTTATTCTTTTCTTTTTCCCGTTATGGCTTCTCCGATATGCTTTGTCCTGTTCGTCGATGCGCGTTGGTGATCCGATGGCTGACTGTGTGTCGGTGGCTTGCGAGTTTGCGCCAGTGTAGGTCTCTCTATTCGCTCTTTCTATTCTTATTTCTATTCTTATGTGTTTGTTTTTTTTTGGTAGTTCATAAGTCTACTCTGTACTGCGCTTAATTAGTTAACTAGTTAACTGTTCAATCTTGCTAATCGTTGCCTTTTAGCTGAGCTAAGGCATAATCTCACTCACTCACTCACTCACTCACTCACTCACTCACATATTTTCTATTTTTCTATTTTTCAACAATTTTTATGTAGGCCGTGAGACGGAAATAAATATTTTATTCCTTGGCCCTTGAACCATACTGATACCTTTTTTACCGCAGCCGGACCCCGACCCGGGAATCGCCGGTACAGACGACAATACATATATACATATACTCCGAGTCCGATCCACGAACGAGGCTCTCACAAACATCAAATTAAAAATTATTGAATGTTACGCCAGGACGTAACACCCCCCCCCCCCCCCCCGCCCCTAAAAACGATTATTGGGCTGGAAAACCAATAATCGATTTCAGAGATCTCCCTCAGGCTTGTTACTATTTGGATCAGTGGATGTTTGCTCTACAACAATGAATTTAAATTTCCGTCTTCCGATTGCTTTACATGTGTGATTCTAAAGCATATTTCTATTTAATGGTTTTGGATGTTTACTTGTAGTTACTACGAGTGAATTTTCTTTGGACAGGGTTAACTATGAACGGTGCAAATACTATAAAGGACCACCCTGCATGGTTGAATGTTGTGCAATATCCATTTGTTGTTGGATAGATTCCAATATTGGTTGTTTTACATCTACCTCGGTGATTACTAATTCAACTTGCTGTCCTTCTGGTAATAATACATCAAGTGCGTTTGTATACCGGATTCCTCCGATTACAGCAGATTTTCCTTGTTGAGGTATCAGCAGTATCCGTTCATTTAATATGCAGTCCGGTACATCTCTCCATTCAGGTGGTACGTATAGGCCTTGAACGAATTCCCAATCTAGCCATTCTCTCCTCATCCTGGTTATGGGAACCCTTCCGAAATCTCGGTTGAGGGTTAAAGTTAACCGGTATTTACTCATTGTAAAAAAAATCACAAAAGGAAATATTGGAAATTAGATATACTAAATTTTCATTTTTCCTAGCGAATTGGTTATTATGAGTGTGGTTACATAAGCTTGTTCGTCAGGTTAATCATTCCTTTATAAGGATTATCAATTTGGGAGTATTATTATTATGACCATGATTATGGTAATTTTTACTATATTAACTAACTTAGTTCCCTTGAACAGTAAGTGAGTTCTGTAGTAAAATTCAAGAATATTAATTTACCTCTGGCCTGTTGTGTTATACCCACGTCACTATATCATTTGTCTCATGAGGTCCTTATCCAATTCCTCTTCAAGGTCTGATACGGAAATAGGGCAATCTTGACAGTCCCACGGTCCTGACCAATTATCAATAGTTGAATTCACCATATCCTCTATGGTTATTGGTTCGGGTAGTAATTTTGGTATTGATAGGTTCGTTGGTTGGTCAGAAAGGCCTGCTGATTCGCAGTCAAGTTGCCCTTCCATGGCATTTGGTGAATTCTTGAATGTCTTTTCGTCATCCCAATTTTGGCCGTAAACCTTCCTTTTATTTCCTGGTTTCATATTCTAATCTTCCAATAGCAATATAATATTGCCGTTCCGGGAACCAAAGATGTTGATTTCTCTCGATTAACTTGGATGAATAGGGTCTCGTTTGAGTTTGACGGGTCCATTTTTTTCTATACAAGTGTTTCGACTTCTTTGCAGACAAGTTTTAATATTAATATCTCAGTAGCCGGTTAGGATTTCATGAGCTGTTATTTTCCCTTTATCAACGTGTTTTTATGTTGTCAACATATGCAAAGGGTTTACTTCTAAAAAAAATTGATCTTGGATTGTGAGGATATATGAGTTATCTCGAAGTGTTTTATTCATGGGACCGACTACGTCCATTGCTATCTTACCGAAAGCAGTTGTGTGTGCATATTCTTCCAATAGTACTCATGACGAATTCTACCGGATGTTTTGCTCACTCCTCTATATCCTCCTATACGGGAAGTATGTATTTTCTTGATAGTTCCATTTTGTAATTCAGGAGGGGATTGTTTAACGAGCCCGTTACCAATAATTACCTTGAAATTGCTAAGTTTCAATATCGTATGAATTTGGCTCAATACTTCCTCCCACGATACATTGCAAATATACGTAGATTTGGCTACACTCATTGTTCGCAGATTCATTTTCTTGATTAAAGTTTTGCAACTGTTTTAACAAACCGTAATGTTCCCTAGAACTAGGGTTGGGCCTTCACTACAGTCATTCGTGCTAGGTAACCCGATATTAAATCGTAGCCCCCATTTCATTGATTGTGCGTGGTTTAATTTTAACTTCTTTGTATGTAAGTAATCATCATTTTCCTGCTATAATTTTTCTTCTTTATCTAAGGTTCTCCTTGTACGGATTTCTATACTTTCGTTTCCTTCCGGTCGTATTCCATCTAGTCTCGATAATCCTTTAACCCTTTTTAATCGTTCGGTAATTGTTGAGACTTTAATTAAATAGCAACACCTTCCATTAAGAACTACCGGATTTTCCTGCGTTCCACGAGACGTGCTAAAGCGCTCAACTAATTCAGAATCGATAATTCCATTCTCTTGACCTTTGGCCTGCCGTCGTTGATTCCTTTTTATTGTGCAGTAAGGCTTTAAACATAATTCCTTCGAGGAATTTTTTTCAATTACATCTGAAGAACTTCCCCAAGATTCAGCGTTCTCATTTTCTCCAAAACTTGGCCACTCATCGGGCCCTACAACCTTATTAGTTTTTTGTTGATATTGTGACTCACTGTGTTCATTTTTAATATTTTGCGAAGTTTGTAAATTCCTTTGGTCTTCAATAACCGTAGTATCATTCAATTTCGAGATGCTTAATGCTCCTTTTTCCTTATCTTTATTCGAGATTCCTAGAAATTTTCCTGTTTCTAAGCGCGGATTAAACCCTTCAACTGGGTTTCTTTTCCCAACATAATTATAACAACTTGATTCTTCATTAGAATTCGACCGATCAATTCTGGAATTATTCCTTATACAAGACTTTTTACCATTTACTGTTTTCCCTAAATAATCTCTTATCTCACTATCCGGATTGGGTCTTTCACCTAGATCCCTATCTCCGGTAATCCAAAAATAATCCATTACAACAAAATTCTCAACGGAGCCAGAACTAGACACTCCCGTTGAACTAATAAGTTTCTCGTAACATGGTTTTATATCTTCATTAGACGTTCTCCTTTCATTGAATATAGTCGTCTCCATTGATTCTAACAAAATCTCTGTACTTAAATTCTTAGTTAATTCGCTTGGTCCTTCATCTCTTAATGATGCTACTGAATTTAAATCTCTTACTATCAATAAATCTTCATTCGAACCGATATCTCGTTGAAAACTCACTTCTTGTTTTAAATCTTTACCATTTCCTGAACATTTCTTTGCTTCGCTATTTCCTGTCGTTGGTCCCATATTAACGCCGTAAACATAAAAATCTTGGGGTACTGCACCTTCCATGACTAATTCTAAATTAATTTCATCGTTTTCTTGTTCAATATCAAAATCAATGTCATCCGTGTACTTACTTGATCGTGTAATTTCTTTTGCAATAATTTCCCTCTTTATAGTTATATCATTGCTATAGTCATAATCGTTTTTAAATCTCCCAGCCTCTATGGCTAATTCTAAGTTAATTTCATCTTTTTCAATATCATAGTCATCTTCTATATATGGTTCGAATCGCCTGGAACGGGTATTTTCCTTTTTAATATTTCCTTCATTTAACGTTACATCATTACTATAAGGATGGGGGGTTTCAAATCTCCTACCCTCCATTACTAGTTGTAGGTTAATTGCATCGTTTTCCTTTTTAATATCATAATCATCGATATCCTCATATGGTTTAAACTTACCCGTGTGTGTGCTTCTTTTTCCCATAACACTATAACCACATGAGTCCCTAACATCTTCATTTTTCAATCTTAATTCTGAGTTAATTTTATCATTTACTTTACCGGTATCAAAGGCACTTTCTTCCTTAGGTCGTTTAAATTTACTTGATTGTAATAATTCTTCATCTGGTTGGAGCTCGAACACTGGTATTTGCACGAATACTGAATAGGGATTAGCATTAGTCACATGGATGTAGGCTTTACCATTGTTATTCTCCACAAAACCGCTATTTATAACAAGTCCTTCCCCTGCGTCCAAGACCGGTAGGTATCCCTTTCGAATCTCTAAGTTCTTAACTCGTATAAAACACAACTTTGTTGTCTCGGCAGGAATTAACATCATCTCTTGAGTGGCGAAGGGTATTTTAATATTCTTCATTCGTAACTGCCTTTGTTCGTAATCGATATTAACGCGTTTTCCATCCAAATAATCCGATCCCAAAATTCCGTCCTCAATAATTGGAAAATCATTGCCCACTATATGGAAAGTGGCATAACGCCCAAAGGCTTCTATAGTTACATGTCCAATTGTGAAAATCGATGATTTCGTGATTCCATATAATTGTAAAATCTCTTCTTGATTGATTAACTTCAAATTCTTGATGCATTTTTCTTTCAAAATATTAGGTCCGGCTCCACTGTCGATCATAAGAACTACAGGGCTCATTAGATTCCTATTTTCCATTCTGACCGTGGGAGCAGAACGTTCTTTTTCTAATCGGATCATAAGAATCTTTATTATCTTCGGTTTTATACACCTGTTTATATTGTATGGAGCGGGTGCGTGGTACGTATGGGTTCCCCCGATGCACCCGTAGTCGAGAGCCCATTCGCGTTTCCCGATATATATCTTCGTTCATTATTAGCAATCCTTGTTGGACATTCCCTGATAAAATGTCCCGGAGTTCTACAATAGCGACAGTTCATATCCTGGTTAAAGGAGTCATCTCTAAGTCTCGCGTAATTCCTATTGTAAGGTTCGGGATTTTGATTCAAAGGTTGAGAATGATTATTTCGATAAGGACATATATGCGCGCCATGTCTCTCCTTCTTACAAATTTGACAAATTATTTTATCAATTGGCTGATATCTCAGTCCTTGTGGAACAGGTTCGTATCGTGAAATTCGATTATTCCGTGGCAAACGAGGGCAGTTATATGCCGTGTGTCCGGAATTCTTACATAACTGGCAAGTTATCTCTGCGTCTCCTCGTCTCTTGACTTCCAGGGGAAAAATTTGGAAACAACGCTCAGCAGTATGGCCACGTTTATTGCAAAATTGACATACAGTAATTGTAGCGAAATTGTTATCTGTCCTAATATTGCTCTGCGGAGGATATAATTGAAAACACTTGTCGGCGGCATGTCCCCTTTTATTACAAACCTGGCAAATAGGAATATTCATTTGGTTGCCTATTCGATCGCTATTCTCTTTCACGCATTCTGTCACTTGCCTCATCGATTCGCACGTCTCTGCAGTATGCCCCGTTTTTTTACATATCTGGCAAACAACACATTCGCTGGTTACTACATTCACGGTACGCTTGCTTTCTAAATTGTGACTTCTACTATCGGGGTTACTTCTCCTTAGAGTAGCTTGTGCTATTAACTGCTTTTCTATTTTTACAGCCCGTTTGCATATTTCATCGATGTTTAATCCAGACGCTGGAATCTGTTGCTCGATCTCTGGTTTTAATCCCTGCAGGAAGCACGATGCAAGACTATCTTCCGTACTTCTTTCGAATACTACATCTGCTGGTTTGTTTTTCTCGAATTCGTACGCCTCTATTATTTGGCTACCCAAATCTCGTACCCGGTTTGCATAGGCAATTACAGATTCATCCTGTCTTTGATAACTAGTTCCTAATTCACCTTGAAGTTGGTAGACGTTTCTCGCCGGGGAATATATATTTTTCAGAAACTGGTACAGTTCGCCCATTGTGTCAAATGCCTGAGAATGTATAGTATGACGCGGTTCCCCTTTTATTTTTACTCTTACAGCTCGTACGAAATTCCTTTCACTCTCAGGTTCTAACATTTCTAATGCCTCCTCGCAACCCTGGATGAACATGCTTAGCGATGTTTTTACATTATCATATTCAGGTACCACAGCTAAAGCATCCCTAAGGGAGACTAACTGACTATGATTGACCATTATACCGGGGTCTCTATCTTCGGAATAGTTTAACTTGCGCGGTATTTTGCCTTTAAGAATATCAGTGGAAGGTTTATCCCCAACAATGGCTAATTTAATGATTTTATTTTCATCTAATAATTCTTGAGTATCTTCCTTTACAGCTTCACCAACCTCTCGACCTTTTTTCGATGTCGTGGGTGTTTCAGTAGCCACAGAGGTCCTAAGTCTTCGCCTTTTTGAAATCTTTAAGAGGTTAAACGATCCTACTTCGGGTGAAGTCAACCTGTCTTTCGCGGAGTAGAATAGTTCCGATGGTTCAATGAGCTTGTTAAATAACGTACTTGGAAATGCGGATACCCTAGGATCGTCGTTTGAAAGAGTCGATCTATTGTCGGGTCTTGTAATTCGGGACGGGGATTTAGGTGACTCTATATGGATATCTATAGGGAAATCGGGATGAGGAATTTGCTGCTCTTTATTTTCGACAGATACCCGCGGAGTTTCAAATGATTTTGCCGTTTGAGATAGAGATTCGAGTGTTGCTATATATCTACGTATAGACTGGTTTAGGGGTTTAATACTGCTGCTAGGAGTTGCTCGCGATGTGTCAGGTAGTTCGAGACCTTTAACAACTTCTTGAATTACCGATGAATATGACTGTGGGGAAGACTCCTTATCTACTTCCTCCTCTTCACCTTTCTCAGAAAATTCCTGTTCGGGTGTTTTAAGTTTAAAACTAAGGTGTTGAATACTCAGTATGTCACTAATGTCAGCTAGTTGGTCTGAGTCAACGTCAGTTGGTTGATTCAAAATGTCAATAGCTTCTAGATTTGAGGATGCACCCTCCAATTGAGTTACTAGATTCGCTCTCGCGTTTCCACTACGGGAGGAATCGTCCGCAGCTTCTATAGGACTCTCGTGCACGCTTCTTTGGCTGGTTCCTTCCCGAGTTGCAGTTCTAATTTGCCTTTCATCAGGGTATAAACTGAGTACATTCTTATCGACATTCGATTTTGAGCGAGTTTCCGGCATTTAAATAGTTATATATATACTCCCAGGCTGGGGCAAATACTCGAAAAGTCCAGTTAGAATTCGGGTGAGGGAAACATTTTGTTCGCGGTTGTTCTAATTCGCATCAGGTCAGGGTAACCCGACACTAAAATAAAACAGGTTCGAAAAATATTTTACACAATTTTCGAGAAAATTTTTTTTTTTTTTTTTTTTTTTACACGGTTTTTCGACGAAATATTTCACGTTTCAGTTCGCCTCAGGTCAGGACAGCCCGACACAAAAACGAAACAGGTTCGAAAAAAAGTTTACACGATTTTCGAAAAAAAAAAATTTTTTGTTTTTTTTTTACATGGTTTTTCGACGAAATATTTCACATTCCAGTTCGCCTCAGGTCGGGATGGTCCGACACTAAAACGAAACAGGTTCGAAAAGATATTTCACGTGATTCTTGAAGAAGTTTTTACACGATTTTTCCGAAGAAATATTTTACGTTCCAGTTCGCATCAGGTCAGGATGGCCTGACACTAAAACGAAACAGGTTCGAAAAGATATTTCACGCGATTCTTGGAGAAGTTTTTACACGATTTTTCCGAAGAAATATTTTACGTTCCAGTTCGCCTCAGGTCAGGATGGCCTGACACTAAAACAAAACAGGTTCGAAAAGATATTTCACGCGATTCTTGAAGAAGTTTTTACACGATTTTTCGAAGAAATATTTTACGTTCCAGTTCGCCTCAGGTCAGGATGGCCTGACACTAAAACAATACAGGTTCGAAAAGATATTTCACGCGATTCTTGAAGAAGTTTTTACACGATTTTTCGAAGATTTTTTTTTTCATGATTTTTCGTAGTTTTCTTTCACGATTTTTCGGGGTATTTTTTTTTTTTTTACGATTTTCGAAGATTTATTTATTTTTTCACGATTTTCCGAAGATTTTTCCTTTACACAATTTTCGGGGTTATTTTTTTTTTCACGATTTCTTGGAGATTTGTTTTTCACGATTTTCCAACGAATTTTTTTTTTTTTTTTTTACACTATTTTTCAAAGATCCTTTTTTTTTCGATTTTCCGACGATATCTTTTCCACGATTTTCCGAAGATTTTTAAACGATCACTTTTCCTTCTTTTTTCTTTTAAATTCTCCCACTGACGAGAAAAATTTTTTTACACAATCCTTGAAGAGAGATTTTTTTTTTTTTTCACAACGGTACCCTTTTCCTTTTATTTAATAATTTTGTTCACTGGCGAAGGATATTTTACGCGATTTTAAAATCTTACAAAAAAAATTCTTGAATATTTTTTTCTGTCTTAGCACTGGTGTCAGATTTATTTACTATCTTTTTTTTTCTTTTTTTTTTCTTCTATTCACGATATTTCAATCAAATTCGGCTTGCAATCCATATTACCAAAGGAATCGTTAATGAAAAATTCTTCGATCGGTTTTTTTCTCTCTCTGGGACAGATAACTTGCTAAAACGATTTATTCACTCGCTACTTTTCACTCACGCCTCTAAAATAATTTCGGCTAGCATTCCTACTATCCCGGACGAGCCCCCAATAATGTTACGTCAAAGATTGAGTTTTTGCGAACTATTAATTCTCCTTGACGAACGTCACGTTTGAATTCGACTGAGACTCTCTGGTCAAGGGGAAATGCCCTTCTACCACGCCTGGAAACAGTCTCAAACGCGAACTGCCTTTTTGAGTCTAACCTTTCGGAAAATTACTCGGGATAGGCCCTGAGGAATGCTAACGTTGCAATGTCTTAGGGGTTTCACCTAAAATTGAACTGATTGTTGGATAGTGATTGTTCTCCACACATGCGCCAAATTTATCGAATACAGAGCGTTGGTTAATTTTGCACCGAACTTGAATTAATTGGGGATTGCGAATGAATAAAACAATGAGAGGAAAACTCAAAGGAGATGAAATTAAAAATTCTACTTACTTTTGGTTCTCAGGAAATTAATGGAGTTGAACGATTTGGCCGTAGTTGAAACCCGCGAAGTCCGGATCCAATGAGGGATGACTCAGGGTTCAGGTTGAAGACAGAAATGATTTTGAGAACTCCGCGATTTTGTTGACTGATTAGTTCAGGAATATATTCACTTTCGAGGTTTAGATTACAAAAATTAATTCCAATTATATTTAAATGAAGTACAATAATTTGGTTTGGACGGTAAAATAAATGAAATATAATTTAAATAAAACTGTGTGCACGCATTGACCTCTCTTTCGGAACGTATGACTTGAGATGAAATAATTTTATTTAAACTCAAACATGAAAAAGTACTGAAGAAATTGTTTGGAATCTAGACGTGACTCGAAAAATTCTAAGTCCGATATTCTCTTTATCGAAGAGAGTAACGGAGGTAGATCGATTAGCTCGTGGAACACGAAAATTTTACAAGTCCCGTTCTAACGAAAGGAGGCTCAGCGTGGACACGGTCCGAGGTTACTAGTCGAGAATATGCGGAAAAAAGTGCTCGCGATTCCTTTTTGGGAGGGTTTATATATCCTCGTTTTACATCTAGGAGGAGGCGACCGCGGATGAAATCATACGTCTCCCCCATACAGGGGGATGGGTATCTTAGTCATATTACTCGCAGTGTCTTCGATTCCTCTATATCTGTTTGTCACCGTACTCGTCGTAACCGTTTTATGATCGGTCATAAAAGTGAATGTATATTCTTTTGTCTAAAAATCTAATGATAGATTTAGACGATAAGCTACAAAATTTTGTCACCTGGTTTTAACTCGGGAGGATTTAATTCCTACCAGTTACAAATCGTTAAATTTTCCCAGGTTTTTGGATTATTGGAACGTAGTATCCTATATTAAACAACGGGGTGCCATCATATGATCTTTCCATTCTCCTGACATTTGGACATATTATTATTTACATCGTTTCTATTTTGGTTTAAATATCGCTGCTGATTTGCTCGCAAGTGCTGATGGATTCCTATATTTTTCCATTATGGCCATAAGGTTATAACATGCTTGTTGATTAAATATTTCATTAACCCTAGTGCGTTATTTAATTAATTATACATTAATTATTGAATGTTTGTATCCGAGAGAAATGGTTCTATACGTTATTACATTCGTATCTCCTATACGGAGCATTAGTAGTATTGAGAGTGTTATGCTTATGCATTTATTTTTCGTGAGCCTTACTCATCGCAATAGGGGGAAGAGGCAGAGACGGCATGGAGGAGTGAGCGAGAGAGAAAGAGAGAGAGAGAGAGAGACGTTCATCGTCTTCCTTACACCTTTGTTGCTGGGGAGAGGGAATTCTCATGCCCTGCCCAGCTGAAGTTAAAGAGTTACTCATACGTGAAACATTAGAGTAATTTCCTTGGTTCAGATGTTAACATTTTATTTAGTAGTTTTCAATAGTTTCCTGTATTTTATTTGGCTCTATTGTCTTTTCTTACTATTTCTAATGATTGAGTAATTTATCTAGCAGATCAAAGACGGAAAATTATTTATAAAAGGGATGAAATTTCCCTGGAGAATAAATTGATAAGGTTTTTGCAGCGAACCACAGCTGTTTTCCTATTTCCAATCCGGTAAATAAATGCATGAAAAAAAATGGGAGTGAATTGTCGTCCTGTATGGTCAATATAAAAATTGGCAATAAATGAACTCTGTTACTTGGCAATCCATCGCTCGCGGGTGCCTTCCCCCATATATATATATATAGTGTCCGAAGATGCTACAAGAGCGCGGCAATATAGCCTGTATGTCAAGGTCGACCGTTTACTTTACACGTCGCCTCAAATTACAAGTTTTCATGCGATTTCCATGATAAGTCGGGTTTGAATATTATGTCCGTCAATGTGGCTGATAACTTGGCTGGTATAGAAGGTTCAACAATCAACAATTTTGATGTAGGCCGTGAGACGGAAATAAATATTTTATTCCTTGGCCCTTGAACCATACCGATACCTTTTTTACCGCAGCCGGACCCCGACCTGGGAATCGCCGGTACAGACGACAATACATATATACATATACTCCGAGTCCGATCCACGAACGAGGCTCTCACAAACATCAAATTAAAAATTATTGAATGTTACGCCAGGACGTAACAATACAATACGAAATAGAATAGCAACGAACAACCCCCCAGATAAGCAATAAAACAGCATTCTTGCTGCTGTTAAATGCTCAAGGATTTCTGAAGCATAAAGAGGAAATAGAGAAAATCTATATAATTAAAAATCAATTGCCGCATGTATGACGGATCATCACTTGAGAACGGCTCGACCGATTTGGCTGATTTTTTTTTGTTGTGTTCGTAATATTCAGAACAAGGTTTTTATGAAAGAAATTTTTTGGAAAATCCACCTGAAAAGTCGGAAATTATAAAAATATGAAAATATGAAAAATATGGAAATAATATATGAAATTCTCAATAAAAAAAATGTGACGTTCAGTTTGAAAGTTCTGCTGTCACATGTTTCATAACGAAAAAAAATGTGACGTTCAGTTTAAACGTTCTGTTTTCTTAACAACAACAAATTCCGCATTGGTTTTCGTGGCTTATTTCTTTGACAAAAATACCACCAGTCGGATGGCCAATTCGGAAGCGATGATCCGTCATACATGCGGCAATTGATTTTTTTTTATATAGATGAAATATTAAATTATGAAAAAAAAAATATATAAAAAAGTTGAATATCTCGAGAAATATTAATCTAAGCAATTGAGTCGATAGGACCTTTTTTATAGGAAATTAAATTTCCAACAAATTTTTCGTTTACAATTTTTTCGTAAAGTTAATTGTTTCGGAGATAACAGCAAAAAAACGAGGATTTTGGGTAAAAATCAACTTCAGTGACCCGCACCAACTCATCAGTACAATTTACACTTTCGCCGCAAAAGGCACTTTTCTAGATTGTTTTATTCTGAGTAAACCGGAACCAAGAACAATATGATAACATAAAATGCGGCTGAGTTATAGAAATTTGGAAAAAAAAAAAATCGTTTTACGTGTATTTTAGATGGAAAATCTTCTCACGCTTTGGGAAAGTACTTAGAATTAATATTAAGGCCTGTAACCTTCAGGGATTTTCTTTTTCGACATACCCAACAAAATTTCGGGTGGGAACTGAAAAAAAAAATAGTCGAAAAAAAAATCGCCCCAATCTATATATATATAAATGAATCCCTATTTCCCTTGGTCACGCCATAACTTGAGAACGACTTTACCGATTTTATTCATCTTTTTTTTCGAGTTTTCTAATACTGTGTAGAAGGTTCTTACGGGAAGAAAAATTAAGAAAATTGCGCAGATAATTGGAAAATTTCAGAAAACTTAACAACTATTTAACCTTCGCGTGTTTGACAATTCCCGCGAAGCAAATGTGATTTAATAGATGCATCGGTCGGCATCTATCGATCAATAAATTCATTTATTCATTTCTTAGTGCACAGTCCATTCGATCTGAACGTTTATCCAGTTTTGAGTTTGTTGTGTGAGTTTTTTGAGAAGTGTTTGTTCATCGTAATTAGTTCACCGCAATCACGGCTTATATTAAAAGTTTAATTTAATATCGATTTTTGGTAAGTTTTGATAGACTAACACGTGGTATACATGCTTATACAGAAACACTAAGGGAGTCAATTTTTAATTTTCAGTTACAATAAACACTATGTTTTTTAAATAATTTTGTTTTAAATTATTTTTTCCATTTCGAATTGAATATTCTTAGCTCAGACAGAACAACGTCTGTCGGGTCAGCTAGCAATAAATAAAATGAAACCGGATATAGTATGTTTAACGGAAACGCATATAACAGACGAAATTAATGAATGGGAAATACACATAGAAAATTATGACGTAGTAAGATGCGACACTGAAAACAGTAGGACTGGAGGAGTATTAACATACATAAAAGAAATTAAAATTATGAAATATTAACGAACACAAATATAGAACAAAACACCTGGATAAGTACACTGAAATTAGTAGGGAAAAAAGAGACATTAATTATCTGTAATACATACCACTCACCAAGTACGGATGACGGGAAATTTATAGACATAATTACTGAAGAAGATGATATGATAGTGGAGAAAGGGCATGTAATTATAGTAGGAGATTTTAACATTGACATGTCAAAAAATAATGGGTACACAAAAAGACGATTAAGGAACTTAGCATGTATGGGACTAAAACAGTACGTAACAGAACCGACGAGAATAACAGAAAATTCAAAAACCATAATTGACTCAGGCTTTTCAAATTTTAATATAGAGACACAAGTATTATTGACACCCAAAATAACTGACCACCAAATAGTGCAAATCGACATCTACAAACAAAATATAGATACTATCACAGAAACGGAAAATATTAGACGCAATTATAAACAAATGACCGAGGAAATATTTGTGGAAACAATCAGACGCAAACTTTATCAGAGTAGATTTGACGACAGATTAAATATAAATGACATGGCCGACAAATTCATAGAAGGAATAAAAAATATAATAGACGAAATAGCCCCCCAAACCAAAACTATAGGTAAAATAAACTGGAAAAATAAACCGTGGATCACTGAGACAGTAAAAAAAGCAGGAAAAAATAGAGACACAGCCTATAAAAAAGCAGTAAGAACGAATAACGCCGAGGACTGAGTCGAGTATAGACAAAACAGAAACAGGGTAGTACAGGAAATCAGAAAAAGCAATACTATGAAAACAAAATTGATGGACACAAACATGACTCGAAAAAAATGTGGAAAGCCATGAAAAAACTAATAGGAACAAGGAAACAGACAAACAGCACAGGGGAAATTACCTTCGAAAGCAAGACATATAGAGATAAAGTCGAAATTGCGGTAAAGTTCAATGATTTTTTCTTACAGAGTTTCGAAGACATAGTAAGTGGTATGGAAGGAAACGTGTATGATACAATAAATAAAATAAATGTGGGAGATGTGAAATTAGGAGAGTTCAAAAAAATACTTTATCAAGACATAGAGGGAAATATGAAAAAACTTAAAAATAAAAAAGGAACAGATGAAGGGATAACAGCGGAAGTCATAAAGTTGGTATGGAAAACACAAAGTCAGATAATGCTAAAAATTATAAATAAATCGATGGAAGAAGGGGTATTTCCAGAAAACTGGAAAACCACGACAATCATACCAATACAGAAAGTCACAGGTAGTAAAAAAGCTGAGGAATACCGACCTATAAACGTATTACCGATGTATGAGAAAATCATTGAATTAATTATAAAACGACAGTTGACAGAATATATAGAAACTAATAACATAATAGTAGGAGAGCGGTCAGGGTTCAGAACAGGTATGTCATGCGAGACAGCACTGCAAAAGACACTAATGGAGTGGAGAGAATGTTTGAATCGGAGCGAAATGATAGGGGTAGTCTATATAGATTTGAAAAGAGCGTTCTAGACTGTGAACAGAGATATTTTAATAAGAAAACTAAGTGGGTACGATATAGGGGGCATGGTCCTGAAATGGTTGAAGTCATATTTAACAAATAGAAAACAAAAAAAAAAGTATAACCAGGTACTATCGGAAGAAAAAATTGTGAAACATGGCGTGCCGCAGGGGTCGGTACTAGGTCCACTTCTGTTTATATTGTATATAAATGACATCATAAAACAACTAAAGTATTGTTGATGTAATATGTTTGCTGACGATATGATATTGTATATAAGTCAGGATAATGCGGACCAAATAGAATATAAGATAAATTATGACTTAAATATAATAACGGAATGGCTAACGAGAAATGCGTTGAAGTTCAATATCAATAAAACTAACTTCATGTTAATGCGCGACCCGAGGAAACAAATTGACAAAAATAGGTGCAATATACAGGCAGATGGAAAAAGATTAATGGAAATAGAGGAAACTAAGTACCTGGGTGTATTGATAGATGAAAACCTAGCTTTCAATAGTCATGCTGAATATATAGCAAAAAAAAGTTGCCAAAAAAGTAAACTGGTTGTATAGAATAAATAAATGCATATCGATATACACCAGAGTGACAATATATAAAACGTATCAATGTATAAAACAAGTATCATGATAAACCTCAATAAATACAGTCTGGAAATTTTGCAGAGAGCACAAAACCGAGCGATGAGATCTGTACTTAGATGTAATCGATACACTCCGATTGGCGACATGTTAGAGGTGTTATGTTTTATGAGTGTAAGACAAAGGATGTTCTACAATGTATGTATAATGATACACGCTATGGTAAACGAAACAGGACCAAAGTATTTAAGCAGGGAAATTAAGAACATTAGTGACAGACATCAATATAATACTAGAAATAAGAACGAATTAGATATAAATTATTGTAAAACGAAGACTGCGGAAAAGTCGTTGCAATATATCGGATTCCAAATGTATAATGAGCTGGGGAAGGAAGTAAAGGGGGAGAAAACGCTTAGCGGATTTAAGAGACAACTTTGTAAATTTGTAAAACAAATGTCCCTGTACCAGCAATGTCGAAAGTAGCCAACGGCTAAATAAATACCAATCAATCAATAAATCCCTCCCTCTCTCTCTCTCTCTCTCCCTCTCCCTCTCCCTCAACCACTCCATTTAGCATTCGGACTTCCCTTCCCAGTGGAAAAAAGCCCACATTCGGCCTTTATCCAAGGTCAAATCTCCTTGTACGCCTTCGGACACGAGACCTACAGCTCTTCTTCCTGAATTGGCCAAAATCTTCGAGCGCATCGTCTTTGATCAAATCACGACCTTTGTTGAGGACCACAATTTGCTCGATCCTAGGTAGTTGGGGTTTCGCAAGAACTTCAGCACACAATCTGCGCTACTACGTGTCTCGGACGACGTGAGGAGGGGTGTCGATGATGGAAAACTAACTATCCTGGTCCTTTTTTACTTCAGCAAGGCTTTCGATACCGTACATCACCTCAATCTATTGGCTAAGCTGAAATCTCTAGGCTTTACGAATGATACGATCGCCTGGTTCTATTCGTATTTAACCGGTCGTTCGCAGGCCGTGCTTGATGCGCAGAACCACTCTTCCTGCTGGCTGGATACAACGATGAGAGTACCGCAGGGGTCTATCCTCGGTCCTCTACTTTTCTCGCTATTTATTAACGATATTCGCAATAATCTCCGCTACACCGAGCGTATGATATTTTCGGATGACACCCAGATCTACGTTCATTGCTTGCCTTCTGAGATAAATCGGGCCATCGCTATGATCTCTCACGATGCCAACGTCATCGCTGATTTTGCCAGTACCAACGGCCTATCCCTTAACGTTGGCAAGTCTAATGATCTTGTGCTGGGAAGTAACTCTTATGTGCGCGCGATTTCGCTTCCGGAACTGCCTACCATCCAGGTATACGACAGTGCTATTCCTTACGTTACGTCGGTGCGAAATCTTGGTGTCTACTTTTCAGCAAATCTTTCATGGACCAGACATATTTCTTCGGTGTCGCAAAAGGTACATGTTACTCTTTTCAAGCGGAAGTTTCATCGTAATGCTCTGTCGACTGCTCTCCGAACCAAGCTTATTTCCGCTCTCGTCTTCCCGCATATAGATTACTGCTGTCTTGTGTACCATGATCTCACCGATGACCTGGATCGCACTCTGCAACGATTGGTTAACTGCGCGCTACGCTTCATTTTTAATCTTCGCCGGGAAGAGCACATATCTCCCTATCGGCAGCGACTAGACTGGTTGTCTGTCAAAAATAGGCGTCTATATTATCTTGGTATTACAACCTACCGGTGTATCTTCTTGCGCTCTCCCGCGTATCTTGCCGAGCTTTTACCGCTGGCGGATCATGTTGCTCGGCGGCCTTCACGTCGTCCTCTCTCTTCAACGACTTTCGTCATTCCGAATGATCGCACCTCAACTTTTCACCGCCCCTTCCGCCTGTCTGCCGCATACTTCTGGCACACGCTTCCGCCGGACTTAGTCTCAGCACCTACTCTCGAGATCTTCAAGACTCGCCTTCAGTGTTTCCTCCTCTGCTTGGAATTCGGCTAGTCTTATGTCCAGCGGGAGCGCGTATCGACTTATTCTTTGGTACTTATGTGGTCCTAAAGTGTAAGAACTAACGTGTAAGAACTAGTTGTAATCATTAGCGTGTATCTTTAGTTTTAGTTTTCTGCTTTAGCATGTTTTACGAGTTTATTAGTAGCCGGAACCGCTGTATACGCTACCTGTGCTCTTCGCTATTTTTGCAATTCACTCTATGCTTTGCTCTGTTTTATTTAAATTTTGTTTTATTTTGTACTTTTGTTATTTTACATGCTGTTATTTTAGTTCATAAGTTCTGCTTTGATATACGAACTAAGGCATTAAGGGATAACACCACTGTGACCCCCTGTTTTTTTTCACATTTTTCAAGAATTTTTTTTTGTGGGAAAAAAAAGAGATATTCGGAAATTTTTTTTGGGTTTCGTTCGTTGTTTATTAATGTATCAAAAAACATTTTTTTCACATTTTTCACGCCGCATGGTGGCGCTGGGGAAGCTCTCGCATCAGGTGCTGTCATCTCCGCGGCACGCAGCAGAACTCTCTTCAACGTCGATCTGAAAAAAAACTTGTGCGGTCGGGGGACCGCCGTCAGAACGAAGTTCCTTACGCTTTTGAATGAATGTTCATTCAATGATAATAACGAATCAAGTTCAGCACGTTGCTTTTTTTATTTTAATTTATCTCTATACCTTTTAGAGCGTTCAGCATCAATTTTTTTTTTCTGAAAAAAATACGAAATTAAAAATTAATTATAATTTTTATATTTTATTAGTTAAAACAGAAATATAAAAAGAAAAACAATATAACAAATATGATAATTGTTTCTTATTCTCACACAAAAGATATACCATACCTGGCAAGATTCGAATTGAACGTTTCACTTTCTTGTATCTTTTTTCGATTCTACCGGAATTGTTGTTGGCGTTGAGCGTTTGTTTTCGGTATTTTCGGTATTTTATTTTCACTCTGAAGTGTGGGCTTTTGATACTCTTTTTGACTCTGAACACATGAATTGACAATTGTCTCTCTATAATGTAAATAGTAAATAGTTAACGCTCGAATCACATGTACAATAAACGTATGTAAACAGCGAATACTTGTATCAAGTTATATAATTTTATTAACTTACTTTTCTAAATCTGTATTACACACATTTGCTGCCGTTTCCATTTCTCAAAACTTAATTGGAATAATTAAACAATATAACTTACGTATGATTTAAAACAAAACAAAAAAACACAGATGACAAATGAGTTTGTACAAAATTCCACGTCAGTACAACTCAATATTGAGGTTATGTAATAAATAAAATAAAAATAAAAATAAAAAGAGACAGTGGCACAGAGCGGAGACACAGAACAGAGACACAGAGCAGAGAGAGAGAGTTGCGCACCCGGCTGCGCACTTGCCTGCTCGTTTGATAGTGTTCGAATCTCGATACTCGCACGCACACACACAGCGCGCTCGCATGCTCGTCGTAGCCTGCTCGAAACACGCACGCATACACACACAGCATACCGCATTTCGTTACGTGACGGTTTCTACAGAATCGCTCCCCCCGTAAGCTGCGTTACGGAACTTCGTTCCAAAAATACCAAGTGTTTTCGTTAATAATATGATATTTTGAAGAGAAGTACATAGGGATTTGGAAAAATATTGTTTTAAAAAAATAGGCACGCCTTTGAAACTGAAGTGAATTAAAACAATATTTTTCCAAATCCCTATGCACTTCCCTTCAAAATATCATATTATTAACGAAAACACTCCGTATTTTTTTCAAATCCACGTTGAAGAGAGTTCTGCTGCGTGCCGCGGAGATGACAGCACGCCTTTGAAACTAACTTTAATTTCAAAGGCGTGCCTATTTTTTTTAAAACGATATTTTTACAAATCCCTATGTACTTCTCTTCAAAATATCATATTATTAACGAAAACACTCGGTATTTTTTTTCACATCGACGTTGAAGAGAGTTCTGCTGCCTGCCGCGGAGATGACAGCACCTGACGCGAGAGCTTCCCCAGCGCAACCATGCGGCGGGAAAAATGTGAAAAAAATGTTTTTTGATACATTAATAAACAAGGAACAAAACCCAACAAAATTTTTCGAGTATCTCTTTTTTTTCCCACAAAAAAAAATTCTTGAAAAATGTGAAAAAAAACAGGGGGTCACAGTGGTGTTATCCCTTAATAAATTTAAATCAATCAATCCCCCTCTCTCTCTCTCTCTCTCTCTTTCATTTTTCACGACCTTACCGACGAACTCAATGTCAAACTGCAAAAGCTGATCGACTCCTCTATTCGTTTTATTTTTAACCTACGGCGCGATGAGCATATCACACCTCATCGTCATCGGCTAGGCTGGCTGTCTGTTAGTAATCGACGGTTATACTTGCTTGGTATCACAACCTATCGTCGACTTCACTTGCCCTCTCCATCCTACTTGATCAATCTCCTGCCATTAGTGGAGCAAACTACTAGGCGCTTAACGCGTCGTCCTGCTTCCTCATCGACCTTTATTATACCAGTCCATCGTACTAGTACCTTTCATCGGTCCTTTTGTTTGTCTGCCTCCTATTTTTGTCATTCCCTCCCCCCGACATTGTTGCTTCGCCTTCTCTGGATTCATTTAAAACGCGACTCTTTTTTCATTCCCTCCACTCTGAACTCGAGCCTGTTTAGTCTCGTCTCCTTCCTTCTTACTCTTTCGTACTCCTATCTTCGACTCAAATCTTGTTTCCTTTCTTTTGACTGCTTGACCGTGCATCGTTAGCTGTGAAGTAGGTTGCGTCTTTTGTCTTAACTGTACTTCAGATATTAGTAATTCTGTTTTTATATTATTGCTTTAGTGCTAGTGCTTTAGAGTTAAGTTAGTTTAAGGTAGTTTGTTAGTCTACTTTTCTATGTACGTTAATTTTTTACTTTACTATAGTTTTAAGATGCTTCGTAATACCTCGCTCTTATTTGCCTCATAGTAATGCTAAGGCATCAATAAACTCTCTCTCTCTCTCTTCCTCTCCCTCTTCCTACCCCCCCCCCCCCCCCCCCCCACACCAGACGCGTAGACCAAACCCTAAGGTCGACCAGACTACTACCTTCAGTGATATTACCCGTAATAAAGTGACAGGTTTTAATGGATAAACTAATTTCTCTGTATAGATTTTCAGTTAGGTTTTATTTTTACCTAAAACAGATGTGCTAGATTCTTTGAAACGGGAATCTTAATAGTATATTTCAAGTGAATCGGTTGGTTCTTTCGATAGGATCATTTGTGTATGAGCGCTTTTGATGTACACACTTTATTTACATAGTAACTTTACTCTAACACGAGCCATCATCATCTTTTGTATACATGTTCATTATCTACTGTCCGTTGTTATCAACTTTTAACCAAAATCATGGTTCATAGGCCGAACAAAAATGGTAGTCATTGAAAAAATGCTTCAAGCACAACGATTTCTGATAAGCATTGCCCGTGACATCCACGTAGTGTCACCGAATAGCAAAGTGTTAGTAACGAATTTAGGTGGTAAAACGTAATAGTACTGAAGTTGTAAATTCCTCAATTACGGATAATGATACGAAGGCACAATCAAAAGTATATTTTGACGGTCAGGCATATAGCTATACTGCTAATATTGAAAATATGCTCTTGCAGCAACGTGTGGAAAGGCAAGGAAAATGTTATAAAAAACGGATGCGTTAGAGAATGAAGTATACTATAATCCCTCTTAATTATGCTTCTCGTAAATGCGTAAGTTCATCTGAATACGAAAATCGTACCATCATAAAATTTCTTGGCCGTGGTTCGGAAACTTTTTAATAACTATTTAAAAAAAGGGTTACAAAGGTTGATCTGCCCCCTTATGCATACGTTGAGACGTACTGTAGTATCATGAGCGCACTTGCGAGGCCTTGTTATCAACAGCGCGGGGACCGGGGTGCGGGGAGAGTCGCTAGATGGCACCAAGACAATTCGCGGCATCATCATTTACAAAAGGGCCAATCCATTAAGTTCATTTTACCCACGTGACGAACATCATGGTTATAACCAATCAAAAGGGTCCACGTTAAAATACCGCAATGAGGCAAAGATGAGGAACGGAAAGGGTAGAGAGAAGAAGAAGGGAAGTCCCGCAAACCGGGTATAAAAGGGCCGGTTTTCGCCAGGAAAGTCACTTGTACTCCGGAGTCCGAAAGGAATCTAGACTACTGAGTCTCCATGACTACTTGTCCTCTGTCGTAAGGAAAGTGGAGATCTTGGGAAATAGAGGACTGGAGGGAGGAAGGGTTACAGGAGGTCTGAGGAAGGAAAGAGGGGATGGTAGTACTGCAAAGCTCTCGTGATTACTGTCCTTTGTCGTAGGAAAGCGAGAGGGGAGCGGGAAACTGGACACTTTATCCGGATGCAGAAAGAAAGTAGTAGACTGGCTAAAGTTTGTGACGTAGGGTATAAGAGTCTATGAAAAGTCCGAAGTGTTAACGCGATGAATATTCGAGCATAAGTGCTGTAAAACTATCGTGAAAGTGCCACTCGTGGATAGAGAAGTTTGAGATGGGCATCTTCCAAATAAAAGAAATAAGTGAGAAAAATAATGCGAGTGATAAGAAAGTGATAGGAGTATAAACGAAAGAGACGGATAGATAGTGCAAGGCATATATCTCGCCGTCAAAATACGAGGCTACAGACAAACATTTCGGGTGCCTCTGTACTAGACTGAGTACGGCACTAGAACACAAGCGATATAAGCGTGTGAGAAGCATAACGAGGCGCACACCAATGTACACAAGCGTGCGACCAGGTGGGCTCTCGCGACGAGCAACACTATAGAAAAACTATATGACCGTTCGACAAAGCATTTAAATGTCCAAATATCGAAATTGAGAATGTGAATCGCTCTATTGAAGACAATGTATCCCTACTCAGTGGCGAATTATGTAATAAGGAAGACAATGATGGTTATATAATAAACTTAAGCATTTTACATTATCCGCAAAAGCCTATATTTAATTCACTCCCTGTTCGAGTCCCGAATCCACGCAGACACTTGTTTTGACATTGTCTTTAAATAAAATGTTAACGATAGTTGGTACCGTTACAACGTACTATTTAAAAAAAAACAGTGAATCATTAATTTTAGCTTGATGAGGAGAGTTCTTATCGACAAACACATTTGAAATGACAAGGAGACCACTAGAATATAAAAACTCAAATAGGGGTAGTTTAACCCCTTAAAAAGTATTTCTCGCACAAATACAAAACACGTCAACAATTTTATTTCCGCTATAAAACAGTATAATTTTCATTACAATCGATTAGCAAGTTTTCAATGTAGGGTGCAAGACGTAGATGTTCAAGAGTGTTTCTACCCCTTAAAATGACAGAAAAATGGTGAAACATTAATTTTAGCTCAATGAGAAGAGTTCGTATGGGCAAGCACATTTGGAATGACGAGGAGACACCTGGAATGTAAAAACTCAAATAGGGGTAGTTTACCCCCTGAAAAAAATGTCTCACCCAAATACAAAAACACGTCAACTTTAATTTCATTTCCGCTACACAATAGCATAATTTTCATTCCAATCGATTCGCAAGTTTTCAATGTAGGGGGCAAAAAGTGGATGTTCGAGGGTGTTTCACCCCTTAAAATATTTTTTTTTTTTCATTATCTGGTGGGTTCTTCATTTCTTCGCACAAGAAACATTTTAATCTTTGTTTCATCAAAATCGATGCACTGCTTCCATGTGAAACTGCAAAATCGCCACTTGACATGTGTAACTTTAGGGGGTGGTTTCACCCCTTGAAACCGTTTTTCCGCCGATAAAAAAAATATGTGTCGCTTAGTTTTCAATGCGCTATAACATACTTGAGTTTCAACAAAATCGGAGGGGAACACCTCGAGTACTTTCCTTGTAAGCGGGAGCATGTCAAAGTTCCGAGAGTTAAACTCTCGACACGACTCTCGTGTTTACCGATATTGTTTTATAGTAGGTGTTGTCTGGATTTTTACTGTTGGGACTTTGAGATGATCCCCACTGAGTGTGCATAGCAAAAAGTCCTGTTACGCACTACTAACGAACCATTAGCCAGGTGTATCTACGAGTGAGCTCTTAACGTTTTAAGTGGCCTCGTTAGATTCAAACCTAATGTAAGAAATCGATTTAAGGAATATAAAAACGTACTTCGGCAATTAGCAGCATTCTATGTCACGAGTCAAAGAGGTGGTAGTGATGGCAAAAAATTAAAATACAACTGCAGAGTGAAGAAACGATTAATGTTACATAACGGTTGTAGTGCATTTGTACCTATTTTATTAACTCCTATTATATCGACGGTCATTGGTGAACTTTTTGCCGGTGGTAAATAACAAAAAAATGAAGTACGCGAAGAAAATGATCTTAGTTTCGTCTGACATGGTAAAGCGCCATATCGATAGTTGGAAAGAATCAAGGTTCGCTGGTCCTGAAAAAATGTAAAGAGAAGTTTAAACTCTACAGCCATCGAGTTCGGTATCGATCGTGTCTCGATACCGAACTTTCAAATATTTCACGTTCGAACAAATTCATTAACGACGACGATAAGTGGAAACAGTTTCTCCAAGTTTTGCAATGCTATTTACTTCACGCGGAATCAAAAAGTTCTCCTTATGACTTAAGCCAACCCTAATATTGTAGAACTTGTTAGTAATGCTACGCGCTACAGAAAAACCTTTAAATCAAAAGGACGTCGATAGTTTATCAGCCTTCTCCGTGCGTCATCCATACCACAGGAATGCATTGAAAACAAATAGATATGGGGCTCTGTACGTTCACAGGACTTGAAATAAGCAAGATCAACTGAGGCAGACAACCCCGTAGTACTCGCCGATAAACGCCAACAACTAAAGCCGTCATGACAAGTGGGTTAGAATCAGATATACGCGAGACTGAGCCAAGGAAGTCATATGACAAAGTGTATTACGAAGTTGCGAACCCTTCGGGTTACGCCGCTGCAAGAAGCCTCATTGACGGAAAATTAAATAAGACAATACCCATTTACTGGTGGTTACCGCAACTGGATGCGTATACCATTCATAAACAAATTCCCCGATACTTTCCCAATTTACACTAGAACGTTACTAACATAGATGATGTTAAGAAAACGGACCTTGTAGATTTACGCTCGTTATAAGAATACACCGATAACGGCTCTGACCTGCTCATGGTCGTCAACGTGTTGAGCAAGTATGCGTAGATCAAGCCTTTACGTGACAAAACCGTGCACAAGGTTACAATGGCATTTGAACGCATTTTCGAGCGTAGTGAGTATCGCCTGGTTATCTACAGACCGATTCTGCAAAAGAGCTTATCGGTGGGGAACTACAAAAATTTCTATAGGAAAACGATATTTCGTTTACGGTTGCTCGTAATATGGATGAAAAAATCGCTATCGCCGAATGACTTAACCGCATCCTCAACAAAAGGGTACGGCGTTACTACCGGCATCGCACTACGGGCATTTCCATCGATATATTCTACAACTTGTTCACGCGTACAATCGTGTAAAAAATTCATGAATTAAAATGGAGCCTGCATACATGACGTTATACAATGCCAATATGGCCGTGGGTAATATGAGGAGCGCTATGACAAAAATCGGAGAAAAGAAATTTTTCGAGTAACTTTTTGAAACGACATAAACGACGTTTTTGAGCTGGACGATCTCGAAGGAGAGATAATTGACAGTTATTTAAAATTGACGATGTAGCCGTACCAAAGTGGTGGTGCGAAGAAACCACTTTTTGTAAGGTGGGTCGGATACCCGCCGAACTTCAACTATTGGACACCCACGACTAACGTTCGCGATATCACTGAGTGAAAAAAATGCTTGACGATAGTGACTTTTCTGTCGTCCTGCCGAGCAACCGCAGCATGTTCTTTTATCTAGTTAATACAACAACGCGTTTCACCATCCATCTCCCGCGTGGAATATCATTAAGTGGCCAATGATCTGTGGGATTATTGGAAATTCCCACGCACTGGGACGCACTTATATCAGAATGAGATTGAAATAAATTGGGTGACAGATGACGAGAAGAAGAGCGCGCGAATACCTTATGGACTGCACAAAAGTCGCGATGACATAATAGAGAACATCAACGAAATTCCAAGTTTGAAGAAGTAGGCATAGAACTTGCCTATGCAACACACACTTATGGGTACATTGCGATTGAGGGTGCTGAAAACAGAGTAACGCACGACGATGTTGTACACGAAAAAATGTTCGCAGGCCCCGGCGATCGAGAAACACACGAGGGTGTACATTTACGAATCATTCCGGGGATGTAACGAGAAGGAACGTCACCGGCTGGTATAAATCGCACCTTACCCGATTAGCTGTTTGTCTACACCGGCACCGATCGCGTACATTATACAATGGATGATCCATAAACGTCTTTCTTACGCATAGTAATAGTGATGCCGGGAGATGAAGGTGACGAGACTTACAAGGAAAGTACCAGAGGTGTCCCCTCAGATTTTGTTGAAACTCATGGATGTTATAGAGCATTAAAAACTAAGCGACACGTATTTTTTCTTTATCTGCGGAAAAACGGTTTCAAGGGGTAAAACTACTCCCTAAAGTTGCTAAAGTCGGGGGCGATTTTGCAGCTTCACATACAAGCAGTGCATCGATTTTGATGAAACAAAAATTAAAAAGTTTTTTATGCGAAGGAATGAAGAACCCACCAGATAATGAAAAAAAAAATATTTTAAGGGATTGAAAAACCCTTGAACATCCACTTTTTGCACCCTACATTGAAAACTTGCGAATCGGTTGGAATGAAAATTATGCTATTTTATAGCGGAAATAAAATTAAAGTTGACGTATTTTTGTATTTGTGCAAGAAAACAGTTTTAAGAGGTAAGCTACCGCTCTTTAAGTTTTTACATTCCAGTTGTTTCCTTGTCATTCCAAATGTGTTTGCCGATACGAACTCTTCTCATTAAGTTAAAAATAATGATTCACCGTTTTTTTTTATTACAAGGGGTTGAAACACAATTGAACATCTACTCGTTGCACCCTACATTGAAAACTTGCGAATCGATTGGAATGAAAATTATGCTGTTTTATAGCGGCGATAAGGTTAAAGTTGACGTATTTTTGTATTTGTTGTCTCCTTGTCATTAAAAATGCGTTTGCCAATACAAACTCTTCTCATTAAGCTAAAATTAATGATTCACCGTTTTTTGTTCAATTAGCACGAATATTTAAGGGGGCGGACCACCGTTTCTAGTCCTGTTTTAACTGATATTCAAAAGTTTCCGACCCACTGCGAAAAAATTTAATGATAGTACGATCGTAATCGTAAGTTTATCTGAACACGAAAAGCGTACCATCATTAAATTTCTTGGAAGTGGGTCGGAACCGTTTGAATATCTACTAAAAAGGTGCGAGAAAGGGTGGTCCACCCCCTCAAGTAGTCTCGTGATCTTGCAGGTTAATAGTGCACCGTGATGCTGATGGCGAAAGATCGATATGGCTTGCGGCGAGAGCTTCCTCGTTGTCGGCTACCCAATATCCCAGTGTATCGGTATTGTAAGTAGGTATCATGGTAACCTCTGTAAGTGAAAGTAAAAAACACCTTTAAATACCAAGCCAACGAAGAAGTAAGGCCATAGAAACGTTATTTACAACTGGAGGTACGTTTGTAAATGATTATATATGGGTAATACTCCCGAAATTATCATCTCTTCTGTTATCAAGTTTTTTTTGTTAATAATCGCTACGATTTGTCTGAATTCTTCTTCGGCATATCGCAGTTAATAATATTTTGAATTAAGAAAGGGTGGTCCACCCCCTTAAGTATACGTGCTATAATAGAAAAAAAAACGTTGAATCATTAATTTTAGCTTAATGGGAACAGTTCGTATCAGCAAACATATTTGGAATGACAAGGAGACAACGGGAATGTAAAAACTCAAATAGGGGTAACTTGCCCCCTTCAAACTGTTTTTTGCACAAATACTAAAATACGTGAACTTTAATCTCATTTCCGCTATAAAACAGTATAATTTTCATTTCAATCGATTCGCAAGTGTTCAATGTAGGGTGCAAGAAGTAGATATTCAAGGGTGTTTCATCGCCTTAAAATTAAAAAAAAGGTGTGATGAGTGATGAGAAGTCTGATCTCGACAGTAGCCCATCTACGTGAGAGACTAACACCCAATTTGCGGCCTCTTTTAAAACAATTATAATTTTCCTCATATTAAAAAGCATCACGCACGGAGCGCGCAAGCCCAAGCATTCTCGAAAATAAACGACTGCTTCCCCGAACCATCCAGTGGCCACTGTAGTCCGTGATCGAACACTCCATCAACACACTGAGAAGGACAGACACAACGGTCTTTTTAAATTCACCGTTTCACACGCTGTCACAGTGACAGTACAGTAGTGAGAGGAAAAAAATATCTGCCTCGCTTAGCCTATAAAATACTATATTACCAAAAGAATGAGATTTCATGGAGTCAAATTCATCTAGCAATTTGTTTTGGATCACGTGTCTTCACAATAGAAATGGAGTAGCTACAGGGCTCTGAGAGAATATTAAACTTCTCGTATTTTGTTTCTGGACAACATAGTAAGAATGTTGCAGCATTTTCAATTTTCCACCTATTTTGGTGACTCGAGTCCCTACGGGAGGAAGAAATCAGATGCAAGAACAATATTTCATATAACTTCCTCATAATTTCTTCATATTCCAAAAACTTCCTCTATAAGATAGTCAACATTGAAAGATACAATGGCTCATATAGGGGGCTTCATGGGTATAAAACAATTATGAGCGCACCATATGCAAATTTCATTTTGTTAATAGTATATACTGTTTCAATCGGAAGTGCTTATGTTGATATCTATCCACAAATATATGGTATTATAATCATTATTTTTAGGCTGTACTATTGTGTAGCGACATCAAATAATTGAACGTTGGGGCTGTAATCGAAACAAAATCTATTGCAATTTTGCCTATGAACTGAGCTGACCATAACGCTATCTGTACGAATAACTCTGCGTCAAATGAGTGCTGGTGTGCGGATTCGAAGCGATTATAAAATACTGAGCTACTTTATTTATAAAATGATAACACCAGAAGTCCAATATTTCCATTAACTGTTGTTATTAATCTTTAATTTTTTTTTTTCGAAGAATTCGATAATGTCCAGTGTTTATGACATAAGTAAGTTGTAGAACTGCGGTGTTTCCAACACGAAGACAATAGAGGAACGGAAGTATTGCATTCCTCTTGTAACGAGTAGTGCAATCGAAGGTATATTGCATATTTATTATATTATCATTTTTATCATATAGCGTAACGTTTTTATTTCTATAATAATAACGATAGCACCACGAACACTCCACAATTAGTATCAGTTTTTTGTCCGAAAGCGTAATGCTGACGCCCGCGCACCCCGGGAGGTGATAGCTGTATTCTTACTACTTGGCTTATTGTATAAACGTAAATGAAAGTTTCTGTAGATGACTAGACTTATTTATTATAAAATATTTGCAAGATATTCGACGATAATGGTGCACATACAAGAGTTCAGGAACGTAACGCTAATCACCGGTTGAATGTACGATAACATTGCTATTATCTTGAGTATGACATGTTTGCGAACCAAGATGATATCGAGAACAGTAGACGTAATTACATCCCTCACTGCGTATGATGAAATCATTTACAAGAAAAATCGTGCGTTAAGTGACTCAAAAAATCAATCATTACCACCCCTGAGGTGCACTTCGGTACTGAAATTCGTACATATGTTTATTTTTGCAGATCATCTATCGCATTTCACTTATCTCAACCACCCTATTTTATCTTTTTCGCGTAAGCGCGCACCTAATTTATATTCAACGTTACGTTCATCGGAGTATATAGTGCTGGTTTTTACTCATAGATTTCTCTTATTTAATTGGTTTTTTGTATATTTCAACACCCTACCTAGATAGCTGGTCGTTATCGATATTAAATGTCAATAAATAATACACAAGTCCATACATATATACTTTAACGTAGGTGTTTATCGTGTTTCGTCTTCTCGTACGTTTGTCAGTATGTACGATATAAAAAGCTTTGATCCATGTAATCGAGGAGGACGATGCGGAATGATGATATTATTGACGATTTCAATAATGAACTATATCATCGCCGTATTCATACACTTTACATCCTGACTCTAATTGATTTTCTTTTTATGACTTTCACCCTTCTTCAAGCATTTAGCGTTCTGGTTAAATAATCTTTCCCATCTTCACTATATTTTATGCTATCAATTATTCGCATACTAAAATGTTATCGCAGATCAGTTCTATCTAATTTTAATAGCCACTTGCGTAGATAAGCTTCATCGAAATATATGGTATTATCTTATTGAAACTTACATAAACTTGGGGCATGAACATTAATTTCGTAGTCCGCTATATAATAAAATGAGCACTTGCCAACAGACACTTTAATCACAAAATAATCCTGGAAGGCGGTTGAAATATTCAACAAATTATATGATATAAACACTGCCGCCTATAATTTAAAAAATGGGTAGCAGGCAATACGACCATATCAAGCTACAATTGGTTTTCAGTCACTAGCACAGATAAAACAGCCTAATATTAAAAATAAACTTTGGCAACGGTCATTGTATACCTGATCCTCCTTATGAATGTCAGAATTCTGCCAATCTAAGCCCAGGATTCAATGAGATAATTTTGAGTGTGTCATTTTTATTATCATCATCGCCATCGCCCTCACTGTCTCATCCCTCTTATAATCTGCCTCCGATCTTAGCTGCATGATAGCCCCAATGTCGTTACATTTTTAGTCAACCTCGTGATATATCATCTACTGAAGGATAAGTACAAAAGTTCAATGGTTCTTGGATTGTACATTCTTGTCTATGACCTAAGCGTGTCTTTTGGTTAATTTTTTTGTCCATTAGGAACGGACTTTATGGACGGGGTGGTTTGTTGGATACATCAGTCAGTGAACCAGTCCCTGGTGCCGCGCAAATCGAACGAATTCAGGCGTAAAAGGTGACAGTGGAGATAGTCACTTCGAAGTTAAATATATCTTTAACCAAATCTGACTGTTGGAGGGATAATTCTTAACGGAGTGCAACCAGCATTCGATCAAATAAAGGCTGCCAAGCAATTCTTTTAAATATTTTTGTCGATATTTGAAACTTCTTTCATCGTAAAATGTGAGACCATGGTGTTATAAAGCAATTAATAGAACAAATCAATAAAACACTACTTAGTATGCCTTTTGCAGCATATGGGTTCCGATGCTAATCTTAAAAATAAGTGCTTGCTTAATGATGGTAATGGATTATCAAAAAAATAATAAATTCCGTTGGAACCGCCAGGTCAGCCAGACAAAAATCCTAATCTATTGTGTTTCTTGCAATACATGAGATCCAAACATTGCGTAGTAGACACAGGTATCATATCAATAGTTTGATAAATTGTTCACAACAATAGGTCATACGATATATTATATACTACTGAGGGATGAACACCGATACCGCTGTTCACTGCCTGGGTTTCACCATTGAGGAAAATAATCATTGAAGATCGCACATTGTTCCTTCCCATAAAAAATTTTGTGATTATTCAATCCGTCTATCGTCGAGTCATACTGCCCTAATGCTCGTCTGACGTAATTTTTATTCGGAATTTGTTGACACGGATGTGCACCATTCAAAAAGAAACCGTTCGCAATACCTCTAAAAATAAATAGTCATAACTAATTATTGTGTAGAAATAATAATTTCCACGGGTTTGTAGTAATTATAAGTAACTTGGAGTAATCATATTTTTATAATGAACTGTAATATTTTGAATCGCAATAATCCATAATTATTTAATTATTAAAGGATTTTGAATAGTTTATCATTCGCATGGTGCTCATCCCTGTTCTGTAGTAGATTGACGAGTGTTATCGCACTCTTGGTTCAATACGCAGAATTCTGGACGTGTCGGACTCGAAGTATATCAAGATCACTATTTGTATCTATTGGCCAGCAAAGGGCAGAAACTTACTCGTATTCATCACGTATTCGTCTTCTCTGTTGCGTATTAGCGAATGAAATCGGAAATTTTACATCGGGTACGAAATTACTTGAGCCACGATGCACAATTATTAAGGCCATCATTTTTCCGCTTTTTGTCATCATAAGGGTATCATAGATTGAGTTCGCTACGTGTTCATTCGTATTATTACATCTTCAACTTTCACTGTTTCTGCTTAGCCAACACACTACGTGAGAAACCGTGATGTTAAAGGTTGCGTGATCTTGCTATTTTTATAAATCATTAACGAAATTAACTTAAGTTAAATAAGTTCGTAACTGCAACGTCTCCAGATGATCGTATCCATACGAATAAATTGTGGCTGCCTTCTTCGATCTCGATAATAAGGAACGTAAGCAAAATTGAATATCTGAATAGTAAGAACTCATTGTTTTACTTAATTGCTTTTACCGCTATGAATGAAATATACGGAACCACGTTTTATTACATTTCATTGGACTGGTTCATGGTGTTGAACGGAAACGTCATGGGATAATGAGTAAGCGAGTGCTTTCGGAAGTCACGCACAGGGACATTGTTACGTAGATTTGCGATTGACCACGGAATAATCGGAGTTAACCGATTGCTGGTACTGTTCAGAACTCAACTATAACGACTGACCAAGCCTAGAACTCGAGCCGATAGGCGCTACAACTAGTCTCGTGATCTTGCAGGTTAATAGTGCACCGTGATGCTGATGGCGAAAGATCGATATGGTTTGCGGCGAGAGCTTCCTCGTTGTCGGCTACCCAATATCCCAGTGTATCGGTATCGTAAGTAGGTATCATGGTAACCTCTGTAAGTGAAAGTAAAAAACACCTTTAAATACCAAGCCAACGAAGAAGTAAGGCCATAAAAACGTTATTTACAACTGGAGGTATGTTTATAATTGATTATATATGGGTAATACTCCCGAAATTATTATGTTGCCTGTTATCAAGTTTTTTTTGTTTATAATCGCTACGATTTCTCTGAATTCTTTTTCAGCATATCTCAGTTAATAATATTTTGAATTAAGCGTATAGAATACATTTTTTCATTTAAATCGTGCACACTGTTTTTTCTCAGTTTTTCACCCCTAAAATTCATCCTCTGGCCCTTTATAATCAATTTATGCTATGCTATGGCGAGCTAAAAAAGTGATTAAAAACTCTTCATTTAAAAATTTTTAATGGCAGCAAGTTGAATGGAAAGTCATTGGTAAATTCGAATGGCGATTATAATAATTCCACTGAAACCCCTAATGGGATTGCCATTGCTCGTGCCTATGGGAAATGAATGGTGAATTTACCATTCATTTCCTATAGGCACCAGCAATGGCAATATTGATGCGATTTTCAATGGAGTTTTTACCATTCATTTCCCATAGGCACACGCAATAACAATGCTATTGTGATTTTGAATGGAGTTTTTACTCTTGGAAAAACTGACTTGAATTGCCATTGCGTCCGAAGCAATGGAAATTCAATGGCATTTCTTAATGGCATGAATGGCAAATTCTGCCGAAGGTACTGTTGGCAAGCATAATGGAGATAGATTCGTTAGTAATAGCAACGAATATTGTTCAATAAACGTACCCAGATCTTTATCTTCCCATGTTTTCTTAGCGTCCAGTAGGGCATCGTAGACTTCCCGACTTGGCTCTGTACCGCTAAAAACATAATATCGCGCCCGTACTTTTTTGAAAAATTCAACTGAGGTATAGTATGAATTTCCATGATGGGGTACATATGTGAGATCCATGTAAATTGGTTGAATTTTCACTTTTGAATCTTTCGATTTTTTCTCATTTTTTGATGGACTCTCCGATCGCTTTTTATTTTTGATATTTTCTGCGATAACTTTTTTTTGTTGCTTTCTTTCTTTCTTGGGGGTCGATAGCGCTCCTTTATTAGAAACTTCATCACCAACCGTGGCGGGCGATGGTAATCTCAGTGGTTCGCCCCACTCGTCGATTGGATAAAAATTTATCGCGTCCGGTGATACTTCAGCGGAGTTATTCGATCTTGCGACAGTCCGTAAATTAAATTTCCTTGGTGGTTTGGGTGATGGTAGTCCCAGAGGTTTATCCCAATCGGACAGAACATCTTTTTTCGGCTTAACCGGTAGTCCCGTATTTTCCTCAACCAGCGATAGATCAGTTGAGTTACCATTTGCAGGGCAAGTGTCGGCTTCACTAGTAAGTTCTCTGTCTCTCTTTTTTATTGCATCACTTTCCATTAAAGCCTTTTCGAAGTCAAGATCGGCGTCATCGGTATACTTCGTGCCAACGGACTTTTCGTTGGTGGCTATGCCTGTGATTTCTTTCTCTACTATACATTTCTTGAAGGAAAAGTCGGTATCAGTTGGTGCAGAGACGCCAGCAGCTTCAATGTTGCTGCTCTCTAAGTAAGTCGTGTCCCTGGTAATAACTCTAGAAGGTACATCAGGCAGTGTCCCGTAAAAACTGCTGCTCATATCTGCTTCAGAAAATTCCATGCTCTTGTGCGACGGACCCTTGCCAAAACTATGTTCCCCGAAATGATACGTGGATTGTGGAGAATAGCCGACTTGTGATGTGGTGGATAGCGGTGAGCCCGGTGCGTCCTCATCTGAATACGTGTGTCTTTCTTCACAACTTTCCCCTACGTGGGTGCCAGCTCGGCTGTGATCACTTCGTGGGCTAACCGGTTCTGCATCGGTCTCGCTCGACAAATCGGTTCGACCCTTCACGCTTTCAAACTCACTACAAAACGTGCTTCTACTAATGTCTGCTGGAAGAATTCTGTCTTCAACTTTAACGTCGGTTTTTTCGGCCAAAATTATTGTCTCTCCTTTTTCATTAGTCGTCTCAGTAATTTCCATCGTAGTTGTAATCACATCACCTTCTTCAGACATTGTTCGAGTAGTTGTAATAGTAGTTCTAATTACTTCATTTGATCGGAAGCCTTCTGGTGTTGCAGTATTTGAGCGACTAGTCGATCGGTTGTCGGGTGTAGATCTGCCTGATATTTGCGGATGTCCGATAGCACCTTCTCTGCCGAATGGTGAAGTTGGAATATCCGGTGTTGACTTTCCAGTTGAGCCACCGTGCTGTAGATCTTTGGCCATTGGAACGTCATGAGAGGTTGTACCAGAATAATTTCGCTGATCTGATGTAAGATCTTTAATTATCGGTGATATTGGATGTTCGAGTTTTTCAAGAATAGTTTTTTCAGAATGATCCTTGCCTAGAGATTTCGATGTTTCATCGCGCAAAGTGCAGTCCGGAATCGACATGTTCAGTTCGAAATTTGTTTGGTTTTCAGGTGTTGTAGGTAATAGTGTCGTTGTTTTTATGGTTTCTGTTACGTTCCTATCAGTTTGTCGACTTTCAATTAGTTTGGCATTTGTAACCTCACTGATTTTTTGCCATATTTTGGCGTCTTCCAATTCATCGGTGGTTTCACGCACGCTCTTATGGGAACTGACTTCACCATCTGATTGAATCAACGTTTTTACAGTTGTAGTTATTGTTTCAACAGACACACCGGCCGGTCTTTCGGTCAAAAAATCTCTTGTTACATCTACAGAACACGATTCTGAAATAATCGATTCCGGCGCTGCTTGGATTTTCGAATCTTCGTAACGTGATACATCTTCAGTTACAATCGTAGTAATCGTTTTGGCTGTTTCCGGTGATGTCTCTTGGCTATATTGTAAAGTTTTGTCCAGCTCATGATCACCAGTGGTCTCAACTTTCTCGTCGATTATTGAGCGCCGTATTATTTTTGTGGTTATTTCAGGATTTTCCTCTATGCCTTCTTCCTTGATGACCTTTATTTCAACTATTGGTTTCATTTCTTCTGTAATTTTCGTTTTGATTGTTTTTGTAATCACATCGGACTTGTCTATTTCGGATCTTTCTATATTTGGCTGCTCCACTTCGCCATGGTCATCCAAAAATATTACCCGAGTAACATCTTCGTCACTGGAATATACTGTTGTGACAGGCACACTTGTAGAGTCTAATGCTATTGCAGGCATTGTTGCAGTAGATGCCTCACTCACCTCTGTGGTTAAAATCGAGGAAACTTGCCCCACTGTTTCAGTTGATTCGTAATCAGGTTTATGACACGATGTGACATTATCAAGAAGCAAGTTTTCTGCGAATTTTGCATGATTGATGCTCGTCATCTTATCAGACAAGGATTCTGGTGTATCACCTCTTAAACTATAGTCTGGCGTTGATTTACCGGAAAGTGTTGTTATGTGAGTGGTTCGAATTTCTGTCATTCCACCTACAAAAGCTTTGTGGAACGGACTCTCATAGTCATTTGAGTACGATGTCATTTGTTTTCCACATTTCACGTCGAATTGTTGAACTTCGGGAGTTGAATATCCAGAGGATTTTGGATCTGGTGTAGATTTGCCGGAGTATTCGACCAATCGATCTTTCGGTAGTATGAATTCCGGTTCCGCCTTTTCCAACTCGTCGCTAAATCCGTGTTCTAGTGACTTGGTCATTGTTATCTCCGCTTCATCGTAAATGGCATCGTCAACCATTCCCTTTCGAGACATTTTTCGTGTTACAATAATGTTTTCAATTATATCCAGCAAATCGGATCTTGAAACGGCCATCCTTGCCATTATCTGCTCTAGAACTAATACCGTAATTTTCCGTCCTTTCTTTACACATTCATCCATAACATAGGTCTCGATTCCAATGCGTTCCTGATCGGAAACTGGTAATTTTATGTCAGCAACCACGTCTGGATGAGACGTAAAGTTGGCACTGATGGCACGATGATAATGTTCCTCGATTTCTCCATCGCCCAATATTGTCGCCGAGCAACTTGTGGTACTTTCAGGTTCGGGAATTTTACCATCCAGTACTACCGGAAGCATAGTCTGGTTCCTTAATTCGTAAAAAATTCCATTTTCGATAAATTCGTCAGTCAGAGCCATACCCTCAATAATCATTATAACAATGTTTCTCGAAATATAGTTCAAAGCTGCTAATTCATTGATTATTTTCGCCGAAATCTTTTTGTTTTTTGTAATAAATTCTTCCTGGATATAAGTTTCGATTTCGTGTCGCTTTGCAGAGGGTATATCAATCAAGTGAACGGGATCGTCTTTCGACGCAACTCCTGAAATACACGTTTTGTCATCGTCCGGAAAATTTACAATATAATCCCTAGGCACATCGTTCTTTAAAATGATAGCCTCGATAAGCTCCAATATCGTATTACTTGATACCGTATGGAGAGTTGAAATTTCATCTACTATTTGCGGAGTAATTTTATAATTTTTTGTAATATATCTATTAACGATGTATTCTTCAACTCTTGCTATCTTATCAGTCGTGACACGGTGATCCTCTGCGGATTGTCTAGTAATGTTTTCGTCCATTCTGACAGTGATTTGGTCAGAAAGTTTTTCCTCGATTTTTACGGTTCCGGGTTTTTTAGAATCGCTAGTCAACGAGTACATGTTGTCGTCCGGTAAGACCTTCATGCTTGATTTTCTCGAAATATTTTCTTCTAATATTGTTGCCTGGTCACTTTCATCATAAATATAATCAGTTCCAGGCTCTTGGAATAAGGTTTTCACTTCACCGAGTGAAAGTACTACTTCAGGTACTTTGTCTTCAATTAAGCTCGATGTTCGCGATCGACTCATAGGAGTTCTTTCATCAGCATCAAATAAGCTCTGTGAACGCGATTTATCCTTTGATGTATCGTGCTCTGCTATTGCGCCAACGTGTAATTTCCTATCGTATTCAGTTTCAACTGACTTGTCAGCTATCGTTTCAGCCAATTTTTGCAGTGCTTCAACTGCATCAGTTTTATCAAGTCTGCTGTCCGGGATAGCCGCAACACTTGATAACAAATCTTTTCGTAAATCGAACGTATTCCCAACGATGCTATGCACATAGGCATCTTTAGACTTACCCTCGTTATTGATTATACAGTCAACAACTGCGGATGATTTTGAAAGGTCTATTGGTTCATGTTCATCTCGCTTTTCACCAATCATACTCGATGATCGGTATTCATCTGGTGATACATCGTTCTCGGTGTGGCCGTCTCCCACAATGCTGGATGACCTGGAACAGTCTATTGGTTCCTTTTCCACATAAGTCGCAGCAACAATGCTGGCTGGGCTAGAATAGTGAATGGGCTCTTTCTCAATTATTTTTTTATCAACTATACTGCATGATGTGGAGCGGTTCAGTGATCCGTTTTTGTCCTCATTATCAGCAGTAATGCTGTATGAGCTGGAATTATCAATCGGATCTTGTTCGTCCCGTTTTGACGGATCAAGTGGACTGGATGACCTGCAGTCATCAATGAGTTCCTTATCTATCTGATCTTCAGAAGTAATACTGGGGGACTTGCAGTGATTAATCGATTCATTTGTCTCCAGTTTTTCAGACGTAATGCTCTGTGATTCAGCACAATAGATTGGTTCGGCTTTATTCGGCTTTTCAGAGGAAATGCTCGATGATCGGGAATGATCCATTACTTCGATATCGATGTGCCTGTCGGCAATACTCGATGCTCTGGATTCATCGATCAATTTCTTTTCGCCCTGTATCTGCGTAGCAAAACTGGATGGTCTAAAATGTTCAAACGGTTCCATTTTTTCCGGCTTCTCAGTATCAATGCTGGATGATATACAGCAATCGGTGAGTTGCTTTTTTGCGTGACTCTCAGCAAAAACATTTGGTGATCTCGAACGGTCAATCAGTTCTTTTCTGTCATGTTCCTCAGCAGCAGTGCTGGGTGTTTTAGAACAATCGATCGATTGCTCTGCGTCCTGCTTCTCATAGACAATATTGGGTGACCCAGAAAGTTCAATCGAATTTTTTTCGGTTTCAGTCTCAGGTGCAATGTTCAATGACCTGGAACTATCAATCGGGTGTTTTTTATCTTGATTGTCAACAGCGATACCAGATGAACTTGAACGATCTATCGGTTCCCTTGCATCATGCTTCGACACAGCAGTGCTGGTTGATCTTGAAATATCAATCGGTTCCTTCACGTGTTGCGTTTCACCGACAATACTGGGTGACTTGGTCCGATTAATTGATGCCTTGTCGTCCTGCTTCTCACAATCGACAGTGGATGATCTAGCACGATCCGTCAATTCGATTACGTTGACAATAAGGCGCGGTGACTCGGCAAGCTGTATCGATTCATTTTCATCACGTTTCCCAGGAGCACTGCTGGATGATGTTAATGTATCAGTCGGTTTCATTTCGTCCTGCTTCACAGTAGCAATACTGGGTGACCTCGACCGAGCAATCGATGCCTTTTCATCTTGATCCCCGGCAGTGGTAATGGATGATCTTGAAGTATCGAGTGGTTCCTCTTCATCCGTTCGATCAGCAGTAATACTGACTGACCTGGGACGATCGATCGATGTCTGTTCGTCCCGTGTCTCAGCAACGATACCGGATGATTTGGAACAATCTATCACTTTTTTTGCATCATGGTTCTCGGGAACAATACTGTCTGATCCGGCAAGCACGTTCAATTCTTTTTCATCATTCTTCCTAGAAGTAATGCTGGATGATCTAGAGCTATTAATTGGTTCCATTTCGTCTTGCATTTCAGAAGCAATACTGGGTGACCTTGTCCGATCTATCAATGCCTTTCCATTTTCCTTCCCCGCACTGATACTGGGTGACCTAGAACGATCCGTCGATTCCTTTGCGTTATCCTTTTGAGCAGCAATGCTAAGTGATTCGGCAAACTGCAACGTTTCGTTTTCATTACGTTTCTCAATAATGCTGGATGATATCGATGTGTCTAGTGATTTCATTTCGTCCTGCTTCTGTTCATCATGCTCCTCAGGAGAGATCTGGGATGATCTTGAAATATCAAAAGGTGCCTTTCCGTCCTGTATCTCGACAGCAATACTGGATAACCTGAAACCGTCAGACTTTTCGTTATTCTGAGTAGCAATGCTGGCTGATCTGGAATGATCGATGGAAGTTTTTTCATCTTCTTTCTCAGCATTGACACTGGATGATCTGGAACAATCTGTCGGTTCTTTTGCGGCATGCTTTTCAACATCAATGTTCAGTGAACCGGTAAGCTCCAACGATTCCTTTTCATAATGCTTCCCAGAAGCAATGCTGGATGATCTAAATCTATCAATCGCTTTCATATCGTCCTGCTTCTCTTTATCTTGCTCTGGAGCAGCGATACTGGATAGTCTTGAAATATCAACACGTTCCTTTGCGTCCTGTATGTCGACAGCAATACTGGGTGACCTTGAACCGTCAGACCGTCCCTCTTCGTCCTTATGAGTAGCAATGCTGAATGATCTGGAATGATCGATCGATACCTTTTCATCTTCTTTCTCAGCACCGATACTGGATGATCTGGAACGATCTGTCGGTTCTTCTGCAGCATATTTTTCAGCACCAATAATCAGTGATCCACCAAGTTCCATTGATTCTTTTTCATTAGGCTTCCGAGAAGTGATGCTGGATGATCTAGATCTGACAACCATTTTCATTTCGTCCTGTTTCTTTTCATCTTGCTCCTCAGCAGCAATACTGGATGATCTTGAAATATCAAACGGTTCCTTTGTGTCATGTATCTCGACAGCAATTCCGGATGAGTCTGAACCGCCAGGTGGTCCCTTTGCGTCCTTCAGAGTATGAATGCTGGCTGATCTGGAATGATCGATCGATGCCTTTTCATCTTTTTCCTCAGCACCGATACTGGATGATCGAGAACGATCTGTCGATTCTTTTGCAGCACGCTTTTCAGCATTAATGTTCAGTGACCCGGTAAGCTCCATCGATTCCTTTTCATTATACTTCGCGGAACCAATGCTGGACGATCTGGATCTATCAATCATTTCCATTTCGCCCTGCTTCTCTTTATCTTGCTTCGTAGCAGCGATACTGGATGATCTTGGAATATCAAACGGTTCCTTTGCATCGTGTATCTCAACAGCGATACTGGGTGACCTGGAACCGTCAGACGGTCCCTTTTCCTGCTTCTGACTAGCAATGCTGGATGATCTGGAATGACCAATCGATGTCTTTTCATCGTCTTTCTCAGCACCGACACTGGATGATCTGGAACGATCTGTCGATTCTTTTTCAGCATGCTTTTCAGCATCAATGTTCAGTGAACCGGTAAGCTCCATCGATTCCTTTTCTTTATGCTTTCCAGAAGCAATGCTGGATGATCTAGATCTATCAGTCGTTTTCATTTCGTCCTGCTTCTCTGTATGTTGCTCCGTAGCAACGACACTGGATGATCTTGAAATATCAAACGGTTCCTTTGTATCGTGTAACTCGACAGAAATACTGGGTGACCTGGAACCGTCGGACGGTCCCTTTTCCTGCTTCTGACTAGCAATGCTGGATGATCTGGAATGGCCGATCGATGCCTTTTCATCGTCTTTCTCAGCACCGACACTGGATGATCTGGAACGATCTATCGATTCTTTTGCAGCATGCTTTTCAGCATCAATGTTCAGTGAACCGGTAAGCTCCATTGATTCCTTTTCATTATGCTTCCCAGAAGCAATGCTGGATGATCTAGATCTGTCAATCGTTTTCATTTCGTCCTGCTTCTCTGTATCTCGCTCCGTAGCAACGACACTGGATGATCCTGAAATATCAAACGGTTCCTTTGTATCGTGTATCTCGACAGCAATACTGGGTGACCTGGAACCGTCGGACGGTCCCTTTTCCTGCTTCTGACTAGCAATGCTGGATGATCTGGAATGACCGATCGATGTCTTTTCACCGTCTTCCTCAGCACCGACACTGGATGATCTGGAACGATCTGTCGATTCTTTTGCAGCATGCTTTTCAGCATCAATGTTCAGTGAAGCGGTAAGCTCCATCGATTCCTTTTCTTTATGCTTCCCAGAAGCAATGCTGGATGATCTAGATCTGTCAATCGTTTTCATTTCGTCCTGCTTCTCTGTATCTCGCTCCGTAGCAACGACACTGGATGATCCTGAAATATCAAACGGTTCCTTTGTATCGTGTATCTCGACAGCAATACTGGGTGACCTGGAACCGTCGGACGGTCCCTTTTCCTGCTTCTGACTAACAATGCTGGATGATCTGGAATGGCCGACCGATGCCTTTTCATCGTCTTTCTCAGCACCGACACTGGGTGATCTGGAACGATCTGTCGATTCTTTTGCAGCATGCTTTTCGGCATCAATGTTCTGTGGCGCGCCAAGATCCATCGATTCCTTTTCATTATACTTCCCAGAAGCAATGCTGGATGATCTAGATCTATCAAACATTTTCAATTCTTCCTGCTTTTTTTTATCTTGCTCCTCAGCAGCGATACCGGATGACCTTGAAATGTCAACAGGGTCCTTTGCATCCTGTATCTCGACAGCAATACTAGGAGACCTGGAACCGTCAGACGGTCCCTTTTCGTGCTTCTGACTAGCAATGCTAGATGATCTGGAATGATCGATTGATGCCCTCTCATCTTCTTTCTCAGCACCAACACTAAATGATCTCGAATGATCTATCGATTCTTCTACAGCATGCCTTTCAGCATCAATGTTCAGTGGCGCGCCAAGATCCATCGATCCCTTTTCATTATACTTCCCAGAAGCAATTCTGGATGATTTAGATCTATCAATCGTTTTCATTTCGTCCTGCTTCTTTTCATCTTGCTCCTCAACAGCGATACTGGATGACCTTGAAATATCAACACGTTCCTTTGCGTCCTGTATTTCGACAGCAACACTGGGTGACCTGAAATCGTCAGACCGTCCCTTTTCGTCGTTTTGAGTAGCAATGCTGGATGATCTAGCATGATCGATCGATTCCTTTTCATCTTCTTTCTCAGCATCGACACTGGATGATCTGGAACGATCTATCAGTTCTTTTGCAGCATCAATTTTTAGTAATTCGGCAAGCTCCATCGATTCCTTTTCATTATACTTCGCGGAACCAATGCTGGATGATCTAGATCTATCAATCGTTTCAATTTCGTCCTGCTTCTTTTCATCTTGCTCCTCAGCAGCGAACCTGGATGATCGTGAAATGTCAACATGTTCTTTTGCATCCTGTATCTCTACAGCAATACTGGGTGATCGCGAAATATCAACAGGTTTCTTTACATCCTGTATCTCAACAGCAATACCGGTTGATCTGGTACCGTCGAACGGTCCCTTTTCGTCCTTCTGAGTAGCAATGCTGGCTGGTCTGGAATGATCGATCGATGCCATTTCATCTTCTTTCTCAGCACCGATACTGGATGATCTGGAACGATCTGAGGGTTCTTCTGCAGCTTGTTTTTCGGCATCAATATTCAGTAATGCGGCAAGCTCCATCGATTCATTTTCATTATGCTTCCCGGAAGCAACACTGGATGATCTTGATATATCATTCGCTTTCATTTCGTCTTGCTTCTTTGCATCTTGCTCCTCAGCAGCGATACTAGATGATCTGGCCATGTCAACAGGTACCTTTGCATCCTGTATATCTAAACCAATAGTGGGCAACCTAGAACCGTCGGACGGTCCCTCTTCGTCCTTCCAAGAAGCAATACTGGCTGATCTGAAATGATCGATCGATGCCTTGTCATTTTCTTTCTCAACACTAATACTAGATGATCTGGAACGACCTGTCGGTTCTGTTGCACCATGCTTTTCAACATCAATGTTCAGTGATCCGGCAAGCTCCATCGACTCTTTTTCATTATGCGTCCCGGAAGCAATGCTGGATGATCTAGATCTCTCAATCGTTTTCATTTCGCCCGGCTTCTTTTCATCTTGCTCCTCAGCAGCAATACTGGATAATCCTGAAACATCAATAGGTTCTTTTGCATGCTGTTTCTCGACACCAATACTGGGTGATCTGGAACCATCGGACGGACCCTTTTCGTCCTTCTGAGCACCCATGCCGTCTGATCTGGAATGATTGATCGATGTCATTTCATCTATTTTATCCGCATCGACACTGGATGATCTGGAAGAATCTGTCGGTTCCTCTGCGTCACGCTTCTCAGAATCAATGCTAAATGATGTAGATCTATGAATCGGTTGGATTTCATCTTGCTCCTCAGTAGCAATACTGGGTGACTTGGGATGATCAATCGATTCTTTTTCATCTTGCTTTTCAGCAGCGATACTGGATGATCGGGAAATGTCAACAGTTTCCTTTGCATCCTGTATCTCGACACCAATACTGGGTGATCTGGAACCGTTGGACGGTCGCTTTTCGTCCGTCTGAGCAGCAATCCTAGTTGAACTGGAATGAACAATCGATACCATGTCATCTTCTTTCTCAGCACCGATACTAGAAGATCTGGAACAATCTGTCGGCTCCTCTGCATCGCGCTTCTCAGAATCAATGCTGAGTGATATAGGTCTATGAATTGATTTGATTTCGTCTTGCTTCTCAGCAGCAATACTGGGTGACTTGGAATGGTCAGTCGATTCTTTTTCATCTTGCTTCTCAGCAACGATACTGGATGAACTGAAAATAGCAACTGATTTTTTTGCATTCTCTATCTCGACAGCAGTACTCGGTAACCTGGAACCCTCAATCGGTTCCGTTTTGTCGTTCCTGTCAGCAGTAATATTTGTTGACCTGGAACGATCAATTGATGCCTTGTCATGTTGCTCCTCAGCAACGATACTGGATGATCTGGAACGGTCGGTCGGTTCCTTCGCGTCCTGCGCCTCAGCAGCAATGCTGGCTAGCCTGACAGACTCCATCGATTCTTTTTCATCCCACTTCTCAAGATCAATGCTGGATGATCTAGATCTATCAGTTGGTTTCGTTTCGTCCTGTTCCCCATCAACAATACTGGGTGAGCTGGAACGATGAATGAATTCCGTTTCATCTTGCTTCTCAGCAGAGATAGTGCATGACCTCAAACTATCCATCAGTTTTTCTATGCCATGCTTCTCAACACCAATGCTCAATGATCTCGAATGTTCAATTGGTTTCTCTTCGTTACGCTTGTCAGCGGCAATACTGTGTGACGAGGAGCGTTCACTTGATGCTATTTCGTTTTGCTCCTCAGTAACGACACTGGATGCTGTGGAGTGATCCGTCGGTTCTTTCGCATCATGCTTCTCCGCAGCAATGCTTAGTGGACCGGCAAGTTCCATCGATTCTTGTTCACCATCCTTCCCAGAAGCAATGCTGCATGATCTAGATCTAACTATCGGTTTCATTTCGTTCTGATTTTCCGGAGCATTACCGTGTGAGCTGAAATGATGAATCAATTGTTTTTCATCTTGCTTCTCAGCAACGATACTGGATGATCTGGAACTATCCACTGTTTCCTCTGCATCATTCTTCCCAATAGCAATGGTGGATGACTTTGGAGGCTTATTCGGTTCCTCTTCGTCCTGCTTATCAGCAGGAACAGTAGGCGACCAACAACAGTCAATAGAATCCTTTCCGCCAAGTTCGTCCTGCTTCTCAGGATCAATACTTGGTGATCTAGACTGGTGAACCCGGTCGGTTATATCTTGTTCTTTAGCACCGCTACTCAGTGAGAGAGACTTACAATTATAATGACTACGCGTTGTATTATCATAGAAAACGTTAAAAGGTTTCGGTTGATCTGGTACGTCATTTATAATATATTCATCGCTTGAACTCAGCGATTTCTTTCGAGTAATAGATTCATTTGTGTCTTTTGTCCCGGTGGTACCAGAGCGTTCAGGTTGATTGAATGCGGATTGTTGTTCTGTCGACCTCTGCGTTTCGCTGACTATACTGGAAGACTCTTTAATGATATCAGTATTTTCAACCAGCTCATTACCAGAAAGACTAGTCGATTTCGATCGATTGGCAATTGTTTCATCGATTATTTCTTCTGCATTGTTTGCCTCACATACAGACTCCGTTGATCTTGTAGGTGATTGTTGCATATCAAGTGTTTGATCGACGACGCCACCTTGAATTATGGTATCCCATTTGTCGCCAATTTCCTTATCAATGTCGATCGACATGACTGTTGTTTCGACAAGTTCTTTTTTGTCTTCCCTCAAGCTGTTGAGAAGCTTCGGCTGTTCGGATAATTGATCTTGTTTGGTTGGTCCGTCTCCCACAATTTTAGGTATTCCGGATTCAAGAGTGGATTTGACGACATGATCAACTGAAGAAGCATCTTCCGACACCGTACAAACTGATATCGCTAAGTCGGTATCTGACGAGAGTTTCGATAATTTGATCATTTCTATACTTTTTTCATTGGTCGGTGGTGTATCTGTTTCTTTCAGCTGAGTCAAATCCGACTTATCCAGACTGTCTTCTAGATCTTGGGAATCTCGGATACCTGATGGCGATTTGTCCAGGCTGTCCTCCGGCGTTATTTTATTATCATCTTTCGGCCTAGTGGTAGATTTATCAGAAATGCTGTCTCTTTCGGGTGAACTAACACCAGATCTCAATGACTCTTTATCCAATCGGAAAGAATCTTGATCAGAAGTAGTTTCAATTGGTGAACTGTTCAGTGAATCGTCAGAAGTAACGACGATACTTCCTGTCGGACAAACTCCCGTTTCATGTTCACTGCTTTCGCTGCTTGCTGTTACAACCATTTGACGAACTGTACTATTAGGTAATGTTATTTGATCGATGATGCGGATTTCTTTCAAGAGCGTTTCATCCCCTAGCGATTTTAGTTCAATTTTTGATCCGACTTCATCGAGAACTTCCATTTTACACGAATCTTTTAGCTGATCAGTTACATTGTTTGTGCTATGTTTCATCGATGAAACATCTATTTTATCCTCAATTCTTCGACTTTTATTTTCGCATTCTTCTTTCTCACAATCTATTTTTTCGTGACTAAGCTCGACTATACTGAGCTTCTTTACTTCCGTGATAATTTCAGCATCCATTTTTGGTAGAACTGTTTCCATGTCTCCGGCGGTTTTCACCGGTGCGACTTTTGTTTGTACATGCTTCGTTTCTTCTAGACCTCCATATAAGGCACCAGATTGAGTGGATTCTTTCAAAGATGTTTCAAAGTTACGTATGTCATGTGTGATTTCACAGGCATCTCCGTAAGGTGTTGTTTCGGATAGTTTTACCTCGTCACTTAAATTATGGAGAGGTTCTTCTGGTTTGGATGCGTTTATTCCAGCTGTTTCTTGAGCCTCAGTAAAATATATTTCCGTGGTATGAACAATCTCCGATAGTCCGGATATATCCTCGGATTTGTATTGTTTTGGTGTCGTAGACTCTATCATTGACAAGCTTACATTTATTTTTTCTAAAGCTTCCACAACGTCACTTACGCTATCTTCAATCGTTTCTTCTATATCGTTAGCAACTTTCCCGCCTGATTCCGCACTGTGCTCATTCGATCGTAATTCTTTATCCGGCGTGACTGGTATACCATGGATTCTGTATTCTTCTTCTACAGCTTCAAAGTCATCGACGTCTTTTTCGGATTCGTTCGATGCAGGTTTCCGTGATCCCATTATGGGACTATCTATCGTTGATGTATCGTGTTTAAAAGGAATGCTGACAAATCCGTCGACTAATTTATCTTCTCCAGTATCAGCCTGTGTCAGGCCTTTTTGCGCAGTAGATTTCTGATGATTTCTATCGCCTTCTCCATCTTCTGTCTCCACCGCAGATAGCAATTCAGACAATTCAGCATCAGTAATATCAAGGATCGAATTTTTCGCAACGTTTCGTTTCAAACTTATTTCTTCTATTATTTCTAGTATAATATATCTCGGAACTTTGTATCGAATGCAAATATCTTCGAATATGTAAGGTGTGATCCTTCGTTTCTTCAATACAAATTCCTCGATTATAGTATTTTCAATATCGGATCTGTCCGGGATTACTAATCCAATTTCACTGCTATCTGTTCGACGAAATTCTTCATTAGATTGAACGGCTAAGCTTTCTTTGACATATTTATTCTTATCCACTGCCAATAATTCTGCTAATTCTTCCTCCGAAGTATCGAGGACCGATGTTCTGTGAATTTTGTGTTCCTCAACTATTTCCTCGATAATTTCAAGAATTATTTGCCTAGAAACATTATTTCGCATACAAATCTCTTTCAATATCCGTGATGTCATTCTGTCCTTTTTCATCAAGAATTCCTCGGAAATATATTTTGCAATTTCGACTCGTTTTTGTTGTGATATTGAATCAGTTGTATGGATGTCGTCTTTTCCTGCTTCCCCTTCAAATATGTCCTCCTGCCTTTTCTTTGGTACGACTTGAATATCCATTTTATCTGATGGAAGCTTTGGTGACGTTGGTGACAAATCCGGTGTGACCAGTACAACTTCGGCTGTTGCAGGGGAAACTTTACGATGAAACATGATATCCGGTTCTTCTATTTCATTACCTGTATCGCCTCTGTCACTCACTAAATGTTCCAGTTTTTGCTGAAAACAAATCGATTCTATCCCATCTTCTACCAAATCCCTTTTCGTTTGGTGATCCAATTCGCTTATATTCTGCCCCGATGAAACGAGCTCATCTTTAATTACATCATCACAAACTTGCATTGCTTCACTTCTATCAATACCTTGATCTCTTACAGGGGACGTTTTGGAACTACCTGCGGCTATGTTTGCTTGAACACAAAGATCTTCATGAATGTCGAGGTCGCCAGCTGTCTTGTAACTCATCACCGAAATCCGTAATTCCTCTCGGCTTTCGAGTATTTCACCGATTTCTTCCTGGGCCGGCAGTTCTTCTGTTATCCCAACTTTCTTTGGCATTGTTATTGCCTGGGTAGCCAGTTTTTTAGATTTATCTTCATCGTCAACGGTCTTGCCACCGGCTGTGGAGGTATTGTTGTCAAAGAGCACATCATGTGATAGTAAATCATCTTCTTTCAGGACTTCAGCAACCTTTTTCACGATTTCTGTAACATCTTTCGGTTTATCTTCTATCAAAATTCCGGCAGATCCAGCAAGAACTTCTCCTACGTCGCGTACGGCTCCCTTCAAATCTTTCGTTCTAGTAGCTAAATCTTTACGGTTGTCTTTCTCGTAACCGTCGGCTTTCGGAAGATCAAACTTAACTGTTTCCAGTCTTTTTTGGTCCGAACACACATCGTCATCATGAGGCCTTATATCTTCCAATTTCTCGACTACTTCACATAATGTATCTTTGACAATATCTTTGGCTGCTGCCACCAATTCAATATGCATCATATCTTGTTCGGCAATTTTTTCTTCTAATGATTCGAGCGAGTCATGAAGACTATCTTTCACGGTTTTGAATTTTGTTGACGCTTCCTGGAGCAGAGCTTCAACATCTTCAACATCTTCTCCGACTTGCAGTCCTGTTTTTGTTCTCTCTGAACTGTATTTGTCGTCTATGGGAACACACGTCTCAAATACGGGTTCCAATATTTTTCCAGTTTCTGTGTCTGATTTGATTCTTGGCGTGCCGTTGCTAGCATTGAGTTTATCGCCAATTTCGCTCCATTCATTAGTAGGGTGGCTAGTTTTCTTCAAATCCTCGATTTCGTCTTTCAGAAAAGAAGCAGTATCTTCAACGGCAGCTACCTTAATTTTACTAATTTCCGGCTTGCCTTTTTCAAAAGCTTCTGATACATCGGGTACCGGTCCGACATTTGCAAACATTATGCTCGTTTCTTCAACTTCAACGTCATCCGGGAAATTAATATTTTGACATTTTATTTCTTTTGGTGAACCTGACTTAGACGATGACCGTTCATCAACGTCCTTTTCGGAATTTCGGCGCGATTTTCCTGTTAGTTTGTCGATACCTTTTTCAAATTTATCGGCTACTTTGCCGAAAAAGCTGAATACACCTTTTTGTCCTTTGATCGGTGGTATCTCCGGTTCTTTTGTCTCTTGCATCGTCATCTGACTCGGTTTTTCTTCCTTAACCTTTTCAAAGTCTTCCATATGGTAAAGTGTTGGATCTACCTCTTCATGAACTGGAAGGTCAGCGACTTCATCGGGGGTTTTGACGATTTCGCGCTGAATGCCATGAAGCAAAGGGTGAACTTCAAAAGGTTTTGGGTCTGGTTTCGGTTCGGTGGAGGTTTGAGCTACAGAGGGTTCCTTAATTCGCATTGCGCTGTCTTTTTTCTTATCTTGATCAGCCATACATGTTTCATCTATTACTTCTTTTATATCATCGAGGGGAATTCGCTCATCCTCGGGCAACGTAGGCGCCGTGGTCGTTGCACCGGATTCTAATGTTGACATTCTTTCATGCGATTCCTCTAATTTATCAAGTGCATGTTGATCTTTTTGATCAACTTGTCGTTTTATGTCGGTGTCTGACGTTTTCTTTTCCGACGAATCGAATTTATCAGGACTGAAGCTCGACGGTTCCTTCGTGATCTCTTCACTGTCTTTCTTGCCGGAGTCTTCTTTGTCCCCGGTTTTTTGAACCACATCGAGCACGGAAGCGATTATATTGTTCATCTGTTCCACCAATATTTCGGCGGGACCAGGTCTCTCCTCAGGTACCTCATCAAATTCCGTTTCTTCGAAATTTTCGTCTGCCAAACCCAACTGCTTTTCCGGAATATCAGTTTTTTCTTTTTCTTCGGAAACCTCTGTTTCCTCTTCTTCTTCGTCTTCCCGCATCGTACGCATATCCTTCCGTGTTTTTGCTATTTCTGATTCTGCAGTTGTATGTACATGCTTCTCGTCGCCTTCGCCGCTCTGTACAGAATCCTCGATATAGATTTCTTCTTTCTCGATTATTAAATACTCATCTTCTTCGGTTAGCTCGTGACTGGTCTTCCGTGAACATGCCTTTTTCGGAAGTTCTTCAATGTCAGCTGTAACATCATCTTCGGTCATGTCATCTTCTTTTTTATCAGTTGCTTCTGCAGTTATATCGTCATCGCCATCGAGATGATCGTCTCTTCGAACTCCTTCGATCCTTTCCGCTTTTTGTAATACCGCTTCAATCTCTTCGACGACTTCGCGTTCCTCTTTTAGGTCGGCAAGAACCTTGCTTTCTATAGAATCAAGAGACATATCTTCAGATTTTTCGGTTAGACACTTATCAACTAGCTTTGTCATCGAATCTAGCTCTATTCCAGAAGGCGTTGATACCGTTGAAGAATCCGTTGTTCCACGATCACCTTTCACTTTTCTAATGGTACCGTCTTTGTCCGATTTAACTGATGTTGTCGGCGTACTTCGTGTGGACTTTGATGGACTATTCGAAATACGTGCTTTGATCGGACTGACCGGTTTGATACGACGGCCAATTGGTTTCCTCTCAGCGGTTTTTTGTTTTGCCGGAAGCTTAGCGACGGTGGGTATGGCTGCACTCGCGGCGGATGCGATCTCTATATTTTTCTGTTCCACCACTTTTCTGTTATTTGCGTCCTTTGTACTTTTTGCTGGTACTGTTGATAAGAGCTGCTTCGAAGTGGGTTTTGGTATAGGCCGTGGTGTCGTCCTGGTAAGGTCAATCTTCATCGGTGCACTATTTATGCTTTTCTTCGGCGTTGGTGGTGATGCCTTCACAGAATCTTTCTTATCTGTTGAAGTTTTTAGTTTTTTGTCCAGAGTTTTCGGTAATGGTTTCGACAGCGGTTCTATTTTACTCATTTTAATCGGTTTCGATTCTTTTACCTCTTTTCTCTTCCCCTCGGGCTTAATTTTGGATTCCTTTGTAAGGGTTGTCTTCTCGTTATCCATTTTTATTCTGTATCCTTCCCATTTTCTTATTTCAGAATCTTTTTCTATCTTAGAAGTATCCTTTTTAATATAGTCTTTCTTATTTTCTTTTAAGTCCTTTTCAATCTTCTTGCTTTCTGTTTCAATTTTTTTGTTCTCTAGAACCTTTTTTGTCTTGACATCAATTTTACCTGACTGAGCTTTTGGTGTTTGAATGATCGGGGTCGCTTGAGGTATTGGTTTGGATCCGAATTCTTCAGCGGCTCTTGACAATTTTGAATCTGGTAAATCTCGTTTGTCTTTCTTGGTTTCAGACGACTTTTTCGACTCATCAATAAGACTTAATTTTTGCTTTATCATTGGCCTGTCCTTCAGAGCCAAGAGAGAAGTTGAGGGGGAAAGACTCTTCGCCGTGCAAACGGGATGTTTCAGGAAGTCAAGATGCTTAAGACGATCTATTCCTTCGAAAATTTTATGCTGCGGTGTACTTCCAGGGAAAAGGATTCTCGTTATCGTGTCCTCAGGATTTGCTGGCTGCCAAACTAGAAGTGCGCAAATCGACGCTAGATTTTGTATAGGAAATGATAAATTATTCGAGTCTTTTCTGTAGGATCCAGTAAACAGCTTTGGATCTGACGCGTGCCATTTCGTAAGAAATTCTCTCACTTCGCGGCTGTCTTTGCTGGGACTTAACACGTACATATCCAATGTTCCATGTCCAACTTTATGATACAGGTTTATTGGATTCGGATCTCTATAGCATGGATGGGCACGGAGATGTATATGCCTCAAGTCGATCATCATCTCATGACCAATGTCAGTCAAGTCCAATATCAGTGGATCCAGATCTTTATCACCATCGGGTGAGTTCAAATGTCTTCTTTCCTGTATTAAAATTTATTGGTTGATCTTATTTTTTTATAGCTTATTATGAAATACCAGACAATATCGTAAGCATATAAATTCCGAAATAGCTCTTCAAATTGCACTCTAATCGTTTTATACTTTAATTGACTTCGACAGTTGCCGGGTATTTTATTGCGAAATTTTTTTATACGAAAACCCAATTTTCTTGTCATTTTTTAATGCCAATAATAAATTTGCTCGTTCGTAAATTTCTTATTCTTCCGTATATCTAATCAAAACAGTAACAAACTTTGTTTTCACTGTCGTTTGAGGGTTTGTTTCAGACAGTTTTTATTGAGTTGTTTGTTAATTTGACGAAAAATATATACATGACATCAAACTCAATTTAGAAATAGTCTAAATCGAGTGATATTTCGATATATATGAATCTTGTATAAGTTTTTCCACGAATCTATGAATATTATTTACTATATTATTTTTAAAAGTATACTTACAATCAAATTACAGAAGAAGTGTCCTATCTGTGGATATACGTGCATCTCTCTTTTTTTACGGAGAACACTCGACATACCGCCGACGTTACTATTATTAATTCTCGTCATCAAAACAGCATCGAGCCGATCAAGATGTCTCGCAAAATCCCAAAAGCATGATTTTCTCGCGAAGCCTCCATCGACGAGCATATTGAAGCCGTTAATACCAAATAGAGCAGCATCGCCCTGTCCACCGGGGAAGACATATAGAGTCGGATGACTGAACCTAATATTCCCAACAACGTCGGAAGGCTCCATCAGTTGATCCAATGTTTGCGACACGAGATATTGCCCGACATAGCTTGTGAAACTCGTAATCGCAGGAGCACCAGCAGTGAGGACATCGTCGGGATTGAGTCTTACGCGGCAGGACCTATGAAGTTAAGAGTCTATATTAGAAGAACATCAAAATGATAGACCGTGTTTTTCTAGAGTTTATTGATATATCGACATGTCAAATGCAACTATCGCAATGGCTTTGCATAGATTGAATGAAGAAGTCCTTCATAATTCGGTAGAAATTGGACGGGGTGTAAAAAAATACAATATAGCACACCTCTCTGAAATGTAGTTAGTCAAGAGATCGTTTAGAGAGAGGTTTAACTGAAAATTCCATATCCAGCAATTGAATACAGACGATAAATGATATTTAACTTCACTTTGGCAAGTTTAAATAACTACAACCTTCTAACTTTGACACTGCGGAGAATATTTTATCGATTCAACAAAAAGGCAGATAAGCCCAACCAAATGTTGTGTGAGTATATGAACAATAAAATTTATGGTTACAGAATAGATCAATTTTGATCGAATCTTTGGTTGGCATCGCAATGCACATTTTGTTGGTGTAATAAAATTAAGAGTTTAGCACACTCAACCACACAGTCCGTTTTATATGCCTAAAATTGACGTTATTTCCTTCAATGAGTCAAGTATATTTTGAATATATACGTGTAAACACTCATTGTAATACATGTGCTGCCTTACATTCATAAACCCGAAAACATCCAGCATTGAATAGATAGACGTGTATCTGTTCACTAATAATATTGCTCGTATTACCCTATGCTATGTGTTTTTGTAACATTTCCATACATTATATACTATGATTTATCATAATACACTATAGTAATCTTAATGGGATGCAATGATTGATTTATAAATAATTATTCTGCTAAAGACCGAGATATTCTCCCTAATTCTATTTGGTAGCCCCACTTTTTTGGTGGTTTTTTCGCTACATACCTTATAGACGCGTCCAGTCCTTATAGACGGTTTCTTTATTTCGTGTGAAGCACGAAAGCTATGCTATGTAGTTTCTGATACTGAGCGGTAGTAAAAGGATTTCAGGATATCTCACGCGTGTCGCGCAATACTTTTTCTATCAGTGAAATGACACCACAGAGATCATGCCAGAATGATAGTTCTTGGTGTTTAGCCTCGCTTTGAGGGGAGCATAAAATCCATAATCTCAATAAATTTCTAACGAATTTTATCGCCTTATTTGAATAAATAAATAGTGGGACTGTCTGTGAAATTCATAGATGAGGACCGCCTCATTTTTTTTTCATTCCATTACATCATCTCCGAGCCAAATATGTTAGCAGTTTTTTTCTATCTTTCTCGCACTTAGAAGTGCAAAAAGCCGGAGCGAATTGGCTTACCGCGTCCCTCTTCGCCTGCTAGTATTGACATATGCTACCAAAGGCGCAAGAACCTGAAAACGGTTGCGAGGACTTGGGCATCAAAGGACATCGGGCAGTTACTCGAAGACTTTGGCTCAAGGAGTTGGTTCTGGGAGTTTTTTTTTCCAGCCAGTTAGAAAATGATGGAACCAAGGTTACAAGAAATTTAAAAATCGTCTATAGAGACATCGAAGGGGATCACCAAACGGAGATTTCGAAGGGGATTGCGCGATTCCTTGAGATGTTCCAGAATTATTTTTCTGTAGCAAGCCGTATTCAAAGTTATGAACCAAGGTCGCACGAATCAGCAAAATCGTCTACAGCGACCGACTTTATGACGCAGATACGCTCTACCCTACCAATGACGTGTTTTAAAGGTGAGTACTAAGTCCCTGTTTAAGCTCGTGTTGAGCCTTGACCGTAAGTTACAGCTTAAGCCCGATCTTCGCTCTAAAATTCAAGTGTAGGAGATTTCCGATTAATTTTTTTGTGTAAAAGTCGATTCAAACACGTCTTACGATTTTTTGTTGGCATCGTCCTTTCGTGAGGCGTTGTTTGAGATAATAATTAATATTTTTAAAGAGTGGGATTTTCCATACCGAGTTTGGAATCATATTCCATGAAAATCCCAAGGGCTAATTTTAATATACTCGTACATCGTTTCTACATACAGACGTCGAATTGCGTATCCGGTGACCACGGGAAGGAGAGGTTGAAATATGATCCTACCCTACCTACCCTACCCCCCCCCCCTCCCCCTCCTATCCTTTTACCCATGATAAAATAAAGGCTTGTTAAATTGAAATATAACATAGCCCGTCGCAAATGAAAGCTTGTTAAATTCTGAACATAATTTTGCTGTAACAGGAGAGGAACATTGGTGTAATTCTTCATCAATCAGGTAATGAAAACTAAAGGTGCCGGAGATGTTCGTTAAATACCTATTCCCTTCCGGGAAAGATGCTCGACAAGTCTAAGACTAGGTCAATGAAGTACAAAATGTACTTGTCCTGAGACTCCACCGAATCGTTTTTCGATGATTTTTCTAAGATATCTTAGTAATATCTTAGGAGCATCACTAGCTTCTTCCCTCGTCACCCCTTAATGTCATGCAGTAAGGCGCCATATAATGCATAAGGAATCCTCGCTCTTTTCCTTCTTGCTATACCATATATTAGAGTGTGCCATTAGGGGGCAATTTTCGTTTTCAACTGTTCAACAAGTTGTATACTTCCAGGAAGGTGAAAAAAGAAGCCTGTTCAAATTTAAGCTGTATTTCCCATTTAAATAATATGGGAAAAAAATTTTTTCATATTTGGAATTTCATACTTCGGCAATGGCATATTGTTCGATGACACGCATGACATATTAATGATTAATATTAATTAATCATAAGTGAGACAATTTTCATGGCAAATTCAATAATCTACAAAAAAGTTATTTGAAATTTCTCAATAGAGTCAATAGTTTCGCTGTAATATTTTTAAAAAAGATGAATTTTTGTGCATTTTGGACTTTGAAAAAAGTTGTCCCCAAATGGCACACCCTAATATATATATATGACCCCAGAGTATTTTATCTCTCTCTCTCTATATATATATATCTTTAATATGTAAATAAAAACATCCTAAATATCCAAAACGATTCATTTTTATTTTCCTACAAAAAAAACGCCCTCCAAAAAAGACATGAAAATCGGCTTAAGTTACCAGACTACTACCTTAATTGTTGACAGCTGTTTTGGTTAGACGTGTTTTGGCTTGTATATATATATATATATATATATATTATATAAATATATCGCCGCCGCCGTGTACAAGAGCTGAGGAGAGCGAGCGGGATCGAGTAGGCTCGATGAGGGGATCGAGCGGCGGCGGGGGGGGGGGGGGGGGCAGGGGGACGGAGCCCCCCTAATATCTCTCTATATTATATAAATATATCGCCGCCGCCGTGTAGAAGAGTTGAGGGTTAGGTTGGGTCAGGTTAGGTTGGGTCAGGTTAGGTTGGGTCAGGTTAGGTTGGGTCAGGTTAGGTTGGCCCAGGTTAGGTTGGGTCAGGTTGGGTTGAGTCAGGTTGGGTCAGGTTGGGTTGGGGCAGGTTGGGTCAGGTTGGGTTGGGTCAGGTTAGGTTGGGTCAGGTTAGGTTGGGTCAGGTTCCCCTTGTGGTAAAGGGAAATCGGTCAGCTTCACCAAACGGGTTCGAGTGGCCGTGTTTGGTGAAGCTGACACAGGGGGTTGGCGCGCGAAGCGCCCAACCTAACCCTCAACTCTTGTACACGGCGGCGGCGGCGGCGGCGGCGATATATTTATATAATATAGAGAGATACAGGGTGTCCCAATAACTATTAGCACCTTAGAATCTTCGAAACTATAAGGTTCACAGAAATATTTGCTGAATCAAAATTGCACAGTACGAAGGGGGCCATCTAATGATACCAAAGTACTCACCCCCACCCCCGCCCCCTGGGCTGGGGGTGGGGCAATTTTGAAATTTTTAATGGGAACCCCCATTTTTTATTGTAGATTCGGATTCCCCATAAAAAAATACGTAACTTTGGTTTAAAATTTGTTTTCGATTCGCGACAGATGGCGCTGTAATCATAAAAAATCCCCGAAAGTACAGAAATGCGATAATACTTACAGTTTCGGTAGTAAATAAAATTAATACGTTTATAGTAAGTGTTCGAAATGACGACCATCAGTATCAATGCAAAATTGGATTCTTTTTTCGATTGATTGACTTGCAAGTTTTACAGCGTCAGAATTTATTGATGCACAGGCTGTAATAATTCTTCCCATTCGTTCCCATGCAATTCTTGGTGAAGACTAACATGGTACGGGTGAAAGTTGTGACGGTGCAAAATGCGATGTACGCTAGTCCTGCCAATGCCAGATTCATTTTGAATTTGTCGCAAACCAATGTGAGGATCTCGATACACACTTGCGAGCACACCGATTTCCATTTCTTCATTCGTTACACGTTCCTGGTGTACACTACTACGGACGCTTTTGTTACAATGTTACAAATCTTACAATGTTTGTTACATTTCTTCGACAGACAGGTACAGAAAGTACAGAAAGGCGATAATACTTACGGTTTACTTCACTGAAAATAAACACTGTTTCAAGGACACTTTAATAAGTTTGCAGGATAAGATAAACATGATACGATTAGTATCGATAAATCAGTCAATCGAGTGCAATGTATCCGTTTGAAGAGCAAGTCGATATGCTTCTCATTTATGGCGAATGCCAACAAAATTCTGTAAGGGCAAAAACCTTGTATGGTGAACGATATCCACATCGGTCTCAACCTTCGCGTCAAACATTTAAAAATGTGTGTGATAAACTTCGGCAAACCGGTAGTTTAAGTGTCCGTAGTAGTGTACGCCAGAAACGTGTAACGAGTGAAGAAATGGAACAAACAAGTGCTCGCAAGCGTGTATTGAGATCCTCACATTAGTTTGCGACAAATTCAAAATGAATCTGGCATTGGCAGGACTAGCGTACATCGCATTTTGCACCGTCACAAATTTCACCCGTACCATGTTAGTCTTCACCAAGAAATGCATGGGAACGACTTCATGAATCGCGTAGAGTTTTGTCGAACGGTTCAACGTCAGATCGAAAACAATGAGTCATTTCTTAATACCGTTTTTGTTTACTGATGAGGCAACATTTACAAATCATGGAAACGTTAATTTGCATAACATGCATTTATGGGCAACGGAAAATCTACATTGGCTGCGGCAGGTTAAACACCAGAGACAATGGTCTGTGAATGTATGGTGCGGAATCATACGTGCTAAAATTATTGGTCCTTTTTTTATCAATGGAAATTTGAATGGCAACATCTACACTAATTTTATCAAAGATACATTGGGACTTTTGCTAGAAGAGTTGCCTTTACTTACACGACAAACCATGTGGTATCAACGTGACGGATGTCCAGCACATTATTCATTGATTGCACGAAGGCAACTCGACGAAGAATTTCGAAATCGTTGGATTGGACCCGGCGGTCCAATATCGTGGCCAGCTCGTTCCCCAGACCTAACACCTTTAGACTTCTTTCTATGGGGAACATTGAAAGATAAAGTGTACTAAGAAGTACCAACTACACTTGACGACATGCAACAATGAATTATTACAGCCTGTGCATCAATAAGTTCTGACGCTGTAAAACTTGCAAGTCAATCAATCGAAAGAAGAATCCAATATTGCATTGATACTGATGGTCGTCATTTCGAACACTTACTATAAACGTAGTAATTTTATTTACTACCGAAACTGTAAGTATTATCGCCTTCCTGTACTTTCGGGGATTTTTTGCGATTACAGCGCCATCTATCACGAATCGAAAAAAAATTTTCAACAAAAGTTACGTATTTTTTTATGGGAAATCCGAATCTACAATAAAAAATGGGGGTTCTCATTTAAGATTTCAAAGTTGCCCCACCCCCAGCCCAGGGGGTGGGGGTGGGGGTGAGTACTTTGGTATCATTGGATGGCCCCCTTCGTACTGTGCAATTTTGATTCAGCAAGTATTTCTGTGAACCTTATAATTTCGAAGATATCTAAGGTGCTAATAGTTATTGGGACACCCTGTATATATATATATATATAGATGAAATACTCTGGGGTCATAATTTTGAGAAAGCCCCATAAGAAATCAATCGACTGTATCGGCTAGTCCAAAAGCCATTGTGCATAACCCAGAAACTCGTCAAGCGGACATTCATTTGTCTGTCTCTATACGAGTATATAATGGCCAGAATGAAAAAAATGTTCTCTTCAATTTCCGGTGAATGACCAGAAGCGATAAAATAATCGTTAAATTCGATACAAACGTTGGAAAATCTACGAACGATTTTCGTTACTCGTTATCGTTAGAAGATTGAAAAAATCCCACTCGTTTAAGCTGAAGGCAGAGATTTTTTATTTAATGAAATTTGAAAATACTGCAGGCTATTATTTGATACGTTTTTGATGAGCGTTAACATTTGCTTATAAGTAATGCATTAACTCTGCTACAAGTTTCCATACAAAATCCTGCGTTTAGCCCAGAGATTATCTTTAAGTGAAGAGAATAACACTTCACCCATTAAAATATTTTCACCGGTGTGTTTGAAATGTTACGAGGAATGAAAAATATTGAAATGTGTTCCATTATTTGAAATGTGACCAGCACCCTGGTCTGTCCAGATCATCCGATGTAAGTTTTTCGAAACCTAACAAAACAAACAGCAGGTCGATCGATGCGCAAATTCGGCGGTTCCCCGTGTTAAGCAGATTGACCGCGGTCAATACGCAGATTATAGAGCGAGAGGTACTTTATTTTTATTTTTGGTGGTAATACTGAAAATCAATAAAATGTATCCGCCAGTATCGGCCAGGTTTTGTGTACTATCCCTGTACTCTCGCAAAAATGTGATAGAGTAGAGCATTAGGAAAGCGCGGCTGCATATAACACTCTAGAAAGGGGGAAGGGGTCGCAGGGAATGGAATGGGCATGGGAACAATGTGGAGGGGATTGAAAAATCTGAAGAGGTATATGAAGGAAACACTGATAATAAAAAATAGCAATATAACAGAAGGGTTAATACGGGTCATTATACCAAGTATTTTCGAAGAATCACAATTTTTTTAAATTTTTGACTTCTTTGATGACTCGGACCCCTAAAGGACTCCGCCATCGATGTCACAAGCAAAAACACATGAAGACATGTTACATCTCATATATAATACTTCTGAGCAAGTGACTTAACGGAAGATATTTACCTCGTGCACGACTCCTTTGAAAAATGAGTTGTGGACCATTCGCCCACAGCCGCACAGTTAATATCTACGGTCACACTGTTTTCGTAAGCTCGAAGAACCCTTTGTACTTCATGTTCGCTGAACGCATCCAGAAAGTCTGCGAGACTAAAGGTTCCATCCTAAAAATTATTTTCAATATCGATTGATTATTTCATTCAGAGAAGTCGTATAATGGACATATACATATGAAAATGACTTCCACGTTTGATAAAGCTTTGGCTACAGAACATCAAAGTTACGATTTATCGAAGGTACAGTGAAGACGAGGCTTGTATGTTCGATTCTGATCGAAACTTTCTACAGAATTGGGTTTTTACTGTAATGTGAAATTTTAGATTCGATTCATATTTTTATCGGTTCAATCAATGGATTACTTGACTAGTAAGGAGTAGCGTTCTTTGTCGCTTTCTCTTAGAGGAAGCTTTATGATCGTGAATATTTGATTCGATTTTTCAATGTCAATATGTTCAAAATGCCCCAAAACGTCGGAAAATGACATTTAGAAATATGTTCCGACGAGCTTGCGCGCGTGTGTGTGTGTGTAACGACCCTTCAAAATTCAAAGTCTATATCTCAGAAACAGTTCCCGCTAGAGCGCTGCAATTTCGTACACAAGTAAAGCAGTTTGTCTGCTCTATCTGTGACAATTTTAGTAGAAATTTTCGAAGTGGCTGAGACTTTGTGGGTTTTTTAAATTGTCGAAAAATGTCGGTGCGCAGTTTTTTAAATATCGGGCTATTTTTTTTATACGAATAGACTATCAATAAAGGACGATAGATATTGAATTTGGCAATAATCGGTGAAAGGATTGTAATTCTATGAAGTTTTTTACAATATTTTTCGTTAAATGCTTGCGGTCGTTGCAACCTCCGCAAATTTTCAAATATCGTACAATATTAAATTTTTATATGAATAGAGTATCAATAGAAAAATGGTCGATATGCAATTTGGCGGAAGTCGGTTAAAAGGTTCAGGTTTTATAAAATTTAGAATACTAGAATCGGTGTATGCGTCTCGCGCGCTGCTTTTATAGGTTGGGTTCGTCGTGCAATCTGCAGTATGCACATGAACGAACTCTGAATCCGACATCGATAGCCAATCATAATGACGAGTTAGTCGGTTTCAGAAATAAATGGCATTTCAAGACATTTCGTGACATGTCTTTTTACTGAGGGATTTAAAAAATCGTTGCAGACAGCTCTGGCTTCGTCAAATTCTACGATATTGGACTAAAATTCTCTAATAAATGAATAGAATATCATTAAATTTGCGTTGTTATTATGGGAATCAACTACAGATATGGGTCAAAAATGGCAACCTTGATTTGACGCGGCACGATAATTGATGAAACCGATTAGATTTTATGAAATTTTGATTTTTTCTAAAAATCTGTAGTTATAATCTCTGCAGATTTTGATAGATCATATTAAAATTTTTAATATGAACAGAATATAATTAAATGGTGGGTAGCATTAAATTGAGCGAAATTTAATGAAGCGACTCCAATTTCACGGTTATAATTTTTTTGTAAAATCTCGGATTGACTTACATGCAGGAAAAAAGCTGCAAGTTTAAACTTGCAAGTTGTTTCCTCTAAATTTTACGCAATGCTCAAAGCTTCCTCTATGATGAAGCCAAAATCGAGAAAGACGTCATAGGGATTTATTATAGCGGAGGCTTTGATCATTCGGTGAAGTTTCAAAGAAACAATTTGTAAATTTCAACTCGTAACTTTTTTCCGATACATCTCATATTTTGCATATAGGATTCAAGGACGGGGTTAATAAATCGGTGCCAATGTCACCTCATGCCTTCGATTTTTCTCTATATTGGTTCAGTGCATGCCACAATGCCCGCTACTTTCTAAGTTAGGTTCAGCGTCTACGATCATGTGATGTACATAACGAAACTTCAAGCCCGACATCGACTGCCAATCATAAAACCGACGAGTTAGCTGGCTTCAGAAATGAATCGCATTTCGAGATACTAATTGACATAATTTTTATAGGGGGAATATTATTGTTCTGTGACGAATACTTTTTGCCCTTCTCTACATTGTATATTTACCGGTGCTTAGAGCAAAGTATGACAATACTATTACTGAAGTATTATAAGTCGAAGAATTCGAAGTCTTACTATAAACGTATTACAGTACGTTTTAAGAGTAAAATTTACGACTTATTATACGTAACCAAAATATAGGCGGAAACAGATTGAGATTCGCAAAATCATTTGATTTAAAAGTTATGCTTACTAGCGTTTCGAAATTGGTAAATTTAATACTTTATACTTGATTTACAACTGGCACATTGCACTCTTAAAAACCCCTATTGTACTAAACCCCAATTGTACTTCTTGTAGCAGACATTCAAAGTAATAATCGAGTATGGGTTAGTCGGGTTCGATAGACTTCGAATACTCTGACTTTTAATACTTCAGTAATACCGTTTTCATACTTTGCTTTACGTGCGGGGCATTTTTACATCAAATCCTGACTGGTGATGAGGAATGCTTTATTATGAATATCCTAAATGAAAAAAACATGGATACTGCTAGGTGGACCAAATCCATCAATGCGCAATATTCATGGTCAAATAGTGATGCTGCGGGCTTGTTTGGATCAAGAAGTTATGTTATATCACGAGTTGCTGAAACATCTTATAGTACCGTCTCATTATCATTTGGTTCGAACGATTCAGACTAATTTATCAGCACAGCATTCCAAGTCTTTTCAAGATATCAAAAAATGAATCGATAAATGGATCCCCGCAAAAAGCAACGATTTCCGTTAGCGTAGAATCCATGTGTTGCGCGAAATATGGCAAAAGGTCGTAGTTTCTGAAGGACAATACTTCGAATAAAATACAACATACCGTAAACTATAAATCATATGTTTTATTATTGAAAAATAACGGGAATTGAGTTTAAAACCCAATAAACATAATGCAATATCATTAATGTAACGATGATGACTTAGGGCCAGAGCAGGAGACAATATTTTATGAGTTGAATTATAAAATTAACGTTTACAATTGTAATAACAGGCGCGCATATGTCATGCAGTCAATACTTCATTTATGCAATTTCTATGTTTGCATGTTACCGCGACAAGTACTTTTACTCTAATCGTTACTTTTATAATTTAATTCTTGAAATATTAAGTCTTCTGCTCTGATCCTGAGCCCCTATCTTTACATAAACTACACGTTCTTGACAATCCGTGCTTTTAAGGACTTCAATTGATGTTCAGAAATTTTGCAAAGATAGGTAGTACTTATATACGCAAAGATAGGCGTACCTATCTCAGATTTTGTACAATATTTTTTCTCATTTTGTGGAGATATGGCATACGGAACAGTAAAGCTAAAAGAGTTTCACAAGGGTTATCAGAATAGTAGTAGGTATCGTCGGTAAATAAATGTGTACGACAATTTATAAAAATAGATTTAAACTGCCATTCTGACGAGTTTCGCGGGGATTTACAAATAATGATCAGTACCATCAATCACTTTTGTAATTCAACGACTTTTCCCAATCCCCCAAATATGACTGCACGTAGCAATTATGTCGAAAAAATTACTAATTGTGGTGAAATTTGCAATGAAGTTTAAATAAATTATTCAACCCCATGGAAAACGTAGTTAATTTTCAATACTTTATTTATTGCTCTTGAATTTTATATTTTTTTCGGATAAATCATTATTTTCTTCAGAATTAGAATACTAATGTCAATTAATTGTGCCTTTTACGGTCGACTCTCGATGGCAAATAAAATACCGGTATTTTGTTAGAGTTTGGGCGCCAGTTACCGAGGAGATTTACGGTAACAAATTTATATTCTCCAAACGAAATAGCGGTACATGCTTGGCTTGGCTACACCCTCCAAAATGGTAAAGGGGCTGGCTACTTATAGTTGACGCGAATAAAAATGATGCAACACATACAAGTTTCAGGGGAACTCACAAAATCAGATTTATTTGTTTTTGACGAACAATTTTCATATTCGTTTCTTCGCGAAATAACAAACAATGAATAATGCAAATAGAGGCAAAAATGGAAGGGATTTCTGCATAGCATTGTGACTGGGGACGAAAAATGGGTTCATTACGATAACCCCAAGCGCAGAAAGCCATGGGGATATCTCAGCCATGCTTCCACGTCGACGGCCAAACTGAATATTCACGGCTCCAAGGCCTTGCTTTGTATTTGGTGGGACCAGCTCGGTGTAGAATATTATGAGTTGTTAAAACCGACTGAAACAATCATAGGCGATCGTTTTCGAACACAATTGTTGCGTTTGAGCCGAGCATTGAAAGGCAAACGCCCGAAATACAACGAGAAACACGATGAAGTGATTTTGCAGCATGACAATGCTCGACCCCATGTTGCGAAAGTAGTCAAGCCATACCTGTAAACGTTGAAATGGGAAGTCCTACCCCACCCGCCGTATTCTTCAGACGTTGCTCCCTCTGACTATCAGTTATTCCGATCAATGGCACACGGCCTGGCTAACCAGCACTTCCGGTCTTATGAAGAAGTAAAAAATTGGATTTATTTGCGAATCGCTTCAAAAGATGACCAGTTTTTTCAACGCGGGATTCGTGTTCTGCCCGAAAGATGGAAGAAAGTAGTGGCCGGCGATGGACAATACTTTGAAACACAAATGTATAATCAGGTTTTTACAATAAAGCCTTCAATTTCGAAAAAAAACGGCGGAAGGAAAGTTGTACACCTAATACAAATTCCAGATGAGATAGTTATTGATTAAGGATCAGTTATAAATTTAGGAAGAATAACTATATTACTTGAAATCAGAGATGGGCAGCATCAATCACATTCTTATTTTATGTACCCTTTGAATTACAAATTATTTTGAGCATTATAATGATAGTTAGTTTGGATATATGCAATTTATTCCCAAATGAATTTCAATATATGTAGATTGATGCTCCAAATAATTCGATTACTTGAATGTAATAGAATTAAATCGTAAGTGGGCATCCAATCTTTGTTAACTGCAGAGAAAACGCACTGAAAAAAATTAGAACTGCAGAAACCAGTGCACTCCGACGTCTCACACGTATCAGAAACCCGACAAACCCTCTCTATAATCCGCGCAATTCACTTATCTATGAAAAAACAGGCATTATACGAATAACAAACAGAATACAGACCCTCACCTCAAAGTTTTCAATAGAACAACTAGACCATCTTAAACCATTATGTATACAATGATTACCGGACACCCCACCGAAACACAAATTTCTGAAGCATAGTATTTTCCAAAACCTACAATGCATGCACAACGCCAACCGATTATGTTCTCATCCAAAGTACAATACAAAAACCAAACTTTCGTACACTTTGGACAATAAGAATTCCTAACCACACCTAAGAAAATTATGGGCTGAAGGACTTCGGTCGATGGCCTATTGGCAATTTATGTTTGTAACCATGTTTGTATTGGTAACCATGTTATGTAGTTTTATGTCAATAAATACATTTTACTATTTCTACTAGAATTAAATCGATAATAAATCACACTCGTGTAATTCGAACACCGAAATGGTTATTACGTCTATTGTAGGGGAGTTTGATCTGTTTGCAGCTATGCTCTTTTGGCACGGTGCTTGTGTGTTCCTACCGGGTAGCCTCTTGAGACGATCAAACAGCTCGATGCCAGTGGTTGAGGTGATGGCTAGTACATTGAATAACGGGGATCAACATTCTTGGTATATCAAGACTGACGAATACGGGGCTTTCAGTGTCTAGACTGACATAAGCGTTTTAAATATGTATCAGAAGTTCGAAATGCGGCATTCTCGTCATTGAGAGTCATAAATCGAAACTCTTTGCATTATTTTGATAAATCCCAGATTCGCATCATTGAGAGCAATGAAAACGCGTTACGCTGTTGTATCACTCTTTCTGTCTACTATTTCTGCCACAAATAATGATAACACTGTTTTCGTTGCTCTAGACACTGGCAACCCCGTTTTTGCGACTCAAGATATGAAATATACGTACTTATCACTATTAACGCCAATAGCGTTAATAGTGATAAATACGTATAATAGTGATAAATACATCAAGTGACCACGTATATTTCATATGTCTTGAGCTGCAAAAACGGGGTTGCTAGTGTCTAGGGCAACAAAAAGAATGTTATCACTATTTGTGACAGAAATAGTAGACCAATACGAGGTTCTTATCATCAAGGATAAAAACGGGGTTTCCAGTATCCTGAGTGACAAAAACGTGGAGTTAGAACTGTCTGCCGTAAGTGACGGAAATCCTAAATACGTAATTGATATACATACTACAAAATTGTCAACTTTTGATGAATTCCCAAAAGAGTGGAATAACCAATAATATAGTGATATAACTTGTACAATCATGAGACGTTTCGCGCTCAGACAACATCCTTCCGCATCGATGGCACTTGTCCCATCGGTAGTAGAGAAAAAGATTTATGTACGGTTATAATAATGATTGTACAAGTGCTATAATCGTATTGTGATTAATTCACGCTTTCTGAATTTGTTCTTACTTTCAACTCATTTTGTTCCTCTTTATAATTTTGTATTCCTTTCATGATTTTTAGACTTTATTTTTGTGTTCTCGTTCGCCACCAACAATGTAGAACCACGCCCTGATATAATAGGTTGCTTATTAGCCGCATATTTTATCTTCAAAAGTTTACATCGGTTTACAAGTTTACAACATAACCTATGTTATGTTACACGGAATCAATGTGCCGTGTTTGGTTCAGTACTTTTATAATTTTTTGAGAACATTGGTGACATCGAAAATCAAACTAATTAGCTGATCGCAGTGAAACCCATAACTGCCGTACCCTGTAGGCAGGTGGAAGTTGAAAACATATTTCAAAATACAGAAGAGAGAATATTGATATTGAAAACTCAATTTTTGTACCACTCAATTCGAGATATTCATTTTTGACACTGTCAATAGGGCCATTGTAACACTAGACCTTGATTTATGAAAGTAGGTAACAATCCGCACTGCGTGGTGGATCTGTGACATCACTGCTACTAGCAATTTTGTTAATCAATTACATCCGTGTAATTCAATTACATTTATACAATTTGAGTGCGTGAAGTAACAATTTTGTTGTGCTTTATCTAGATTTTTATGGCAATTACTTTCGACATTACATGTAATATGTACGTGAAAAAGCAGTTGAGGAAGATTAATATATCAAAGTGCGAAAATAAAATCTGAACGTTCGCTGAAGGCTCCATGGCCTACCTTGTCATTCTCTCTCGAATTTTCTTCAAACGATTTGCTTCAGCTTTCGGACCAGAATATAAGAAATTACTCCGAAAGTATCATCATCAACAGTAATGAGCTAACTTTCTATCTTTGCAGGACTGGTAGAGTATAGTGAGTATAGATCTTCAATCAGTATTGCTATATTTGCACGAATGATATACACAGTTTCAGTCAAATGCCCTTGACTGAAAGTGTGTATATCATTCGTGCAAATATGGCAATACTGATTCACAAACATCAACTAACCTGACATATACACAATGACAAATTAATGGATGCTTGTGAACGTATGGACCTTCATTAAGCCGTCATTATGTTTTATTGTGGTCTTTTTCAGAGCACTGCTATTTATGTGTATATGTGCACAGCAGATACCATTATTAAAAATATAGCGAAATAATGATTACAGAAGTTTTAGGGTTTCAACGGGGACGTCGCATTGGATCTAATATCCTCATTATGATGTTAAAAATTTTTTGTTGTCAACACACTTACGATATCTGGCGATAATATTTCCATATTTTACACGCAAACGGATTTTTATCATTCTTAAAAATAGGTTCAAACTCTGGAGATGTATTCAACAAGAGAAATATGACTTCTGTAATTCAGAAAACATGAAAATTATGGTTTTTTCAAGTGACATTATGGCATACCCATAATGTCGCTGAAAATCACATAGCATCCAATATGGTGGATCAATAATTCTCAAAACTCCCCACCTATCACAATATTATAGAACTTTGCTCCTGTACCTTCGACTCGTCCTCACTCGACCTTCGACAACTTACAATTTGGTCGTTCCGTAGAGTCGGCCGTCCAAAAATTATTTGTCATCGTCGACCACTCCACCTTTTACTTATTTCAATAAGCGAGCGCCGAAATCTGAATATTTTCAAATATATTGTAACTCGATTCCCAAAGTCAACATCAAAAGTATGAAGTTCCAACGTACCTGCAGTATCCAAGAACCATTTCCACTAAATGTATATCCAGCGTGTATGATGTGCCGATGCTTCGTAAAGCTTGCAAGAAGATTTCTAATACATTGGAGCAATGTATTTGTTTGGGGATGTATTAGAACTTCTGTTACGAGGTTTTCTGTCGCGTACTGTATGAGACGTTCACCTGTAAATTAATTCCATCACAAAGTTACGAAATCGGTCTGGATAAAATACCAATGCACGTACGAATTATGGAACGGGGGGGGGGGGGGGCAATATCGAGCTACCGATAACAACATGGATAGAGGATTGTAACATTTTATTTGGACATCAACTCGACACCCAAATAAAATCATATAAGGCCCAGACACATGAACGTTACCAGAACGTCATTTTTTTGCAATTAAAGAGATCGGGATCTTTCGGACCTCACTTTTCAAATTGTTAGATCGCGTACTCTATTCAAATTTAAGCCAAAAATATTCAAAATTTTAAGCCACATGACTGTTTAGCATGAATTGTTTCATTTCTAGGGTTCATTGGATACCGGTACTTTCTTTGCAAAACGATCACCTATTTAATATATTTTTCAACCAGTTATAATTGACACCCACGGTCAATATTTATGGAGGTAGAAATTTTCAAATTAACAATTCATCAATGTTTCAAAAGTTCACATGTCGGAATAAATCATCGTTAAGAACAATATTATGACTATTTTTTACATAAATTAGGGCAAAGTTAACAAAACGATTCCCTTTCAAATAAATAATATCACCGTAAATTAGTGGCTATACAATATTTTATCATAAGGACATATTCATAGTTTTACCATATTTATATTACGTTAAATTCCAATGGAAAAGGAAGTTCTCACAATGAAATTGCATCACCGAACGCATTTTTTCAAATTTCACAAAATGTACCGCGTTGCGGCTTGCAGCGGGAATCGTGGAAGCGCCAATAATCAATATTCTCATGATATTTCGATTTTTCAAAATATGTTAGAATTTGTGAACACCGTGCTTCAAAGGATTAAAACAATGGAATGGAATTTCATTGAAGTCAATTGAAGAATAATCTTGATTTCCTTGATCTTAACGGGCAGTTATCAAACGACTTTTATAAGTAGATGAGTATGAAAAAATTCATCATTTATTATCTAATCTTTACCGTTTCTAGCCTCTTCCCCTTCCGGTGCTTGTGCCACGAGAGCTTGCAATTCCTGTTCTAGGTTCACGTGGCAGCTGTCCTTATCCCACGAGAGAAATCCTGCAACATTCGATTAATACGATAATAAAGCAGTTTGCTGCATTTAAGAATAAACTGTAAATGAACATTTATTTTGTATAATAAGAGATTTTTTGGTAATGACGTAATAGACGTTTGTAACTTTCTCCTTATCTTGCTCCGATCTAAAGTGATAGCGTTTTACTAACACATGTATGAATGAATAATATAGTTATAAAGTAAGGATTCAACACGAAGCCTAATTATTGCTTTTTCGAACACATGTAAATAGAATCTGAAATAGTGTTATAATGAATTTCGAATGGTTTCGAGCGTCTGAAAGGCAGACGTTATTTATCCCGAGAGTTTATTCTGCACTGAGTATTTTCGAATATTGTATTATGTGAACGGTAAGAAAAGTATTTAACAGAATAAATTACACTATTTCGTTTAAAAAGTCTGTGGCGGGCGTGATATTACGAATATTTTTCTCCGAGGTAATTAATATTTTGGCAATGAGCAAACTTCGTATAGAAGTCTGCACTTCATCATATTTCTCTGATTAGTACGTAGCTTATCACTGTATGATATACATAGCTGATTTAAATACTTTGAGTTTAACTTAATTAAAATCAAGATGACGGAGTTTTCTCTCACGAGCCTATCGGGAGAGGGGGAGTAGAGGGTAATCAATTTTGTGGCAGTTACCAGATAAAAGGAATAAGACAATACTTTCGGCATTGACGTAAATAGTCCACCGGTTCATCACGCCCCGGCGTTTCTCGTCAAAGAAGCAGTAGTCCGGCTTCACAAAGTGAGAGTGGCTGAGGGTTAAATGATGTAAGGTTGAGGTTAAAAATGTGAAATGTCTTGATGATCTACTCTACAGGATTGAGGATTCGTCGGGAAGTTTATTCTAGATATATTTATCATAAATATAATAATATTGTAATAACCTAGCGAGCTATTGGAACTCGGGAATAACGTATTCTCAGAGTTACAAACAAATTTATAACGATTTCGTGAAAATATTCAGTAAACTATGACTTTGAAAATGTACTGGGCAAGTTCAGTTGATTGTCATCCTTCATCTGAGAAAACTTTCTGCAAAATATCTTTTTCCATTTTCATAGTTTATATTATCATTATTATTTTATTGTTTATTTCCCCACATTTCTCAAGTATCACCTATTACGAGGTTGGCTCGAGTGGCGTATCTGTAAATGTTTGAATAATGTATTTAATTTCGAGCAAAATATATAAAGATTTGGGGAATTTGAGTAACGACAGACATTTTTAATTTCACAAAATCTGCACGCTTATTTCACGAAATATTTCGACATTCAATAGCAAACATCTTTATAACATATTCAAGTTTTGTCCCAAACACACACATATACACACGCATCCATGCGGACATTTTGTTCTGGCTGTAATTTTGTAACGTTCTAGATAGCTCGTCGCTCGTCGACAGCCTTCGTAAGTAGCTCGAGTCACTTAAATATATTATTAGGCAAACAAAACCTCCTATTATTTTGATGCCACAATAAGATTAATGACCAACAAAATATATTACTTAGGGTCAAAGGCAAAGTACTTCGTCTTCTGTCTGGTAGAGTCCTGTAACTTCTCAATTTTTCTTGCAAATGTAGTTTCAATTTTGTACATTTCAGAATTATCTGCGCGCGATCCAGAACCACTTGATGAGTTGGTCTCTATGAAGTCCCATTCTGTTCTGAAGAGTATTCTATAGGTTGGGTGCGGCAGACTATTATTTTTATGCTCTGAAACTAGAGATATCAGTAAATTTCCTGAAACAAATGAAATGTTTTGGCTCGGTTTCATGTATGTATTATAGTATTATGACTCTTATAATTTTGTCTTTAATTGAAATCTGCCACAGTCAGCCTATAGAATACTCTATTATGAATAAAATGGGAATATATACAGATAAGTCTATCCAGCAGTTTCTTCGGGATCTGGCGTCGAATTTTTAGAACGACAGGTTTTGGAGATTGTGTTTCAAAGTTTGCAGATAGCAAAAATTGTTTACACTCTGGGTGATGAAAGCACCTGTAACGAAAATGTTTTAACAATCCTCTTATAACTGAACACAGTTATCACACTGTTCTGGTAATTGATTTTTTTTTTAATTCATATTTACAAAGCAATATACACAGGTCACATTAAATGACACAAAATTAAATCAGTTAAACAATTATACTTGTTGCATCACAAGCTTTTTTGACGACCGTTTATCGTTTGACAAGTAACAGAAATTATATAAAAATACGATGAAAATGGAAAAAAATAATTTCCTGTGTAAATGAGCTAAGAGGTTTTGAGGAGGGAAAATTCAAAATTCAATCGATTTTCTCTGGAAATTCAATACGAAGCATCCTTTGTTAATACCCGATATAAACAGGGTGCGACGCCAAAATCCGGACAGAATTCAATTTGAATTTGTCGCCGTTCTATACCACATCGAGAGGTCGCGATTGGTGTCCAAACAGCTTGACGTATGTACTAGACACTTATAATCTCAAAATAGTCGCAATGTTGAAACCAAGTACGGAGTATAATCAAAAAGCCGCGATTGTCGAAAGTGTTCGCGTTGGACGCTCAGCGACAGAAATCTTTCTTCGGGGACCCAAGATCGACTGTGTATGATGTTGTCGCAAAGTATAACGAGTCAGAGAAGTCCAAAGAAGGTTTTGCAACACCGCCAAGGAAAACTCATTCGAAAAAGTGCGTTGTCACGATGCCCGAAATCATTCAACGGGCTCAGGAACTGATTTTTGAGGATCCGGGGCAGTCGATCCGAAAATTGTCGTCGGTTGTCGGTATGAGTGAAAAAACTATGTGTCAAATTGTCGAGGACGACCTCCGCTACAAGTCTTATACAATTGAAGTGAGAGAGATGCTTTCCGAAGCTGCCAGGACAAAGCAAGTTGAACGCTGTAACCTATTTTTATGTTCTTTACGAAACAATACGAATTACGGACGCCTGAGGTTTTTTCCTGACGAAAAAATGTTTACTGCCGATACGAAAATCAATCGAAAGAATAATCGCCGGCTCGCCGCCCATGGTCCTAAAGATGTCCCCATTGTTTCAAGAGCGAAATTTCCGGCGAATGCTCACGTGCTAAGTGTAGTGTCCAGTGAGGGTGATGTCATGCCACCACTTTTCTTTAACAAGGGGGAAAATGACACAAAAGAAGTTTATTTGCATGTTCTGATAAATGTGGTGAAGCTGTGGATGGAAACTGTATCGTCTGGAAAGCCGTACGTTTTCCAGCAGGATGTGCGCCCGCGCACACTTGTCATTCGGTCCGAAATTGGTTGTCGGACAACGTCGAGATGTTTTGGTCCACAAAATGTTGGCCTTCCAACAGCCCAGATTTAAATCCTTTGAACTTCTATGTATGAATCGTAGTTGAAAGGGTCACTAACAAGTTCAGACATCCAAACGTCGCGTCATTGAGAGCCGGTATTGAAGCGGCATTCGTCGATATGGACCGTGACTCATCAAAGCGGGCCTGCGAATGCTTCAGACCGAGAATGGAGGCGGCCATTTAATTAGAAGGGGGTTATGCGAGGTTTGGTAAAAAAAAGGTGACTTTTCAAATTTCGCGGGCTACGTACATTCGATTTTCGATTTTTTATTAGCCATTTTGCATTTTTAGTTTGTTTTTGAGAGATATAAAGGTTACACGTGTTTTTGTGTACTTGGTGATTTTTTGCTATCGAAAAAAATGGATCAGAGAATCTGGAATAAATTTTTTGTGAAAAATAAAATTAAGCGCTCCAACGCACTTAAAATGTTGACTGTGGCATTTGGCGAGTCTACTTTCAGCAAAAAAAAATGTTTATAAGTGGGACAAGCTCTTCACAGAACGCCCGGAAGATATTAATGACCATGCCCGCCCTGGACGCCCCAGCACGTCAACAACCGATGAAAACGTTGAAGCAGTGAAGAAAATTGTTATGGAGAATCGTCCATTCACCACCAGCTCACACATTATTGCTTGTTTGTAATTTTTCGACCAAAAACACCGTAATCATGCCTCAGCGACCGTATTCACCAGAATTGGCCCCCTGCGACTTTTTCCGGTTCCCAAAACTGAAAAGACCCATGAAAGGATGGATATTCGCCACGATTGAGGAGACAAAGACCGCATCGCTGGAACAGCTCGACGCCATACCAAAAAGCGCATATGAAAAGTGCTTCGAGGATTGGAAAAAGCGCTGGCACAAGTGTATTATATCTGAGGGGGATTACTTTAAAGGGGACAAAGTAGATATTGATGAATAAATAAATACTTTTCGAAAAAAATAAAAAGTCACCTTTTTTTTGGTCAAACCTCGTATTGAATCAATGTGTTCTTTATGACCTAACAAACAATTTAGTTAAAAAATACTTATAACCTTCTCCATTTTTGCAATAAAAATTATGTTTCAAAAAAATGGTTAATTTTTCCGGATTTTGGATACGACCATTAATAAACACCTACACTGATTTTTCGAGAAATTTGAAATTCCTAAAATCTAAAACGCCTCAATCGATTTTGCCCAAATTTTTTACCGAATATCATTCAATGGTTCACAAACGATGTACCGGGGCTTGACTCGATAGCCCAAAAATTACACGAGCTAAAGCGTTACCATACACCTATACTTATTTTTCGAACTATATCTTTCTTAATTTTGGCTACCTCATCAAGGAGGCTTTGAGGAATGTATGAGAAAATTCAAGATGGCAGCTTGCGAATTTCAATTTACAGCTCTTATCTCTAGATGTATTGTAATTCCCAAAATGTATAAAAAAATTTGAAATTTCATACAATCGCAACCGTTTCACTGAGTCTTGCGAAGATCAAGTCCAATCACTTTTCACGACATTTCATTTATATACATAATTTTACTCCGATATCAAAGATCTTCCTCAATAATTGCAACAACTAGGATCTCAAGAATCAACTTTATTATTTTTTTTTAATTTGAAAATTCAAAACGCAAATCGACGTACGACTGTTATATTTTGCACAACTCACCGTTGTATCAAAACCACTACGATACGACCAGTACCGGCGGATGGTCGGCGAGATTTCTGGGGTATTGCTAATGCTAATTTAATTTTTAAGCATGTATTAATTGTTAAGATCTATCAATGGATGCTTGGCATGTATTAATAGGGCTTTTGTATGTATACACCCGTGCAAAAAACGTCTTTGCTTTGAATATTTTCAAGAATTTTTTTAGACGATATAGGTAATGCTAGTTTATTTATTTACTTTTCATATATTAATACAACATCTGAACTATTCTTTCCTAAATTTTCATTGTAAAATATCGATAATTAAACCGTTGGCACCAAATCTCTGCAGGCGTCTCGAAAAAAAGTTGTTTTGCGGTGTGCGCTATAACTCGTCACTGCACTGGATCATCCGAAACAAAAAAATCAAAATGCGTTTATTAGGGCAGATGTTTCTCGAGGTAACGCTGCAGATTTCTTTTTATCGATTTTTTCATTTTTGGTAGCACTCGGAAGTCAAAAACGCGATTTTCGCTAATAAAATCGGCAAATTTGTTATTGTAAGTTAAAAAAGTTATTATGAAAAAAAACTTGGCAGCGTTAACTGGTGATTTATGTGTAGAAATAGTATACAAAATTTCAAAAGAATGCATTAGATTTTGAGTTGCAGCGTACACTGACTTCGAAAATGACAAGTTTCAGAATAACACTTTAAAGTTTTGACAAATTTCGGAAAAACGCTTTAAAATTTTGACAAGTTTCAGGAAAACGCCTTAAAGTTTTGACAAGATCGGAAAAACGCTTCAAAGTCTTGACAAGTTTCAGAAAAACGCTTTGAAGTTTTGACAAGTTTCAGAAAAATGCTTTAAACCGGTTTGGAGCAACGGACGCTCAAATGCTCATAACTCCGTAAATTTTGCTCCGATCGACTTGAAATTTTGACACAATATTCTTGACATGTTATACATTCATTTAAAAAATGAATGTATAAAAAAATGCAAAACAAAAAGTTTATATACTTTACCCCGCCCTTAAACAGTACAGTCGGCATGTGCAAGTCGTTTGATTAAGTGCATCCTTATTGCTTTAAGCGCGTTCATGAGTTTAATTGTAATGTGTGCCACGAGCAGTTTTAACCATTACCATTACTATACCATTAAATGAATTTGTGTAATAATTTTATAAATGTATGTACAGTATTCATGGATTGAATTGTTTATATGGATTAAGGTTAGGCTTGGCTGTAGAACAATGTGTGTGCAGTAGAGCACAAAACAAATGAACTTGGGTAAATGGACCTACGATATGAAAAGATGGTCATATCTTGCGGCGAAATCGCTAAATAGGTCATTTGGCCGTTCCACATATAACACACCACGGTGTGTTTGGCCCTAAGAAGTCTGAATGGGATTGTTGATGAAGGTTAACCAGCAACGAGGCGAATAGTTTTAGTAACGCAACAATATTTATTAACGAAAATAACACAGAGTTGAAAAAAGATAAGTTGACATGACATGTGCCAGAGCTGTAGCGTAGAACGATAATAATAATAGTAATACTGATTGTTTCCTTGTTCCGTCTCGTCGCAGTAGCACGTCGGCCATTAAGGCGAAACCATGGATTTCGTTGATTGGTGGACTTAAGGTTGCCATATTACTCCCCCCCTAGAGACTTATTAGGCTTGGAGCAAAGGTGACAGTCTTTTTTTATAAGTTTTCAGAGGTTTGTCCATTCCTCGTTGGTGTGTATGAACGATGTCTTTGAGTTCGATGGTTTGTTCAGCATTTGAGTCCTGCTTGGTTATGAAGGGTGGATTTAGTCGATCTACCGAGACCGTTGTTTCTTGGCCTTTAACTAGGATGATGAATCTTCTGTCGTCTATTCTTTTTGTCACCGGATTTGGACCAGAGTAAAGTGGTGTGAGCGGCGGACGTATCTCGTCGAGTCTGCGAAAAACGTGAGAGCAGTCGTATAGATTTTCCTGAATGAAGACTCTAGCTTTGACGTAGTGTGCGGTCGGAGTTGGACGAATTGCACGCACGTACTCTCGATGTTTTTTGATGAAGATTTCTGGATCAGGGATTTCTGGAGAGTCTTGGCTTACGAAAAAATCTCCGGGAATACGTAGAGTGGAGCCGAATAGCATCTCCATTGGTGAAGATTTGATGTCTTCTTTGTATGCGGTTCGAAGTCCCAGAATGACGGTTGAGAGCAAGTCTACCCATGGAGTGTGTGTCCGGCACATGGGAGTGGCCTTGAGTGTCATGTGCCATCGTTCAATCATGCCGTTTAATGCGAGATAATGTGGCGTAGTTCGGATACGTTTGGTGCTAATGGTGTTCGCGAGAGCTTTAAATAGGGCACTTTCGAATTGTGAACCCTGATCCGTTGTGATCGTGAGCGGTGTACCGCAGAGAGAGATCCAGTTGTCGTAAAATGCGGATGATACCGTATTTCCCATTATATCCTTGAGCGGTGCGATAGGAAATCCAGAGAATCTGTCGATTATCGTGAGGCAGTATTTGGAACCTCTTACCTCAGGCATGTGAATTATGTCGAGATGTACGTGGTTGAATCTGTTCTGCGGAACGTCTGTTTTCTTGGGAATTAGCCGGTTGTATCTGTAGATTTTCGCTTTTTAGCATGGGATGCATTCCCGTGACCATTCGAGGGCGTTTTTGCAAATACCAGACCAAACGAATTTTTCCGTTAGTTGTTTGCTTGTAATTTGACCACTGGGGTGCGAAAGTCCATGTATGGTATTGAAAGCGGTTTTTCGGAGAGATTCCGGAATGTACGGTCGTACGAACTCTGTACAGGTGTCGCAGAAGAGATTGACGTCGTCAATAGCTAGTTCTTGTAGCTTGAGTGAGGTTCCACCGTCTAGTATGCTTTGAAGTACGTCGTCTGTTGACTGTTCGTCGGAGATTTTTTGTGGCGAGAGTATCGTCGGCATCGAGATTGTGTAGATCCGTGAGAGACCGTCTGCGACGATGTCGTCGTCTCCTTTGACGTGAATGATTTCCGTTGAGAGTTGTAATATGAAATCAAATGTTCTGATACACCTCAGTTTTTCGCCGCGTTGTTTGAATGCATATATGAGAGACTTGTGGTCCGTTTTGATGATGAATTCGCAGCTTTCTAGGACGTGCTGAAAGTTTTTGATGACAGCGAATACTGCTAGAAGCTCTCTGTCGTATGTGCAGTAGTTTTGTTCCGCTGAACTGAGTTTTCTGGAGAAGAATACGATCGATTTCCATGTGTTGTGCTTCCAGAGCAGCTCCGATGGCCGTGTTTGAAGCGTCAGTGACTAGTGCCAGTGGTGCGGATGGTGAAATAAAGGATGCGAGTGCTGCAGTAGCGATGCTATTCCTGCAGTCTTCCAAAGCTTACGGTGAACGAGCGGTCCAGATGATTTTTGTTTTGTCGTTTTTTATTGATTTTTTTAAATACTCGTTGAGAGGAGTTGTAGCTCGGATGAGTGCGGAATGCAGCGGCGATAGTAATCGATCATGCCCAGAAAATGACGAAGTTCTGAAACAGTTTCAGGCTTGGGGGGGGGGGGGGGTTGGATGACTGCGACGCGTTCCTTTGGTGGTTGATGGCCGGTGGAGTCGATATGATATTCGACAAAATCGATTGCAGATTGAGCCAAGTTGCATTTTGCTGTGTTAATCGTGAGCTTGTTGTCTCGGAGATTCTGAAATACTGTTTGAATGTGTATTTGATGTTGTTCCAGCGAATCAGACATTATGATTATGTCGTCGATGTAACAGAATACATAGTTGAGATCACGGAAAATTGAATCGATGTAGCGTTGACATGTTTGAGTAGCGCTTCTCAGCCCAAATGGCATAGCGCCGAATTCGTACGAATCAAAGTGTGTGGTGGTCGCTGTTTTTTGGATATCATCGGTATTCATCGATATTTGATGCTCGTGTGAAATCTAATGTTGAGAAGATTGTTTTTTCGTAGAGTTTTTCGAATAAATCCTGTATGAAAGGCGGAGGGTATCTGTTTGAGCATTTAGGCGTCTGAAGTCACCGCACATTCTCCAGCCAGCGGTTTTCTTTTTGACGAGGTGGATTGGACTGGCCGAAGAGCTGCTCAACGGGCGAATGATACCTTGTTCTAGAAGAAAATCGATTTCCGTCTTAGCTGCTGTTAGTCCCTCACCTGATAGTTTGCAAATCGTTCAGCAGCCGGTTGTCTCGTGCTAAGTATGTGATGAGATGTTGAGCAGTCAGTTGGAGTGCGTGAGAATGTTTGAGATTTTGTGATGTTGATGAATTCGTTTAGAATGCCGTTGAAATCCGTTTGCGTGTTCACCGTGGAGACGCCAAATATGGTTGCTGGAAGGAGCTCTCCGTACGATGTTAGTGAGCTGTTCGAATCGATGAGTTTTTTACCTTTTAGGTCAATCAGTAGTCCGTAGTGAGATAAGAAATCGGTGCCAATGATGGGAGAAGAGATGTCTGCGACGAAGAATGACCACTTGAAAGGACGTTGTAAGCAAAGGTCGAATTGCATGATCTCGTTTTCGTAGGTGTCGATTGGAGTGTTGTTGGCAGCATAAAGCTTAAAAGTGCTCGGCTGAGACTTCCCCGATGAATATTTCTGAAGCAAGACCGAGACTACTGAGCCAGAATCGGTGCGAAATCGTGTGTGAGTTTTTCTGTCGTGTATATGGAGGCGACATTCCTGAGACAGAGTATTGTTGTTGCTGTGGCCCTGTGTCGCCGTCGACGACAGCTGAGTTAGTTTCCCGAGTTCGGTGTGGCAAATGTGCATGGTGCAAGGCACCGTACAGCCTTATCGCCGTATTTTTTGTGATAGAAGCACGTTTGTGGTGCGCCAGGAGTTTTAGAACGTAATCGCGAACGACGTTCACGAGAGTTATCGTTTCGCAAGTCACGAAGCTTCGCTTGCATTTCTTGTATGAAAGTTGATATTGTTTTTTCTAGAGTGTCGACTTTGTGTTCTAATGCCGTGATCGCAGTTGACTGCGTTGAGATGATGTTCTTAGGTTAACTCGTTGTGGCCATGACGTAATCGCCTGAGGGAGTCTCCATTATTTTGTCGGCCACCTCGGCCAGTGTGTTGATGTCAGATTTGTCGGAGACCAATAGTAGTCCCCGTACTTATGTGGGCATACGATTCAACTACAGGGAGTATAGGAATTCGTCTGTGACAGTGCCTGCTGCCAGTTCGCGCATTTTCCTCAGGAGTTGCGTTGGTCTTTCATTCGATAGGTCGAGGTCCGTGAGCAGTTCGTGTACTGCTTTTCTCGTGAGTCTGTGAGTCGCTTGACGAAATTTTGTTTGAGAAATTCGTATCTGTTATTAGCGGGCGGTGTTCGTACGATGTCGGTGATGTGCCGTAGTACCTCGGAGTTGAGTCCGCTGACGACTGTATCGAATTTCATTGCATCGCTGCGAATGCTCTTTGCTCGAAATTTGGCTTCAACTTGTAGGAACCACACATCCGGTTGTGCCGCCCAGAATGGTGGTAGTCTAGTGTCGCTAATCGCGGCGACTGTGTTGGCGTTGGTGTATATTGTCTGTAGTTTCTTTGTAGTTTGTCTCGTGATTTGCGATTTCTAGATCGATGAGAGTTGAGTTTAAATTGTCGTCGTTTGCCTCTGTGGTTATAATTTGTGCGTTGTTGAGAGACTCGTTAGTGACGTGGTCTCGTATCTTCGGTATTGTTCCCTTGTTGGGTGAGTGGTAAAGAGCCTTGTTGCTTTTTTTTGTTTTTGCTTACCGCGTGGTATCCCGGCTTCTTTTAGGTCAGTTTTTGTGATCGTTATTAATCACGTCGGGGTCACCAGTCTTTGGCCCTAAGAAGTCTGAATGGGATTGTTGATGAAGCTTGACCAGCAACGAGGCGAATAGATTTAGTAACACAACAATATTTATTAGCGAATATAACACAGAGTTGAAAAGAGATAAGTTGACATGGCATGTGCCAGAGCTGTAGCGTAGAACGATAATAATGATATTAATACTGATTGTTTCCTTGTTCCGTTTCGTCGCAGTGGCGCGTCGGTCGTTAAGGCGAAATCATGGATTGCGTTGAGTGGTGGACTTAAGGTTGCCACATCTTTACATATCGTAGCTCCAGCTACTCAAGTTCACTTCATTCGTGTTCAACTGCACGTCGTTCCATTTGATCAGCGACATATGTGTGAATCTATGTGTGAATCTATTTCTAAATATTCATATTTAGAAATGATCTTAAATTGGCAAAACGTGAAAAAAGGAATCCAGGTGAAGTTTGTATTTTTATTATTTTATTCTATATCAAAGCTTCTTTCACCTCAACTTCTGCTACTCTGGCGCCAAAAAAAGATTTAGAGTTGATGCAAAAATTGATTCTTCACGATAAATGAAATCCTTCTATGTCACGGGCTGCTAATGGTAAACTGGCTGATCATTTATGGTATATAAATGAAGAATTGGCTACTCTTTCTTTATTTGATGATAGCATTCCAGTAGACATTTAAGAAAATGCTTGAAGCGATGAAGAGTCATGAGAATACTGTAGTTGTTGGAAAACGGCACATAGTAGATAAAAATAAGCTAGAAATGATATTGAATGAAGATATTAGTGGATTTGTCTCGAAGAATTCATTAAAGCTATTTGAAAAATTTGACTTGCCGTATGATTTTCTCGAAGAAGATATACTACTATGGCCGAATAACGAGAGCTATAAAGAAAATTTGGAGTTTTTCAACAAATTAAAAGTTGTCAATGACGCTGCAGAACGTGGAGTGGCATTACTGGAAGAATATAATACATGCTTAACAAAAAATGAAGAGCAGTTTCAGTATTTGTTACGAATAGTGAAAGAGCATCGTCGAAAATATCCACATTGCCATAAAAAAATACTTGAATAATTATTAATGCATTGGCGATTTTTTTATATTCGGTATAACAAAACGTAAAATAATTGACAGAAAAAGTAAAAAATGTTCACACTGTAATAAATTATTGGATATTTATAATTTTTCACTTATAAATTTTTTTAGAGAAACTTAATGAATCATTTCTTCTCACTCTTATTGGGAATACAGAAAGATGTTTAACTCGTGCGTATTTTGTCCACCTCTTTGTAACTATTGTGTTAAATACTAGCCCGGTAGAACGAGTTATCTGACAAAAAATTACTTTTTACAGCATTGAACAATTTACGATCAATATTAATTAATCATAAATGAAACAATTTTCATGGCAAATTTAATAATCTACAAAAAAGTCATTTGAAAAAGGTTGAGAAAAGTCATTTCTCAATAGAGTCAATAGTTTCGCTGTAATATAAAAAAAAAGATGAATTTTTGTTCGTTTTGAACTTTGAACTCGGGTATCATCGGAATGGCTACGTTTATCGAAAAATTGCAAGACATCTTTTTTGTAGAGCGTTCAACTCTCTATTAAATATGTCATGTCTATTATCGAATAATATGCCATTGCCGAAATATACATATAATTCCAAATATGAAAAAAAAAAATTTCCCATGCTATGTAAATGGGATATAGAAATTCGCGATGAGGCACCTCTAAATATTAATATTAAGAGCTCAAATTTGAACAGGCTTCTTTTTTCACCTTCCTGGAAGTATACAACCTGTTCGGGAGTTGAAAAAAAAGTTGCCCCCAAATGGCACACCCTAATGCTGCCCCTGACTCGGACATAACATAGACTCGATAAATTTAAACCATAGTACAATTGATCGGAATAAATCTATAGACCTCAAAACAAATCTTCATTTCAGTGATAATCTCATTTTTCACTGGGATGGGAAATTACTCCTGGGAATTATTGGCATAGGAATTGTTGAAACGTTCTCAATTATTATATCGTATCTCGGCACGATAATTCTTAATTCTGGGACAGAAGCCAATCATGTGGCAGCGATAAATGAAATTCTCAACATTTCACATTTGGCCGACTATCGGTAAATATTTGCCACTATTGATTTAAAAATATCATAAACACTAAAAAAAATTCAAATCCTCGTGAAAAATGCAAGAATATGTGAATAAACGCTTAAAATCCCATAAAGATGTAACAAAAATATAAAAATGTGTGGAAATACATTCAAAAATCGCAAAGGGCGGTACAACTTTCTTAAAAAATATCGTAATCCTTGCACAAAAGTGGGGAAAAAGTCATACAAACTGATAAGAAAAGAAAGTCCTAATATACCGTTTGTTCTTTTAACAACTAAGCACATTATAACTATTATCGTATATCAGTTTAGTCTGTGTTTTGCAAGGACGATTAAACGGAGCATGTACGATACTACGAAGATCATTGGGCCGAACCTTGTTGTATTTGCCCTATCGTCTTCACATTTTTGAATTGGTGTAGCGATTCGTCGTCAAGATTTACTGACCTACAATCGACTCGGAGCGAATGCTTCGATGTTTAAAAGAGTCCAACAAGCTTGGGCTAAATTCGATCAATCACACTACGAAACCGGATTATGAGATGAAATTGTTGTTGAAGTGTGCAACGAGAGAAAACACGATATTCTGGTGTTCAGTGTCAATCAACTATAGGTACGCTCATTTATTTTGTCTGTGTATCCTGTTCAGATAGGAACCCTTACTGCATATTGAGCCTTTTTCAATTTTTCACATACCTCAGCCCTGAGACGATTATAGAGAGTTGCTCGATCATGTGTACATTTTATTGGGCGAGACATACCCCGGCCAGAATCGTTTTAAATTTCCAGGGGCCAAAATATTCATTTGTAAATGCCAATTCACTCTCAGTGCCAGGTCTGCGTCAGATTTGTATTTTCATTGTAGTGTTCTATACTCATATTTGTATTTTCATTGTACTGTACAACAATTCTAAGTTACGCCAATACTTTATTCATTACCGTCACGTGAATGATAAAGTATTCAAAGCCACGAGAGTCAAACTATCAGCCCACCTTTGGCATTTGAGCGAAAAACTCATCGCCTCAGCTTTTTTTGATTCAGCGAAGAAAAAATAAAAATCGTTCGGGTGATGAAAACACGCGAAAGCGTGACAGCGTGTACGAAACGTGCTGTAGTCACTGACGCCGTTTTATTATCACTAGAATCGGTGCACGCACGGCGTGCACTGCGTTCCAGCTTAAGTTCGTTATCTACGATCATGCGATCTGAAGTATACATATGAACGAACTCCTAGCACAGTATTGCAATCAATCATAATGACGAGTTTGCCTGCTTCAGAAATAAATCGCATTTTGAAATATGTCGTGACAGTCTTATTTCTCGGGGGGGCTGGTCAGATAAAGGACTCTCACATTTCGCTACGAACAAAATGAAGGGCAAAAGCCATATTTCTTGCAACGGGTACAACCACATTCGCAAATCGTACCCTATTTGTCACAAAAATGTCGCTTCAAACTGAGCCATAAAGGATGCGTGACTAATCGGCAAAAGTGGAATACAATAATTCGACGAACAAAAAAATAATATATCTAGTTACGTTTTTAATGAAAATTCAAAAATGAAAAACGTCAGTTTCGAACGAGAATCGACGATTTCGCTCTCATGTTCCAGTGATATGATGGAAACTGATGTTTTTATAATACGTTTACAATGTTCATTTACACCAAATTTACCAAGATTCCGCGTTTTGACCACCTGATCGAAAGCGACCTCGACGAACTCCAGAATCGACGCTTTCGGTCTGTTTTTTCGTCTGTATCGATCGAAATCGACATTTTTACGACGTAGTTGAAAAAAAATATGTATAGTGTTATATAACGAAAATTTAGTTCATGACTTTTAGCAAATGGTTTATTTACTTTCCTGGTATTGAATGCAGGATCATTAAAAAAAGGGTGCGGTATTTTTTTTCTTGTCTTTTCGAAAAACAAGACCTTTCGGTCGATTTAGTCACCAATTAGACTTGTGTGTCGAAGCCTGGTTTTAACGTGGTGCATTGTGACAATGGAGCGAAGATTTTTTTAAATCCTTTCCTACTTAGGGACCATATTTTTATTCTGCGATCTACGCTTCTACCTTGAAAAACGTATTCATTTCATTATTATTTATTTTACAGCTGAGTTTATGGGTGCAAATATTGATTCATGCCTCGGCGAAAGCCATTTCTTCATGAAAAAAACGTGTTTCTAATGTCAATGCGCCTAAAATGTTCCAAAACATCGAAAAATCAAATTTAGAAAGACGGCTGGGTGGATATGTGTGGTACGGATGTAAAATTGTAACCACCGTAACTTCGAATTGGCTTGAGCCTGCGGGCTGAAATTTGGCAGGCAAGTAAATCGGCATTTCTCCTTTGTTTACTATGATTTTTCTGACAATTGACAAATAATTTTGGATTCTATTAGACTTTGAAAATTTGAAAAATGTGTGTTCAGAGCATAACCGACGCAATTTTCCAGCTAGAACTTTTTACACAAATAAACTATCGTAGAGTACAATTCGCTATTGAATTTGGAGAAAATCGATCGAGGCGTTCCAAAATTATAGTATTTTGAATATTTTAACAATCCTTATAGCCGTTTTTAAGGCGCATGTAATTTTTGGGCGATCGAGCTAAACTTCGTATTAAATTTTAACTTAATCGATTCAGGCATTTCAGATTTATAAAATTTTGAAAATAAACAAAATCAATACTGGAGCTTGTTAAGACTCCAAATCATGCAATTTTTTGATTGTCATGCCAACATTTCGTACATCTATTAGATAGCATCAAATGATATTTTGTATTGAATTTATTGAATTTTGAACTTAAAAAAAACGAACAAAAACGATATAGGTGTTTGTTAAGACTCTAGTTGATGCAATTTATATTAAACTTTGTCGATTTCGTGGTGATTGACGATCGATCGCGGTCAAATTTCGCGACAATCGATGAAATAATTTTATGAAATTTCAAGTTGTTCGAAAAATTCGAGATTCTTAGTACGTGTATGGAAACAAGGTGCAAGATAAAACTTGCAAGTTGCTTCCTCGAAATTTTACACAATGCACAAAGCTTCCTGGTTCTTCGAGGACACCAAAGTTGAGATAGATACACTTCTTCATAGAGGAGACTTTGGACGTTGCGTAAAATTTCGAGGAAGTAGCCGGCAAGTTTCAAATTGTTCATTTGACAAAAAGAAGGTTCCCTCTATGAGGCATCAAAGAATGCGACATCACTGATATGCTATAGCTATAGGGTTTGTTGTAGTCTCAATCGAACAAGAATTAAAAAGTTGTCTAGGTAATTCTTACTAACAAGGAAAGTACTCGAGGTGTCCCCCTCCGATTTTGTTGAAACTCAAGTATGTTATAGAGCATTGAAAACTAAGCGACACGTATTTTTTTTTATCGGCGGAAAAACGGTTTCGAGGGGTGAAACCACCCCCTAAAGTTACACATGTCAAAGGGCGATTTTGCAGTTTCACATAGAAGCAGTGCATCGATTTTGATGAAACAAAGATTAAAATGTTTCTTGTGCGAAGAAATGAAGAACCCACCAGAAAATGAAAAAAAAATATATATTTTAAGGGATTGAAACACCCTCGAACATCCACTTTTTGTTCCCTACATTGAAAACTTGCGAATCGATTAGAATGAAAATTATGCTATTGTGTAGCGGAAATAAAATTAAAGTTGACGTGTTTTTGTATTTGTGTGAGAAATTTTTGTTAAGGAGGTAAACTACCCCTATCTGAGTTTTTACATTCCAGGTGGCTCCTTGTCATTCCAAATGTGTTTGCCCATACGAACTCTTCTCATTAAGCTAAAATTAATGCTTCACCATTTTTCTGTTATTTTAAGGGGTAGAAACTCCCCCGAACATTCACGTCTTGCACCCTACATTGAAAACTTGCGAATCGATTGGAATGGAAATTATACTGTTTTATAGCGGAAATAAAATTGAAGTTGACGTGTTTTTGTATTTGTGCGAGAACATTTTTTTGAGGGGGTACACTATCCCTATTTGAGTGTTTACATTCCAGGTGTCTCCTCGTCATTCCAAATGTGTTTGCCGATATGAACTCTTCTCATTAGGCTAAAATTAATGATTCGACGTTTTTTTAAATGAGTACGAATACTTAAGGGCGTAGACTACCCTTTGTAGCCCCTTTTTTGATAGATATTCAAATGTTTCCGAACCACTGCCAAGACATTTTATGACGTTACGATTTTCGTATTTAGATCAACTTACGAATCTACGAGAAGCATAATTAGGAGGGATTATACTATACATCATTCGCTAACACATCCTTTTTTTATATAATTTTCCTCACTTTTTCACATATCACTGTGGGAGTATTTTTTTATTATTAGCATAAACACGTCGTTTATATATTATTAAATGATATTACCCGTAATAAAGTGACAGGTTTTAATGGAGGAACTAATTTCTCTGTATAGATTTTCAGTTAGGTTTTATTTTTACCTAAAACAGATGTCCTAGATGACCGCTTTTGACGTACACAATTTATTTCCATAGTAACTTTACTCTAACACACGCCATCATCATTATTTGTATACATGTTCATTATCTACTGTCCGTTGTTATCAACTTTTAACCACAATCATGGTTCATAGGCCGAACAAAAATGGTAGTCATTGAAAAAATGCTTCAAGCACAACGATTTCTGATAAGCATTGCCCGTGACATCCACGTAGTGTCACCGAACAGCAAAGTGTTAGTAACGAATTTAGGTGGTAAAACGTAATAGTACTGAAGTTGTAAATTCCTCAATTACGGATAATGATACAAAGGCACAATCAAAAGTGTATTTTGACGGTCAGGAATATAGCTATACTGCTAATATTGAAAATATGTTCTTGCAGCAACGTGCGAAAAGACAAGGAAAATGTTATAAAAAACGGATGCGTTAGTGAATGAAGTATACTATAATCCCTCTTAATTATGCTTCTCGTAAATGCGTAAGTTTATCTGAATACGAAAATCATACCATCATAAAATTTCTTGGCCGTGGTTCGGAAACTTTTGAATAACTATTAAAAAAAGGGGTTACCAAGGGTGGTCTGCCCCCTTATGTATACGTACTATTTAAAAAAAAAACGGTGAATCATCAATTTTAGCTTGATGAGGAGAGTTCTTATCGAAAAACGCATTCGAAATGACAAGGAGACAACTGGAATGTAAAAACTCGAATAGGGGAAGTTTACCCCCTTAACAAATTTTTCTCGCACAAATACAAAAACACGTCAACTTCAATTTTATTTCCGCTATAAAACAGTATAATTTTCACTACAATCGATTAGCAAGTTTTCAATGTAGGGTGCAAGACGTAGATGTTCAAGGGTGTTTCTACCCCTTAAAATAACAGAAAAATGATGGAACATTAATTTTAGCTCAATGATAAGAGTTCGTATCGGCAAGTACATTTGGAAAGACGTGGAGACACCTGGAATGTAAAAACCCAAATGGGGGTAGTTTACCCCCTGAAAAAAAATGTCTCGCACAGATCCAAAAACACGTCAACTTTTATTTTATTTCCGCTACACAATAGCGTAATTTTCATTCCAATCGATTCGCAAGTTTTCAATGTAGGGGGCAAAAAGTCGTTGTTCGAGGGTGTTTCAACCTCTTAAAATATTTTTTTTTTCATTATCTGGTGGGTTCTTCATTTCTTCGCACAAGAAACATTTTAATCTTTGTTTCATCAAAATCGATGCACTGCTTCTATGTGAAACTGCAAAATCACCCCTTGACATGTGTAACTTTAGAGGGTGGTTTCACCACTTGAAACCGTTTTTCCGCCGATAAAAGAAAATACGTGTCGCTTAGTTTTCAATGCTCTATAACATACTTGAGTTTCAACAAAATCTGAGGGGAACACCTCGAGTACTTTCCTTGTAAGATTCATTAATTATGAAAATAGTTTTTTTTTTATATAGATATATAAAAATATATTCTGTACATAAGTCAGTCGAGTATATACAGTCTTGGGTCGTCTTTGTCGAGATGCCCGATGTTGCTAAGATACGTAGTCGCATCCAAGATATCGTAGTTGAATATAATGGTGGACTGGACTATTAATTAAAAAGAATAAGATCATTGTGATATCTCGATATCTGAAATAAAAAGTGGGGGGAGGGGGGGGGGGGGGTCGCGTTAAGCATTATGAAACGTGACTCACAATATGGCTTCTTGTATCACTATTGGGGCTTCCCGATCAATTCAACGTTGCCTACGTTCTGGTATAGATTGGTTGTGCTAAAAATCTATAGTATGAGTCACATGGACTGCGTATTTTTAGTACTAACAGTTCTGTCAGACCAGTGCCGGGATTCCGTAACTTTCTAGCGACGATTATGGCTGTTGCTAGCTAGCGACAGCCATTTTCAAGGAAGATCCAGGGAAAGGTGCAACTCTCATAGGATATTGCTCGATATCGAAAATCGTCGATAGCGAGTTACAGAATCTTACCACTTTACCGCAACTAATTCCATTACGAAACACGAATGTTAGAGAGCAGCGGCATTGTGTTCTTTAGTACACTCATTCAAATGATTGAAGATGATCATACCCTTGACGCATATTTTTGAAAGAATAGTAGTTAGGACTTAGGCCATTCAAAATTTGTATATTTCAGTAAAATTTATAATTGATCTGGATTTAATTATTTTAGGGTCAACGACAGTAGTAGTGATATGCGTTATTTTCTCTCATATACAAACATTATTTTATATTCTCTTTCAGTTAATCCATTGAGATGTATCCTTGTTTCACTGGTTTTGAAGTATCGTTAGTTGAAAGAAATTCGTTATGTTATTATTCTCTGCGATTGTGTCTCAGTCTCCAAAAGCTTCGATGTTAAAGTGATCAAGTGTGTTGTTGAACGTAATTTTCAGTTTGATTATCAGTCGTTAATCCATATTTTTGGTGAGTACAAAAAACAGTTAACAGTCAATGTAATGATAGCCTATTCATTAGCTATCATAGATAGTGCAATAGTCAATATCTAGTACTGTTGAAAAAAGAGTTCAGATGTTCCAGTTTTTTTCTATTTAGAATCAATTATCTCTCTCATCCCTTGTGAATTTTACAATTTTGGAATTTGTGACATTTTGCTCTGGATTGCGTCATATAGGCCTAATAGAAATTCGCGGATTCATCCACCTTTGTTTGTTTTCATGAGTTATGTAAGAAATCTTTCCTTTTCAACAAAAAATTGAAACCGTTAAGTAATATTTTACGATGATAATAAGAAGTGATCGGGATTTCTATGAAACCACTAGAACGCGAGCGTGGATCCCGCGCTTGCAACGGTTTCAGATAATAATTTTTGGTTTGTTACATAACCTTTTTCTCATCACATACGAATTTTGTAAAATGAAATAGTATTGTAATCCAAAAAAAAATCCACTTTCAAATCATAGTTGAATTACGTGTTTTACATGTCCTGGAATGCAAAGTATGCATTCCCACATGGTCATCTAGATAGATGACCATGGTCTGTATCGTCCGAAAACAACAATAACTTCTTGAAGACACAGCCAATTGCACGACAATTTGGTACATACGTATAAAATCTAGTCTTAATCCTTTGATAGATCACCTGAAATGTAAAAAATTAAAAAATGGGAATAATCGGTGAAATAAAAGGAAAAGTTCCGAAAATATAAAAAAAACTGCAAGTTGAAGCTTGGAAGCTGCTTCCTCGAAATTTCACGCAACGCTTAAAGCGTTCTCTATGAAGAAGTATTCCTATCTCAAACAAGAAGCATTGAATGTCGGTAAAATTTCGAGGAAGCATCTTGCAAGTTTCAGCTTACAGCTTGTTTCCATACATGAATTGAAAATTTCAAACTTTTCGAATTATTGCAAATTTCATATATGCACAACCGTGCATTGCTATATTCGACATCAATCATTCTTTAATGAAATTCTATTTGCGTAGAACCAGATTTTACGTGGAAATTAAAAATATTCGGCACATGTTGCACGCACTAATCTTAATAAACACTTCTCGATTTCTTTTTGAATTTAAAATTCTATAAATCGCCTCGTTTGTTTTTTTTTCCAAGTTCAATACGGAGTATTCTTTGATAGTACCCAATTCATGTAAAGAATTTTGACTTATCGATAGCCTATAAATTACACGAGCTATAGTCTTAACAACAACCTATATCGCCGTTTTCCGAAAAATTAAAAATTGTATAAATCCAAAACGTCTCAATATTTTTTTATTATCGTGTATTCCAACGTATGCCCTTTCGGATTTTTACTATGACCCTTTCCAATTCCATTTTTTCCATTTTTTCGCTATCACTCCCTACCCGCACTTTGGTAAACTAATCTAACCTCCACTGCGTCCGCAGACGTCTTAGCTACACCGTATCGCATTCACCATAGACACAGGGAAACCTATGTCGATACAGACGGCTTATTTGTTTAGAGTGAGTTTCAGTTGTGTTACCATCAGAAACCCAGAAAAACTGCCTCCCGCTCAGTAGTCGGCGTCCAAGCCAGTGCACCGTTAAGCGGTCGCCCACGGGAGATCGCCGTAGCCGCGGACCGACCGGGCGTCCACTGCTGTCGGTCCAAGCCGTATAAATCCTTAATAGGATTCATACGTCTTGGACGTCTATCCTTTGATAGTGCTCGATCGTCGTACAAAATTCTGGCTCGATAGCCCATTTCGACTATCGATCAAACGTTCCAAAATTATACAATTTTGAATTTTTCGATAAACCTGCTATAGCCGTTTGTTAAGGCTTCAGCTAGTGTAATTTTTTCAATTACATTAGTTAAAGCCTTAACAAACGACTCTAGCTGGTTTATCGAAAAATTAAAAATCTATAACTTTGGAACGCCTCGATTGATGGGCGCTTTATTCAATATTGAATAAAGGGCCCATACTGATTTACTTGCGTACCAAATTAATTAATTTATTGGCCCCTATCACACACCTACCCACGCACATCCAACCGGACATTTTTTTCTAAATATGATATCTCGATGTTTCGGAATATTTTGAACAGATTGATATTAAAAATACGATTGTTTCTCGTTAAACTGTCAAAACTTGTGATATAAGTTTACTTTTGAGCTGCAGGCAGACTTATATGCAAATAGCCAGCGGAAGATGAGTTTTACAGTACAGCAATGGCTTGAATACCTTCCGTAGTCACTCGACAGAGATAAAAAGAAGCCATCATTTATAAATTGGTTATCTTCCAAGTCAAATATAGATCTTGTCGCAGGTGTACTGGAAAAATATCAAGAGTCGTGGTAGCGATTCGAGACAGGTACATTTCCGCCATATACCAAGTATACCATACCGACACGACCGACACGACTCGACGACGAGGAGCACCCAAACTCTATTCTCGACACAACTAGCCTATAGACAGGCATACATATATATTAAAACATATATATAAACAAAAATTATATTTCTCATAATTAATAAATGATAACATCTTGGTGAGTATTAGCTGTACCAGTATTTCTTTTTGTTCTCTTTCGATTGAGACTACAGCGAATGCTGTAGCTATCAAAATATTAGTGATATCACGGGTGTCTCATCATAAGATTCGTAAAAAAGCATCGACAATTTCGTCGCTTTTTGGCCCACCCGATTCCTACAGTCTGTATATGTATATGTTTTACATTTCCTACACGATGTAAACCTATGTAATCGCATCACCTCTCCACCAATGGCGATGCGCTGTATCTCATAGTAATACGTAGTATATCTATATACACTGCCTCACCATATAGCGTTGATGATATATATCTCTCTATATTATATTGTCACGTCCCGGCTCTTATTCCATTCGATTTCGTTTGGTTTATTTTCTTATTTTCATGAATCCGAATCGTCCGACGAACTTACTGTGATTGGTAACGTTAGGTTCATGTCGTTGCTCTTCGTTTGGACGGGAATGCGCCTTTTCGGGATGAGAGTGTAAACGAGGACGTGATCGCTCGATAAATTTTGTAAAATCGTGTAAAAGGCCACCGTGTGCCGTAGCATTGTTGTCGCTTGGGCGTAGCGGGTTTTGTAAATTAATAGATAAACTCGCTGGACCATGTTTTGTTTTTAACAAATACCAAAATAATTATTCATCGAAAAAAACGGTGAATCATCAATTTTAGCTTTATGAGAAGAGTTCGTATCGGCAAACACATTTAGAATGACAAGGAAACAACTGGAATGTAAAAACTCAAATAGGGGTAGCTTGCCCTCGTAAAACTGTTTCGTTGTACAAATACAAAAATGCGTCAACTTCAATTTTGTTTCCGCTACAACATAACATAATTTTCATTCCGATCGATTCGCAAGTTATCAATATAGAGTGCAAGAAATAGATGTTCAAGGGTGTTTCGACCCCTTAAAATATTTTATTTTTTTTCATTATCTGGTGGGTTTGTCATTCCTTCGTATAAGAAACATTTAAATTTTTGTTTCATCAAAATCGATGCACTGCTTGTATGTGAAACTGCAAAATCGCCCCTTGGACTGTGCAACTTTAGGGGTGGATTCACCCGTTGAAACCGTTTTTTTGCCGATAAAAAAAACGTGTCGCTTAGTTTTTAATGCTCTATAACATACGAGAGTTTCAACAAAATCGGAGGGGGACACCTCGGGTACTTTCCTTGTGAGTGTGACAGGAATGAAAAATTTCAACCGCTGTAACTTGGAGTTGGTTTGAGCTTTCGTGCCGAAATTTGGCATGCAAGTAAATTAATATTAGCCCTCTATTTACTATGACATTTGGGATTGACTAATTATTTTGGATTTGATAAGATTTACAAATTATCGAAAAGGGGGTTAAGAGTTTCGAGCAAAATATCACGTGGTCTTGCGTATTTTCTTTTCACTTTCACAAGCTTTTTTCCTATTCTTCCTACGTCGAATCATAGTATTTTTGAGTTCTCTCTGGACAGATTTAAATAATCTCTTTGCTAAGTATGCAATAATACAAAAATTGAACTTTTTTTCACAAAAATCACTGTCATTTCCTCTTGACGTCATATTCGGTCGGCCATTGTCAATTACGCAGTTCTCACCATAAATTGTTCTTCAGAGACTGAATTACCACCAAACACCCAGGTGTCGTTAAAGTACAACTACTTTTTTCGCCTATCGTCAAAGGGATTCCATCGACGTATGATTTGAAATGCAGTCTATCGCTCCGTCCGAATTCAATAAAAACAATTGAATCGACAGTTAAAACCCGTCAACGCGTAAACGACAAGTGGAATCCATATAATTCCAAATATGTCTACTAAAATGACGTTTCGATTGACTCTCAAATGCATCCCGATTTGATAAAGGTAAACTTCGTTTTCAGGAACGTAATTTAACCTTCTCACGTTGTCACGACACCATGTGTATAGGTGTGAAAGTAATGGGGAGCGCTCGTGCATTACCGCGGCGCGTTAAGGAATCACGGTATGTCCCCAACATTCGCGCAGTGTACCAGCGGGCGGGAAACCGCCTATGCAGCTGAGAGAGTTAAACATGAAGTGTTTAACCTTTAGTTTCACTGCAATATTTTATTCAGAACCATAAGGCTCCTGTACATTAAACAGTATTTACAAAAAAGCGTCCAGATATAAGTTGTAAACGTTCGAAGTTTCCTGAACTCCAGTATGGTAATTGTGTTCGGATATACAAATGCAGTAATTGAGGATGAGAAGAACGATATCGCGATTAATATTACACGATTAGAGTCTTTGAATTAAAACGTTATAGTGGAAGTAAGTGTAATCTCGAGTTCCGGATACCCATTAATCGTGTTAGCAATATATGTTAAGTCCATCGACATTATCTTTTTCATATTTTCGTGTGTCTATTTAATTTATGGAGAAAAAACAATTCACAACGATTTTCAACTGTTAATTAACTGGAACTATAAAGAATACTTTCAAATTGTATCGGCAATTAATATAAGGTTCAATAGCAACTGCAATTGAAATGCCGATATTACGCAAGTTATTAACATTGGTGGCTTATTTTGTCACATTCAGATATGCTGAAGGTTTCGCCTCTTTAAATTCATGTGGCATGTCTAAACTATAGACGTTAAATGATCACGAGCCTGACATATACGCACTGTGTATCCGGATGGACTCTCGAAACGAGCAAACTTTACGCTTCGCGCATATTAATTATCTGGAAACGGTAGATTATGATCGGCAAGGGTATTGCTGATCAACGAATTTTCTAACAACGTAATACCGATATTCGTTGATGGCAATGACAAAATCACAGTATACATTAATTTTGATACACTTAATTCTCTAAATTACAAAAACTATGATAATGTAAGGTAAGGAAGAAGAAAATGTAAGAAAGGAAAGGAGGAGAAGTAAATGAAAAGCAAGTAACCCTCCGGGGATCATTAAATAAACATACATACATACGCACAAAGCTATGATAGGCGTTCAAATAAACGTATCATGCATGTTGCTCAAATGAATTTAAAAAACTCAGATCCGTCGTTGATGTAGAAGTGGTATAGTCCAAAACTTATCGAATTTTTCGAAATACAAAAAAAAATCATTCAAATATGAGTCATTTTGAAATATGAGTTGGCAGCCAAGTATGGAACAAAATAATAGGATTGCAAGAATAATGATGTTATATTACGATATGTCGGAAATGTGTAGGTGAATGTAAATTAATCCAGTTGCGTTCGAAGGATAAAAATAACATTATATTGCAAAAGTCTCGTCAGATTTTTCAGTAGTTGACGCTATATCGCGCGAGGTTGACTAGAAAATTTTATATTATGATTATTGTGCCAACTTAGTGTGTAGAAAAGATAAATTTCCTGCCCGAAATGCTGCGGCCTGGGAAAAGTCTGATGTTCATCTATGGAAAGGGATGCCACCCCCCTCTATCGTCCCCACGACTTTACACAATCGAACAATGAGTAACTGTTTTTTTGTCATCAAATTCGTCACGACTAAACTTGAACTCAACGAATAGTATACTTTTTAGATAATATACACTGATACGTTTATATTATGAGGCGTTGTGTATGCTGCGCCAATATTAATATCTTTCAGACATTTTTGGAAAAAAAAATTAATCATGTAAAAACTGTCGAATAATTCAATCTGCGTAAAAATGAAATCGGAGAAGAGAGGTGGCAGTTATAATTGCCTGTAAATTTCCTCTATCAAATGATTCTAAAATAACAGGTGTATTTATTTTGCAACTTCATCGTCCACACACACAAACACGTTCATCCGTAATTTGTACTTGTTCATCACATACGAAGTATGTAAAATGAGAGAGTTTGGTGCTTCAAAGAAAAATCGACTTTTAGATTATGGTTGAAATACATGTGTTTGATGTCCTAGAATGCAAAAATGCATTTCCAGATGGGCATCTGTCTGTATGTCTATCTGCCTGTATCGTCGGCGTCCGAAAACACAATAACTTCTTCGAGCGACTGCGGATCAGAGCGAAATTTGGTGTGGTTTTCTATATATAAAATGTAGTTTTGGCATTGTATTATATTTCACAAAAGTCCTTACAAATTTTCCTCTAGGACATATGGTTTCGTAGTTGTGATTTTTTAAAATTCATACGATTTGTTGAAAATCTAAAATTTAGAGAATTAACAACTAGGAGACCATAAACCCTAAAGAATAATGGGTAAGAACTTTTTCTTATTAAAATTCCCCAAACATCAGTAAATAAATATAATCGAATAAAAAAAAAATTGTTTAAACAAATGCATAAATAAACCCTGAATATATTGAAAGTGTCAATGAAGATTTTTAAGTTCCTGACATAATAATACATGTGATAGAACAAAATTATCCTGGTGCCATAGGGGTGGATACAGAAGTACTTGGCGATGATTGCAAAAGACGCTTTTTCGATCTAGGCAGCATTTAATATTAATATATTTTTTTGCAATTTCCCCTGGGTTCATAAATTGAACGTATAAAAAGCTAACGGATTAAGAAAACACAATCGAAAAAATAAATCGACTTTTAACGCAAATGTCAATTTTTGATCGCCCCATTGAGCGACATTCAAATATTTTTTGTATGGCTAGATCCTTTGCCACAATTTTTTTTCATACGAAGGAATGGAATTTTTGAAAATATCTGAAAATGAGTATGCTGCCCATGTTTGTTACTGTATAATATATTTGAATAGATAAAAACATTTGTGAGGGTGACCGTCAGGGCGACTTGGCGTGCAATGCGCCATATTTTGCCCCCACCGCCGCCCTAAACAAGATTTAAAGATATATATATATATATATATATACTCTTGGCCGTGACTCTCAACTTTTCTGGCTTAGTTATCTTATTGCGATAGCCATGCAAATCATTTAGGCAAATTGTTCATCCAATATTACAACGTTCTTTATGTTCCCTACTGTACAGTGAAAAACCGCCAAGTTTGGTCCTCCCGGTGTTCTCGTGTCTCAACCCATGGTCTATAAATATCGACGGGCAACACTGGTTGCAACCCCCTGGTGAGGTATTTCTGTCCTAGCGTTCCGACTCCATAAACGCGTTTAGTGCGAATCGACTTGAGCCGTCGAGACCTTGGAAGAGGGGGGTAAGAATCTTCTTTTTACAAGGCTTTAATGAATGGAGCAAATTAAGAAGCAAATCTCTTAGTTTCTTCTATAGCTTGCACTTCCACCGACGTGTGAACGCGTTCCAAGCATCGGTAAATTACGCGAGACGGGAGACCAGATGAGCTGAAGAATATTAGACGATTCCCAAGATGTTTCAGTGTAAAGGCATGACAACATCTTGTGAACGAAAAAAAAGACAACCCAACGCGCTACAAATGGTAACAATATCACTATCCAACAATTCGAGTATATTCAATAAATACAAATGAGTGTTGAGCAACTTACAAGACTCTGATAAGATTGTTCAATAAAGCACTCGAAATAAATAGATTATCTTAAAATCTATACCATACAGTAACTCGAAAAAAATTATCGGCAATTGATTATCGCCGGCTCCAATGAACGGAAAATTTGCAGCACAAATCTCGTACTTGTTCTTGTTCGGGGATACATAGTGTGATGGTCTTATTAATATACTGACCCCACACGCACGCCGAGACTCAATGTCCCTAACCCTTTATGATATACTTATAATGAATAACCTCAAATATGGAAAGTTGTTGTGTAAAATGTTCAAGGACGTGACAACGCCTTATGCTATGTTATGAAGAAATAGTGCAAATTCCAATTTACATATTACTTACTCATCTTTTTGGCGCGTTCACAAATTATTCTCATGTGCCTTTATTAGTTTTGCCTTCCTTATAGAGGAAGCTTTGTGTATGTCCAAAATGAAGTGGGAGCAATATGTAAACTTTAATTTGCAGCATTTTTTCTTCCTTTTAAGGGGGCCAAGTCATCAAAAAATCGGTTTTTTTAACTTCAGTTTCCGTTTCTATACTTCCTCACGCTTCTGTTAAACATTGCTACTTTTTTAACCATACACTGATTATTTAGATTAAGAGTAAAATTTAAACCCATCAAAACATATTCGATGTATAAAATGTAAAAAATCGAACCAATAAAAAATGTAAACATTTTTTTTTACGTAAATAAAATCCAAACAATAAAAAGCACTTAGCGACTCCGCTTTTTCCGACTATCTGCACATACATACAATTCATTCTATTGTATATGTATAGCTAAAACTGCGCACACAGAATTTCGTTGCATGGACAGTGAAATAACAAAACAACAATGAAAACAAATTATATTCATTTTTTTTTATTTTGGTTTTGTATTATTTACCTTTTTCTGGTATTTTGCTTATAGGTATTTTACAGCTAGCCTTGGTAAATATGTGTATTTCACTTATTACGAGGTTGGATATAAATTTGAAATGAATTACATTCGGAACTTATAGAAGTTTGATTTCTGCAGCGTCATGATATACGCACACACACTTTCGCAAACCGGCATGAATACACCCACACACACATGCGCGCATACTCACAAATCCGAACATTTGCGTTTCTCCGACAATTTCGCACATTTAGAAAACATTAGCATTGAAAACTGATAAAAACCAATATTCCCGGAAACAAAAGTTCCTTTATGAGTAGTTAAATTGTACAATAATGATCAATTTCAGAGTCGACAATAGATTTTGAGTCATAACTCATAATCTATTCTCGCCATATTTTATCGTAGCCATATATTAAGGGATTGAGCTACTCTAAAATTTTCGAAAAATCGATTTTTTAATTTTTTTAAAATGGCCCATTAGGACCTTAAAAATGATGTCCCAAAATATCATGGCCGGGAAAAATTTCTACGTTCTCGGTTTTCGAATTTTAGTACAAGGCCGCCTGGTCCGCAACGAGGTCCTTTTGTGAGAGCTAGGGGGCAGATGTTATTGAAATCATTTGTTACCTGACTAGTATAGACAAGTCTAGACTTCTATTTTGTCTAGTTTCGTCTCACAAATAGTCGTCGAACGTCTGTATCAGTCAGTTAGGCACAGCAAAGCATTTGAGAAGAACGCTAATCGACAAATACTCATTTTCCTCGATACTTCTATGAACTTTCATTTCTTTTTCCCTGTGTAATTATTGATTTTTTTTTACAATGAGTGACAAAGTGGTGTACAGTGGGAAGTAAGGAGGAAAAACGGCGTCGGGCAACAGCGAGAGACCAAAAACATCTCGAAGAAGACCATTCAATCGCCATGAGTTAGAAGCACCAGATGACTTGAATGCCAGTACATCGGCAAAAAACTGAATCAATCGGAAGATCTGTATGATATCAAAGTGAATCCAGCGTTTGGTTATCGTGTCATAATCTTTATTGCAGTATTTTCGGCTATTTCGAACGTTGCCGTTTGTAAGGTATGCCAATCGGAAGTGAACTTTACTGAAAGTGGCTAGCGCGGTTTGGGATTCAAACTAGTAGTGTCCTGTGAGAATTGTGGAAAACTGAGATACCAAGTTGTCCATTTGTTGACAAAGGCTATGAAATCAACGGTAGAATCATAATTGCCATGCGATTGCTTGGAGTTGCTTTGCACGGAATAACAAAATTCTGTGCATTCATGGAATTACCTCGGCCTATCTTTCACTCATACTACGATAAGGTTGTCAAAAGAATTTCCACTGCAACCAATCTAGTTTGCAAGAGCAGTATGATGAGAGCTGCGGAAGAAGAGAAAACCATTTGTATTGAAAATGGAGAAAATGGAATTGTAGTATCAGGCGATGGCTCGTGGAGAAAACGTGGATTTACGTCTTTGTATAGGTTAGTGACTCTTATTGGCAATAACTGTGGAAAAATCGTTGATTATGTAGTGAAATCAAAATACTGTAAGACGTGTGAGTATTGGGCTAAAAAAGAAGGTACCGAAGAATAAGCAGAGTTGGCAGAAAATCAGGCAGACGAATGCGCTGTGATTCACAATGGATCGACAGGAAAAATGGAAGTCAATGCAGTTGTTGAGATGCTCGGCGTTCTGAAACTTTGCACCAGGTCAAATACACTCACTATATTGGTGACGGTGATTCTAACACTTTTAAAGGCATTACAGATGCTACGCCGTATGAGGATTTCACAGTACTCAAGAAAGAGTGTATAGATCACGTGCAAAAGCGAATGGGCACCCGACTACTTAATTTGAAAAAGAAGACAAAAGGTCTCTGTGGAAGGGGAAAATTGACTGGAAAACTTATAGACCAGTTATCTATTTATTATGGATTAGCCATTCGTAGAAACAGTGATTCAGTTGAGAACATGAGAAGCAGTATTTGGGCTACACTGGATCATAAATTATCTATTGATGCCAAACCGTAGCACGACAAATATCCTATTGCAGAGGATTCATGGTGCTCATAGCAACTGGCTAAAGCTACAAATACTTTGCCTGAGTACGAACATAAGCCAGCTCTTCCAATTGAAGTCTACGAGGCTTTTAAACCAGTCTATGAAGAACTGCCCAGTGAAGATCTTCTCACGCGATGCATCGGCGGTTACACACAAAACATTAACGAAAGCTTCAGCTCGACTGTGTGGGCATTGGCCCCGAAATCCATTTCTTCAATTTTGCACATAATAGAGGCAATGGACTTGGAAACCGGCCCAAACAGCTACAAAATGTGCCTGGAGATCGATAAACAGCGCATACAGCTTGCAGAGAGATCGCTGTCTGAAGTGGTAAAAGAGGCAAGGATCGCTTCAAGATCAAGCAGAAAGAAATACAAGAGTAGGACAATAATCTGGAAGCGCAATTGTATGGTGCAGACGTCGTAGATTAAAGGGATTGCAAAATTATTCATGATTTTCTACTACTCAAAACTTCAAACGCGTTTATCTCAACACTGCATTTTTCAAGTTGACCGGAAACATAACTCAGACAATTTTCAACCGATTCACTTGCAATTTTGAAGATATGATTAAAAATACATTGACTATGGAAGTATGTAGGATTAAAAAAAAATATTGCATTGTTCATTTCTTATTAACAATTTTCTGACGATTATTTAAGCAAATTTTTCACTTTTCACTTTAGAAGTGCGCCAATTGGCCAAAAATCAATATATCGAAAAAATCGAATTGTTATATATAATGGAAAAAAATTCATTGGCTCATTATAATTCAAAAATTACAGGAGCTGTTTATCTGGCTGTGGACCCTGAAAAAACGGAGACGTCATCGCAAAAACGCTGCACAGCTAGCGTTTTATAAATTAATCGCTTCAAAAAAATTATTGTATACAGTCACTGATATGTTCGACAAACACCCTATTTTGTAATCTCAATTTATTTTGAAGTTTTTCTGAAAAAAAAATCCCCCAAAAAGCCTATTTTTACGGCCTGTGGAGTGGCCTAACCCCTTAATTAAGCGTTTGTCAATCTCTAAAATGTGTCTGTAAAATTTTAACACTTTCGGTAATTATACATTTTTTATAATAGGAGAAAGAACATGCATAAAAAAAAAATATGTAAATAAATCGGTATTTATATATAAATTTTAGTATATTTTAGTAGTCCTAGGTCAGAAGATGCCGCGGCATATTTTTACAGGATCTTTTATCCAAGGATCTTTGTCCCCAGGATCTACTGACCGGATACCATTTTAGTTTTTTTTTTTATTCCTCGTCACCGAATCTTTCCCTTTTTTAAAAAGCTCCAAAGCCCCGCTGGCCGAGCGCCGAGCTCGGCCAGCGGGGTGGAGCACCGGAGCCTTTGTTATGATGAATTCACTACACTTATAGTTCTTGCTCGAACTGGGATAATTGTGATATCGGTCGAAATGAAATGGCATTTCAATCTATAGACCAGTGGCTATAGCCGGAACTAGGATTAAATGAAAATATTGTATAAATTCTTAAAAAATGACAAAAATTGGAACTAAATTTCCAGAACCGTGCCAAAAATTTAATTTCCAATATTTTCATTAAAAAAAAAACTAAACTAAAAAAAAATTATGGTTTTTTTCAACAAGCTTAAAGTCTTAAAAAATTACAAAAATTGGAACTAAATTTGCAAAACTGTGCCAAAAATTTAATTTCCGATATTTTCATTTAATCCTAGTTCTGACTATAGCCACTGGTCTATAGATTGAAATGCTATTTTATTTTTTGATTTCCGATGAACAGAACAGCCGGAATCATGTCGGTCGTCAAGCCCTTGTTTTTCACATGTGTGTATCTTTCAAACGCTGTAAAGTCGATCCCAATCTATATTTTGGCTTCAAAATATTCTGCGTGACTGTATAAATGTTCATAAATATATTGTAAAAATTCTGAGTGGTGCATTTCCATGGTTCGTTAGAAAAAATTCACAAAAAAGCGAAAAAATATAGCCGTCATACGGTACTACCGCCTCAACATGTCTCAAATCGATGTCTGTCTACGGAAGCCAAAATTGAGAAGGATATAATTCCTTATAGCGGAAGCTTTGAGTATTCTATGGAATTCGAGGAAGCAACTTTCAAGTTTCAACTTGGAGCATTTTTCCTGGATTCTAAATTCCATTTTATATGATTCTCAATTTGATAAGGTAACCTTTCATCGATTAAGGGTACCTTTCATCGGTAAGGGCACCTTTTCATCGATTCTCCCGACATTCCACCTCAATGCCATTTTATTCTTGCGACATTCGATCCTTTGATGACATTTTAACTATATACAAAATGTTTCCCTGAAATGTAAAAAAATGACACAATGCACCAGGTACATCTTAACAAACAGCGTTATAATTTGTTTCAAAAATTCAAAATTCCATGAACAAAAAATCCCGGAATCGAATTTTTTCAACTTTAACATCCTTCGAAGGTAATAGAGGTACAAATTTTTAGCTCAATAAATACAACATTACATAAGCTGGAGTCTTAATAAGCAACTATATCGATTTTGTTCAAACATCATACGTAATATCCTTCAATAGACAAATTTTCGGTTCGACAGCCAAAAATTTACACAAGCTAACGCGTTAACAAACGCTTATTATCAATTTGAAAAAAAAACTCGAAATTGCATAAGTTTCAAATGCCTTAGTCAATTTTCTCCAGATTGAATAGCGATCAGTATTTCATGATGGGTGTAGAAAGTTTGAGTTCGAATTCTGAAAAATAGCATGAGCATATGTTTTTAACACACATTTCTCTAAATTTTCAAAATTAATCGCAAAATCGCAAAATTAATCGCAAAATAAATCTTATACAATCCAAAAAAATTAACAATTGCCACAAAAATCATAGGGAACAAAGAGTTTTTACTGATTTAAAAACCGTTAATGAAAGTGTTTGCATTCATTCTTGAAACAACAACAACTGGAATCAATACTTTCATTAAATTCCAAATGAATCGGGGGAAAAATAACATGCCGTATTATCTACTTCACAGTAGTATGGAAATGATAATATCTATTAATTATTCCATAAGTTCAAAGTAGATGGACTAATTGTTTGATTGCCCAATTGAAATACATAGAGCATTTATAGAGACAAGCATTATATATAATGCTTGTCTCTATAAATGCTCTATACAAGCAGTCAAGACAAGCAGCAGTCGTGCTTGAAAACTCTTTTTTAATTACTTGGCGTCAAGACGCTGCCGCGTCTCTTGATATCACCACAAAATTATACTCTTTTGAGGACAGAGGACATTTTGCGAGGTGCAAACGTCATCTCGAAACGGTTCGATGGCCCCAAAGTGTACACTTCGCGCATTTGGGTCTTGCTTAGGCATTAAGGGACAGGCGGTGATGAAGGTCCTAAATTTAGGTTGAAAGACGCTTACCCATTTAGGTTTGGGCGCTGTATTATCCCCCTCCCCTATAAGAAAGATGTGACGAAATATCGCAAAATGCGATTCATTTCTGAAGTCGGCTAACTCGGCATCGTTATGATTGGCTGTCGATGTCGTGCCCGGAGTTCGTTTATGCGCGCATTTCAGATCGCACAAAAAGCAGCGGGCACACCGATTCTAGTCTACTCAAAAATGGCATGCAAATAATAATGTAATTTCTTAATACAGACTAAGAAAAATACAGTCAAATTTGGGGATTAATTGAGGTTGGTGAATAACGTAGAGGAAAAGCAGGCATTTAGAAGGTGCTCGCAAACGAAACAACGTTAACAGTTTACTAGTGCACGGACGAGCTGGTCGGACCCCGGCGCCAACCAATCGCAGTCTTGAGGTGGTATCCGACCGACTCGTCTGTGAACTAGCAAGCTGGTACCGTTGCTTCATGTGCGAGCATCTACACGGGTCTCCAGGGCGTTGCGCGCGAACCGCGCAGAGGGACAAACCCCCTGTAATATATATATATATATATATGTCGCAGCATTAATCAATAGTTATTTGAAACAAAGATCGTTTGTTGGCGGAGTATTGAATATAGTTCTAACAACAGTGTGTAGCATTTCAGATATAGTCCTAAACGCATAGTTAGTTGACGCCACAATTGATAGTGACAAAACAAAAGTTATGGCGAAGATAACAATCCGTACAGACAAGGAAATAGCATAAGAATGATGTACCGGGAAGCTAGGAATATATAGTTGCTTTGGAGCAACTTTGTTCATTTTTACGCAATCGGAAATCACGGTTGTCGTAACTACAATAAATACTAATATCCGTATGCATCTAATAATTTGTGGTTCGATCAACTATATTATTTCATAACTTACCTATTGTTCATAGCCATGTTTACTGATTCATATTAATGAGAAAGTAGTTGATTCGAGTGGAATCGTAGTTTAGCACGTCACTGCGGTTATTTATTCACAATATCTAAAATGTATAGTTATTGAATATGAGAAAAAAAATATTTATAAGTGTGTCAAAATCGCGATGATTCCTGTATAAGAGACTGGGTCGCAGCTCTCGCTCAGTTATCGTGCGTCGGTGACCGTCGGTAAATATATGTGTCAAGAGACGCGGCAGCGTCCCTTGATAGTATAATTATTGGAGAGGTTGCGTTACACAAAGTCATTTATCTCAGTATTGCTACCTGCAAAACGTATTCAAGGTTAATAATATGTCAAAGTGCTTCATGTTTGTTCATGTTTTTCTACCCGGCTGGATTAATACACTAGCAGAGTGGAACAATGCAATTTATTTTTATTATTCCATTATCGAAGTAACTGCGCTGAATCAAGTTTTTTCATGACACTAAAAATAATATTGATATTGCACATGTTTAGGTAACTACTGGGATCCAGTTGAGTGGATTCAGTGCTCAATTGTTAATTACAATTTTCACTTTTTACTTCCCTAAAAAGCATTCCGCGACATTTTTGCTGTTAACTCCTTTGTTAAAATGTCTCTAAGATTTTCACTGTTCACCCTGCTCAAAAAAGAATCTTCGACCGAAAAGAAACTACAACGCGGTTTCTACGGAAACTACATGGCAAGTGAAAGTTTTAAACTTTCACTTGCCATGTAGTTTCCGTTGGAATTTACAATGGAGGATAGCCTAAAAAATCCAGCGATTCAGGTTATTTTGCTCAAATTGTGCTGAACCAAGTTTTGTCATCACAGTTCAGTAAAGTTAACACTGATGTTTCGGATGTTGAGGTAATTACTACGATTCAGTTGAGTAAAATCAGTATTATCTATTTTTTTTGCATCATTTCAACAAATTCTTGTGCATTAATTGATAGTTATAAAATATGGATACTACTGTCATACATGTCTGTAACGTTCGTAATTCATATTATTTATTAAAACATGTTTTATCAAAATTCACCAGCAAGACATTTAAAAAGTTCGGTACAGGTTGCCCGAAGCAGTGTCTTAAGGAGGCTCACTAGGTAGAGCAAAAAATCACAGAAATTTCTATTTTACATTCGATATTTACACACAGAAAAACCCGAATTATTTTAGAATTTTCACCTACGCCGTTCTTGAAGAATTAATATTGAAAATTGGCAATTTTACATATGCCCTTTTATGGCACTTTGTGTTCCCGCCGTTATAACTCAAGAAAAAATGCCGAGAAAATAAAGGACAGTATAATGATAGAATGCATTTAAATGAAACCCTATGATGAAAATCAGATAGTTTCTCTGCCTCGTTTAGTATCACTAACCTTTATACGGTAGAAGCAAATGCCGAAGGTTTCCGCGCTCTAGCAACCCTAATGAAACTCCTTAATAAACACATCGAGATTCTTTTAAAATTTCAGATCCAGATAGAGTTAATATACTCCTATAGCACTATTTCGAAAAGTTCGAAATTTTATACCTTTGGAACGTCTCTATTGATTTTCTGCGAATAAAAATAGCGAACTGTATTTTATGATATTCTATTTAACACACTTTTCTAAAAACTTAAAATATCGTACACAATCACAAAAAAAGTGAATTCAGTTCAAAAAGTTGAACAGTGAGGGAAGGCATGAGATCGCGTAGCTCGTTCGAGCTAACACGTCGGTTGAACGTAATGGGCGTTCGGATCGGCGATACCATCGAAGTTGAGGCTGAAGGGATCGAATGAAGTTGTACGTGGGAGTTAGCATAGGGTGGGCCTTAATACCCTGTTACGCCCTTTTTACGCCCCTTTACGCTACATTTCGGATACTTAAAAACATTCTTTACTTAAAACATTTGTATCTTAACGATATAATAGATGTTGTCCGAAATCAATTCTCATCCGGCCTTTTTACACCAAATTTTCATCTCGTCTGGCATTTTCGCATCTGATAATAAGAAGTGATGATGTGGAAAATTATAGCGCTTAAGCTCCATTGGTTCGCGAATTTTTTTCCGTGTATACCAAAATATACTTTCCTTTATTATTTTTCGATACTACCGTTCGTTAAGGGGGGTTTAAAGGCGAAAAAAAGCATATTTTTATGATTTTTTTTGCGGCGACATGAGTAATATAATTTTATTAAATAGAATTACATATTATTGTACTATTGAAGGTTTTGCGGTGAACATTATAACTCGTTACCGGATCATCCGAAACAAAAAAATTGATATGCATTTTAAAGGTGATGTATTTCTCGAGGTAATCAGGAAGAGTTTTTTTTTTTTTTTTCTATTTTTTGCAGCACTTCGAAGTGAAAAACGCAATTTTAGCTAAAAAAATCGCGCTTAATTTGTTATTAAAAAATTGAAAAAATTGAAAAAAAAAAAAACTCCTGATTACCACTTGATTTATGTGAAGAAGTAATGTTTAAATTTTCAAAAGGATCGGTTCAGTAGATTTTGAGAACAAATGTAAATGCTTTCCCACGTGAAAAAGCCCACATTAAAAAAAAAATCGTATCCAGGCTGTGGGGGTGGTGGTTACCGTTTAAAACTCAATTTTTTGATAGAAGTGGCTCGTTTGAAAACACTGTAGGGAAATTTGATGTTTTTTTATATTCAACGTTTGTATACATTTCCTTAAATACTGAATTTTATAAATCTTTAGTCAAATTAACGCAAAAATGATTCTATAGTAATTCTAGTTATGGTCAGTCGTTTCCAATGCATGCATTTTTTTTAACCAATGGTTTTGCAACTTTCTTAAATTTTTTCGTAAACCTATATTTTTTGTAATTGTGATTTTTTTTTAAATACATGTATTGAGTTGGAAAAAAAATTTCAAAAATACATACTTTGAAAATTAGTCACAGCTATAATTACTGTTGGCGTCAAGACGCTATTGCGTCTCTTGATAAAATCTTTCTGACAACAATTTGACTGAAGCTGCGAGAACATTTTTTTTTTAAATCACAATTCCAAAACCATGAATTGCGTTAATGAAAAAAAAAAAAATTCAAAAATGCGTACATCGAAAATGACCGGTCATACCTAAAATTACTATAGGATGGTTTTTATGTCAATGTGATTACAATTTTCGAAAAAAGTATGAGATTAAAAGAATATAAAAACATTGAACTTTTAATTTGATTAGCATCCCATGGCCATCCCACTCTATAAAATTCAGTATTTTATGAAAAATATACGAACGTCAAGTAGAAAAAAAACCATAAATTTAGCCTATGGAGAATTTTTAAACCTGCAACTATTATCAAAAAATAGTTTCAAGTGGTAAAAACCATCCCCTACAGCTTCGATACCATTTTTGTCGAAAAAGTTGATCATTTGCACGCAGAAGAGCCTATTTACATATTTTTTTAAGCGAACGATAGGATCGAAAAATAATAAAGGAAAATATATTTAGCTATACATGTAAATAATTTTTTTTTAAATCTCTCGAGTGCTAATGGAGTTAAAGATTCATAACTTTGCATAGCATAACTTCCAATTATGTACAATCAGATGTGAACATGCCCGGTGAAATGAAAATTTGGTGCCGAAAGTATAGGTGAGAATTCGTGAAATTACCCACACATATATATACAGGGTATGCCAAAACTAACACGTCAGAGTGACACGGGCGTTAGATTGGCTCCGCACCTATCAAAAAAACCAAATATGACCTCAGTAAAAGTCTCATGGTTTTCGAGAAAAATCTTTTTTTTTTATTTTTCGGAAAATCGCTAACCAGTACTTGTTGTTCTGCTACCATTGCTATGAAAGTCGAAATCGTTAGCAAATCAAAGTCCAAATTCACACCAAATCCTAAAGTGGTCAGAAACACAAATGACAACAGCGAGATAACGAGAATAACGACTGTCCGAAAAATCGTCTTTTTTGGTTTTTCGGAAAATTGCCATTCTTCTTATCTGTATATGCTGTCGAGCTGCAGTACGCTAGTTTCAGCCCCTGCTTACACTCAGGCAAGCGACACATTGTACCCCTCATAGCCCTCTGTGTCCACACCGTGTCGCGGGGCTTCTTCCCAGACTCCAGAACACGTCTTGTTAGGGACGTCGGGAGTTCGGGAGCATCTCCCAGTAGTGCCCTTTGCCACTTGCCGTCCCTTCGTAACCGAACAGCTCTGCTGTTTACTTCCGGGAGTTTGTCTGGTAGAGCCTGGTCGAGCTTACGGCTTAACTCTTCCTCGTACGGCTTAGGCGCTCGCACCCGCGCACCCAAACCACGAATGTTGCCGTGGTCACTGTTACCATGGTGACCGTTGCCATGGCAACCGTTGGTTTGGTGACCGTTGCCATTGCGACCGTTGCTATGGTGGCCCAACCTAACCTAACCCAACCTAACTTCCCAGAGAGTCCCCTCACCTAGCCACCGCGCCTCCGCTCGATCCCCTCAACCAGCCGCCCCTCCGCCGCTCGATCCTCGCACTCAGCCTACTCGACCCCGCTCGCTCTTGCCAACTCTTGAACACGGCGGCGGCGGCGTCGAAATATTTATATTTATAAAATATATAGTAATAATTATATAATATATAGTAGAGAGATATAAACGAGAGGGGCTTCACCGCCCTGCGCGCGTTGCTCGTCAACTCAACAAAGAGTCCCCTTTACCCGGCCACCCGCCGCTGCTCGATTCCGTCAACCAGCTGACCCACCCCCGCTCGCTCTCACCAATTCCTGTATGTGGCGGCGGCGGTGAAGTATTTGTATAATATAGAGAGATATCTCTCTATATTATATAAATATTTCGCCGCCGCCGCCGTGTACAAGAGTTGAGGAGGTCAGCTTCACCAAACGGGCTAGGGTTGTCCCGTGAAGCTGACCGATTTCCCTTCCCCACAGGGGGAAAACGGTCAGCTTCACCAAACAGGGCAACTCAAACCCGTTTGGTGAAGCTGAGCCCGCCGAAAATCACCGCAAATGCAGGGTGCATTAGCGGTCATTTTCGCGAAGCGCGCAGGGGGGGCGAATAATAATAATAATAATAATAATAATAATAATAATAATAATAATAATAATAATAATAATAATAATAATTGATATTCCAAGTTTAGTAAAAGCACAATAAAATATCGATCGACCGTATTCAAATGTTTTTGTTTTTGATCGTTCAGTTCGTATAACCGGAATAAAATATCGATCGACCGTGTTCAAATGTTTTTGTTTTTGATCGTTCCGTTCGTAACTGACACTTCGCATTTAGCGATTCAAAGAAACGGAGGCTATAACCTACATGAAAACTTTGAGAGAGAACGACACGATCTATACGAAACGTTTGAAACGGATACAATTATCTAAAAGGAAGGTATTTATTGTGTCACGATCTATACGAATGGTTTGAAACGGATACAATTATATAAAAGGAAGGTATTTATTGTGTCAATTATTTTATTCGATATAAAAAATTATTATTTGTCAAAACTTCAATCTTGCGATCGTAAATTTTGTCAGAACCTCTTTCGGGTTTCTCTTCTCCTTTTCTTCCTTTTCTTTTCTTTTTTTGGAAATAAACATAGTAAATCTGTTTCATTCAAAATGAGTAACGATAAACAAAATTTAGAAGAATTAATCAAACCTGATGGAAATTGTCTCTTTCGGTCGTTTTCGTATTTTTTATATAATGACCAAGAGAAACACAGGAAAATTCGTTTAAAAATTGTTGCGAATGTAATTGAAAATTGGTCGTTTTATGAACCTTTTATATTAGGAGACGAGTCGTATGGTATTTTAGTAACTAATCAAAATTGTTATAAATTACATATGTCGAAGGAATCTGTCTACGGCGGGGAAGTAGAAATTCAATCATTTGTTAACTTATATAATACACACGTACTGGTTTACAGAACTGGTGAAGAGATTCCGAGGGAAATTGGGCAAAGTTATAGTAACGGCAGGTTAAAACTTTTATTGTCCGGTGCCATCGATGCTGGACATTACGACGTTGTAGAATGTAGCAATTTAAATTTCTGGACTAATTACAATAGGTGGTATAATCGGGAGTATTATTCAAAACATAAAAATGTCATCAACGAAAGAAGGAATGTTCAAAATTTAACGCAGCCGGCCTTGGACAAGAAACGAAAATCGGATAAAGTTGAAAATATGGACGAAGCAAGAGTCAATAAAAAAAGAAAGAAGGATAAAATCGAAAATATGGATGAAGAAAGAGTCAATCAAAAACGAAAGAAGGATAAAATCGAAAATATGGATGAAGGAAGACTCAATAAAAAACGAAAGAAGGATAAAATCGTAAATATGGATGAAGGAAGACTCAATAAAAAACGGAAGAAGGATAAAATCGTAAATATGGATGAAGAAAGAGTCAATCAAAAAAGAGAGAAGAATAAAGTAGAGAATATGGATGAGGAAAGAGTAATTAATAAAAGACAGAAGGATAAAGTGAAGAATATGGATGAGGAAAGAGTAAATAAAAAAAGAGAGAAGGCTAAAGTGCAGAATTTGGATGAGGAAAGAGTAAATAAAAAAAGAGAGAATGATAAAGTGGCAAATATGGATAAAGAAAGAGTAAACAAAAAAAGAGAGAAGGATAAAGTGCAGAATTTGGATGAGGAAAGAGTAAATAAAAAACGAGAGAAAGATAAAGTGCAGAATATGAATGAGGAAAGAGTAAATAAAAAAAGGGAGAATGCTAAAGTGCAGAATTTGGATGAGGAAAAAGTAAATAAAAAACGAGAGAAAGATAAAGTGCAGAATATGAATGAGGAAAGAGTAATTAATAAAAGAGAGAAGGATAAAGTGGCAAATATGGATGAAGAAAGGGTAAATAAAAAAAGAGAGAAGGATAAAGTGGGGAATTTGAATGAGGAAAGAGTAAATAAGAAAAGAGAGAAGGATAAAGTAGAGAACATGGATGAAGAAAGAGTAAATAAAAAAAGAGACAAGGATAAAGTGGAGAATATGGATGAAGACAGAGTAAATAAAAAAAGAAACAAGGATAAAGTGGAGAATATGAATGAAGAAAGAATAAATAAAAAACGAAAAAAGGATGTTGCCGGGAATATGGAAAATGAACGCATCGGCAAGAGATGTAACATTCAACAAAGTATTAAATTGTGGCCCAGTAAACAGTTATATTTAGATTTTGGTGACATGAAGTATATCTGTCCGTATTGTTCAGCGATATTTTGGCCAGTAGAATTTTCGAAAAAAAGTTGTTGTCATAATGGAAAAGTGCAGCTTCCTCCTTTAAGCGATTATGACGAAAACTTGAAAAAATTATTGTTGTGTAATAAAAAATATAGACAACTGATTCGTTATTACAACAGCCGTTTTTCGTTTGCAACCTTTAATGCGAATGTCATGAATGAATCTAAAAGAGGAGTGTATAATTTAAAAATTCGAGGTGAAATATGTCACATAACCCCAAATAGCATTCATACCAATAATCACGAAACTCCGCATTGTGGTCAAGTTTATATTTATGACAACTATGAAGCCACAGAACAAAGATTAAAAGGAAACAAAAATTTAGTTAAAGACCATATCGAAATTATATCGAAAGTATTAAATACTCATAATCCATATGCTAAAAAATATAAACATTTATATAAATTAAATAAAAATCAATCATTGCCAGAGTATAATCTATATTTTGTTCGGAACATAAATTTAAATAAACATCGTTATAATTTACTTACAACGGCCGAATGTGCAGCCTTAATAGTTTCAAAAGATGGGGAAGTACCATCGTCTTTCGATTTGCGGGTTTATCCAAAAGAACTTCCAAAAGGTGTAGACTCTCATTCATATTTGAATAAATTATCATTCCATTTAGATCCTATGACTTTTCCGATATTATTTCCATCTGGAGATTTGGGATGGGCTCCATCATTTAAACAAAATCAAAATAGTACAAAAAGGCTTACCGCTCTTCAACATTATGCATATCGTTTGGCTTACAGACCTAAAGACAAGTTTAACCCTATTTTGTTTTGTGGCCGATTAACTCAACAGTATGTAATTCAAGCATATATTATCATAGAAAGCAATAGACTCAATTTCATAAGATATAACCAAAAACAATTACGCATTGAATGTTATCAGGGGTTAGTTGATCACGTAGCACGCAGTATTTTAAACAATTCGAATAATTTTGAAAAATCGGAGCCCTTGGGCAATATTTTTGTTTTGCCGTCGACATATTTGGGTAGTCCTAAAAATATGCAGCAAAATTATCAAGATGCAATGGCCATTGTTAGAACAATCGGTAGGCCGGACTTATTTATAACGATGACCTGCAACCCCAATTGGCCGGAGTTGAAGAGAGTTTTAAATAAGTTTCCAGTAGGAACAACATGTAACGATATTCCGAATATAACAGTTAGATTATTTTACTCTAAATTACGCGCTCTTTTGTCTGACGTCATAAGTGGACGAACCTTTGGAAATATTTTAGCATATGTTTTTACAATTGAATTTCAAAAACGTGGGTTACCTCACGCGCACATGTTGTTCGTACTGGGATATAAAAATAAATTAACGAGCCCCGATGCCATAGATAAATATATTAGTGCGGAGATTCCTTCTACTGATCCCGAATTGCAGGAATTAGTCGTAAAACATATGCTACATGGACCTCATACCGATTACTCTCCGTGTTATGATAAAGAAAAACATGTTTGTTCAAAAAAATTCCCCAGACAATTTGGCGATTCGACTCAATTTGAACAAAATGGTTTTCCTAAATACAGGCGTAGAGATAACCGTGATGTGGGCCATGTGTATAATAGAATGATTGATGGAAATTTTGTAAGAGTGGATAACTCAATGGTAGTTCCGTATAACGATAAAATTTTGAAAAAATACAAATGTCATGTGAATGTTGAATATTGTGCGTCGATAATGAGTACTAAATATCTTTATGCATACTTACACAAGGGACACGATCGATCATTTATAAAATTGGAAAAAAAATAAAAAGTGTAGATATAGAAACTCATGATGAAATTTCAGATTATATTGATAGTCGATACGTTAGTCCCATGGAAGCAGCTTGGCGTATAGAAGAACTTCCACTTTCCGGTAGATCTCATCCTATAGTCCGTTTAGCATTACATACAGAAAATCAACAGCATATTATTTTTGAAGAAAACAAGGAAGAAAACGCCTTGACAAAAAACGAAACAACTTTAACTGCATGGTTCAAATTGAATAAAAGTGATCAAACCGCGAGAAAAATTATTTATGCTAATATTCCAAAAAATTATCTATTTGACTCATCGAAAAAATTATGGATTAAAAGACGTATATTTTCTAAATCTATTGGTCGTGTCGTTAGTGTAAGTTCAAGAGACGTTGAGCGATTCCATTTAAAATTAATAGTAAACCGTGTACCAGGAGCAACGTGTTTTAATGATTTAAAAATGTATGAAGGTGTAACGTATGATACTTTTAAAGAAACGGCAATTGCAATGGGATTAGTAGAAAGTGATACAGAAATTTTTAATATTTTTGAGGAGGCCTGTACCATCATGATGCCTACCGAGTTACGTAATTTTTTTGCATGGTTTCTTATTTCTGATAATTTGTCCTCCGCGTGTGAAATTTGGTATAAATTTAAGCAATACTTTTGCGAAGGTTTTTTTGATAATAATGAGAATCGAGCATTACGCGAAATAAATGCGATTTTAAATTTGGAAAATATGAAATGTTCGGATTTCGGCCTTCCAGTTCCTGATGAAAATTTCAAAAATAATGGAAATTTTGACGAAGAAAAAGAAGAAACTCATAAAAATATATCTAATAACTTAATTCTTCAATTAAATTCCGAGCAAACTTCAATTTTTAATTATATAACTAAAAATAGTATGAAAAAGAAAATGATTTATATAGATGGCCCTGGAGGTACAGGAAAAACGTTTCTTTATAAAACTTTGATTCATTATTTTTTGGGACTTGGCAAAAAAAGTATTATCTATGGCATGGACGGGCATTGCATCGATGTTATTGCCCGGAGGGATGACAAGTCATAAGACTTTTAAATTACCATTAGATTTGTCTGGAATAGAAACAGCGTTTTTAAAATTAGAATCTGATAAAAAAAGACTAAGAGAAAGTGATGTGATTGTGTGGGATGAAGCATCTATGATACCGAAAAAAGCTTTAGAAATTGTTGATAACACCCTCCGTGACTGTTGCGAAATTCCCAATGTTCCATTTGCAGGTAAATTAATTATTTTAGGTGGAGATTTTCGGCAAATTCTCCCGGTTGTGAAGAATGGTTCAAAATCAAATGTAATTAATGAAACAATAAAATTTTCGAATGTGTGGTCGCAATTTAAAATTATGAAATTAAAAAAAAAAATGCGTGCTGGTGATCAAAATTTTTCATCATTTTTATTAAAAATTGGATCCGGCATTATAAAGTCTTTAGAAATACCCGAAAATTGGAGAAGTGATGATATTTGTACCAGTATTTACGGTTCCAGTATTAATACAGATGATGATCTGTCAAATTGCGCTATTTTGTCTTGCCACAATGATGATATTTATAAATTAAACGATAAAATACTAAAGAAAATTGATAGTGAAGAACATATATATTATAGTATCGATTATGCCAGACATAAAGGAGTTGATCAAACCGACCGCGACGCTGAGCTAAATTATCCACCGGAATACTTGAACTCTTTAAGATTTCCAGGACTACCAGTTCATAAATTAGTTCTGAAAATTGGTGCGATTGTCATGCTTATTCGAAATTTAAGTATAAACGATGGTTTATGTAATGGAACAAGAATGAAAATTGTTAAGTTATTCAAATTCAACATCAAAGTAGAAATAATAACCGGAATTCGCGCAGGTAATTCTGCGTTCATTCCGAGAATCATTTTAGATACTGGCGAATTTTCGTCACTACCATTTATTCTATTCCGAAGACAGTTTCCTATCGTTCTGGCATTCGCCATAACTATTAATAAATCGCAGGGGCAAAGTTTAGAAAAAGTCGGTATATATTTTCGGAGGCCTTTGTTTTCTCATGGTCAATTATATGTAGCACTTTCGAGATGTAATAATTACGATAAATTATACATTGAAAATGATTCAGAAGATTTAAATGAAATTAATAACGTAGTCTGGAAGGAAGTTTTTGATTGATAAAAATTTGAGTGAAAATAATTGATTAATAGTTTACCTTACTACAAGATAATAGTATTCCAAACGTTTTCACCACAGTTGATTAGGCCTACTGGGGATACAACTGAAATTCGATTTACCTGTAATTTAATTAAAGCTCGAATTCATGTTGTTATTTTACGTATATTCTTAAAACAATGACCAGAGTTAACACTTATATTAAATTTCAGAGAAATCGATGAAAAAAAAAACGCGCCAAATTATCTACTTCATAGTGGCGTGGAAATGATAACATATTAACACACCTATCAATTAAAAGTAGCTTGACTAATCGTTCATTTCCAAATAAGAATAATGTTGACAAAATTATAATCATTTGAAATATTCTTCCTTAAGAATAATACAACTTTGCACAATGGTGGTTTATTAACTTAAATGTTTTTTATAGGCTGCGCAATGGGCCGGGGGGTTGGCGCGCGAAGCGCGCAGTGGGGCAGAGCCCCCCTAGTATACTTATATACTCGACTCGTTATTTTTCAAAGACGTGGATGGTTCATTGGATAGTGAGATCCACTAAATATCTTCGCAAATTCAGGACTAATTATTATACAAAAAAATCTTAATGATACGTAAAACATAATTTTTTTCCAAATGAAATATTTTAAAAAAATCTATAATCCAGATGAATAAAATCGGTTTAATATGGAGAAACGAATCGGATGTTCATTATCCTCCATTATCTTTCGCGACTATTTATATGTGTATGCATATATGAATGAACAGAATTATAAAGTTATATTTTAGCTCTATGGATGGGATTTTTACGAGGATTTTCAAACTATAAGAATGGATAGCGAATTTAGGTTTCTTTTACTCCATTATTAATAAAGATAAATTAAATAGAATACCTAATGCTTTGTATAGCTCGGCGTATAGTTTGGAAGTTATTGCGTATTAATCCTTGAACTTACCCTTGGCAAGACGGTTAAGTATGAGATCCCTGTGTTGTGCGGTATGGGGTTCAGGAAGCACAACGAGTAGGTAACATCCGCTAAGGGGCGAAGGTGGTGGATGCTGGTGATGTTGCGGTCCCGCTGAAATGGCAATGCCCGTTGATGGGGTAACTGGAGTCATATTGTCGTCAGTTGATGTTGTCGTTCCTGGGCCCCCTCCTCCATCTCCGATTGGATCCGTAGTACTCATACCTATGGGCCGACCGACACCATTAAAATAGAGCAACTATTCATTAAGGGCGGGGTAAGGTATTAAAATTTTTTTTTTTGCATTTTTTTAATTTTTAAAATGAGTGTATAACATTTCAAGAATATTGTGTCAAAATTTTGAGTCGATCGGGGCAAAATTAAAGAAGTTATGAGCATTTGAGCGTCCGTTGCTCCAGACCAGTTTAAAGCGTTTTCTGAAACTTGTCATTTTTGAAGTCGGTATACACTGTAACTCAAAATCTAATGCACCGATTCTTTTGAAATTTTCTACACTATTTCAACACATAAATCGTTAGGTAACGGTGCCGAGTTTTTCTTTTATATTTATTTTTCATTTTACAATAACAAATTTGCAGATTTTTTTAGCGAAAATGGCGTTTTCGACTTCCAAGTACTAGGAAAAATGAAATAATCGATAAAAAGAAAAGAAACTTGACAGCGTTACCTCGAGAAACATCCCACCTAATAAACGCATTTTGATTTTTTTGTTTCGAATAATCCAGTGACGAGTTATAGCGTACACCGCAAAACAACTTTTTTTGGAGGCGCCTGCGGAGATTTGCTACCAACGGCCTATTTATCAATATTTTGCAATGAAAATTTAGGACAATATAGTTCAGATACTGTATTATTATATGGAAAGTAAATAAATAAACCAGCATTACTTGTATCGTCTAAAAAAATTCTTGAAAATATGTTTTTTTTTACCGAATTAACCTTACCCCCCCGTTAAGGCCATCATCTCGTGTGAAGGCTAGCGTTTTACGTTTTTTTTTGGAATTTTTTTGGCGAACCAAATAAAGATACAATTGCGAAATTTTAACCACATGTTTATTCACATTTTGAGCACACTTTACAATTTTTTCAGCCCGAAATCGTCACTCATTGCTGAGATACACGGTAACTTAGCCACTCATTTTCAAAAAACGATTACCACGATTGCGGGCGTTCCTCTTATCTGAAACAAAAAAATCAAACAGAATTTTAATCGGTGAAGTTTTAACTAGTCTTGGAACTATCAATGGGATTAACAAAAAATATTGAAAAGTTTTTTTTTGCCATGCTGAAGAAGTCGTGAAAAAAACCAAAATTGACGATAAGAGTTCAACAACTCGCCAAAGATTAACTTTCCAATATTTTTTAATAATATTAGCTCCAAGCTAGTTAAAACTTCACCGATTAGAATGCCGTTTGATTTTTTTGTTTCAGATAAGAGGAACGCCCGCAATCGTGGTAACCGTTTTTTTTTTTAAATGAGTGGCTAAGTTGCCGTGTACCTCAGCAATGAGCGATGATTTAGGGCTGAAAAAATTGTATAGTGTGCTCAAGATGTGAATAAATATCTCGTAAAAATTTGGCAGTTGTATCTTTATTTAATTCGCCAAAGAAAATTCCCTAAGAAAGTATTAAAAAAAAGCATTCACACGGGATGACGGCCTTAGTACTACTATGCAAGCTACCGCTTGGAATTCGAGGCGTTGTATATCTATATATTCGTATGGAAGCTCACCGATAACGTTTAAATGGATATCAATATGAATTTGCAATAAAAATGAACAATGAACACTCTCCTAGAGTATCTCAAAAGTTCGAAGTATTACTGCTGTACGATTTTCATCGTCAATAAACGCTAACCCTAAGCTTTAACAATTTAATTGGTCGGTGTAGCGAACATATTGCACGAGACCTTTTGTTTAAGATATTGATTAAAATATCTACGGAGGGGATAGACGCGATAAAGTACGACGTGCAGAATAGCTTTAGCAACGTCAGCATGTAAGCGATACTGCGGCTGTGCAGCTCTGAAATGTTCTTTTCGAAGTCATTGATTGCTCATTCTTTCGGCTACAGCACTATTTTAGGTTGTGTACTAATACCTAAATTAGTAAGGAATCCGTGGAACACTGTCTGTTGCTCTAGAACTGATGTATTTGCTGTATCTTTGTAAATTGTTGGGCCAAAGTGGACATTTGAATACATTTTCGTGAGAGCTCATTTATTTATATCGAATTCCCCGGCAATGTGGTAGTTAACTCATATTCAAACTTCGTTTTTGCTATAAGAAGTTTATCAATTATGATATAGAATAAGTTGAAATATTGAAGTTTCAATAATGAGACTGTACATAAGTTAATTTTATGTTTGGGAAATTTAAAGCATGTACTAAGAGAACGAATTATTAGAACCAATAAAATGCAGTTTCGAATGAAGCAAACTATTTCATTATTTGCCATCAAATATTAGTTTCGTTCCCTTAAATAATTATTTGTTTCATTTTTTCCTTTTACTTCAATAAAATCTGTTTCGATAAATGGGTTGGCTTGGCTCTAATGTTTCATAAATTATATATAATATGTGGATGGAACCAATAACACGTTTTCTTATTTAATTAATGCATGTCTTTCAATAGAGAATGGACTCATTCTTCTGACGATCCATGATTTTAGTTTTATTATATTATATAAGCAGTAGAATGAAGAATACATTCAATTGAAATGAACAAAAATGTATTGTAATAAAAAAAATATTGAATTGAGTCAATATAATATAATGTATACAAGATTTTGAATGGTATACGTGTTGCGATCTGTCTGCGCCTAAAGGTGGATCCTATGATACTTGGAAAATAATTATATTGGTATAGTATAATGTTAATTATATTTTTATTATCGTTAACTATTATTATTTCGCTTGATTTGTATTATTACCCATTTCGGCGAATTGAAATTCTAAGACTTAAGTTCAGCTCGAAACCAGGACCTAACACATTCTAGCCTAGCACCCTATCAATAACATACCGCAGCTTATGACTGCGGGTAATGGTTGCAACTCCGTTTTGAGAAAAAAAATTATTATCTGCTCCCATCGTGACTTAACGTACCAAAAATGGTCAAAACAAAAGAAAAGTGGTTCATGCGCAGGTGCGTCTAGCGCACAGGTCTAACACCTTTTTATTTCCGTTTCATCAATCATCAATAAATCATTATTGGATTCAATTACTTTCAATTTGATTTAACTGCATGTTTCATTAAACGAAAAAAATGTTTCGTTGGATCATATTTTGACTTTTTAATTAGACGACGGTCCATCGATCTCATGCTGAATCCCAAATTATATTCCCATTCAAATATTTAACTCATTCGTAAACACATTTCAAGAATTATAATTTAGTTAATTTATCAGTTACTAAGAAATAATTTGTCCGAATGATAAAATGTTATATTCAAGCTATTTTCTAGTTGTAAATAACCCGATGCTTATGATTCGATGAAAGAAATTAATCCAATGAACAAAAAAATAATAAGATCTGTGATATATTTTTTGTTATTAGTAAATTCGAATTCAATGAAATATTGTAATCGATACGGACAAATATTTCATTGGATCAATAGCAGTGATATTGTAACAATAAATAAGTTATTGAAACAGTACTTCCAGTTAATAAAAAAATCGAATTTTTGAAATCTAGTAGTTTTGTGCCTCAATGGGATCAATAATCGACGTGATGTAGTAACAATTATGTGACCACGCACCAATACTTTCAACAATTATAAATCACAGTCGATTAAGGAGATTGACTAGCATTGGTGGGAATAGACATATAGCATCGTGCAACGTGCAGAGTAGTCGATATGCCCGATGGCGGTACAGTGCCACTTACGTATCAACCATGAAAGATCTTCTTTCATGATTGATACGTAAATTAGAGACCGTAGCGACCATAAACGCAATAGTCAAACAGTGTGTTTTTTGTCATGGAGCTCCGTGCAATTACACTTTGTTATTTTAATATCCCTTAATATTGTTTTGGTTTTTCCGATTTATAAACCAAAAATAATGTTTACTGTACAAATTGTTTGCGAAAAGTGTGAACTATCAGGCTTGGAATAAGTTAGACAATATGGTCTAGAAGTAACGGAAACGTCATATAATTTCGATAAATTTCTTTACATTTTGTTCATTCCCGGAGACTTCTCGCACAAGTAAAGGAGTATGGAAATAGTATTAAATGAGTACTAAAAATCGAAGTATTCAAAGTACTAAATTAATACTCTCATCTGATGTCACAGAGTATTAAGGATTAAACAAGCATAAAAATGAATATTCAAGTATTAAGTCTTAAACAAGTATTTATTTTTGTATCCGTTAATGCAGAGTATAGTGCTTTAATCATGTGATTTGTATTACATCAATTTAAAGGAATTTTTTAAACAATATTCCGTAATCTTTTCCGGATTATTGTTTCTAAAAATTCGTTTAAAGTGCTGTAATCCAATTCAATCAATTAAAGCATTACAATCTGTATTGACGGATATTAAAACTAATACTTGTTTAATACTTACATATGATACTCGAATATTAAATCGACTACTTCTTCAATACCCACCGTACCGTCGTACCGTCGTCGTAGACGTCGCAGACAATGATGATTGTACCAACAACGATTATTCTACTTGATTGTACTCAACGTGGCTGCTTACCATTTATTCAGTATATGAGAGGTTTTCACATTGAATCACGTCTGTCTGCTCCGTGCTATTGAGCACATTGCATGGTAACGAGGGGGCGATGTTCATGCAGCATTGAAATTTATTGACTATGCGAGGATACATTTCAATGCTGCTTGAACATGGTCCAATCGTTAACATGCATGCGATCTGCTTAAGGCCGTAGTCTGGTCTAAAGGGAGATTTTTGACGTCATTTCTAATGTGCAATAACGTTTAAACCGTTGAAGTTGTCTTGATGAAAATTTACACGTGCATTTATTGATCCTTAGAGAATACTTGTACATTTAAAAAAAAAATTATTTTAAATATTTTCATGTAGTTTTTTGCCTTGTTGCAACACGGTGCGCCGAAATCGACGCCCACTCTGGACAATGTTGTATGCATCTGAAAAAAAATATATATATATTCTCAATCTGTATGAGTATTCTGAGCACTGGTAGCAGAATTGGTACTTAAAAAATTTTTTTGACAAAACGGCGGCCTGTTAAACTTCCATTAATGGTATTTCATACATTTTCGGGTATTCGACGAGTTATAAAATGTCGGCAAAATTATTGTTCGACTCAATAAAAAAAAATTTTAAGTACCAATTCTTCTACCAGTGCTCAGAATACTCATACAGATTGAGAATATATATATATTTTTTTTCAGATGCATACAACATCGTCCAGAGTGGGCGCCAGTTTTCGGCGCACCATGTTGCAACAAGGCAAAAAACTACATGAAAATATTTACAATAATTATTTTTTTAATGTACAAGTATTCTCTAAGAATCAATAAATGCACGTGCAAATTTTTATCAAGCCAACTTCAACGGTTTAAACGTTATTGCACATTAGAAATGACGTCAAAAATCTCGCTCTAGACCAGACTACGGCCTTAAGAAGGCGAATGACAACTTTGTATGACATCGGAGCAGACGAACGTGCTTAATGCCAAACTTTCTCATATCATAATTAAAACGTAAAAAGCCACGTTTAGCACAACTCAGTCGCATAATTATCGTCGGTTCCAATCATCATTGCAATACGGAGAACAATAACAACAAGAGGAATTATACAGCAATTTAACAAATTTTCGGTGTTCAAACATTCAAAAACGTATTTTTTATTGTATGCGTTGACTCCACGAGTATTATTTATCATTATTATTTTAAATAATGTTAGTTGTTAAAAATCAAAATTACCTTTTTGAATTAGTTATACATAAACTAACTGTATTTTATACGATGATTTCATTCTATATAGGGGCGTATCCGCTGTACAAGTATAGCTTATAGGTCCCTCTGATTTTTTTACATCGATAACCATTACGCTCCTATCTCCCAAGGACGAATTATATTTCTGACGCAATATTGCATAAGTGCAATGTATTCCACAAAAATGTGACGAAAAATATATCAATTTTAAACATGAAATGTATACGTATTAGGATGGTTCGATTAACTCTTTTTATTTAAATTTGATTTCTCACGTAGTATTCTGTACTTTTCGATGAACACTTTTTTTTAACACCGAACAATACTCAGCCGACCGAACAATTATTCAATCCGACCGATTGTTCACCAAATTAAGAATGATTACAATATTTTTCTTCTACGTTAAAATATGCATTGATTTGATTTTTCATTAATGTTTTATTGCGTTACACCTGCCCAAGTGCAACTGGGGGAATCTTCTCTAATATTCAGTACTTCGGTCTGGATATCAAAATGAGAAAATAAATGCAGTTAATGGAGGATATTTTTCAGAGCCATGTGTCTTAATTTGCCATCGATTAAATGCTTATATAGTTACTGAGTTATTATTGTATAAATGTGGCTATCATGGCTTTTGTATCTCGTTCTAACTTCCGCAAATTTTAACAATTCGGTTCAAAATAACGGACTTTGGTGAAAATAGGCTTCTTTGTTTTTCTAAATATGTCTGAAGTCATTAAATATGTTTGAAGTCATTAAATATGTCTGAAGTCATTAAATATGTCCGAAGTCATAAAACGTCAATAACCGATGGCTGAACACGAGAACAAGCTTTATTGTAAACACATTATTATTTTTAAACTAAGAAAAGTTTTCGGATCATTGAAGTTAGACATTTTCCATCAATTAAAATTTCCATTATTTTAGGTTATTACGAGATTTCCTGTAATTGGATGAAATCTCGTAATAACCTAAAATACAAAGCTTTACCTATGAAGAGACAAAAAAATCAGGAAGCTACTTTATCTGAGGGGATTTTGTAATTTGGAACAACATTATTAGGACACAATGTACAAATTTTGAGTTACCAATTTTTCCAAACTTGTCGTAAAACAAAATTTTAATCGACAAACCTCTAATCAATATTACTGGCATTAAATATTAGCGCCGATTCCTCAGGACTGATGAGATTAATTATTGATTAAAAAGGTTATAAAAATTCGATGAATAATGCAATATATGAAATTTCCAAATTTGTTAACAGAAAAAAATGTATTCGATGGTACGGTTAGTACTTCTAGATGAAAAGTTGACTTTAAAAACTTGATATTTAGGTTTGCACATTTGTTTAGAACAATTATTACTATTTGAGTTATAAAATTGGGAACGGTATTTTTATAGATTCTTTTCGGAATAAAATAAAATTTATAATTTTGAATACTTGGTTGCCATTTCGTGACAGTTACAACTATTTTCTACAAAAGTATGAGCCAGATCGACGACATTAAAAAAGAAGGAATGAATTCTCCTATATGTACGCATATATCATATAAATATTTTTTTTATTTTATAAATCATTAATCGAGGCGCGACATCCTAATGTAGTCGCGAAGCGCGGCCCTGCACCCTTTACATTTTTGCAAAATGTCCCGCAGGACCAGTAGAAAGCGCGTTATAGTAAAATTCAACATCGACATTCATTGAATTGCGTATATCTTATTGCTCTCAAATGACCAGTTAATGATTATACGTTTCCTTTTTCCTATCCTGAAATGATCGCACGAAAACGTCGATTTGCTAAACTTACACTGTGAATAATGTCGAATTCATAGAACGACAAGGAAGATACTTTACACTAAAAAAAGTCGATAGTACGGTTTGTAATAATTAATCAATACAGAGTTGGGAAGATCCGTATATCGCATGCTCATTACCACAGCCAAATATTTTCATACATATCCTGACTACTGAACAAGATGTATATGAAAACTACGTATCTACAATAAGTTCAACCATTTGTACCTTGATCACCTACCGTAATTGCTGAAGATCAAGTCTTTTCCCTTTCTAACGAGAGCTGACAATGCCTTAACTCTACTTCGTGTACCGAATACTTAAGTGAATAAATACATTTTATTACCGATAGAGCAATTTTTTTATGACGACCAGTTTCCCGTGTAATATTAATAAACTCTCATTTCACTGGCACAATATTGCACAAGAATGGCAGATATTTTTGACAATGGGTCTCATAATGAGTCGATTGACCGAACGAATCTATAAAAAGCCCGAATGGTTACAGTGTAAAGCCCTGAATTGATCGGTTGATTTTCACGTTAAATTCAGCAAATGTTAGACCGATTCACTTCTTAGATAATACCGTGCGGTCAATGAGCAACGCAACCCGGCGAGGGCTATTGCGCAGAATCTAATGGGCACCCCTCTTGCTGCGTCTGCAGCACCGCCATCCGCAGCAGGAGTGATGGGTATTCGAAGCGCTATTGCGCAGGATTGAGCCAGCGGGGACACAAGTACTAGCGAGTAAGTATAGACCATTGATCCAAATTTACTTTAGTTCGGACACATAATTACAAAGAATCAAATGATTGAAAAAAATAGTTTCTTTTATCGTGTAGCTATTGATTATACTGTTCATCAGCTATATGTCAATGCGCAAAAAAAATATTGAAAATTTAGGGTCACAATAATTCTCTGCATGACCTGTAAAAGTGACGCATAGAGCTCTAGTAACCGGGTTCCCGCAGCCTGTACATTCCCTCAAGACCTAACTTCTTTCGGGCTTCGGTAGCAAGGTATATTAACATTTCCGTTGAACTTTTCCGAAAAAAGTGTTAAATAGTGATTGGCGATCAGCGGAAAATAGATTAAATTATTCGACGGTAGCACTGCAGACTGGTAAAGAATCAGGTTTGCCGGTGGCAACAGAAATTGGAATGAAATCATCTCTCACTCACCCCACTCATGGCCTCCCGTTGCCGCAGCAAAGTGGCCACCTAGTAACAACCCCTCCCTAACGTCACCTCCTGTACAACCAATAAAATTCACACGCAGCCTGGTGACCCTCACGATTTATTTTCAAGAATACGTGTATCGTTTGAATCTACTTTGATCTACAAATTATTGAATTTGTTGCGTACCGCTGATATACGACAACAAAAAAGGGTGCGGCCGTGAATTTCCTTTATGATGAAATATGCCGACGTGTGTGCTAATGGGTTATCGCTACCTACGAGACTTCACTTTCCATAATTACAATTGAAAGCTCGGTCGGACGGAATGATGAGACAATACAGAAGAAGTGGGTTGTAAAAATGATATGAGAAAATGCAATAAAGTATTGTGGCTATTTAAACAATAGATTGTGCAGTTACTGCCTTGAGAATTGGCCAAAATTAGCATACTCACTGAATGTTCCCTTGCTTCTTCCAGCGCGATCGGAATTTTCTGATACGCTTTAGCCTCCCCAGTCGATGAGTGGGCGAAAAAGATGTACGTATATATTGGTTTGTTATATATGGTGTACGTGACACGCTAGATACGAACGGAGAGGCGAGGTCACGTTTGCCCACTCGTAGCTCTTTTTAGTAGTTTCGACGCCTCACTTGAATTTCGCGCAATTTCCCCGAAAAACCTGGATCTCGCCAATGTTTCAATGAACAGCAATAAAACGATAAGCAATCAAGATCAATTGTGTCGTCGTAAGATTGTTATTTTTTACTTATTATAATATACTGTCACAGAATTTTTACGGCAGAACCCTCGGCAGCAGCTCGCGTTGGGAGCTGCCGGCTCTCTGACAGACTTGTCGACTGGGGTTATCCGGACCCTCTTGCGCTACATTCACGTACCGGGAAAAACCCCCTCTCCTTGAAGCCCGTCGTGGTAGCTTCACTGCAGGCTATCGCGCACTGACACCCACATCCCCGCCGCTGCCGTCGAAAGGCTCGAGCTCTCATTGGCGGCTGACTGACGAGCCCGATCCCTTCTCTTGAACAATCTACCCTGCTGCTTCAAGACCGCGGATATTACATATGTCATATAATGTAGCAGCGACCGCAAGCAGTAGGGCCAGAGTCACCAGAAATGCGAAATACCGACGACAAAAAGCCTGCTACCCGTCCTACCGATGTGTCTGTGTAGTCGTCACTCTGCACAACGACCGGCTACCGACACAGAAAGACAGTTGTTCCATTGGTATTGTAACTTATTCTGAACACTCTGGCCATAAACACGTGCCCTTCTAATACTCTAACGTTTTGAATCTTCGCACTACCTTACTTGTCACTAACAAGGAAAGTACCCGACGTGACCCCGCCGATTTTGTTGAAACCCATGAATGTTATAGAGCATTAAAAACTAAGCGACACGTATTTTTTAGCGGCAGAAAAACGGTTTCAAGGCGTGAAAGCACCCCCTAAAGTTGCACAGGTCAAGGGGCGATTTTGCAGTTTCACATACGAGCAGTGCATCGATTTTGACGAAACAAAAATTAAAATGTTTCTTATGCGAAGGAATGAAGAACCAACCCGATAATAAAAAAATATATATATTTTAAGGGGTTAAAACACCCTTAAACATCTCCTTCTTGCATCCTACATCGAAAACTTGCGAATCGATTGGAATGAAAATTATGCTGTTTCCTAGCGGAAATAAAACTAAAATTCCCGTATTTTTGTATTTGTGCAAGAAAACAGTTTTAAGGGAGCAAGCTACCCCTATTTACGTTTTTGAATCCCAGTTATCTCCTTGTCATTCCAAATGTGTTTGCCGATGCGAACTCTTCTGATTAAGTTAAAATTAATGATTCACCGTTTTTTCTTTATTTTAAGGGATTGAAACACCCTTGAATATCTACTTCTTGCAGTCTACATTCAAAACTTGCGAATCGATTGGAATAAAAATTATGCTGTTTTATAACGAAAATAAAATTAAAGTACACGTATTTTTATATTTGTGCACGAAAACAGTTTCAAGGGGGCAAACTACCCCTATCTGAGTATTTACATTCCAGTTGTCTCCTTGTAATTCCAAATATGTTGGAATGACAATACGTATATGATTTTCCCATATCTTGAAAGTATAGGAAGAATTCTCAAATTTTTTCTGAAGTCATAAATTCCAAAGTCATAAACAACAGACTTGAACTCAGGCATAGACTACGTGATCTAACATCACCACCGGTGTAGCTGTCCAACTTTTTTTTAAATTAAAGACGGCTAGATTCTAAAAATATGCAAGTTTAACATTTTTTTTCTCCACGATAAAAACCTTGAAACGAGTTTGCAACCGGTGTACAGAAGCGAGTGTACACGAGTTTCGTGTACAGAAGCGAATAAACATTATTGTGCTGAAATAAAAATGAGATTTTTTTATTATTTTTCGAAAAAACCTTATCATTGTCATTGTCACTATGTATAGGACTAAGTTCCCAATGCATACTCCAGGAGCTTTATTCTGTTCGTCATATCCAGGAGCCGGATCTCGGTGTTCCAACAACAATAGTCTGGCTCGCAATGAGTGGAATGCTGAGAAGGCACAGACTGTTTCTTTGAATCGAGAGAAACAAAAGTGGCTGCCACACTCTTTCTTATATGCGGTATTATTTATCAACTCAGCCATTTTTTCAGGACCAAAATTTCGATTTGTCTGCCATTCTCACATCTCATTGCATGTAGTCTATGGAATTTTTGGGTTCAAATCATTTTGAATTTTTGACTTCTCGAGATGAGATGTGATCCAGAACGCTATATCCGAGAGAACTCGTGTTCGGCCGCTCGACAAAACAACATTTTTGCATTATTATCTTTTTTCATTAAATTTGTACCGCGACATGTTTTAGCAGGCCAGTTACATGTACTGTATTATGATCTGGAGATTGCAATAAAAATCGACACTGCAGCTACAGGCATATCGACAACTATGTCGATTTTCTCTTCGAAGTTGCGTCCAATAGCCTCATCTTACTTTGCCTCAGTGGTTGTCGTCATCGCACACCCTATTATTATCATTATTTTCGAATCCTCTATTATTATCATTATTTTTCGTACACCTCACGAAGCATGTCTAAACTGCTTACTACTGGATGTAAGGCGTACCAACTAACTTTATATCAATCGCTCATCATAGATCGATAATGTTATGAAAAGCCGCTTATCTTCACATTCTCGGCAAAAATGCCTTTCATATTGTTAATTGACAAAAACAGTTTCATAAAAATTACGGACATTTGAAGGATAAAAATTGATATCTGAAATATTGACATTATGACAAGATGAGAATGATGTATAAAAATATTCATATATAAATAATTTACTTTGTTCACTTTCATTAACAATTGCGTTATACGAGTATATACTAGGGTTTAGTACGGATCGAGCACTACGCGTTCTCGTATCTCCCTCGATTCACCGTATGGAGAGAGGGGGTCAGCTTCACCGTACGGGGCGCCGCTCTCCCAAACGGTGAAGCTGTCCTTCTCTCCCATGAAGGGAGAAGGGCCAACTTTAGCATACAGGCAAGGTCATTTCCCATACGGTGAAGCTGACCCTCTCGATTCTTGTACATGGCGGTGGGAGTGGCGGTATCAAGATGATTATATAATATAGAGAGATATATAATCAGGCTTACGTGGCTGTATGCAAGGCAATAACACTGAAAATGGCATTTAACTGTTACTTAACTATTCAGCTACAAGTACAATAAATATATTGTTCTTTAGTAAATCGTACGATTTACTGGAATTTTTTAATCAGGAATTTTGGGGACGGCTGATTATAAATCTGAACGAAAAATTCAGCATTTCAAATTGATAGATCCATTGTGGCAGACCAAAATGAAAAAAATAACTTCATTTCGATGAGACTCGGTACTCGGGGGTTTTTGAGATCGCTAATTAGGAATTTGAACAAAATGTTCGGACATTCATAATAGCGGATATAATATGACAAACTAAAATATCAATAGTTACTCGTCTTGGCTGAAACTGCGGTACTCTGAAGTTTTTAAGGTCATTGATTACAAATTGGTACTCGAAAATTTAGAAATACAAATCTACAGATCCAATATGGCGGACTAAATGCAAAAAATGACTTTATTTGGATTAACTGAGCACTCAGAGGTTTTTGGAATCTAGATATTCGAGGGTTTCTGGATGAATCTCGATACTCCGAGGGATTTAAGGTCGCTATATAATTATAAATCTGAACCCAAAATTGAGAAGTTCAAAATCATAGATGAAATATGGCACACTCGTATGCCGAAAGCAGATCGATTCCTAAGAGAAAACAGTTTTCGAATTTGACCTAGAATTTCTTTAGCAGTTTCCCAATCATCTTCTTAAATTATACTAGGGAATGAACACGCGCTGCCGCGCGCGAGCGGTTTACTGGTGGCGCTGCAGCGGTCTTATCCTTTTTGGCACTGTACGCTGTTTGTTCATTGAGTTATTTGAGATTGCGTGTCGAGCAGAGAATCGCTGTGGGGTCAGTTTTCCATTCGACTGACCCCGACGTATGCTTATTATGGCTAAAAAGCCGACTGGTACCTAATGAGGGTCCAAGTTAAATGGAAAAATGACCCCGAACCAACTCGATATTTGACTCCCGACTTAACGAAGAAGTCTTGTAATTATTGTTTATTCTTATTGGCCAAAACTTGTTTATTTATTGTGAATTTATTGTTTTTATGGTGTTAATGGCTCATTTTCATCCCTTTATTCAACGCTACCTCTTGGCTTTCTCGCCCCTCTTTTGTATGAATAATGTTGCCATGTTCTACATTTGTAGCAAAACTTTGATGAGCCAAATATAAATGGTCAACCATAATACGCATAACATACGCACGTACAATACGCTAAATGCGGAGAATATACTGAGAAAAAAACGATGATGTCGTGACATTCATCGTATCAAGCTATCGTGTTATTTAGGATTTTTTACAATTTCTTCTATATAAATTAACGAATAGGGATCGTATACATCGTGAATCATCAAAAATATTATTTAAAATAGGTATTGTCGTCAGAACTATTCTTTATCTTTAAGTGTTCGAAAAAGAATATCAATTATTTTCGACGGTCAAGAGAGTACACTTATTCATCATACGATGTAAGTGCAAGTGGATGGAAAGAAAAAAGGGAGTACGGCATCACAAGACATGCAGATAAGACTATTTCATTATAATACATATTATAGATAGTTAATACGCATCACCATGGTATGTGCATAAACTGGATTCAATACTTCCGTCTCATCGGTTGCGCGAAACTTTTAAATATTTCTTTCAGCTTTTTCATTTTATACCTCGAAGTATATTATACCTTAAGGTAGGTCAAATAAAATGACTAATTTTTTTTTCCTCGATATAATGAAAAATGTATTGTTTGGCATCTCAAAAAAATCCTCTGCAAGTATGAGCCCTTCATATTTAAATTAGGAGGTCCCTCATCGCAAAGTTTTATTTCCCAATTAAATAACATGGAAACATTTTATTTTAACTATGGAATTTTATTAGACTTAAACCGTTGATGTTACGAGAGTTTTCTAGCACATTTTTGTAAAACATTTGATGCTCTACAAAAAAGCTCTCTTATGTCTAATCGATAAAAGTAACCGTACAAAAAATAATCGGTGATAATTAGCTCCGGATTCTCTCATATTTGTTTGAAAACAATTAGTAATATATTAGTAGTATATTAGTATATTAGTAATATATTAATAGTATATATTAGTAGTATATTTATTCATATTGATAACGAGAATTTTAAAAAATTTGAAATTTATGTACTAAAAACGAGATAAGTAGAATCCAGAGCTAATTATCACCGATTATTTTTTGTACGGTTACTTTTATCGATTAGACACAAGAGAGCTTTTTTGTAGAGCATCAAATGTTCTACAAAAATGTGCTAAAAGACTCTCCTAACATCAACGGTGTAAGTCTAATAAAATTCCAAAGTTAAAAAAAAATGTTTCCATGTTATTTAAATGGAAAATGAAAATTCGCGATGAGGGACCTCTTAATTTAAATATGAAGGACTCATACTTGCAGAGGATTTTTTTGAGATGCCAAACAATACATTTTTCATTATATAGAGGAAAAAAAAATTGTCATTTCATTTGACCCACCCTATTATACATATTGATGTTTTTACAACCCTTCACCCATCCTGGTTTTCACTGCTATACCCATATATTCGTACGGCAGTGAAAACCACTGATTTTACTTATTTAATTATTTTTACGATGTGCTTATAGCAACGATAATATCACGATTATATATAAATATTAATAATAGTGATGATAGTACTAATAATAATACAAGCGACAAAACATATACGGTCTACTATCGATATTGCAGAAACAAAACAGAACTTGGCTACAAAACTCGTCCGATCACCAACCAATCACAGCGCGAATAAAAGGGCTTCAATCTGAACAACTAAACTATCGAAATTTCGATAATCTTCGATGTATCGTCTTGAACTTTTTAAGAGAGGACTAGCGAATGGACACACGCGCTGCCGCGCGCGAGCGGTTTACTGGTGGCGCTGCAGCGCTCTCATCCTTTTCGGCACTGTACGTTCATTGAGTTATTTGAGATTGGGTGTCGAGCAGAGAGTCGCTGTGGGATCAATTTCGCATTCGACTGACCCCGACGTATCCTTATTATGGCAAAAAAGCCGACTGGTATCTAATGAAGATCCAAGTTAAGGCCGTAGTCTGGTCTAGAGCGAGATTTTTGACGTCATTTCTAATGTGCAATAACGTTTAAACCGTTAACGTTGTCTTGATGAAAATTTACACGTGCATTTATTGATCCTTCGAGAATACTTGTACATTAAAAAAAAAAATTATTTTAAATATTTTCATGTAGTTTTTTGCCTTGTTGCAACATGGTGCGCCGAAATCGGCGCCCACTCTGGGCGATGTTGTATGCATCTGAAAAAAAAATATATATATATTCTCAATCTGTATGAGTATTCTGAGCACTGGTAGCAGAATTGGTACTTAAAAAAATTTTTTGACAAAATGGCGGCCTGTTCAACTTTCATTAATGATATTTCATACAATTTCGGGTATTCGACGAGTTATAAAATGTCGGTAAAATTATTGTTCGACTCAATAAATATTTTTTTTAAGTGCCAATTCTGCTACCAGTGCTCAGAATACTCATACAGATTGAGAATATATATATATTTTTTTTTTCAGATGCATATAACATCGTCCAGAGTGGGCGCCGATTTCGGCGCACCATGTTGCAACAAGGCAAAAAACTACATGAAAATATTTAAAATAATTTTTTTTTTATGTACAAGTATTCTCTAAGGATCAATAAATGCACGTGTACATTTTCATCAAGACGACTTCCACGGTTTAAACGTTATTGCACATTAGAAATGACGTCAAAAATCTCGCTCTAGACCAGACTACGGCCTTAAATGGAAAAATGAACCCGAACCAACTCGATATTTGACTCCCGACTTAACGAAGAAGTGATCATTGTTTTATTGTTGTAATTATTGTTTATTCTCATTGGTCAAAACTTGTTTGTTTATCGTGAATTTATTGTTTCTATCGTGTTAATGGCTCATTTTCATCCCTTTAACCAACGCTGCCTCTTAGCTTTCTCGTCCCTCTTTTGTATCAATAATGTTTGCCATGTTTTTCATTTCTGACAAAGATTTGATGAGCCAAGTATAAATAGTTGTCAAAAATATGTATAACATACGCGCGTACAATACGCTGAAGGCGGAGAATATACTGAAAAAAAAACGATGATTTCGTAATATTCATCGTATGAAGTTATCGTGTTATTTAGGATTCTTGATAAATTCTTCTATATAATAAATATAAATTAACGAATAGGGATCATATACATCGTGGATGATTAAAAATATTATTTGAAATAGGAATTGTCGTCGGGACTATTGGTGTTCTTTTCTAGTGTTCTATTTTTTAGTATTTGAAAAAGAATATTAATTCTTCTCGATCTTCAAGAGAGAACACTTATTCATCATGAGATGTAAGTGGATGGAAGGCAAAAAGCGACTGAGGTATCACAAGTCATGCAGATAAGACTATTTCATTATAATACATATTAAAGATGGTTAATAAGCATCACCATCGTATATGTATAAACTGGATTCAATACTTCCGTCTCATCGTTTGCGCGATACTTTTAAATATTTCTTTCAGCTCTTCCATTTTATACCTCGGAGTATATTATACCTAATGATGTTTTTACAACCCTTCACCCATACTGGTTTTCACTGCTGTACCGATATATTCGTACAGCGGTGAACACCGCTCATTTCACTTATTTACTTATTATTAAGATGTGCTTATAATATCAACGATAATATCATAATTGTATATAAATATTAGGGTGGTTCTTAATTTGGTGATGTTGGAAATTCTTTGGTATTGTTCCTCAAAAGTAATCAACATATCTAGAAAAAAAATTGGGCGCAATCGGAACTTTGTCCAATAACTCTAACCCACCCCACCGAGCTGTCGAATTTTTATATGAAAAAATGCATGCATTCAAAATTTTGTTAAGAAAATTGTTTATTATTTCAAAACTATTTATGATAAAAGAATTTAATATAACGTTTTTGTAGGAAATATAATTCTCTACAAAAAAGGTATCTTGTGAAATTCTCGAGAATCTAATATTTATCACGTAATTAGCAAAAAACTGTCATCATTTATTCCAAAAGTCGATCATTATGGTCAAAACAGGAGTTTGACGTCGAATAGCTGCAATTTATTTTTCGTATGTATATAAGATTATGAAGAAATACGTAGGGCACTCAACAATGAAATGTAAACAATATTCAAATTTTCAATTTTATTAATTTTATTGTGAATTATAATGAATGATGTCATATATTTTTAAAATCAACTTACAATAATGAATTACATCGGTTGGAGCAAAGTTGCTTTGTTAATATCAGGATATTTTTTTTTATATTCTTCAATTATTGGTACAATGAATTTTTTCTGATCTTCATCATAAGTGAGACGATCATTGTACTCTGTAATAAGTTTCACTCCTCTTTCTGCAACAACGTTAACCACTTTAATTCCTTTAACTATTTTTAAGCCTTGTAAATAATTTTCATTAGAAATCCACTTGCTCACATCGATATCAAAAAATGAGGAGTTGATTTTAAATCTTTCGAAAAAAGCCATCGATTTGGAAATGATAAAGAAATCAATGTCCTTATCGATCAAAGAAGAAAAATTTATCATGAATGATAATAAAATTGATAAAATTGATAATTTAAATATCGTCCACATACTGTTATTGAGTCCACTACGTATCTCTTCATGTTTCTAATTGCATATGAAGAATACATTGCAGTTTTTCGACGTCAAACTCCTGTTTTGGCCATAATGATGGACTTTTGGAATATATGATGACAGTTTTTTTGCTAATAACGTGAGAAATATTAGATTCACAAGAATTTAACAAGATACCTTTTTTGTAGAGCATTAAATTTCCTATGAAAATAAAATATAAAATTTTTTTATCATGAATAGTTTTGAAATAATAAACAATTTTCTTAACAAAATTTTGAATGGATGCATTTTTTTATATAAAAATTCGACAGCTCGGTGGGGTGGGTTAGAATTATTGGACAAAGTTCCGCTTGCGCCCAATTTTTTTTTCTGGATATGTTGATTACTTTCAAGGAACAATACCAAAGAATTTCCAACATCACCAAATTAAGAACCACCCTAATAAATATTAATAATAGTTATGATAATACTAAAAAATGACACAAACGTCAAAACATATACGGTCTACTATCGATATTGCGGTGACAAAACAGAACTTGGCCACAAAAGTCATCCGATCACCAACCAATCACAGGGCGAATAGAAAGGCTTCAATCTGAACACCTAAACTATCGAAATTTCGATAATCTTCGATGTATCGTCATGAACTTTTTAAGAGAGGACTAGGGAATGGACACACGCGCTGCCGCGCGTGAGCGATTTACTGGTGGCGCTGCAGCGCTCTTGTCCTTTTCGGCACTGTACGCTGCTTGTTCATTGAGTTATTTGAAATTGGATGTCGAGCAGAGTGTCACTGTGGGATCAGTTTTCCATTCGACTGACCCCGATGTATCCTTATTATGGCTAAAAAGCCGACTGGTAGATAATAAGGATCCAAGTTCAATGAAAAAATGACCCCGAACCAACTCGATATTTGACTCCCCACTTAACGAAGAACTCTTATAATCATTGTTTATTGTCATTGGTCAAAACTTGCTTGTTTATTGGGAATTTATTATTTCTATGGTGTTAATGGCCCGTTTCCATTCCTTTAACCAACGTTGCCTCTTGGCTTTCTCGCCCCTCTTTTGTAAATATAATGTTTGCCACATTCTTCATATAGTCTCTCTTGAGCCACCGTCGAAGACGGACGTATTTGCGAACGAGCCTATTGTGTATTCTTGGAATCAAAACCTAGTAAAGTGATATACCTTGATAAGCGAGTATTTAAGCGAGCTCAATGCGTGCGAGGAGAAAGGTGCAAGTGTTGCAGAGATGGATTGGGCCCTCCCCAGTGAAAAAAATTCTGTGCGTGAACCTCATGGAGTGCTTTCGCCGACCGTTACTCCAACAAATGATAGTCAAGACAACCTGCGCATGGTTCTCTCACGTAACCCCTCCGGTTCCAACGAAGATAATGAATCACCGTCATGGCAAGTTAGGCCGAACAAAAAACGCCGTAGAACCTCCGGAGTAATAGAGAGCGACGATGAAGAAAGAAAGAAAATTCAAACTAAAAACAAATTCGCTGCTCTTAATAACGCAAGCGAGCGACTAGGTGATAATCATGATATGAGCCTAGACAATAACAACACGGCCGAGGTAAACACGAGAGAACCGAAACCACCGCCGGTATTCGTACCGGACGTTAAATCTATCACCGATCTTGAAAAGAGCTTCGAGAGAGTGGTAAGCAAGCAAAATTATACATACAGAACCATGAACACGGATGGTAACGTAAAAATAATGCCCAAAGACTCAGAAACCTATCGAAAAATTATTCATGTTCTCAACGAGATAAAAGCATCGTATCACACGTACCAGCTAAAACAACAACGTGCATATCAAATAGTTTTACGGTCCTTACACCCCTCCACCCCACTCGAAGATATAAAAAACGCCATCGGTGAGCTTGGACATGAGGTGAGGCACGTCTCAAATATACGAAATAACATAACCAAAGAGCCGCTACCACTATTTTTCGTCGACCTAGAGCCGAATCCAAACAACAAAGAAATTTACAAAATTGACCTCCTCCTAAACGCTAAAATCAAGATCGAACCACCCAAAAAAAACCTGGCAATAGTACAGTGTATAAGATGCCAGCGATACGGACATACTAAATCATACTGCCACATGCAATTTAGATGCATGAAATGCGGAGGTGACCATCCCACAGCGTCGTGTAAAAAATCAAAAGAGACACCAGCAAAATGCGTTCACTGTGAAGGAAATCACCCGGCCAATTATAAAGGCTGCCGGGTATACCAGGACATGCTAGAGAAAATAAATTCCGCTATGCAAAAACTCCATTGGCATAGATCAAGACCACAGTATGTAAACAACTCCAACGAAGAACGTCCTATACAAATTCAAAATATTCCTCCGTCTGCAAACGGTACTCAATATCGAAGTTACGCGCAGGCGACTGGAGCCAATGTAAACACCCTGTCAAGTATGACGAACGACAACAGAGAAATATTAAATGTCATCGAAAAATCATTTAATGAACTCAAACAAGCAGTAATTCAGCAAAGTGAGCTACTGCATACCATGTTAAAATTACTAACCACGGTACTCACGAAGTTCGCGGATAAATAATTCAATTCTTATCGGATAGTTTTGTGGAACGCCAACGGCCTAGCTAATCACAGGCATGAACTAACAACATTCCTACACATAAATAAAATTGATATCCTTCTAGTCGCTGAGACCCACTTCACAGACAAGGGCTACATCAAAATTTTCAACTACGACTTCTATAACACTAATCACCCCGATGGCACCGCGCATGGAGGAACCGCAATATTTATCAAAAAATCTATAAAACACTACGAAACGTCACCTTACTCCAAGAGCTATTTACAGGCAACGAGCATTATCGTCGACAACAAAAAGATGGGACCCATAGCTGTGTCAGCTGTGTTCTGCCCTCCGAGACACAAAATTGAAGATAATGAATTCACTGACTTCCTTCAAGGACTGGGACCCCGTTTTCTTGCTGGAGGAGACTTTAATGCCAAGCACCCTGCATGGGGATCGCGACTAACGACGACGAGAGGTAGAGAACTAAGGAAAGCAATGACAGCTCTGCACTGTGATCAACTTTCATCAGGTCAACCGACCTATTGGCCTACAGATAGAAACAAAACTCCGGATGTACTTGATTTCTTCATATCCAAGGGTATAGCAAAAAATTATACGCGCACAGAATCCAGTCTGAACTTATCATCTGATCACACTCCAGTGATATTAATGCTCAACACTGAAGTAATGAGAAAAGAACCTCCACCATCACTACACAACAAGAACACCGACTGGCCCGCATTTTAAGACAGAATCGAAAAACTCATAAATCTAAATATTCCTCTTAAAAATGAAACCGACATCGATGATGCAACGGAATACTTTAATCAACTAATCCAGGACGCAGCCTGGGAATCCACACCGAACGCTGGCGCTCGTTGTACCACCATAAACTACCCAGACCAAATAAAACGGAAAATCACTGAAAAAAGAAGTCTCAGGAGACGGTGGCAACTGAGCAGAAACCCCATTGATAAAAGAATATTTAACAAAGCAGCCCAAGAACTCAAAAAATTAATCTTCGAATACAATAATCGCAATATTGAAGGATACTTAGTAAACTTGACCAATACGAAAAGCACGGACTACTCTCTGTGGAAAGCAACTAAACGAATAAATAACACGCAAAATTATAATCCACCAATCAAGAAAAACAACGGGGAATGGGCACAAAGCGATACTGAAAAAGCAAAGATATTTGCAGAACACCTTGCTCAAGTCTTCACTCCTCTCTCTACGCAGAAAAACGACGCAGATACGTTTAACTTTTTACAATGTCCACTCCCGATGGAACTACCGATCCGACACATTTCTCCTGCGGAAATTGTAAACACAATACGTGAAAACGTAAATGCAAAAAAATGTCCTGGCTATGACCTAATTACCGGAACAATTCTCAAAAAACTGCCAAGAAAAGGAATAGTGTTTCTCAACAACTTATTTAATGCCATCATACGTATACCGTGCATACCGAGTCAGTGGAAAGTAGCACAAATAATTATGATTCCAAAACCCGGAAAACCACCGAACTCGGTCACATCATATTGGCCCATAAGCCTCTTGCCTATTGTATCTAAATTATTCGAAAAGCTGCTTTTGGCTAGAATGAAAAATACCATTGTTGCACAGGGACTAATTCCTGAACATCAATTTGGGTTCAGGCCTAAACACTCAACAGTGGAACAAGTGAACAGGGTATTCAACGCGATAGCCAACGCACTCGAGGAAAAAAAATACTGTTCTGCGGTCTTCCTGGACATCGAACAAGCCTTCGACAAAGTCTGGCACTCTGGATTGCTATACAAAATTAAAATGTTACTGCCACAGTTCTACCTACTTTCAAAATCATATTTGCACAACCGGAAGTTCCAAGTGAGATATGGTACGGAATATTCTGAATTCTTCCCCATCAATTCGGGAGTTCCTCAAGGAAGCGTGCTAGGCCCGGTTCTCTACACTCTCTTCACATCTGACCTCCCTGTAGGACAAAACACAACCACAGCCACATTCGCCGACGACACCGCCTTACTGTCGGTGCACGAAAACCCAGATAGAGCCTCAAGAATACTCCAAAATGAACTGAACAACATTGAAAGTTGGTTGAAAAGATGGAAAATCAAAGCCAGCGTTGCGAAATCGGTTCATATCACTTTCACAACGAAAAAAAATAGCTGCCCTGCAGTTAAACTGAACGGTCAACTCCTTCCACAAGTTGACGAGGTAAAATACCTCGGCATGCATCTTGATAAAAGATTAACCTGGGCAAATCACATAAAAAAGAAAAGAAAAGAACTGGACCTAAAATTAAAAAAGATGTACTGGCTAATAGGCAGGAAATCCAAGCTATCGTTGTATAACAAACTCATGGTATACAAAACCGTACTCAAACCGATTTGGACATATGGAATACAACTCTGGGGAACTGCCAGCAACTCCAATATTGAAATCTTACAAAGGTTTCAATCCAAAACGCTCAGAACGATAACGAACGCTCCCTGGTACATCTCCAACGCCACGCTCCACCAAGACCTCGGAATTGACACAATCAGAAATACGGCCAAAAAACAAAGTACTAGCTACGAAATGCGTATCGACCAACATCCAAACCAGCTAGCAACACAACTACTCGACAGAAATCGCATCACACGTAGACTAAAAAAGTATAAACCGCTAGACCTTCGGCAACGATTTGACCACTAGAAAGCAAAATGTAATAATAACAAAAATTAATCTACGTACGAACCAATAGTAGCGTGCATCGTTGGATGCAACTACTACCTTCTCTTACTTCCCTTTATAATCGCCTCAACGAAATTATTTATTGTTATGGAACATAACAGCTTATAATTGTAAATAAATGGATATGAAAAAAAAAAAAAAAAAAAAAAAAAAACATTCTTCATTTCTAGCAAAGATTTGATTAGCCAAGTATAAATGGTCGTCCAAAATACGTATAACATACGCTGAATGCGAAGAATATACTGAAATAAACGATGATTTGGTAAAACGCATCGTAAAAAATTATCGTGTTATTTAGGACTTTTTACAATTTCTTCTATATAAATTAACGAATAGAGATCGTATACATCGTGGATTGTCAAAAATATTATTTGAAATAGGAATTGTCGTCAAAATTATTCTGTATCTTTTAGTGTTTGAAAAAGAATATTAATTCTTCTCGATGGTCAAGAGAGAACACTTATTCATCATAAGATGTAGGTGGATGGAAAGAAAAAAGGGAGTAAGGCATCACAAGACATGCAGATAAGACTATTTCATTATAATACATATTACAGATGGTTAATAAACGTGACCATAGTATATGCATAAACTGGGTTCAATATTTCCATCTCATCGCGAAACTTTTAAATATTTCTTTCAGCTTTTTCATTTTCTTGTGTCTTCTTCATCCGTAGCGACTCATCTCGTGTTATTGATTATTTTTGTGAATTTCTTTTTTTTTGAACTTAGTATTTCCTTTCGTAGATTGTTTCACATCACTGTTGGTATTTGACATGATTTTAATAATTAGATATGATTATTTCCTCATTAGAATACCATTATTATAATTACACAATATATACTCACAGAATGGATATGGAAATAATTTTTTTAAATCCATGGGTAGATATTATTGATGTCTTTTTTTACCGATACAATTCCTTATACACAAAATTCTTAACGATATTTCCGTTGCGTTGTATTCCAAAGTAGACTTTCAGGGCGTCCCAAGAACGAACCCGCGAGAAAGCCACGTACAATTGACCGTGATTAAAAACGTCCCTCCGAAGATCAATACTAATTTTTTCGAACGTTTGTCCCTGTGACTTGTTTATAGTCATAGCAAAAGCTATCTTTACAGGAAACTGACGTCGCTTGAAAGTAAAGGGATAATCATTTTCACAGTACAGAGTAATGCGATGCAAAAAAACGATGTCCCCACTTTTATCACCGGAGAGAATCTCGCAACGTAAAACTGTATTACCCAATTCTAAAATTAGCAATCTTGTACCATTGCACAAACCTTCGTTGATACTCAAATTCCTAATTAACATTATAATACTGTACTTTCTGAGACGGAGCTCGTGAGGTGGTAAATTCGGTGGCGATAGCGTATTCAGATACTCAGGCAAGATGATCTCGTTGACTTGGTCGTTGTCGCCACAATTCTCGGTACTGTCAACGCTAGTATAGAGTCGTTCGGTAGTTTTGTCGAATAAATGCATAACCTTGGAATTGATCTCATCGACATCGATATTTCGAGCGGATAGAATGGCACATTTTGCTACTTCTTTGAAGCGTCTTGCTCTTACCAATTGTCCGTATGTATCGTTGACGATATCTTGATTCACAGGTGCCACGCAACGATCTGATACTTGAAAGTTATCATCCGGGTCATTAAGAACGCCATCACCAACGTCGAGTAAGAATTTAGCGAATTCGACTTCGTTTGGTAAAACTCTCATGTTTTCAGTTAACGCGTATTTGGAGAAGTGTCGCCACAGCGCACTAAATTTGATAGAAAGATTTACTGTTTCGCTACGAGTGCCCCGTAATTTGACCGGGAGAAATTGTCGGAAATCGCCTCCGAGAACTATAACTTTTCCACCAAATGGTTTGTTATTTTTCATAATATCCTGCAAGGTTCTATCTGCCACTTCCAACGCATGACGTAGAGCCATAGGTGCTTCGTCCCAGATGAAAAGATCAACGTTTTTCAAATACTCACCTTGCTTAGATTGTACCTTGATGCTTGATGTGGAATCTGCGTATAACGGTACTGGAAGTCCAAACGTCTTGTGTACTGTCTTACCTTCAGGAAGTAAGATCGCCGCAATTCCGGTGAATGCCATAGCACTGACGCACTTCCCTCTACCTCTAACGGGATTCGAAAGTGTGGTGTACGTGAAAGTCTTACCAGATCCTCCCGGGCCATCAATGTAAAAGCATGCTTGTTCATTGCCGTCCTTATCAACGGCATTTAGAACAGCATCAACGAATACCTTTTGGGTACCATTAAGTTGTCTATATTGTTGCATGCCGATTTCATTGAAATCTGCAGGTAGCGTTTCAGGTTCATCGTTTTCTAGTATCTCTAATTGTTCCATTATGGGAAATTGGGTTAGACTTGATCCTTCTTTGGTGAGCATGCGGGCAATTTGTGTATACGCTCTTCTTTGAGCTTGGTGCATACCCATGCTTCTCGTGTAATCCTCCGACAATTTTACTTTGAATTCCTCCCAAAGTTCGTCTGGATGAGTTGGTTGACAGTAAACCAGAATTCTAACGAATAATCTTCGTAGTAATCCCGGCATCATCCAAATGGCGGCTTCTTCCATCGCTTTTCGCCACTCGTCGTCATCTTCGATTAGACCTAAACCTAAACATGTCGCGGTAAAACTTTCGCAAACCTGGCCATTCACCGTCCTTAAGTTTTCGAAACTTTTAGCGCCTTTTACCTTTAATAAAAGTAACCGAAGATGAAACAATTCGGTTTGAGCGGGACTTACCGAAAATATTCGTCCAAATGCATCATGTCTACGCTGTCGCTTTTCCCATCGTGAAACAGTTTGTCCATCAACATTCGATCTTTTAAACACATAATGAGTGGGAATGTCTGGGTACACGAATTGTCTCGCGGATTCGTCGCGAACATTTAGCGCGAAATAATCATTCAGCATACTTACCCGACTCATGGCATTCCTCATTCCGTCATCATTCATGTCCGCCGGAATGGTGACGCTGTGCTCGTTGGGTAGATGTACAGGAAGGCGTATGACAGGATGGCTTTTTTCTTGCATCTTTTTGTCGCAGATACGCCAAACTGCCTCATCCGGTCCAACGTAGCGAGCTTCTATATGATCCTTGATTTCATCGTGATTAATTACGTTTTCTTCAATTTCCCCAGTTTCGGCATTCGTAATCTGAATAGCTGCCACATCGTGCCCTTTAAAAATATATTTGTATAGGTACTTTGAAGCGGAGACGCTCGTTACAATTTCTACGTTTATGTGACTATTAAAAATGAGTGATAGCGCTGGGCAATACGGTACGACCCATCGATTGTCGACGACGTGTCCTCCACGACGTTCATATAAAGCCCCAGTGTCCCTTCTACGATAGTGCGGGTAAGCATCTGCATCCATCGTGGTTTCATTCCGAAATGGTTTCGGAAAACGTTTAGAGCACTTTCCATTCACTTCGCACCATGCTCCACAAGGTCCGTGTATCATATTGCCTATAACAATTTGATGCAAATCGGGATATAATTCCGGATCGGGAATTTCGGCAGAGATGCACCTGTCAACCATTTCTGGTGTTATTAATTTGTGCTCCAATGTTACCAACAGGTGAATGTGCATCGAACCGCGTTTTTGCGACTCGATCGTGTATACAAATGCCCGTGTTTCACCAAAGAAATTTTGACGGTTGATCAAATCAAGCAGATGTTTTTTTTTTATATCGAAGACACGTGCAGTCAGATCTGGCCTGTCCGATGGCTGCTGACCAGGAAGTAGATTTTCCCTGATTTCACGCCAGTTCGGATTGCAGGTCATCGTAATAAAGAGATCTGGTTTCCCGAATTTCCGTGCGATTCCCATGGCATCCTGATAGTGCTGCATCATATTTCGTGGCGAGCCACTGAAACTGGAGGGTAAGATGACTATTCTTCCGACACGTGCATCTGCGGCATGTGCTGTAGTGTTAAGATAATCTATCAATCCAGAGTATGTTTCAGCGCGTATCTTTGCTTGATTTTGCTTTATGAATTGTATGCGATCCTTCTCGACTTTCACATAATTATCCACAACCCATTGTTGGAAAAGACGACGTTCGAGAAGAATGACATTTCCGTGATCGTTTTCGCGAATAGCCATTCGATATCTAGTGTAACCCTCCCTAGATATTCGTTTTTGATTACCGCTTATTTGTCTCAGATCTCGGTGCCATCCTCGAGTACCAAAGGGGTAAAACAATGGATAAATCCAAGGCTCGACATTCGGATCCATGCTACTTACTGGTTGTAATGTCCTTGTGTTTTTGTTACATATAGTAACATATGATTCTGGAATCTCACCGTCGGCGGTAGTGGCAAATACGGCAGCAACTTCATTGCTTCGTTGGAAGTTGAATCTATGTCGATCCATTCCTGGCTTTAACGTGAACAGTAATTGTAATTCACGAGGTGGCTGTGCATTATCAGGTTGATTCTCTTGTTGTTGTTGAACCTGCAACTCTTCGCCCATCATTTGGTATGATTGAGCGAAAATGTTATTGTCACGCATAATGCGATCAAGTGTTCCCAGTATATTTCGATCGAGGGCAGTATTTCGTCGTTGCAGAGAATCGATGGCTTCCTGACCTTATTTCGTGTGGGTTACGGTATCATATCCTAATATTTTAGACGAAATTAGAACGAGCAGAGTTCATAGGTTAATTAAATTGGCATGAAAGGATTCATATATAATATGTAAACTTCAATTTACCGCCTTTCTACAGGTTGAATACAATTAATTTTTTTTTTGAAATTGAGAAATCTGTTATTACGGACCTTTTCCCGTCCCCTCGGGTATTATGGATTGGAATAACTCCGCAGTATATTAGGCATAATATAAACCCGATCAAGAAACCTGTCATATTAAGACGATATGAAAGATGTACCGCGTGACATATGAGTGCGAAAGGGATAGCTAAGTATTCGTTTCTGTCCTTTCTCAGAAATGGTCAACGTTAAAAAAAGTGAAATACTTAGTAGCCTCTTTCTGTTATAATTCTGTGTTTGCTAAATAATAATGCATTTCAATTGACTGTGCCGTTTCGGAAAAAGTACCGACGACGTTTTTGAAGCGATTGGAATATGTAATAAGCTCACTACCTTAAAATACAAGCTGCAATGATCAAATAATTATTGCAGTCCTTATTTTTAATGTCGATCGAATAATATATGCATGTGATATTTTTAACGTCTGTCAGCGCACCGTGTAAAAAGACGGGAGTTTTACGTTTCGCTGGGGTCACGTGAGTTTTCACGTACTTATAACAATATATTATACAAATTTTATCTAATAGTAAATAAAACTTTTCGTGTAGCCGGTTAAAACTAACCACAAGACCCGCGCATTATGAATGAAAAGAGATAAACACAATACATGCATATGGCGACGCCAACTCCACCTGGCTGTGATTCTCACCATTATTTATTTATTTTGTCCTTCGGGTATATTACGGAGTGACAACAAACAGGCCCAAACAAATTTTTAGATTTTCTTCAAAAAGTGATGCGTAATAACCTGTTAATTTGATCACGCAAGATAAAAAATTTTTAAAAACTGTAAGTTAGAACTTGCAAATTAGTTCTTCAAAATTTCACACAACGCTCAAAGGTCAAAGCCCCCTGTATGAGGAACTATCTTTTCTTAATTTTGGTTTCCTGGTAGAAGGGCTTTGAACCTTTGAAACCTTTTAACCTTGAAGGGCTTTTGAAAACCTTTGAGTGTTTTGTGAAATTTCGAAGACCCAATTTGCAAGTTTCGGGTTATAGTTTTTTTTTCTGCATGTATTGTCAATTCCGGGTATTTCAAAAAATTTCACATTTTATAAAATCGGAACCGTTTTATCAAATCTCGTTAAATTCAATACTAATCATCATGTAATAATATTCTATTTATCTTCAAAGCTTTAACGCAATCTCTCGAAATCTATGGAAGTTAAAACAACCACAGATTTTGCAAAAATGTCAAAATTTCATTAAATCTAAACGGTTTCATCGATTCTTGCGCTACAACAATTCTCGGTCAATATTATTGGCTCATATCCGTAGTTGTTTTTTTCAAATCAATTCTCAGAATTTATGGAAGCTAGAGCTGTCAGCAACGATTTTCGACAAATTCAAAAATATATAAAACCCGAACCTTTCAACCGAATTTAGTATCGATTGTCCTTTGATGATACTCTATTCATATAAAAAAAATTACTTCGATATTTAAAAATTTGCGCAAGTTACAGCAACCACAAGCATTTTTAGGAAAATTCAAACTGTCATAAGATCTAAACTGTTTCACTGATTATTGCCTAATTCAATACCAACCGTCCTTGAATGACAGATCCATCTATATAAAAAAATTAGCCCAATATCTCAAAAATTACGGAAGCCAGAACGCGCACAGACGTTTTTTGAAAATTTCAAATAGCCACATTCTGAGTCACTTCATGAATTTCTATAAAATTGCAGTAAATTAAACGGACGTACTGCTTTATTTGTATTCGAAATTACAGCGCTGTAGCTCAAACCGTTGCCGACAAATAGACGTTTGCATTTTGCAAGGGTGTTACACACGTAAACACATGCACACACGATTTACGTCCGACCATTTTTTCTAAATGTGATTTTCCGATATTTTAACACATTTTGAACACATTGACATTGAAAAATGAAAAAAAAACAAAATGTTTGCCATCACAACGTTTCCTCTATGAAGAACCAAAATGGTGATGGTCACAGCCAGGTCGAGTTAGCGTGTAATGCCCCATATATACTATCCCTCTCTCTCTCTCTCTCTCGTATACTATACGCACACTGGCGGTAGTTTAGCCGTGAAAACGAATCTCTTTACTATTATTTTTCTCTATATTCGTGATCAAGAATTTCATAGGATTGTGATTTTAAAAAAATAATATTGCATTAAATAATGTTGTATTACACTAACTTCCGAAAATATTGAGTTACACTAATTAATAGAGATGCGGTTAATAAAATATAAGATTGTATACTTACTTTTTATATCGATATGAAGCGGTTCAGTCTCATTCAAATTTGTTTAGGTTTGGGATGCGTATACCAGAACGTTTGTGGCACTTTTAAATAAAATACCTTATTTATTGATATTTTTTCGTAACGTCGAATAACTAAATGGCAATCCACCAAGCACAAATTAACCCGTTTAGGTTGGTGTATCATAAAAGAATTGTCATTCCGTTACAAGTGTCACTAATGCGAAATTTAGCTTCTCGTACCCATGGTGACAGTCAGTGTTTCTAAAAGCATGTGAAAGGCAATGAGAAACTTCAAGAGCGTGGTATAGTGGGAACCTCTGAAATCTGGGGAACATTCAAGGCACATGTACCAAATATGCTAGTTAACCGTGAAAAAACCAATTTACTATATATTTTTATATTGAAACTTTTAATTTGTCAGATAGGACCCCAAAAACTCTCGAAAATTGTCTGCGAATTGAAAATAGAGTAAGGAAAAAGTCGTATTTGGGTCTGCAAGTGGCGCCAGTGGAGTATACACGAACTAAAGTAAAACACTATTCCACGATTACTGTGTATTTTTGACCAAACACCACGTCGTTCATTTTGCACATACAGCGGCAAACAAAGGCTTGTTACTCAGGGTTTTTATCCGCCTCCATCGTAATTAGCAACATTTTTCGGAATTACGCTATACAATACCAATTATGTAAATTTTTGTTTTAAACCTGTTTATGTTTAGCTGGAAATGTACTATGCTAAACAAAAACTCCAATATTCAATAAATTATTATTCCGCTGAAAATGTACTTTTCCTCGAAAGGTCAACTCATGGCTAAATAATATTGTGATTACGATTTTTGTTACCGACCGAGGGGTTACGGTTAACTCTTTAAAGCATGTGAAATATCGACTGACAGTAACAAAAGCTGTAATCAAAGTTTTTCGAAGGTGACTTGAGCTACGGGGAAAGGACTGAAATAATTCTTTTCTAAACAACCTTTCCACGCAAACCAATGCCCCTTCTAAAATAATTGATTATAAATTTGCGGTGGGGATACAGTCTAAATAGACGTTTCACATCGCCTTTCTTTCCCATACTGTCGTACAGCAAACTTTGATTTCGTGAAAAGATATTTTCTTACGAGTCTTGGCGATGCTATTTCAAATATTTCCAACCGGCAATTGAGAAATAATTTAAAAATGTCTGATGTGTGTGAGTTAAGTTTTTGCAAGTGTTCCAGTTTTCAAAATCAAGTAAGTATGAATAAAAATAAAGTCTTTAATTTTTCTCTTTATTTGAGTTTTGTCAATATTCCGAAATAGACAGTATTTAGTAGCATGCCAAAAAATAGTACAAAGTGAGAAACAATATCATTGAGTTACATTCCATTTATATAAACTTTATTCATTAATTAAAGGGGTTTTCAGGTTGTGTCTATGAATATTATCCGATCGCAACGCCTCTAGTGGTTGCTACATAAATTAAAAACGACGTCGTTAAGAGGATCACTTTCAACGGAGGAGTTTCCAGACCTGTATACAGGCCGTGACCGCAACAATGTACATATATCGCATCTGATATTATAACGTGGTGCGCGTGTTCATTTTTTGTAAACAAACGACGATTTGGTGATTCATATTTTTTCTTGTTGCTATAGTAATAAATATAATCAACTCGTAAAACGCCGTATCACGAAACGCGGTTACATACAGAAGACGCTCTGATTATTTTACACAGTCGTACAAGACTTTTTCATAATTATGGCGCCCGGCCGTAACTCTTCCGCTTCTACAACATCCGTAAAATTGACGAGTAATGAGGCGATTGACCAAATGAAGAAAGGTGATAAAACTGTGTACGTATTTAATTTGTTCGTTTCTAAATTTATTATGAATATTGAATGCGGTTATTGTTTCCTAACATCGTAATAATTTTCGAGTTAAATATTGCATTGAGTTGGACTATTTGTTCATGGGATATGACGAAATGGCCACAGAACGCGAAAGTGTAGTTACTTCTGTTCTATCGAAATATTTTTTTTTTTTATGTTTTGATTGAGTTGTGCAATTTTGGCCAGAAATATTTCTTCATCTTAAAGGAAGGGTAACGGTCTTGGGCCTTTTCGTGTGAAATACTTGCAATTATATTTTAAAAAAATTCTGTGTCGATAAATGAAAAAGTAAGTATAAAGTTATTTTAGGTTATAAAAACGAAGACGGTTCAGCATTCATATAACAAAAATTATTTCGAAAGTTGTGCTACGGTCCCTCTAATTGAAAAATACCATTTCTCATATAATAAGACTCAATTTTTTTAACATATATATAAATGAATTTTTTCTAGAGAAATCGTGGGATACGTCGATGTCCTGGAGCTCCCAAAAGTGGTTGGAAAGGTCCAGAGACTAAATGTAATCAAATTCGTGTTGAACAATGGAAAAGGTAGACGAATTCAATGCTTAGCTTGGCAAAAAGAGGTTCAACGAGTTGCAGAAATCTTGGAATTAAATAAGGTAACTCAATAATCATTTATCTTCAGAAACAAAGTATGGAGGACTATTGATAAGCTGAAAACAAATTATTTGCTTGACGGCATTCATCTCACTTCTTCATCACTCGCTCTCATATGACAATACAATTTATGTGGCTATTAGATTATTCATCTCATTGGAGCAGTTGCAAAAGAAGTCAAAAGCTCAGTGTTCAACGAAGGGAACATTCCGTATGAGCTCTCTATTCAACAGCACACGGAGATATTAGCAAACAAAGGAATGTATGGTCTAACAGCACAAGAAAACGTGGAACTGGAGAAGGTTGAATGGGAAAATATCTGTGAAATGGAAGGGAAACTGGTCGGTGAGTTATCAATAATAATAATAACACACATATATTAAACAATCAGAAAAATCATATAAAAAATAAGCAAATAATGACATATCTAAATATATATATAATTTAACAACAAAGACATTACACATATATAGAATTTACAATTTCCAAATTTCAATTTACATAAACATATACAATTTCCAAATCTTAATTTATATACATATATACAATTTTGCAATATTATTTTTTCTTACGTACAGAATTATCCGGATGGTTTAAAATGTTGGTGTAATTACAAACGGCAACTACAAACTCGCCATCCATATGACACGCTATGAGAACTTACCAACGGAACTACAAAGAGGTTCTGCAGTGACTATAACCGGATTGATCGAACATGACGACACTCCTTATATTAAAATCCCAGATGGCTCTGCGATAATTTTGACCGATGAAGAGGACTTCAACTCGGATGATTTGCACGAAATCTCATTATATCCACCAGAAAAGGTACATTAAAGGGGATCACAATTTAATAAATAAATGAAAAAACACTTTTAATTTTATATACATACCCCATTTTGAATCAGAAAATATAATAAAAAATAACAATGAATGATATAATATTAATGGTCAATTTCTTTTCAATTGCAGAGGCCAAGGACGGAGTAATACATGTATTAGATGTAGAACATCGCTGACGCTTTAAGCGATTGGTTCGTCGTTCGCACATTCTCTGGAACTGCGGCTAAGCCACGCAACATTCTCGTTAAACAAAATGTCATCATATTTTACTCATTAATTATCTACTGTGCATTTTAGTTTAGTTTTCTTTGTTTAACGGTAATAATAAAATAATTTTTTGAAAATTATTAATGTTTTCTATTGATGTTTTTACATAATAATAAAATAATTTTTTTTTAATTATTAATGCTTTCTATTGATGTTTTTACAACCCTTCACCTTTATTTCCATTCCGAGAGCTGCTTGAAATCTCCAAGAGTGTTGTCCGAAGCCACTATTTATGCATTACTGCATAAAATTTGTACGAGGGGACAGGGAGACCCCCTGTGCAGCATGGCACAAAAATTACCCGTATAGCACACGTACCCATATATTCATACAGCTGTCAGAACGACTCATTAACTGGAAACAAAACAGAACTTGGCCACAAAAGTCGTCCGATCACCAACCAATCACAACGCGAATAGAAAGGCTTCAATCTGAACAACTAAACTATCGAAATTTCGATAATCTTCGATGTATCGTCATGAACTTTTTAAGAGAGGACTAGGGAATGGGCACACGCGCTGCCGCACGCGAGCAGTTTACTGGTGGCACTGCAGCGTTCTCATCCTTTTCGGCACTGTACGCTGCTTGTTCATTGAGTTATTTGAAATTGGGTGTCGAGCAGAAAGTCGCTGTGGGATCAGTTTTCCATTCGACTGAACCCGACGTATCCTTATTATGGCTAAAAAGCCGACTGGTATCTAATGAGGATCCAAGTTAAATGGAAAAATGACCCCGAATCAACTCGATATTTGACTCCCGACTTAATGAAGAAGTAATCATTGTTTTATTGTTGCAATTATTATTTATTCTCATTGGTCAAAACTTGTTTGTTTATTGTGAATTTATTGTTTCTATGTTGTTAATGGCGCATTTTCATCCCTTTAACCAACGCTGCCTCTTAGCTTTCTCGTCCCTCTTTTGTATCAATAATGTTTGCCATGTCTTTCATTTCTGGCAAAGATTTGATGAGCCAAGTATAAATAGTCGTCAAAAATATGTATAACATACGCGCGTACAATACGCTGAATGCGGAGAATATACTGAGAAAAAAAACGATGATTTCGTAATATTCATGATATGAAGTTATCGTGTTATTTATGATTTTTGACAATTTCTTCTATATAATAAATATACATTAACGAACAGGGATCGTATACATCGTGGATCATTAAAAATATTATTTGAAATAGGAATTGTCGTCAGAACTATTAGTGTTCTTTTCTAGTGTTCTATCTTTTAGTGTTCGAAAAAGAATATTAATTCTTTTCGATCTTCAAGAGAAAACACTTATTCATGATGAGATGTAAGTGGATGGAAAGAAAAAAGCGAGTGAAGTGTCACGAGACATGCGGATAAGACTATTTCATTATAATACATATTAAAGATGGTTAATAAGCATCACCATTTTCAGAATTTTTTCCAATTTCTTTTGTATAAATTAACAAATAGGGATCGTATACATCGTGGATCATCAAAAATATTATTTGAAATAGGATTTGTCGTCAGAACTATTCTTTATCTTTTAGTGTTCGAAAAAGAATATCAATTCTTCTCGATGGTCAAGAGAGACTCCGAACACTTATTCATCATAATATGTAAGTGGATGGAAATGAAAAAAAGGAGTGAGGCGTCACGAGACATGCGGATAAGACTATTTCATTATAATACATATTAAAGATGGTTAATAAGCATCACCATCGTATGTGCATAAACTGGATTCAATACTTCCGTCTCATCGGTTGCGCGAAACTTTGAAATATTTCTTTCAGCTTTTCCATTTTATACCTGGGAGTATATTACACCTATTGATGTTTTTACAACCCTTCACTCATACTGGTTTTCATTGCTGTACCCATATATTCGTACAGCGGTGAACACCACTCATTTTACTTATTTACTTATTATTAAGATGTGCTTATAATACCAACGTTAATATCATAATTGTATATAAATATTAATAATAGTTATGATAATACTAAAAAATAACACAAACGTCAAAACATATACGGTCTACTATCGATATTGCGTATCCTTATTATAGCTAAAAAAACCGACTGGTACCTAATGAGGATCCAAGTTAAATGGAAAAATGACCCCGAACCAACTCGATATTTGACTCTCGACTTAACGAAGAAGTCTTGTAATTATTTCTTATTCTCATTGGTCAAAAGTTGTTTGTTTATTGTGAATTTATTGTTTCTATCGTGTTAATGCCTCATATTCATCCATTTAACCAACGCTGCCTCCTGGTTTTCTTGCCCCTCTTTTGTATCAATGATTTTTGCCATGTTCTTTATTTCTGGCAAAGATTTGATGAGCCAAGTATAAATGGTCGTCCAAAATACGTATAACATACGGACGTACAATACGCTGAATGCGGATAATATACTGAAAAAAACGATGATTTCGTAACATTCATCGTAACAAGTTATCGTGTTATTTAGAATTTTTTACAATTTCTTCTATATAAATTAACGAATAGGGATCGTATACATCGTGGATCATCAAAAATATTATTTGAAATAGGAATTGTCGTCCAAACTATTCTTTATCTTTTAGTGTTCGAAAAAGAATATTAATTCTCCTCGATGGTCAAGAGAGACTCCGAACACTTATTCATCATAAGATGTAAGTGGATGGAAATGAAAAAAAGGAGTGAGGCGTCACGAGACATGCGGATAAGACTATTTCATTATAATACATATTATAAATGGTGAATAAGCATCACCATGGTATGTGCATAAGCTGGATTCAATACTTCCGTCTCATCGGTTGCGCGAAACTTTCAAATATTTCTTTCAGCGTTTCCATTTTATACCCGGGAGTATATTATACCTATTGATGTTTTTACAACCCTTCACCCATACTGGTTTTCACTGCTGTACCCATATATTCGTACATCGGTGAAAACTACTCATTTTACTCATTTACTTATTATCAAGATGTGCTTATAATATCAACGATAATATCATAATTGTATATAAATATTAATAATAGTTATGATAATACTAAAAAATAACACAAACGTCAAAACATATACGGTCTACTATCGATATTACGGTGACAAAACAGAACTTGGCCACAAAAGTCGTCCGATCACCAACCAATCACAGCGCGAATAGAAAGGCTTCAATCTGAACAACTAAACTATCGAAATTTCGATAATCTTCGATGTATCGTCATGAACTTTTTAAGAGAAGACTAGGATCGCTAGCGCGCGCTAAAGTGCACGATGGGTTTACTGATGGCGCTGCAGCTCTTTAATAATTTTTCTATTCACACACCTATTTGAATACAAAGTAAAACATCTTTATTCGATAAGTCATGTGGAACGCGCGTCAGCGCGTATGATGATCCAAAAATGGTAGAAATGAACGAACAAAAATATGACCGTAGGGACGCTCGATCGGTGTTGCAGGAGCATTATCCAATCTATCCCCACGAAATTCTATCTCTCTCGGTGTTTCATAACCAAATGAAACACGACCTCAATATTCTGTGTTACTGCCGTTGAGGAATGTTATACTGAATTTTATTATCTGCCAGCTATGATGCATATTTCGATATTTTCAAATGTTTCGATAAGGCATTGTTTGATTTTGTTTATTGATATAATTCCTTGTATACATAATTCTTAACAACATTGCCGTCGCGATGTACTCCAATATAAACTTTCAAAACTTCTCATGAACGCACCCGCGAAAATGCCACGTACAATTGACCGTGACTAAAGACATCTTTCCGAAGATCAATACTAATTTTTTCAAAAGTTTGTCCCTGTGCCTTGTTGATAGTCATAACAAAAGCTAGCTCAACTGGGAACTGACGTCGTTTAAAAGTAAAGGGATAATCATTTTCACAGTAAAGTGTAATGTGATGCAAGAAAACGATATCTTCACTTTTATCCTCGGAGAGAAGTTCGCAACGCAAAACCGTGTTACCCAATTCTGAAACCAGTAACCTTGTGCCATTGCACAAACCTTCGTTAATGCTCAAATTTCTGATGAGCAATATAATACTGTATTTTCTGAGACGAAGTCCGTGAGGCGGCAAACTCAGTGGTGCGAGTGTATTCAGATATTCGGGCAAGATCGTCGCGTTGATTTGGTCGTTTTCGCCACAATTTTTGGTACTGTCAACGCTCGCGTAGAGTCGTTCGGTAGTTTGGTCGAATAAATCCATGACTCTCGAGTTGATTTCTTCAACGTCGACATTACGAGCGAACAGAATCGCACACTTCGCCACTTCTTTGACGCATCTCGCTTTCACCAAGTGTCCGTATGTATCTTCCAGTATATCACCGTTCGCGGTTGCCACACAACGTTCAGAAACTCGAAGGTTATCGTCAGAATCATTGAGAAGTCCATCACCAACGTCGAGTAAGAACTCTCATGTTTTGCGTTAACGCATATTTGGGAAAGTGTTGCCACAGTGCACTGTACTTGATCGACAGATTCACCGTTTCACTACGCGTGCCACGTATTTTAACCGGCAGAAGTTGTCTAAAGTCTCCTCCGAGAATAACAACTTTTCCACCAAAAGGTTTGTTATTATTCATGATGTCCCGTAACGTTCGGTCGGCTACTTCCAACGCATGACGTGGAGCCATCGGTGCTTCGTCCCAAATGAAAAGATCAAAGATCTTCAAATACTCATCCTGTTTAGACTGCACCTTAATACACGAAATAGAATCTTCGTACAAAGGTACTGGTAATCCGAACGTCTTATGCACGGTCTTACCCTCTGGGAGCGATATCGCTGCTATTCCGGTGAAGGCCATAGCTCTAACGCACTTGCCTCTACCGCGGACGAGATTTGAATGAGTGTTATAAGTAAAGGTCTTGCCGGATCCTCCGGGGCCATCAACGTAAAAACAAGTTTGTTCATCGTTGTCGTTGTCAATCGCACTCAAGACAGCATCAACTAACACCTTCTGGGTATCATTGAGCTGTCCATATTGTTGCGTGCCAATTTCGATGCATTGAGCAGATAATATATTAGGTTCATCTTCGACCGATAACTCTATCTGTTCCATTGCTGGGAATCGCGATAGACTTGAACCTTCGTTAGTAAGCATTCGAGTGATTTGAGAATATGCTTTTCTTTGAGCCTGTTGCATGCCCATTTGTCTCGCGTAATCCTCCGACAATTTAATCTTAAATTCCTCCCAAAGGTGCTCTGGACGAATCAGCTGATAGTGAACCAGAATTCTAACAAAGATTCTTCAAAGCAAACCAGGCACCATCCAGATAACAGCTTCTTCTATTGCTCTTCGCCATTCATCGTCGTCTTCAATCAGACCTAGAGCTAGACAGGTTGCGATAAAACTTTCGCAAACTTGGCTATCCTCTATCCTCAAATCTTCAAAACTCTTGGGTCCCTTAACCTTCAATAAAAGTAACCGAAGATGAAACAATTCTGTCTGAGCGAGGCTTACCGAGTACATTCGTCCAAATGCATCGCGTCTACGCTGTCGGTTTTCCCACCTGAAAACTGTTTCTCCGTCAATATTAAACCTTTTAAAAATATAATACGGTGGGATATCTGGATATACAAACTGTCTCGCAAATTCATCTCGGACATTCAACGCAAAGTAATTATTTAACATACTTACTCGACTCAACGCATTCCTTATATCGTCGTCGTTCATGTCTGCTGGAATTGTCACGCTGTCCTCGTTGGGTAGATGTACGGGGAGGCGTATGACTGGATGGCTTTTTTCTTGCATCTTTTCGTCGCAGATACGCCAAACTGCCTTATTTGGTCCAACGTAGCGAGCTTTCACGTGATCCTTGATTTCGTCGTGATTGATTATGTATTCTTCGATTTCCTCGTGTTCGGTGTAATCTGAATGGCAACAGCATCAGGCCCTTTGAAAACATACTTGAAAAGGAACTTTGGAGCCATGACAGTAGTAACAATTTCTACATTGATATGGCAATTAAAAATCCGTGACAACGTCGGAGAATACGGGACAACCCATCGATTATCGACGATGTGCCCTCGATAATCGATGGGTTGTCCAAACAACGAAAGTGTTTGGAACATTTACCATTCAGTTTGCACCATGCTCCGCAAGGTCCGTGGATCATATTCGCCATGACAATTTGATGCAAATCGGAATGCAATTCAGGATCGGGAATCTCAGCGGAGATGCATTTGTCAACCATTGCTGGAGTTGATGGTTTATACTTCAGTATTATCAGCAAGTTGATATGTAGTAGACCACACTTTTGTGATTCAATCGTATATATATATCTTTCCACTTTACCAAACAATTTTTCACGAACAATCACATCGAGTAAGTGACTTTTCTTCATATCGACAACTGTGGCGGTGAGGTCTCGTCTGTCTGACGGTTGTTGACCACAACCAAGATTTTCTTTTATCCCCCGCCAATTGGAATTACACGTCATTGTAACGAAGAGATCGGGCTTTGCGAATTTTCGAATCATTGTCATGGCATCTTGGTAGTGCTGCATCATATTTCGAGGTGAGCCACCGAAACTCGAGGGCAAGATGACGATTTTTCCGACACGTGCATCAGCGTTATGTGCAGTAGTACGTAAATAATCTACCAATCCGGAATAGCTTTCAGCACGTATCTTTACTTTATGTGCTTTTATGAATTTTATGCGATCCTTCTCGATTTTCGCGTAAATATCCACTACCCATTGTTGAAAAAGACGTCGTCCCAAGAGGATAACATTCCCCTGATCATTGTGGCGAATGGCCATTCGATATTTGGTATAAGCTTCTCTGGATATTCGTTTCATATTGTTTCCCGTTTGTCGTAGATCCCGATGCCAGCCTCGAGTACCATAGGGGTAAAACAGTGGATACACCCGAGGCTCAACGTTGGAATCCATAGTACTTACCGACTGTAGTCTTTTTGCATTTTTGTTGCATATAGTGACGTACGATTCCGGAATCTCTCCATCGGAGGTAGTAGAAAATACGGCTGCAACCTCGTTACTTCGTTGAAAGTTGAATCTGCGGCGGTCCATTTCTGGCTTTAACGTGAATAGCAATTGTAATTCGCTAGGTGATTGCGCGTCATCAGATTGATTTTCTTGCTGAGATCGCAACTCTTCACCCATCGTTCAATATGATTGAGCGAAATGTTATTCTCACGCATAATACGATTAATCGCTCAAGTATACCTCGATCAAGGTCAGTGTTCCGTCGTTGAAGAGAATCGACTGCTTCGTCTGAATCAAAGATAAAGAGCTGGCCGTAGGACGGCAGTTCGTTAGACGCTGGGTACAATGCGGTATTAACTTGATCGTAAATTTGAGCCTGTATCTTGAAGCAAGAAGGCCCGGGAAGTCTGTTTTCGAAATTAATTAAATTAGCATTGAACGAAGCAAACGAAAAGGATGCATTGTAGTTTCGAATGCGCTGGAAAAATGCGTAAGATTTTCCGTGAGACCCGGTGAATAGGGAATACAATTCCGCTGGCATTTCTGGTAGCGGTTCAAGTTGAATTTTCCCGGGGCTGCAACAATCGTGAAACGAATTCCGCATGTTGAATACTTTTTCGCACACGAAATGGACAGCATTGCAGTGCATGCAGAGCTCAGTTAAGCCACCTCCGTAGTGCTCCTGAAAATCAACAATCTGTCCTATAGAAACTCTATTTCGCGACTTCTGATCTCGTCGTCGCGCTTGGCACAAATTCTGACGTTCTGTATCAGCTAATCTGTTCTTAGCTTCTTCATCATCGTAATTAAATGGCATGACCACTTCAGTTTGTAATTCGGCGACACACTCACGTGGTACTGAAACTTCATCTGGTGTTTGTAATTCCAGAACCTCTATCGGTTGTTCATTCTCTGTACTGAAATTTAAATTGTTGTGACGGTGGCGAACATTTTCAGTTTTCGTTCGTCGCTTGATACATTGTATTTCTTCTTCTTAATCGGCTGTTCTAAGGACGGCGTCACGTGATACAATCACTTAACCTGAAATTTCTATGCAATGACTTAAAGATGGTCCTGCCATCGACTGTGATTCTGAAGCTTCCATGGATGATCCATTTCCAGTAGTATATGTAGCACAATTCACGATACGACCACGATTACGCTGGTTTTCAGTGTTTCGTTCTCGACGAATCCGCTGGAACTCTGCTTCCTCTTCAGGTGTTCGATTTAATCTGTTTCGCCCCATGAGGATGTTTCCGAAGAAATTGATTAATCTAATTATTACCACTGATCATCGTGTAATTGTTGGTTAATGAAATTTCGAGTATTTTTATCGGAAAGACTTTTACATGAATTTAATCCGATAAATATGCGAAACTACAAAAAATTTACATTCGTTTTTACTATGAACAACAAGCCGGTTAAAAAATGTGTTATTATTCTTAAACGGCAATATCAACGAAATTTGAGGTATCAATTGCAAATTTCTGGTATAAAACTCTTGAGGAAGTATTTATTTGTTATTGATAATTATCGTTGATAACATTTATATCTACGTCATCCTGATCATCTTCATCACGTAATCTGTTATAATTTTCATATCATATCGTCAAAATCTGCTTCACATCAACAATTGCAACCGAATCTCATCTGCCTCATCACCATCTACATCATCTGAATATTTGGATCTCTCAATTCTGAAACAGACAAAAAAGACTTCATATGACGATGTTTATTATCATAGAAATATATATTTTGTTGTGTCCTTATCGAAAAAACTTCAGTGCATTAAAAATTTCTGATATGAAGGTAACTATTGAGGTAAAACTTTACACAAAAACATTTTGGCGAACAATGATGTTTGGGTTTGTTCGGTATTGTATTTGGCGATAATGAATAGAGTTCGCATTCTATAAGGATTGTTCATCCGTATAAACGCGTTGAGACGAATAAGTTTCTGGATATAAATATGCAATTCGTTGTACAAAGGAAGTGATATTTAAGAATGTTTCATAGTAAATTTTATAAGAATTTATACAGTTATTCGAATTTTTTAAATGTTATATTTTCGTTAAATGATTTTGTCATTTCAAATCAAGGTAACTTGATACAATCACGTTAAAGATGTTAGGACATTAATGCAAATTAAAGCTTGCCTTTATACAATTCACTATCAATCCAATGCAGTTTTCTCGTAATTATTAATTATGTAAGCTAATGCCGCTATCAGAAGGCTAAAATTGTGAACGTGACTTGCTCGTAGAATGGGATTTATAAATGAGCTAAAATTAAGAGCAAACCATGTGTAAGTGTCCAGTGCACGGTGTTATTTTTCCGATAGATAAACTGCCATAATGAAATAAGCCATTCTTTTTTGCGAATCAAGATTTTTTAAATAAAAGAATAAGAACAATCTCCTGAAAACATCTATTCAACAGACTTGTAACAAAGTAATTATGAATATTTAAAAGAATTTATATGAATCTGTCTGTACACGTAAATAGACGGAGTCTTCCATGTATGTACGTGTAACAAACTCAAATGAACCTCAGTAGCGATTTATTGACGTACCTTTGGAATAAATTTTGAAGCAAGATTTAAAAAATTGCAAGTAAGAACTTGCATTTTTCTTCTTCGAAATTTCATATAATGCTCGAATCGCCCTCTACGAGGACGTATGTTCCTCTATTTTGGTTACCGCATAGAGAAATCGTTAAGCATGTGGGCATGTGTAAATTCTTGAAGATTATTTTTCAAAATCGAAATCCCCTTCAAATTGGAGGCAGTATGTGAATTTCTATAGAAATCTTAATAAATAGAGGGGACAGGTTTACTTATGTGCTAAATTTCAGCTTTGTGACTCAAGTCATTTTCGAGTTTCAGACGTCAACATTTTTGACAGTTAACACACACACACACGAGTTTGGATATTAAAAAAAAATATCATCTCGAAACGTTTCGGGGCATTTGCAGCATGTTGGTGTTGAAACCTCGGAAAAATTTCACAATGATAAAGCTACAAGGAAGCAAAATAGCGAAAGTGTCACGTGTTAGGTAGATATTACGGATGTTATCTGATGAAAGAGGAAAATAAGTGACTGAACATTTGAAGAAGCGGTTTCATATTAAGAGACAACACCACTGACGGCTTCAAAAAATCGATTTTTTTAAAACCATTTTAAAAAATCTAAAATACTTTTAAGATTGAAATGCTGTTGGACCCAGGTCGAAAAAATTATTATTTTCGTAGATATTGAATATTTTGTGGAGCGGTGCAGCGGTCCGCGACGCTCGGCGTCCCGCGCAGCTGGGCGCCTTAGGGTCGCCAGGTATTCTTCCCGCCTTTCTCAGGTATTCTTTTGGCTCCCTTCACAAAAACCGGCTATTGTTAGCCGGTTAACTATTGTTATAAATATAGTTTCGAAAAATAGCACTAGGTGGCGATAATTGAAAAAATTCCATGGCAGGTATAGGGATAGCGTCATAGTGTCAGTTTGCGAATAGAAGCGACGCTATTCGTGTCTAATCGCTCCGCATCGTTTCGTTTGTGAATATCAAACGCTCCAAATTATTATTTTCAAGTTGAAATGGAGGATAAGAAAGTGTATACGGGGAAAAAGGGAACAAAACGGAGCTATGTGCTCCGTTTTGTTCCCGGAAATTCTTCGGAAAATTTCGAAACGAAAAACTCCGAACCGTTATAGCTCCGAAAACAGTTCTGCAGAGCATATGAGCACGTCGGCGAAAAAGTAAAAATCATTGGACGATTTAGAGGTCGGTGTTACTAACGATTTCAGTTATCGTATAGTACAACTTTTCACTGCATTGGACATTATATCCACGTTAGTGAAATGTAAAGTGTGTGATCGTGACATAAAATTCACCGAAAAAAGTTTGCGCGGACTCGGGTTCAAAATCGAGGTCGATTGCGGCCATTGTGAAAAAGTGTTAATCAATTCGTGTCCTATGATTGACAATGCATACGAAATAAATCGTCGGATCGTATTCAGTATGCGTCTTCTTGGCGTCGGTTTGAATGGCCTGATGAAATTTTGTGCATTCATGGTCCTACCGCGCCCCATATTTCAGTCTTTTTACGATCGAATCATAAATTCGATTTTGATTGCCACTAAAGCGGTGAGCGCAATGAGCCAAAAAAAGGCTGCACTTGAGGAGCAGAGAATTTCGTTGGAAAATCGGGTGGCGGACGGAATTATCGTTTCAGGCGACGGATCGTGGCGAAAGTGCGGTTTCAGCTCGCTTTTCGGTATAACATCGCTAATCGGCTGGTACACTAAAAAAGTGATTGACGTTATGGTGAAATCGAAATACTGCAAAGCTTGCGAGCATTGGGAAAAAAAAGAAAACACCGCGGAGTACTGGGAATGGAAAGCTACCCATGACGATGAGTGCCAGGCGAACCATAGCGGCTCCTCCGGAAAAATGGAAGTCCACGCAGTTATCGAAATGTTTCAACGGTCTGAATAGCTCTATGGCACAAAATATAAATATTATATTGGTGACGGCGATTCTAAAACATTTCTGGGCATATCGAATAGCGATCCATACGACCGTTTCGAGATAAAAAAAAAAGAGTGCATCGATCATGTCCAAAAACGTATGGGGACGCGCCTCCGCGAAATCGTGAAAAAAAAGGATTGTCTGGCAGAGGAAAGCTCACCGGAAAATTGATTGACGAGTTGAGCACATATTACGGCTTGGCTATTCGGAGGAACAGCGATAATGGAAGGCAATTTGGGCAACTATCAAACATAAAATGTTCACAGACAGTGAGCCACAACATGACGATTGCCCGGAAGGAGCCAAGTCGTGGTGTTCGTGGCAGCGCGCGGCCGCAAATGGTGATATTTCTAAATATCGCCATAAACCGCCTCTTCCTCAGGAAATATTGGAGGCAATTCAGCCAATCTTCGAAAATTTAAGCAGGGACGATTTGCTGCAGCGTTGTTTGGGCGGCTATACGCAAAACAATAACGAAAGTTATAATAAATCAGTTTGGGCAATAGCCCCCAAGTGCCAGTCCGGAAGCAAAAGAATCATTGATATTGCATCTGATATCGCGGTATTAGTGTTCAATGATGGCCTCAGAAGTCTCATGAAAGTACTGGAGACGTTGCGAATAACCATCGGGCCAAATTGTTTCAACTTTTGCGTTGAGACCGACGCAGCGCGGATCCAGCTCGCGGAGCGCTCGCTCACAGACGCTGCAAACGAAGCGAGAAAAGCCTTAACAAGTTCGAGAAAAGAATCAGGAGACACCGATTTGCTTCTTGAAGGCCAGCTATATGGTGCCGGCATCGCTGATTGAAGGTAAATAATTTTTTTTTTCAATTTATAACATAAATTAACAAACCTAAAACTTTGAACGCGTTTTTCTCAAAACCACTTTTTTGAGTGCGGCATGCAGCAGAACTCGAGTAATTTTTATCCGATCGACTTCAAATTTTTACTGTATCAATAAACGTAGATTATCTAGAGAAGTGCATTGGATTTTTTCGACCAGAAATTTTGCTCAAAAATCATTCTTTAATTTCAAAGGCGTGCCTATTTTTTTTTTAAACAATATTTTTCCAAATCCCTATGTACTTCTCTTCAAAATATCATATTATTAACGAAAACACTCGGTATTTTTTTTCAGATCGACGTTGAAGAGGGTTCTGCTGCGTGCCGCGAACCACTGCGGAGATGACAGCACCTGACGCGAGAGCTTCCCCAGCGCCACCGTGCGGCGTGAAAAATGTAAAAAAATGTTTTTTGATACATCAATAAACAAGGAACAAAACCCAAAAAAATTTTTCAAATATCTCTTTTTTTCCCACAAAAAAAAATTCTTGAAAAATGTGAAAAAAAAACAGGGGGTCACAGTGGTGTTGTCCCTTAAGAAGGCGATTCTGAACTCAACTAAAATATTCTCGTTTCAATGATTTTACGATTTCAATATGACCTCGTAACAATTTAATTCAATCAACAAACGAAATGAATACCTTTACAACTACTTGCATTCGTATTATAATAAAAATGATTTACAAATACTGATTTATCTGCATCAATATGCATATTATCCTATCATTACAACCGTTATTTTATTTATTTTTTACAAATTATAGTTGCTGATCTTTATGACTTCTGTGTGCCAGTAAGACTGTTTTAAATTACTATATTTTTTTAAATTTCAAACATCAATTAGCCGTTTCAGTTTTGCAGAGTATCCCGATGGGCGAACACACACACGGTAGCATGTCATATACACGAAAATTCATATACACGAAGAAATATATCCACGAAATGTCATTTGCACGAAACTTTTGTATTGGTTTTCAGACGAATATCTGCTTATAGATTTTGACAAAACATTACAAATTCAAAATGGCGGATGATAAACAACAAAAATCACATAACTTACCAGATTTGTATGAAATTTGGTTTCCAGAGGTCTTTTGGTTCATTCAATACAAATTTTAAATACAAATCACAAAAATACAAAATGACGCATCGCGCATATTCTAGAAATCGCATACCTTGCTAGATTATTATGAAATTGTGTATCCAGAGGTTTTTGCGGTCACTCAATACAAATTACAAAAATTAGAAATAACGCATCGTAAATTCTAAAAATCGCATAACTTGCTAGATTATTATGAAATTTTGTATCCAGAGGTTTGTTGGATCACTCCATAGAAATTACAAAAATTAGAAATGGCGCATCGGAAATTCTAAAAATCATGACTTGTTTAGATTATTATGAAATTTTGTATCCAAAAGTTTTTTGGGTCACTCAAAACAAATTTAAAATACAAATTACAAATTGTCCTTTTTAATTGAGTTTTTGAGTCGCCATTTTTTACCCCAATTTCGTATTCAATAATCCAAATAAAGCTTTGGATACTACGTTTCATAAAAATCTATCAGGTTACGCAATTTTTAGAACTTTTGATGCGCTATTTCGAATTATGTAATTTTCATCGCAAATTCGTATTCAGCGATGCGAGAAACCTCTCGATACAAAATTTCATACAAATCCGGCAAGTTATGCGATTTTGATCGTTTATCATCCGCCATTTTGAATTTGCAATTAATTATCAAAATGTATAGGGGGATACCGTCACGAAACAATAAAAAATTTCGGGGATGTTTTTTCGTGTATATGACACTCCACTATGCACACACACTCAACCATTATTTCTAAATATCATATTTCGAAGTTTTGGGAAATTTTATACACACTGATACTAAAAATTCAACTTTTTTTTTTACGAAATGATACAAATTTTACTATGAATAACCAAAAATTAATATTTACTATGTGAATATTGAATATTTACTAATATTTACAAAAATTAAATTACTAAATTCAATATGAATAAACAAATTCATTGGCAAGCATTTTACTACAATACAATATTTTTTTATACTATAGTATAATAATTACTTACCTTTTTGCCAACAAATAGAATCTTGCGAGGTCTTCTTAACTTGAAAATAAAGTTGTTGAGAGAATTTTCACGAGGTACGTGAAGTTATTATTCGGTACGAGGACGGCTATGCTTTATTATTGATAGACCTTGATTTTTTCGTATTTTTTCTTAACACTTCACTATCACAATATATCTCACTGCTTTTTCAAATGATATATAATTTAATGCGATTTAAATTACAATAAGATTGTAATAAATAAAACGATAAATGAGAATGTCTGCTTACGAGTACATCAACGAAGAATTCTGATCTAACAAATTTCGTTTTCTTTTTTTTTGAGTCCATAGTAATGCTGCGCATTTACTGATCGCGCTCTCTTGGTTTTCCACGCTACGTTGATAACATGTGCAACAACTGTCAAACTTGAAAACCCAAAGTCCGATCTGAACCCGGTATCTATCGAAACATCATCTTCTCTCTCTCTCTCTCTCTCTCTTTCGGGACGAATAAAACGATAACAACAATGGAAATCTCGCAATGCGATATAAAATAATCGTAGTTTGACATTTTCATATTTCGATAAAATATATCGAAACACACCAACTTTTTAAGAGACGACTAGTGTGGACAGCGCGCGCTGACGGGCGCGATTGTAGAATTGGGCAAAACGACGACAGCTGTGCGCGCGTATAACCCCGAAACATCGCGGCGCACCGATGACAACTGTCAAGCTCGGAAACTCAAAGTCCGTTCGAAACTTGGCGTGTAACGAAACGTCATCCTCCCTCTCTCTCTTTCTCGACCGACCGACTAATCACAGGACGAATAAAACGGTGACAATGAATCGATAGGACCAACAACAATACTTTCGATATTTCGATAAATATCGTGACATCAACCTTTCAGGAGAAGACGAGAGTTCCACGGATAGACAGATGTTTTGGCAGAATGTCACTTTACTTTATTTTATTACTTCCATTGCGTGACACGAGAAGCGCTTTGTACCACGAGCGATTACAGGCTGTATGTCACGTTTGTAATAAGGCTCCTCTAGTTCATGGTGCTACGATTGACGACGTATATTTGATGTATTTTGATCGACTCCGCATCGCCATGTGTTTGTTTTCGTGCTACGCAAGTATTGTCATGACAATAAAACAAATGAAACTTATCAATAGTTTGTTCTACTACCATTGTACAAGAAGCATCGTGTTACGTCGCAGTGAAAGATAATGAACAACCGCTGAAGAAAATGAGTAAAAATAACCAAAATACGACGTTTTCCACGAATGAACCAATCGACAAGATCATATTTCGTGATAAGAGCGTTCAAGTTGTTTCTCTTAATACTTTTAGTGAACGATCATATGCTAATGTGCGCCTTCAATCGTGAATAGCTTTGTTACTTGACAGCGAAGTCCAAGGATTTGTCGACGTCGATGAACGTCCAAAAATCGTTGGTTAAACAAAAAAGTTTAATCTTTTCAAATTCGTGTTAAATAATGGAGCGGGTCGATGTATACAGTGTGTAGCCTGGACAGATGAAGTACCGCGGGTTTCCGAAATAATTCAGCTGAATATGGTTTGTAAAATTTTGAACGTTAAATTATAATATATTACTACTTACATTGCAAAATACAATGTTTTACAGAGATATATTATCGATTAAACTGTAGAACACGGAGACTTAGTAGACCCAAATAGTGGCATTTGGGTGTATTAACACATCTGTAATAAGTAGAACATATTTGTAAAATGATGTGGCGTGGAATTAACCACGCAGAAATAAGTTCAGTATCTTGATATTATAATGTACATGTTTCGGATACTCCATGTGGATAAAGCGCGATCAAAGAAAATCGAAAAGTTGTCGTTTAACTCAGGGGATGTTTCGTTTGAACTGATTATGGAGCCCTGCACCAAACTCGAGAACATAGGAGAGTATAATGTCGAAAACGAAAACATTTCAAACGTAACTCCGATTTCGTGGGAACGAATAACCGACATGGAAGGCCAGAGAATCCCAAGCTTTATTTATTAATTTCAATGTGCTGAATGGACAAATATTTAATGTAAGTTTGCGGTTCAAATTATCAAGTCGTTGTTTAATTGATAAAGTTCCATTTTTAAGTATGTATATTTTTTTTTAATATGTAAATGAAACTTATATATTCTTGATCGTAATTTCCACTCAATCACAGTCTTCGTAAAGTCCCTACGCACGTCGCTTAACCAATTTTCAATTCCGTATAGAGAAAGCTTTTGTCTGTCACGCTTTATAAGAAATTCAAAACTTCATTATAAAAAATCTTAAAACGTTCATGGATTTTCGTTGAATAAAATACCACCATACTTTACGGGTGTACAGTATGTATGGGAAAGTTAAGACCAATGATTAAACATTCACGGAAACTTGGGCGATCACGGAAATAGCTGTAGAAAATAAAATTGTATATAACCCGAACATTTTTATCAGTTTTAATACAAACCATCCCGTAGTAATGTACTATTTATCTAAAAAATGTAGTCCAAAATCTCAAAATTTCCGTAAGCTTAAGCAATCACAGAACCGTTTAGAAAAGCTTAAAAGTTCATTAAATCTTAAAGCTGTAAACAGTCCCCGGCCCATTTGAAACAAACTATCCTTTATTAAAATTCTATTTTGTTAAGAAATTTGTCCTGAAATTTAATCATTTCCTGAAGTTAGAGCAATGGCGCCTGTTTTTTAGAAAAATAAAATATCTATTGAAATCTAATATCAGTTATAAATTTTACCGAAAGTTTAAAGAGAATATAGATACACACGCGCACATTAATAATTTACAAACCATATGAATAAGTAGATAAAACGATTTCTCTTCATCATATTTTATTTATTTAACAATTGATTCGTTAAATTATTCATCGTAACGTTATTTTAGAGATATCGGGATGGATAAAATTGAAATTTGACGAAACAAAGCATAAGAATGGAGAGTCGAGTTTCTAAGTGGGCTCAATTACAGACGGAAAAAAGAAACTCGAAGTGCGTATTGCATCTATGAGCACCTCTGACACTCAAAACATCGAAAAAGGTCAACCCGTTGAATTGATTGGTTCATTGAATTTTGGATCATACATGAATTTACAAGTTGTCACAGAATCGGATATTATTAAAACCAACGGAGAAAAAATGAACATCAGAAATATGTTGAATATTACAGAGATGCCAGAAAAGGTATATGAAAAATATTGTTGAGGGTGACGCTATTACATCAACAAAATTACGGTTTTGTCTCATCAGTAACATCGATTTGAATTTTTACATCCATATTTCTATTCTGAATATATATTTTTTTCATTAAAATATTATTTTTTCATTATTTTTCTGTATCCTTGTATTTCTGCATATTTCCTTACAATCCAAGAGCCTATAATTTATTGGACATTAATTTGTACATTCATATGATCAATTTTGAGCCTGTAACAATTTCGTGCCCATTTGCCCAAATTTTGACAATAACATGATTCGTAGTGCTGCTTGAAACTTCACATATGTTAAATGTAATTCAATCTTGTAATATCGTAAGTACCTAATTGTCGGCCCCAATATCCGTAAAGAATGATATTGTAAGGTTTAGCCTAAGATGGGTAAGGATGGTCACTTAAGCATTCCCAACGACAAATGTGATTCGATCGGCAAATCCGAATGAAATCAGTCATCTTGATGATACTAAGAACATTCATTTTTAATATAATAAAAATCCGAAAAAATTATCGGTAATTTAGTTTACAAATAAATATCTGTTGAGCAAATTGTTAGTTTACTTTTTTTCATATGAAATGCATTTGATAATTTTCGATTACATGCATTTTTAAAGATTTTTACTTAATATTTTATTTTATTTTGAAATGTTGAAAAATGGATAATAAGTCGTTAAGACTAGATATATTTCCGTCGAACGATTCCATATTACACTTCAGAAGTTTCAAAGTCTTTGACCGAAAACTTCTATAAAAATAGCATTGCATTTTTTCCAAAAACTGGAATTTCGAAATACAATGCTAACAAATTTCGTATGTATTTGAAAAAATCAGTGAGTTCATTTCGAATCGAAAAAAGAAAAAGTTTTCTCATAATCCCTTTTTAGTAACTCTTTGGTATTGTTATTATTCATAACCCATGTTTTTACATTCGCACTACCGTTGATCAACGTTTATCGAATTTTCATTCGACCACGAACTACCAGATATTATCATTGAATCTTGACTGGGAATTTATTCGTTACACATCCGCACGTGCGTGTGTGGTTTATCTCAATTTTTAACGAAAAATAAATTCTTTTCTTTGCAGAGACCGAGGATGGATTGAAAATATTGGCGTTCGAACATTTTCCATCGCGATTACTTTGTTTTATTGAAAAAAAAAAATTGCGATTACTTGTCTTATAATCACTTTGCCATTGAAAAAAGACTTTAAATGTTATTATTAAATCAGACTAATTTAATGTACAGTTGTTGTATTTACTCGGAAGGATCACCGAATAGAATATACGTATACCGAATAGAATTTATGATTTATATTTATGTGTCAAAAAATAATAAAAACAATGCAAAAATTGTTTGATACAATTTGTACCATTCCATCGATTTCCACATCTTTTTTTTCTGTAGTCATAAATGAAATGAAATTAAAAGCTTAAAAAAATGTTAAAAAACAATATCGACTCTTACCTTCAGTTATTCAATGCGTAGCAGCGACGATAGGGTCGCAAGAGAATTATAATACATTTATATACCGATTGGCGTTACCGACTATACCGACCTCTCTCATCTCTCATTTACACACTCGTATACTCATATGGCAGCATGGTACGTTCTTTTACTCAAAGCTGCTCGTTTCTCTTAACCACATTTGTTAGATTCCGCAAATGATTTTATTATTATCGGTTGATTATTTTCAATTTACTTCTATATTTTTCCGTAAACTAAATCTTCTAGTAATGTTTTGCTTGCCTTTGAAGAATCGGGAAAGCCAAGATAGCAATATGAAAATTATAATTGCGAAGTTCGAAATTTATGCTGTTCAAAGGGGCCCACTGAGGACCGTTCTACAGCTGGTCGACTCTTGCAACGAAGTATATACCTATCTGTGTTATTTCTACATTTCTACATCTCAAGCCTGTGTGCCCTATGATGACAAGAAACATTAATAATACATTGGGATTAATTAATGAAAATAACGGTAAAGGAAATAATGAAAATGGTGTAATTTTTTGTTGGTGAAATATCTTTAATTATTGCGGCGATGCCAATCATCGAAGTGCGACATTACTACATAACTCAAGCATCGAATTTAAAATTTTCTCCCATTAATAAATCTATTTCGCAAAACAAAAACTCCTTGTGTATAAACGAGTACTGGAAAAGTATAAATATAATACAACAATTGTATAGATGCAAAAAATAAAAATATATCCTAACCGAGCATCAATCGTACTTCTTTAAGAGCAAGTGAAATCATCCTCGTAGAGCTAGTCAAATGAGAAATGTAGTATTAAAATATTTAAATATTAATGCATATTTCAATGTCGAATAATAAATTAAATACTAAAGTACAACAGCAAAACTTTTATTGATATTGTTCAACCGCAAAAAATGTCACACGCCCTCATAACATACAAGACCTACTTATACAAGACACATTTATAACGGTATAGCTTTACAAATAATAAAAAGTGACAATTGGTTGATTATTATATAAATTTTGTATATTTCTGTATATGCACTATCGATTCAACTTAATGACTGTATTGAAATAGGACTTACTACGAAGACAGGAACAAATTCCAAACATCACAAATTTCGGATTATTTTATCATTACATGATTACTTTTCATATAATTTGATCCCGCGTATTTTTTTGAATGTGTAGTATTTTTTCGTAACATTTTTCTATTCCTGGATGTTGATAGAATTCTTTATCGCAGTTCGTCGACCTTTATTTCAGAATTTCTTCCGTTTATTGTGGTCCAAAACCAACATTTCCTGAATCATCCATAGAAGTTTTGAAATCTGAAAATAAAATTATATATATGATTAGAGAAAAAATACATACTATAGAACAAATGCAAGATGCGTTATTCACTGCAATAAATGCCAAGTAACAACTTTTAAAAATATCAAATTGTAAGTAACACCGTAATGAAACTCGTAGCCACGTTGGGTACTACGCTCGCAACTAAACGTTCAAATAGTTGAGTCAAATCAATGATCGAGGATCAAAATTGTAAATTCTTTTCGTGCGAACAATGCCAAAAAGGGATGAAAAACTTTCGACGCTAGGTGTACTAATTTTTTGATTCTTTTAAAAGATTCGTTGAACAATTATTACAGACATTGACATGGTGCGACTCACAATCAGACGTGAAAGAATTTTCATAAAAAGATAACGAGATTTTGCAAAGTCAATTCAGTTCATCAGAGTAGTTTGAACTTTAGGATAAGTTGAAAATTAAATAATATTTGCATCCACTGTAAATTATTACTGCTTAAATATAAGGTGTAAATGAGTATAACTTATGCGCATTAATTTCAATTGAAAAATTTCTACATTCAGACCCAATTTCATTATATCAATGGTGGATATGATACAGCGATTCAGAATTTTTTATCGCAGAAATGTGTGCAACGGTATCATAATGCATTGATGCTGAATTTTTCATCGCAGCGATGTTGCATATGATACAGCGAGTCAAGATTTTTTAGTGCATTCATAGTTCATAACAGGACGGGAGTTGAATTAATTACAGTTGTGGAAAACGATATATCACAATATAAACGTTTATTATTAAGATGTTGATTCAATGCTGGACTTCTATCAGGTCATTAAAAAAAAAGTGAAATCTCCATTAAAAACTTAAAAAGTTAAAAATGGACGCCAAGTAATCAGAAAATGTATCCAATCTGGAAAGAAAAAACCTACGACTTTAAAAATCATTTTCTAATATCTAACAAAAGGTGAAAAGAAATTATTTCATAAATTAGCGAAGTAAACTACTACTCCTTCCATCAATCAACCTGCCCCCTTTTGTGCGGCATGCCACAGAGGTTTACAGGAAATGCTGGACAAAAACTTGGCGTGCATGGTTAAGTACAATAAGCTCGGCGAAGGCGCCACCGCCTCTTTGTACCCGCAGTAGATTGAACCGGATCTAACGCAGGTTATTTGTGTGAACATCAATCGAAACCACCTCGTGTCCAGCTCCTACGAGTACGAGAGAAATACCGTCGTAAGTGATCTCGGTACACTGAGGGAGAGCGTGAGATAGCGTAGCTAGGTCATTCGAGCTTTCATTGCAGTTGAACGCAGTGGGAGTCGGATCGGCGCGGCGGTACCATCGAAGTTGGGTACGAAAGGATTGAATGACGTTGTACATGGAAGGTTGGCATAGGCTCAATACTCTTTTCGAGACGTTTTATGTTTCATTCTGAATACTCAAAAACATTTTTCACTATATTAATATTGTAGTTTAATAGCGTTATACATAATGATTCCTATCAAAAATATTGCGACCACTGCGTTCTATTTTTCTAATAACAAAATTTGTTTATTTATTTATTCCGACTATTTGGGCTAACATTATACAAGAAAAAATGATTAAATCGTCATTATCTGTTTGAAAACATCCGAATAGTTGAATTGTATCGGAAATATTCAACACTGCTCTTAGGTATTCGCCATTATCCCATTCTCCCATAATAAATCTTTTGATGGATATGGCAAAGTGAATAATTGGTTATTGGGTTCAAATTTTAGTTCCTTTAGTGATGGTATGATTTCTAAGGTGTTCAATTTTGGGTACATGTTCCAATGTGACAAACTGAACGTTGATATCACCATATCCAAGAAAAAAATATGTTGGAACATTAAATAAATTGGTTTCTCACTAAATGAGTATGTTGTTTGTCCTGAAAGAACACCGTGCCGCCCGTCATGCCTGGATCTTCTCGGGGTTATTTGTCTTAACCATGCACGCCAAGTTATTGTACAGCATTTTCAATAAACTCGTGTGGCATGCCGCACAAAACGGGGTAGGTTGATTGGCGGAAGGAGTAGTAGTTTACTCGGCTAATTTATGAAACGATTTCTTTTCACTTTTTATTAGATATTCGAAAATGATTTGTAAAGTCGTAAGTTTTTTGTTTTCAGATTAGACACATTTTCTGATTACATGGCGTCCATTTTTAACTTTTTAAGTTTTTAATGGAGTATATATTACTACAGTTGTATAGATGCAGAAAAATAGAAATATATTCTAACCGAGGATCAATCGTACCTCCTTTAGAGCAAGTCAAATCATTCTAGTAGAGCTAGTCAAATGAGACGTGTAGTATTAAAATATTGAAATATTAATGCATATTTCAATGTCGAATAATAAATAAAATAATAAAGTACAACGGCAAAACTTTCATTGATATTGTTTAACCGCAAAAAAAATGTCACATGCCCTCATTACATACAATACCTGTTTATACATGAAAAATTTAAAACAGTATATCTTTACAAATAATAAAAAATGACAATTGATTGATTATTATATAAATTTAGTATATTTCTAAATGTCCACTATCGATTAAACTTAACGACTGAACCAAAAATGTTAAGGATTGTTGTATTGGAATAGAATTTACTATGAAGGCAGGGACAAATTTCAAACATCTCAAATTTTGAAAGGTCTTGTCACTTCATGATTACCTTTCATGTAATTTGATCCCTTGTATTTTTTTATATTGAGACGGTTCAAGTCTCAAGCACGAAGTCACACATCCTTCAGCATAGTACTTGGTGTCGCCACACACAAATAGCAGAGGGCGCCACCGACATCAACCCCTGTGACGGATCCTGCGACGGCGATGAAGTGGACCACTAACCCGCGGCCGCAGTTAACAGACCGTGAATCTGAAAACAAAAATCCACCAATTAGAAACCACGAATACAAAAGACCAAAAATACCGCAATGTGGCAAAAAGGAGGAACAGAAAGGGTAGAGGAACGTAGAAGGGAAGGTACGCAACCGCGGTACAAAAAGGCCGGTTTTCGGGAGGAACGGCACTCTTGTAATACTCTCGAGTCCGAAAGGAATCTAGACTACTGGGTCTCCACGACTACTTGTCCTCTGTCATAAGGAAAGTGGAGATTTTGGGAAATAGAGGAATAGAGGAGGAAAAGGGTTATAAGAGGTCTGATAAAAGGGAGAAGGAAGGCCAGCACCGTGAAACTCACATGACTACTGTCCTTTGTCGTAGGAAAGTGTGAGGGGATCGGTAAGGCTGGAATTCTGTCTAAAGTCAGGAAAAACGAATCGTATTAAGGCTGTGGGCAAAGGAGATAGAAGGATTGGCGTTTGAGAAATAAAATAAAATAAACTCACCGAGGGATCGATCAGCGAAAGGAGTAGCTGCATTGGAGAACGGGACGACGTGTCCAAGACGGCAAACCTTAAAGAAAGAAAACCAGAAATTAGAAAAATAAACTTGTAAAATGACAATTAAAAATAAAAACAAAATATACAACTAAAAATTACAGGAGAAAAACACTCACGAAAAACTATAAAGAATAATGATAGAAATTGGTCCTAATAAAAATAAAAATAAAAAGAAGACGGAGTGAGGAGAATAAGAGAAATTAATAAGGAAACAGAAAACGAGGGACAGAAAATATAAGAAAAATGGTAAAACGTCACTCAACCGTACGAAACGTGTGCACACATGCACACAAAAACATACACACACACATCACTGGACAAAAACAGACTCACCTGCCGCTTTCCAAGGGGATCAGGAGCACCGCAAGTATCCATAGGGCGGAAAACGAATTTCACAAACAAACGGAACACCACAAAGGACACAATTTTCGACACAAAAACGGTAAAAAATACGGGGAACTCACAGACAAGACAACAGCTGATCGGCTTCGAGCTGTCAACACACCGAGGATCATCGACCGTACGACGAGGATCCCCGAGTAACCACGGCGACGCATGCGTACCACGACCCCCTTCACTCTACGATCCAACGAGTCTCGATTGTACGACTCAGGCGATTAGCGTAGCTTAGCCTGACGGGGAGAGCGACAGAGGGCAGCACCGGACTGACAACTTATTAGAGAGCGAGAATTATCGACGGCAGCAAGAATTCAAATTATTTAAGACAAATACAAACTGAAAATACACTTTTCAAATACTATTAAGAATACGAAAGATGACAGGATTTGTACAAAGAATAAATTGTGATTACGTGACAACCCTATCCTGGCTCAACCACGTTATTTTCTTCGAGTCCGAACCATAATAAAAATAGCTAACGTATTGATACCGTTACAATATGTTGTATTTCTTCGTAACATTTTCCTATTCCTGGATCTTGATACAATTCTTTAACGTACTTCGTCGACCTTCATTTCAGCCTTTGTCCCCTTTATCGGAATCCTGTAATATAGCTAGATCGCTGCATTACGAAGAAAGATTGGTGGTCCTCAACCAACATTTGTTAAATCGTCCATAGAAGTTTGGAAATCTGCAAATTACATCATATATGTCGTTAGAGAAAGTGCGTTATGCGTTATTCACTGCAATAAACGCAAAGTAACAATCTTTACTAATATCAAATTGGGGTAACCCCGTAATGAAACTCGTAGCCACTTTGGGTACTATGCTTGCAAAAAAATGTTACAATAGTTGAGTACAATCTATGATCAACACTCAAAATTGTAAATTCTTTTCGTGCGAACAATGCCAAAAGTAATGAAAAACTTTCGACGCTAGCCGTATTAACTTTTTGCATTTCTGAAAAGATCCGTTGAATAATTATGACAGACATTGACATGATGCGAGTCAAAGTCAAGAAAAAGTCGGCAGTTTAAAGTGGAGTTCAGAGTTAATGAAGAATTGTTACGATTAACTGGTGACCGCACCACCTGAAGGGGCATAATCATTGGCGTTGCATGAATAAGGTTTAAAAATTTATAAAAACACTCACTGCAGTGTTAACGATGATTGAGAACTGCTGAAGACGACCGTTGGACGAATGTATCCTGTGCATTGCACTCTTCGACGCATAACATAATAAAATAATGGAGTGCCTTTGATGATCGTTGTGCTGAAGTGACAAAAGAGAATTTTGCAGCTTTAGAACTTATCTTGGTTAAGTCATAGCAAAAAAGATATAGCTCCAACGACAACTTTTAAAGATGTCAAGTTTTAGGTTACGCCAATCATCAAAGTTGTAATTTTTCTATAAAACGCCAGAAATAAAGTTTGGCGCTTGCTTCGCAGGATAAATGGTATATGATTTTTAAAAATGAACCGATCTGTTTGGTTTCAATTGTAGTAAATTCTCGTATTAGCATTCAGTGGTAGAAACAAGTTAGCTAACCCTGGCGCAGCGATGACTTTGTTGTGTCTCGTTGTGTGGGAACATTTTCCTCTAAACAAACTGTCGATCAGTTATCGATAATAGAATCGATCATAATACTCTTCCTCGTGAGAATATAAGTCCACGCGGACTCTCGCCGCATTCTTCGATACATGAAATAACTAAAAAAAATGGGGAGTTTGATGACCATTGTGTGGAAAGGATGAAAAAGATATTTTCAACTTTAAAGGATAGTTTGATAAACTCACAGCGAAAAAGAAATACATTCATCAACAACTTTCAAAAATGTCAACGGTTAAGTTACGCCGGTTAACCCAAACATGAAAATTTTTGGTTCCACCGTCGGACCTAATTTTCGTCGCTCGCTTCGGAGGAAAAATGTTGTATACCGTTCGATTTAATTTTATTATTTAAAAAATGATAGTATTAGAAGCGTTCGAAGGCGGATAGAAGTTAGCTTACCTTGTCGCAGCGATGAATTTGTCGTAACTCGTCGGCATGTTTGATGATGATTATACACGTCATCATCGAGGGAACTTTTTCGATATAAAATTAATTATATTTCATTCCCCCGGAGAAAAAATGCCATGGATATTGAGAGAGGTCTCGCTGGCCGAGACACACATCAAATCGACGCTGTCGATTTTGAACCGCTGTAAAAAGACAGAGTTTCACTGTTCACTCCTGTGAAAAAAGATCTTTGACAGAAAGAAAACATAGACCGCTCTGACTCTCGCTTCTCATGAAGTTTGCGATGGACATTACAATAGATAATAGTGTAAAGGTTACAAGGGTACAGATTTTTTTGTCCGGTAGATATTTTCCATTATGTTCGTTAAGAATGATACTTTGATTATCGAAGAGGCTTGCAGCGTCAAATTATTTTATCTACATGTTATATGTTTTCAAGGTGAATATGTCGAAGTAAATGGAAATGTTTCATGTATTTTTATGATGCTGAACTTTGCATGGTTGGAGCGGAACGCAAACAAGTTTCATAAAAAATGATTTTCTAGTATTGCTCGTGCTTTTCTCGCACATTTGAGGCCCAGGTCGACCCTAAACGGCGGGGTAGGGTTTTAAAGGCGAAAAAAGCATATTTTTAAGATTTTTTTGCGGCGACATGAGTAATATAATTTTATTAAATAGAATAACATATTATAGTACAACTATTGAAGTATCTCAGAAAAAAATTTCAATGAAAAATTTTGATAAATAAGCCGGTGAAGTTGAATCTCCAGAGGCGCCTTGAAAAAAAGTGGTTTTGCGGTGAACATTATAACTCGTTACCGGATCATCGGAAACAAAAAAATGTATATGCATTTTAAAGGTGATGTATTTCTCGAGGTAATCAGGAAGAGTTTTTTTTTTTTTTCTTCTATTTTTTGCAGCACTTGGAAGTGAAAAACGCAATTTTAGGTCAAAAAATCGCGCTTAATTTGTTATTAAAAAATTGGAAAAATTGAAAAAAAAAAACTCCTCCTGATTACCTGTTGATTTATGTGAAGAAGTGATGTTTAAATTTTTAAAAGGATCGGTTCAGTAGATTTTGAGTTCTAATGTTCACAAACTTCAAAAATGATGTTTTCGGAAAAATCGATTTAAAGTATCACGGCCGGTTGGTTTCAGGTATCACGCCCGGTCGTTTGAAACGCTGTAACTCCGTTAGTTTTACTCCGATTGACTTAAAATTTATACACAATATTCTCGACATATTGTTCATTCAGAAAAAAAATTTAAAAAAAAATGCAAAAAAAATAATTTTAAAACCCTACTCCCCCCTAAAGGCGACCCGAAAAAAATTTGAACGATTTTAACCGTCGTGATCCTACCCTTAGGGGGGGTGAAAGACTGAAAAAATCGTACTCCGTGCCGTTATCGCATTCTCAGATTTTGTATCATCGCTTTAGGTTTTTGGTCTCTACAGGAGACGCGGAAAAAAACTTGAACGATTTTAACCGTCTAGAAACAACCCTTTTGGGGGCGAAAGACTGAAAAAATCGTACTCCATGACGTTATGGCATTCTCAGATTTTTTATGATCATTATAGGTTTTTTGTTCCTACAGGAAACCCCTAGAAAAACTACGAGATACTTAAAATGAAAGACGTTTTTATATAGTTTATCGTGTAATTATTCTTCTTCACCATTTTTCTTATTGGAAAAATGATACATTTTCTAGATCAAAAACATCGAAATACCAATTTTGTAACGCTTTTGAACATCAAAAAAATAAATCTCCTTATTTTTCACATAAAATTTTTTTTTATAAAGAGTAGGAAAAAATATAATTATATTTTGACGTTTTTTAGGTTGGGTCGAATAGCGAACCACCAAAAATTCGACCGGTTGAAATAGCGTGAGACCAAAAAAGAGCCCACGGTATAATATATCTTCAGCGTATCTTGCTGATTGCCATCGAGTGGTACATTATATTTATATAATGTGGCGTTGCCGATGGTGCTCACACATGACCGACGTGCAGTTTGCTGGCACACGCTCGACTCGCCGAATACCACTACCTCGCCGGGATTGCCTGGCGCTACGCGTTGGTGTACAATAGGCGCGTCTCCGGCTTATGCGTGTGACAACAATATCCTACGTCGATTCATGTTCGAGGTCCCTGAAAAGGTTTGCTGTGAGGCGCGGACTGTGCTATATCTATATTACAGACTCGACGGCGAGCAGGAAGATACTTCTATCGTGGGTTCTCTCTCCTCTATATATTGTAACGAAATATTTAACTCTCGTCACGTGGGTGTCGAACGTGGCCTAATGAGCATTAATAAAACCCCAAAAAAAATGAATATTACGTTAGAGAGGTAACCAACTCTCACAAGATGTCGGAAGTACCGACCAAACGAACGAGAGATAGGCGCCAGGCAACGAGCGAGATTCGCGCGTCACCACCGCTCCCGTAAAGAGAACGGCTTATTTATTTTTCGCTCTCGTCGTTTAATACCAAAGGAACACAGTTGAAAACGTTCGGCAAAAGACTCCGGCTACTCAGTTAATACTTCCGAGAATGGTAGAGGGGCGCGATTTTTGGGCGAATAAGCGAACTCGGTGACTCGGGAAAACTGTGAAAATTATTTATTTTATCCCGGAAACCACCCACACGGTATGCGGCGGGGGCTGTACAACGAGATCGTCGGTCGTACAAAAAACGTGTAACAAGGGGACGTGGCAACACTGCCAACGATAACGAAAACGAGCGGTTACGACGCACTCGGAAGATTCGTACCGAAAATAAAATGATCAGCGTTCTGCGATAATACGAAGAAATGCAATACTTAAAATTAACAAAACAAATAACTGAACGCCATTTAAGCCAGCAGTCACGTAGTTCGACCGCAACAACGCTATAAATTCCGATACAAAAGATAACAAAATGACGGAAATAATCGCAATGAATAACTAGAATTAACAAAATATTTTACACACAATATTACAACTTGAAGATTCGCCTCAGGGAGGATTCGACGTAATTTAACAAATATCCGGCGGAAGCAAAATAACGCGAAACGTAGCCAAAACACAATACGAACAAAATTAGCCTGAAATTAATAACGAACAAAGTCACGGGTTACCGGCTTACGCACAAGAGAACAAAATTGACCAGGGGTAACGGTGACGATAGCGGGAATTTCGAATAGCCTCTCGTAGAGGAAAATTAGCCGGAATTCCAAGATAGCCTCTCGTAAGAGGGAAATTAGCCGGGATCTCAAGATAGCCTCTCGTAAGAGTTGAGTTAGCCGGATTTGAAGATGGTAACGGTGGTAACGGCGAGGACGTTGAGCGAATACGAAGGTTCCTCACGACACTCACACCAAGATAGCCCAAATCCACGATAGCCTCTCGTAAGAGTCAAATTAGCCGGGATTTCGGAATAGTCTCTCGTAAGAGTCAAATTAGCCGGGAATTCGAGATAGTCTCTCGTAAGGGTCAAATTAGCCAGAATTTCCAAGTAGCCTCTCGTAAGAGTCAAATTAGCCGGAATTTCCAAGTAGCCTCTCGTACGAAGGGAGTTAGCCGGATTTGACGATTGCAAAAGCAGTAGCGACGAGAACGTTAAGCAAATCCGTAGATTTCTCACAGCACTCACACAGAGATAGCCCAAATCCAAGATAGCCTCTCGTAAGAGTCGAATTAGCCGGGATTTCGAAGTAGCCTCTCGTAAGAGTCAAATTAGCCGGGATTTCCAAGTAGCCTCTCGTAAGAGTCAAATTAGCCGGGATTTCCAAGTAGCCTCTCGTAAGAGTCAAATTAGCCGGGATTTCCAAGTAGCCTCTCGTAAGAGTCAAATTAGCCGGGTTTTACGGTAGCCAGAGGGGTAACGGGCAAGGGAAAAACGCGATTAACCATCACGGGCAAAATATTACGAACGGGTGCGAAGATACGGACAAAGATGGCGGAGATTCGAAATCTCGCAAGTAATGGCGCAAGGGAATGGCGAATAATAACCAAAAGCAAATGGTCCAAAAGGGTTCGAAAATAAGGGTCGAAATAAGCAAAAGGAAACAGTGCGGTAAGCGATAGCACCCGGACGTGAATTGAATAACGAAAGAAACGCGAAAACCGAAATAACGAATAAATTGGTAACAAACTCGAACGCGATAACACAAATTCACTTAACAAAATAAATCCCGAAATGCGATTTCAATCGCGAATAAAGAACGTAACAAAATCGAAAATGCGAAAAATATAACACGTGGCGATAATGGGCCAGTAACTTCGTCACGCGGTCCGAGGACCGGCTCGTATTTCCACTAACAAACTCGAACGGGACTAAATCCCAATAATTAACCAAAAATACCAAAATCCTCAAAATAACCAACACTAACGGCCACACGGCCAATTGAGAAAGACGAAGTTACTAACCTTACAAAGGAAAGAGGAGGAAGTACCTCACCGAATAATCTCTGCCGCAACGCAAGGGACTCGTACGGGCGAATCGCAAGATGGCGGAAGATCGTCGATGCCGTCGTTGAATGATGTTGAAGATGGATGGTGAAGACAAAGGTAGCGTTATGATCGATGGCGACACTCGAGAGAACACTAGGAAAAACGCGTCACGCGAGGTAGCAGTCCGAACAGTAAGTGAAAATCGATGTGCGATCCTTGCTCTCCGTGGGTCGATGGTTCCCACTCTTGACCCATGGTCTAGTCCTGCGCATACTCGTACGTTTCCGGGGTCACTCGCTGTCACTCGGGTTACTGGGTTACGCCGGTCCTCCTTCTTACGCCGGCACCTCTCGCGTCGACTCGAGGGGTGCGCGGGGAGAGGGGTCCTTTTTGACGAAAGCTAAAGAGAGAGAGAGAACGAGCGATGGCAGGGCTCTCGGCGAATATCGCGACAAAGACGGAGCGAGTCGGTGTCCGCCCGGCAGTTTTTTATATGCCGTGTCTCGGCCGTCTTCCCCCAGGACCCGGTCTCCGACTAGGGTAAGGTCGGGATCCCGCCCGTGGATGGTGGTGGCCGCCAACTCTGTCCACGCGGAGCCCAGAACCGACACATTGCCACCTCACAAACCCCCATCGGTCCCATAGGCCCTCTACGAATAAGGCGCCGGAGGGAATCCGGACCGCGACGGTCGAGACAACGGCAGGCTAGTCCAGCACGAGGCTGGGAAGCCGTACGGGAGGAGGGTGGCTCAGTAAATTTCGGCCGTTCCTCCAGCTCGCTCCCTGGCGACCATGACCACGGGTGCAGTTGTTCGGCACCCGCCTGCCCCCTTAAGGACGAACTCCCGACTCTCAAAGTCCCTAAAATCCTAACCTCGGGAGATGATCGGTCTCCCGAGTACAAAAAAATAATGTCAATGCCGTGATAAACGCCGATCACCCGCCGGGAAACGCAGAGAGCCTTAATTTATTGTTAAAATACAGAGAGCCCCAAATAAGAGAGCCAAACGATAGCCGGCAGAGAGAACCCGAACAAAAAAAATAAAGAGACGCAAATATTAGTAGAATTTAACCATACCAGAATAATTTCTCGAATTTAATATGAAGCACTTGCTTATAATATAATTTAATGATTTGGAATATTTACTTGAACGGGACGCTAAGAGAGCTGAACGGAACGGACTAGAAAAACAGACGCGACAGTATAGTAAACAGAAAAACTCCATCGTTCGCGCTCGAAGCGAGCGAACCATAGGGTCATAAACACAGAGAGCCTAACAAAGTCGCTGAACGACAGATAGCCACAGCGTTGCCAAATGGTCAACTCTCGAGGCAACCGGAGATTCTTAATTTTTACCGTTTCGGACTTGCGACGAAGCGAGCGCGCGTCGTCCCAGGGTCGTAAATCCGACCCCCTGAACGAATACACTCCGTACGAGTGACGAGACGCCAAATGTTTCGTCACAGACCCTCACCCCAGAATTTGCAAGACGTTGAATAAGCTCTTGGCAACGACGCCGTTCGCGAAGTTTAGAGTGGGTGGGGCCGATGCCATCTCGCACGGTGAGAAACGAACAGGGTGCTCTCCCGAGGGATCTGCAACAGAGAAAATCGGTACGAGGCCTCCTCCAGGGCCCAGAAAATAACCTCCAGCCACGCCGAAACGTTATGCCCCCTTTGTCTTACATTAACGCCACGATAAACCATACTAATAAAAGAACCAAAATTAATTATTGACATATAATTTTATTCCCGCCGGACTGACGCTTCACAAGTACGATAACACGGCTAGTGAGCCGGTAAAGAATCAAGAAAAAGAATACAGTCTCCCATAAGGGGTTTACAGCAGTCAGCCGTTAATGGTACAACACAATTTTGCCGACTCGTTGGAGGTGCCCGAAGCGGTGCGTCACGGACCGGATCCCAGTCCGGAAGATAGCGTCTGTCTCGTAGCCGGTGTTCAGGTAGCCGTCCGACGGCAACGATGGAGGTAGCGGGTTAGGTCGGCGGTCGGGCGAGAGGTAGCGGGTCGTTGGACGTGGGCACCAGGCGTCAAAATCTCATCCGGGCTTCAGCGCGGGGGTTGACGTCGTGGAAGAGAGCCGGGACGTCGTGGCGCTCGTCGAGTTTTGGGGTTCGGGTTGGAGTTCCGGGCGTTGGCCTTCGCGTCGGCTAGCGTGACTCCGCGGGGGACGTTGCGGCACAAGCTCGCGACGAACGGTACCTCGGCGCGCCACTCGTCGTGGCAATTCGGGCACTCCTTGATGGTTACTCCTTTTTGGCCGCAGCGCCAACAACAGCGCACCGGTGGCTGGGTGCACTGTTGGCGCCGATGACCGGGATCCCCGCAATAAAAACATCGGCCGAGTTGGTTGGCGGATCCGGATCTCGATCGTTTTGATCCGGAAGGCCGGGTCGGTGTATTTGCTGGGGCGGCGACGTTGGCGGCGCTGGATGGCGAGAGTTCGGGTAGTCGGAGGTCCATGAGCGCAGGCGGCGATGAGGTGGAGGCGGTGGTTCGAGAGGCGCCCCTCTTGAGTCGCCGGAGCTTGTCGGGTTGTTTGGCGGCCTCCGAGGCGTCGGACTGGTCGTCCGCCCACGACATGGGCCAGGCCTGGTGTTGCTTTGGCCCCCCCGTGGTTTGAACGCCACGAGATACGGAACGGGCCCCGTGGGACGGACCGGTACAGCGGTCCACGGTAGTTGTTGTCGTCTCGGTGGCGACGTTGCTCCGCTCCGTGGTGTCAGCTTGCGTGGCGACGTCTGTCGATGCGGGCCAAGCGCGGACATCTACTGATGAAGCCGGTATTCGGGCCTCACGATCCTCCCGGATGGGGCAGTAGCCGCTCTGCTGGTGCGACAGAGCTAACGCCTGGTCCCGAAGATCCAGTAAGAAGCCGGGATTCAAGTACTCGACGACCGCCAGATCCTCCGAATACGGGCGGATGTGCGACCAAAACGGATTCTCATCGAAGGCCTCTACTTGCATCTGGGCCCACAACCGACGATGCTCATTGACGCGCACCGAGAACTCCAAACTACGGGCGCGCTCCGCGTCTATCTCCGATTGTAATTCGTCCTCTGCCGCCTGCAGGTCCATGTCCTCTGTGGCTGCCGAGTGGAGGTCGAAGTCGGCGAGGGAGCCTGCCGGAGATACCGACGATAACTCGACGACCTCGTAGGTTGAGTCCGGGGTCTCCAAGGTAGCTTCGTATGGGACATTACGGGGTTCGCCCATGGTGTTCCGTACGGGGTGTCGGGTGAGTCGAGGCAGCCAAGGATGAAGAAAGCCGGTGCCTGAAGAGAGCTAGAGGGGGGGTGGTCGCCCAAATCGCCGGTGAAGATAGCCGTGATCCGTCAGCGATAGTTAGCCCGTCGGTAGAGTCGAGGTAATCTGTACGGACGTAATACAATTAGACATTAACGAACGGTTTGAGATCCTGTATGTGCACTTTACCTGTCCAGGGGCCATTAGGGTCCTTAAGTTGCACCACCAGCGGGGACAATTTTTTAACTACTTCGAATGGTCCATTAAATTTCGGCGCGAGTTTCGCGGCGAAGTGTCGTGTTGCGGACGATAGAACGTGCTGGCGCTTCAATACTAGATCCCCTACCTCGACGTTACGCTCTCTTCTTCTACGATTGTAGTAGGTAGCCTGGCGGCGAAATGCATTCTCGAGGGATTGGGTAATGGTTCCTCTGAGCGCCTTGAGGCGCGACATACGCTCACTCCAACTCTGAGAGGTGTTAGGGTGGATTTGGGGGTTGGGTTCGCATTCTCGACGGAGGAGGACCGCGGGGCGGGGTTCGCGGCCGAAATTGAGGAACGCGGGGCTCGTTCCAAGAGAGCCGTGGTGTGAGGAGTTGTAGGCGAAGCGAAATTCGTGGAGATGGAGATCCCAATCGCGGTGGTCGTCCTCGAGGAAAGAGATGATCATGGTTTTCAGGACTCGGTTTACTCGCTCAACGGGGTTCGCTTGGGGATAGTACGGGGGTGTCGTGTGATGTTGCATGCCTATTCGCTCGGCTAACATTCGGATATCCCGGTTAACGAATTCCGTCCCGTTATCCGATAACAGTACGCGCGGGGCTCCCCAACGGGAGACGACCGTGTCGTCGAAAACCTCCGCGATCTTTTTGCCGGTGACTTTACGTAGCGGGCAGAGCTCCACCCATTTGGTGAATAGGTCTTGCATCACCAACAGGTACGAGAAACCTGCTTTGCTTGTGGGGAGGGGGCCCATGATGTCTACCGCGACCGAGTCCCAGGGTTGTTCGAGGACTCGTCGACCCATTAACCCGACCGGGGGTGCCTGTTCGGCCTTACACCGTTGGCAGGTAGCGCAACCCCGGACGTAGCGGGCGACGTCGCGTAGCATATTCGGCCAGTAGTAGCGGACCGCGAGGCGATGGGTCGTTTTGCTCACGCCGAGATGTCCGGCTTGCGGGGTATCGTGGGATTCGGAGATGGCGGCCGAGCGCGACTCACGGGGAAGCACTAGTTTCCAGTCTTCCAGGTCTACGACCTCGAGGGCCGCAAGGTCGGGGGGCCTATGATAGTAAAGGTAACCGTTCTCAACTCGCCAGTCGGGGTATGCGGAGCGGTTGTGGCAAACGTCGCGTATTTTCCGCCGATGCCACGCGTCTTTACTGTCCCTCGGTGGTAAGATAGCCGCACAGAGAGCCTCAGGGATCCGGGATAACGCGTCGGGGACGTGGTGAAGCGCGCCCTTACGGTGAATGACTTCGTAATCGTATTCTTGTAGTTCCAGGGCCCAACGGCCTAACCTACCCGTGGGGTTCTTAAGGTGGTGTAACCAACGGAGGCTAGAGTGATCGGTGATGACGGTGAAATGGTACCCCTCCAGGTAGCATCGAAATTTACGAATCGACCATAGGACTGCGAGACACTCCTGTTCGGTGGTGGTGTAATTACGCTCCGCGCTATTAAGGGACCGGCTCGCGTACGCGATAACATGTTCGACGTCGTCGATGGATTGGATAAGGACCGCGCCCAGCCCCACTCCGCTCGCGTCGGTCTGTAATACGAAAGGGAGGTCGAAATGTGGGCATATCAGAGTGGGTGCGGAGGTGAGTCGATGGCGAATTTCATCGAACGCCGCTTTTTGTCCCTCGGCCCATGTCCAGCTCTGGTTTTTCTTTAAGAGGGCCGTCAACGAGGTAGCTAAGGTGGCAAACTGAGGAATGAAACGCCGGTACCAGGAAGCCATGCCGAGGAAACGGCGGAGTTGTTTGATATTACTTGGGGGTGGGTAGTTCAGGACCGGGGCGACTTTCTCGGGGTCGGCTTGTAAGCCGTGGCGATTGACTAGGAAGCCCAAATAACGTACTTGTGAGCGACAAAATTCACTCTTGTCCGGGTTGATGGTTAAGCCGGCTTCGCGAATTTTCCCCAGGACTTTACGGAGCCAGATGATATGCTCGTCGAAAGTCTGGGTCACGATGATAATGTCGTCGAGATAGACGTTGACGTGGGGTTGCATTTCGGGGCCAAGTAGACGGTCCAGCAAACGCTGAAAGGTAGCCGGTGCGTTCGTAAGACCGAAGGGCATACGCGTGAATTGAAAGAACCCGAGGCCGGGGACGGTAAAGGCGGTAATCTCCCGACTATCCTGCGCTAAGGGAACCTGGAAGTACGCTTGACTAAGATCGAGTGTCGTGATGTAATTAGCCTGGCGCAGGCGGTCGAGGATGCAATTCATTAGGGGAATCGGATACGCGTCCTTCTTCGTAACGCTATTGACTTTTCGGAAGTCGAGACAAAAACGCAGCTTGCCATTCGCTTTTTTCACCATTACGATTGGGCTCGACCAATCGCTCTTAGATGGCTCTATAATTCCGTCCCTAAGCATCTCCTCGACGGCCGCGTGGATCGCCTTTTCGATCGGGGGCGACACCGCGTAGTACCATTGTTTTATCGCCGGATGACCGCCGACGTCGATATGGTGTTCCGTGAGCGTTGTGGCGCCGGGTTGTAAGGGAGCCGCGGGTATCTCGTCCTTAATCAAGGTTTTGAGGTAGCTGGATTGCGCGGGGGTGAGCTCTTGGAGGCCGCAACATAGCGTAGCGACCGGGCCGCGTGACCTCTGAATTTCGAATTTCTAGAATCGAAACGGGTCGTCCTTGAAGTAATAACGCGCTTCCTCGAAATCCACCACGAAACGAGCCGTGCGTAAGAAGTCGATACCGAGTATACAGGGGAGAACGAGTGCTGGTAGCAGGTACGCGGTGAGGGGAAACGGTTGGCCGTTCAGATGAATCGTGGGGCTGACGGTCTCACGGGCGATAGCGCGCTGACCGCCGGCCATCTCTACTCCCCGGGGAGTCGCGGGACTGCGCGGTACCTTAAGCTCGTCCATCCAGCGGATACCGAGGGGACCGAGGAACGTGCGGCTAGAGCCCGAATCCACTAACGCGCGGATTGGCCAACCGTTGACCTTGAAGGTGATGAAGAAGGCGGTCACGCTTTCCTCCGATTGCAGATGACCGCATCAATAGGGGTCCGCCGAGGTAACCGGTAGGGCTGAGGGATCTGTTTTGACGGGGCGTTCGTTAGGCCCTTGCGACGCCGCCTTTACGCGTTTCCCGAGCAGTCCGGGCAGTCGAGCTTAGTTACGCCGGTTCGACCGCAACGGTAACAAAACCGACGACGCGGGGACTGACAGGCGGTGAACCGATGGCCGGCTAGCCCGCAATTCCAGCAGACTAAAAGCCGTGAGGATGTTGATGCGTCTAGGGCGGCGTTAACCGCCGTGGGTAGCGAGGAGGTAGCTTCCCCTGCGGGGCCGCGGGGTTGCGAGGGAACCGGAAGGTCGGCGGTGACGGAGGTAGCTGGCGGCGTGGGTTGTCGGCGCGGTAGGCGACGGCGCGGGGTTGGATGATGCGCTTGGCGGGGCTGATTCGGCGCGGCGCGGGCTTGTACCGCATGGAGGTTGCTCGGGGCCCCAAAGATAGCCTCCGCCTCCTCGAGCTGAGTTGGTGACGCATCGAGTTCTTCCCGTCGAATTCGACCGCGGCGTAGGCCGCGCGGGAAGGTAACCGGTGCGTTGGGGCGCGTGGCGTTCGCGGACCCCGATACGCCAGTTCTGGACAAAGCGATTGATCGGGTGGCGGGGGTGCCCGGTACGAGCGCGCGCCCTCGAAGCTCTTCTCGAGACGAATGGCGATGTGCTCGAACGAGTCGAAATCGTAAAGGTCGTCGCGGTGGATCGCGCGTTGGAAACGCGGCAACAGGTTGCGGTGGGCGTATTGGATTTGTTCCGCTTCGGGCCAGGGGGGGTTTAGTCGACCGAATAATCCGCGGAGGCACGTTAGAAAATCCGCGATGGGTTCCTTCTCGCCTTGGGTTCAGCGCATGATTTCCGCGCGTAGGGCGTTTTGGTAGTCGGGGTCCCCGAAGCGCTGCCGGCAGGACGCGCGGAAGCTATTCCATGTGGACCACCGGGCGCGATCGGTGCGGAACCAGACCAACGCAATTCCCTTAAGGAAAAATGGAAGGCACCGAATCAAGTCCGCGTCATGGATGGAGACAAGGTCACGGCCTTCCTCGATACGAGTCAGGAACGTGTCCACGTCCTCACCCCGAGCACCGGAAAACTCGATGTTCCATTTGCGCATGAGGTGGAGCACGGCCGAGGGGGAGGTAGCGTAGCGAGAGTGTCGCGGTTCGTCGGGCAGCGGGGGTTCTTCGAACGGTGGTACTTGGTCGGCCCGAGTGGAGGACAACGGGCGGCTCGGCGCGGCGTAGGGAGCCAGCCGAGAAAGACCCGAGGCCGAAGGCGGGTGTGCGTTAGCCGAGGTGGACGCGACGGGCTCGGCGACGGGAGCTGACGGTGCCCGAGGGGTTCCGTCGAGGGTGCCGGTTTGATTGATACCGGAATCGTCTTGGGTCGGGTCAAATACGCAACCCGCCCTGCCGGGTAGGGAGTCGCCGTGGTCGGACATGACGAGCGTAGAGTCGTATGATTTCTTAACAGGTAACGAACCCGCTTTATGCCGGAGTAAGAGGGGAAAATTAATTTCGACGTGCACGGAAAGATAGTGAAACTCGGTTTTAATAAGCCGCTACGGGGAATAAGTTAGCCTTACAATCGGTCGTGATTGCGCCGAATGGGAAAATAATGAAATGCGTGGTTAGAAAAATGAAATGTACTTTTAAAGGGGGTTGGGCAATAAGTGCGCCTTCGTCACTGGTCGCGGTTGAACCGGAGGGACAATAATGGAACGCAGTGTTAATCGGTGGCTATGAAATTAACGAAAGTGTAAGATCGGTCGCGGTTATCGTTAATGGACAGTAATAAAACAATGAAATCTGATTTTAATTTTAATTGGGACTGGGCAATGGTTAAGCTTCGTTCCTGGTCGCGATTGGACCGAAGGGAAAAATAACGACACACGATGTTAATAGGTAGCTATGAAATGAACAAAATTGTAAGATCGGTCGCGATTACCGAAAATGAAAAATAATGAAACAATGAAATTTGATTTTAATTAATGCAAAGGTACGATCGGTCGCGATTACCGAAAATGAAAATGAATACAACAATGAGATTTGATTTTAATTAATGCAAATGTACGATCGGTAGCGATTACCGAAAATGTAAATTAATACAACAATGAAATTTGATTTTAATTAATGCAAATGTACGATCGGTCGAGATTACCGACAATGAAAAATACTAAAACAATGGAATTCGCTTTTAATTTTAATTAAGACTGGGCAATGAGTAAGCTTCGTTCCTGGTCGCGATTGGACCGAAGGGAAAAATAACGACACTCGATGTTAATAGGTAGCTAGGAAATGAACGGAATTGTAAGATCGGTCGCGATTACCGAAAATGAAAAATAATAAAACAATGAAATTTGATTTTAATCAATGCCAATGTACGATCGGTCGCGATTACCGGCAATGAAGAATAATAAAACGCGGTGTTAATGGATAGGTACGAGATTAATGTAAACGTACGATCGGTCGCGATTCCGGACAATGAAAAATAATAAAACGCGGTGTTAATGGGTAATTCTGAAATTAATGCAAATATACGATCGGCCGCGATTACTGAAAATGACAAATAATAGGATGATAAACGTTTATTAAATTGGAGGTTGGCCTATGAATACGTCGCGAGCGAAACAACACGATGAAACAACGATGGAGTACGAGGCGGCGTCGAGCGGGCTCGGGTAAGAGTGAGGGAGAGGCGACGAGATAGAGCGGCCCGAGAGAGAGCGGCACGAGGGAGAGCGGGGACTAGAGACTTGGCGTCGTCGAGCGAACTCGGAGCTAGAGAGCGGGGGGGGTAGCGTGGCCGGGCAGCGAGTGAGACTAACCACGTGACGGACACGCGGGCTGTGCGAGCGTCGGGATGTAAACAAACCGACCACGAGAGCCTCGATGGCCGGGTTTTGCCCACGGGGAAACGCGTGAGCTAGAGAGAGCGAGGTAGCGAGCTGTGGCAAGGCTAGCGAAGGAGAGTGAGCACGTGCGAGTCGTGCGAACAATGAGGGTCCGAGATGTCAACAACTCGGCGGTTGGTATAGCGTCGGAGAGAGAACGCGAGGGAACAATGAAACGAAGAGCGAGGAAATCCAAAAAAAACAAACAAGGGAACGTAGAGAAACAGCTACCTGACTGTCGCACTGTTTCGAGGCGAGGAATATTCGAGAGAATATTCGATTTTGTGTCGTTGTTGAGGGCCTCTCTGGCGTAGAGCCTGAGCGTTCGAAACAGCGAGACACAATCAGATAGCCGTGGGTAATGACAAAGGTTTTGCGTATGTAAACACGATCGAAAAACCGATCCTCACACTAAACACCGAATAATAGGTAGCGCGATAATGAGAATAATAACCGAGAGCGAGAGCGGGCGAGGATACGAGAAACAGGCTTGTTTTTCTCGTCAAACTAACTACGCGGATACGTATTTATCTTTCTGCGTAACGTCGAGTATAATATGATTTTTCAAAGCCTAAATAATATTTCAAATAAAATTCTCGCAGAACGCTTGATCCCTAAAGCACGTAGAATTTACACGATTTTTACACCGAATTTGCTTATTCGTGCCCCACGTTGGGCGCCAATTTGTAACGAAATATTTAACTCTCGTCACGTGGGTGTCGAACGTGGCCTAATGAACATTAATAAAACCCCAAAAAAAATGAATATTACGTTGGAGAGGTAACCAACTCTCACAAGATGTCGGAAGTACCGACCAAACGAACGAGAGATAGGCGCCAGGCAACGAGCGAGATTCGCGCGTCACCACCGCTCCCGTAAAGAGAACGGCTTATTTATTTTTCGCTCTCGTCGTTTAATACCAAAGGAACACAGTTGAAAACGTTCGGCAAAAGACTCCGGCTACTCAGTTAATACTTCCGAGAATGGTAGAGGGGCGGGATTTTTAGGCGAATAAGCGAACTCGGTGACTCGGGAAAACTGTGAAAATTATTTATTTTATCCCGGAAACCACCCACACGGTATGCGGCGGGGGCTGTACAACGAGATCGTCGGTCGTACAAAAAACGTGTAACAAGGGGACGTGGCAACACTGCCAACGATAACGAAAACGAGCGGTTACGATGCACTCGGAAGATTCGTACCGAAAATAAAATGATCAGCGTTCTGCGATAATACGAAGAAATGCAATACTTAAAATTAACAAAACAAATAACTTAACGCAATTTAAGCCAGCAGTCACGTAGTTCAACCGCAACAACGCAATAAATTCCGATACAAAAGATAACAAAATGACGGCAATAATCGCAATGAATAACTAGAATTAACAAAATATTTTACACACAATATTACAACCTGAAGATTCGCCTCAGGGAGGATTCGACGTAATTTAACAAATATCCGGCGGAAGCAAAATAACGCAAAACGTAGCCAAAACACAATACGAACAAAATTAGCCTGAAATTAATAACGAACAAAGTCACGGGTTACCGGCTTACGCACAAGAGAACAAAATTGACCAGGGGTAACGGTGACGATAGCGGGAATTTCGAATAGCCTCTCGTAGAGGAAAATTAGCCGGAATTCCAAGATAGCCTCTCGTAAGAGGGAAATTAGCCGGGATCTCAAGATAGCCTCTCGTAAGAGTCGAGTTAGCCGGATTTGAAGATGGTAACGGTGGTAACGGCGAGGACGTTGAGCGAATACGAAGGTTCCTCACGACACTCACACCAAGATAGCCCAAATCCACGATAGCCTCTCGTAAGAGTCGAATTAGCCGGGATTTCGAAGTAGCCTCTCGTAAGAGTCAAATTAGCCGGGATTTCCAAGTAGCCTCTCGTAAGAGTCAAATTAGCCGGGATTTCCAAGTAGCCTCTCGTAAGAGTCAAATTAGCCGGGATTTCCAAGTAGCCTCTCGTAAGAGTCAAATTAGCCGGGTTTTACGGTAGCCAGAGGGGTAACGGGCAAGGGAAAAACGCGATTAACGCCACCACGGGCAAAATATTACGAACGGGTGTGAAGATACGGACAAAGATGGCGGAGATACGAAATCTCGCAAGTAATGGCGCAAGGGAATGGCGAATAATAACCAAAAGCAAATGGTCCAAAAGGGTTCGAAAATAAGGGTCGAAATAAGCAAAAGGAAACAGTGCGGTAAGCGATAGCACCCGGACGTGAATTGAATAACGAAAGAAACGCGAAAACCGAAATAACGAATAAATTGGTAACAAACTCGAACGCGATAACACAAATTCACTTAACAAAATAAATCCCGAAATGCGATTTCAATCGCGGATAAAGAACGTAACAAAATCGAAAATGCGAAAAATATAACACGTGGCGATAATGGGCCAGTAACTTCGTCACGCGGTCCGAGGACCGGCTCGTATTTCCACTAACAAACTCGAACGGGACTATATCCCAATAATTAACCAAAAATACCAAAATCCTCAAAATAACCAACACTAACGGCCACACGGCCAATTGAGAAAGACGAAGTTACTAACCTTACAAAGGAAAAAGGAGGAAGTACCTCACCGAATAATCTCTACCGCAACGCAAGGGACTCGTACGGGCGAATGGCAAGATGGCGGAAGATCGTCGATGCCGTCGTTGAATGATGTTGAAGATGGATGGTGAAGACAAAGGTAGCGTTATGATCGATGGCGACACTCGAGAGAACACTAGGAAAAACGCGTCACGCGAGGTAGCAGTCCGAACAGTAAGTGAAAATCGATGTGCGATCCTTGCTCTCCGTGGGTCGATGGTCCCCACTCTTGACCCATGGTCTAGTCCTGCGCATACTCGTACGTTTCCGGGGTCACTCGCTGTCACTCGGGTTACTGGGTTCCGCCGGTCCTCCTTCTTACGCCGGCACCTCTCGCGTCGACTCGAGGGGCGCGCGGGGAGAGGGGTCCTTTTTGACGAAAGCTAAAGAGAGAGAGAGAACGAGCGATGGCAGGGCTCTCGGCGAATATCGCGACAAAGACGGAGCGAGTCGGTGTCCGCCCGGCAGTTTTTTATATGCCGTGTCTCGGCCGTCTTCCCCCAGGACCCGGTCTCCGACGAGGGTAAGGTCGGGATCCCGCCCGTGGATGGTGGTGGCCGCCAACTCTGTCCACGCGGATCCCAGAACCGGAACATTGCCACCTCACAAACCCCCATCGGTCCCATAGGCCCTCTACGAATGAGGCGCCGGAGGGCATCCGGACCGCGACGGTCGAGACAACGGCAGGCTGGTCCAGCACGAGGCTGGGAAGCCGTACGGGAGGAGGGTGGCTCAGTAAATTTCGGCCGTTTCTCCAGCTCGCTCCCTGGCGACCATGACCACAGGTGCAGTTGTTCGGCACCCGCCTGCCCCCTTAAGGACGAACTCCCGACTCTCAAAGTCCCTAAAATCCTAACCTCGGGAGATGATCGGTCTCCCGAGTACAAAAAAATAATTTCAATGCCGAGATAAACGCCGATCACCCGCCGGGAAACGCAGAGAGCCTTAATTTATTGTTAAAATACAGACAGCCCCAAATAAGAGAGCCAAACGATAGCCGGCAGAGAGAACCCAAACAAAAAAAATTAAGAGACGCAAATATTAGTAGAATTTAACCATACCAGAATAATTACTCGAATTTAATATGAAGCACTTGCTTATAATATAATTTAATGATTTGGAATATTTACTTGAACGGGACGCTAAGAGAGCTAAACGGAACGGGCTAGAAAAACAGACGCGACAGTATAGTAAACAGAAAAACTCTATCGTTCGCGCTCGAAGCGAGCGAACCATAGGGTCATAAACACAGAGAGCCTAACAAAGTCGCTGAACGACAGATAGCCACAGCGTTGCCAAATGGTCAACTCTCGAGGTAACCGGAGATTCTTAACTTTTACCGTTTCGGACTTGCGACGAAGCGAGCGCGCGTCGTCCCAGGGTCGTAAATCCGACCCCCTGAACGAATACACTCCGTACGAGTGACGAGACGCCAAATGTTTCGTCACAATATATATATATATATATTGTTACGTCCGGGGTTTCCAAACCATTGGAAATCCCATTGGTCGTTTCATCTTTTAATTTTACATTTATTTATTTTGACAAATTAAAAATTTCAAAAAAGAATCGCTCGGATTTCCAGAATCCTCGCGTAAGCATAAAGATAGGCCCTTATGGCACAAAACGGTCTAGCGACCGGTTCACACGCTTGAAAATACTTTTTTGAAAACTGAACGCGCCTATCACAGGATGTAGTCTAGATGCTGACTCAAAAGTCAGCGTTTCCAATATTGTACGCGTTCCCACGACAAAGGCTTATGTCCGAGGCAGAATTCTGCTGATACCGTAGCTAAGCTAAAATATTCTTGATAACGAAGATGTCGAGGCGTGTGGGAACAAATCGTCCCCCACGCGCCGGCATCTCCCACTTCATACGCAAAATTAAAATGCGCTCTTTTTCATTAGAATTAATTGTAACTTAGTTAGTCTTGTTCGAGAACTGGTGACACGATGGTCAAGCTCACATAATAATCCGGTTAGACCGTAGTCGATCAGTATGATCGACCACTCTAAATTAAAAGTTCGGTAGTTTTCATTCCGTGCATCAACCAGTATGGCCGACCACGTAAAGTTCCATTTTTCGCTGAACATATAAAAACAATAAATTCTAAATTATAAACTCAAGTTTAACGACAACGCTCTAGCAACCGATTATCAATCCGCGAGCTACTGGTCGGTATTAATTTATAGTTCGAGATTAGCGTCCGCGAATTGACACCAGCTAAACTCTATTGCAAAACAAACAGTGACCGACACCCGTATTAGAACGGGTGGCACTTGTTTGCTTTTCGGAGACCGAGCCCGTCAGGATCGTTCTTAGCGACGATCCAGGGCCGGATCCTCCGAAGGTCCTTCCTTAAATACTGCTCCTAGCGACAGTACGAAAAGTCAGTACCGCGAACGTTAAAGTGTGAAAGCGAAATGTGAATCAAACCCGTTGAACCAAAATTGTGAACATCAAAAACGTTAGAGTGCAAATACAAAATTTATAAATCGAGAAACTGTGAAATTTAAATCTCCGTAATACCGAAAAGTGAATAAAATAAATGCTTCTTATTTGTTAAAATGTGCATCGTGTTTTGTTTATACAACCCGCTATGTCCAACACGCCTAACGGTCATCATTTTAATAAGTTTCATCCTTCAATGATCGCCCTCGATGTGCCCTAACCAACACATTCCGGTCTAAATAAGAGGCAACATTAAATGTTCGACCAATTAACATCGTTCCACGTTCCACGGTCGAAGCGTTCGATAAAAAGGTTCGTAAATAAATAAATAAAATAAATGACAGATCAAAAATGAAAAAATTATTGAACAACCAAAGGCCGGGACGTAACAATATTCATATAGCGTTTGTAGCTATATTCCAATAAGTTCGTGAGAAAGGTGAATAATATTCGATATATATTTATTAATAAACTCAATGTTTAACAAGAAAACGTGACGTAGTTATTGTAACAGAAAAGGGCGTGGTCAACAGAGTCGATGCGTCCTTTGTGCGTCTTGAAGCGTTTTGAAGCGTCTACAGCTGTAGCATGTGTACTTGTGTATGGTCGGAGACTAACTGTATGCGAGAGTGTAGAGTGGCTGCGTGTTTCTGTTGTTTGGCCACTAGTGGCATGACGGTGTTGGTGTAGTAGCACCAATATTTCAAATGGTGGCCACAGTACTCCCCCTAAGTCTTCTTGAGCGACAGATTGAAAGAGACTTTCTTCTTCGAGTATGTTTTTGTAGGGATATTTGCTGTTGAACTCCATTGATGTTCAGGAACTCGATCAGTATGCGTGGGTCCCGAGTCGAAGTTTGCGTCTGTCTTGGATATGTATGCTGGCTTCAATCTGTCAATGTTGATGTTTTTTAGAGTGCCGTGGATGTCTAATTCAAAAACTGTGTCTGAAGTTTTTTTGTAATTTTGCATGGTCCTCTGTATGGTTGTTCCAATGGTGATTTTACATGATCAGATCTTAGGAATTCGTGGCTACAAGTGTGGAGATCTTTCGGTATGAATATCCTAGATTTTACGTGATGAACTGTTGGTGTAGGCCTCAAGCCCCTCATAAATTCGCGGTGCTTCTCCAAAAAAATATGAGGATCAGCTCCAAAATCGTCGTTGATGAAAAATTCTCCTGGAACGCGTAAGGTTGTTCCATATAGCATTTCTGCTGGTGAGGCTTGTAGATCTTCTTTGAAACTTGTACGAAGTCCGAGTAATACAGTGGAAAGTATCTCTGTCCAAGGTTTTGGTGAACACATTAATGCTGACTTCAAGGTACGATGCCATCGTTTAATCAAGCTATTCGATTGAGGGTGATACGGCGTTGTTCTTTGTTTATTGCACCCAATGAATTTGGTAAATGCCCGAACCTTGATCAGATGTTATTGTTGTTGGCGTGCCGTAATGAGAAATCCAATGGTCGAATAAGACGGTGATGACTGTGTCAGCAGTGATATCTTTTAATGGGATTGCAACGGGCCATCTAGAGAAACGGTCGATGATGGTCAAACAGTATTTGTAACCTTTATGTTCAGGTACCATGATGATGTCCAAGTGTATGTGTTTGAAGCGATCATCTGGTACGTCAATGTGCTATGGTTGAATACGTGTGTGTCGTTGTACTTTGGAACGCTGACAAGGTAAGCATTCTCTCGCCCAGGTGATGATGTCTTTTTTTATGCCTGGCCACACAAACTTTTCTCGAACTTGACGTGACGTGATGTTTCTGCTTGGATGTGAGAGCCCGTGGATGACGTCGAAGCTGTCTTTCGTAGAGTAAGGTCGGACTGTTCCTGTCGAAATGTCACAGTAAATGTTTGTGTTGTCGAGTTTGAGTTCGTTCAATTGTAAGGATGAACTGTTATTTTCGAGAAGTTCTCATTGTTCATTGCCGTCTTGTTGATGTTGATGTATTGTCTGTGAGTCTAGTTCCGTTGGTACGTTAATTGTATTAATTCTTGAGAGAGTGTCCGCTGCTACGTTGTCTTCACCCTTTACGTAAACTATGTCCGTTGTAAATTGTGAGATGTAACCTAGTTGTCTCAGTTGACGTTCTGATACTTTTTCTAATTTTTCTGTTGTAATGTTTCGTTTTATTGAACAGATATTATTTTATTATCATAAACAAAGAAAGGAACTGCCCGACGTTGGGCGTCATATGTAATGAATTTTTGTTTTAGTTATTTCTTTCGAGACTTATTCTCCTCGAGAAACGGGAGAACGAAATTTAATTATTATGATAGATTCAAGATAAACGCACTGGCCGATGTAAACGATAAAAAGGACATAAATAATAATTATAACGAACGACGATATCTTAATATTAAGAATCTCTGGCATGTATATTTTGTAAAGATAATTCCTTGCAAATTGTCTTTGAGAGTTTAAATACAATTTGAGAAAAGCACAATTGGGAGATTCGCCGCACATTTAATTTTTTACTCATATACAAATACGAACGGAGTTATCAATATAAAACTACAAAAAAATTAGACAATAAAATTCTCGTCACCGTAACGGTCTATAAACGTCTATCGAGAATACGTTAATTCCGCCGAGCCGGCTTGTATACTTCAAGGTCACTAGACTAGTCGATTTTTTGGTAATATTGAGATAAACAGTGTACTCATCTTCTACTCGGAATATGCTGTGCAGTCCACTAACGCTTGATGATGCGACCAGGCCTGGTTTTAACGGACAGCACGGATGAAAATGATTTACTTCCAAGAAAAGTGCCGTACAATGCTCCGTTTCCGATATTTCGATTCCGATACTCGTTTCAATGGATTTCGATACAGATCGAGATATAATGATATGTGTAAACGTATAATGTTATTGACAATATTAGAGATTTTACGACTGGACCGCTCGACGGACGGGCGAGTAGTGTCGTAGAGAATTATGATAATCGTTTCGAGGAGCGCTCGAAAAGGTTACCGCTACTTCGGTAATGATCGTGGCTCATCGGAACACACGATCCGAGCACATTATCGAAATCACAGCGATTCTGCCACTACACTGTGAAGGCGTAAGTCAGTGGTTTGTGATCTGTTCGAATCGTGAATTGTCGTCCTTCTAGAAGATGTTCAAAATGTTTTGTTCTTGTGAAAATTGCAAGTAGCACTCTGTCGTAAGTACTGTATCTTGTCTCAGTGTCTGTCATTTTTCTTAGGAAAAAACCTATTGGTTTCCATTCTTCGTCGTGTTCTTGCTGTTCAAGTGTTGCACCGATAGCATTGGTCGAAGCGTCTGTCGTCAGTCGTAGAGATGCGTTGGGAGCTGGATATGTGGTCAGTGCTAGAGATGAAAGAACTTCTTTGCAAGAGTAAAAGGATCGTTTTGAGGTCTCTGTCCAGTGGATAGTAGTCTTGTCTTTCTTCTTGGAATTTTTAAGGTAAACAGTAAAAGGTACTTGTAGCTGTGCTGCGTTCTTAAAGCATGGACGGTAATAATTGAACATGCCCAGAAACTTGCGTAGTTCCATGACTGTTGACGGAAGTGGATATTCGTCGATGGCTTTCACTCTATCAGGATTTTGATGAAATCCTTCGCTGTTGATTAGATACCCGAGAAATGATACCTGTTTTTGTCCAAAAGTACATTCATTCACGTTGATGAATAGTTTATGATCTGAGAGTCGTTGAAATACTCGTTGGAGATGGTCTCTATATTGTGTTTCGCCTTCTGACATTATGATTATTGTGATGTCATCTATGTATACGAGGACGAAATCCAGGCCACGAAAGATGTAGTCAATGTATCTTTGGAAGGTTTGAGTTGCGTTTTTCAATCGAAATGGCATTCCGATGTACTCATATAAGCCCCAAGGTGTTGTGATTGCGGTTTTTTGAATGCTGTCGTTGTTAACTGGAATTTGATTGTAAGCTCTTTCCAGGTCAATGGTGGAGACGATCCTTTTCCCATGGATCATCAAGAATAGGCTTTGAATCGGTAGTGGTGAGTATTTGTCCGGAATGGTGATGCTATTGAGTTTGCGATAATCACCATAAAGACGATATGTGTTATCCTTTTTCTTCGTTAAATGTATTGGACATGCCCATGGCCTGCTGGATGGTTGTATCACTCCATTGTCCAGGAGTCGTTGAATTTCTTCTCTAGCTGCCACTGCCTTTTCACCAAACAATTTGCGTGAACGTTCAGTCACTGGTGGTCCAGTAGTGACGATCGTATGACTGAATGTGCTTTTTTGATCTGGTGTGAAGTAACTTGGCTTAGTGATGATGAATTTGGATAATAAATCAGTGTACGACATAGTTTGACTGATTGTAGAAACATTGTGAACATCAGTTTTGATTATTTTGCCTTTTGTTGTTGAACCGGTTATATAATCGATTAATTGTTTGTTCCTCATGTCGATCAGGAGATTATTCTGAATGAGAAAGTCAGCGCCGAGGATGGATTCCGGAATGTCAGCTATGATAAATGGCCAACGAAATTTACGTCTCAATCCTAGATCAACATCGCCTGTATGTAAACCGTATGTGAGAATTGGTGAGGAATTTGCTGCGAACAGAGTTAGATTAGTGTTTCTAGAACGAGTTTTGAATAGACGAACTGGTAGTAGTGAAACAACTGATCCAGAATCGATCAGATATCGTTGTTGTGTTTTTTTGTCGTGTAGATGTAATCTCGTATCCTCGGAATGGATTGCGGTACTCGATACGCTGCCTTGGTTTACCGCATGAACATGTGACAGCGTAGCTAGTTTCCCTGGTTGTTAGTGTTGTTGAACGTGCAAGGCGTTGTGCAATGCTTTGCATTCGCACCGTATTTCGGATGGTAGAAGCAATCGTTGCCCGGTGATGGTGAGGGTTCTTTGGTTTGTGAGCGTTGTCTACTCCTACCACGTTGTGAATTGTTTTGACTCAGTATTCGTGAAAGTTCTTTTGTTTGAGTCACGAGCTCGTGCATTGCGTTTTTTATCGATGACATGTCCTTTGCCAGATTTGTTAGGACCGTGTCTGTGAAACGTTGGTTTGGTGATACAGAACGGTTGTCTGTCGCCTGAGTTGCCATAATGAATGGTCCAGAATGATTTTCCATGAGCTCGTCAGCCAGTTGAGCTTGTTCGTTAAGTGGTGCTGCTTGAAGGATCATTAGGTAGCGCACAATTGCTGTTGGTAGCAACGCTAGCCATCTTACGCGAAGAACAACTTCTGATGCTCGGTTGGCAGTCAGAGATTGTAGTTGTCATAGTAATTGACCTGGCTTCTTGTCCCCTAATTGTACTTCAGCGAGTGCCTTGTGCAATTGCCGATCTGCGGAGTCAGAGAATCGTGTGATTATTTCAGTTTTTAATTGTGTATACCTTCCTTCCTGTGGAGGGTTCCGTAGAATGTCTGCGACTTCCATCATGGTCTCAGCGTCCAATGAACTAACTATATGGTTGTATTTGGTTGTGTCACTGGGGATGCGGTTGGTTTGAAACATTGATTCAACTTGTGTGATCCATAAGCTCGGATCATGTTTCCAAATTGGTGGAGTCTTGAGGTTCGCTATGGATTCCACAGAGGCTAAAGCTATGGAAATGTCTGCCAGTGGTAAAGTTGATCGGTCTTGTCCGGATGACATTGTTTCGTCAGTTAGAATTGTGTCAGACAACGATGCTTGAGCTGTGCTCGCTTGTTGCTGATCGGTAACTCTTTTTGGCGTGTGCTGTAATGACATGTCACTATTGCACTATGTATCGTCACGTTGCTTTAACACACTTGTTGAAATAAATCATTCACAATAAAAAATTGTTCAATGTCTATATAGTTTTGTTTGTGAATGGTAATGGTAGTGAGTCACTGCGTAACCCGCGTAAGCACTTAGAAAAGTATTAAAAGTGAAAGACGCGTTGTGTACGGGAACTCGTCGGTTTTTTATGTTACACGCACGATAAAGTAATCCACCTCGAGATCACGTCGGGATCACCAATTATAGCGTTGGTAGCTATATTCAAATAAGTTCGTGAGAGAGGTGAATAATATTCGATATATATTTATTAATGAACTCAATGTTTAACAAGAAAACGTGACGTAGTTATTGTAACAGAAAAGGGTGTGGTCAAGAGAGTCGATGCGTCTTGAAGCGTCCTTTGTGCGTCTATTCGCGTCTTGAACCGTCTACAGCGTCTACAGCTGTAGCGTGTGTACTTGTGTATGGTCGGAGACTAACTGTATGCGAGAGTGTAGAGTGGCTGTGTGTTTCTGTTGTTTGGCCACTAGTGGCATGACGGTGTTGTTGTAGTAGCGCCAATGTTTCGGATGGTGGCCACATTCATATGCCCTGTTGCGTCATCTCGCGTTTCTCAGTCCCCACTAACTTCTCGACTTCTACGTCCCGTTCTCCGCCGACCACCGCTCGCGCGAGCTGGGCGCGGGGCCATGGTGCTGCCATCCGACGTACCCATGACCCACTGACCTATATTCCTTGCTCCCACCGATAATAGCCTCCCAAACTCCCCGTACAGTGCTGCCCCGTGCACACCCAGTTCGACCCCTTTCCTCAATAACCATGCCACGCGCGACTGGCCAATGAGGGGCGAGAAGAAGGAACGAAAAAGGACCGCGAGGCCGAAAAACTTACTGCGTTGCGGATATTGTAGAAGTGTAGTCGAATTTTTGAGAATCTAAAAGTTAAGTTAGATATTAAGTGAGATTGTACAGCGAGAGAAAAGGTCAGGAGATTATGAAAGACGAGAGGAGGAAATTGTTACGACGAGAAAAGACGGGAAGGAAAGAAAGGAACGAGAAAGATTGTAAAAAGGAAGGAAGGACGGATTGAGGGAACCAATACGCCCATAGAGCTTGTTCGTCTGTCGGTTAGAAGAATAAAAAAGTAAGTGTCCTCTTTGTTGGCATTTTATTGCTACATTGTCCGACTCACTGGGGCCTATTCGTTTTCTTTTGTCGGAAAAATAACGCCAGCTCTCGACGTCTTGCCTCTACGGCGGATCGAGCGGAGCACGTGCCACTTCGAGGTTAAGCCGAGGCTTGCGTGCGACCGCGTGCCGCCTCGCCGGCGCTCTAAATAGGTTAGAAAAAGTGCTGTGGGGAAAAATTATCCCTAAGTCCATAGTCCATAGAGTCGAGCGAAGGAATAGGGTAAGGGGCTATAGCGGTCGGCCAACCTAGACCCCTGAGCTACGCTGAAAAAAGCAAGACTGATTACGGCAAAGAAAAACCTGATGCCTGGAAAATAGCCGGCGCCCACCACGAACAACGACGATCCGCAAGTGAGAGTGTAGTGATTAACCCGTATTCCCTTCCAAATTCCCTTTACACTATCCCATAGTCAATGCGAGTGTAGTCCTTCGCTGTCTCGTCCCTCCGCCACCCATTGTCACTATTATTTTCCCCAATTGCCTTTTACTTCATCCATCATCTGTTGCGAGCGAAGCCCTTCGCTGCCTCGCACCTCCCCCAACTATCGAAACCAGTACTTCCCCAAACATACCCTAAGATTCTTTTCCCAACAGTTGCGAGCTCACTTCTGGAAGTGTTCGGCGGTTCTGTTATATCTTTTTGGGGAATTATTGTTAATCTCCCCCTGCGATTCTGTTATTTTATTTGGGGATTACTGTTAATCCGCTACGGCGATTCTGTTTTCTTACTTTTGTAAATTATTGTACACTCGCCGGCGCAACTCTACTTTTTTTGCTTGAGGGATATTGTGCTTCCGCAACGGCGATTCTATTTCTTTTTTTCTTTTTTATTTATTGTAAATCCGCCAACAACCCCCTTCTTGTTACGACTTTTCTCTGGGAGCTGTTATCTTCTCCTGCGATTTAAGGCCCACCTTTTTGCGACCCTTCCATTGGTTCGAGAGCGAGGTGGTCTCCTTCCAGTAGTCCATATGCAATGTTTTTCCAGGAGTACGGTAGCAGACAGAGATCGTGATTATCGTGTATACGAATAGTCAGGTTTTTCTTCGCTACGATTACTATGCCGCCTTTGTTAGCCTGTTTATCCCTTCTAATCGTGTCGAATTCAGGGAATTTGTATTGACGCAAGTCTTGAGGGTCAAGCTTAGTTTCTACGCAGAGCATGACGTCAACTTCAGAATAAGCGACTTCGAGATTTTCAAAGTGGCTCTGCAGCCCTCTGACGTTCCAGAACATAATTTTCAAGTTCTTATTGATGAAGGATTGATGTTGATGCTCTGAGGAGAGATCCATGGCGTACGGATTAAGTTGAGGATTGCGACGAGTCCGATACGCAATCCGGGTCCGTTAGACGATTCCTGAGCTTAGTTACGTGAATTTTAAGTGACTTGTCGTCGATAAAGATGTAGCATTTGCTAAGAAACTTCGAGAGTTTACCCAAGTCTTCCGTATATGTACGAGTATGACCGATTGCTGCGAGATTAAACTCCTCTTGCCAATTTGCTAAGATCGCAATAAATTCTTCGTAACTCCATTGAAAGGATGCTGGGGACTTATTAACCCTTTGCGGACGAGCGTCGACAAACAGCCGCCCAAACCTCTTTACCGTTGCGGACGCGTGTCGGCATATAGCCGCCCAATTCTCGCTCTGCGTCCGGCGTACGTCCGTCGTTCTGTCGTCCACAGCGACACTCGCCTGTCGGGCGGCTCCGTCCGCAAAAAGTTAATGCTTCCTGATAGCCGAGTGGAGGGTTTGCGTATGAACTCTTCCCAATGTTTTTTACGGTACGTTCGTGTAGTTTTACTTCTCTTTGATTGAGGTACGATGAAGCCGTCGTCGTCAGGAGTTCAGACAGCATTCGCGACGGGGGCGACGGTAACGTCTAGTTTCACATTACGCGGGCGCTTGGATGGCGAGGGATCTTTCAATTGAGAGCGCGCAGACGCGCGAATGATGCTTTTGCTTTGCAGCGAAGGGAAATCTTTGATTTTATTCAGAGGTGACGGCGCCACTGAAACGACGGAGATGCCAGCGCGACTACCGGTCAGAAAAGTACCGCTTATCTCTATTGGATCTTCCGGAGATAAAGAGTCACTGAGGATACTCGGGCAGTTTCTGGCGAAGTGCCCTGCTTATTTACATCTAAAGCATGCCGGATTATCAAGAAAAACGAAAATGAAGAAATCTTTGCCTTGATAATTAATGCCCATATTTTCCGGGAGTTTAGGAACATCAGTATGATCGATGTACACTTGCCGGCGATGACTAATGAGGTGAGCGTAATCCGGATTAGTCGAACCTGCTTTGATGAACGTTAGAGAGGACGTAGCTTTGATACCGAGTTCTACGAGTTTGTAGTCGACCACAGCATGCGGCAGAGAAGGACAGACGCCAGAGAGAACGATTCTCTTTTATTGGGAGACGAGAGGTCTGATGCTTAGCAAGCGGTCATCGATCGAGAGAGGGGACTCGGACGAAGACAGCTTGTCAACAAGCGCGGTAGTCGAGAGAGAAAGACACACACGCAGTTTTCAGATATTCTCGAGCTGGCAATCAGGTTTTTCGGGCCTACAGCAGTTCCTATGCATATCATGTACTCACTGATTGTGACCCCCTGGATTGCATCGATTACGATAGCTTGATCTCTCGATGGATGTTGAATCTGATTTGCAGCACGCGAGTACGATGCGGAAGCCTGGGAGAAGGGTTGACTTTCTATTGTTGCGTTGGTTGACTTAATGTCGGAAATTTCTTTCGAGTTAATTGTGTGGTTATTATCCATTTGCGTTCGTTGTTTATCTCTTAGCGAGAAGAGATGGCTCGAGTGGTAGCTATGCAGTGCCACTAAGTAACTCTCATAGCTCGCAAACTATATACTTTAAGGGAAGGGTTTCAGCGTAAAAAAAAAACACTTTTTTTGAGATTTTTTTTCTCAAATATGGATTGAGCAATTTTATTCGAATCTTTTGTACATTATTGAGCATACTTTCGACAATGTTGTGTAATTTTTTCATGCAGACATATTGAAGCATAAGCCCGTAACAGAGCTTCCCCCAGAACGTCTTGGAAAAAAAACAATTTGCGGTGTTCACTATAACTCGGCCGAAAATTATCTGAATATGAAAAACCATGAAAATTTAGTCAAATTATAATCAAATCTTCCCCCCAACGTTCTCTGATAATTTTTTTTTTCATTTAAAATTTTTTGGCGGCCATCTAAAGTGTGAACTGTTATTTTCCACGAAAAATTCCGCCATTTTGTGGGTGGGAAACACCCTTAATGTAAAAAAAAAAATTTAACTAAACGTTGGGGAGAGGTATTTTATATGTAGAAAATGTGTACAAACTTTAAAATGAATCGGTCAAGTAGTTTTTCAATGGCAGTGAACACGGACTTTGAAAAAGTAGTTTTGAGAAAAACGCGTCTAAAGTTTATGAAGTAAAAAAGTGAAGAAAAAATGTTTTTTTTTCCAACTTACACAGAATCATCGATTCCAGCTCCATACAGCTCGTTTCTTCTTTTAAAATATTGTAGTGTATAGTATACACTATATACTATATACACAATAGCAATGAATAAACTGTACAGTGTGACAATTATAAGGTGGCCATGTATTTTTTACCGCTTTGGCGTTAAAAAATCGGGGAGTTTAAAAAGCGATTTCGGAAGGATTTTGGATGCGCTTTTCGGAAAAAAATATGTCGCCGATGTGAGACGTACCATTCTTGGGTAACGAGAAATTTTTTTTCGAAAAAAATATAAAAAATGCTTTTTTATTTTGGAACAATAAAGTTCATTCAATTCTGTACACGAAACACTGGTCGCAAACTCGTTTCAAGGTTTTTATCGTGGAGAAAAAAAATGTTGAACTTGCATATTTTGTGAGTGTATCCGTCTTTAATTTCGAGAACAGTAGAACAACTACGGCAGTAGTCATGCTGGATCACGTAGTATCTGTTTGATTTCACGTCCGTCGGAGAGTGAGGTTGAGAAGGCCATGACTATCACGACGAGAAGTGACATAATGCTGAAACTTGGATCCGAAGAAAATTAAATACAGCAAGACCGGGCAAACGTAGCTCGACCGATCCTTTTCTGATAAACGATAGCCGTCGTATCTTTATCGAATAATTATGAAAGATCATTCGGCATCGTTGATCAGTGAAGGTGAGGTAAAGTTACGTTTGTCTTATCTTAAATCATTTTTTTTTGCGTGAATCTAAGGTTTTCGCGCATCGGTCCATCGCGCTTTCACAAGGCACGTTCACTGCAAAATGTCCGGTTTGTCAGTGGTTTTCGTCGCCTTTTAAACAATGCCCATGACGTGAAACGTCTCCGTGCATGGAAACCTTGTCCATACAAAATTACATAAAGCGAGACGGTGAACGTAACTCGACCGATCCTTTTTTCATTAACCATATCTCATCTCGATCGAATCGTTTTAAGACCATTGTGAACACTAATTTTACAACCATTCCGAAGACTAATGTTGGTCTTAAAACTAGTCTTCGGAGTGGTCTTAAAACTATTATTGAGGATGATCTTAAAACTAGTCTTCGAAGTGGTCTTAAAACTAGTCTTGAGGATGGTCTTAAAATTAGTCTTGAGAATGGTCTTAAAACTGGTCTTGAGAATGATCTTAAAACTAGTCTTCAGGATGGTTGTAAAACTAGTCTTGAGGATGGTCTTAAAACTAGTCTTGAGAATGGTCTTAAAACTAGTCTTCAAGATGAGTATAAAACTAGTCTTGATGATGGTCTTAAAACTAGTCTTGAGAATGGTCTTAAAACTGGTCTTGAGAATGGTCTTAAACCTAGACAAGTTTGAAGATCATTCTCAAGACTAGTTTTCCAACCATCCTGAAGACTCAAGATCATTCTCAAGGTCAAGTTTACAACCATTCTCAAGTCTAGTTTTAAGACCGTTCTCAAGACCAGTTTTAAGACAATTCTCAAGACTAGTTTTAAGACCACTCCGAAGACTAGTTTTAAGACCAACATTAGTCTTCGGAATAGTTGTAAAATTAGTGTTCAGAATGGTCTTAAAACGATCCGATCGAGTTGAGATATCGTTAAAGAAAAAAATGATCGGTCGAGCTACGTTTGCCCTGTCTCGCTTTATGTAATTTTCTATGGATACAAGGTTTTCATGAACGGAGACCTTTTGCGTCATGTGCATTATTTAAAAGGCGACGAAAACCATTGACAAACCGGACAATTTGCAGTGAATGTGCCTTGTGAAAGCGCGATGGACCGATGCGCGAAAACCTTAGATTCACGCAAAAAAAAATTATTTAAGATAAGCCAAACGTAACTTAACCTCACCTTCTCTGATAAACGATGCCGAATGATCCTTCATAATTATTCGATAAAGATACGACGGCTATCGTTATATCAGAAAAGGATCGGTCGAGCTACGTTTGCCCGGTCTTGCTGTATTTAATTTTCGTTGGATCCAAGTTTTAGCATTATGTCACTTTTCGTCGTGATAGTCATGGCCTTCTGAACCTCATTCTCCGACGCACGTGAAATCAGACAGAGACTACGTGATCCAACATCACTACTGCCGTAGTTGTTCCACTGTTCTCGAAATTAAAGACGGATAGACTCACAAAATATGCAAGTTCAACATTTTTTCCTCCACGATAAAAACCTTGAAACGAGTTTGCGACCAGCGTTTCGTGTACAGAATTGAATGAACTTTATTGTTCAAAAATAAAAAAGCATTTTTTTTATTTTTTTCGAAAAAAAATGTCTCGTTACCGAAGAATGGTACGTCCCACCTCAGCGACATATTTTTTCTCGAAAAACGCATCCAAAATCCTTCGGAAACCGCTTCTTAAAACCCCCGATTTGTCAACGCCAAAGCGGTAAAAAATACATGGCCACCTTATAATTGTCACTCTGTATACCTGTTCGACAGCTGCACTGCTAGCCCGACCGCCCGCAGCTGTTAGAGATATAGCGTTAAAGGCCAGGAGATTAATAAGACAATAACTTCAAGAATATTGCTTAGATCGGTTTAAAATTTTAAGGACATATTCTTGAAATGTTAAATAATAAGATAAGACAAAAAAATCGATTTTTCGAAAGTAAAAACCCTTACCCCGCCCTTAATAAACTCACTGATTATAGCCTACGAGACAGAACGCGCACACGTCTTACTCCGGCGACGATCAAGCGTCGAATCTGTATTTCTTCAGTTTATTTTTATTGTTTGTTTGATATCTCAATTTCTCAATAAGTTAATGGTGTTAGGTTATTTCCGCACGAATTCACTTCTTCTTGATTTAATCTCCTTTTCATTAATGACCGTTTCTTTTCTAATAAGGAAAGTACTCGAGGTGTCCTCCTCCGATTTTGTTGAAACTCAAGTATCTTATAGAGCATTAAAAACTAAGCGACACGTATTTTTTTTATCGGCGGAAAAACGGTTTCAAGGGATGAAACCACCACCTAAAGTTACACATGTCAAGGGACGATTTTGCAGTTTCACATAGAAGCAGTGCATCGATTTTGATGAAACAGAGATTAAAATGTTTCTTGTGCGAAGAAATGAAGAACCCACCAGATAATGAAAAAAAAAAATATTTTAACGGGTTGATACACCCGCGAACATCCACTTTTTGCACTCTACATTAAAAACTTGCGAATCGATTAGAATTAAAATTATTCTATTGTGTAGCGGAACTAAAATTAAAGTTGACGTGTTTTTGTATTTGTGCGAGAAAAATTTTTTAAAGCCTTACATACGTCGAGAATTTTCAAAAAATCGATTTTTTTTTGTTTACAGATTATTATTCCTTATAGTCTTAGGCGTATTTCTGTGTAAGCTGATTGTAAAAATTCCCCATAGTTCAAAAGTTATTGTAGATAATGTGACTGCCTGATAATGTGAAACACGCTCGAATCAACGCTACCAAAGCAACAAAAGAAGCCAGAACAATTCGTCGATTAGAAAAAAATAAACAACAACAATTTTCTACTGACAAGGAAGGCGTACAATATGAAGCTGGAATGGGAGATTAGACGTTAGTTAACTAACTAAATTTAAAAAATTCATAAAGTTCCTGCTCCAGCCGCGCGCGACTTCGAGCGAAACGCGCTTGAAACTTTAAACGCGTTTTTCTCAAAACTACTTTTTCTGACACGGTCGGCATGATAACTCGTACGGTTTTTAATATTTTTTGATGATTTTTTTTTTTTAATATTCGGAATTGTTTTTTCTATAGTCTGTCGAGCCGGATTTTTTTTATTATAATTAGAAAATTTTATAAAAACAATTAAAGTGTGACTTTTTTGACACAAACTTAACATTTTTTTTTAAATTATCGAAAGTTGTTTAATTTTTCGAATTTCAAAAATCGGGCTCGACAGACTATAACTACTACCTTATTTTACAAGAATTTCTTTACATTTTGCAGATCCGTCAACATTTGAGGAAGAAATACTGCCGACCGTGGAGCAACTTTTTTTTTACAGTACAAAAAAAAAATTGAAATAAATTTTTTACAAACTTAACACAGTAATAAACAATGTGTAAGAATTTTTTTATCAATTTCTATTTCTATCCCTCCTAAAAACAGTTTTTCTTTTGGTACGTTTTCGGTACCGCTGGACGTATGTAAGGCCTTAAGGGGCCAACTACCCCTATTTGAGTTTTTACCTTCCAAGTGTCTCCTTGTCGTTCCACATGTGCGTGCCAATACGAATTCTTCTCATGAAGCTAAAATTAATGTTTCACCATTTTTTTTGTTATTTTAAGAGGTAGAAACACCTTAAAAGATCTACGTCTTGCACCCTACATTGAAAACTTGCGAATCGATTGTAATGAAAATTATGCCGTTGTATAGCGGAAATGAAATTAAAGTTGATGTGCTTTTGTATTTGTGTGAGAAAATTTTTTTAAGCGGGCAAACTACCCCTATCTGAGTTTTTACATTCCAGGTGTCTACTTGTCATTCCAAATGTGTTTGCCGATACGAAGTCTTCTCATTAATCGAAAATTAATGTTTCACCATTTTTCTGTTATTTTAAGGGGTAGAAACTCCCTTAAACATCTACGGCTTGCACCCTACATTGAAAACTTGCGAATCGATTGGAATGGAAATTATACTGTTTTATAGCGGAAATAAAATTATAGTTCACGTATTTTCTATTTCTACAAGAAAATAGTTCTAAGGAGGCAAGCTACCCCTATCTGAGTTTTCACATTCCAGTTGTCTCCTTGTCATTGAAATTGTGTTTGCCGATAAGAACTCTTCTCATCAAGCGAAAATTAATGATTCACCTTTTTTTTTAAAACAGTACGTATACATAAGGGGACAGACCATCCTTTCCATCCTTTGTAACTCCTTTTTTAATTATTATTCAAAACTTTCCCAACCACTGCCAAGAAATTTGATGATGGTATGCTTCTCGTATTCAGATAAACTTACACATTTACGAGAAACACAATTAAGAGGGATTATAGTATACTTCATTCACTAACGCTTCCGTTTTTTATAATACTTTCCTTGCTTTTTCACACGTTGCTGCAGGAGCATATTTTCAATATTAGCAGTATAGCTATATGCCTGACCGTCAAAATACACTTTTGATTGTGCCTTCGTATCATTATCTGTAATTGAGCCATTTACAACTTCAGTACTGTTTCGTTTTGCCACCTAAATTTGTTACTAATACTTTGCTGTTCGGTGACGGTCACGGGCAATGCTCATCAGTAAGTCCCGTGGGAGGCGAGCCAGAGCGTAGGCGTGGGCGTATCCGTGAAAAACAACGTTATGAACATACCATGAAGTGTTTTTAGCACTGATGAAATGATCATCTTCTTCCGTTAGTGCGCGATATCTCTCGTTTTTTTAGATGCATCGAAATTTGGATATTGGATACGAATTGACGGCGTCTATAAAAGATGCCCTCAATTCGTATTTTCGCATTTACGTTCGGACTCGGGCTCTACACCTTGTTCTCCGAGCAGCCTTTAAAATTTGTGTGTGCAACCTATATTCGTTGACAATGAAAGTGAATCCCATTAAAGTTATTAAACTTCTGCGGGCTACATTTGAAGTTATGAACATAGCAGAAACTCCAGTGAATAATGCGGAAATGGAGCTGACGGGACATCTTAAACAAATTTTAATCGACTCTATGGAAGACAATGGAGTTAAAATGAAACAGGAAAATACACTCGATTTCCAAGAACATTTTAGGGGACCCGAAGCGGAGCCTGTTGAAGATACTTTTTGGGAAACAGATATTACCTAATACGATTCCGATAAGTGTTCCAGTGATGATGAATTAAGTTATGACTATAAACGAAAAGCGGTGGAATACTGGAGATCGGGTAAAAAAAATATAGTGTTGAAACCGTTAAACAAATATACAAACAGGTTAAATCTATACGACAATTGAGACGCTGGGCACATCAGTTCAACAAAGGCGGCACTTATAAAGAGAAACTCGCACGGATTTCCGAGTATGTATTGAAAAATATGAAAACTGCTATAGAGGCGGGTGTAATCATACATGATATTGATATACAAAAGTGGGCTATTCAAGCTCAAAAAGAGATAGGCCACGAAGATATACGGTTCACAGCTTCTCGTACTTGGCTATCAATATTCAAGAAATTACATCGTATCACATTTAGAAAAATTACTAAATTTGTATCGCAGAAAACTATAGAAGAAGAAGCAGTTATACGACAAACAGGAAAACATTTTGTAAATAAGGTTAAACCCTATATCTCGACATATGGAGCAGAAAATATATATAATTCAGATCAAAGTCGTTTTCGACTGGAAATTCGCTCGGGACGAACTTTAGCAATTGAAAGGTCAAAGAACGTCGAATGTGTAGTACAATCAGTCTCTTCAACAACCCATAGTTACACGATTCACCCTACAATAAGTGCTGATGGAAAATTACTTTCTCCACTTTTTATTGTTTTAAAGGAAGCACCAGGTGAATTTGGACCGATAGTAAAAAAATAATTATTTAGGCCGGAAAACGTCGTACTGATAGCTTCTAAATATGGAAAACTCACTTCACGTATGAATAAACTTTTTGTGAAACTTATTGTGATATCGATTGCATTACGTCAAGATACTTGATTATCATCCCGTATCAAAGAATCTAGCACATCTGTTTTAGGTAAAAGTAACAGCTAACTGAAAATCTATACAGAAAAATTAGTCCCTCCATTAGAACCTGTTACTTTATTACGGGTTATATCATTTAATCTATATAAATAAAAATGAATTGCCGCATGTATGACCGATCATCACTTGAGAACGGCTCGACCGATTCGGCTGATTTTTTTTTGTTGTGTTCGTAATATTCAGGACAAGGTTTGTATGAAATAAATTTTTTGGAAAATCCACCTGAAAAGTCGGAAATTTGAAAAATATGAAAATATGAAAAATATGGAAATAATATATGAAAATCTCAATAAAAAAATGTGACGTTCGGTTTGAAAGTTCTGCTGTCACATGTTTCATAACAAAACAAAATGTGACGTTCAGTTTGAAAGTTCTGTTTTCATAACAACAACAAATTCCGCATTGAATGTTGATATTTTGCGAAAAAGAATTCAATTGAAAGCGATATGTCATTTCGTGGTTTATTTCTTTGAAAAAAATGCCACCAGTCGGATGGCCAATGCGGAAGCGATGATCCGTCATTCATGCGGCAATTGATTTTTATTTATATAGATGAATTATTAAATAATAAAAAAAATAAAAAATAAAAAAAGTTCAATATCTCGAGAAATATTAATCTAAGCAATTGGGTCGATAGGACCTTTTTTATAGGTAATTAAATTTCCAACAAAATTTTCGTTCACAATTTTTTCGTAAAGTTAATTGTTTCGGAGATAACAGCAAAAAAACGAGGATTTTGGGTAAAAACCAACTTCAGTGACCCGTACCAACTCATCAGTACAATTTACACTTTCGCCGCAAAAGGCTCTTTTTTAGATTGTTTTATTCTGAGTAAATCGAAACCAAGAACAATATGATAGCATAAAATGCGGCTGAGTTATAGAAATTTGAAAAAAAATAAAATAAAATCGATTTACGTGTATTTTAGATGGAAAATCTTCTCACGCTTTGGGAAAGTACTTAGAATTAATATTAAGGGCTGTAACCTTCAGGGAATTTCTTTTCCGACATATCCAACAAAATTTCGGGTGGAGACTAAGAAAAAAAATAGTCGAAAAAAAAAATCGCCCTAATCTATAAATATAAAAATTAATCCCTATTTCCCTTGGTCACGCCATAACTTGAGAACGACTTTACCGATTTCATTCATCTTTTTTTTTCAAGTTTTCTAATACTGTGTAGAAGGTTCTTACGGGAAGAAAAATTAAGAACATTGGCCATAAAATTGGAAAATTTCAGAAAGCTTAACGACTATTTAACCTTCGCGTGTTTGACAGTTCCCGCGAAGCAAATGTGATTTAATAGATGCATCGGTCGGCATCTATAGATCAAAAAATTCATTTATTCATTTCTTAGTGCACAGTCCATTCGATCTAAACGTTTATCCAGTTTTGAGTTTGTTGAGTGAGTTTTTTGAGAAGTGTTTGTTCATCGCAATTAGTTCACCGCAATCACAACTTATATTAAAAGTTTAATTTAATATCGATTTTCGGTAAGTTTTGATAGACTAACACGTGGTATACATGCTTATACAGAAACACTAAGGGAGTTAATTTTTTATTTTCAGTTACAATGAACACTATGTTTTTGAAATAATTTTGTTTTAAATTATTTATTCCAGTTCGAATTGAATATTCATAGCTCAGACAGGACAACGTCTGTCGGGTCAGCTAGTAATGTATAAACACCGTGTTTATGCTAATAATAAAAAATACTCTACAGTGATATGTGAAAAAGTGTGGAAAATTATATATATAAAAGGACGTGTAGCGACTGATGTATAGTATTATCCCTCTTAATTATGCTTTTCGTAGATGCGTAAGTTTATCTAAATACGAAAATCGTACCATCATAAAATTTCCTAAAATCACCTGGAATGTAAAAACTCAAATAGGGGTAGCGTGCTCCCTTAAAACTGTTTTCTCGCAGAAATAGTAAAACACGTCAACTTTAATTTTATTTCCGCTATACAACGGCATAATTTTCATTACAATCGATTGGCAAATTTTGAATGTAGGATGCAAGACGTAGATATTCAAGGGTGTTTCTACCCCTTAAAATAACAAAAAAATGGTGAAACATCAATTTTAGCTTAAGGCGGTAGTCTGGTCTAGAAATTTGAAAAAATTGATTTTTTCACACTTCTCCATTTCATGTTAACGTATTTGAACTGTGCTATATTCAATTACGTTCCAACCGTCGAATAGAGCAGACACGAAAACGCGATAGTAGAGCAGACGCGAATTCTTCAAAATGAATAGTAAGAAAGGTACGAAAACGAATAAAACTCACGCGTATCATAATTCAGTGACGAAAAAAAGAGCATTTCGAGGAAATCAGCACACTGGAGAAAGCAGTCAAGTTTTAACAAGTGCATCAGCATCGAAGTTGCGAAAAACTGGGGATATGGAAGTTCCACTTGACATGCAACACGGTTACTGTATACTAAATTTTTTCACCGTTTTTGCAGCAATCAGTGCGTCTGTTGTCTGTAAAACATGTAAGGACGAAGTTTCCTTCGCAAAAGCTTCCTGTCGCGGATTGGGCTTCAAAATCCAAATGAAATGTACGTGCGGTTCTCAATATATTAACACTTCTCCTCTTATCGATAAAGCATTTGAGATAAATCGTTTGATTGTGGTGGCAATGCGATTGTTAGGAATTGGTAGAGAAGGCGTCAATATATTTTGCGGGATAATGGATATCGGAGTGGGACTTTCAAAAGCAACGTATGCTGATGTGTTGAAAAAATTACACTGCGCGGCTGCTGCTGTGTACGATTGCGTGCTGCAAAAAGCCGTCAATGAGGAGAAACAACTGACTTTCGAAAAAGAATCTTCATCATCGGAGCTAACAGTGTCAGGAGATGGCACTTGGAAAAAACGAGGTTTTAGTTCACGGTTTGGCGTGACGAGTATAATTGGTAAATACAGCAAAAAAGTGCTAGATACTATGGTCAAATCGAGCTTTTGCCAAGCGTGTGCCGTAAGAAAAAACAAGATGACTACCGAAGAATTCGATGATTGGTTTGAAACTCACGAAGAGTGTACTAATAACCACCATGGCAGTGCGGGCAAGATGGAAGTTGACGCGGCATTAGAGATGTTTCAACGATCGGTAGAAAAATACGGCGTGCAATACACTCGATACATTGGCGATGGAGATTGCAAAACGTATAAAGCAATTGTAGACGCGTGTCCTTACGGCCAAGATACTATCGTACAAAAAAAAGAGTGTATTGGACATGTTTCGAAGAGAATGGGAACAAGATTACGTAATGTTTAAAAACAATGTAAAGGTATAGGTGGAAAAGGCAAAGGAAAATTGACTGACAAGGTAATCGGCGACTTGACAGTTTACTATGGTTTAGCGATTAAAAGAAATTGTCACTCAATCGAAGAAATGAAGAAAGCCGTGTGGTCAACATTCTATCACTATGCTTCATGTGACGAAAACCCTCAGCACATGTATTGCCCGCCGGGACCTTCAAGCTGGTGGAAGTGGTGTAACGCAGAGGCTACCGAGTCGCTCGACGATTTCAGACATGATACACTGCCCCTCTGTGATCAAGTTTTAGAGGCGATAAAACCCGTATACGAAAATCTTTTATCGGAGGATTTGTTAGAGTGGTGTCTAGGAGCGGAGACACGAAACAATAATGAGTCTCTAAATTCATTGATGTGGATGTTCGCTCCAAAACACATTCACTCTGGAGCTGTTACGATTGAAATTGCCACTTTTCTAGCTACGCGTATTTTTAACGAAGGCTTCACAACAATACTGAAGATATTGGATACGATGGGTGTGAAAATCGGACAGCAAGCAGAAGCATATGCGAGGTTACGCGATCAACAGAGAATCGACCGTTCCGAACGACGATCGTTATTCGCCTCAAAAGAAGCCAGGACTGCCAGAAGGGAAGCAGTATTACAATTAGATCGGTTCTATGAAAGGGAAGAAGGAGCCATTCATGGACCCGGGCTGGCCGATTAACTGGTAATCATCGATAATTCAATTTAAATCTCATTTAACGGTGTCAAAACTTTGAACGCGTTTATCTCAGAATTATGTTTTTCAAATCGGCGCCCACGATATCTCGATAACTAATGGACCGATCGAGCTCAACTTTTGCACGTACCTTAGGTAGCCTGTTTCTGAGGACTGGTAGCAGAATTGAGTCTAACAATAATTTTGCCGACATTTTATAACTCGTCGAATACCTGAAAATGTATGAAATATCATTAATGAAAGTTCAACAGGCCACCATTTTGTCAAAATTTTTTTTTAAGTACTAATTCTGCTACCAGTGTTCACAATACTCATACAGATTGAGAATATATATATTTTTTTTTTTCAGATGCATACAACATCGCCCAGAGTGGGCGCCGATTGAGGCGGCTTTCGGCACACCATGTTGCAACAAGGCAAAAAACTACATGAAAATATTTAAAATAATTTTTTTTTTAACATACAAGTATTCTCTAAGGGTCAATAAATGCACGTGTAAATTTTCATCAAGCAACTTCAGCGGTTTAAAAGTTATTGTACATTAGAAATGACGTCAAAAATCTCGCTCTAGACCAGACTACCGCCTTAATGAGAAGAGTCCGTATCGGCAAGCATATTTGGAATGACAAGGAGACACCTGGAATGTAAAAACTCAAATAGGGGTAGTTTACCTCCTTAAAAAGAATTTCTCGCACAAATACAAAAATACGTCAACATTAATTTTATTTCCGCTACATAATAGCATAATTTTCATTCCAATCGATTCGCAAGTTTTCAATGTAGGGTGAAAAAAGTCGATGTTCGAGGGTGTTTCAACCCTTTAAAATATATATATTTTTTCATTATCTGGTGGGTTCTTCATTTCTTCGCACAAGAAACATTTAAATCTTCGTTTCATCAAAATCGATGGACTGCTTCTATGTGAAACTGCAAAATCGCTCTTTGACATGTGTAACTTTAGGGGGTAGTTTCATCCCTTAAAACCGTTTTTCCGCCGATAAAAAAAATACGTGTCGCCTAGTTTTTAATGCTCTATAACTTACTTGAGTTTCAACAAAATCGGAAGGGTCCACCTCGAGTACTTTCCTTGTCAGTTGTTCCTAATTTACTTTTCCAGTGCTCGCAAGATTTACGGTACTTTGACTTCACTTCGACGATTTTGTCTGTAAACCATCCAATCAATGACGTGATTCCAAAAAGCGACGAAAATCCGCGTTTCCTCCACGAACCGTCACCGGAAACTGTTATCCCTTGAAATTGTGCATTTTCTTCACCTTCCTTTTTTTCTTCTTGCGCTGCATTCTTCATACTAGCTTCTCGTACCGTTGCCGTAGCAATCGAAATAATATCCACTAATTTATCGTAAAAAGATTGAAATATCAGTCGTGGCAATTCCATAAATGGACAAAACTTCATTATTCCATGTAGCCCTATTCGTAGTAGTCGGATTGCTAGCACGATTCAACGATTAATTTCATATGCATTTCGTATGAATTTGCTACTTCGAATGGCAACTTCCAAGGACACTAAGGACTTCTTTCGTGAAACGTGATGTCTGAATCGAACGTTTTACACTTCACGTATTGCGAAATGACGGAGAAAAAAGGCCAAAAAGTGTATAATTCTATAGCCAAATTCATAATTAACGTCGAAATCTTCATCACAAACTTTTAACTTTTTAACAGAAGTACTGACGCCTTTCAAACCGCTCTCCGCCTCAAATCTATTCAACGGTCATCTCGATGACGCATTGCTCCGACGCCGCGTTAGATTCATTTTTTTCGTACCGTTTCTGCCCGGGTATACTTTTGTGTCACTCATTGTAACTTATAAGCACTCTGAGATTACAAATAAACTGGTAGAACTCAGCACCACCCACAAAAACCGTGATTACAAACGAGGAAATTATGTGTTTCGTGTACATGTACTGACGGTAAACTAACGCACTTTGTTTGGAAATACTTCCAATGGAAAATCATAATCAAAATCATAAATCATCAAATACAATACAACTAATGACAGAAATACATATACCTATGGTCACGGAAATAACGAAATGTATTGATCAATAATTTTTCTAAATAAATCTTGAAGAAAATGCACAAATCAGTAGCCTAAGAATTCCGGGTGCAAATAAAACGAATAAAAGAAATAACCGAACTTACTTTTGGTTGATTAGTTGTATAAATTTACCGTCTAAATTATTCAAAATTTGCTTCTTACTCCAACGACTTATGGTATAGGTGGAATAGTTCAATCAATGTCAAGGCTATTTCCCAAGTTTGAAATGTTTCTTGAATCAACTAATTCTTTTTCAACCGATGGCCTCGTTCCCATGTTAGAGATGTTAGATTTTTGGAGATTATGAGCCAATTCTCTTGATGGTTAGATGATTTCGAAAATTTGAAATAAATATTTTAGTCGTTACGTGAAACTTCAACTTTTTTTATCCATGATAACGTTATATACAACAACCAATTACTATTTCTTAGATTTTTACAAATTCACGCAATTATTCACTGATAATTCGTACAATGTTCGAATCCAAAAGAGAATGTTAGTTGACGTGCATAATTCGAAGTCCGTTCAATATTATTCATAGTGCTGCGATGAGAATGTATAAGGTAATCATTTTCCGATGATAATAATATTCGGTAATCAATGATAATAAATTTCGCATTTATGATTTACACGAACTCCTGGAATTTAAATTTCGACAATATATTTCTTCTATTTACTTTTATTGATTATTAAATATCTCGATTTCATAATAGTTTAATGGTGTTAGTTTATTTCTGCACGAATTTACTTTTTGATATAATCTCCTTTTCGGAAATGACTATTTCTTTTCTAAGTCCCGCGTCTAATTTCTATCCTGAAGAAAGCTTGCTTCATCTTCAAAACAAAAATCTGCCGATCCTGAGCTTGCGTTTCCTTATAAACTCTTTTGTCGGCCGTTAATCAATTTCGTCTTGACCAATGAGGTGCGTATCCCCGCCTATGGTAATCATACGCGACGCATTTACCCTCTTTTCCTTGTAGTTTTTCCGTTTCCTCATATATTTATAATTTTGACTATGTTTCTTATTATATTGACTATGTTACTTATTCTATTTTCAAATTCGGAATTATTTATAACTTTTGCCGACGAAAACAATGTTGTTTAACTTAAAATGAACATTTACGATGATTATTATAGAAGCTCGGAATTTTGACTTTTAAGATTTTGATAATATTAAGAAAAATATATTTCCTACATATTTATAATATAATTATTTTCACGTTCTAAATGTTTCTTAATTATTAGACTTTGAATCTGCGTGCATTTATTATTAAGATTTCAGAGTTTTCTTTTCGTGCTGTAGTTTTATTTCCAAATAACTGTATTACTTTATTCTTAATTTATTCATTCATTTTTAATTTATACCGACCTGACCCGCAAATTAATCAGTCATGCTTGAATTTATTCTAATCAGATTTTAATATCATTCGTATTCCCCTTTCAGATCCTTAAAGGCGTGTTACTTTCTAGCCATTTTATTTGGATCGCTCCAGTATCTATGTGTCCGCCTTATGAGTTCAATGGGTAGCGATAAGCATCCAGTAGGTGCTGCACTCGTACAACCAACGGTGATTTTGCTAATTAATTTGCCCGCTGTTGCCGGAGCATACGCAATTCGTTATCAGTTTTTTGCATCGATTGATTTGTAATTTTATGCTTAAATAGAGAGAGGCTTCCGGTTTTATTTTGACTTGCAATTCCTTGTGCATTATATTTCGATACAGAATCAATACACCTCTCCAGCATATTCATGTACCCCACATATTTACAGATTCAATGTATGTGAGGGGTGTCAGATCCACCCTCGGTGGCAACAGCCACCTACGATAATTGTTACGCAGATGATACCCCATGAGCCTCTCTCGTCCTCCACTTCTTTACTCATCATAATACTATTGTCTTTATAGCTCACTCTTTTTTTCGTTTCTTTCTTGTTTCTTGTTTCCTTGCATGCACGTTCACGCACACACACACACACACGCACACACACTGATGCAAATGACTGCGTGAACGTATATTCATTCCTTGATCATTCTACTAAAATTTCCAAAAATTTGGTCAAAATGGCACGGCGTAACAATAGTATAGCCTCTCCATTATGCTTCTCGTAGATGCGGAAGTTCATCTGAACATGAAATTCGTACCATCATTCAATTGTTTGGCAATGGCTTAGAAATTTTTAAATATCGATTAAAAGACGACTGCAAAGGGTGACACTCCCTTAATCATTCATGCTAATTACGAAAACGGTTAACCGTTGATTTTAGCTTGATGAGAAGAGTTTGTATCGACAAACACATTCGGAATGACAATGGGACAAGTGGAATGTAAAAACTTAATTAGGGGTAGCTTCCTCCCTCAAAACTGTTATCTTGCATACGAGATACATACATAAGTACGTGAACTTCAATTTCATTTCTTCTGTAAAATAGTATAATGTTCAAAGGTGCAAGCAATAGTTGACCAAGGATGTTTCAACTCCTTAGAATTTTGTTTAATTTCTCTAAGGGCTCTTCATTCCTTTGCACAAGAAACATTTTCATTTTTGATTTATCAAAATCGATGCACTGCTTGTAGGTGAAAACTGCCAGATCGCCCCTTGACATGTGCAATCTTAGGGAGTAGTTTCAACTCGCAAAACCGTTTTTGCGCCAATAAAAAAATATGGTGTCGCTTACTTTTCAATACTCCATAACATTTATGAGTTTCAACAAAATCGGCAGGGGGACACCTCGAGTACTTCCCTTGTAAGTAAAAAATGTATTCAACTATTAATTAGTAATTGAATTTCATAACACTGTCGGCCAGTTAGAGTACGAAAATTGTTACCTGGAATCTTGAAAGTGTGAGCCAGGATAGCTTAATATATAAAAAATTACACAATATTCATATAATTACTCTCAACCTGTCTTAACAATCAAGATTTATTTTTTTTTTTTTACAAAGATTTATTAATAAGATTTATTAAACAATGTTATTTATTGCAAAGGTTAATTAACAATAGAGTTTCATCAATACAGGCATTTGACGTGAAAATTGACGTATGGAATGTTTCATGCGAAGCAGGGCAGTATGACGTGTAAAAGATATCACATTTATAAAAATAATTTACCCTACAGGTCTTATAAACTCCCCGATCCTACAGAGAAGTTATTGCAATGACACCGAAATTTGATAGTGGAAATTTCAAGATATCTCCACGTTTCATGACCCCTAGAATCGCTCTAACTCATTTTTGAAAAAATGACTGCTGTGTGTGTGTGTGTATGTACGTATGCGGGTAAAATTTTGTTCAACGTTATCTCACGAATGAATGGAGCAATTCGATTTTTTCTTTCAAACGAAGGCTATTGACGTAACTTACAAGGAAAGTACTCGAGGTGTCCCCCTCCGATCTTGTTGAAACTCAAGTATGTTATAGAGGATTAAAACTAAGCGACACGTATTTTTTTTATCGGCGGAAAAACGGTTTCAAGGGGTGAAACCACCCCCTAAAGTTGCATAGGTCAGGGGGTCATTTTGCAGTTTCAAATACAGGCCTCGATTTTGATGAAACAAAAATTAAAATGTTTTTAATGCGAAGGAATGAAGAACCCACAAGATAGTGAAAAAAATGAAATATTTTAAGTGGTTGAAACACCCTCGAACATCCAATTTTTGCACCCTACATTGAAAACTTGCGAATCGATTGGAATGAAAATTATGCTATTTTATAGCGGAAATAAAATGAATGTTGACGTATTTTTGTAATTGTGCAAGAAAAAACTTCTGAGTGGGTAAGCTACTCCTATTTGAGTAATGTAAATTTATATCAGACTTTAATAAAATAACACTATCAGAAAAATGTCGCACGAAATTTTTCCATACCCGGAAGCCGTACACATCGATGGGTTGAATTCTTCCAGTAGTACCTTTTGGTATAATCATTGGGATGATAATTTTGTCATGAGGTGCTGCTTCACGAATCACTTGTGGACGGTGTCCACTCCAGGAATCTATCAATAATATGCTGTCTTTACCGACATTAGGGAAGAATACCTTTTCCAGCCATGTTTCGAAATGTTCTATTGACATAAACATAGTTTTAATTATAAAAAAAATCCGTACTTAATATGATAATCAAGTGTCTTGACGTAATGCAATCGATATCATAATAAGTTTTACAAAAAGTTTATTCATACCTGAAGTGAGTTTTCCAGATTCAGAAGCTGTCAGTACGACGTTTTCCGGCCTACATAATTATTTTTTTACTATCGGTCAAAATTCACCTTTTTTTTCCTTTATAATATAATTTTTCATCAGCACTTATTGTAGGCTAAATCGTGTAACTATGGGTTGTTGAAGAGACTGCTTGTACTACACATTCGACTTTCTTTGACCCTTCAATTGCCAAAGTTCGTCCCGAGTGAATTTCCACTTGAAAACCACTTTGATCTGAATTATATATATTTTCTGCTCCATATGTTGAGATATAGAGTTTAACGTTATTTACAAAATGTTCTGTTTGTCGTATAATCGCTTCTTCGTCTATAGTTTTTTGCGATACAAATTTAGTAATTTTTCTAGATGTAATACGATGTAATTTCATGATTTTCGAGAGTCAAGTACGAGAAGCTTTGAACCGTATATCTTCGTGGCCTATCTCTTTTTGAGCTTGAATAGCCCACTTTTGTATTATTAATATCATGTATGATTACACCTGCCTCTATAGTGGTTTTCATATTTTTCAACACATACTCGGAAATCCGTGCGAGTCTCTCTTTATAAGTGCCGCCTTTGTTGAACTGATGTGCCCAGCGTCTCAATTGTCGTATAGATGTAACCTGTTTGTATTTGTGTTTAACGGTTTCAACACTATAACCCGATCTCCAGTATTCCACCGCTTTTCGTTTATAGTCATAACTTAATTCATCATCACTGGAACACGTATCGGAATCGTATTCGGTAATAGCTGTTTCTCAAAAAGTATCTGCAACAGGCTTCGCTTCGGGTGTCAGTCACGCCGCTGAAGAGCGTATTATCTTGCACCATCACTCTCTCCCACTCTTTTTAGCGAAATGTGGCAGAGTTTCGCGCTGTCGAAAAATAATAAACAGTTGTAAAGTACCGTTATAGGGAGACACCACCCCCACCATGCCTCCACCTCCACCACATGGACTTCCCCCACCACACCTACCACCGCAAAAAGTTATTAGGCCACGCCCCCCCACCCATGTGTGAGTATGTTTATTGGCCCTCTCCACCCCCCCCTCCCCTATTTCAAGGTCTGTGATTGGTTCCCCAAAATGTTTCTCCCCACTGGAATATGGGCATCCGAAAATTCCCCGTGATATTATTGGTCCCTATAACGGGCCAGTACCCCTTCCCCCGATGAGATTTTCTCGTTGCGGTGTCTACAATACGCAATAATCGCCCAATACCAATATTGGGTATAGTGTAGTTGGTGGCGTCACAACGACATCGATGAGTTGACTTTCCATACATTCAGCCTCCATGTTTCGTTTTTTTCACGGTAGACCGTTATAGTAAAATAAAACCGACTTGGTTGGACTACAGCAATGTTGCACGTCTAACAGCGTGAGCTCGACTGATGTCGGACTCTCTCTGCACAGCCCTTATGTACAAAAAATTAAGCGCGCGACAGTAACACATATGGTTCTGGACGGTAGTGGGGCGAATGTATATGAAATTCTCCTCTATAATGAAATATCATATACATGGTTCTCTTTAGAAAAGTAATAAACAAAATTTTATTTGATTGCATGTGACGACCGAGACGGGGTTTCTTCTTCTGACAAACTTTTTTTTTGTTCGGTAATATCTGATCTCTATGCCACATGCGGGCTGGTTTTGAAAAAACTTGTTCTTTATAGGAAAAAAATGTTTACTCGGTGAGAAATTTTTTTATTACGAGATGGGGTATCAACAGACAAAAAAAGATTTATGGGAGGATCAATAAAATCTTTATAACAATTGCGTCAACAAGATTTATGCGCGAACCATTCAGCAATAAGAAAAATTCCTCATAGCGTGAGAAATTTTTTATTTGTTGTTCCATGATCAAAAGGTCGTACGGTTGATAATGAAAAAAAAGTAAACAATAAAAGAAATATATTCCGTCTTTGACAACGAAATTTATGCGCTGGCCGTCCAACAATAAGAAAATTCCTTACATCCTGAGAAAGTTTTCTATTTGTTGTTGTTGGATGGTCAAAAGATCTAATGTAAGATAAATGAAAAAAGGGAATCAATAAAAATTGCATACCATTTGTGTCACCCAAATTTATTCGTTGTCCATCCGGCAATAAGAAAAATTCCTTACTGTGTGAGAAATTTTTCTATTTATTGCTCGATCGCCAAAAGATGTAAAAAAACCGGACAATGGACAGAAAAAGTTACGTCCGAACGTCGCGAGAAATGTTTATGTGACGAGGGGGTGCCATTAACAATAAGACGAAATGTCACTCGCGGACGTGACAAGAAGCTTATTAAATTTACGATTTTGGGGGAAACAGTGGGTTGCGTGAGAACGTTTGATTTTCCGTTGACCAGCATGATCGAAATAGAAGCCACATATTTACATTGAATGATCCGTATAAATTTGCCCTGACTAACGTCTTCCCGAATGTTTACACGTATGAAAAAAACACCCGTCCGCTCGACAATCAATGTCTAGAACCCTGTAATTTTCTATGAACTCTGGTCACAGACATATCACGGTAGGGGGGTGGGTTGAATAGTAACAGTAAAGAAATGTTATACAATTTGACGCAAGATTGTGTCGTGGGACCATTGGCGAGGCGTAGTTTTTGTGGTACAGAAAATGTATACTCTCTCAGACGTATGGCAAAAAAAAGTACACAAGAAAAAAAGACACCTTTTCTCGAAAAGGCAGGTATAGTTTTTTTTTGCCGTACTTTGAGTGGACAGCCATCACACAGGTGACGGGTGGCGGCCACGTACGTACTCCTACACGCCTCCGCAGGAGAGTGAAAAAAAAGCGGACGGCAAAATAAAGGGTAGCCGTGCTGCGCTTACCTCATAAAATCGTCATGAGGAACGATGCACCGCGACAGGGTAAACCTGCTGGAACGGATATATATTGTGACGCCGGATTTTAGCGACACATAAAATAGTTGCACACGACATGCGAGAGCACCGTCTCTTCGCGTCAGGAGTCCTTCCCGAGCGAAAACCAACAGGGCCAAGCGTTAACGTACCGATACAGTTCTAATTTATTTTGTATTATTTTTCCCATTTCAAATTCATGAGAACACGTCAGCGTCGTCGACGAGAGCGTCGAATTTCCGTTCACGAGAACGTTCACCCAGTACCACAGCCGTGTTGCTATGTCAGCGACGCCTGCGTACCGAGAGCCTGGAAGAAGCATTGCCGCCTCGAAACTCATTGTCGAGATTGAGAGCGGCCCATAATCCGTCATCGAAGGATTTTCCAGGATCCAGTATCATCGTAGGCCGCAGTGCAAATTGGGCACTGTATCAAGGGCCGATAGCTCTAACGCAGCGCGTCGCCCGCCGGCACATCTCATGCCAACCACTGTCTACCGAACGTCCAACGTCGAATTTGAATCGACGCGCACCGGCCCAAAATCTTGCCGAGTCATAATCGTAATCGAGAAGTGGGGGGGTAATCGAGGTAACGAGAAGGAACGAGAGACGCGTCTCGAGGACTCCGTTTTGCGTTGTTAACGAGAAGAGACGTGGTTCCGTGTCGTGGGTAAATTACCGTTAACAAGAAAAGCGACGCTATCGAATATCTCAAAGTTCGAGACGGTAGAAAGACCTGCTCTCGTTCTGCTGAAAATAAACCGGTAGGGCTGTCGTTTCGCTCGGTTTTGTCGTGAGATTTTGGTAATAGAATTGTGTGTTGAGTAGACGGAAAACTGTAGCGATATTGTCGCGACGGTACGTTCACGCGCGACGCCATAGAGTCTTTTTGATCGCGAGTAAAATCGATCGCGTGTCCGTTAACTTGTTGTGTGAAATAGAATCGCCGAGAGGGATTCCGAATTTATTGTACGCGCGGAGGTCCATAGAGTAATTGTTTGTAATTGTATTTATTCCTCGGCCCGCGGTTATTAATTCTGAGAATATTGGGAATTGCGAATTGAGGATCTATTGGCCGAGATCGGAGATACTGAGTCATTATGTGAACGCGAGAAAGCGGTTGGCGTGTCGGCCATGTTGGAGAGTTTGAGTATCGTCCGATTCGGAAGAGCGTAGCGCGGCCGAGGGTATCGGGAAATTGTTCATTGTGAAGTAGCCTGTGACATTTGGTCTGTATCGAGTTGCGAACCAACCAACGTATTGTGAAATAGGAAATAAGGATCGTGTGATTTTCTGCGGAACTTTGTATTACCTGAGATTGTTGCTCCCGGTCACCCTCTGTGTCCGGCGAAGGTTGTTTAAATAAAATTCTGTGCGTTCCAGGATTTGGTAAATTAGTTTATTTCATGGAAACCCTTGGGACCCCGCCCCTCTACCATTGAACGAGGCTGCGGCTAAGTCGGGAAGAGGAACCGCGAGTATTCGGTGTTGGGAATAAAAATCTTTTGTCGTGAGAGCTTCTCTATCACGGCTGGCGCCCAACAGACACCGAGTGCACGCGGGTATTTTGTGCGCCGATAAACCATCGCCGGGAATCGGCGTTACAATATATATATATACTAGGGGGGCTCTGCCCCCCTGCGCGCTTCGCGCGCCAACCCCCCGGCCCATTGCGCAGCCTATAAAAAACATTTAAGTTAATAAACCGCCATTATGCAAAGTTGTATTATTCTTAAGGAAGAATATTTCAAATGATTATAATTTTGTCAACATTATTCTTATTTGGAAATGAACGATTAGTCAAGCTACTTTTAATTGATAGGTGTGTTAATATGTTATCATTTCCACACCACTATGAAGTAGATAATTTGGCGCGTTTTTTTTTTTCATCGATTTCTCTGAAATTTAATATAAGTGTTAACTCTGGTCATTGTTTTAAGAATATACGTAAAATAACAACATGAATTCGAGCTTTAATTAAATTACAGGTAAATCGAATTTCAGTTGTATCCCCAGTAGGCCTAATCAACTGTGGTGAAAACGTTTGGAATACTATTATCTTGTAGTAAGGTAAACTATTAATCAATTATTTTCAATCAATTTTTTATCAATCAAAAACTTCCTTCCAGACTACGTTATTAATTTCATTTAAATCTTCTGAATCATTTTCAATGTCTAATTTATCGTAATTTTTACATCTCGAAAGTGCTACATATAATTGACCATGAGAAAACAAAGGCCTCCGAAAATATATACCGACTTTTTCTAAACTTTGCCCATGCGATTTATTAATAGTTATGGCGAATGCCAGAACGATAGGAAACTGTCTTCGGAATAGAATAAATGGTAGTGACGAAAATTCGCCAGTATCTAAAATGATTCTCGGAATGAACGGAGAATTACCTGCGCGAATTCCGGTTATTATTTCTACTTTGATGTTGAATTTGAATAACTTAACAATTTTCATTCTTGTTCCATTACATAAACCATCGTTTATACTTAAATTTCGAATAAGTATGACAATCGCACCAATTTTCAGAACTAATTTATGAACTGGTAGTCCTGGAAATCTTAAAGAGTTCAAGTATTCCGGTGGATAATTTAGCTCAGCGTCGCGGTCGGTTTGATCAACTCCTTTATGTCTGGCAAAATCGATACTATAATATATATGTTCTTCACTATTAATTTTCTTTAGTATTTTATCGTTTAATTTATAAATATCATCATTGTGGCAAGACAAAATAGCGCAATTTGACAGATCATCATCTGTATTAATACTGGAACCGTAAATACTGGTACAAATATCATCACTTCTCCAATTTTCGGGTATTTCTAAAGACTTTATAATGCCGGATCCAATTTTTAATAAAAATGATGAAAAATTTTGATCACCAGCACGCATATTTTTTTTTAATTTCATAATTTTAAATTGCGACCACACATTCGAAAATTTTATTGTTTCATTAATTACATTTGATTTTGAACCATTCTTCACAACCGGGAGAATTTGCCGAAAATCTCCACCTAAAATAATTAATTTACCTGCAAATGGAACATTGGGAATTTCGCACCAGCATGCATATTTTTTTTTAATTTCATAATTTTAAATTGCGACCACACATTCGAAAATTTTATTGTTTCATTAATTACATTTGATTTTGAACCATTCTTCACAACCGGGAGAATTTGCCGAAAATCTCCACCTAAAATAATTAATTTACCTGCAAATGGAACATTGGGAATTTCGCAACAGTCACGGAGGGTGTTATCAACAATTTCTAAAGCTTTTTTCGGTATCATAGATGCTTCATCCCACACAATCACATCACTTTCTCTCAGTCTTTTTTTATCAGATTCTACTTTTAAAAACGCTGTTTCTATTCCAGACAAATCTAATGGTAATTTAAAAGTCTTATGACTTGTCATCCTTCCGGGCAATAACATCGATGCAATGCCCGTCCATGCCATAGATAATACTTTTTTGCCAAGTACCAAAAAATAATGAAACAAAGTTTTATAAAGAAACGTTTTTCCTGTACCTCCAGGGCCATCTATATAAATCATTTTCTTTTTCATACTATTTTTAGTTATATAATTAAAAATTGAAGTTTGCTCGGAATTTAATTGAAGAATTAAGTTATTAGATATATTTTTATGAGTTTCTTCTTTTTCTTCGTCAAAATTTCCATTATTTTTGAAATTTTCATCAGGAACTGGAAGGCCGAAATCCGAACATTTCATATTTTCCAAATTTAAAATCGCATTTATTTCGCGTAATGCTCGATTCTCATTATTATCAAAAAAACCTTCGCAAAAGTATTGCTAAAATTTATACCAAATTTCACACGCGGAGGACAAATTATCAGAAATAAGAAACCATGCAAAAAAATTACGTAACTCGGTAGGCATCATGATGGTACAGGCCTCCTCAAAAATATTAAAAATTTCTGTATCACTTTCTACTAATCCCATTGCAATTGCCGTTTCTTTAAAAGTATCATACGTTACACCTTCATACATTTTTAAATCATTAAAACACGTTGCTCCTGGTACACGGTTTACTATTAATTTTAAATGGAATCGCTCAACGTCTCTTGAACTTACACTAACGACGCGACCAATAGATTTAGAAAATATACGTCTTTTAATCCATAATTTTTTCGATGAGTCAAATAGATAATTTTTTGGAATATTAGCATAAATAATTTTTCTCGCGGTTTGATCACTTTTATTCAATTTGAACCATGCAGTTAAAGTTGTTTCGTTTTTTGTCAAGGCGTTTTCTTCCTTGTTTTCTTCAAAAATAATATGCTGTTGATTTTCTGTATGTAATGCTAAACGGACTATAGGATGAGATCTACCGGAAAGTGGAAGTTCTTCTATACGCCAAGCTGCTTCCATGGGACTAACGTATCGACTATCAATATAATCTGAAATTTCATCATGAGTTTCTATATCTACACTTTTTATTTTTTTTCCAATTTTATAAATGATCGATCGTGTCCCTTGTGTAAGTATGCATAAAGATATTTAGTACTCATTATCGACGCACAATATTCAACATTCACATGACATTTGTATTTTTTCAAAATTTTATCGTTATACGGAACTACCATTGAGTTATCCACTCTTACAAAATTTCCATCAATCATTCTATTATACACATGGCGCACATCACGGTTATCTCTACGCCTGTATTTAGGAAAACCATTTTGTTCAAATTGAGTCGAATCGCCAAATTGTTTGGGGAATTTTTTTGAACAAACATGTTTTTCTTTATCATAACACGGAGAGTAATCGGTATGAGGTCCATGTAGCATATGTTTTACAACTAATTCCTGCAATTCGGGATCAGTAGAAGGAATCTCCGCACTAATATATTTATCTATGGCATCGGGGCTCGTTAATTTATTTTTATATCCCAGTACGAACAACATGTGCGCGTGAGGTAACCCACGTTTTTGAAATTCAATTGTAAAAACATATGCTAAAATATTTCCAAAGGTTCGTCCACTTATGACGTCAGACAAAAGAGCGCGTAATTTAGAGTAAAATAATCTAACTGTTATATTCGGAATATCGTTACATGTTGTTCCTACTGGAAACTTATTTAAAACTCTCTTCAACTCCGGCCAATTGGGGTTGCAGGTCATCGGTATAAATAAGTCCGGCCTACCGATTGTTCTAACAATGGCCATTGCATCTTGATAATTTTGCTGCATATTTCTAGGACTACCCAAATATGTCGACGGCAAAACAAAAATATTGCCCAAGCGCTCCGATTTTTCAAAATTATTCGAATTGTTTAAAATACTGCGTGCTACGTGATCAACTAACCCCTGATAACATTCAATGCGTAATTGTTTTTGGTTATACCTTATGAAATTGAGTCTATTGCTTTCTATGATAATATATGCTTGAATTACATACTGTTGAGTTAATCGGCCACAAAACAAAATAGGGTTAAACTTGTCTTTAGGTCTGTAAGCCAAACGATATGAATAATGTTGAAGAGCGGTAAGCCTTTTTGTACTATTTTGATTTTGTTTAAATGATGGAGCCCATCCCAAATCTCCAGATGGAAATAATATCGGAAAAGTCATAGGATCTAAATGGAATGATAATTTATTCAAATATGAATGAGAGTCTACACCTTTTGGAAGTTCTTTTGGATAAACCCGCAAATCGAAAGACGATGGTACTTCCCCATCTTTTGAAACTATTAAGGCTGCACATTCGGCCGTTGTAAGTAAATTATAACGATGTTTATTTAAATTTATGTTCCGAACAAAATATAGATTATACTCTGGCAATGATTGATTTTTATTTAATTTATATAAATGTTTATATTTTTTAGCATATGGATTATGAGTATTTAATACTTTCGATATAATTTCGATATGGTCTTTAACTAAATTTTTGTTTCCTTTTAATCTTTGTTCTGTGGCTTCATAGTTGTCATAAATATAAACTTGACCACAATGCGGAGTTTCGTGATTATTGGTATGAATGCTATTTGGGGTTATGTGACATATTTCACCTCGAATTTTTAAATTATACACTCCTCTTTTAGATTCATTCATGACATTCGCATTAAAGGTTGCAAACGAAAAACGGCTGTTGTAATAACGAATCAGTTGTCTATATTTTTTATTACACAACAATAATTTTTTCAAGTTTTCGTCATAATCGCTTAAAGGAGGAAGCTGCACTTTTCCATTATGACAACAACTTTTTTTCGAAAATTCTACTGGCCAAAATATCGCTGAACAATACGGACAGATATAATTCATGTCACCAAAATCTAAATATAACTGTTTACTGGGCCACAATTTAATACTTTGTTGAATGTTACATCTCTTGCCGATGCGTTCATTTTCCATATTCCCGGCAACATCCTTTTTTCGTTTTTTATTTATTCTTTCTTCATTCATATTCTCCACTTTATCCTTGTTTCTTTTTTTATTTACTCTGTCTTCATCCATATTCTCCACTTTATCCTTGTCTCTTTTTTTATTTACTCTTTCTTCATCCATGTTCTCTACTTTATCCTTCTCTCTTTTCTTATTTACTCTTTCCTCATTCAAATTCCCCACTTTATCCTTCTCTCTTTTTTTATTTACCCTTTCTTCATCCATATTTGCCACTTTATCCTTCTCTCTTTTATTAATTACTCTTTCCTCATTCATATTCTGCACTTTATCTTTCTCTCGTTTTTTATTTACTTTTTCCTCATCCAAATTCTGCACTTTAGCATTCTCCCTTTTTTTATTTACTCTTTCCTCATTCATATTCTGCACTTTATCTTTCTCTCGTTTTTTATTTACTCTTTCCTCATCCAAATTCTGCACTTTATCCTTCTCTCTTTTTTTGTTTACTCTTTCTTTATCCATATTTGCCACTTTATCATTCTCTCTTTTTTTATTTACTCTTTCCTCATCCAAATTCTGCACTTTAGCCTTCTCTCTTTTTTTGTTTACTCTTTCTTTATCCATATTTGCCACTTTATCATTCTCTCTTTTTTTATTTACTCTTTCCTCATCCAAATTCTGCACTTTAGCCTTCTCTCTTTTTTAATTTACTCTTTCCTCATCCATATTCTTCACTTTATCCTTCTCTCTTTTATTAATTACTCTTTCCTCATCCATATTCTCTACTTTATTCTTCTCTCTTTTTTGATTGACTCTTTCTTCATCCATATTTACGATTTTATCCTTCTTCCGTTTTTTATTGAGTCTTCCTTCATCCATATTTACGATTTTATCCTTCTTTCGTTTTTTATTGAGTCTTCCTTCATCCATATTTTCGATTTTATCCTTCTTTCGTTTTTGATTGACTCTTTCTTCATCCATATTTTCGATTTTATCCTTCTTTCTTTTTTTATTGACTCTTGCTTCATCCATATTTTCAACTTTATCCGATTTTCGTTTCTTGTCCAAGGCCGGCTGCGTTAAATTTTGAACATTCCTTCTTTCGTTGATGACATTTTTATGTTTTGAATAATACTCCCGATTATACCACCTATTGTAATTAGTCCAGAAATTTAAATTGCTACATTCTACAACGTCGTAATGTCCAGCATCGATGGCACCGGACAATAAAAGTTTTAACCTGCCGTTGCTATAACTTTGCCCAATTTCCCTCGGAATCTCTTCACCAGTTCTGTAAACCAGTACGTGTGTATTATATAAATTAACAAGTGATTGAATTTCTACTTCCCCGCCGTAGACAGATTCCTTCGACATATGTAATTTATAACAATTTTGATTAGTTACTAAAATACCATACGACTCGTCTCCTAATATAAAAGGTTCATAAAACAACCAATTTTCAATTACATTCGCAACAATTTTTAAACGAATTTTCCTGTGTTTCTCTTGGTCATTATATAAAAAATACGAAAACGACCGAAAGAGACAATTTCCATCAGGTTTGATTAATTCTTCTAAATTTTGTTTATCGTTACTCATTTTGAATGAAACAGATTTACTATGTTTATTTCCAAAAAAAGAAAAGAAAAGAAAGAAAAGGAGAAGAGAATACCGAAAGAGGTTCTGACAAAATTTACGATCGCAAGATTGAAGTTTTGACAAATAATAAATACGACGACGACGACGACGACGACGACGACGACGACGACGACGACGACGACGACGACGACGACGACGGTTCCACGTACTGCTGCCTCGCCTCATCGTACAACGTACACCGGTAAACCCAATTTGGGTTGCAGAGTACTACGATGCGGAGGAACACTGTGTGTCGGGTCACGATCCGTACGACGATCTCGCAGACAGCGTTCTTTTACGGCAGCGCGAATCCGACAATGGGGAGCCCGAGCCGTAAATTACGACTTAAAAAAAAAACAGTGCATTTATACACCTTTTTTTCACACCCTCCTCTCTCGTAGATCCTTTACCTGCGACGTCGCCAGCTGCCTCGTCTTCATCGTCGTCGTCGTCGTCATCGTCATCGTCGTCGTCATCGTCATCGTCACTGTCATCGTCATCGTCAACGTCAGCATCAACGTCGCCCGGAAAACGACATGATCGGCATATCATTCGACGCTGACGGTATGACGCGCGGTAACGGTTGGATGTCTTTTCGACCGATTCGGCGTTTTTCTTACGGTGAATTATGGGGGTTAATTTGCAGCGTAAACCAGAGCGCGAGAATTCTTTCGGTTGACGACACGTTAAACTTCACCGTGACGTATGTCGAGATGCCTGCCGGTATGGGCCGGAAAGTAAAGCTCCCCGTCATAAGCAATCGTTCTATCGTAACAACCGCGAACGACGATAATCTGTGCTTACCACGGTCGATTGTAGTCGCATTAGAAAATTATCACAATAAACGTGAAAAGACGCGTGAGTCGCATTTAAGGTGGGATCGGATACGTAATCTTAGATCCAAAGTACAGCGCGTAGAGGCGTTGAAACTCGCCAGTACGGCAAATGTAGTTATCCCCGTCACAGGTGGCGGTATACCTGAGCTGCGGGCTTTTCAATCGTACTTTGTACCGTTAAGCACAGCGATTGTCGTTTACGAATGGGAAACACTCGGAGCCGGCGAACCTCCGATCTTCGACGGTCGAACATTTTTTTTTAACAACCCTGCCTCTATAATATTAAACATTCTCTATTTTACCGAAGACCGACACTATGCACCCGTGACAAACTTGTCGATGGCTGCCGGTGCTAGACATTATTGCGTAGCTTGCAACAAATCGTATCGCACTTTAAATCAGCATCAATGTGATAGCAAGTGCCCACGCTGTTACTCTTCTCCGCCATGTAGCAATAATCCGCAGGAAACGGGAGATATTTTACAAGGCGTGTGGAATTGCGAGGAGTGTGGGCGAGATTTTCATAATGATGCATGCTATGCTAAGCATCTTCAGATACGCGAGACCGGCAAGGTTATGAAAATTGCGCTTGCAAAAACGATTTGTGAAACGATACGTATATGTAGAGTGTGCGATAAGGTCATTGACACTACACTTGGCGCTCACGAGTGCGGTAGTGGCTATTGCCAAGTTTGCCGTTCGGTCCATGCATACAACCGGCCGTGTTATGTTCAGCCAATCGCGCCGCGAAAGTCGCAAGGGAGTGAAAGACACCCTTTGTCCCTTTTTATATTTTACGACTTTGAAACTCGTCAGGACACACCTTTCGCGAGCGGGAAAGACGACGATGCACATCAGCACATTGTCACGCTATGTGTTGCACAACAATTGTGTGAACAATGTCTGAAGAATGCCGACGATATCGAAAAGGGGTATTGTGCTTGGTGCGGTATACGTAAGCACGTATTCCATGATTCGCCGGTCGATCAGCTTATTGATCTAGCGGTTCGTCCTAAATCGAAGTTCCGTCAAATTGTATGTATTGCGCACAATGCGAAAGCGTTTGACGCGCAATTTATATTACGCAAATTGGTGGAGCGTCGTGCGGATCATGGAGTACCGAAGCTTATCCTCAAAGGTAACGCAATAATATCAATGCACATAGGCTGCACTGTGTTCATCGATAGTATGAACTATTTTCATATGCGACTTAGTGCACTACCCAAAGCTTTTGGTTTCGCCAGTAAGATGGGTAAGGGATACTTTCCCCATCTTTTCAATACAGCAGGTAACCAAAATTATCGTGGGCCTGTACCCGCAGCCGAGTACTATTCCCCCGATTCAATGAGCGTCAGCGAAAGGGTGAGTTTTTACGAGTGGTACGAGCAGGTAGCACAGTCAAATGAAATTTTCGACTTTCGCAATGAAATTGAAAAATACTGTTCGATGGATGTCGATATTCTGAGACGTGCTTGTGGAGAATTTCGCGAGATATTTCTCACAACTGGAAACGTCTGTCCGTTTACCGAGGCATGTACAATAGCTTCGGCTTGTTCGAAAGTTTATCGACGAAATTTTTTGCAACCCCAAGTGATAGGCATTATTCCACACGGAGGGTATCGGCGCGCCGATAAACACTCGCAACAAGCCGTCGAATGGTTATTGTGGCTAGAACGCGAGTTTGGTTGTGAAATCATTCACGCTGGTCGCGGCCGCGAGTACAGGCTTCCGGAATCGGCGGCACGTGTCGATGGTTTTCTCGGTATCGACGGACGTCGTATCGTTTTTCAATTTCACGGATGTTACTGGCACGGTTGCCTAAAATGCTTCCCTAATAATCGCGGTAAAACGACTGGCGGGGAGAGTTACGAAGCACGATATGAGCGAACACTAGCTGCCGACTAAAAAATTCGCGCCCTCGGGTACGAACTACGCGTGATGTGGGAGTGTGATTTTTCAAAAATGCGGACGGGTAATCGCGAATTTGAAATTTTTTTACAAAATCATCCTCATCGCACAAGCGCGTGTTTGAACCCACGGGACGGGTTTTACGGCGGGCGTACCGGTAATATAGTCACGATGTACGACGTGCGTGAGGGCGAAAAAATCTCTCATATCGACATTTGCTCTCTGTATCCTTATATTTGTAAGGTGGGTCGTTTCCCCACAGGTCATCCGCGTATATACGTTGGTACGGGATGCAGAGACATTTTGAATGGCTCGGACGACGCTATTGGCACGACAATCAACGGTATGATTCGGTGTACGGTTTTACCACCTCGAGACCTTTTTCACCCTGTACTACCGGTGCGAATGCACAATAAGCTCATTTTTGCCCTGTGTCGTACATGCACAGAGCAAATGATACAGTGCGATTGTCCGCATGAAAACTCGGACGATCGCACGTTCACGGGCACATGGGTGACGGACGAGGTGCGCAAAGCTATCGACACGGGTTATACGGTTGTTGCGGTTGACGAAATTTGGGCGTACGACATGATTAGCTATGACCCGGCTACGCGCAAAGGGGGTCTCTTTGCCGAATATGTCGATACGTTTTTAAAAATCAAGCAGGAGTCGAGCGGATGGCCTGCGGATTGTATCGACAACACCAATGCACAAGATAAATATATCGAGGATTATTTTAATACGGAGGGTATCGCTCTCGACCGAAATAATATTGCAAAAAATCTCGGTTTACGCTCGGTTATGAAACTAGTGTTAAACTCACTATGGGGAAAATTCGGTCAAAGGGACAATCAAACGCAAACCGAAATTATCAGTGATCGCGAGGCAATGTTATCATTATTGTGCGATAATGATAAAACGGTCACCCGTATATTACCCATTAACGAGGATGTTATGTACATGTGTTGGGAGTCGACCGAGGAAGCTATCATCCCGAATAGTCAAACGAGCGTGCTCATTGCGGCTTTTACTACGGCTCAAGCGCGGTTAAAATTGTACAGTTACCTCGAGAGACTGGGTCGCCGAGTTCTGTACTATGACACAGATTCGGTGATTTATGTCAGTAGAGGCGAACCTAATGAATGGGAGCCACCGCAAGGTAGCTTTCTCGGTGACATGACCAACGAGTTAGCCGAGCATGGGCCAAACGCATACATAGACTCGTTCGTGTCCGGAGGCCCTAAATTTTATGGTTATACTGTCGTCACAAGCGATGCACCCAAAGTCGTCGTTGCCGAATGCTGTAAAGTAAAGGGTTTGAGCCTGAATTATAAAAATTCGCAAAAAATCAATTTCAATTCGATACGCGAATTGATATCCCGCGATTTACCGAATGAAAATTCGTCCGCCATCGAATTGAATTTTACAGCAATTCAGCCCACGGCTCTTCCCGACGTGGTTACGCGGTCTGTGAGTAAAACGTGCAGTGTTGTATGTCGGTAACGCCGGCATAAAACACACACGTTGTCTTTCCCTTATGGGTTTAAAGAGTAATGCCGTTGCGCTAGTCGTTATCATCGTCATCGTTATCTCAATTGTTGACTTTGTAAATAGGTAATTCTTAGGCTAAATAAAACAGCATAGCTATTAACGGATTGGCAGTAAAAATGTAGAAACTCTGTAATAAAGCTTATGTGTATATACGCGCACAGATGTGCATCGCTCACCACAGCCAAAGAATTTGATAAGGGTGTACAATTATATTTTCGTTACTGCGTATATTGCGATAAACATAAAAAATAGAACAAACGATTATGTTATTTTCAATAAAATAATGTGTTGACAGAAATCAAAATATTTTTTTTGTATATATTGAAACATTGTATAAAAAAAAAAAAAAATGTAGAAATATCTTCGTGTGTATTACCTCCAAGAGCGATAAATGTGTGTGTGTGCCGCGCGCGCACGCGTGTGTGTGTGTGTGTGTGTGGAATGAAATGTTTTCTATAATTTTTATCCGATAATTATGTGTAATTGCCACAGATAAATTTTTATATATATTTTGAAAAAAATTGACAATTTCCTGTCCATCCACCGTAAGTGTGTTCAATAAAATAAAAAAAATGCGTGTTTGTTTAACCTGTTTGTTTTTCTTTTTTCCCAAATATTATCACAATTTATTCGCCGCACATGCGCTGTTGATAGCGCACGTATTAAAGCTGATCGCGAGACCCGCGCTCGTCATAAGCTAATAGTACGAGCGCGAGTCAAGCTAATCCTGCGCGCGCGTGCACGTCGGGTAAGCTTATTTCGACGTGCGTCCCGCCCGCCGAAGCCGCCGCCGTCGCCGTGATAAGCTTATCTTGAAGTTAGTAAAGAAAAAAAAAAGACATTGTGCATGCAATCATCGTGATTGTCGGGACCGTGCTTCAATATATTTCAAGCGGCACTGCAGTGTGACGGTAGACTGCGCTTTAAAAAGTTTGGGAGGGCAAAGATGGATACGCGCTGGCAGCATCCGTGGACATCAATTATTTGCGGTCCAACGGGGTGCGGTAAAACGGTTTTTGTCCGAAAATTCTTACGGAACTTACAGGCCATGAGCAGCGTTGTATTCGACAGAATAGTTTTCTATTATGGCGACTCTCTTGACCCCGACACGGCTGCTCTCCAGCGGGGGCGCACCATTGTAAACGAGATGCCCCGTATAGACTTTTGTGAAGGTCTACCGCAACCGGACGATTACTCGAACGATAATCATTTTAAAAAATTATTCATCATCGACGATTTGATGAGAGAATCGTAAAACAATACAATTGTGGATTTATTTACAAAGGGAAGCCATCATAAAAATATTAGTGTCATATTCATTACACAAAATATTTTTCATCAAGGCCGCGGACAACGCGATATTTCTCTTAATGCTAATTATATCGTGATTTTTAAAAATCCTCGCGATCGAGCACAGATTCAACATCTCGCGCGTCAAGTATATCCGGAAAATCCGAAATTTCTATCAGAGGCTTATCATGAAGCAACAGCGCAGCCACACGGGTACCTATTGCTCGACATGAAGCAATCGACTCCCGACGAATACCGATGCCGTACTACGATATTTCCCGACGATAAGCGAATACAAGTTTACGTCCCGAAAAATAGCAGACGTAAGTATTGAAAGCGTATTTAACGTCATGCGTGATCGTGTGCATCACCAGTAATATCTTCGATCGCGCCGCGGAAACATGGGGAAGAATGCCAAACACCGAAAAAGTTCAGCGCCGCCATTTGGTAAACGCGTCGCTGCATTGCTGAACGCTCTCTGTCACTCGAGCAAACAGCAGCAAAAAGCATTGTTACGTACAGCCGACGAGACGCTTGTCAGGTGTATCTGTGAATGCTCGTTGAACGTTTTACGAGGTGTAGTCGATCTGAAACCTACAGTGAAAAACCAGCTGAAAAAGTATAAAAATGTGCTTCGGCAACTGGCCACATGCTGCGTTACGGGACAAAGTGGTGCAGGCCATACCAAAAGGAAACACAATTGGCGAGCGAAGAAACGGCTTATGCTACAGAAAGGCTACGGTGCTTTTTACCACTTTTATTGGCACCTATTATCTCGAGTCTAATAGGCCGGTTATTTGGCGGCAGTGAGAAATGATATTGCGAAAAAAACTTTCGCCGTTATGGAGCATGCGAAGAAAATGATTTTAGTACCGGCTGATACGGTAGAGCGATGTACCGAGGAAGAACCGATGACCGGAGGCGGGCCCACAAAAACAGTACAAACACCGGGTGATCCAACGTCACGACTCGATGTCGAACTTTCGAATATTTTGCGTTCAAACAAATACACCGGTGACTCCGACAAGTGGAAAGATTATCTTCAAGTATTACAACGTTACTTATTTCATCTCGGACCGAAAAATGTCGACGCATCCTCTATGGCTGTTGTTGCCTCGGCATCCCCGCAAAACCAAATTATGGAGGGCAGTTCTATCGCCGACACCGTACCACCGAAGTATAAGCGTCGAGCATTGGCGCTCGTGAATTATCTTCGGAATAACGGTGAGATCGCAAAGCGTGTGCGTTGGGACGCAGACTGCCGCGTGACGATAGATGGCGTAGTTTTGCCAAATTGTAATATCGTCGATCTCGTTAATGATGCTGTACGCTTTAGAAAAAACTTCAAAGCCGACGGCCGAGATAGATTTATCAGTGTTCTACGCGATTCTTGTATACCACGTGAATTCATTGGAAACGACAACTTGTGGGCTTTAATACCCCAACGTGGTGTCAAACGCGAAAGACCCGGAAACGATCAGTTGTCTAATTTATCACGACATGCCAAACGTGCAAGACGAGACAATAACCGAGGGAAAATGCAGAATTGGATTAGCATTGCCGAGCAGCGTCTATGATCAGCAAAAAACAAAAATGTCATACGCCAAAGTGTATTACGATCCTTCGCACCCGGCAGGCTACGCCGGTGCAAGGAGACTCATTGATGGAAAACGACATAAAGCATTAGCCGTGAACGAGTGGTTAACTCAGCAGGACGCTTATACTGTTCATAAACCCATCCGGCGCCTTTTCCCGCGATTACGTTACAACGTTACCAACATAGATGACGTTTTGGAAGCTGATTTGGTAGATTTACGATCGTTGAAAGAATACAATGACGGGGTTTCTTACCTGCTTATGGTCATCGATGTGCTGAGCAAGTATGCATGGGTCGAACCTCTGCGCGACAAAACAGTGCACGAGGTAACGCTGGCATTTAAACGAATTTTCGAACGTAGCGAGTCTCGTCTGCCTGTCTGTCTACAGACCGATCGCGGTAAAGAATTTCTCGGATCGGAACTTCAAAAATTTCTCAAACAGAATGACGTTTTATTTCGAGTTGCTCGCAATCCCGATATAAAGGCCGCAATTGTGGAACGGTTCAATCGCACGCTGAAGGAGGGAATGTGGCGATACTTTACACACCGTAATACACACCGTTACATTGACATATTACAACAACTCGTTTACGCGTATAATCATGCAAAACACTCGGCAATTAAGATGGAACCGGCCGCCGTAACATTATACAATGCGGATATAGCTGCGGCTAATACGACTGCCGCCGCTGCGAATCGGCGAAAAAAGCGACGTGCTGCTATGTATAAATACAAGCGCGGCGACTATGTACGAATTAGTAGAACGAAAGGAACGTTCGAGAAGGGCTACGAGAAAAATTGGAGTGAAGAAATTTTCAAAGTAAATAAAATTTCTGACCGCCAAGGACTGCACGTTTACGAACTGAGTGACCTCGAGGGTGAAATAATTGAGGGTTTTTTCTATACCGAAGAACTGACCCTTGTAAACGAAAAACGGATGGAGAATCGTGAAGAATTTAAAATCGACCGTGTTATACGTACCAAAGGCCGAGGAGCAAACAAACAACTTTTGTTTGTGGACGTTGGACGACGAGCAAGAACCACAAAATGAAAAAATACCCTTTGGCTTGTACAAATCTCATGAAGAAGTGATGTGGAATATAAACAAAATTTTGAATTCAAAACAAGCCGAGGTAAAACTTGTCAACGCTGCGGACAGAAATGGCTATGTAGCGATTGACGGCAGATACAGGCCCACTCACAACGAGATTGCGTATAAAAAATATTCATTACAATTACCGGTCAAAGTGCAACGAATATTAGGATTTGACGTACGACCCGAAGATAAAGAAACGCCCGAGGGTGTACATCTAAACTTTGTACCGGGGATGCAACGTGAAGGGTACATGCCAGCGTGCATAAATCGTGCTTTGCCCGATCAATTATACGTCTACACCGATATTTGTGTGCCTTACACAGTGGGCATCACACAGGCGTCACTCTTACGTATAGTTAACCTGGATACGTCTCACTACACATACGGTACATCGCAAGTTAAGTACTTTTCCCCGCCGAATTATCTCCCGTTATTGAGCAATTCTTTTCGCTCAATTGAGATAGATATAAGGGATCAGCTTGGCAAACCGATCGCATTCGAATACGGTACGTTGACGGTGACGCTTCATTTCAAGCGCCTGGCTTAGATGAAAAATTATGGCTCATTATACGGCGTATTACGAAAATCAAATCGGCGGCGGTCGTGTGCATAACGTGTTTATCGGCTCTCCGTATCAGCGAGGGCACGGGATTGGTAGTTTTCTCGGCGGACTTTTTCGCAGTGTACTGCCGCTGTTGACAAGGGGTGCTAAAGCTATCGGTAAAGAGGCAATCCGAACTGGATTGCACGTTATCGAGGACGTGAGCGGAAACAGTGTGCCGTTTAAGGAATCACTGCACCGACGTGTCGCCGAATCGGGTGGAAATTTAAAACGGAAAGCTGATGAAAAAATAGCGCTGCTCATGAACGGATCAGGATATAACAGCTCTGTGGCGACGAGAATGATGCATTCTTTATCGGGACGTGCGCCAGTGCGTATCTCTCGTCAACGACGATCTACGAAAAAGTCGCGTGGTGTTGTGAAGAGGAAAAAAAAAAGCGTACCGCGAAAAAGAGGGGGAAAGTGCCGAAAAACAGGCGAAAAACTAGTGGTGCTCGTAAAAAAAAGAAAACGGTAAAACATATTGACATTTTCGGTAGATCCTAACAATGTCGTTCCTACATGCCCATTCGTGCGAATGTATGAAGTCGGAACTCGACCTTTTTACTATACCACCAACGCAGACGGCTGTAGAATCATCGCAATGGATTCACTACAAGCCTGTCTCAACGCTTTCGGACGATGGTCCCATAGAGTTTGTTATACCCGGTCACGGTGAAGAATACCTTGACTTAGCGCATACAATGCTCAGCGTGAGCATTAAAGTCTTGGGCTCACCAGGCGCTACATACACAGTGGCGCCTATTAACAACTTTCTGCATAGCCTCTTCAACCAGGTAGATGTTTTTTTCAACCAAAAACTCGTGGCACCACCGAATAACGCATACCCGTATAGGGCTTACATCGAGTCCTTGTTGAACTATGGACCTGCCGCGAAGACGTCTCATCTAATAACGGCTTTATGGTATGCGGACAACCCTGGCACTTTCGATGTATTACCTGGCGGTTCGGGCCTTGCCGTCGATAACAATGCACAGGAGAAACGCAGACAGCTCATTACGGACGCTAAAACACTCGACATGATTGGACATTTACACTGCGACGTTTTTAATCAGGATAAGTTTTTGATAAACGGTGTGGAAGTTAGACTGCGGCTAATACGTTCAAAAGACGATTTTTGTCTGATGGAGACAATCGCACAAGACCAGAAGTACAAAATACATTTCACCGACGCAACGCTTCTTGTTCGACGTGCAAAAATAAACCCTGGGGTACTTGTTGCGCATGCTAAAACTCTTGCAAAGACAACTGCAAAGTATCCCAAAACGCGTGTCGAAGTAAAGTCGTTTACCATGCATAGCGGCATCATGGGAGACACATTGGACAACGTTATACTCGGCCAATTACCGAAACGCATCATCGTAGGATTTGTATACCACAAAGCGTTCAACGGCGACAAAACACTAAGCCCGTTTAACTTTCATCACCATCACATAAATCATCTATCGCTTTATATCGATGGTCAACAAATACCTAGTAAACCGCTTCAGCCGGATTTTGACAGAAATGGCACATGGGTGCAGAGTTATCATACACTTTTCACCGGAACGGGAATTCACTTTCAGAACGAGGGCATAGATATTTCACGTGATTCGTACGCAAAAGGATACTGTCTCTTTGCCTTTGATCTGACGCCTGATTTATCGGCAAATTGTTTTACCCACTGGAATCTCGTGAGGCACGGGAGTGTCAGAATAGAAGTACGCTTCGCAAGACCGCTCGGCGTAACGATAAATTGCATTGTTTATGCAGAATATGACAATGTAATTGAAATTGACGCCGCTCGACAAATCATCACAGATTTTAGCGCATGAGCAGAAGATGTTTTTCCCCCTCTCCCCAGAAACGTCACAGACCGGTGGAGGGTATTTAACGGGGAAACAGACACCCAGTATGTAACAGTCGCTTGGAAGCTGTCACCATGGACTTTATCGTCGATATTCAAGCACTCTATGGAAAAAACGGCGAGTTTCTACCAAAGGAGATCGCCGTTACCAGTCTAGATGAAGATAACGTCGGGCATTGGATCATCGAGTCACCGTACGAGTTTAGTAAATTATCCAAACAAATACGCGCAAGTAATAATCGGTTAACTTGTTACCACCATGGTCTCGAGTGGGTAGACGGTGATACACCCATACAGAGCGTTTACGCTAGTTTGCGTGCGATGTGTCGTTACGCTCTTCGCATATACACGCGTGGTATACAGAAAGCTCAGGTACTACGTAATGCGCTTGGCCGTGAAATTATAAATCTTGAAGACTACGAGGGACCTTCTTTCAACAACATGCCAAAGTGTGAAACATTTTGTATTCATCATGGGGTTTGCAGAGAGGATTCTGCAAAGTGTGCGCTAAACAACGTTGGGCGGATCAAAAGCTGGCTTCAGTTTCAACAATTAAACGCTGTGAGTCCGATTTACGCAAATCCCATCGAACTGCTTGACCCACCATCGACAATGCGTAAAAAGGGCTCTTGCATAGAGGGAAAACCTGTATCATCCACGTGTAAAGACAGCGAAATGAAAGGTACAAAAGACTCGTATTTCTATTGTGACATGCAGTCTGTTGACCTAGACCCTCGCGGCATCACCTCGCCCACCGACGACGAGTTGGTCGGTCTTTTCCGATCTAAACTACACATAGCGTCTCCGCGGTCACAGGTACAACCACCGACACCACCACCGAGAAATTACAGTAATTTTCGGACCCGCCTTTTCACCGAGAACGAGGCGGTGCACAACAATGAACAGCCTGCAAGTACACGAAGCGCTACGCCACATACCGGCACAGACAAAAGGAGTCTATCCGGCCGACAGGATCCCGAGTCGTTGGTCTAGACCCGCAGCTATTGTAGCTAATACGGATGATCATACGAGGTCCGGGACACATTGGGTTGCCTTATACGTCGACGAAAATGGACACGGAGTCTTTTTCGATAGCTATGGACATCCACCACTCGTCACCCAGCATCATAATTATCTCCGCCGAAACTCCACAACTTACGAGTGGAATACAAGATCGTTACAATCAATCAAATCTAAAGTGTGCGGCGAGTATTGCGTTATGTTTCTCGATCATATGTCTCGCGGCTATAGTCTGCGTGATTTTTCGCGGAAATTTTCCCGCAATAAATTAAGAAATTATCGTATCGCGGCAAATTACTATAAGAGACTTAAGAGAATGAGATGTAAAAAGAAATATCCTAAACGTGCGCGACACAACGACAACAATATAGAGGGCGGTGGATTTACAGGCCCGTCAAATTGTGTACAAACTTGTACGTCACGGTTCGGATGTCACCTGTGACAAAATAAAAACAACAACAAGAAAAAAATCTGTGTAAAAGTTTGTCTCCCCTCCCCATCCTCATCCATCCTCGCCCTGCGCTTATAAACACCGTAAGATTCATCGGACGCCGTAGTCAGAAAATGAACGCCGAAGATATAATAGCTGTCAAAAACATGAGTGTCATCGATAGAATTTTCGTCATCGATTCTTCGAAGGATCCTCGTGCCCTGACTAAAGAAGAGATGGAATTGATCCCGAAGCCAATATTACTCAAACACTGGGGTCGATACATCCCTCTCTTATGGCCACGTCTACCTGCGCACCTCCGCTTGGACGAGGAAGTCGGCACATACCTGAGCTGCAGAAAGCATTGGAACAGCCCAGAGCAAACGACTCACATTGACGGGTCACCACCAGCAATAAGAGATTGTGAAGAGTGTCAACGGGAGGCCAAGAAGCACCGTCGGGATTCAAACAAAAGAAAATGTATCATAAATCCGTTCAGTATTTTCTGAAATAAAACACATTTTTCTAAAACGAGTTTTTTTCTTTGTTGCCCTCCCCACCATAATATCCCAAGACCTAATAATCATGGAGGGGGTCATCACACAGCGTGCAACGGAAAATTTTCACGGGGCAAGGGACACTGACTCATTATAGGAGCCAATAATATCACGGGAAATTGTTGGACGAGTGCGGGTATACACTTTCGGGGAAACCAACCAGAGGCCTGGAAACGGGATGGGTGGCGGGTGGCGGGGGTGGAAAGGGACACTGGCCCATTATAGGGACCAATAATATCACGGGAAATTTTCAGATGTCCATATACGAGCGGGGGAAAACATTTTGGGGAACCATTCACAGGCCTTGAAACGGGGTGGGGGTGAATGGCGGGGGTGGAAAGGGGCCAATAAATATACTCACACATGGGTGGGGGCGGGGCCTAATAACCTTTTCGTGGATGTGGTGGGGAAGTCCATGCGGTGGGGGTGGAGGCATGGTGGGGGTGGTGTCTCCCTATAACGGTACTTTACTACTATAAACAAATACCAATGCTCGTTTTTGGAATGAGAAACAAACAGCGGAGGGGCAGGGGGGCAGGTTCACTTTTTCGGACATGTGCGACCATCGCTTGAAAACCGACGAAGAGTTGACGATATCATTAACTTGATTAAACAAACACCAGTCGTTGATTTCTTAGAATGAGGACCGAAAAAGGCCGAGGAGGATGACGTCACGGCGTTGACCGAACCATTTATAGATATTATGGATATTATTTTGCATATTATATCATCGTCTTTCTCTCTCTCTCTCTCGCTCTCTCTCTCTTTCCAATACCAGTTATAGCGTTCAAGCGATGTCACCACCTAAAGGTTCCCCCGCAATTCGCGAAAAAATGCAAACTCTTCAACTCTAATGCTATGTCGCTCAGTCAGCCTTAAGGATCCGCCCCCCTCTTTAAATATCCCTACCGCGTAAGATCGCGCTCATTAGCGCTTGAGACCTCGTCAATGAATTATCATTTTTTTATCCTCGCACGAGTAATCACTAAAGAACCACGGATGCGAGTTAGTGTGAAGAACTTATCGACGACATGGAAAGAGATTGTAGAATTCTTAAGGAGGGCTCAACACCGAATAGAATTCAGCGTTGGATAAGGCTTGCTGAAAAAAATGTAAAACTTTCGAATAGAGTGTCTCATAGTACCGGCTGTTTGACAAGTGGAACAGTCCGTATTCAAACAACGATCACCATCATTGGATCTTTAATTGAAAAACTTAAGAAACGCGGTGCTGGTGTTGCTCGTGCAAAAGTGCCGTGGGTGGACATGGAAACAGCTTTTCGTTCAAGAATACGAACCGCATGGTCGCTAATTTGCGGCATGAAGATGTGCAAAATTTTTTGAACGATTCGAAGAGCATGATTATTGAAAAATTGCCACAAACATTGGAGAAAAATGGCAATATGAAAGTGAACATGATCTTGACGTGTAACTATCGAATCATGAAAATTGATAAAATCCTCGAGGGAAAAAAGTCTTTTAACACGAGAAATGAATCATTTTACCATCGACGGACATTGACATGTGGTTCAGTGAATAAGTGTCGGAAAGACTATTGAGCAAAATTGAGGATTTTCAAAAAAAGGAATCGGGCTGGTCCTTGAGTGAAATAATAAACTTGACGGTAAATATGAACAAATATGTGCCACTTCGTGGAGGTGTATCATCATTCGTCGGTCTACCTCAATTGATACGGCAAAAGAAAGCTGTAGTGAACGTTCGAAACAACGACAATTATTGTTTTCTCTGGTCCGTCACGGAAGCGTTATCCCCAGCTACTTCGAATTCCGATCGACCAAGTTCATAGTCCAAGTATGAGTCTAAAGAATGTGCCGAAATTCGAGAAACTTAACGGACTCTCGATCAACGTGTACGGTATCGAGTCGCGTGGCGGAAAAAAAACTGGCGGCGTGATCGTACCTATATATGGTACCTAAGTAAACACAAGTCGAACAAGGTTACGATTCATTTGCTTATGTTAGAGACGGACATAGATTACGAGGAGGAACGTAGTGGAAGTGATCTATAGAACTGTAAACCTACATATCATTTCGCTTCGATCAAAAAATATCTCGCGATTGGTATCTTCACAGATCTGTGCACATGATGGCAAGACTTGGCTCTGCGATAGAGGTTTATTCCATTTTCAAACTCGTCATACACAACAAAAACACAAGCTCGATTGTACGAATATTAACAAGTATAGAGTGACTTTTGTCACGGACACTGATACGATGCTCAAATTAAAAAAATATAGACATCAAGAGGCTGTATGCGATCTATGCAGACCGTGAATGTATCTTGGAGCCCATTGTATCGGTGCAAAGTAACACAACGAGTTGTCAAAAACATGTTCCTCACAGTATTGCTTAGTATGTACGCTGCAGCTACGACGACTCTTCATCAAAATTCAGATATTTTCGCGGTAAAGACTGTATAGAATGGTTCATGAACGAACCACAAACATTTTGTACATCGCTAGATGTTCGCGTAAATAATATCGTGCCAATGGACGCACTCAATGATCTTGCCAAAACTGAATTCGACTTAGGGACTAATTGCCATATTTGCGCCAAATTATTTAACGAATGGGCTATTAAAGTTAAAGGTCATTGTCATTTAACAGGTAAATATCGCGGACCCGCACACCAAGCTTGTAATTTAAATTACAAACAATCGCACGTTATTCCAATAATAATCCACAATCTATCAAGTTATGACGCTCATTTTTTGATTCCAGCTTTGGCCTCAACGTTCGAGGGTGTAGTACAGCTTTTACCCATAAATAAATCCAAATATATTTAGCCAAATTAGCCACATACTTAACGAATGATAATAAATCAATCACGCGAAAGTATTACAATAACAACGCAGAATTTAAACTCCTGACTAAAAAAGGAGCTTTTCCTTACGAATACATTGACAATAGTGCGAAACTTGATGAGACTGAACTCCCTCCAAAGGACTAATTTTTCTCACATTAAGGGGGGGGGGGGGGGGGGTAGGGTTTTTAAATTTTTTTGCATTTTTTCTGAATGAACAATATGTCGAGAATATTGTGTATAAATTTTAAGTCAATCGGAGTAAAACTAACGGAGTTACAGCGTTTCAAACGACCGGCCGTGATACCTGATTTTTATACCTGCTAAAAACTTTAAATCGATTCTCCCGAAAACGTCATTTTTGAAGTTTGTGAACATTAGAACTCAAAATCTACTGAACCGATCCTTTTGAAAATTTAAACATTACTTCTTCACATAAATCAACAGGTAATCAGGAGGAGTTTTTTTTTTTCAATTTTTTCAATTTTTTAGTAACAAATTAAGCGCGATTCTTTTAGCTAAAATTGCGTTTTTCACTTCCAAATGCTGTAAAAAATAGAAAAAAAAAAAAAAAACTCTTCCTGATTACCTCGAGAAATACATCACCTTTAAAATGCATATCAATTTTTTTGTTTCAGATGATCCGGTAACGAGTTATAATGTTCACCGCAAAACCACTTTTTTTCAAGGCGCCTCTGGAGATTCAACGTCACCGGCTTATTTATCAATATTTTTCATTGAAAATCTTTTCTGAGATACTTCAATAGTTGTACAATAATATGTAATTCTATTTAATAAAATTATATTACTCATGTCGCCGCAAAAAAATCATAAAAATATGCTTTTTTTTCGCCTTTAAAACCCTACCCCCCCTTAAACTACGGAGATATTTCCCCAGAGGTATATACACACGCGTCTAACATTTGGCAAATATTTAAGATCAAAACATTGGGCGAATATTCCGATCTTTATTTGAAGACTGATGTGCTACTTTTAGCCGACATTTTTGAAAATTTTCGTCACAATTGCTCGACTACGTATTGCTTGGATCCATTGCACTATTATACAGCACCAGGACTAGCTTTCGGAAAAAGAAGAATCATATTTAATATACTTCGATGTTAACAATTTGTACGGTGCAGCTATGATTCAAGCTTTACCCTATTGCGACTTCGCATGGATGGATAATTTTAACAAGCTAGACATACAGAATATTAGCGATGATGCCACCATAGGATACATTTTTTAAGTTGGCTCCTGCGGGTATTCACCCACAGGAGTTTCACGAAATGTACAAAGACCTACCACTATGCGCGGAACACTATGTTCCACCTGCCGCACAAGCATCGAAAACAAAATGGATGATAACCCTCTGCCTAAGAAAAAATATATTATTGATCTTCATAACTTGCAGCAGTGCCTAAATCTTGGATTAAAGTTAACAAAAATCCATAGAGTATTAAAATTCCAGCGGAAACCTTGGTTCAAGTAATATATCGATTTGAATACGGAGATGCGAAAAAATCGAATAACGAGTTTGCGAAAAAATTTTATAAGCTATTGAATAATGTTTTTTGGAAAAACGATGGAGAACATTCGAAAGCATCGAGACGTTGAACTTGTGACCGACTGGAATGGGAGAAATGGAGCACGAGCTCTTATCGCGAAATCTACGTTCCATAGCTGCACAATTTTCGATAAAGATATGATAATTATAGAATTAAACAAATTACAGGTGCAATTTAATAAACCGATTTATACAAGATTTACGATTCTCGATGTATCAAAGATATCCATCTACGATTTCCATTACAATTACATTAAAAGTAAATTTGCGCAAAAGGCTAAATTGACGTACACAGATACGGATAGTCTCATTTATCATATAACCATTCCGTACATGGTCAGCGTAATCAAGCAAGACTTGCATAAATTCGATACTTCGGATTACCCTCCGAATAATCGCTATGACATACCGTTAGCCAATAAAAAAGTATTAGGCCTGATGAAAGACGAAAACGATGGAAAAATCATGGCAGAATTTATAGGATTAAGAGCAAAATTGTATTCGTATAAAGTTCACGGAGATCGGAGAGAGACGAAACGAGCCACGGGTGTCAGAGCATCCGCTTTGAAAACAATAATACTCGATGATTACAAGGACTGTCTGTTTAATCATGACAATTTAATAAAAAAACAAAATTTAATTAGAAGTTGAAACCATGTGGTGGAGACTGTTAGTAAAAATAAAGTATCGCTGAGCTGGAACGATGATGAAAGAATGCTGCGTGCTGATTCTACGGATACTGTACCGTGGGACTACGAGTAATCCTATGAGCTGTAAATAGAGTAAACTATATTTTAATACCGAATGTAAAAATGTTACTATGTGAAAATTTGAAAAAAAATGTATATTATTGATTGTCAAATTAAAAAAGAAAAAAATATTTAATTGACTCTATGTCAATTAATCCATCAACATCATCAAGAAGCAGAAGAATGGCCGCACCCCTCCTGTAGTAAGTAGCGATGGTAATCAACGCTCGATTTCATCATCAGAGATGCGCCGGTTAACTTAAATAAGTGAGGTCCACGGCGATTTTATGAAATAAGAAATTCATTAAACTCTTGTTCGTATCGTGCGCAGGTTCGAAAGACTCGTCAAAATCGTTCCCCGCTTCAATTATCATCGAATTATCGAATTTATGATCATTTTTTACATTGTCGATACTTTCCTCAGCGGTTCGCGGTCTCGCGTCGGACATAGCTGATATATTTAAGGTTTTTATATAAAGGGGTGTACTAGATACGTACGCTCCTTTGCGTGTGAGCTATTTTGTGTGAAGAGGACGTATACGCTATGCTGTACAGGACATACGGCCCTTTGCATATGAGCTGCTTTGTATAAAGGGGTATATAAGCTATGCAGTATTAGGTACATACACCCCTTTGCGTGTTCTCCAAACGTCTCGGTGATCAGCGGCCACCTCTGTGCAGATCGTACCAAACCGCTCTCTCTCGCTTGAATGCCGAGAAGAGTGAGATACTAAACGCTAATACGTACGAGAGAGTCAAATGGTCTCCTTATTTACAAGTCCTTCGGAGATATCTTCAGCTCACTTACAGCACGATGATCTTAATGAACAACTGAGCGATGCAACCATGTCGAATGAACCGATACAAACATTTCTCAACGTACATACGACTCTTTACATGTGAGCTATTTTGTATAAAGTGAGGAATAAGCTACCTCTACTAGGTACATACAACCCTTTGCAAGTGAGCTATTTCAGCCACCGAGACACAGTCTTAAGAATAAAAAATTCAAAGCATTTTTGCGGAGCTTGAGACCACGATTTCTTGCAGGAGGCGATTATAATGCAAAGCATCACGCATAGGGATCGAGGCTAACAACAACCAGAGGACGAGAATTACTTAAAGCGACGACAGACTGCAACTGCATTCATCTCCCTGCAGGCCAACCGACGTACTGGCCAACCGACAGAAATAAAATACCGGACGTACTGGATTTCATTATAGCCAAAGGAATCGCGAGAATATATGCAAGAATAGATACGAGGGGGGGACCCAAAAAAAACGGGGATTTCGTCATAATTTCTTTATTTTTTAATATTTTTACACCAAATTTTGATAACCTTCAAAGGATTCTCCTTTGACCACAACGCACCTCTGCAAACGATCCTTCCAATGTTCAAAACATTTTTTAAATTCACTTATCGGGATGTTCTTTAGGCCTTCCAGCGATTTTTGTTTTACTTCCACCACAGTGGCAAAACGCTTGATTGCTGCTTTGTTTCGGGGTCGTATCCATAGCACCATGATTTATCACCAGCAACCACCTTGGAAAAAAGTTCAGAGTCCTCTTCTAGCTGATTTTGAAGTTCAAAACATGCCTGAAGTCGACGCTCCCTTTGCTCGTCTGTGAGAAGGCGAGGGACAAATTTGGCTGCAACTCTGCTCATGTGCAAATCTTTGGATAAAATCCTGTGAATTGAACTCCATGATATCCCAGACATCTCACAGAGTTGATCAATGGTTCGGCGACGATCTTCATGAACGAGAGCATTGATTTTGTCGACGTTTTCGTCACTTCTTGACGTTGAGGGGCGTCCTGAACAGGGTTGGTCTTTAATTGACATTTTTCCATTTTTAAAACGTGAAAACCACTCGTAGACTCTGGTTTTACTTAGGGCAGCTTCTCCATAAGCAGTCTTAAGGGAGGGGTAAGGGTTTCAGCGTAAAAAAAACACTTTTTTTGCGATTTTTATTCTCAAATATGGATTAAGCAATTTTATTCGAACCTTTTGTACATTATTGAGCATACTTTTGACAATGTTGTGTGATTTTTCCATGCAGAAATATTGAAGCATAAGCTCGTAACAGAGCTTCCCCCAGAACGTCTTGGAAAAAAAACAATTTGCGGTGTTCACTATAACTCGGCCGGAAATTATCTGAAAATGAAAAACCATGAAAATATAGTCAAATTATAATCAAATCTTCCCCCCAACGTTCTCTGATAATTTTTTTTTCATTTAAAAATTTTTGGCCGCCATCTAAAGTGTGAACTGTTATTTTCCACGAAAAATTCCGCCATTTTGTGGGTGGGAAACACCGTTAATGTAAAAAAAAAAATTTAACTAAACGTTGGGGGGAGGTATTTTATATGTAGAAAATGTGTACAAAGTTTGAAATGAATCGGTCAAGTAGTTTTTAAATGGCAGTGAACACGGACTTTGGAAAAGTAGTTTTGAGAAAAACGCGTCTAAAGTTAGCACTGCTAGCCCGACCGTCCGCAGCTGTTAGAGGTATAGCGTTAAAGGCCAGGAGATTAATAAGACAATAACTTCAAGAATATTGCTTAGATCGGTTAAAAATTTTAAGGACATATTCTTGAAATGTTAAACAATAAGATAAGACAAAAAAAAATTCGATTTTTCGAAAGTGAAAACCCTTACCCCGCCCTTAAGCATTACAGTAGTTTCCGCGGCCGATTTCCCCAACAGGAAACAAAATTTCACAGCCGCGCGTTGCTCTCGACAATCGGCCATCACGTTTTCGCCGAAATAGAAAAAGTTGTTTCACTACAAAAATACCCACGGGCGAACCGATGCACTCACAGCGACAGAACTTCGCACACTGACTCAGGAGACGTGTCCCCAACGGACACCTGGTCGAGCAATGGGTTCCCCCACTCTCCCTCCCCGCCGCAGCGCAATTTCCGTTTTTTTTGGGTTCCCCCTCGTACAAGCCTGAATTTATCGTCGGATCATACACCGGTAACACTAACCTTAAGGCCGTAGTCTGGTCTAGAGCGAGACTTTTGACGTCATTTCTAATGTGCAATAACGTTTAAACCGTTGAAGTTGTATTGATGAAAATTTACACGTGCATTTATTGATCCTTAGAGAATACTTGTACATTAATAAAAAAAATAATTTTAAATATTTTCATGTAGTTTTTTGCCTTGTTGCGACATGGTGCGCCGAAATCGGCGCCCACTCTGGACGATGTTGTATGCATCTGAAAAAAAAAAATATATATATTCTCAATCTGTATGAGTATCCTGAGCACTGGTAGCAGAATTGGTACTTTATAAAATTTTTTGACAAAATGGCGGCCTGTTGAACTGTCATTAATGATATTTCATACATTTTCGAGTATTCGACGAGTTATAAAATGTCGGCAAAATTATTGTTCGACTCAATAAAAAATTTTTTTAAGTACCAATTCTGCTACCAGTGCTCAGAATACTCATACAGATTGAGAATATATATATTTTTTTTTTCAGATGCATACAACATCGTCGAGAGTGGGCGCCGATTTCGGCACACCATCTTGCAACAAGGCAAAAAACTACATGAAAATATTTAAAATATTTTTTTTTTTATGTACAAGTTCTCTAAGGATCAATAAATGCACGTGTAAATTTTCATCAAGACAACTTCAACGGTTTAAACGTTATTGCACATTAGAAATGACGTCAAAAATCTCGCTCTAGACCAGACTACGGCCGGACTACGGTAGCGAAGTATTAACTAAAGAGAAACGCTTATCATTATATAGCAGGGAAAATGATTGGCCGGCCTTCCAGAAAATAATAAGCGAAAATATGGACATAAAGATTCCTCTAAAAAATGGACAAAACATCGACGACGCTATTGAACAGTTCACGCGGATAATCCAGAGAGCAGCCTGGGAGTCTACTCCAACAACAGCAGACAGCTACGACGTTGTAATGTTCTCAGATGAAATTCGAAGGGAAATAGCGATAAAAAGACGAGCCAGGAGACAGTGACCACTGAGCTGACACATTGACGACAAAAGAAGGTTCAACAGAGAAACCCGGGAACTAAACAAATTGATTTCGCAGCACAACAGCAGCTTGGAAGCGTACGTGTCCAAATTATCCAACACGGCAGCCACGGAATATTCGCTATGGAAAGCGACCAAAAGAATAAACACTGCGAAAAACTACAATCCTCCAATTAGAAAATCGAACGGAGAATGCGCGCAGAGCGATTTGAAGAAAGCGGTAACGTTCGCGGAACATCTGGAAAGGGTGTTTACACCAATTCAGTCGCAACAAAACGTCGTGGAAGTCGAGGAATTTCTCGACAGCCCACTGCCGACGGAAATGTCGATTAAGCACATCTGCCGGTAGAAATAAGCTACATAATCAATGAGGAACTGAATCGAAAGAAAGCTCCGGGTTACGATCTCATAACTGATCTTCTGCTCAAGGAGCTGCCCAAAAAAAGTGAGCCGTCATGGGACGCCTGGTAGATGTGAAACATCCAACATCTTGAGAATACCGTGTGGGATATATGGTGTGGAGAATTAAAAAAAATAACTAGAACAGTAGCTTTTGATTTTGTTCTATAATTTTTATTTGGTTGCTTCATCTGTTACTTCGGTTATAGTAGCAGTCGTTGCTGCGTTTGATTCGATGAAATTAACAATCGGTCGATGATAGCTGAAGTACGAAACGAATGTTTTAGATGTCTTTTGTTTTTCAAGATACCTATAGAACACTGCATCTATAGTCGTGCCATACCTTGTAGTAGGCTCATTTGCGTGGTTGTTCATGATCAACTGAAATTCATTTTGGAGAAAATTTATGAGTGGCAATGATTCAGCTTTGGCAAAATTAACATGGAAATCCCCTACTAAAATTAATGGAAGTTGATGTAAATTTGCTCCTGGCATTGAACCAGCTGGACTATATTTGAGTAGTTCTTCATGTAAATATCGTATGATATTATTAATTTTTTTGGTTTGGGGAAATATATACAACGACCATGACCAATTTCTTCCACCCTCCATAACAATTTGTGCCGCACATAAATCGTCAATATCGTCTTGACCAAACCAAGTCCCCTTACATTTCTCAACCTAACGATTATGCGGAATGTAATAACAGCTATTCTGATAAATAACTGCACCACCAGCTCTAACATTATTGCGTTTGAAGTGAACAATACAATCAATGTTGGGGATGTCGACGTTTTCTTCATTACCAAGCCATGTTTCACTCAATAAGAAGATATTACTATTGTTAACGATCGAATCTTGTACATCTGAGACATGCTTTCTGAGACTTTGACAACTCAACGTGAATAACGACAATCCCTTTCTTAATGTTATGAAATTTGATACTAATCCTTGGAGTGCCTCGAGTTTATTAAGCGATAATCTTTTAAATCCTTTTAGCAACGATACAACTGATGGATCAATTCGTCTACCGTGGTAGTATTTTAGATGAATATTACGTGTATATATTTTGTGACGGGACGGATCCGGAGCCCCCCGTTGCCGGGAAGTATAACGAGCTGAGGAGGTGTTCGGGCCGAGAGCCGCGCGGCCGGCGGGGCTGGCATCGCGCCCAGCGTCGTCTGCTGTGGAGCGGCTGGCCACGAGGTACCAACTCAGCGTTCCTGATACTCGAATACCAACGACAGACTTGCAGTCCATTCTGCCCCACCAGGCAGGGGACCATATAAATTCGGCATCGACGATACGCGATAAATAAATAAATGCCATAAAGTTATAATTTTCAATTCGTGGAATTCCCTACTCCCGAACGAGCAGGGAATCGCATGTTATGCCCCACTCACGAACCCAAAGCCAATCACAATTCGGGAAACGAGTGCGGCGGTTGTACTAGCTTTTGCTATAAAAGCAGGGCTTTTACAGCACAAATTATCAGTCCTGACAACCATATCGTGCTGGTCGTAATCTTCAAACTTACTCTCTGAGTAAATTCATAAATCTTCGTTTTGTCCGTTTTTGCAAAACGGAACGCTCTTCAAGCATTAGTAATTAGAGTCCCATCGTGCTCGTTTCATTTAGAAACGAGTAATAATTACTGTACGCGAGTTCACGCATAGCTTCATCGACGAGTTTAATTATTCGTCGTACAATGCAGACATCGCTTCAAGTAATTATGTTGAAAAATAGAATAGCCTCTTCAAGACTATTCTATTCTCTCTCACGACGTATTGGTCAAAGAGAGGCTTCATTTAATTTAACCACGAGTCAATATTTTTGAATAACACTTTCAGCTACCTGGTAGGGAGCTGACTGTGGTAGACCCCCTTGCATTGCGCCTGGGGTACCGAGCCATGGAAGGTGATATTCTCAGAAACCCGAAAACATCCATAGATAAGGCCTTCCCTGAGTGGCTACACCAAACGTTATTGCAACGCGAGGCTGCGAGCTTCCAGTGAAGAAAGCACGTATTAGATACCCGAGGGAAACTCTGATCTCGATTAAAGAAGGGAAAATTATTTAAATATCGAAAATATTAAAACAACCCGTAAATTCACGACAGTCACCTAGCAGACGCTTTCCTGACGTAAATTACAAATTCCAACCTCTAAACAAATTAACAAGCTCTTCCAGCGATTTATTGAAACAAATAAACCTATTAACAAAACCTTCCAATCGTAAATTAATTTCCTTTCAATTTAAGCTATAATTTGAGAATAGCATAGTGAGATATTTTTGTGCCTGCTGGTCATCGCTTCACGAGACGCAGCAGGTTTTGAATCAACCTCCACATCGCTCTTATGAGTGCCGATGATGATAGGTTGACTCGAGACACGCATTAAAATATGTAATGACGATTTACACCAAATCTGAGGCATCTTTCTATTTCAATAAAATTGTTATTATTACATAAATCCTCATCACGTCGCCTCCTCGTACGTACAGCTATCATTCGAACCCACGACCGAACTGTATCCTCAGAATAACCCACGAGAGACAGACTTCTTAATAAATCAAGTTTCACGAATTTATCAGAATAAAATTAAAATCGCCTGAACGGTCCTTCCGACCGCCCAGGAAATGTGAAACGTTTCAATGTATAAGTCTTCAATACTTGTTACTCGCGATAGGGCTACATATAATAATTGTATAGAATGAGTTTTCTCATATTCATAAACAATTTCGCTGTAAGTCCCCCCTTGAGACTTATGGATAGCACATCCAGGGCTGGGATTCTGTACTTGTCTACCGACAACCATCGGTGTCGTTAGCGAGCGACACCAATAAGAGTTCGTATCGGCAAACACATTTGGAATGACAAGGAGACAACTGGAATGTAAAAACCCTAATAGGGGTAGCGTACCCCCTTAAAACTCTTTTCTTGGACAAATACAAAAAATGCGTTAACTTTAATTTTATTTCCGCTATAAAACAGCATAATTTTTATTCCAATCGATTCGCAAGTTTTTAATGAAGGCTGCAAGAAGTAGATGTTCGAGGGTGTTTCGACCCCTTAAAATAAAATAAAAACGGTGAATTATTAGATTTAGCTTAATGAGAAGAGTTCGTATCGACAAACACTTTTGGAATGACGAGGAGTCAACTGGAATGAAAAAACTCAAATAGGGGTAGCTTACCCCCTCGATAGTGTTTTCTTGTACAAATACAAAAATACGTCAACTTTCATTTTGTTTCCGCTATAAAATGGCAGAATTTTCATTCCAATCGATTCGCATGTTTTCAATGTAGGGTGCAAGAAGTACATGTTCCAGGGTGTTTCGATCCCTTACAATATTTTTTTTTTTCATTATCTGGTGGATTGTTCATTCCTTCGCTTAAGAAACATTTTAATTTTTGTTTCATCAAAATCGATGCACTGCTTGTTTGTGAAACTGCAAAATCGGCCCTTGACCTGTGTAACCTTAGGGGGTGGTTTCGCCCCTTCAAAACGATTTTCCGCTAATGAAAAAAATACGTGTCGCTTAGTTTTTAATGCTCTATAAGATACTTGAGTTTCAATAAAATCGGATCGGGACACCTCAAGTACTTTCCTTGTTAGAGCGGAAAGGAGTATGACCTTGATCGCCTCAGCGGTTTCGTAGATATTTGGTTAAAACTATTAAAAACAAAAATGACTTTTACACAAAATCCACGATTTCTCCTTGGGAAACGGTGGGATTAAAAATTTTTCTTTTGCAATCGATGCGTCTCCATGGAACTCAGACTTGAGTGTACAATTGGCGAAATCGTCTCAGCGTTTGCTGAGTTATTGCAATAAAACTTGTGAAAATGCCAAGAAACATTTTTCCCCAAATCCAACTCTTTTTTTCTGAAACAACTATGTATTTTGATTTTTTTTTACCATTTTTTCACCAATAGACAATTTATATATATTTATGAAAGAAAACGAATAGGGGCAATTAAAAATAAATTATCAAATTTTCATACGTTTTCCATGCCCCTCATGGTGGCCTAACTTGCAAGATCAAAATAGCATTAATTACGTGGGACGATCGGGAAGTTATTGGCTCGACCCGCTAAGGGTCACACCCACTTCAATCCACCCTTTATCACGCATCCCCTCATGGGAGCGACCACAGCGAGCGACCAGCAATGCACATCTTACTTTGGCCCTCTCGTTTACCAATTTCATTTATGACGAACCATTACATATTCAAAAAATGAAAATGACATCCAAGCTTGAGGAAGTATGCCCGAGTCGATCTTCAGTCAAAATGCTATTTCATTGTAATTCAATATACATTTTCATACTTTGATATGAACATTTCTGTTCGTGATCTTGAAAATATTCACAAAGCAGGACGGTTTATCAAAAAACCACATACAAATAATTAATTTATACCGGGTACGTTTAGTTAACCATTTTTTTCGCCAAGAAAGAGACGTGCATCAAGAAACGTCGCTTGACGTTAGTTAGAAACATGAAATTTCACGTACTCACTTAGAATCAAAAGTTTGCACACAGCGACATTAAGTAAAAATTTGATTAAACTGTTGATCATCTGTTGAATTTCTTTTCAACTAAAGGTGCCGCAACATAAAAATCGTACAAGGCTACCAATCGTCAGGATGATGTGGCAAAATGTGGTAAACCCGAAAAAAATCACTGGTTTAAAAAATGTGGAGAAATCGATATTTTTGTGTACATGAACGAGAGGCGTGTACTTTCGAGAAAAATATGGCGTGTAAAAACTGAGACAAGTACATTTACCCGCATAGATACACTTGAAGAAATGTTATTGATATAATGTTGGTAGATTAGTCTCACAGGGAAGGTGCCCGAGCCTTCGATTTCGTTGAAATTCGTGGATGTTTTAGAGCATTAAAAAATAAGCCCCACCATTTGTTTATTGGCGGAAACACGGTTTCAAGGGATGAAACCACCCTCTAAAGTTGCACAGGTTGCAACGGGCAATTTTACAGTTTCACCTACAAGCAAAGCATCGATTTTTACAAAACAAAAAAGAAATTATTTCTTATGGGAAGGAATGAAGAACCCACCAGATAATGAAATAAAAATAATAATTCTTGCACCTACTTTGAAAACTTCCGAATCGATTGGAATGAAAATTATGTTGTTTTATAGAGGAAATTAAATTGAAGTTAACGTACTTTTGTATTTGGGCAAGAAAACAGTTTTGAAGGGGTAAGCTACCCCTATTTGAGTTTTTACATTGCAGTTGTCTCCTTGTCATTCCAAATGTGTTTGCCGATACGAACTCTTCTCATCAAGCTAAAATTAACGATTCACCATTTTTTTAAATTGGCACGAATACGTAAGGGAGCCGACCACCCTTTTTAGCCCCTTTTTCATAGATATTCAAACATTTTCCAACCACTGCCAAGGAATTGAATCATGGTACGATTTTCGTGATGAAATAAACTTCCGCATCACTGAAAAGCATAATAAGAGGTATTATATTATACCCCATTCACTAACGCATGCCTTTTTTATATGATTTTCCTCACTTTTTCACATATCACTGCAGGAGTCTATTTTTATTATTACGATGAACATCGTTTTTGGACATCATTAAGTGATATTACCTGTAGTAAAGTGACTGATTCTAATGCCGGAACGAATTTTTCTACGTGGATTGTCAGTTAGAAGTTACTGTTATCTAAAAACAGGTGCGCTAGATTCTTTGCAATGAAAACCTTAATAATGTGTTTCATGTGAATTGATTGCTCCTTTCGAAAGGATCATATGTGTATAAATGCTTTTGAACTACACACTTTATTTAAATAGTAACTTTACTTTAGCACACGCCACCATCATTTTTGAATACATCTTTATTATCTACCATGCACTATTATGAACTTTAAGGTAGTAGTCTGGTAACTTAAGCCGATTTTCATGTCTTTTTTGGAGGGCGTTTTTTTGTAGGAAAATAAAAATGAATCGTTTTGGATATTTAGGATGTTTTTATTTACATATTAAAGATACAAAAAAAAATGTTGTTGAAAAAATTTAATAGTTTATTACTATTATTATTATTATTGATCGAAGTTGGCACCTCGTAGTTGGCAGCCCGGTTCCCAACTTTTTTTCTACCAAACCGGTTGCTTTCAAATTTAAACAGGCTACTCTACACACTTATAGTTCTCGTCGGAACCATCGAGACATTTTTTCACCCCTAACTTTCTATTTTACAACCCCTTCTTTGCTAAAATAAAAGGACTTTAGCAAAGAAGGGGTTGTAAAATAAAAAGTTAGGGGTGAAAAAATGTCTCGGTGGTTCCGACGAGAACTATAAGTGTGTAGAGTAGCCTGTTAAAATTTGAAAGCAATCGGTTTGGTAGAAAAAAGTTAGGACCCGGGCTGCCAACTTTGAGGTGCCAACTTCGATCAATAATAATAATACTAATAAACTATTAAATTTTTTCAAAAATATTTTTCTGTATCTTTAATATGTAAATAAAAACATCCTAAATATCCAAAATGATTCATTTTTATTTTCCTACAAAAAAACGCCCTCCAAAAAAGACATGAAAATCGGCTTAAGTTACCAGACTACTACCTTAAACCCTCACATGGCTCATAGGACAAACAAAAGTGGTAGTCATAGATACAATGCTTCAAGCACAACGATTTATTACACCATCCACAAAATGGTAAAATATCCTGGCTTTTCAGCTACATAATTGCTTCTAAACCATGAATATTTGAAAAGATTCTTATACCTCGGACTTGGAAGTTGATTATGTGTCGGAGATTGGAGTTTGATTATATTATTTCGTAAATGTAAATTTATATCAGGCTTTAATAAAATAACACTATCAGAAAAATGTCGCACGAAATTTTTCCATTTTCGGAAGCCGCACACATCCAGTGGTTGAATTCTTCCAGTAGTACCTTTTGGTATAATCATTGGGCAGATATTTTCGTTAGGAGGTGTTGTTTCGCGAATCACTCGTGGACGGTGTCCACGTGCACAGTGTACTCCAGGAATCTATCAATAAAATGCTGTCATTACCGACATTAGGTAAGAATACTTTTTCCAGCCATGTTTTGATATGGTCTGTTGACGTAGACATATTTTTAATTATAAGAAGAATCTGTACATGATATGATAATCAAGTTTCTTAACGTAATGTAATCCATATCAAAATAAGTTTCACAATAAGTTTATTCATACTTGAAGTGATTTTTCCTCACGAAGTTTTCCGGCCTAAATAATTCTTCTTTCACTATCGGTCCAAATTCACCTTTTGCTTCCGTCAAAACAATACAAAGTGGAGAAAGTAATTTTCCATCAGCATTTATCGTAGGCTGGATCGTGTAGCTATGAGTCCTGAAGATACTGATTGTAGTATACATTCGACTTCCTTTGATCCCACGATTGTTAAAGTTCGTCCCGAGTGAATTTCCGGTGGAAAACCACTTTGATCTGAATTATATATATTTTCTACTCCATATTTTGAGATAAAATATTTAACCTTATTCACAAAATTTTCTCCTTTTTGTCATACAACCGCTTCTTCTTCTTCTATGGTTTTCTGAGATACAAATTTAGTAATTTTTCTGGATATGTAATTTCTTGAAGTTGGAGAGCCAATTATGAGAAACTTTGAAGCGCATATCTTCGTGGCCGATCTCTTTTTAAGTTCGAATAGCCCACTTTTGTATGTCAATATCATGTATACTTACACCCGCTTCTATAGCGGTTTTCATATTTGTCAATACATACTTGGAAATCAGTGCTAGTTTTTCTTGGTCCCGCCTTTGGTGAACTGATGTGCCTAGCGTCTCAATTGTCGTACAGATTTAACTTGTTTGTATTTTTGCTTACCTGTTTCAACAATATCATTTTACCAGCTCTTCAGTTCCCCAGTATTTCACCGCTTTTTATTTATAGTTATAACTTAATTCATCATCACTGGAACACCTATCAGAATCGTCTTCGGCAATATCCGTTTGCAATAAAGTATCTTCAACCGGCTTCGCTTCGGGTTCCTTAAAATGCTCTTAGTAACCGAGTGTATCTTCTTGTATCATTTCAACTCCATTTTCTTACATGGAGTCGAATAAATTTTTTTCAAGATGTTTCGCCAGCTTCAATTCCGCATTGTTCACCGAAATTACACTATGTTTATAACTTCAAATGCTGCGAGCAGAAGTTTAACAACGTTAATCGGATTTACTTTCATCGTCAATGATTATAGGTTGCCCAAAAAATTAGAAAACGCTGCTCGGACAACGAGGTGTAGAGGTCGAGACCGAATGTAAATGCGAAAATAAGAATTGATGACGCCTTTTAAAGACAGTTTATCCAAAAAACACCAGCTATCGCATACTAACAATAAGTGATCATGGTTTAATCGGTGCCAAAAATACTTCATTATATGTTAATGACTTCGTTTTTCACCGATATTCTCACAATCTAATCAGTATTCCAGTATCGTATGCTCTGGTTTGCCTTCCGCGGCATTTGCTGATAAGCTTTGCCCGTGATATCCACGTGGTGTGACCAATGTTGTGCCAGTTACTAGTAAAAGTATTAAGTTACTATTTCCAGTTACTTGTCAGTAATTCTAATATATTACTATTACTTATTACTTTTTTCTAATAGTAATATATTACTATTACTAGTTACTATGGAAAATAACGCGTTACTGTTGCGTTACTTTTCGATATAGTCTGTCATATTAAACTTTACTGACACAAATAAATATATCAAAATACGTATATTAAAGCTGTATACATGTTACAATATTGAATCATGTTTCATAGTTTTAAGTTTACTAAGTACGGACAAGTTTTTATAGTCAGGGTCGCAATAAGTATATATTTCTGTTGGCTCGAAGGAGGATGCAACATTTCGAAGTGTTCGTCAGTGAGTCTATTTCTCCTTGCAGTCAGCACTTGTCCACCAAGGCTGAATATGCGTTCAACGGGTGCGCTAGATGGTAGAGCTGTATTAGTATTCGGAAATATCTTTTTGACTATAGGGTAGCTATTGAGAAAAGATATTTCTCTGGCAGAGTCAGCCAGATACATGTCCATCTGAGAAGATATATTGGCACTGGTTCGCGCCGACTCTTTGAAGCTAAAGAAACTGTCTTCAGAGGTTGTTGCAGAAGTTTCAGATGACCCAAACGCATGCTTATCTAGTTGCTGCATGGCATCAAGTAACAGAGCCCTGCCTTTGACTCCACTGAGATTCTGCTCTTCGCTCTCCATCCATCGCAAACGGAACTTCGGAAGCACTACGCTAGATAGAATAAGGTCTTCACGCTGTAGAAGGTTATCGAAGCGCGCCCCAATGCCTTTAAGAAGAGCATCAATTAGCGGAACAACAAGCTTCGCAGACTGCTTGATTTCAGACAACTTCTTTTTTAGGCACATAATGGTGGGGATCAAGATTCCCATAAAGCATCTCTGCTCCGACTGCAAGATGTCTAGAGCACATTCCAAGGGTCGCATTACTTGCACAAACTCGGCAACAAAGAAAATGTCTGTAGGCCTTAAGATGGGAACTTCAATCTGTTCCCACGTCTCATTCAACAAGCCTTCAGTTTTAGTTGCAATGCGGTGAATTCTCTCCATTGCATAGAAAATAGAATTCCATCGCGTTGCATTAGGAACAATCAACGCCATATTGCACTTATCACGAACTATCTCAGCAGCTTGGCTACTGCGACTAGTCTTATTCCAAGCAGCAGAACATTTGGCGACGGTGTTTCGCATGATCTTTTTATATTGTGCATCGTCACAAGCAGATTCGACATCATGCGTAGCAACAAGATTCAGTGTATGTGCTGCACATCTCAGATGAGGTGGCAGCGAATAGGTGTTCTCGCTCTGTCCTGACTGATTCAGCACGTCTGTTACGCTGCTGTAAACCACCCCACCATCATTATTTTGGGGACAGAATGTTGGTAGTCTGAGATCTCTCAGATTCTGCGAAGACAGGGAATGCCTTTACAAAATTGCTGCCGTTATCAGTAGTTGTCGCACACACTTTTGAATCTATCTTATACTTGATGTGAATGCTCTCAAGAGTTGACGCTATAAGGTCGTACGTATGTGTCCCATATATTTTGCAACATGACAAAGCAGCTGACTTTCGTTGAAGCGTGTCACAGTCGATCCAGTGGGCAGTAACACCAAAAAAACTGCGAATATGTTAGGTCCAAACGTCAGCTATACCATAGTGCTAACATTCGAGACACTTTCTAAGGTCTTGATCAGTTTCTCTTTCATATGACTGAACTGTTTCTCCACTCGTTCTGCAACAGATGTAATATTTAATTTCATTTACTATAATTTAGTCTACTGTGTGTGTGCGTGTGCGCGCGCGCGTGTGTGCGCTGGAGTGTGTGTATGTACATGTGTGTGCGTGCGGGTGGTGCAGAGTATTTTCACTAATCACTAACCAACAAGAGTTTTTCTGCTCATGACCACCTTTCTCGGTTGTAGACCAGTTACGAGATCGATGAAGGATGGCTGTTCAACAATGCTGAAAGACTGCATGTCATTAACTACAAAGTTTATTATTAATTCATCCACCTTGGACTGTGTGATATGAATATGACTAGAATCAATGACTGCTGTAATAGAAGGTTGTGTCAATGATTTCTTGGCCGACTTGTTAGCAGTGTTAGCACCAGAATCATCCATTTTCCGTTTCAGTATATTCAGCTTTCCAATTGTGCTAGGAAGTGATGTCTGTAACATAAATTACATAATGTAACCAGTTTTTTAATTTATAATTATTTCTTTTCGCAAGTTTTACAAATCAGGTAATCATGATTAACTATGCACATTAAGAATATGTGCATGCACATACGTTCACTTTCCCTTGCCGAAAGCCTGTCCTAAAAGTTCAGGATACTGTCACTGTGAAGTGTCAGTCTGTCAATACCGGTTCGTTTAATCTTTAACTCTTCATTTCCGGCAATCTGCATTCACTGAGAACAGTACAGTTTAGGGTTAGTCGGTTGCAACTAACCCTAAACTGTACAGTTCTCAATGAATGCGGGTTGCCTGAAAACTGAAGGGCAATATCTTAATAAAAACAATGAGACGAAACGGCTGATGAGAAACTGAAAGTAAAATGGACTAAGTAAAATTGACTATGAAAATGAAAAACTAGCGATTCATGAAATGAAGAGATAAAAATTAAACGAACCGCTATTGACAGACTGACACTTAACAGTGACAGTATCCTGAAGATTTAGGACCGGCGTATTTAGAATAATACGGGAATGCAGGATAATATCGGTGAATGTAAGCGTAATCTAACATAACCTGTTGAGGTTATGTTACATTAAATTCCCATATTATTCTAAGTGCCGACCCGCGTACGAACGCACGCACGCGCACACAAACACACACACACGAACACGCAATCCGTAATTACTAAGAATTAGGTTAATACTGTTTTGCGGGGCCGGGCCTTAGCTACTTACCTCCAAATGCTTCTTCAAATTCGATGTACTGTTCACCGAAGTTCTGTAGGCCATCTTTGTCGGTGGACATAGCTTACATTTCACTTCGATGTTTTTCCCGTCGTTTGCAATTAATTCCAAGAATTCCGTATACACGGATCGTTCAAATGGACTTCGATTTTCCATTTCGAATTATTAGCAAACGCTGTGGACGTATAATATAAAAATAAAAAAATATAATAAGCGCGCTTGTAGAAACTGTAGAAAGTGACCCGAGGCAGAACGAAGTGAGAGGGAGAATAACGTGGCTTGGTCAGGTTCGGTACACCGTCGCCCGATCGCCATGTATTTCTTACTGCGCAACTAGTCCGCGCAGAGCGAGACAGAACATCGCCACGTTATTCTCCCTCTCACTTCATTCTACCTCGGTCACTTTCTACAAGACGGGATTCGAAGTTCATTTATTACATTATTACACATCCATGGCAAAAGCCGAAAAATATAATTACGTCTCGTAACTTACAAGCTTTTTCATAATGTGGCATTTGCCTTTTAACAAAAGTTAATTCCGTAACTTAAGGCTAAAGGCCCAGACAATGCGAGGCGACACTGGCGACAGCGATAGGCGATAAATTATATCCAATAAGAGTTCTGCTTTTTCCAACATGACCGAATCTGGCGAAAATGCTCTCATTGTATATCACCTATGGCTATCGCTATCGCCTCGTATTGAAGTTGGACAATGGCTAAACGTGTAACATCACCATAGACCATAGACTATAGAAGACATAGACAATGCTGTCACTGTTAGTGTTAGTTTTGATATGTGTAACTACCGTGACGCATGATTCAAGTAATTGGAAAAGTAACGCACATTTGCGTTACCAGTTACTCGAAAAAGTAATATACTACCGTTATGACGTTACTATATTGAAAAGGACCGCGTTATATTACTAGTTATTCGTAAAGTAATATATTACAGTAACGCGTTACTTTTGTAACGCGTTACTCCCATCACTGTTCATACCCGAAGTGAGTTTTCCAGATTTAGATGCTGTCACTACGACATTTTCGGTCTAAATAATTCTTTTTTTCACTATCGATCCAAATTCACCTTTTGCTTCCTTTAAAACGATAAAAAGTGGAAATAGGAGTTTCCCATCAGCATTTATTGTAGGCTGGATCCTGTAAGTATGAGTTGTTGAAGATACTCGAGACGAACTTTAGCAATCGAAGGATCAAAGGAAGTCGAATGTGTAGCACAATCAGTACTACATATTCGACTTCCTTTGATCCTTCGATTGCTAAAGTTCATCTCGAGTGAATTTCCAGTTGACAACCACTTTGATCTGAATTATATGCATTTCCTGCTCAATATCTTGAGATACAAGGTTGAACAACATTCACAAAATTTTCTTCTTTTTGTCGTATAACCGCTTCTTCTTCTACAGTTTTCCGCGATACAAATTTAGTAATTTTCCTAGATATGGTACGATGTATTTTCTTGAGTTTCGAGAGCCAATTACCAGAAGCTTTGAAGCGCATATCTTCATGGCCTATCTCTTTTCGAGCTTGAATAGCCCACTTTTGTATGTCAATATCAGTTTTCAGATATTTCAACATATACTCGAAAATTCATGCTAGTTCTTCGTTATAAGTACCGCCTGCGTTGAACCGATGTGCCCAGTGTCCCAATTGCCGTACAGATGTCGTCTGTTTATTGTAACTTTTTAACTAGATAGACTGATGTATGTCGCTTCGACTGTTTGTGTTTGATTTGACGTGTGTGTACATGTGTAAGCCTGTGTATACGTGTGTGCGAGTTGACGAATTTGCGCATGCGTCGATTGACGAAGAACGAGAGAGAGAAAGTGAAACGATTATGGATGGGCAGTTCGACCCGAGATCCCGAATAGATAAGACGCGATAAATATAGGACATTGTACGAAATAAAGCTCTTCTCTTATATCAAATTGACTTGTATCCTGATAGTTTATTCTCTTGGAATTATTGAAACAAAACAACACCTTATATTATATTTTTGCTTAACGATTCAACGCTATAATTTTTTTTACTAGATCTCCAGCATTCCACCGTTTTTCGTTTATAGTCATAACATAAATAAGAATTGTCTTCAGAAATATCCGTTTCCCATAAAGTGTCTACAACAGGCTTCGCTTCAGGTTCCTTAAAATGTTCTTGGAAATCGAGTGTATGTTCATTTATCATATCAACGCCATTGCCTTGCATGGTGTCAATTAAAATTTTTACAAAGTGTCCCGACAGTTCCATTTCCGCATTGTTCACTGGAGTTTCTGCTATGTTCGTAACTTCAAATGTAGCCAGCAGAAGTTTAATAACGTTAATCGAATTCAGTTTCATCGTCTATGATTATCGGTTGCACAAAATAATTCAAAACGTTGCTCGAAAAACGATGTGTAGAGTTGGAGCCCGAACGTCAATGGAAAAATAAGAATTGATGGCGTCTTTCAAAGACAGCTTATCTAAAAAACAACAGATATCACGCACTAACAATAGGTGATAACGGTTTCAACGGTCGTGAAAATACTTCATTATATCTTAATGACTTTGTCCTTCACCGTTACTCCCAAAATCTAATTAGTATTCCAGTATCATATTGTCTCGTTTGTCTGCCGCAGCAATTGATGTATACTACTAATATTCTTGTATTCTACTATACTACTAATATTGAAAAACTGCTCCTGCAGTGACGTATGAAAAAGCACGGAAAATGTTATAAAAAAAGGACGTGTTAGTTAATCCTCTTAATGATGGGTCTCGTAGATGTGGAAGTTTATCTACGAATACGAAATTCGCGCCATCATTCAATTTCTTGGCAGTGGTTCGAAATTTTTTGAAAATATATTTAAAACGGACTAGAAAGGTGGTTTAATCCAATAAGTATTCGTGCTAATTTAAAAAAAACGGTGAATCGTTAATGTTAGGTCGATGAGAAGAGTTCGTATCGGCAAACACATTTAGAATGACAAGGAGACAAATACAACGTAAAAATTAAAATGAGATTAGTTTGGCCCCTTAAAACTGTTTTCTTCCCCAAATACAGAAGTACGTGAACTTTAATTTTATTCCCTCTGTAAAATACGAAGGCCATTTGAAAAGTTTCCGGCTTCATCGACATAAAGTAACTGTAGAAAAAATGTCTTTCCCGTCCGATAGATGGCTTTCACATATGTAACGCCGTAAAAATTTCAAGTCATTCTGATCATTATTTTGTCTATGGCACTCTTCCAAAGTGGTCAGCTGACATTGTGTGTCAACAATAGAGGAAATTAAGTATCGCGCAGTGATAAAATTCCTCCGTTTGAAAGAGAAAACGACTCAGGAAATAAAAGATGAGTTAGACTTTGTATACTGTGTATCCTCCCCTTCATTTGCAACGGTCAAACACTCGTCGGGAGAGGGGAAGTGGCGCGCGAAGCGCGCAGGTGGGCAGAGTTCCCATAGTAATATCGAGAGATATCTCTCTATATTATGGAAATATTTCGTCACCGCCGCCGTGTACAAAAGTTGGAGAGAGCGAGCGGGATCGAGTAGGCTGGGCGAGGGGATCGAGCGGCGACTGGGGCGGCAGGGTGCGGGGAGGCGGGCGAAGCGCGCAGAGGGTCCGAGCCCCCCTGCGCGCTTCGCACGCCAATCCCCCGCCTCAGAACATTCCATTCAGCGACCCCCCCGGGCGGCGAAGGGAATGACCGCCTCATCTCTTGTACCCGGCGGCGGCGATATATTTATATAATATAGAGAGATATATAAATCAATTGCCGTGCGTTAGCTCGCAATAACTCGAAAATGGCTCGACCGATTTGAATAACTTTTTTTTTGTTTTGTTCGCCTCAATACTGAGGTGGTTTAGGAGAAAGAAAATTAGGAAAAACCCAAAGGAACAGGAAAAATGGAAAAAATCGAAATTGGTCATTTTGGATGGGAATTCCCACTTCGGATTACTTTCAATACGTGGCGTTCGTGACGGACCTATCGTTTGACAGCTGCGCCATGTAAAACTATTATTCATCCGATTCGCATTGGGACAATACGCTCAAAGATTCCGTCATATCTTCATCACTGCATCAAATTCGCACATTGTTTGCGATTATCACATCCACATGTTTCCTTTCGAATCCGAACGATTTGTCGGTCAAATATAGGGACAACATGTCTGAGGATGTTTTGCATCGTGTGCGTCGCCAAACTTTAAATCCGATATTGCAAATGACTGCAAAAATTCACAATGAGACATCGATCATGATAGAAGACATGTGTTTATTGATGGCGAATAAAGTGTTTGAGCATAATATCACCCAATCGTCCAATGCACGATGCATGTAACCACGAATTATAAAGAGAACAACAATACAACACCGAAGCATTAGCCGAAGCAGTTCGTACATATGTTTCGTAATTGAATCAACGACATAAGACTGCGTACGACTCTTTGATAGAAGCGGTGAACAATGGAACTGGTGGAATTTACTTCCTGGATGCTCCCGGAGGGACTAGAAAAACATTCTTAAGGCATCAGACCACGGTAAAAATGTTTTTTTTTTATTTTTTTTTCATTTTCTGAAAGATGCATTTGTTAAGAATGGTCTCACCAAATTTTTTAAAGAAATTCGTAAAATTGACGGAGATACAGCATTTTATGTGAAACCGTTCCAGGGGCACGACCGCACCGCGCACAACGTTAAACGCGCTTCTCTCGAAATTACGTTTTTCAACCTGGTTGACAACGTATTTAAAAAAGTATTCATCCGATTTGCATGCACCAAGTTTCAAAATGTTCGAAAATCCAGTCTCTATGGAACCACGTAGGGATTTTTCTATAAAGGGCCCCCTTCTTTTATTTTCCATAAACGATGAAAACTTTTTGTGAAAATGGGAAATAAAATTCGTGTGGGCCACCATTTTTTGTTTTTTTTTTAGATATCGAAATTCCCCTACGTGATGCTATAAACCTATATGTCTAGTTTATAAATATATTTTTTTGTATTTTTTTGATGGACCGTATGGCTTAATTGCTGTCAACCACCAAGCAGCAACTTCGTCGGTGTGTCCTTTTAGAAGCGGCGTACACCGCAAACTATTCTTAAGATTCGAATTAAAAAATTTCTGTTGTGTCTTCTATATGTACATATTGGATATTCGTATCAATAAGAAAAAACTGTGCATCGTTTGCTCGAAAAAAATTATGAAAAATACACCCTCGTAACGCGCGCGCACCGTGGTCTGGTGCCTTAATTTTATTGCTTTTGGCGAGGATTCGATCACAGAATGAAATTGCCCTAGCATTCGCTGCATCTAGAATATCAGTGACTTTGTTAGAAAGCGGACGAACTGCAGATTCTGCCTTAAAATTACCACTGAACATGCAAATCAACGAGACACCAGCTTGCAACATCGCCAACAACAGCGCAATGGCGAAGATTCTACAGATATGCAAATTGATCGTTTGGGACGAATGCAGGATGGCCAATAAGAGGTCACTGGAGGCGCTGGACAGAACGTTGAAAAATCTTCGTCACAATCAAAACATTTTTGGTGCAGCCATGATTCTGTTGTCCGGTGATGTTCGTCAGACTCTTCCAGCTATTCCACGATCAACTGTAGCTGATGAACTAAACGCGTGCTTAAAAACATAAAATTTGTGGCGGTATGTGAAGACACTCCGATTGACGACTAACATGTGCAACAAAATCGTGTGTTTTTGCAACAAAATCGAAATGCACATGTGCTTCCGAAGCAATTGGTGGACATTGGTAATGGGAAAATTGCAGTTAACATCTCGACCGGATTCATCACATTGCCCACTGATTTCTGTCAGTTGACCGAATCGAAAGAGGAGCTCATTCGGCGTATTTATCCAAACGTAGCGCAGAACTTCAAAAACCATAATTGACTGAACAAATGAGCCATATTGGCGGCGAAAAACAAAGATGTCGATGATCTCAACGCGATCATTCAAAATTTCATTCCGGGAGAGTTGTTTTCCTTCAAATCGGTTGACACAGTTATTGACCAGGATGAGGTAGTTAACTATCCAACAGAATTTTTGAATTCGCTGGAATTGCCTGGATCACCATCTTACAATTACATCATGTTGCGTCACATCAATCAACCTCGACTATGCAATGGAACGAGACTGGCTGTGAAAAAACTTATGAACAACGTCATCGAGGCGCCGATTATCAAGGGAAAGTACAGAGGCGAGGATGTTTTGATTCCGCGCATCCCGATGATTCCAACGGACTTGCCACTCGATTTTCAACGGCTGCAATTCTCCGTGCGTCTGGCCTTCGCGATGACCATCAACAAATCACAAGGCCAGACGTTGGAAGTTTGCGGAATTAACTTGGGGTTTCCGTGTTTCGTGCATGGACAACTGTATGTCGCATGTTCGAGTGTCCGAAAGCCATTATCTTTGTTTTTTACGCGCCGGAAAACAAAACGAAAAACGTAGTTTACCAGAAAGCTTTGCATTAAATGTTAACTGCATTTATCTTTCATGTGAATAAAAGACATTGCATTCATTTGAATTATAAACGAGTTTCATTTAATAACGAAACGAAACTCAAACCGTACACGATGCGGCCAATATTATCGATCTCAATGAATTGGAGTTGGGAGGTTGAATAGGATTGATAATCGCTTATAAAGAGTTACAATCAAATCAATTTTAGGTGGTACGAAGTTCACCAGGTCATATAGTACTTAATAAAATGAGACCCATAAAAAAGTATATATACAATATATTTACTTGAATTTTCTTTTTTTAACTATCATAAGTGCGTAATTGGCGTAATCGTAAAAGAAAATGGCCTTCGTAAAGCACTATTTTACCATACGCCAATATACAATTTTAACGACTTGCGTTGAACTTGCTCGTAAAGCACGTGCCCACACCAGCACGACTAGACCCGGCTACCATCAGCTGTCAAAAAATCGAATATACTTTTACTCGTGCTATGTGATATGAGAATCAATTGGTTCTATATTCGTATTTACAAAAGGTTTGCGGAGATAATAAATGGAAATTTTGCTTGCATCACATTTCTTCATTTTTTGGTCTAAAATGGAAGTAATTTTTCATAGTTCACTTGTTAACCTATAAACGGCTGTTAAACATGCGATGCGACCGGTTTAATTTTTTTCCAGTGTTATTTATTATATACGATCCTAACCGTAGCAATTTATTAATTTCTTTATAAAGAAAATAATCACAAATTTGATAAGCATAATTGTAATGAGAGTTTATTTGCGAAATCATTAATAAACACTATTTATTACATGTTCAAACAGACCGTCGACTACAGAGAATAGGACATTTCTTTTCACTGTCAGTTTTATCCTTTGTTTTCAAACAAACAGTTAATATCATTGATATCACAGTAAAATAAAATAATCTGCCGAACTCATTGCGTAAAGACGAGCTCTATGAAGACATTGGGAGCTCATAGATATTGATCGGTGCAGTAGCTTATTCTCAATCATGCAAAGTTTAAACAGAAATGAGATAAATTTAGACTTCTTTTAAGATAAAAAAAAGGAGGTACAGAGATTCAACTGAAGGCGAAAAATTCCTCTTTTGACTGCAAACAACTATTTTTCAGCCATTAATCTAACTATAATGGCAATGGCATTTTGAAATTTCACGATTTTTTGGTGAATAGAGCCTGCTAAGCCATTTTATCTATATTATTTAGCCATTAATCTAACTATAATGGCAATGGCATTTTGAAATTTCACGATTTTTTGGTGAATAGAGCCTGCTAAATGAAAGGAAAATGATAACAATTTAAGCTTCCTCTGTGATGAAGCCAGAATTGAAAAAGCCTCTTCGAAAAGCCTTTTGCTCATACAGGAAAATTTTCGAATGTGGAAAAATGAGTATACATTTTATGAGTTTCAATTCGCACCATTTTTTTGTTTGAGCTCCTCCCCGAGAGTGAAACACTTTATGTCTAAAGACTAAGGTCTACCATTTTTTATTAAAAAATGTAGCAGGAGTATACGCTCATGTGTACATATATATGCCTACATTATATATAGCCTACGCCGATGTCTACATATATGAATATAAAATCAAATGAGCGTCCACGATCGATGAGTTATTAACGTCATATGCATTTGTTTAAGAAAAACAATCGTGTTGCCATGCGCTCGCTGGCGGTTTCCGTATTGATTCTGTTTCTCCGGAAGTGTATCCGATTATTACTGTATTTGTTTTATAAAAGATCGATGATGGAATATATGCTTCCCCAAAAAAAATATATTCAGATGTAGCATAAGGTCTTTGAAATTTTCGATTCCGCTCAAATCGGAACTTTTGTTTACCTATCCTTCGACCCGCATATTTTATATTTTGAATGAATACCAATCCCGGTTTCAAAAGTCAAACCGTTATAACAATTTATAAATATTGCGCAACAGTTGCAAAAATTTATTTCTTTGTAGACTGCTGTAAAAAATATATAATTATGTAGCGTCCCTACATTGTTATAAGTAGTAAAAAAGCGGATGCCGAGACCCAACCCCTTAACTGAACGTTTAACGATGTCTCAACAATTTTGAACAAAATGTTCAATGCCAAAATTTGACATTATTGAGCTTAATCAGACTTTTTAATTTAAAAAATTAACACTTCCTTTTGAGTTTTTTCTTTCTTATTGCTACTAGCTTCTGACAAGGGAAGTACTCGAGGTGTCCCCCTCCGATTTTGTTGAAACTTATGTATGTTGTAGAGTATTAAAAACTAAGCGCCACGTATTTTTTTTATCGGCGGAAAAATGGTTTCAAGGGGTAAAACCACCCCCTAAAGTTGCACAGCTTAAGTGGCGATTTTGCAGTTTCACATACAAGCAATGCATCGATCTTGATGAAACAAAAATTAGAATGTTTCTTATGCGAAGCAATGAAAAACCCACCAGATAATGAAAAAAAAAATTTTAAGGGGTTGAAACACCCTTGAACATCTACTTCTTGCACCCTACATTGAAAACTTGCGAATCGATCGGAATGGAAATTATGTTCTTTTATAGCGGAAATAAAATTGAAGTTGACGTAATTTTGTATTTGTGCAACAAAACGGTTTTAAGGGGGTAATTACCCCTATTTGAGTTTTACATTCCAGTTGTCTCCTTGTCATTCCAAACATATTTGCCGATACGAATTCTTCTCATCAAGCTAAAATTAATGCTTCACCGTTTCTTTTGTAAGTTTGAAGGGTTGAAACACCCTTGAACATGTACTTCTTGCACCCTACATTGAAAACTTGCGAATCGATTGGAATGAAAATTATGCAGTTTTATCGGGGCAATAAAATTAAAGCTGACGTATTTTTGTATTTATCCAATAAATCAATTTTAAGGGGGCAAACCACCCCTATTTGAGTTCTTGCATTCCAGTTGTCTCCTTGTCATTCCAAATGTGTTTGCCGATACGAACTCTTCTCATTAAGCAAAAATAAATGATTCACCGTTTTTATTCAATTAGCACTAATACTTAAGGGAGCGGATCACTCTTTCTAGCCCCTTTTTAATAGATATTCAAAAGTTTCCGACCTACTGCCAAGAAATTTAATGATGGTACGATTTTCGTGTTCAGATAAACTTACGCATTTACGAGAAGCATAATTAAGAGGAATTATAATATACATCATGCACTAACACGTCCTTTTTTTATATAACTTTTCTTACTTTTTCACATATCACTGTAGTAGTATTTTTTCATTATTACCGTAAACACGGTGAATATATATTATTAAGGGATAACACCACTGTGACCCCCTGTTTTTTTTCACATTTTTCAAGAATTTTTTTTTGTGGGAAAAAAAAGAGATATATGAACATTTTTTTGGGTTTTGTTCCTTGTTTATTAATGTATCAAAAAACCTTTTTTTTCACATTTTTCACGCCGCATGGTGGCGCTGGGGAAGCTCTCGCGTCAGGTGCTGTCATCTTCGCGGCACGCAGCAGAACTCTCTTCAACGTCGATCTGAAAAAAAATACCGAGTGTTTTCGTTAATAATATGATATTTTGAAGAGAAGTACATAGGGATTTGGAAAAATATTGTTTTAAAAAACATAGGCACGCCTTTGAAATTAATGAAGCAAAATTTCTCGTCGAAAATAGGCTATAACTTTTATAATTATTGAGATATCGAAAAAATCCTGTGTACTTCTCTTCAAAATATCATATTATTAACGAAAACACTCGGTATTTTTTTTCAGATCGACGTTAAAGAGAGTTCTTCTGCGTGCCGCGGAGATGACAGCACCTGGCGCGAGAGTTTCCCCAGCGCCACCATGCGGCGTGAAAAATGTGAAAAAAATGTTTTTTGATACATTAATAAACAAGGAACAAAACCCAAACAAATTTTTCGAATATCTCTGTTTTTCCCACAAAAAAAAATTCTTGAAAAATGTGAAAAAAAACAGGGGGTCACAGTGGTGTTACCCCTTAAATGATATTACCCATAATAAAGTGTTTGGTTCTAATAGAGGGACTGATTTTTTTGTGTGGATTTCTAGTTCGGAGTTACTTTTATCTAAAAACAGCTGTGTTAGATTCCTGAACACGGAAATCTAATAGTATATTTCAAGTGAATTGGTTGCTTCTTCCGAAAGGATCATATGTGTATAAACGCTTTTGAAGTACACACTGTATTTACATAGTAACTTTACTTTACACACATCACCATCACTTTTGTATACATGTTCATTATCTACTGTGCATTCTGATCAACTTTTCATGATTTTTCTGATTCTGATTCAGCTTGTCATCGAAAAAATGGTTCAAGCACAACGATTTTTTACACCACGCACATTTAATAACGACTACGTTATTACAACCTGGTACTTCACAGTGTGTTGTAGAATCACCAAATCCAAATTCAACGGGATTTGTACAATATCCTGGTTTTCCAGCTACATAGTTGCTTTTAAACCACGAATATTTGAAAAGATTCTTATACCTCGGGCTGGAAAGTTGATTATGTGTCAGAGATTGGAGCTTAATTGTATTATTTCGTTAATATAAATTTATATCATACTTTAATAAAATGACACTATCAGAAAAATGTCGCACGACATTTTTCCATATCCGGAAGCCATACACATCGAGTGGTTGAATTCTTTCAGTAGTACCTTTTGGTATAATCATTGGGATGATATTTTTGTCATGAGGTGTTGTTTCACGAATCACTTGTGGACAGCGCTCACTCCAAGAATCTATCAATAATATGCTGTCATTACCGACATTCGGGAAGAATACTTTTTCCAGCCATATTTTGAAATGTTCTGTTGACGTAAACATATTTTTAATTACAAGAAAAATCCGTACATGATATGATAATCAAGTGTTTTGACGTAAAGTTATCAATATCAAAATAAGTTTCAGAAAAAGTTTATTCATACCTGAGGTGAGTTTTCCAGATTTAGAAGCTGTCACTACATTTTCCGGCCTAAATAATTCTTTTGTCACTATCGGTCCAAATTCACCTTTTACTTCCTTTAAAACAATAAAAAGTGGAGAAAATCATTTTCCATCAGCATTTATTGTAGGCTGAATCGTGTAACTATGGATTGTTGAAGAGACTAATTGTACTACACATTCGACTTTATTTGATCCTTCAATTGCTAAAGTTTGTCCCGAGTAAATTTCCAGTTGAAAACCACTTTGATCTGAATTATATACATTTTCTGCTCCATATTTTGAGATATCGCGTTTAACGTTATTTACAAAAAAAAAATTATTTCGAGAGCCATTTACGACAAGCTTTGAAGCGTATATCTTCGTGGCCTATCTCATTTTGAGCTTGAATAGCCCACTTTTGTGTGTCAATATCATATATAATTACATCCGCTTCTATAGCGGTTTTCATATTTTTCAATACATACTCGGAAATTCGTGCTAGTTTCTCTTTATAAGTACCACCTTTGTTGAGCTGATGTGTCCAGCGTCTCAATTGTCGTACAGATTTAACCGGTTTGTATTTTTGCTTAACAGTTTCAACACTATAATTTCTTTTTTTACCAGATCTCCAGTATACCACCGCTTTTCGTTTATAGTCATAACTTAATTCATTAAAGTATTCTTGGAAGTCGAGTGTATCTTCCTGTATCATTTCAACTCCATTGTCTTGCATGGAGTCCACTGAATTTTTTTCAAGATGTCCTGTCACCTCCATTTCCACATTATTCACCGAAGTTTCTGCTATGTTCATAACTTCAAATGTAGCCAGCTGAAGTTTAATAACGTTAATTGGATTCACTTTCATTGTCAATGATTATAGGTTGCACAAAAAAATGTTAAACGTTGTTCGGAGAACGAGGTGTAGAGCGCGAGTCCGAACGTAAATGCGAAAATACGAATTGATAGCGTCTTTTATAGACAGTTTATCCAAAAAACCATAAATATCATGCACTAATAAAAAGTGATAATGGTTTCATCGATGGTAAAAATACTTCATGATACGTTAATCACTTTGTTTTTCGCGGATACTTCCACAATCTAATCAGTATTCGAGTATCGTATGCTCTAGCTCCCCTACTACGACAATTGCTGATAAGCATTGCCCATGACATCCACGTAGTGTCACCGAACAGCAAAGTGTTAGTAACGAATTTAGGTGGTAAAACGTAATAGTACTGAAATTGTGAATTTCTCAATTACGGATAATAATACGAAGACACAATCAAAACTATATTTAGCCGGTCAGGCTATACTGCTGATATTGAAAATATGCTCCTGCAGCAACGTGTGAAAAAACAAGGAAAATGTTATAAAAAACGGATGCCTTATTGAATGAGGTACAGTATAATCCCTCTTAATTATGCTTCTCGTAGATCCGTAAGTTTATCTGAACACGAAAATCGTACCATCATTACATTTCTTAGTAGTGGGTCGAGAACTTTTGAATATCTATTAAAAAGGGCCTAGAAAGGGTCATCCGCCCACTTGAGTATTCGTGCTAATTGAATAAAAACGGTGAATCATTAATTTTTGCTTAATGAGAAGAGTTCGTACCGGTAAACACATTTGGAATGACAAGGAGACAACTGGAATGCAAGAACTCAAATAGGCGTAACTTACCCCTTAAAACTGTTTTGTTGCACCAATACAAAAATACATGAACTTCAATTTTATTTTCGCTATAAAACGACATAATTTTCGTTCCGATCGATGCACAAGTTTTCAATGTAGGGTGCAAGAAGTAGATGTTCAAGGGGGTTTCAATCCCTTAAAATATATTTTGTTTTTTTCATTATCTGGCGGATTCTTCATTGCTTCGCATAAGAAATATTTTAATTCTTGTTTCATGAAAATAGATGCACTGGTTGTATGTGAAACGGCAAAATCGCCCGTTGACCTGTGCAACTTTAGGGGGGTATTTCACCCCTTGAAACCGGTTTTCCGTCGATAAAAAAAAAAACGTGTCGCTTAGTTTTTAATGCTCTATAATATACATAAGTGGCAGCAAAATTGGAGAGGGTCGCCTCGGGTACTTTCCATGTGAGTGAAATTACCAGTTATAGATCGTCTATGTGCTGGCACAGACACTGTGCCTTCCCATTCTCTATACGAGCCTGTGAATTTTATCATATATCACAGGAATGTCGAGACTTACCGTCGCCAGAAAGAATTCAGCAGCGGTAAAAGGGCCACGAAGAGTTTTGATACATCAGAGTGGAAGTCAAACAACACGTGCCCATGTGTTTGGTGCGTTAGTCGACCGACGATATTCGGTCTGTGGGTGCCTGAATGTTCAAAAGCATCGACTTATACTGTAGTAGTGTGGGAACACGTTGATGTTTTCGCTCTGGTTAGTAAATGCCGGTCAATACTAGCGCCACACACTGCGGCAGTGGGGGCTAACGGAAGTACCATGCTGATCAAGACGTCTATCTGACTATCATTGAGCTGCCTTCTACTATTGACACTCTTTTATATGCAGCGTGTTTTTGGTTTTACGCATCGTAGACTACGCATTGTACTTGTATTGGTACGGATATTACCCGTGTAAAAAAAATTTCGTCTATGTAAAGTTGTGATGGATCTACGAGAGAACGTCTAGGAAAAGTACACCAACTGGGACGATCATAGACTCGGATATAGATTTGACGAACGCAAAAAAATCGTACAGCCAGTCTAGGTGCATCGATATAGATTTATGTAAATTATCCGAGGGGTTTTCTATACGCACACTTCCGTGACTCGAGATTTACGTAGATCTCGACAGAAGTGCAGGGATCACTTCGCAGGTGGCTTTACAAATTTCGATTAACCTTAATCAGGTTAATCGAAAGTGAATAGATGTTTAAAAATAACAGTTCGCCCACCATTATTCATGTACCGACCTAAATATTTTGATACATAACTAAAAATTTATTTCGGACAATCTGTTGATTGGGATGTTTAATGAATTTTTTTTTGCAATTTACAAAACAACACGCTTTTTCGATATTTCAGCCAGATTGTATGACTTTTTATTCTCCGAAAAATCTCTATGATCACTCTGATTGTCGTCATTTTGTGGTTATGATGCTAACCATTTGCACACAAATAGGGAATACGTACGTTTGGTATTGGATTTGGCAAAATTCGATAAAGAGATTAGGAATTTATGATATTGTAATTTTTTTAAAAATTGGACGTAACGTTTATAACTCAAGCAAATAAGAACTATTAAAGTAAAACTTTCTGTACAGCCGGAATGAGGCTAAACGATATTTTCGATGTGAGAATATTCAGTGAGAATAAATGTAATGATGCGGAGTTTATGAAATTACCAATTATGAGTTAATAGCCAAGTTATATATTTAATTCAATTTCATGATTATACTGGTGGTGATTCGACCGTGATATGGTGGTTTGTAGATTCATTGTTTTATTTCTACATGTTCTTATCTTCTTATTCCTATATTCTTGGTAGCTCTCGTCCCTCTTCCGTTTCTGCGCCCTCTGCATCCAGTCTTGTTTTCTTATGTCTGTTTCGTACCATTTTCGTTCTCGCAGGCAATCTTCCCTTTTCTCGATGTATCTTTGTTCACGTCTATCTCTCCCTCCGAGATGTCGGGATTTGTTTTTTAGATCCGCTTCGTCGTGTCTTTGTATAATTTTTGTTCCTTCTTTAGCTCGAGAACCAATTTTGTTTCTATTGTTATGGTATGGTTCATACGTATTCCACCGATTCTTACCTTCGTCCAGGTAATCCTCTTTTTTTTGGTGTTCGGATTGGGTCGATTCTTTCACCTTTTCTTTTCCTTTCATATTGCATCGTTCTTTGGATAATTGTATTTGCATCTCATGTTGAAGTAGACCAATCTGTCTCCGGCGGCCTTTCTCCTTTTCTGTTATCTTCCTGCTTTTTTTATCTCGTGCCGTACCATCCTCCTTCTCACTATCCCTATAGTTACTTGCCAGCGCTTGAAGATCGTTGCCTTTTCGTAATTTGGTATTTGTTTGTTGGTGTCGGTCCTCTTCTATTGTCTTTTTGTTTTTGTCGTCTAATGCTTTAACTCTATTCTCCTCTCTACCCCAACGTTTTCCTTCAAGCCCTTGTAATTTTTTTCCTTCTCGTAGTTTGTTATTGTTTTGTCGGTATTTCTCCTCTTCTATTATCTTTCTGATTTTTTTTCTGTAGTACTCCAGATTCTTTAATCTCTCTATCTCTACGCTTTCTTTCCAGCGCTTGTAGTTTTTCATTTTCTGTCATTACGATTGTTTTGTGCTGATCATTTTCTGTTTCTCCTCCCTTTCTGCTTATCACATCCCGTGATTTAGGTTTCATCGCCTCTGTAACCCTACGCTGTCTTTTCAGGACTGGGGATTCTACACTCGCTCTTTGTGGGTCCTTCTCCTCCTGTGCTGCCTTTTTCGTTTTTTCATGTCGTGCCTTTCCTTTTCCTTCTTTCTATCCCTATTCTTTCTTTCAAGCGCTTGTAGTTCTGTGCCTTCTTGTAATGTCATGACTTTTTGATAGTCACGATGGTCTTCTATTGATTTTTGGTTTTTTCCTTCTAATGCCTTAGCTCTATTCTCACCTGTATCCCACTGACTTTCTTCCAGCGCTTGTAATGCTGTACCTTCTGGTAGTTTGATCATTTTTTGTTGGCATTTCTCCTCATCTATTGTCTTTCTGATTTTTTTCTGTGGTACCTCAGCTTCTTTTTCCGCTCTGTCGCTACGCTGTCTTTCCAGTGCTTGTAGTTTTTCGTTTTCTGTCACTTCGATTCCGGTAATATTTCTCGGTCTACATTTTCTTCCCATTAATTCATTGACTTTGTCCGTATTTGTTTGTTCCCTTTTTTTCAATTCCGGTCTGCGCAGAGTATTGCTCATCTGTGTTAGGCAACGATCGAATTTTTCTGTCGAAATTTTTTTTTTTTATTTGGTTTGGTCGTACTCTGAAAAGTAAAGATATTATGATTATATCTAGTCTTGCTTGGCCGTATCATACTGCGTTATAGTATTGTAGTAATTATTTTTGTTTGCATTTGTTATCGTTACGGTCTTGTCGTCGCAATCATGTTAGTTTTGTTCCTGCATTTTCTTCGTTTTGATCCGATGGTTATATCAATTTCTATCCTATCGTCATATTGTCGTCTCGTATCTCGTCTTTATGGCGTAATATCTCATTTGTGCAGTCGTTTTGTATATCGTTATATTATTCATTTAAGGGGTAATATCCACCAAATGCTCAAAAAAACAAGGCTTTTTTCATGATTTTTTTTAAAGGACATCTGAGATATAAGGTATATAAATAATATATCATTGGATTAAGCAACTCTTGGAGAATAGAAAAAAAAATTTTATTGTTATTTTTTTTACAAAACGGCGGCTGTGCAGCGATTGCCGTGAACCGCTTTTTAAAAAAGTTCTTCCGTGGCGAGCAGTAGAAGTCGTGCTCAACTCCACCTATAACAAAAAAAATAAATTTTTCATTATCTACACGAGTGTCGCTAGTGAAGTATACATGATTATATTTTTATAATTTTTTTTCGCAAAATGGCGACGGTTTGAAAAAAAAAAAAATTTTCGACAAAAAAAATTGACTTTAATTGTTTATAACTTTTTTAGTTGTTAATCAATCGCTAAAATCGTGTGTACTTCACTAGATAATCTAATGAAGAAGCTACAGTTAAAATTTCAAGTCAATCGGATGTAAACTTTTTCAGTTCTACTGCTCGCCGATTTTGAAAACATGGTTTTGAGAAAAACGCGTTTAAAGTTTCAAAATGCTATAAATCTTAAGAATCGCAATAATATAGTCCTAAATAATTTTTTTACCTTCAGTCAGCTATCCCTGCGCCGTAAAGTTGTTCTTCCCGGGCCTTATTTTCCTCTTCTTCCCTTTTTTTGTCTGATGTAAGGCTGCGCCTAGCCTCTTTCGCGATATCGGACATACGATGCTCAGCGAGTTTGACGCGATTGGCGTCCGATCCCACACAAAACTCGTACATGTTCGGTCCAACGGTTAACCCAAGAGCATCGTAAACGGCAAACAGACCCGACAAGCCTTCGTTGAAGGTAATAACGGCTACATCAGTCGCAATATCAACTATAGTATTACCGGTAGACATCGTATTTGGAGCAATTGACCACACTACAGCATTGAAGGACTCGTTACTATTTTGCACGTGGCCGACGCATTCTTTTTTCTCAACGATGACATCTTCATACGGTTTTGATTCGACTATAGCTTTGTACGTTTTTGAATCTCCATCGCCTATGTATTTCAAGTATTTGATATTATGAAGTTCTTCGGACCGTTTGAACATTTCTATGACGGCGTCGACTTCCATTTTCCCGGCACTACCTTCATGATTGGCATCACAACTCTCTTTGTGCGAAGGGTACACCTCCTCGTACTCAGCAGTACCTTCTTTTTTTTGCCAATATTCACACACTTTACAGTACTTTGATTTTACACACACATCTAATACCTTGCCAGTGTGCCAACCAATCCAAGTAATTAATCCAAACAAAGATGAAAACCCCCTCTTCTGCCAAGATCCATCGCCTGACACCGTAAGACCGCCTTCTTCACCTCGTTCAATAGAACGTTCTTTCTCTTCAATAGCTGATTTTTTCATACAAATAATTTTAACAGATGAAGTAGCAGTGGCGATATTGGAAATGATCATACTGTAAGTTGTTTGAAAAACAGGCTTTGCGAGATCCATCATCGCACAGAACTTTTTTATACCGTTGATGCCTATGCCAATGACGCGCATAGCAAAAATAATACGGCAATTGATCTCATAAGCACGATCATGTATTAGAGGACAGTTAAAAATATCGGCATCACCGCAGTTCGAACAAGACACAACAATCTTGAAGCCTAGTCCACGCTTGCTCGACTGTGAAAACCGCACATCACTTTTACATTTTTTACACACTAATAATTCAGAAAGAGCAGTAAATACAGCGAAAAAATGTATGAAACAGTAGCCGAAATCCCTATCAACATCGCGATCACGGTTTAAATCAGAAGTTTTTAATTTTTTCGCCGAGGTACTAACGTACTCCGAATCGCCTTCGGACGCATGGCGGTTAGGCGGGTGTCAGTTACTAATTTTACTCCGGATTGTTCTGGTACTTCTTGTTTTACTGCCTTTGTGGCCACTGTACACCTTGTCACTCATAATTAAGTACTTTTGAATATAATTCACAGTTAAAAAGTATAGCAAAACTCAAACTAAGAACGTACACAACGAGAACGGCTGATCGACTAAACAAAGGGAAATTGTGAGTAAACACGTGCTGTACAGACGCTGTAACGGTCGAAATTTGATGCAGCGACCTCTATACTTCAAATTCAAAACACGATATCGATCATAGGTAACTTCTACTAATTTACAAAACCGCGAAATTTAAAAAAAACGAGCATCGCTAAAATAAGCGAAAAATGTGATTTTGGAGCATAAAAGTTGTTCGGTAAAAATTGATTTAAACGAATTTTGAGTTTAGATCAGTACTTGGGCGTTGTAGATTTTGATTGTAGGATAGTTTTAGCATGATTTAAGCCAATAAAAAAAAATGACAAAAAAAAAATTTGGTGGATATTACCCCTTAAACCAGAGCTCGGAATAAGCTGCACAGTTCGGCCCCGGCAGGAAGGCTACGACTCCGTTACCCTCTCTGCCATGTAACGCGCGGCGGCTACAGTGGCGAGCGCGTCATCTCAGGAGCGTTCCGATAAAAAAAATACATGGCACCCGCGACAAATTGTCATTCAAATATTTTATCGTTCCGTAATATTATATTAATTAATCATTAAAAATATAATTATTTACCATAATTTTTTATTAATATCGCATAATTATTAAATGATTTTAACAATAGTTTTCCACATCACCCGTGAGTTACTATTGCAGATGCGCTTTTTTTAGTGTGGTTTCCCCAGGAGGCCTATTCCACTGAAATTTAATGCAATGATGAAATCTGGCTCAGTAGGAAAAAACGAAGAAAGTATAGCAACCAATTTTCCGACAAATATTAATTAGATCGTCTGAGTTTTTTTGTAGAAGATTCCATTAGGGATGGTACATCCAGAGAAATTTTTGAAGAACTTGCTCGCATTAAGGAGGTCAATGACGCATGGTTCATGGACGAACGTTTATCTGTTTTCATCAATTTCATTTTTGAGAACGAGCATTCGCATAAATATGTGGACCCAATCATGAAGAAAATTCGAAGACTGAAATCCCTAAGACGTGAGTAACGCGACGAATCTAAAATTTTGAAGAAGTCAATCCCTTTTTCCGGCCGTGCTTTTAACGAAATATCACTTTGCAAATCGCACAATTCTGCCAGAAGTTGTAGGCTTTGTTCCTCGAGTTGCACAGTGAGAGGATTTTCAAAGAGTATCAAACCTTTTCGCAGCGTATCAAAATCATTAAAACGCGTATCAAATTGACTTATCGTAGAATCAATTATATTTGAAAATTGTATATTCAGGTTTTGACGTCCCTTCCGTTTTCCCCACTTTTCTATTCCAATCGGTGCCAACCCCCAGAGTGTTGTCCGGGATCACTCTTTCTTGAGGGAGGGGTAAGGGTTTCAGCGTAAAAAAAACACTTTTTTTGCGATTTTTTTCTCAAATATGGGTTGAGCAATTTTATTCGAACCTTTTGTACATTATTGAGCATACTTTTGACAATGTTGTGTAATTTTTTCATGCAGAAATATTTAAGCATAAGCCCGTAACAGAGCTTCCCCCAGACCGTCTTGGAAAAGAACAATTTGCGGTGTTCACTATAACTCGGTTGGAAATTATCTGAAAATGAAAAACTATGAAAATTTAGTCAAATTATAATCAAATCTTCCCCCCAACGTTCTCTGATAATTTTTTTTTTCATTTAAAAATTTTTGGCGGCCATCTAAAGTGTGAACTGTTATTTTCTACGAAAAATTCCGCCATTTTATGGGTGGGAAACACCCTTAATGTAAAAAAAAAATATAACAAAACGTTGGGGGGAGGTATTTTATATGTAGAAAATGTGTACAAAGTTTGAAATGAATCGGTCAAATAGTTTTTAAATGGCAGTGAACACGGACTTTGAAAAAGTAGTTTTGAGAAAAACGCGTCTAAAGTTTATGAAGTAAAAAAGTGAAGAACATTTTTTTTTTTCCAACTTCCACAGAATCATCGATTCCAGCTCCATACAGCTCGTTTCTTCTTTTAAAATATTGTAGTGTATAGTATACACTATATACTATATATACAATAGCAATGAATAAGCTGTATACCTGTTCGACAGCTGCACGCTAGCCCGACCGCCCGCAGCTGTTAGAGGTATAGCGTTAAAGGCCAGGAGATTAATAAGACAATAACTTCAAGAATATTGCTTAGATCGGTTTAAAATTTTAAGGACATATTCTTGAAATGCTAAACAATAAGATAAGACAAAAAAAATCGACTTTTCGAAAGTGAAAACCCTTACCCCGCCCTTAATGCATTAATGTATTTACACGAGGACATAGAAAAACTACGGAATTCCTGGCCGATACAGCCGGCTATATTTTACTGAGTTTTGTTTATATTATGATCACAAACTACCTCTCGCCTAGTAGTCGGCGCACAAGCTACAACTATGTTTATCTTTATATAAGGCACGTAAGAAGTTATAACTGGCGAAAAGTCCTGATTGCCCTGATTGAATTTTCGATTGCCCAATCTAACTAGTAAAGTGAATAAATTTGACTCTCACTATGTGTGCTCGATTTGGGCTATAGGTAATTCCGTTCACGAAGATGCTTGTATATACCTTAACGCAAAATAATACTTGTCACACAACGCACGACTTATGAAAAAATGTTTATTACAGCCTCATCAATGATGGAAATTGCTAAACATACTAGGAAGTAGCTAATACGGGATGTTTTTATTATCCGTAAGGCACTAGGGAATATTTTTTCAGCAGTCGCTCTTTACGTTACAGCTATTAATTTTGTGATAAGTTAAAAGCATCTTGATGAACGGAATAATCTAAAAAGACGCTCCTGACCGTACACATTTAGTGAGAGGTGAATTTAATAAAGTGTTAATCAAATGGTGAAACGAACATTCGTTTAAGCAACGTCTTAGGATTTTTGTTAATGCCTTCTTTTTAAAAGTTATATTTTCATGAAAAACAAGAATAGGTTTGGGAGGTTGAAGATTGTTTTTACAAGACACGCGCGATTTTTTTAAGTTTTTTTCGAATAGAAATGATCAAAAAAATAATTTATAAAATTTCAATTGAATGCTGCACTCACTGCTTTCCCGTAATATTTTGACAGGGTAATATTTCTCTCCCCCACTTCGCCGTTATCCCGTTTTTTTCCCTATCTTAATATCGGTGAATTCGATAATGCTTGTTGTTCTGGAGCCATGCATCCATAACACCAAGGCAAATTTTTTTTCTTCAGATTCTCGCTCCATGATAGCACGATGATACCAGTGTTATCTTTTGTTTCTTTTCAACCAGTCTTCACTTCTTTGAAGCATTCGACTGTTTTCCATCATACTTCTTTGACTAAAAAGTGTCGCGTATTTATTTCTATTGTCTGTCTGCGTGGATTTTCGAAAAATAGCGCAAAAAAACGTTACCCGTGAGAATTTTTTTAGTTTTGACTGAACATTTCCTATAGTTTGAAAACATTCCAGTATCATGTCGAAACGAACGATTGAATTCGAGAAGTATTCAAAAACTTCCAAGCATCGCGCATGAACTGCGATCACTAAGGAATCAGGTTCGGAAGGTGGAATTGAGAGCAGTCATGATTTATTTCATGATGAAAAATCAATACAAAGTCGGGAACAAAATGAAACTGATTGAGAAGGTCCTGAAGAGATTCACGATAATCGTGATCGTATGGAATTCGACGGTCATATCGATATTGCAATGGGAGGTATGGTATTATTTTTCTTATGATCATATTCATTCGTCACCAACTTTCTCTTTATCGCCTTCTGGTCGCAGAATCCGTCGACGTCTGATTTTTAATATTATTAACTTCAATATGCTTTCCATCATCCTCGTGCTATGATATTCCATCGCCTTTATCATCATCCCCCCGTCCTCTCACTCGCATCCCATTATTAGCACTATCCTGTTGTTTTGCCCTTTCGGTTTCTCGATCTGATCACTCATTGTCTTGTTCTTCATTTTACTTATTCTGTAATTATATTGATATCTTGTTCTCATTCCCCATTTACGTATTCTCGGTTGCTCTTTCACTGGCCTTTTTATTTCGTTGTGTCGATTCTTTATAACGGCCTCGTCCTCTTGGTCTGGTTTTCTGGTTATTGTCGGTCGATCTCTTGATCCTGTTTTTGCCACTGCTTTACTTTTTTTCTATCCTTCTATTGATCTCTCGTTGACCTCGTCTCCTCTAAATCTAAGATTTACCTCTTCTTGTCTTCCTCTGCCTTGTCCCGCGTAACTCGTTCTCGGGTTTTCTTTCTTCTCGCACGTTTGTTTTCGTAATACAAACCCATATTACCATATTAAAGATACTAAGAACACCATTACGTACAATAACATTTTTTGTGGTAGCATGAAATGAAATTATTACATTTTCTGAATACATACGAATTTCGGAAAGAATTTGATCTCTTCACATTTTTTTTCACCAATGGATGAAAAGTCACAAATTTCAGATATGGTTTTGCAGAAAGTTTCCATTTTCCACTTAAAAAATACTCGCGTTATTCAATGAATAGATTCATGAATATATCCTCAAAAAATTCAGGAATACTGGAATTTCGACAAAGAGAAAAATATTCACAAATTCATATCTATTTAGAAATAATCTACAAATTAATTTCAAATAACAACAAATTTACCGGAGATTCCTTAATCAAATTGTTTGATGGGTGAGGCATTTCAATCCAAATCGACAGGTCGATAACCATCATCATTCGTAATTTTCTTTCTTTTAGTATGCTGTATGTATTCAACTTTGAGTAATTGTATGTATGCGTGTGTGTGCGTATATGTATGGGAAGCATGGATGTGCAGTCCTGCCAAAATTCAAACAGATCTATATATATCTCGAGGTATATCTGTATACAGGTCTCGATATATATTGAGAATGCATGTAATCGTGTCTAAATTTTGCTGACAATTAGAGCAGCAGACCCTAAAGGTTTGTTACAATTTTTGTCAAAACTGCCTAAAAATTTCAGATATAAAATTTTGAATTATTTTTATTATCAGCGGTCATTGTAGCTTTCGTAAATTGTAAACCATCGGGTCGAATTTTTTTACTCAAGTACGCTATGAGCAAAGGATGTTTGGCATTGAATTTGGTAACCATTGAAAAAGATTCGAATGTAGGAAATGTTGATTTTTTTAAAATTTTGAATACTTATCGGAAATGATATGTTTACTATAACTTTCGTAAATTTGTGACTATCGTGCCTGTACTTGCCATACAAATAAGCTAGGGGACAACAGTCTTTAGTATTGAATTTGAACAGAATCGGTAAATGGGTTCATATTATATAAAATTTTTTATACTTCAAAAAAAGTCGGCGATCGCTCTAACTTCCGCATGTTTTGAGATATTGGGTTAAATTTTTTTGTACGAATAGACGATCATGGAACGATATTTCGTATCGAATTTTTAAGAGTCGGTGGAAGGGTGAAACTCCGAAAAAACGTGTTAATTAAAAATGTGTACATTGCTTTCTTATTATTTTATCTTGCTCGTAAACCTTTGTCGGCGAGAGGCGAAATAATGGTACGCCTTTTTAATTTTTCTACTAATTCCGTGTGCAAAACCAACATTTTTAAAAATATCTAGGGCATGAGCCCGAACTTAGTTCACTTGCTCAGTAATTAAAAAATTCTATTAAAAAGTGATTTGTTTTTTATAATCCAATTTTTTTTATTGCTAATTTCAGTCAAATTGACGTTAACAAAAACTTACAGCAATTAGATCTTAAATCAATAATTTGCGTCGTCTGAAAAAATGGAGTACTCGGTTTTAATACAGCTTATGGACTTACTAATTTTACAAGGAAGACCTTTTCAACTTGCACTTTTTTCCATCGTCCCGCTTTCTTCTTCTTTCGCTGTGGCTCACTGAAGGGTTCTCTCGTCGTCGCCTCATTCTTCTGTTGTATTTTATAATAAATGAGACGAATCGTTTTGTCGAGTACTATTCCTGTTCTGTCTTCATAGACGAGGAGCACAATGATAACAGTGACGACAATTTAGACAATTTCGAATATGCTATCAACAGTGATGAAACTGACTCAGAGGAAACTGAATCGGATACAGAATCAGAAGAAGATAACCTCGAAGATGAAAATGAAAGTAATCGTCCGCTATACCAAGCAGCTGTTATTACTGTTGCGCAGAGTATTTGATCGATATTAGTCTTTTCTCTGCGACACAAGATTTCAGAATCGTGTTTAACGGATCTGTTGGCACTACTGTCTATGCATTGTCCATCACCCAATCACTGTTGCAAAAGGTTATATCGGTTTAAACAATTCTTTGCGAATGTCAAGTCCCCGATTATCCGATATTGTTATTGCTCGATACGTTTCGCTAAATTGTTGTCAACCAATTCTCCGTGTAATAGATGCCCGGAAAATACCGCTACTAGTTTTTTTTTGGAATTCCAATCATCGATCAAATCAGAAAGTTATTCAACAGACCAGGTTTTTATAGAAATCTTGAAGATCGCTTTAATCGTGAAAAAAAAATTGCTGACAATTTAGAGGATATATACGATGGTGAAATTTATAAAAAATTGGTAGATCATGGTTTCCTTGCAAATGCTTCCAATATTTCTCTCACCTGGAACACAGACGGAATAGCTCTCTTCAAATCATCCAAGTACAATATTTCTCCTTCCTACTTCGTCATTAACGAATTGCCCTATAAAAAAACGGGTTAATCGCGAAAACCTTATTCTGGCTGGTATTTGGTTTGGAGAAAAAAAGCCCGAAGCAAATTTGTTCACCGATACATTTCGGGAACCACTTTTGAACCTATATAGAGGACTGGATTTTGAGGTACCTGATATGGAAAACCATGTGCGAGTTAGAGGTATCGTCATGTGCGGCACATGCGATTCACCTGCAAAGGCTTTGTTTCTCTGCATGCAATAGTACAACGGAACTCTTGGCTGTCCGAAGTGTACAATTCGAAATATTAGACATGATAACGTTCAAGTATACCCATATGTTGACCCTTTAAATTTAAGAACTTCTAATGCGTCTAGTATCAGTGCGAGAGAAGCATTCGAGGGGCAACAGATAATCGAAGGGGTAAAAGGACCTTCAGTCATTAGTCAAATCTGTTATGATTATATCGCAACCACTTCCATCGTCGTCATGCACTGTGTTTATCTAGGGGTCGTAAAAAAACTTATGATGCGGTGGTTTGATGTAACATACGCTGGTTGTGCATTCTCTTTATCCAGATTTAGATATATTGTGGTTAGCAGAATCTCAGTCGCACCTCCAGCTGTGATTCAACGAATTCTTCGCCGCATTTCGGATTATGCTTATTGGAAAGCGTCAGAATTCAAGATTTGGTTTCTGTATTATTCACTTCCAATCTTAAAGGACATAATGCAACCAGAATATTTCGATCACCAAAAGCTCCTTGGTTTTGCCATAACAACCTTAAATCAACCTAGTATATCGATCGAGATGATAGACAATGCGTCACGTGCTCTGAAGCAGTATGTAAAACGATTCGAAAAAACTTTATGAACTTCGACATATAACGTCTAATATACCAGGGGTGTTAGTTGAAGTTTGCCGGTTTTACCAGTAGATGTCGCTAGCAATATGTATACACTTCTATGATTTGGCATGTATGTCATTTTTTTCTATTGACATTAACCTACAAAAATACGCAAGTCACGATCCGCCAAAATAATAGCGTCATATTTGTTTACCTCAGTGAATATGTCGAGTTTCGTTCCAAGTAAATCGCATTTGCGGCATTCGTTGTTTTTCTTATTTCATCAAAAGAAAAAAGCAGCTGAAGATCACCGGTTGCGGGTAGAAACTTATGGTGAATTAGTGATTAGAACATGTGAGACATGGTATCGTCAATTTAAAAGTGGAGATTTCGATTTGACAGACAAAGAACATCCTGGTGCAGCGAAAAAGTTCGAAGACGAGGAATTGCAGGCGTTATTGGATGTTGATCCAACCCAATCGCAACAAAAATTGGCAGAAACACTAAATGTGACTCGAGGAGCAATTTGACAACGTTTAAAAGCCATGGGAAAGATCCAAAAGTATGGAAAATGGGTGCCACACCAGCTGAACGATGGACAAATGGAAAATCGAAAAACTGTTTGTGAAATGCTGCTTCAACTATTCGAAAGGAAATCTTTTCTGCATCGAAATGTCACGGGGGACGAAAAGTGGATTTATTTTGAGAACCCGAAGCGAAAAAAATCATGGCTTTCACCTGGTGAAGCCGGCCCATCGACTGCAAGGCCAAATCGCTTTGTCCGTAAGACAATGCTCTGTGTTTGGTGGGACCAGTGTGGTGTGGTGTACTACGAGTTGTTAAAACCTGGTGAAACGGTGAACGAGGATCGCTACCGACAACAAATGATCAATTTGAATTATGCGTTGATCGAAAAACGGCCGGAATGGGCCCGAAGACACGGCAAAGTTATCTTGCAACATGACAACGCGCCATCTCATACCGCTAAACTGGTGAAAGACACATTAAAAACACTTAATTGGGAAATATTATCACAGCCGCCGTACTCTCCAGACCTCGCCCCGTCCGACTATCACCTTTTCGCATCGATGGGACACTCTCTTGCAGAACAGTGCTTCGCTAATTTTGAAGAAGTCAAAAAATGGCTCGTCGAATGGTTTACCTCGAAAGAGAAAAAGTTTTTTTGGGATGGTATCCATAATTTGCCTGAGAGATGGGCGAAATGTGTAGAAACCAATGGTCAATACTTTGAATAAAAAATTTTGAGATTCCTCTGAAAATTAAGTGTTTTCTTTATCGAAAAAACCGGCAAATTTCAACTAACACCCCTGGTACATCTCTAGCTGCACTTGCCGGACGTTGTCAAAAAATTCGGGCCATTGTGGGTAACGTCATGCTTTCCATTCGAAGATGCGAACGGCATGCTTAAAAGTCTCGTCCATGGTACTCGTTATGCTCCACTTCAAATATTTAGCTCTGTATCCATCTTCATTAATTTAGACCAACTCAAATAGAAATTTTTAATTCCACAAAGTGATCTTAAAACGTTCTGCCATAGACTCAGTAAATCAAGTAAACGAAGGAGAAAAACTTCTCGTATCACGGACGCACTGTATATCATTGGGAAATTGGAGCAAATCGTTTATCCTACAGACATAATTTTAGTCACATTGGCTCGTAGCGGTATTCCTATCAGAAATATTATGCATAGTTTCACGAGAATATTGAAAGATGGGATTTTTTATAACTCTGAAAGCTACACGCGTTTGAGAAAATATAATTCATCGTTTGCAACTTTTGATTTGGGCGGTGTACAGAACCTAGGCATTATACACTGTTTTGTGAAGCTGTCTGACTGTGTATGTAATAGTATATGTAGTAACTGCGATAATAATTCTGCATTTTTTGCGATAATGATTCCACTAGACGGGGTTGATACGTTTGCTAGTTCAGTTAGTAGTACAATGATTAATTCTATTTTTCTCTGCCATCGGCCACGTGACGAATACATGATTGCTATATCAGTGTACAAGCTGAAACATGTTTGTTTCCACACTGAGATTAACCGTGAGCTGCATGATGTTGAACCCGTCAATGGAATGGAATTTGAATGAACGTACCTTCATGTTTTAAGGTAGTAGTCTGATAACTTGGATTCAAAAAATCGAAAAATTTTTTTTTGCTTATTTTGAAAGTACAATGTCTTGAGAATATACTGTGAAAATTTCAGACCGGAATTCGAAATACTTCCGGAGTTATAATGAGTTTTCGAGAGCGCCTCGAAGTCACACATTAAAGGTCGACCGGCAGCTGCGAGCGGTTGGGCCCTTCTATTGTTTACGCGCATCCTTTATACCTGGGTTAATTCTGTTGTAGTATTACATTGTATTTTATAATACTTAGAGTCTGTACCAACATAATATATATTTATTTTAAAGTATATTGACGTTAAAATTCATAGTACTCTGTTAGTATATGATCGTAACTTGACGCGTAAACATCTAAGATGGATAGGCAAGGAAAAAAACGTGGTACGAAAAGTCCTGGAGATCCAGGTTCTAAACGAAAATTTTATGGTAATAGATACACTGCTGAAGACGATGTCACATTTGTGAGCAAATCTGCTACAAAATAAAAAAATAAAGAAGATATTGAACCAGCCATTGATGAGAGCTCAACGTACGCTCTTTTGAGTTTTACTTTAGTTTTCAGTGCTTTAGAAAGTGTTCTGATTTGCAAAGCTTGCAAGAGTGATAAAAAATTCCTAAAAAACTCTCAAGTAGGACTGGGATTTACCTTGTGCGTAAAGTGTAAGTGTGATGAATTTGCTATGATTAATTCTTGCCCAAAAGTGAGGAATGCCTTTGTGGTCAACAGACGTCTTACTTTTGTAATGCGACTACTCGGTGTTGGTTTATCGGGCATAAACATTATTTGTGCCATGATGGATTTGGGACCAGGGTTAAGTAAAAGCGGATACTAGAGTATACTTGAAACAATACATATTGCTGTTAAAGCTGTTGCTGAAGTTTTATTTTGTAAAGCAACTCAAGAAGAAGAAGCAAATGAAAAAGAAGGAAATATCGCAGATGAAATAACAGTTTCGGGTGATGGTTCATGGGCAAAACGTGGCTTTACGTCACTACTAGGTATCGTTTCTTTAATCGGAAAGTAGTCTAATAAAGTGATAGACTTTATTGTTAAATCTAAAGTTTGCAAAGCTTGTGAAAAGTGGGTGGGTAAAGAAAAAACTGATGAATATTTAGAATGGTACGAGGATCACCAGACTGACTGTACGGCGAATCACGAAGGAAGTTCTGGTAAGACGGAGGTTGACGGGGCTATTGAAATGTTTCGACGATCCGTCGAAGAGCTCGGTGTAAAATATAAAAAATATATTGGTGATGGGGACTCCAAAACTTATAAAAACTTATTAGAAGTAAATGTTTGCAATAATGATCCTAAAGTAGAAAAAAATGAGTGCGTTTTACATGTGAAAAAACGTATGTACAGACGAGTCAAAGAAGCTAAAAAAACTTTAACGCAGCTCCAAAAAGCTAAAAAACAAATTGAAGCTGCTGAAGAAAAACCAAAAAAAAACGGAGAAAAATTGTAAAGAAGAAAAAGAAGTTACGGCGAATAAAGGAGTAACTCCGAAGAAAGGGGTAACACCGAAAAAACAAGAACACCAAAGAAGGATACTGTGGGTACTGAGAGCACCAAAGTTACCAAAAGTCTTACATTTACTAATAAATGAATGATCAAACTTAGTACTTATTATGGCTTAGCTACTATGAGAAATAAAGACTCTGTTAAAAATATGAGAAAAGCTGTATGGGCAACGTATTATCATTTGATATCAACTGATAAAGAGTTCCAGCATTCTTATTGCTCAGAGGGTCCCGATTCCTGGTGCGGGTACCAAAGATAAAAATCTAAAGGTCATGAAGATACGTTTGTTCATCCACCTGCTTTCGGTAAAGACACTGCAAATCTTCTGAAACCAATATACGAAGATTTGTCATCAGATGATCTTTTGGAAAGATGTTTAGGAAGAAACACGCAGAATAACAACGAGGCTTTCAACCATTGTGTATGGAATTTTGCACCAAAGCATATTTTTGTAGGCCAAAAAACGTTAGAAATTGCTGCATTCACTGCAGCATGTATATTTAACGAAAGGTTTTTCCCAATACTAAAAATATTGGAAGTCATGGACGTTACTCTCGGCCCGTACGCTTTCGCGTTTGCAAAATCCTACAACAAATCTCGCATCGCAAAAGCGGAAAATGCCACAGCGATGTCATCGCAAGAAGCCCGAAAGAGTCGCAGAGCGGACAAAGTTGCGGAAAATGATGCCTATGAAGAGGATGAAGGCATATTATACGCTCCAGGCATAGATGATTAACGTGAGTATAAGTTTACTTATGAAAATCTCTTGTTGAATTTTAAACGCGTTTTTCTCAAAACAGTGTTTTTCTGGTCAGCCCTTTTTTTCTACCAAACCGATTGCTTTCAAATTTTAACAGGCTACTCTACACACTTATAGTCTCGTCGGAACTACCGAGAAATGTTGTCACCCCTCACTTTTTATTTTACAACCCCTTCTTTGCTAAAATAAAAGGACTTTTTTTTCCAAAGTCCGCCATTTTGTTATTTATCCATGAAATTTAACTTCAGTAGTTCCGACCAGAATGACATATCTATAAACTAAGAATTATCTAGAATTTTTTATTTCAGATAACATCAAGAGCCAAAATCATCAGGGCCACCCATGCGCTTCTTTTTCGCGGTGCCAACTTCGATCAATAATAATAATAATAATAAACTATTAAATTTTTTGAACAAATTTTTTTTTGTATCTTTAATATGTACATAAAAACATCCTAAATATCCAAAACGATTCATTTTTATTTTCCTACAAAAAAACGCCCTCCAAAAAAGACATGAAAATCGGCTTAAGTTACCAGACTACTACTTTAATTCCCGACATTGTTATACTACGCACTCACCTTTATAATGTTTCATTCTCGTCTTTATAATGGCCGACGCAAGGAAAAAATGTTCGATTGGGTAACCAAAAAAATGAGGCGTCATAAATAATATTTTAATGTACGGCGATATATATTAATTATTTATATATTATAAGATTTCTATGTACTTACTAATGTATGTACCACTATATCTCTTGACAATGTGTAAATAAATCACTCCAAGCATTTTTTTCGACCAACGTGGCAGAACGGCCATAACGGCTTCGAAGTATGAAAAAAACAGGTATGACGTAGGATTGTAATAGACATTAAATATGTCAACATGAATACGTCAGAAATAATGCAAAACACTCAAGCGCGGTGATAGTTCATATACTGTTGCCGCAACCATTTTTTTCATGGCAGCAGCGAGCAGAGTATAGAATCTGTATACTGCTTCAAGTCGGGCCATGGTGTCCTCCACACAGGCAGTAAAACGGTGGTTGCGGTTATTGTACGAAGAATAGAAGTAACGCAATTATTACAATGATACATGAGATCGCTCTTTATGCATTGAAATAACGGTTTTGCGTACCGAGCGGTCCACGATCATCTACGAAGTCATCTAGATAGATCTATAGAGATCAACATACGTCTCTAAATGACTAGCTGAACTTTTTATACCAACTAGCAATTCGTCTACGTAGATCTATTAAGATCTACATAGATGTCTTGATAATGATTCTTTTACCATCTAATAAATCGTGTAGGTAGATATTGATAGATGTACGTAGATCTCGGAACCTCCACATCAACTTTTAGATCATCCACAAAGTGGTTGAGTTATATCTATCATGATCTACATAGACCTGAAGTCAGGGGGATTCTTTACATAAATCTATCTAGGCCTATGTAGCCAGGATCTTGATTTTTTCCGGTAATCGCAGAGTCTACATCGAAGTACACAATCGTCCCGGTTAGTGGACTTCTCATAGATCTTCTCTCGTAGATTTATAACAAGATTATTTAGACGATATTTTTTTTACACGAGTATCCATATAATGCATAAAGTAATGTAGCAGTCCACGGCTAACGTTTTGATTTGTCTGCTATTGTCACATCTTATTGCATACGATAAGAATATATGCTGTGTGAAATTGCAACCTCAAAAGTCAACTGGCTTTCGGGAACGAAATTATATCGTATTTCCATAATCGACAAGATTGTCATTTTTACATTACATCTGAGATTTATCGACGACTCGGAAAAGAATTGCAAAAATGCTTGTGGATGTAATAAGGTTAAGTTTGCGAAAAAATGTTAGTTTTTTTATGGGGGGAGTTTTATCATGGGAAAAACTGTCTTATGAGAAACTGGTTCGGCATTTTAGTCGTTCACAGAATGAAAATTATATTTTATTATTTATCGTGAGAGCTTATGTCATTTTCCGGAACATAATTTTTGTAGAGTGCAGATGGAAGAGGATGAGGACCAACTGATCATCATAAAATTCAATTTTTTTTTCGTTTAATATTTTATTACCGATACTTCATTTTTAAGATAGACGAAAATGCCGATCAATAAAATGATGAACGATGAATTGATAATAATTCCCGTCGATCCCCACACTACAAAAATTAATTGTAAAAAAAATATGGAATTTCAGGATATGAAATAAAGTGTGTTTTTATTCTGTGGAGGATTAAAATGCAAAATGTTTTTGTCACAAAACAGTTCTCATTTTAATCCTCTTCAAGGGATAAAAACCGCCCTCATATAAAGTAAAATGTTTTCCTCCTTTATAGAGGAGTCATGTTGATAAAACTATTTTTCAAGTTTTCAATTTTAACGTATTCAAAATATGCCAAAACGTTCGAAAACCATATCTAGAAATAATCTCCGGACGTGAGTGCGGCTGTGTGTGCATATACGAGGTTTGTTCAAAAAGTATCGCGAATTTTGAATTTCCGCGGGCTACGTATATTCGATTTTCGATTTTTTTGTGGCGTTAGGTTGGTACTCATGTCCCTCACTTATGCTGAAAAAATTGGCTATTTTGAATCTTTGGTTAATTGCTGACAGCTGTTTTAGTTAGACGTGTTTTGGATTGTCTTCGATTTTTGCCTATTCCAAAAAATGGATCAAAGAATCTGTATCAAATTTTGTGTGAAAAACAAAATTAAGTGCGCGGACGCAATCCGAATGTTGACTGTGGCATATGGTGAAGCTACCTTAGACCAAAGCAACGTTTATCGGTGGTACAAAATGTTCTCAGAGGACCGAGAAGATGCGAACAACGAAATGCGTTCCGGACGCCCGAGCACATCAACAACAGACGAAAACATTGATGAAGTGAAGAAAATAATATTGGCCAATCGTCGAATCACCGTTAGAGAAGTTGCTGAGGAACTAAACATATCGATTGGCTCGTGCTATTCGATTTTTACCAATGATTTGGGCATGAGACGGGTCGCCGCGAAATTCGTGCCAAAATTGCTCAATTTCGAACTAAAACAGTGTCGCGTTAACATTGCTAAGGAGCTGTTGAACTCGGTCCGCGACGACCCAAATTTGGAAACCAAAGCTCAATCATCGCAATAGAAGCTGCTTTTTTGGAATAGGCAAAAATCGAAGACAAGCCCAAAACACGTCTAACCAAAGCAGCTGTCAACAATTAACTAAACATTCAAAATGAACGATTTTCTCAGCATAAGTGGGGACATGAGTACCAACCTAGCGCCACAAAAAAATCGAAAATCGAATATACGTAGCCCGCGGAAATTCAAAATTCGCGATACTTTTTGAAGAGACCTCGTATGTACCGGTTTTGCAAAATTTAAATGCCTGTATCTCGACAATGGTATGAGCTATAGTTCTGCAATTCCATATATATTGTAAATGAAGCAATCCATGGCTTTCACTTACTGCAATTCCCGCGCTAACTTCTGCAAATTGTGAGATGTCGGACTATTTTTTGTATATCAATATATTATCATTCAAGGACGTTTGATATACAGTTCGTTAAAAATCTGGGAAAGGTTTAGGCTTCGTGATATTGTGAATTTTCGACAAATGCTCGTAGTCTCTCTGGTATTCGAAAATGTTGAGATAGTGAACTAAATGTTTTTAAATGATGAGAGTATTATGAAAGAACGGTTGTTACGTCCTGACGTAACGAACATAATTTTTTTTATATATTATCATTCAAAACATACAATGGGGAATTTTCCAAATCCTTCATCTGGAAAACCATACGAAACATATTAATTGCGGGAGAAAGGAAAAATCATCGTTCAAGGGACATTTTAAATTATATCAAAACTATCGGTCTCAACGGCAAATCCCGAGCCTTGGTTCAGATACGGCGATATCAAATAGCACGTTTCGGAAATAAAAATACAGAATTATCAATATCCGAAACTGTTGTATCAGCCAGATTATCAGCCACGTATAGGGATATAAATATCCAAGACAGGCTCATCAGGGGAGCTGCGTGACGAAACAATCGCTCGACATAGCGTTTGAACGCGCGAGCATCTCATCCCTACTCCAGCTGTAGATCTTTGGGTAGCCGCACTTGCGTGACAAAACCAAAGATAGCATAGACGAACGAGAGATTATACTCGCGAAAAATGTTTCGCTCGCCACGATTTTTTTTGGATCCCACAATTATTTGTCCATTCTATACCAATTAAGCTTTGATTTTCATGCCAAAATACTAATTAGGAAAATGAATGATATTCAATGTGGAAGAATTCTGAATTTATTTATGTGCTCAATTCGCGGATCGATATCAATATTACTATCAATACGATTATTGAACGAAACGATGAACAAACTCCTCCACCCAGGGTTTACCATGATTACTTAATAGAATTAAGAAATACTCATGTAACTATTAGAATAATACAGCGAAGATTGAAACGGTAAAAATAAGCAAGCGAAACAGCAAGAGTGAGACGGGAAAAGGCTGGGTTATAAAAAAATCTCATATCTCAACGTATCGTGCGAGCGACTTGCTACCGAACGCTTTCGTTGGAGTTTTGTTAAAGTAGGGCGTAAGTAATTCCCCTCCCATGGTAACAAACGACATTCATTGCCAAAGGAAAAATCAGGAACTCGTGATAATTCGGGAAAGAAGGCGATGCCAGCCGAGCATGATTATTATTGCCCACCGACTTCATTTTACGCAGTCCCCACACTCTCAATAAAACAGGGCGTAAGTGTTCCCCTCTCCACCACAAATGCAGCACGCGACGCAACTAAGGCGAGAGAAGAAAATCTGCAGGGGAAAACGATAACCTGAACGATCCGATAGAATAAGATTAAAAATATTTTTTATTTTCGCGAGTAATGGCAAACCTGCAAACCTAATAGTTTATATAAAATACAAGAGCAATGTTGTACGTTGACTCTCCTTCGGATTAAAACATTGAAAGAGTGTGGGATTTTTCCGTATTGGCACGCCGGTGTCCGGAGTGCGAGTAGGCGAAAGTCGACTGTAGCGACCACGGCTCGGCTAGAGTGGGGAGAGGCCCACGAGGCGAGCGAGAGCCGGTAGCAGCGAGTAGAGGAGTCGATGCTGAAGAACAATGCACGATTACCGAAACGCGAATACAGACGCTATAACGACGCAAATCTTTTTCGATCTTTGTTTTGTATCTTAATTATCTTTAATAAACACTTTTACTTCGTTTCATATCCTCATCACGTGTTCTCCCGATTTATTCCATATTTAAGGATTCTAACAATATCTTGAAACCTACATTTGGGGGCTCGTCCGGGATAAATCGCAAGAGTTCGTATGTGTAGTGTGAAAAAAAAGTGCGACGTAGAAGGACATCGCGTGCTGTGACGAAATAGACGAGAAAATACGTGGAAAGGATACGCCGTGTGATACGGCGAAGTCGCCGGCTAACTTTCGCGTGTGCGGACGTGACGAAAAAATACGCCGTGTGATACGACGAAGTCGCCGGTCAATTTTCGAGTGCATGAAAAAAAAATACACAACGAATCGTGCGCGCTGTATTGTACCGTGCAAAAAACAATAGACCCCGTATCGTGCGTGCTGTGCTTTATCGTGCGAATAAGTGACGAAGACGAAAAGTGCACGGGAAAAAGACGCCGAGCCACAAGACGAGATCGCTAGTCAATTTTTGCGTGACACAAAAAAAAACAAAAACGACGAACGATGAGTGACAAAGGAAGTGACGTGGATAAACTAAAACTGGCGCAATTCAAAGAGATTCTCGCGGCGAGGAATCTCAATACGACGGGGTAGAAAGCGAAATTGAGGGAAAGATTGGCAGAGGCGGATCCCACAGGACAATGGGCCGCCGAATATGTCGCAATCATGAGCAACGCCGGTAAAGAGAGTGATGACGACGATGACGAAATATTGGAAGCGGTTCACGAGCGCGAAAATGAGCTAATCCGACACGAAAAAGAAATAGCCGAACGAGAACTAGCTTTGGCGCGCCGCGAGATAGAAGAACTGCGCAGAGCTCGACTCGCGGAGAGAGCAAACGCCGATGCCGATGCCGACAGAGAGCAAATGCCGATGCCGATGCCGACAGAGAGCGAACGCCGACGCCGACAGAGAAGTGCCGCTAGCCGCGCCGAAAATAAACATCACAGCGCTGGCCGATCTCCTCGCCGTGTTCAAAGGCGACGGCGAAACGTACGAAATGTGGGAACGCCAAGTAAGATTTTTGCGACAGGCGTACGGGTTCGACGACGTAACAACAAAGATATTGATCGATACGCGATTAAAAGGGAAAGCGATAGAGTGGTTTCATTCGCGGCCAGAATACATCGCATTGCCCACAAACGATCTCTTACGCGAGCTAAAAAAGATGTTCCACCACCGTCCGAATAAAATGATGATGCGACGACGATTCGAGGAACGTACGTGGGATATAAACGAAACTTTTCACGATTACGTTCACGAAAATACGATTTTTGCAAGCCGTCTCGCGACGGACGACGACGAAATAGTGAGCTACGTTATCGACGGTATCCCCGACTATCAACTGTGCGACGTGGCTCGACTACGACAGTTCAATTCAACACAGTCATTGTTACGAGCATTCAAAGATATTTCGCTACGTGGCACGAACAACACGACGAGTTTTAACACGAAACAAGATGATAGAACGAGCGGAAATAAACGTAGGGGTGAGAAAGTTTCAACAAAGGACGTGAAAGACGAACTCGGCAAGTCGAACGATAAAAAAGAAAATACGGCTAAACGGTGTTTCAACTGTGGTGATCGTGACCACATCAGCGCCAACTGCCCAATGAAAGAAAAAGGTACGAAGTGCTTCGGTTGCGGACAATACGGTCATATTTCTTCGAAGTGCCTGAAGGAAAAAGACGCGGCAAAGAAGGACGAGACAAAGGGCGCGTACACGGTGAAAAGTTCGAAGCCGAATAAATTCGACAAGCTAGTGTTGATAGATGGCGTCTCCGTCGAAGCGTTACTCGACAGTGGAAGCGACATCTCGATAATGCGCGCGGACGAGTATGTAAAAATGGGATCACCACGTTTTCAAAATAAAACGATTCCGTTCCAGGGCGTGAGCAAGGAACAAAACCTAACGCTTGACGAATTTAAGGCGAGTATAGTGATCGACGGAAACACATATCCGGTTTTGATTCGAGTAATCCCCGACGATTTGATGCGTCAAAAATTGTTAAGCGGTCGACACTTTTTGAACACGGTAGATTTGACAATAAAGTGCGGTAATGTTACGGTTAGTCCGTCCGCCGAAAGTCCAGTTGTGCGCGACGACACAATAGATCTTTCCAACGTCCCGAACGAACGATATCGCGAAATTTTAAAAAACGTTGTTGACGAGTGCGAGCCGTCGAAATCTCGCGAAGTGGGGGTGAAAATGTCAATCATATTAAAAGACGACGACGACGACGACGACGTCTATTATAGCGACCTCGTCCAAACTAGACACCGCTCGATTATAATATCTTTTGAAAAATAGTTTTACGACCGGTCATTGGTCATACCAGTTTCATCCTGCGGGAGATATATGATACCATTGACAACTCCTAAGATATCAAATTCCCCCGCTACAACGATACCTCCAAGATTCAATAAGAGAAAGACAAATGTAAAGGGGGTCTTCGGCAAGATATAAGAATAATAACGATACGGAAGAAGCTACCTATCCCACATTATCCCAAGAAAATCAGAATCCACGTCGAAAAATAGAAAATCAATTGATGACCACAGAAAATTAGGAGACATTAAACAAACTAGATGCATTAAAATTAAGCAGGTTATGAATTATAAGAAAGAGATGAAACTTTGTATTATCAGTTAGCAACGACGAAAATTAGAATTGCGACACAATATCTGGGAGTGCCGACTAAAAAGAAGTAGGAGACGATTCCCCTATCTTCCTCATTTCGGAGCTAAAGACTACCTACTCCCGACCCAGTATCCACAAGAAATTTAATGGCTAATAGGCCAACCAGAAGACACTGGCGCGATGCCGATCGGTCAGAGGTCGAACACGTGCACATAGACTTATTTTTCCACGACGAAAGAACTTCTCGAATGTTCGAAATAAAAACGCGAATTACCTTTCCTCAAACAGAGGGATAAAAAGCCGGAAAAACCATCCTCGGTAGCCATTTCCCCACGATTTTTCGTCTAGTAACCACGTAGTGTGAAATTACCGATTTTATTCTCACTTTCGACCACACCCAATTGCGTATACCGTTTCAATTTAGAAGCCATTTGTGCTGAATTTTATTTCACTATTGTCATAAAACGTATATAATTCTGTAATCCGAGTTGATCAAATACGAGGGTCGTTCAACAAGTACTTAGCCTACAAAAGAAAAACGAAAATTTTTGAGAAGTGGCGATTTATTTTTCAACATAGTCTCCTTTTAGGTCTATACACTTGGCCCAGCGATGCTCCACCTTCTTTAACCCGTCCAAAAAATAATTTTTGTTGAGGTCGGCAAAATAGTCCTCCGTGGCGGCGATGACCTCCTCATTCGACCCAAATCTATTCCCAGCGAGTGACTTTTTAGGTTTGGAAACAAATGAAAGTCACAAGGGGCCAAATCTGGTGAATAAGGTGGATGGGGCAGCAATTCGTAGCGCAGTTCAACCAATTTGGCCATGGCGACGGCGGAGGTGTGAGCCGGCGCGTTATCGTGGTGGAACAGCACTTTTTTCTTCGCCAAATGGGGCCGTTTTTTCTTCAATTCGGCGTCGAATCGGCCCAATAGGTCGGCATAGTAGAGCCCCGTGATAGTTTTACCCTTCTGGAGGTAATCGATGTGGGCACACCTTGTGAGTCTCAGAAAACGGTGGCCATCACCTTACCGGCCGAAACAACAATCTTCGCCTTCTTCGGAGCACGTTCGCCGGGTAAAGTCCACGGTTTTGACTGTTCCTTGGTCTCTGGTGTGTACCAGTGAACCCATGTTTCGTCGACGGTCACGAAACGACGCAAGAACCCCGCTGGATTGCGCTTAAACAGCTTCAAACATTGCTCTGAAGTGGTCTCACGGTTGCGCTTGTTGTCCGGCGTAAGCAAACGCGGCACCCATCGCGCTGACAGCTTCCTCATGCCCAGTTCTTCGTGTAGAATATTATGCACCGTTCCTTCTGCGATGCCTACAGTCTCAGCTATCTCGCGAACCTTTAATCTACGGTCTGTCAACACGAGATCGTGGATCTTTTTCACGTTTTCCTCCGTAGAAGCCGTTTTCGGGGCACCTGGTCGTGGTTCATCAAAAACCGACGTGCGGCCACGAGCAAACTCGTTAAACCAATTCTTCACGGTAGCCATCGACGGAGAAGAGTCACCGTAGACAGCATCCAAGCGATCTTTGATTTCGCTGCGCGTTTTCCCTTCCAAAAACAAGAATCGAATCACCGAACGGTATTGCTCTTTTTCATTTTTGTAAAACTGACTGACACGCTCGCTTTCAAAGGCTATCAAAACAGAACTTATAAAGGGAATTGAATGAAACTTTCACAGTAGGCTACTAAAAGTATGTACTGCACGATGGTAACACTAATCTGTAATAGCAGCGCCTTCGGGCGGTGAGGCTAAGTACTTGTTGAACGACCCTCGTGTATATATACAAATAATCCCTAATAAAACCCTAAATCTTAATCATCATTTACGATCGGAACTCCAGAAGTAAAGGAGCCGTTTCAACCAAAAAGTAAGTAATAAATCATTCCCACTATCCTTCGCCGAACACTATTGGTCCCGAATTTTGGGTGCATTACTAATAAATTTATGCCTTTTTCAATAACTTTTTTTCATCCTGGGGGAAATCCGTTACCATCTAACGGTCTGGCTCAAATAATCTTGTTTTAATCTTCTTCTAATTTTCCTTCTTCTAAACCCTAAGACATATGAAACGATAGCATTCTACGGGCGCCTATCCCGAGTAACTTTCCGAAAGGTTAGACTCAAAAAGGCAATTTCGCGTTTGAGACTGTTTCCAGAAGTGTGTAGAAGGGGTTTTCCTCTTGACCAGAGTGTCTCAGTCAGATTCAAACGTGGACGTTCGTCAGGGAGAATTAATAGTTCACAAAAACTCAATCTTTGACGTAACATTTTTGGGCGCTCGTCCGGGATCTGTAGAATGCTAGCCGAATTTTATCCAAAGTGTGAATAAAAGGAAATATTAGAAAGTAAGATGGTGAATCAATTGTTCGAAACAGGTGTTATTAATTGCGAATCTCTACGTCAGTGTTAAAGATATCGTCAAGAACCGTGAAAAATAATACATTCTCCGAAGACCGTGTAAAAAAAAAAATGTGTGTAAAAAAATAATAATTCTCTGAAAAACGTGAAACATTTCATTAATAACCGTGAAAAGTAATAAAACCGTGAAAAATAATATATTCTCCGAGGATCGTGTAAAAGATTAAAAAAAAAAACGTGTGAAAAAAAAGAAATAATTCTGTGAAAGCCGTAGAATATTGCGTTTAAAACTGTGAAAAAATTCATAATCTTCGAAAACCGCGTGTAGAAAATAAAATAATGCTGTGAAAACCGTGGAATATTTCGTTAAACTAGTGAAAAAAATATATATAATTCTCTGAAAATCGTGAAAATTTCATCGAAAAAAAAACTTTATGATTGTTCGTCCTAGGTGTGTGAGGTTGTACTAGTGTCCTATGTTTCACAGGTGTTAAAGTTACGGTGATAAACGATACGAATCAAGTCTTACGGACCTTAGTCTTAGGAACTTGATTGCTTACAACTTAATAACAAGTCGTACTTCCTATCGTCTCGTCGGGTCGTTTTAAGGAAAGGGACACACTCCCGTGTTCATCCTTACCCAGTTTTCCTTTCTATAATATGAAGTAATAAGACGTGCTCGGCCTATTGGTGGTGTTTAGGAGCGCTACTTCATTCTTACCTTTTCCTTACGGCGAGAAAAAAGGGTGCATTCCGGGCGCACGCTCGCTTACTAGTTCTATCCCACGACGAAGGACCCACGAAAGAAGATACAATTTATTTTTGAACAACCTAAATCCTGCAGATTGTTGTAAAGATCATGGTTTTAAATACCTGTCATTAACGCATAGTATTTGTATCTTCTATTGTGTCGTTGTGTAGTTTTAAGGAAAGGGACGCACTCCCGTGTCCATCCTTACCTAGATTTCCTTTCTATAATATGAAGCAATAAGACGTGCTCGGCCTATTGGTGGTGTTTAGGAGCGCTACTTCATTCTTACCTTTTCCTTACGGCGAGAAAAAGGGGTGCATTTCGGGCGCACGCTCGCTTACTAGTTCTATCCCTCGGCGAAAAACCAACGGAAGAAAGTACGAATTAAACCAAGTTTGAGAATATTTTAATTTATGTTATTAAATTCCATCCAGTTGTGCCATCGGACACTGGGAATTAAGACATGTTAAATCTTCTTTCCTCTTGAGTAGAGAAGGATTTTGCCCATGGGATGAGCGCGTAGGGCCGGAAGAAAATATCAATTAAACAAATTGCTTAGGGCATTAAAACTAAAACGAAATCGCCAGGTCCAACTTGAAATATCATTATTAGCTCAACCTGAAACATCGTTAGAAGTCGCGTCTTCGGGACATACCATTATTAAATTGAATTGTATGCTAGACCATAAACATACCCTCGATTGCTACGATACAACAGCAGAAAGCGAATTAAAGGCGTTACAAAAATAAAACAATGTAAAGAATAAGTTTTCCTCCCTCCTGTAAACATAATCCGAAAAGTCTCTATATATAAACTTGTCTTCGTATTGATTTCTAGGTAAGGAACGTTGTATTTTATTCCATTCTCTTCCTTTCCCCTATTATTTATGTGCGTGCTGTCTTGCTATATGTAATTGTAAATCTATCACTAAAATTTCTAACAAACAATGATTTTCAAATAAAAACAACTTGACCTATGGGTGGAACTCTTAATAATGGTAAGGAATATCAGATAAAGGGGGTGCGAAAGGGACACGAGAGTTCACAAAAGCTTATGCGACACCGTACCGTGACAAAACATTCCACGGTTCCGGAGTTTTACACTGTTCAAAATTTTTTTGTATACTCCATATGTATTATTTGAACCGTTTTGCATTGTTTTCCACACCCACGGTGCTATGTGTTGTAAAAAACTTATAAAACACCATATTATGCCTGTGAACACCCCGGTCTTAAAGTCGTATCCTGTTGATGAGCGATCCTTACTTATTGTACACATATTAATTAAACCGTTTTGTGTTCTTACTCATACCCACGACGTTACTTCTTTTAACGTACGGAGAATGAAGAATTAGGAATCAACCGGATAAAAACAAAATACAATAATAATACGGGATCCAAATTTACAATATATATATTGTGACGGATTTTTCCCTCCACACTTCTCGGCGCTGTAAAGTTGTGCGCGCCGCGCGAAATCGCCATAAGAAATGGGGTACATCGAGAAACGTTGGGCGCCAGGTACAAAGTACCACCGGCCATCGTCCGGCTTTATTTAATTTTATTTCCCGAAATGACACAGCAAAGAAAGAACACCGCGCGGCGGCAAATCGGTGAGAACCGAGGGAGACTCGGGTAGCTCAGCTCACCTGAGAGAAAATGGTAGAGGGGCAGGGTAGAGAACGAGTGATGACGACGCGAAGCTTCAGGAACTCGGGCTTACCATCAGCCCTTCCCGGTAAAGTTCGAATTTATTAGGAAAACGTTAGAGGTACGCGAGTAACCCCAACACCACGAAACAACACAGGGAACAATAAGAATGCCGCTGGTTTGAAACGGATTAGAGAATTTATTTGACACAAAAGGTACCGCCTTAGGTACGGACGCTGATAACCAAATTGCCAGGACTAAAATTAGCTGAATAAACTACTAGAAGAACGACATTCGCTTAAAGACAAGAAATTAGACAAAAGAGAAAAAGGTAGTTAGGTAACTACCCGGTCGCAAAGAAATTCGGCAAAAGATACGAAAATTATATAAAGAGAAAGAGATAGTCAGGTAACTACCCGGTCGCAAAGAAATTCGGCGAAAGATACGAAAATTATATAAAGAGAAAAGATAATCAGGTAACTACCCGGTCGAAAAGAAATTCGGCAAAAGATACGAAAATTATATAATGAGAAAAAGGTAATTAGGTAACTACCCGGTCGCACAGAAATTCGGCAAAAGATACGAAAATTATATAAAGAGAAAAAGATACTTAGGTAACTACCCGGTCGCAAAGAAATTCGGCAAAAGATACGAAAATTATATAAAGAGAAAAAGATAATCAGGTAACTACCCGGTCGCAAAGAAATTCGGTTAAAGATACGAAAATGATACAAAAGAGAAAAAGGTAATTAGGTAACTACCCGGTCGCAAAGAAATTCGGCAAAAGATACGAAAATTATATAAAGAGACAAAGATAATTAGGTAACTACCCGTCGCAAAGAAATTCGGCAAAAGGATACGAAAATTATATAAAGCGAAAAAGGTAATTAGGTAACTACCCGGTCGCAAAGAAATTCGGCAAAAAGATACGAAAATTATATAAAGCGAAAAAGGTAATCAGGTAACTACCCGGTCGCAAAGAAACTTGTTGAAAATACGAAATTATACATGAAAGAAAAGGTAACGAGGTAGCTAGCCGATTGCAAATAAAGCTTGTTAAAGATACGAAATATTATCCTCGTCCACCGCGGACACCCGGTACGTGAGGCGTTCCGGACACCCGGTAGATAGGCAATAGATTCGCACGGAGATATACGAGAGTGAGACAGCGATACTGAGAATAATAATGTGACGAAAGCGCCTACGAATATCGGAAGAATTCGCCAAGGTCCGATAAACCGAACAAAAGAAAGGAAACAAGATAAGGCGAGACAATGAAAGACGCTCGCACGAGTCGAGCTCTCTCTCTCTCTTCGCACGAACCTTCGAACTCATTTTAACACCGAAATAATTACCACAGGAAAGAATAACGCGGTAAAGGCCTGAATAATGTATCCCCAAATTTATCGGAAACTCAAAATTACGAACGAGGCAAGGTATCAAAACGAACGATGTATGGGTAACTTTAATCCCATTATGCGACGACCAGAGAGGGGTGAGAGGATTTTTACCGATATTCTACAATTAAACAAATAATTCGGTAATAATGAACGCGAGACTATCGCAAGATCATTAGCCGGGACCGATTCCCGAAATATATTAGACAATTAATTCAAATCAGAAAGGAAGAAATACGACAATAAATGAAAATAAAGAAAAATCCTCTCACCCGTACAGAAAAATGTGCAGAAGGTACGAGCTCACCGATCCGTAGCGTTCAGCCGGAGAGAGAATTCACCGCCCCACTACTTCTTATTACTCTCTTATTTCTCCTAGCGCACGTTGAGCTCAGGACTCCCCAAATTCGCAACTAAACTTAAACACCGGTGAGCTCGCTACTCGCACCTCGCACGCCCTACTCCCCCACCTCTTTACGGACGGTGTCCATACTCCCGTTTACCTATCCGCCCTACTCCTTATCGTTAAGCGTAACGAGAGACACCAATTTGCAACTTGGTGCCTCTCGTCAGCTCGGACGCCGCTGTCGGCGTTTCCCCCACCAGCCCCCACTCTCCGCGCGCGAGCCTCTCCTCGCAGCGATTTTTCTCTCGCTGCATCACGAACGTCTTCCTCCCAGGATCCGGTGGCGGAATTCGGACGCGGGGGAGGCCTCCCTCGCGGCCTCAAAGCGTCCTCTGAGACGGCGATGGGCCCACAAACGCCACCAGGCAAAACAGCACCCGCTATCCGATCCCGCTCCGTAATCCCACAAAATGAGGCGCCGGGATTTGCGGTCCACGACGTCCGCGATGCAGCAAGGGAGGTGAGCGCCAGGTTACGAAGTCAGGAGGGGCGGGCGACGCGTTATGTTGGTCCTAGTCCAGCGTCCCCCCCTGGCATCCTTCTCCACGAGCGCCGATGGTAGGCGCTCGCCTGCGATTGAGGAGAAACCCACGAAGGTCCCCGAGGCCCAAAGATACGCGTGGCGGAGACCGGCCGGTGGAAATCCTTTTAGCGGACACGTCCGGACGGTAAGAGAAACACTATTCCCGTCCTCAAGGTGGCGGAGCGGGCAACGCACGCATTTTCCTCCCTGGGCGTTACTCCACTAATTTACTAAAACAAAAGGTAAAAAATATACGGCAGGAAATAGAACAAACGAAAAGGTACTTTTCCCGAGAGAGAGGTACACCAATGATTAATGATTACTTTAGGTATGCCTCGAGTTACGTACTACGCCGTCAGGTATTACTTTTACAGGTACAACGCTTCGCGCGAGATGCTCCGGTAGTAGGCAAATCGAGGTTCGACACTTCGGCCGATATTTAGGTACTCTATTCTCGGGATAGACATAATAAAGTACATCTCGAACAACGGTAATAATACTTACGAAAAATTAAAGTAATACAAAAAACCTTAACTTAATTGAGTTGCCGAAAATGGGGCCCCGAAGACTCGACGCGCGCCGCGGTAGGGTCGTAAATCCGACCCCCTGGCCGACACAACCCGATCCGAGTGACGCGGCGGAAAATGTCACGTCACAATATATATATCAATAGGAAAGGGGGGAATCGGAACAGGTGATCATCATCCGATACGTAGAGTTCGATTTCCCACATCTTTTTTTTTAAATAATGAACCTGGAGGATTTGCGTGGATTGAACCCGACTATATTTCAAACAGATCCTAGAGAAATAACTAGAAGCGAACTCCAAAATATTCCTAAACTTATACTACTAGAATTCTGGGGAAGGAGTATTGCACTTTTGTGGGATCGGTTACCCGAACATCTTCAAAAAGATGAGGAGGTTGTTTTATATCTACCGTGCTTAGAACATTGGAATACTCCGAACGCAAGTGATCATATTGACGGTCCAACACCGCAACGTCGACATTGTAAACTTTGCCGCGAGAATCAGTAACTTCAATTTTCTTATAGTTAGGGACGCACATTAACAAACCAACTCGAATTTCTTTTATGTTCGATAAATTGTAGTAAAGAAAAAATGAATAACATGTAAAGCAAATTTATAACAAATCACGGTATGAAAAATCAAAGAAAATACAGTATATACAACTTTAAGGGGGGGTAGGGTTTTAAAGGCGAAAAAAAAGCATATTTTTATGATTTTTTTGCGGCGACATGAGTAATATAATTTTATTAAATAGAATTACATATTATTGTACAGCTATTGAAGTATCTCAGAAAAAATGTTTAATGAAAAATATTGATAAATAAGCCGGTGACGTTAAATCTCCAGAGGCGCCTTGAAAAAAAGTGGTTTTTCGGTGAACATTATAAGTCGTTACCGGATCATCTGAAACAAAAAAATTGATATGCATTTTAAAGGTGATGTATTTCTCGAGGTAATCAGGAAGAATTTTTTGTTTTTTTTTTTTTTCTATTTTTTGCAGCACTTGGAAGTGAAAAACGCAATTTTAGCTCAAAAAATAGCGCTTAATTTGTTATTAAAAAATTGAAAAAATTGAAAAAAAAAAAACTCATCCTGATTACCTGTTGATTTATGTGAAGAAGTAATGTTTACATTTTCAAAAGGATCGATTCAGTAGATTTTGAGTTCTAATGTTCACAAACTTCAAAAATGACGTTTTCGGGAAAATCGATTAAAAGTTTTTTATACGTGAAAATTCGAAATAAACCATCAATAAAAGAACATGAATTTTTATACTTACATAGAGTCATCAATGCCAGGTCCATACAGTGAAACACTGTCATTCAGCATATCCAATGCATCTTTTTGCTCTTGTCTACGTTGAATTCTACCCTGTTTTGTTGTACGCGCAGCTTCTTCGTTTCGCTCGGGTTATTCGTAGTTCATCAGTTTGGCGCGACCACTGATGAGCACTTGGGCCTGTAGAGATGCCCATTTCATCTAAAAAGCATAAAAGAGCAAAACATCCTCCATTGAAAATGCATGCTGCTACATTTGCTGCAATTTCAACAACGATTGCAGTACCGCTTACTAATTTTGGAGAGATTTTCCAAATAAGTTGATTGAGACTCTCGTTGTTATTTTGCGTGAAACCTCCAAGACACCGCTGCAAAAGTGCGTCTTTGCTCAAATCTTCATAGATTGGCTTTATGGCTGTTGTAACATCTGTAGGAAGAGCATTGTAGCTGTGTTTGAACGAATGCAGAGTATTTGCAGCTGCCGCTTTTTGCCATTCACACTAAGAGTCATCACCGCTCGGGCATTTGTCGTGCTGTGGTTCCTCGTCTGTCGAGCAGTAGTGATAGTATGTCGCCCAAATCGCATTTTACATTTTCGTTACACAATCGGAGTTGCGTCGAATGGCCAGTCCATAATATACGGTCAATTTCTCTATCATTTTTGCAGTGAGTTTACCTTTTCCAGAGAGACTTTTCCTCTTTATTTTTTTGCCTGTTTTAGTTTCACTATCGACCACAGTTGTTTTTACTAGTTCGCGTAAACGTGTACCCATTCTTTTCTGCACGTGCCCGACGACTAACGATCATAAAAAATCCGTCTATCTTATTTCAGTACCAGGTACGATTTTTTCAGTATTTCACCCTCTCATAAGGATGCTTTCCAGACATAGAAAATTGTTCAAAATTTTTAAAGAAGTCTCTTGTAACAGGGAACAACGAATAACGATCATAAAAAATCTGACTATCTGATTTCAATCGGAAGTACGATTTTTTCAGTTCTTCACCCTCCCCATAAGGGTGCTTCCCGGACATAGAAAATAGTTCAAATTTTTTCAGAAGTCCAATGAGGCACCAAAAATGATTAACGATCATAAAAAATCTGCTGTTCTTATTTCAGTCCGAAGTATGATTTTTTCAGTTTTTTCAGTTCCCTCCCATAAGGGGGCTTTCCGGACGTCGAAAATCGTTCGAAATTTTGTAGTAGTCTCTTGTAACGGGGAATAACGAATAACGATCATAAAAAATCTTACAATTTTATTTCAGTCAGAAGTACGATTTTTTCAGTTTTTAACCCTCCCATAAGGGTGCTTTCCAGACATAGAAAATCGTTCAAATTTTTGTAGAAGTCCTATAGACGCGAAATGTGTTTAACGATCACAAAAAATTTACTATCTTATTTCAACCCGAAGTACGATTTTTTCAGTTTTTCACCCTCCCATAAGGGCGTTTTCCGGATATACAAAATCGTTCAAAATTTTTTAGGGGTTTCTTGTAATGGGGAACAACGAATAACGAACATGAAAAATCCGTCTATCCGAGTTCAGTACGAGCTACGATTTTTTCAGTTTTTAACCCTCGCATAAGGGTGCTTTCCGGACATAGAAAATCGTTCAAATTTTTTTACGGGTCTCCTGTAGAGACGAAAAACGATTAACGATCATAAAATATCTGACTTTCTGATTTCAGTCCGAAGTACGATTTTTTCAGTTATCCACCCTCGCGATAAGGGTACTTTCCGGACATAGAAAATCGTTCAAATTTTTTTCGGAGTCTCCTGTGGAGCCGAAAAACTATTAACGATGATAAAAAATCTGACTATTTTATTTCAGTCCAAAGTACGATTCTTTCAGTTTTTCACCCTCCCATAAGGGTGCTTTCCAGACATAGAAAATGGTTCAACATTTTTTAGGAGTCTCTTGTAACGGGGAACAACAAATAACGATCATAAAAAATACATTTATCTGATTTCAGTATGGGCTACGATTTTTTCAGTTTTTCACCGTTGCATAAGGGTGCTTTCCGGGCATAGGAAATTGTTCTAAATTTTTTAGGAGTCTCTTGTAACGGGGAAAAATGAATAACGATCATAAAAAATCTGACTATCTGATTTCAATCGAAAGTACGAATTTTTGAGTTCTTCACCCTCCCCATAAGGGTGCTTTCCGGAAATAGAAAATCGTTCAAATTTTTTCAGGAGTCCCCTGTAAAGACGAAAGACGATTAACGATCATAAAAAATCTGCCTTCTTATTTCGGTCCGAAGTACGATTTTTTCAGTTTTTCACCCTCGCAATAAATGTACTTTCGGGACATATAAAAACGTTCAAATTTTTTTCAGGGACTCCGGTAGAGCCGAAAAACGATTAACGATCATAAAAAATCTGACGCTCTTAATTCAGTCCGAAGGACGATTATTTCAGTTTTTCACCCTCCCTTAAGGGTGCTTTTCGGACATAGAAATTGGTTCAAATTTTTTAGTGGTCTCCTGTAGAGACGAAGAACGTTTAAAAGACATAAAAAATCTGACTATCTTATTTCAATCCGCAGTACGATTTTTTCAGTATATCAGTTCCCTCCCATAAGGGTGCTTTCCGGACATCGAAAATCGTTCAAAAATTTTTAGGGGTCTCTTTTAACGGGAAACAACGAATGACGATCATAAAAAATCCGTCAATCTGATTTCAGTACGGGCTACGATTTTTTCAGTTCTTCACCCTCCCCATAAGGGTGCTTTCCAGACATAGAAAATCGTTCAAATTTGTTCAGGGGTCTCCTGTAGAGACGAAAAACGATCATAAAAAACCTGCCTTTCTTATTTCAGTTCGAAGTACGATTTTTTCAGTTTTTCACCCTCGCCATAAAGGTACTTTCATGACATAGAAAATCGTTCAAATTTTTGTCAGGGACTCCGGTAGAGCCGAAAAACGATTAACGATTATAAAGAATCTGACTTTCTAATTTCAGTCCGAAGGACGATTTTTTCAGTTTTTCACCCTTCCATAAGGGTGCATTCCGGACATAGAAATTCGTTCAAATTTTTTTAGAAGTCCTGTACAGACGAAATACGTTTAACGATCATAAAAAATTTTCCTATCTTATTTCAATCCGAACTACGATTTTTTCAGCTTTTCAGACTCCCATAAGGGTGCTTTTCGGACATAAAAAAGCGTTCAAAATCTTTTAGGGGTGTCTTATAACGGGGAACAACGAATAGCGATCATAATAAATCGGTCTATCTGATTTCAGTACGAGCTATGATTTTTTCAGTTTTTCACACTCCCATAAGGGTGCTTTCCGGACATAGAAATTCGTGCAAATTTTTTTAGAGGTCTCCTGTAGAGACGAAGAACGTTGAAAAGACATAAAATATCTGACTATCTTATTTCAATCCGAAGTACGATTTTTTCAGTTTTTTCAGTTCTCTCCCATAAGGGTGCTTTCCGGACATAGAAAATCGTTCAAATTTTTTCAGGAGTCTCCTGTAGAAACGAGAGACGATTAAGGATCATAAAAAATCAGCCTTTCTTATTTCAGTCCGAAGTACGATTTTTTCACCCTCGCCATAAATGTACTTTCAGGACATATAAAATCGTTCAAATTTTTTTCAGGGACTCCGGTAGAGCCGAAAAACGATTAACGATCATAAAAAATCTGACTCTCTTAATTCAGTCCGAAGGACGATTTTTTCAGTTTTATCACCCTCCCATAAGGGTGCTTTTCGGACATAGAAATTCGTTCTAATTTTTTTAGTGGTCTCCTGTAGAGACGAAGAACGTTTAAAAGACATAAAAAATCTGACTATCTTATTTCAATCCGAAGTACGATTTTTTCAGTATTTCAGTTCCCTCCCATAAGGGTGCTTTCCGGACATCGAAGATCGTTCAAAATTTTGTAGTGGTCTCTTGTAACGGGGAATAACGAATGACGATCATAAAAAAACTTACTATTTTATTTCAGTCCGAAGTACGATTTTTTCAGTTTTTCACCCTCCCATAAGGGTGCTTTCTGGACATAGCAAATCTTTCAAATTTTTGTAGAAGTCCTGTAGAGACGAAATATGTTTAACGATCACAAAAAATCTTACTATCTTATTTCAATCCGAAGTACAATTTTTTCAGTTTTTCACCGTCCCATAAAGGAGTTTTCCGGATATAAAAAATCGTTCAAAATTTTTTATGGGTCTCTTGTAACGGGGAACAACGACCAACGACAATAAAAAATTCGACGATCCGATTTCAGTACGAGCTACGATTTTTTCAGTTTTTCATCCTCTCATGAGGGTACTTTCCGGATATAGAAAATCGTTCAAATTTTTTTAGGGGTCTCCTGTAGAGACGAAAAACGATTAACGATCTTAAAAAATTTGACTTTCTTATTTCAGTCCGAAGTACGATTTTTTCAGTTTTCCACCCTCGCCGTAAGGGTATTTTCCGGACATAAAAAATCGTTCAAATTTTTTTCGGAGTCTCCTGTGGAGCCGAAAAACTATTAACGATCATAAAAAATCTGATTTTTTTATTTCAGTCCAAAGTACGATTTTTTCAGTTTTTCACCCTGCCATAAGTGTGCTTTCCGGACATAGAAATTCGTTCAAATTTTTTTAGAGGTTTCCTGTAGAGACGAAGAACGTTTAACTATCCGATTTCAGTACAAGCTACGATTTTTTCAGTTTTTCACCAGCTCATAACGGTGCTTTCCAGACATAGAAATTGGTTCAAATTTTTTTAGGAGACTCTTGTAACGGGGAACAACTAACAACGATCATAAAAAATTTGACTTCCTTATTTCATTCCAAAGTACGATTTTTTCAGTTTTTCACCCTCGCCATAAGGGTACTTTCCGGACATAGAAAATCGTTCAAAATTTTTTAGGGTTTTCTTGTAACGGGAAACAACGAATGACGATCATAAAAAATCCGTCTATCTGATTTCAGTACGAGCTACGATTTTTTCAGTTTTTCACCCTTTCATAAGGGTGCGTTCCGGACATAGAAAATCGTTCAAAAATTTTTAGGGGTCTCTTGTAACGGGGACCAACGAATAACGATCATAAAAAATCCGTCTATCTGAATTCAGTACGAGCTACGATTTTTTCAGTATTTCACCCTCTCATAAGGGTGCTTTCCAGACATAGAAAATGGTTCAAAATTTTTTAGGAGTCTCTTGTAACGGGGAACAACAAATAACGATCATAAAAAATGCGTCTATCTGATTTCAGTACGAGCAACGATTTTTTCAGTTTTTCACCCTTTCATAAGGGTACGTTCCGGACATAGAAAATCGTTCAAAAATGTTTAGGGGTCTCTTGTAACGGGAAACAACGAATGATGATCATAAAAAATCCGTCTAACTGATTTCAGTACGGGCTACGATTTTTTCAGTTCTTTACCCACCGCATAAGGGTGCTTTCCGGACATAGAAAATCGTTCAAATTTTTTCAGGAGTCTCCTGTAGAAACGAAAAACGATTAACGATCATAAAAAATCAGCCTTTCTTATTTCAGTCCGAAGTACGATTTTTTCAGTTTTTTACCCTCGCCATAAATGTACTTTCAGGACATATAAAATCGTACAAATTTTTTTCAAGGACTCCGGTAGAGCCGAAAAACGATTAACGATCGTAAAAAATCTGACTCTCTTAATTCAGTCCGAAGGACGATTTTTTCAGTTTTTCACCCTCCCATAAGGGTGATTTTCGGACATAGAACTTCGTTCAAATTTTTTTAGGGGTCTCCTGTAGAGACGAAGAACGTTTAAAATACATAAAAAATCTGACTATCTTATTTCAATCCGAAGTACGATTTTTTCAGTATTTCAGTTCCCTCCCATAAGGGTGCTTTCCGGACATCGAAAATCGTTCAAAATTTTGTAGTGGTCTCTTGTAACGGGGAATAACGAATAACGATCATATAAAAACTTACTATTTTATTTCAGTCCGAAGTACGATTTTTTCAGTTTTTCACCCTCCCATAAAGGTGCTTTCCGGACATAGCAAATCGTTCAAATTTTTGTAGAAGTCCTGTAGAGACGAAATATGTTTAACGATAACAACAAATCTTACTATCTTATTTCAATCCGAAGTACAATTTTTTCAGTGTTTCACCCTCCCATAAAGGAGTTTTCCGGATATAAAAAATCGTTCAAATTTTTGTCAGGGACTCCGGTAGAGCCGAAAAACTATTAACGATCATAAAAAATCTGACTTTCTTATTTCAGTCCGAAGGACGATTTTTTCAGTTTTTCACCCTCCCATAAGGGTGCTCTTCGGACATAGAAATTCGTTCAAATTTTTTCAGGGGTCTCCTGTAGAGACAAAAACGATTGACGATTATGAAAAATCTGCCTTTCTTATTTCAGTCCGAAGTACGATTTTTTCAGTTTTTCACCCTCGCCATAAAGGTACTTTCATGAGATAGAAAATCGTTCAAATTTTTGACAGGGACTCCGGTCAAGCCGAAAAACGATTAACGACCATAAAAAATCTGACTTTCTTATTTCAGTCCGAAGGACGATTTTTTCAGTTTTTCACCCTCCCATATGGGTGCATTCCGGACATAGAAATTCGTTCAAATTTTTTTAGAAGTCCTGTACAGACGAAATACGTTTAACGATCATAAAAAATTTTACTATCTTATTTCAATCCGAACTACGATTTGTTCAGCTTTTCAGCCTCCCATAAGGGTGATTTTCAGACATAAAAAATGGTTCAAAATTTTTTAGGGGTCTCTTATAACGGGGAACGACGAATAGCGATCATAAAAAATCGGTGTATCCGATTTCAGTACGAGCTATGATTTTTTCAGTTTTTCACACTCCCATAATGGTGCTTTCCGGACATAGAAAATCGTTCAAATTTTTTTAGGAGACTCTTGTAACAGGGAACAACGAATAACGATCATAAAAAATCTGCCTTTCTTATTTCAGTCCAAAGTACGATTTTTCAGTTCTTCTCCCTCGCCATAAGTGTATTTTCCGGACATAGAAAATCGTTCAAATTTTTTTCGGAGTGTCCTGTGGAGCCGAAAAACTATTAACGATCATAACAAATCTGACTTTCTTATTTCAGTCCAAAGTACGATTTTTTCAGTTTTTCACCCTGCCATAAGGGTTCTTTCCGGACATAGAAATTCGTTCAAATTTTTTTAGAGGTCTCCTGTAGAGACGAAGAACGTTTAACTATCCGATTTCAGTACAAGCTACGATTTTTTCAGTTTTTCACCATCTCATAACGGTGCTTTCCAGACATAGAAAATGGTTCAAATTTTTTTAGGAGACTCTTGTAACGGGGAACAACGAATAACGATCATAAAAAATCTGACTTTCTTATTTCAGTTCAAAGTACCATTTTTTCAGTTTTTCACCCTCGCCATAAGGGTACTTTCCGGACATAGAAAATCGTTCAAAATTTTTTAGGGTTCTCTTGTATCGGGGAACAACGAACTACGATTTTTTACAGTACGAGCTACGATTTTTTCAGTTTGTCACCCTCCCATAAGGGTGCGTTCCGGACATAGAAAATGGTTCAAAAATTTTTAGGTGACTCTTGTAACGGGAAACAACGAATGACAATCATAAAAAATCCGTCTATCTGATTTCAGTACGAGCTACGATTTTTTCAGTTTTTCACCCGTTCATAAGGGTACTTTCCGAACATAGAAAATCGTTCAAAATTTTTGGGAGTCTCTTGTAACGGGGAACAACGAATAACGATCATAAACAATCTGACAATCTGATTTCAATCGGAAGTACGATTTTTTCAGTACTTCACCCTCCCCATAAGGGTGCTTTCCGGACAGAGAACATAGTTCAAATTTTTTGAGGGGTCTCCCGTAGAGACCAACAACGATTAACGATCATAAAAAATCTGCCTTTCTTATTTCAGTCCGAAGCACGATTTTTTCAGTTTTTTCAGTTCCCTCCCATAAGGGTGCTTTCCGGACGTCGAAAATCGTTCAATCTTGTGTAGAAGTCCTGTAGAGACGAAATACGTTTAACGATCACAAAAAATCTTACTATCTCTTTTCAATCCGAAGTACAATTTTTTCAGTTTTTCACCCTCCCATAAGGGCGTTTTCCGGATATACAAAATTGTTCAAAATTTTTTAAGAATCTCTTGTAACGGGCAACAACAAATAATGATCATAAAAAATCCGTTTATCTGATTTCAGTATGGGCTACGATTTTTTCGGGTTTTCACCATTTCATAAGGGTGCTTTCCGGGCATAGAAAATCGTTCAAAATTTTTTAGGAGTCTCCTGTAACGGGGAAAAATGAATAACGATCATAAAAAATCTGACTAACGGATTTCAATCGCAAGTACGATTTTTTCAGTTCTTCACCCTCCCCATAAGGGTGCTTTTCGGACATAGAAATTCGTTCTAATTTTTTTAGTGGTCTCCTGTAGAGACGAAGAACGTTTAAAAGACATAAAAAATCTGACTATCTTATTTCAATCCGAAGTACGATTTTTTCAGTATTTCAGTTCCCTCCCATAAGGGTGCTTTCCGGACATCGAAGATCGTTCAAAATTTTGTAGTGGTCTCTTGTAACGGGGAATAACGAATAACGATCATTAAAAAACTTACTATTTTATTTCAGTCCGAAGTACGATTTTTTCAGTTTTTCACCCTCCCATAAGGGTGCTTTCTGGACATAGCAAATCTTTCAAATTTTTGTAGAAGTCCTGTAGAGACGAAATATGTTTAACGATCACAAAAAATCTTACTATCTTATTTCAATCCGAAGTACAATTTTTTCAGTTTTTCACCGTCCCATAAAGGAGTTTTCCGGATATAAAAAATCGTTCAAAATTTTTTATGGGTCTCTTGTAACGGGGAACAACGACTAACGACAATAAAAAATTCGACGATCCGATTTCAGTACGAGCTACGATTTTTTCAGTTTTTCATCCTCTCATGAGGGTACTTTCCGGACATAGAAAATCGTTCAAATTTTTTTAGGGGTCTCCTGTAGAGACGAAAAACGATTAACGATCATAAAAAATTTGACTTTCTTATTTCAGTCCGAAGTACGATTTTTTCAGTTTTCCACACTCGCCGTAAGGGTACTTTTCGGACATAAAAAATCGTTCAAATTTTTTTCGGAGTCTCCTGTGGTGCCGAAAAACTATTAACGATCATAAAAAATCTGATTTTTTTATTTCAGTCCAAAGTACGATTTTTTCAGTTTTTCACCCTGCCATAAGTGTGCTTTCCGGACATAGAAATTCGTTCAAATTTTTTTAGAGGTTTCCTGTAGAGACGAAGAACGTTTAATTATCCGATTTCATTACAAGCTACGATTTTTTCAGTATTTCACCAGCTCATAACGGTGCTTTCCAGACATAGAAAATGGTTCAAATTTTTTTAGGAGACTCTTGTAACGGGGAACAACTAACAACGATCATAAAAAATTTGACTTCCTTATTTCATTCCAGAGTACGATTTTTTCAGTTTTTCACCCTCGCCATAAGGGTACTTTCCGGACATAGAAAATCGTTCAAAATTTTTTAGGGTTTTCTTGTAACGGGAAAGAACGAATGACGATCATAAAAAATCCGTCTATCTGATTTCAGTACGAGCTACGATTTTTTCAGTTTTTCACCCTTTCATAAGGGTGCGTTCCGGACATAGAAAATCGTTCAAAAATTTTTAGGGGTTCTTGTAACGGGAAACAACGAATGATGATCATAAAAAATCCGTCTATCTGATTTCAGTACGGGCTACGATTTTTTCAGTTCTTCACCCTCCCCATAAGGGTGCTTTCCGGACATAGAAAAACGTTCAAATTTTTTTAGGAGACTCTCGGAACAGGGAACAACGAACAACGAACACAAAAAATCTTACTATCTTTTTTCAATCCGAAGTACAATTTTTTCAGTTTTTCACCCTCTCATAAGGGTGCTTTCCAGACATAGAGAATGGTTCAAAATTGTTTACGAGGCTCTTGTAGCGGGGAACAACGAATATCGATCATAAAAAATCCGTCTATCTAATTTCAGTACGAGCTACGATTTTTTCAGTTTATCACCCTCCCATAAGGGTGCGTTCCGGACATAGAAAATCGTTCAAAAATTTTTAGGGGTCTCTTGTAACGGGAAACAACGAATGATGATCATAAAAAATCCGTCTAACTGATTTCAGTACGGGCTACGATTTTTTCAGTTCTTTACCCACCGCATAAGGGTGCTTTCCGGACATAGAAAATCGTTCAAATTTTTTCAGGAGTCTCCTGTAGAAACGAAAAACGATTAACGATCATAAAAAATCAGCCTTTCTTATTTCAGTCCGAAGTACGATTTTTTCAGTTTTTTACCCTCGCCATAAATGTACTTTCAGGAAATATAAAATCGTTCAAATTTTTTTCAGGGACTCCGGTAGAGCCGAAAAACGATTAACGATCATAAAAAATCTGACTCTCTTAATTCAGTCCGAAGGACGATTTTTTCAGTTTTTCACCCTCCCATAAGGGTGATTTTCGGACATAGAACTTCGTTCAAATTTTTTTAGGGGTCTCCTGTAGAGACGAAGAACGTTTAAAATACATAAAAAATCTGACTATCTTATTTCAATCCGAAGTACGATTTTTTCAGTATTTCAGTTACCTCCCATAAGGGTGCTTTCCGGACATCGAAAATCGTTCAAAATTTTGTAGTGGTCTCTTGTAACGGGGAATAACGAATAACGATCATAAAAAAACTTACTATTTTATTTCAGTCCAAAGTACGATTTTTTCAGTTTTTCACCCTCCCGTAAGGGTGCTTTCCGGACATAGCAAATCGTTCAAATTTTTTTAGAAGTCCTGTAGAGACGAAATATGTTTAACGATAACAAAAAATCTTACTATCTTATTTCAATCCGAAGTACAATTATTTCAGTGTTTCACCTTCCCATAAAGGAGTTTTCCGGATATAAAGAATCGTTCAAATTTTTGTCAGGGACTCCGGTAGAGCCGAAAAACGATTAACGATCATAAAAAATCTGACTTTCTTATTTCAGTCCACAGGACGATTTTTTCAGTTTTTCACCCTCCCATAAGGGTGCTTTTCGGACATAGAAATTCGTTCAAATTTTTTCAGGGGTCTCCTGTAGAGACGAAAAACGATTGACGATCATGAAAAATCTGCCTTTCTTATTTCAGTCCGAAGTACGATTTTTCAGTTTTTCACCCTCGCCATAAAGGTACTTTCATGAGATAGAAAATCGTTCAAATTTTTGACAGGGACTCCGGTCGAGCCGAAAAACGATTAACGACCATAAAAAATCTGACTTTCTTATTTCAGTCCGAAGGACGATTTTTTCAGTTTTTCACCCTCCCATAAGGGTGCATTCCGGACATAGAAATTCGTTCAAATTTTTTTAAAAGTCCTGTACAGACGAAATACGTTTAACGATCATAAAAAATTTTACTATCTTATTTCAATCCGAACTACGATTTTTTCAGCTTTTCAGCCTCCCATAAGGGTGATTTTCAGACATAAAAAATGGTTCAAAATTTTTTAGGGGTCTCTGATAACGGGGAACGACGAATAGCGATCATAAAAAATCGGTCTATCTGATTTCAGTACGAGCTATGATTTTTTCAGTTTTTCACACTCCCATAATGGTGCTTACCGGACATAGAAAATTGTTCAAATTTTTTTAGGAGACTCGTGTAACAGGGAACAACGAATAACGATCATAAAAAATCTGACTTTCTTATTTCAGTCCAAAGTACGATTTTTTCAGTTCTTCTCCTTCGCCATAAGTGTATTTTCCGGACATAGAAAATGGTTCAAATTTTTTTCGGAGTCTCCTGTGGAGCCGAAAAACTATTAACGATCATTACAAATCTGACCGTCTTATTTCAATCCAATGTACGATATTTTCAGTTTTTCAGTCTGCCATAAGAGTGTTTTGCGGACATAGAAATTCGTACAAATTTTTTTAGAGGTCTCCTGTAGAGACGAAGAACGTTTAACTATCCGATATCAGTACGAGCTACGATTTTTTCAGTTTTTCACCCTCTTATAAGGGTGCTTTCCAGACATAGAAAATGGTTCAAAATATTTTAGGAGTCTCTTGTAACGGGGACCAACAAATAACGATCATAAAAAATCCGTTTATCTGAATTCAGTACGGGCCACGATTTTTTCAGTACTTCACCCTCCCCATAAGGGTGCTTTCCGGACATAGAAAATAGTTCAAATTTTTTTCGGGGTCTCCTGTAGAGAGCAAAAACGATTAACGATCATAAAAAATGTAACTTTCTTATTTCAGTCCGAAGTACGATTTTTTCATTTTTCCACCCTCGCCGTAAGGGCACTTTCCGGACATAGAAAATGGTTCAAATTTTTCCAGGGGTCTCCTGTAGAGACGAAAAACGATTAACGATCATAAAAAATCTGCCTTTCTTATTTCAGTCCGAAGTACGATTTTTTCAGTTTTTCACCCTCGCCATAAAGGTACTTTCATGACATAGAAAATCGTTCAAATTTTTGTCAGGGACTCCGGTACATCCGAAAAACGATTAACGATCATAAAAAATCTGCCTTTCTTATTTCAGTCCGAAGTACGATTTTTTCAGTTTTTTCAGTTCCCTCCCATAAGGGTGCTTTCCGGACGTCGAAAATCGTTGAAATTTTGTAATGGTCTCTTGTAACGGGAAATAACGAATACCGATCATAAAAGATCTTACTATTTTATTTCAGTCCGAAGTACAATTTTTTCAGTTTTCCACCCTCCCATAAGAACGCTTTCCGGACATAGAAAATCGTTCAAATTTTTGTTGAAGTCCTGCAGAGACGAAATACCTTTAACGAACACAAAAAATCTTACTATCTTTTTTCAATCCAAAGTACAATTTTTTCAGTTTTTCACCCTCCCATAAGGGCGTTTTCCGGATATAAAAAATCGTTCAAAATTTTTTAGGGGTCTCTTGTAACGGGGAACAACGAATAACGACCATAAAAAATCCGTATATCCGATTTCAGTACGAACTACGATTTTTTCAGTTATTCACCCTCACATAAGGGTGTTTTCCGGACATAGAAAATCGTTCAAATTTTTTTAGGGATCTCCTGTACAGACGAAAAACGATTAACGATTATAAAATATCTGACTTTCTTATTTCAGTCCGAAGTACGATTTTTTCAGTTTTCCACCCTCGCGATAAGGGTACTTTCCGGACATAGAAAATCGTCCAAATTTTTTTTGGAGTCTCCTGTGGAGCCGAAAAACTATTAACAATGATAAAACATCTGACTATTTTATTTCAGTCCAAAGTACGATTCTTTCAGTTTTTCACCCACCCATACGGGTGCTTTCCAGACATAGAAAATGGTTCAAAATTTTTTAGGAGTCTCTTGTAACGGGGAACAACAAATAACGATAATAAAAAATCCGTTTCTCTGATTTCAATATGGGCTACAATTTTTTCAGTTTTTCACCGTTTCACCAGGGTGCTTTCCGGGCATAGAAAATCGTTCAAATTTTTTTCGGAGTCTCCTGTGGAGCCGAAAAACTATTAACGATCATAAAAAATCTGACTTTCTTATTTCAGTCCAAAGTACGATTTTTTCAGTTTTTCACCCTGCCATAAGGGTTCTTTCCGGACATAGAAATTCGTTCAAATTTTTTTAGAGGTCTCCTGTTGAGACGAAGAACGTTTAACTATCCGATTTCAGTACGAGCTACGATTTTTTCAGTTTTTCACCATCTCATAACGGTGCTTTCCACACATAGAAAATGGTTCAAATTTTTTTAGGAGACTCTTGTAACGGGGAACAACGAATAACGATCATAAAAAACCTGACTTTCTTATTTCAGTTCAAAGTACCATTTTTTCAGTTTTTCACCCTCGCCATAAGGGTACTTTCCGGACATAGAAAATCGTTCAAAATTTTTTAGGGTTCTCTTGTATCGGGGAACAATGAACTACGATTTTTTACAGTACGAGCTACGATTTTTTCAGTTTGTCACCCTCCCATAAGGGTGCGTTCCGGACATAGAAAATGGTTCAAAAATTTTTAGGTGTCTCTTGTAACGGGAAACAACGAATGACAATCATAAAAAATCCGTCTATCTGATTTCAGTACGAGCTACGATTTTTTCAGTTTTTCACCCGTTCATAAGGGTACTTTCCGAACATAGAAAATCGTTCAAAATTTTTGGGAGTCTCTTGTAACGGGGAACAACGAATAGCGATCATAAACAATCTGACAATCTGATTTCAATCGGAAGTACGATTTTTTCAGTACTTCACCCTCCCCATAAGGGTGCTTTCCGGACAGAGAACATAGTTCAAATTTTTTTAGGGGTCTCCCGTACAGACCAACAACGATTAACGATCATAAAAAATCTGCCTTTCTTATTTCTGTCCGAAGCACGAGTTTTTCAGTTTTTTCAGTTCCCTCCCATAAGGGTGCTTTCCGGACGTCGAAAATCGTTCAATCTTGTGTAGAAGTCCTGTAGAGACGAAATACGTTTAACGATCACAAAAAATCTTACAATCTCTTTTCAATCCGAAGTACAATTTTTTCAGTTTTTCACCCTCCCATAAGGGCGTTTTCCGGATATACAAAATCGTTCAAAATTTTTTAAGAATCTCTTGTAACGGGCAACAACAAATAAGGATCATAAAAAATCCGTTTATCTGATTTCAGTATGGGCTACGATTTTTTCGGGTTTTCACCATTTCATAAGGGTGCTTTCCGGCCATAGAAAATCGTTCAAAATTTTTTAGGAGTCTCTTGTAACGGGAAAAAATGAATAACGATCATAAAAAATCTGACTATCGGATTTCAATCGCAAGTACGATTTTTTCAGTTCTTCACCCTCCCCATAAGAGTGCTTTTCGGACATAGAAATTCGTTCTAATTTTTTTAGTGGTCTCCTGTAGAGACGAAGAATGTTTAAAAGACATAAAAAATCTGACTATCTTATTTCAATCCGAAGTACGATTTTTTCAGTATTTCAGTTCCCTCCCATACGGGTGCTTTCCGGACATCGAAGATCGTTCAAAATTTTGTAGTGGTCTCTTGTAACGGGGAATAACGAATAACGATCATAAAAAAACTTACTATTTTATTTCAGTCCGAAGTACGGCTTTTTCAGTTTTTCACCCTCCCATAAGGGTGCTTTCTGGACATAGCAAATCTTTCAAATTTTTGTAGAAGTCCTGTAGAGACGAAATATGTTTAACGATCACAAAAAATCTTACTATCTTATTTCAATCCGAAGTACAATTTTTTCAGTTTTTCACCGTCCCATAAAGGAGTTTACCGGATATAAAAAATCGTTCAAAATTTTTTATGGGTCTCTTGTAACGGGGAACAACGACTAACGACAATAAAAAATTCGACGATCCGATTTCAGTACGAGCTACGATTTTTTCAGTTTTTCATCCTCTCATGAGGGTACTTTCCGGACATAGAAAATCGTTCAAATTTTTTTAGGGGTCTCCTGTAGAGACGAAAAACGATTAACGATCATAAAAAATTTGACTTTCTTATTTCAGTCCGAAGTACGATTTTTTCAGTTTTCCACGCTCGCCGTAAGGGTACTTTCCGGACATAAAAAAACGTTCAAATTTTTTTCGGAGTCTCCTGTGGTGCCGAAAAACTATTAACGATCATAAAAAATCTGATTTTTTTATTTCAGTCCAAAGTACGATTTTTTCAGTTTTTCACCCTGCCATAAGTGTGCTTCCCGGACATAGAAATTCGTTCAAATTTTTTTAGAGGCTTCCTGTAGAGACGAAGAACGTTTAACTATCCGATTTCAGTACAAGCTACGATTTTTTCAGTATTTCACCAGCTCATAACGGTGCTTTCCAGACATAGAAAATGGTTCAAATTTTTTTAGGAGACTCTTGTAACGGGGAACAACTAACAACGATCATAAAAAATTTGACTTCCTTATTTCATTCCAAAGTACGATTTTTTCAGTTTTTCACCCTCGCCATAAGGGTACTTGCCGGACATAGAAAATCGTTCAAAATTTTTTAGGGTTTTCTTGTAACGGGAAACAACGAATGACGATCATAAAAAATCCGTCTATCTGATTTCAGTACGAGCTACGATTTTTTCAGTTTTTCACCCTTTCATAAGGGTGCGTTCCGGACATAGAAAATCGTTCAAAAATTTTTAGGGGTCTCTTGTAACGGGGACCAACGAATAACGATCATAAAAAATCCGTCTATCTGAATTCAGTACGAGCTACGATTTTTTCAGTATTTCACCCTCTCATAAGGGTGCTTTCCAGACATAGAAAATGGTTCAAAATTTTTTAGGAGTCTCTTGTAACGGGGAACAACAAATAACGATCATAAAAAATGCGTCTATCTGATTTCAGTACGAGCAACGATTTTTTCAGTTTTTCACCCTTTCATAAGGGTACGTTCCGGACATAGAAAATCGTTCAAAAATTTTTAGGGGTCTCTTGTAACGGGAAACAACGAATGATGATCATAAAAAATCCGTCTAACTGATTTCAGTACGGGCTACGATTTTTTCAGTTCTTTACCCACCGCATAAGGGTGCTTTCCGGACATAGAAAATCGTTCAAATTTTTTCAGGAGTCTCCTGTAGAAACGAAAAACGATTAACGATCATAAAAAATCAGCCTTTCTTATTTCAGTCCGAAGTACGATTTTTTCAGTTTTTTACCCTCGCCATAAATGTACTTTCAGGACATATAAAATCGTACAAATTTTTTTCAAGGACTCCGGTAGAGCCGAAAAACGATTAACGATCGTAAAAAATCTGACTCTCTTAATTCAGTCCGAAGGACGATTTTTTCAGTTTTTCACCCTCCCATAAGGGTGATTTTCGGACATAGAACTTCGTTCAAATTTTTTTAGGGGTCTCCTGTAGAGACGAAGAACGTTTAAAATACATAAAAAATCTGACTATCTTATTTCAATCCGAAGTACGATTTTTTCAGTATTTCAGTTCCCTCCGATAAGGGTGCTTTCCGGACATCGAAAATCGTTCAAAATTTTGTAGTGGTCTCTTGTAACGGGGAATAACGAATAACGATCATATAAAAACTTACTATTTTATTTCAGTCCGAAGTACGATTTTTTCAGTTTTTCACCCTCCCATAAAGGTGCTTTCCGGACATAGCAAATCGTTCAAATTTTTGTAGAAGTCCTGTAGAGACGAAATATGTTTAACGATAACAACAAATCTTACTATCTTATTTCAATCCGAAGTACAATTTTTTCAGTGTTTCACCCTCCCATAAAGGAGTTTTCCGGATATAAAAAATCGTTCAAATTTTTGTCAGGGACTCCGGTAGAGCCGAAAAACTATTAACGATCATAAAAAATCTGACTTTCTTATTTCAGTCCGAAGGACGATTTTTTCAGTTTTTCACCCTCCCATAAGGGTGCTCTTCGGACATAGAAATTCGTTCAAATTTTTTCAGGGGTCTCCTGTAGAGACAAAAACGATTGACGATTATGAAAAATCTGCCTTTCTTATTTCAGTCCGAAGTACGATTTTTTCAGTTTTTCACCCTCGCCATAAAGGTACTTTCATGAGATAGAAAATCGTTCAAATTTTTGACAGGGACTCCGGTCAAGCCGAAAAACGATTAACGACCATAAAAAATCTGACTTTCTTATTTCAGTCCGAAGGACGATTTTTTCAGTTTTTCACCCTCCCATATGGGTGCATTCCGGACATAGAAATTCGTTCAAATTTTTTTAGAAGTCCTGTACAGACGAAATACGTTTAACGATCATAAAAAATTTTACTATCTTATTTCAATCCGAACTACGATTTGTTCAGCTTTTCAGCCTCCCATAAGGGTGATTTTCAGACATAAAAAATGGTTCAAAATTTTTTAGGGGTCTCTTATAACGGGGAACGACGAATAGCGATCATAAAAAATTGGTGTATCCGATTTCAGTACGAGCTATGATTTTTTCAGTTTTTCACACTCCCATAATGGTGCTTTCCGGACATAGAAAATCGTTCAAATTTTTTTAGGAGACTCTTGTAACAGGGAACAACGAATAACGATCATAAAAAATCTGCCTTTCTTATTTCAGTCCAAAGTACGATTTTTCAGTTCTTCTCCCTCGCCATAAGTGTATTTTCCGGACATAGAAAATCGTTCAAATTTTTTTCGGAGTGTCCTGTGGAGCCGAAAAACTATTAACGATCATAACAAATCTGACTTTCTTATTTCAGTCCAAAGTACGATTTTTTCAGTTTTTCACCCTGCCATAAGGGTTCTTTCCGGACATAGAAATTCGTTCAAATTTTTTTAGAGGTCTCCTGTAGAGACGAAGAACGTTTAACTATCCGATTTCAGTACAAGCTACGATTTTTTCAGTTTTTCACCATCTCATAACGGTGCTTTCCAGACATAGAAAATGGTTCAAATTTTTTTAGGAGACTCTTGTAACGGGGAACAACGAATAACGATCATAAAAAATCTGACTTTCTTATTTCAGTTCAAAGTACCATTTTTTCAGTTTTTCACCCTCGCCATAAGGGTACTTTCCGGACATAGAAAATCGTTCAAAATTTTTTAGGGTTCTCTTGTATCGGGGAACAACGAACTACGATTTTTTACAGTACGAGCTACGATTTTTTCAGTTTGTCACCCTCCCATAAGGGTGCGTTCCGGACATAGAAAATGGTTCAAAAATTTTTAGGTGACTCTTGTAACGGGAAACAACGAATGACAATCATAAAAAATCCGTCTATCTGATTTCAGTACGAGCTACGATTTTTTCAGTTTTTCACCCGTTCATAAGGGTACTTTCCGAACATAGAAAATCGTTCAAAATTTTTGGGAGTCTCTTGTAACGGGGAACAACGAATAACGATCATAAACAATCTGACAATCTGATTTCAATCGGAAGTACGATTTTTTCAGTACTTCACCCTCCCCATAAGGGTGCTTTCCGGACAGAGAACATAGTTCAAATTTTTTGAGGGGTCTCCCGTAGAGACCAACAACGATTAACGATCATAAAAAATCTGCCTTTCTTATTTCAGTCCGAAGCACGATTTTTTCAGTTTTTTCAGTTCCCTCCCATAAGGGTGCTTTCCGGACGTCGAAAATCGTTCAATCTTGTGTAGAAGTCCTGTAGAGACGAAATACGTTTAACGATCACAAAAAATCTTACTATCTCTTTTCAATCCGAAGTACAATTTTTTCAGTTTTTCACCCTCCCATAAGGGCGTTTTCCGGATATACAAAATTGTTCAAAATTTTTTAAGAATCTCTTGTAACGGGCAACAACAAATAATGATCATAAAAAATCCGTTTATCTGATTTCAGTATGGGCTACGATTTTTTCGGGTTTTCACCATTTCATAAGGGTGCTTTCCGGGCATAGAAAATCGTTCAAAATTTTTTAGGAGTCTCCTGTAACGGGGAAAAATGAATAACGATCATAAAAAATCTGACTAACGGATTTCAATCGCAAGTACGATTTTTTCAGTTCTTCACCCTCCCCATAAGGGTGCTTTTCGGACATAGAAATTCGTTCTAATTTTTTTAGTGGTCTCCTGTAGAGACGAAGAACGTTTAAAAGACATAAAAAATCTGACTATCTTATTTCAATCCGAAGTACGATTTTTTCAGTATTTCAGTTCCCTCCCATAAGGGTGCTTTCCGGACATCGAAGATCGTTCAAAATTTTGTAGTGGTCTCTTGTAACGGGGAATAACGAATAACGATCATTAAAAAACTTACTATTTTATTTCAGTCCGAAGTACGATTTTTTCAGTTTTTCACCCTCCCATAAGGGTGCTTTCTGGACATAGCAAATCTTTCAAATTTTTGTAGAAGTCCTGTAGAGACGAAATATGTTTAACGATCACAAAAAATCTTACTATCTTATTTCAATCCGAAGTACAATTTTTTCAGTTTTTCACCGTCCCATAAAGGAGTTTTCCGGATATAAAAAATCGTTCAAAATTTTTTATGGGTCTCTTGTAACGGGGAACAACGACTAACGACAATAAAAAATTCGACGATCCGATTTCAGTACGAGCTACGATTTTTTCAGTTTTTCATCCTCTCATGAGGGTACTTTCCGGACATAGAAAATCGTTCAAATTTTTTTAGGGGTCTCCTGTAGAGACGAAAAACGATTAACGATCATAAAAAATTTGACTTTCTTATTTCAGTCCGAAGTACGATTTTTTCAGTTTTCCACACTCGCCGTAAGGGTACTTTTCGGACATAAAAAATCGTTCAAATTTTTTTCGGAGTCTCCTGTGGTGCCGAAAAACTATTAACGATCATAAAAAATCTGATTTTTTTATTTCAGTCCAAAGTACGATTTTTTCAGTTTTTCACCCTGCCATAAGTGTGCTTTCCGGACATAGAAATTCGTTCAAATTTTTTTAGAGGTTTCCTGTAGAGACGAAGAACGTTTAATTATCCGATTTCATTACAAGCTACGATTTTTTCAGTATTTCACCAGCTCATAACGGTGCTTTCCAGACATAGAAAATGGTTCAAATTTTTTTAGGAGACTCTTGTAACGGGGAACAACTAACAACGATCATAAAAAATTTGACTTCCTTATTTCATTCCAGAGTACGATTTTTTCAGTTTTTCACCCTCGCCATAAGGGTACTTTCCGGACATAGAAAATCGTTCAAAATTTTTTAGGGTTTTCTTGTAACGGGAAAGAACGAATGACGATCATAAAAAATCCGTCTATCTGATTTCAGTACGAGCTACGATTTTTTCAGTTTTTCACCCTTTCATAAGGGTGCGTTCCGGACATAGAAAATCGTTCAAAAATTTTTAGGGGTTCTTGTAACGGGAAACAACGAATGATGATCATAAAAAATCCGTCTATCTGATTTCAGTACGGGCTACGATTTTTTCAGTTCTTCACCCTCCCCATAAGGGTGCTTTCCGGACATAGAAAATCGTTCAAATTTTTTTAGGAGACTCTCGGAACAGGGAACAACGAACAACGAACACAAAAAATCTTACTATCTTTTTTCAATCCGAAGTACAATTTTTTCAGTTTTTCACCCTCTCATAAGGGTGCTTTCCAGACATAGAGAATGGTTCAAAATTGTTTACGAGGCTCTTGTAGCGGGGAACAACGAATATCGATCATAAAAAATCCGTCTATCTAATTTCAGTACGAGCTACGATTTTTTCAGTTTATCACCCTCCCATAAGGGTGCGTTCCGGACATAGAAAATCGTTCAAAAATTTTTAGGGGTCTCTTGTAACGGGAAACAACGAATGATGATCATAAAAAATCCGTCTAACTGATTTCAGTACGGGCTACGATTTTTTCAGTTCTTTACCCACCGCATAAGGGTGCTTTCCGGACATAGAAAATCGTTCAAATTTTTTCAGGAGTCTCCTGTAGAAACGAAAAACGATTAACGATCATAAAAAATCAGCCTTTCTTATTTCAGTCCGAAGTACGATTTTTTCAGTTTTTTACCCTCGCCATAAATGTACTTTCAGGAAATATAAAATCGTTCAAATTTTTTTCAGGGACTCCGGTAGAGCCGAAAAACGATTAACGATCATAAAAAATCTGACTCTCTTAATTCAGTCCGAAGGACGATTTTTTCAGTTTTTCACCCTCCCATAAGGGTGATTTTCGGACATAGAACTTCGTTCAAATTTTTTTAGGGGTCTCCTGTAGAGACGAAGAACGTTTAAAATACATAAAAAATCTGACTATCTTATTTCAATCCGAAGTACGATTTTTTCAGTATTTCAGTTACCTCCCATAAGGGTGCTTTCCGGACATCGAAAATCGTTCAAAATTTTGTAGTGGTCTCTTGTAACGGGGAATAACGAATAACGATCATAAAAAAACTTACTATTTTATTTCAGTCCAAAGTACGATTTTTTCAGTTTTTCACCCTCCCGTAAGGGTGCTTTCCGGACATAGCAAATCGTTCAAATTTTTTTAGAAGTCCTGTAGAGACGAAATATGTTTAACGATAACAAAAAATCTTACTATCTTATTTCAATCCGAAGTACAATTATTTCAGTGTTTCACCTTCCCATAAAGGAGTTTTCCGGATATAAAGAATCGTTCAAATTTTTGTCAGGGACTCCGGTAGAGCCGAAAAACGATTAACGATCATAAAAAATCTGACTTTCTTATTTCAGTCCACAGGACGATTTTTTCAGTTTTTCACCCTCCCATAAGGGTGCTTTTCGGACATAGAAATTCGTTCAAATTTTTTCAGGGGTCTCCTGTAGAGACAAAAAACGATTGACGATCATGAAAAATCTGCCTTTCTTATTTCAGTCCGAAGTACGATTTTTCAGTTTTTCACCCTCGCCATAAAGGTACTTTCATGAGATAGAAAATCGTTCAAATTTTTGACAGGGACTCCGGTCGAGCCGAAAAACGATTAACGACCATAAAAAATCTGACTTTCTTATTTCAGTCCGAAGGACGATTTTTTCAGTTTTTCACCCTCCCATAAGGGTGCATTCCGGACATAGAAATTCGTTCAAATTTTTTTAAAAGTCCTGTACAGACGAAATACGTTTAACGATCATAAAAAATTTTACTATCTTATTTCAATCCGAACTACGATTTTTTCAGCTTTTCAGCCTCCCATAAGGGTGATTTTCAGACATAAAAAATGGTTCAAAATTTTTTAGGGGTCTCTGATAACGGGGAACGACGAATAGCGATCATAAAAAATCGGTCTATCTGATTTCAGTACGAGCTATGATTTTTTCAGTTTTTCACACTCCCATAATGGTGCTTACCGGACATAGAAAATTGTTCAAATTTTTTTAGGAGACTCGTGTAACAGGGAACAACGAATAACGATCATAAAAAATCTGACTTTCTTATTTCAGTCCAAAGTACGATTTTTTCAGTTCTTCTCCTTCGCCATAAGTGTATTTTCCGGACATAGAAAATGGTTCAAATTTTTTTCGGAGTCTCCTGTGGAGCCGAAAAACTATTAACGATCATTACAAATCTGACCGTCTTATTTCAATCCAATGTACGATATTTTCAGTTTTTCAGTCTGCCATAAGAGTGTTTTGCGGACATAGAAATTCGTACAAATTTTTTTAGAGGTCTCCTGTAGAGACGAAGAACGTTTAACTATCCGATATCAGTACGAGCTACGATTTTTTCAGTTTTTCACCCTCTTATAAGGGTGCTTTCCAGACATAGAAAATGGTTCAAAATATTTTAGGAGTCTCTTGTAACGGGGACCAACAAATAACGATCATAAAAAATCCGTTTATCTGAATTCAGTACGGGCCACGATTTTTTCAGTACTTCACCCTCCCCATAAGGGTGCTTTCCGGACATAGAAAATAGTTCAAATTTTTTTCGGGGTCTCCTGTAGAGAGCAAAAACGATTAACGATCATAAAAAATGTAACTTTCTTATTTCAGTCCGAAGTACGATTTTTTCATTTTTCCACCCTCGCCGTAAGGGCACTTTCCGGACATAGAAAATGGTTCAAATTTTTCCAGGGGTCTCCTGTAGAGACGAAAAACGATTAACGATCATAAAAAATCTGCCTTTCTTATTTCAGTCCGAAGTACGATTTTTTCAGTTTTTCACCCTCGCCATAAAGGTACTTTCATGACATAGAAAATCGTTCAAATTTTTGTCAGGGACTCCGGTACATCCGAAAAACGATTAACGATCATAAAAAATCTGCCTTTCTTATTTCAGTCCGAAGTACGATTTTTTCAGTTTTTTCAGTTCCCTCCCATAAGGGTGCTTTCCGGACGTCGAAAATCGTTGAAATTTTGTAATGGTCTCTTGTAACGGGAAATAACGAATACCGATCATAAAAGATCTTACTATTTTATTTCAGTCCGAAGTACAATTTTTTCAGTTTTCCACCCTCCCATAAGAACGCTTTCCGGACATAGAAAATCGTTCAAATTTTTGTTGAAGTCCTGCAGAGACGAAATACCTTTAACGAACACAAAAAATCTTACTATCTTTTTTCAATCCAAAGTACAATTTTTTCAGTTTTTCACCCTCCCATAAGGGCGTTTTCCGGATATAAAAAATCGTTCAAAATTTTTTAGGGGTCTCTTGTAACGGGGAACAACGAATAACGACCATAAAAAATCCGTATATCCGATTTCAGTACGAACTACGATTTTTTCAGTTATTCACCCTCACATAAGGGTGTTTTCCGGACATAGAAAATCGTTCAAATTTTTTTAGGGATCTCCTGTACAGACGAAAAACGATTAACGATTATAAAATATCTGACTTTCTTATTTCAGTCCGAAGTACGATTTTTTCAGTTTTCCACCCTCGCGATAAGGGTACTTTCCGGACATAGAAAATCGTCCAAATTTTTTTTGGAGTCTCCTGTGGAGCCGAAAAACTATTAACAATGATAAAACATCTGACTATTTTATTTCAGTCCAAAGTACGATTCTTTCAGTTTTTCACCCACCCATACGGGTGCTTTCCAGACATAGAAAATGGTTCAAAATTTTTTAGGAGTCTCTTGTAACGGGGAACAACAAATAACGATAATAAAAAATCCGTTTCTCTGATTTCAATATGGGCTACAATTTTTTCAGTTTTTCACCGTTTCACCAGGGTGCTTTCCGGGCATAGAAAATCGTTCAAATTTTTTTCGGAGTCTCCTGTGGAGCCGAAAAACTATTAACGATCATAAAAAATCTGACTTTCTTATTTCAGTCCAAAGTACGATTTTTTCAGTTTTTCACCCTGCCATAAGGGTTCTTTCCGGACATAGAAATTCGTTCAAATTTTTTTAGAGGTCTCCTGTTGAGACGAAGAACGTTTAACTATCCGATTTCAGTACGAGCTACGATTTTTTCAGTTTTTCACCATCTCATAACGGTGCTTTCCACACATAGAAAATGGTTCAAATTTTTTTAGGAGACTCTTGTAACGGGGAACAACGAATAACGATCATAAAAAACCTGACTTTCTTATTTCAGTTCAAAGTACCATTTTTTCAGTTTTTCACCCTCGCCATAAGGGTACTTTCCGGACATAGAAAATCGTTCAAAATTTTTTAGGGTTCTCTTGTATCGGGGAACAATGAACTACGATTTTTTACAGTACGAGCTACGATTTTTTCAGTTTGTCACCCTCCCATAAGGGTGCGTTCCGGACATAGAAAATGGTTCAAAAATTTTTAGGTGTCTCTTGTAACGGGAAACAACGAATGACAATCATAAAAAATCCGTCTATCTGATTTCAGTACGAGCTACGATTTTTTCAGTTTTTCACCCGTTCATAAGGGTACTTTCCGAACATAGAAAATCGTTCAAAATTTTTGGGAGTCTCTTGTAACGGGGAACAACGAATAGCGATCATAAACAATCTGACAATCTGATTTCAATCGGAAGTACGATTTTTTCAGTACTTCACCCTCCCCATAAGGGTGCTTTCCGGACAGAGAACATAGTTCAAATTTTTTGAGGGGTCTCCCGTAGAGACCAACAACGATTAACGATCATAAAAAATCTGCCTTTCTTATTTCAGTCCGAAGCACGATTTTTTCAGTTTTTTCAGTTCCCTCCCATAAGGGTGCTTTCCGGACGTCGAAAATCGTTCAATCTTGTGTAGAAGTCCTGTAGAGACGAAATACGTTTAACGATCACAAAAAATCTTACTATCTCTTTTCAATCCGAAGTACAATTTTTTCAGTTTTTCACCCTCCCATAAGGGCGTTTTCCGGATATACAAAATTGTTCAAAATTTTTTAAGAATCTCTTGTAACGGGCAACAACAAATAATGATCATAAAAAATCCGTTTATCTGATTTCAGTATGGGCTACGATTTTTTCGGGTTTTCACCATTTCATAAGGGGCATAGAAAATTCCGGGCATAGAAAATCGTTCAAAATTTTTTAGGAGTCTCCTGTAACGGGGAAAAATGAATAACGATCATAAAAAATCTGACTAACGGATTTCAATCGCAAGTACGATTTTTTCAGTTCTTCACCCTCCCCATAAGGGTGCTTTTCGGACATAGAAATTCGTTGTAATTTTTTTAGTGGTCTCCTGTAGAGACGAAGAACGTTTAAAAGACATAAAAAATCTGACTATCTTATTTCAATCCGAAGTACGATTTTTTCAGTATTTCAGTTCCCTCCCATAAGGGTGCTTTCCGGACATCGAAGATCGTTCAAAATTTTGTAGTGGTCTCTTGTAACGGGGAATAACGAATAACGATCATTAAAAAACTTACTATTTTATTTCAGTCCGAAGTACGATTTTTTCAGTTTTTCACCCTCCCATAAGGGTGCTTTCTGGACATAGCAAATCTTTCAAATTTTTGTAGAAGTCCTGTAGAGACGAAATATGTTTAACGATCACAAAAAATCTTACTATCTTATTTCAATCCGAAGTACAATTTTTTCAGTTTTTCACCGTCCCATAAAGGAGTTTTCCGGATATAAAAAATCGTTCAAAATTTTTTATGGGTCTCTTGTAACGGGGAACAACGACTAACGACAATAAAAAATTCGACGATCCGATTTCAGTACGAGCTACGATTTTTTCAGTTTTTCATCCTCTCATGAGGGTACTTTCCGGACATAGAAAATCGTTCAAATTTTTTTAGGGGTCTCCTGTAGAGACGAAAAACGATTAACGATCATAAAAAATTTGACTTTCTTATTTCAGTCCGAAGTACGATTTTTTCAGTTTTCCACACTCGCCGTAAGGGTACTTTTCGGACATAAAAAATCGTTCAAATTTTTTTCGGAGTCTCCTGTGGTGCCGAAAAACTATTAACGATCATAAAAAATCTGATTTTTTTATTTCAGTCCAAAGTACGATTTTTTCAGTTTTTCACCCTGCCATAAGTGTGCTTTCCGGACATAGAAATTCGTTCAAATTTTTTTAGAGGTTTCCTGTAGAGACGAAGAACGTTTAATTATCCGATTTCATTACAAGCTACGATTTTTTCAGTATTTCACCAGCTCATAACGGTGCTTTCCAGACATAGAAAATGGTTCAAATTTTTTTAGGAGACTCTTGTAACGGGGAACAACTAACAACGATCATAAAAAATTTGACTTCCTTATTTCATTCCAGAGTACGATTTTTTCAGTTTTTCACCCTCGCCATAAGGGTACTTTCCGGACATAGAAAATCGTTCAAAATTTTTTAGGGTTTTCTTGTAACGGGAAAGAACGAATGACGATCATAAAAAATCCGTCTATCTGATTTCAGTACGAGCTACGATTTTTTCAGTTTTTCACCCTTTCATAAGGGTGCGTTCCGGACATAGAAAATCGTTCAAAAATTTTTAGGGGTTCTTGTAACGGGAAACAACGAATGATGATCATAAAAAATCCGTCTATCTGATTTCAGTACGGGCTACGATTTTTTCAGTTCTTCACCCTCCCCATAAGGGTGCTTTCCGGACATAGAAAATCGTTCAAATTTTTTTAGGAGACTCTCGGAACAGGGAACAACGAACAACGAACACAAAAAATCTTACTATCTTTTTTCAATCCGAAGTACAATTTTTTCAGTTTTTCACCCTCTCATAAGGGTGCTTTCCAGACATAGAGAATGGTTCAAAATTGTTTACGAGGCTCTTGTAGCGGGGAACAACGAATATCGATCATAAAAAATCCGTCTATCTAATTTCAGTACGAGCTACGATTTTTTCAGTTTATCACCCTCCCATAAGGGTGCGTTCCGGACATAGAAAATCGTTCAAAAATTTTTAGGGGTCTCTTGTAACGGGAAACAACGAATGATGATCATAAAAAATCCGTCTAACTGATTTCAGTACGGGCTACGATTTTTTCAGTTCTTTACCCACCGCATAAGGGTGCTTTCCGGACATAGAAAATCGTTCAAATTTTTTCAGGAGTCTCCTGTAGAAACGAAAAACGATTAACGATCATAAAAAATCAGCCTTTCTTATTTCAGTCCGAAGTACGATTTTTTCAGTTTTTTACCCTCGCCATAAATGTACTTTCAGGAAATATAAAATCGTTCAAATTTTTTTCAGGGACTCCGGTAGAGCCGAAAAACGATTAACGATCATAAAAAATCTGACTCTCTTAATTCAGTCCGAAGGACGATTTTTTCAGTTTTTCACCCTCCCATAAGGGTGATTTTCGGACATAGAACTTCGTTCAAATTTTTTTAGGGGTCTCCTGTAGAGACGAAGAACGTTTAAAATACATAAAAAATCTGACTATCTTATTTCAATCCGAAGTACGATTTTTTCAGTATTTCAGTTACCTCCCATAAGGGTGCTTTCCGGACATCGAAAATCGTTCAAAATTTTGTAGTGGTCTCTTGTAACGGGGAATAACGAATAACGATCATAAAAAAACTTACTATTTTATTTCAGTCCAAAGTACGATTTTTTCAGTTTTTCACCCTCCCGTAAGGGTGCTTTCCGGACATAGCAAATCGTTCAAATTTTTTTAGAAGTCCTGTAGAGACGAAATATGTTTAACGATAACAAAAAATCTTACTATCTTATTTCAATCCGAAGTACAATTATTTCAGTGTTTCACCTTCCCATAAAGGAGTTTTCCGGATATAAAGAATCGTTCAAATTTTTGTCAGGGACTCCGGTAGAGCCGAAAAACGATTAACGATCATAAAAAATCTGACTTTCTTATTTCAGTCCACAGGACGATTTTTTCAGTTTTTCACCCTCCCATAAGGGTGCTTTTCGGACATAGAAATTCGTTCAAATTTTTTCAGGGGTCTCCTGTAGAGACGAAAAACGATTGACGATCATGAAAAATCTGCCTTTCTTATTTCAGTCCGAAGTACGATTTTTCAGTTTTTCACCCTCGCCATAAAGGTACTTTCATGAGATAGAAAATCGTTCAAATTTTTGACAGGGACTCCGGTCGAGCCGAAAAACGATTAACGACCATAAAAAATCTGACTTTCTTATTTCAGTCCGAAGGACGATTTTTTCAGTTTTTCACCCTCCCATAAGGGTGCATTCCGGACATAGAAATTCGTTCAAATTTTTTTAAAAGTCCTGTACAGACGAAATACGTTTAACGATCATAAAAAATTTTACTATCTTATTTCAATCCGAACTACGATTTTTTCAGCTTTTCAGCCTCCCATAAGGGTGATTTTCAGACATAAAAAATGGTTCAAAATTTTTTAGGGGTCTCTGATAACGGGGAACGACGAATAGCGATCATAAAAAATCGGTCTATCTGATTTCAGTACGAGCTATGATTTTTTCAGTTTTTCACACTCCCATAATGGTGCTTACCGGACATAGAAAATTGTTCAAATTTTTTTAGGAGACTCGTGTAACAGGGAACAACGAATAACGATCATAAAAAATCTGACTTTCTTATTTCAGTCCAAAGTACGATTTTTTCAGTTCTTCTCCTTCGCCATAAGTGTATTTTCCGGACATAGAAAATGGTTCAAATTTTTTTCGGAGTCTCCTGTGGAGCCGAAAAACTATTAACGATCATTACAAATCTGACCGTCTTATTTCAATCCAATGTACGATATTTTCAGTTTTTCAGCCTGCCATAAGAGTGTTTTGCGGACATAGAAATTCGTACAAATTTTTTTAGAGGTCTCCTGTAGAGACGAAGAACGTTTAACTATCCGATATCAGTACGAGCTACGATTTTTTCAGTTTTTCACCCTCTTATAAGGGTGCTTTCCAGACATAGAAAATGGTTCAAAATATTTTAGGAGTCTCTTGTAACGGGGACCAACAAATAACGATCATAAAAAATCCGTTTATCTGAATTCAGTACGGGCCACGATTTTTTCAGTACTTCACCCTCCCCATAAGGGTGCTTTCCGGACATAGAAAATAGTTCAAATTTTTTTCGGGGTCTCCTGTAGAGAGCAAAAACGATTAACGATCATAAAAAATGTAACTTTCTTATTTCAGTCCGAAGTACGATTTTTTCATTTTTCCACCCTCGCCGTAAGGGCACTTTCCGGACATAGAAAATGGTTCAAATTTTTCCAGGGGTCTCCTGTAGAGACGAAAAACGATTAACGATCATAAAAAATCTGCCTTTCTTATTTCAGTCCGAAGTACGATTTTTTCAGTTTTTCACCCTCGCCATAAAGGTACTTTCATGACATAGAAAATCGTTCAAATTTTTGTCAGGGACTCCGGTACATCCGAAAAACGATTAACGATCATAAAAAATCTGCCTTTCTTATTTCAGTCCGAAGTACGATTTTTTCAGTTTTTTCAGTTCCCTCCCATAAGGGTGCTTTCCGGACGTCGAAAATCGTTGAAATTTTGTAATGGTCTCTTGTAACGGGAAATAACGAATACCGATCATAAAAGATCTTACTATTTTATTTCAGTCCGAAGTACAATTTTTTCAGTTTTCCACCCTCCCATAAGAACGCTTTCCGGACATAGAAAATCGTTCAAATTTTTGTTGAAGTCCTGCAGAGACGAAATACCTTTAACGAACACAAAAAATCTTACTATCTTTTTTCAATCCAAACTACAATTTTTTCAGTTTTTCACCCTCCCATAAGGGCGTTTTCCGGATATAAAAAATCGTTCAAAATTTTTTAGGGGTCTCTTGTAACGGGGAACAACGAATAACGACCATAAAAAATCCGTATATCCGATTTCAGTACGAACTACGATTTTTTCAGTTATTCACCCTCACATAAGGGTGTTTTCCGGACATAGAAAATCGTTCAAATTTTTTTAGGGATCTCCTGTAGAGACGAAAAACGATTAACGATTATAAAATATCTGACTTTCTTATTTCAGTCCGAAGTACGATTTTTTCAGTTTTCCACCCTCGCGATAAGGGTACTTTCCGGACATAGAAAATCGTCCAAATTTTTTTTGGAGTCTCCTGTGGAGCCGAAAAACTATTAACAATGATAAAAAATCTGACTATTTTATTTCAGTCCAAAGTACGATTCTTTCAGTTTTTCACCCACCCATACGGGTGCTTTCCAGACATAGAAAATGGTTCAAAATTTTTTAGGAGTCTCTTGTAACGGGGAACAACAAATAACGATAATAAAAAATCCGTTTCTCTGATTTCAATATGGGCTACAATTTTTTCAGTTTTTCACCGTTTCACCAGGGTGCTTTCCGGGCATAGAAAATCGTTCAAATTTTTTTCGGAGTCTCCTGTGGAGCCGAAAAACTATTAACGATCATAAAAAATCTGACTTTCTTATTTCAGTCCAAAGTACGATTTTTTCAGTTTTTCACCCTGCCATAAGGGTTCTTTCCGGACATAGAAATTCGTTCAAATTTTTTTAGAGTTCTCCTGTAGAGACGAAGAACGTTTAACTATCCGATTTCAGTACAAGCTACGATTTTTTCAGTTTTTCACCATCTCATAACGGTGCTTTCCACACATAGAAAATGGTTCAAATTTTTTTAGGAGACTCTTGTAACGGGGAACAACGAATAACGATCATAAAAAATCTGACTTTCTTATTTCAGTTCAAAGTACCATTTTTTCAGTTTTTCACCCTCGCCATAAGGGTACTTTCCGGACATAGAAAATCGTTCAAAATTTTTTAGGGTTCTCTTGTATCGGGGAACAATGAACTACGATTTTTTACAGTACGAGCTACGATTTTTTCAGTTTGTCACCCTCCCATAAGGGTGCGTTCCGGACATAGAAAATGGTTCAAAAATTTTTAGGTGTCTCTTGTAACGGGAAACAACGAATGACAATCATAAAAAATCCGTCTATCTGATTTCAGTACGAGCTACGATTTTTTCAGTTTTTCACCCGTTCATAAGGGTACTTTCCGAACATAGAAAATCGTTCAAAATTTTTGGGAGTCTCTTGTAACGGGGAACAACGAATAGCGATCATAAACAATCTGACAATCTGATTTCAATCGGAAGTACGATTTTTTCAGTACTTCACCCTCCCCATAAGGGTGCTTTCCGGACAGAGAACATAGTTCAAATTTTTTTAGGGGTCTCCCGTACAGACCAACAACGATTAACGATCATAAAAAATCTGCCTTTCTTATTTCTGTCCGAAGCACGAGTTTTTCAGTTTTTTCAGTTCCCTCCCATAAGGGTGCTTTCCGGACGTCGAAAATCGTTCAATCTTGTGTAGAAGTCCTGTAGAGACGAAATACGTTTAACGATCACAAAAAATCTTACAATCTCTTTTCAATCCGAAGTACAATTTTTTCAGTTTTTCACCCTCCCATAAGGGCGTTTTCCGGATATACAAAATCGTTCAAATTTTTTTAAGAATCTCTTGTAACGGGCAACAACAAATAAGGATCATAAAAAATCCGTTTATCTGATTTCAGTATGGGCTACGATTTTTTCGGGTTTTCACCATTTCATAAGGGTGCTTTCCGGCCATAGAAAATCGTTCAAAATTTTTTAGGAGTCTCTTGTAACGGGAAAAAATGAATAACGATCATAAAAAATCTGACTATCGGATTTCAATCGCAAGTACGATTTTTTCAGTTCTTCACCCTCCCCATAAGAGTGCTTTTCGGACATAGAAATTCGTTCTAATTTTTTTAGTGGTCTCCTGTAGAGACGAAGAATGTTTAAAAGACATAAAAAATCTGACTATCTTATTTCAATCCGAAGTACGATTTTTTCAGTATTTCAGTTCCCTCCCATACGGGTGCTTTCCGGACATCGAAGATCGTTCAAAATTTTGTAGTGGTCTCTTGTAACGGGGAATAACGAATAACGATCATAAAAAAACTTACTATTTTATTTCAGTCCGAAGTACGGCTTTTTCAGTTTTTCACCCTCCCATAAGGGTGCTTTCTGGACATAGCAAATCTTTCAAATTTTTGTAGAAGTCCTGTAGAGACGAAATATGTTTAACGATCACAAAAAATCTTACTATCTTATTTCAATCCGAAGTACAATTTTTTCAGTTTTTCACCGTCCCATAAAGGAGTTTACCGGATATAAAAAATCGTTCAAAATTTTTTATGGGTCTCTTGTAACGGGGAACAACGACTAACGACAATAAAAAATTCGACGATCCGATTTCAGTACGAGCTACGATTTTTTCAGTTTTTCATCCTCTCATGAGGGTACTTTCCGGACATAGAAAATCGTTCAAATTTTTTTAGGGGTCTCCTGTAGAGACGAAAAACGATTAACGATCATAAAAAATTTGACTTTCTTATTTCAGTCCGAAGTACGATTTTTTCAGTTTTCCACGCTCGCCGTAAGGGTACTTTCCGGACATAAAAAAACGTTCAAATTTTTTTCGGAGTCTCCTGTGGTGCCGAAAAACTATTAACGATCATAAAAAATCTGATTTTTTTATTTCAGTCCAAAGTACGATTTTTTCAGTTTTTCACCCTGCCATAAGTGTGCTTCCCGGACATAGAAATTCGTTCAAATTTTTTTAGAGGCTTCCTGTAGAGACGAAGAACGTTTAACTATCCGATTTCAGTACAAGCTACGATTTTTTCAGTATTTCACCAGCTCATAACGGTGCTTTCCAGACATAGAAAATGGTTCAAATTTTTTTAGGAGACTCTTGTAACGGGGAACAACTAACAACGATCATAAAAAATTTGACTTCCTTATTTCATTCCAAAGTACGATTTTTTCAGTTTTTCACCCTCGCCATAAGGGTACTTGCCGGACATAGAAAATCGTTCAAAATTTTTTAGGGTTTTCTTGTAACGGGAAACAACGAATGACGATCATAAAAAATCCGTCTATCTGATTTCAGTACGAGCTACGATTTTTTCAGTTTTTCACTCTTTCATAAGGGTGCGTTCCGGACATAGAAAATCGTTCAAATATTTTTAGGGGTCTCTTGTAACGGGAAACAACGAATGATGATCATAAAAAATCCGTCTAACTGATTTCAGTACGGGCTACGATTTTTTCAGTTCTTTACCCACCGCATAAGGGTGCTTTCCGGACATAGAAAATCGTTCAAATTTTTTCAGGAGTCTCCTGTAGAAACGAAAAACGATTAACGATCATAAAAAATCAGCCTTTCTTATTTCAGTCCGAAGTACGATTTTTTCAGTTTTTTACCCTCGCCATAAATGTACTTTCAGGAAATATAAAATCGTTCAAATTTTTTTCAGGGACTCCGGTAGAGCCGACAAACGATTAACGATCATAAAAAATCTGACTCTCTTAATTCAGTCCGAAGGACGATTTTTTCAGTTTTTCACCCTCCCATAAGGGTGATTTTCGGACATAGAACTTCGTTCAAATTTTTTTAGGGGTCTCCTGTAGAGACGAAGAACGTTTAAAATACATAAAAAATCTGACTATCTTATTTCAATCCGAAGTACGATTTTTTCAGTATTTCAGTTACCTCCCATAAGGGTGCTTTCCGGACATCGAAAATCGTTCAAATTTTTGTAGAAGTCCTGTAGAGACGAAATATGTTTAACGATAACAAAAAATCTTACTATCTTATTTCAATCCGAAGTACAATTATTTCAGTGTTTCACCATCCCATAAAGGAGTTTTCCGGATATAAAGAATCGTTCAAATTTTTGTCAGGGACTCCGGTAGAGCCGAAAAACGATTAACGATCATAAAAAATCTGACTTTCTTATTTCAGTCCGAAGGACGATTTTTTCAGTTTTTCACCCTCCCATAAGGGTGCTTTGCGGACATAGAAATTCGTTCAAATTTTTTCAGGGGTCTCCAGTAGAGACGAAAAACGATTGACGATCATGAAAAATCTGCCTTTCTTATTTCAGTCCGAAGTACGATTTTTTCAGTTTTTCACCCTCGCCATAAAGGTACTTTCATGAGATAGAAAATCGTTCAAATTTTTGACAGGGACTCCGGTCGAGCCGAAAAACGATTAACGACCATAAAAAATCTGACTTTCTTATTTTAGTCCGAAGGACGATTTTTTCAGTTTTTCACCCTCCCATAAGGGTGCATTCCGGACATAGAAATTCGTTCAAATTTTTTTAGAAGTCCTGTACAGACGAAATACGTTTAACGATCATAAAAAATTTTACTATCTTATTTCAATCCGAACTACGATTTTTTCAGCTTTTCAGCCTCCCATAAGGGTGATTTTCAGACATAAAAAATGGTTCAAAATTTTTTAGGGGTCTCTTATAACGGGGAACGACGAATAGTGATCATAAAAAATCGGTGTATCCGATTTCAGTACGAGCTATGATTTTTTCAGTTATTCACACTCCCATAATGGTGCTTTCCGGACATAGAAAATCGTTCAAATTTTTTTAGGAGACTCTTGTAACAGGGAACAACGAATAACGATCATAAAAAATCTGCCTTTCTTATTTCAGTCCAAAGTACGATTTTTTCAGTTCTTCTCCCTCGCCATAAGTGTATTTTCCGGACATAGAAAATCGTTCAAATTTTTTTCGGAGTGTCCTGTGGAGCCGAAAAACTATTAACGATCATAACAAATCTGACTTTCTTATTTCAGTCCAAAGTACGATTTTTGCAGTTTTTCACCCTGCCATAAGGGTTCTTTCCGGACATAGAAATTCGTTCAAATTTTTTTAGAGGTCTCCTGTAGAGACGAAGAACGTTTAACTATCCGATTTCAGTACAAGCTACGATTTTTTCAGTTTTTCACCATCTCATAACGGTGCTTCCCAGACATAGAAAATGGTTCAAATTTTTTTAGGAGACTCTTGTAACGGGGAACAACGAATAACGATCATAAAAAATCTGACTTTCTTATTTCAGTTCAAAGTACCATTTTTTCAGTTTTTCACCCTCGCCATAAGGGTACTTTCCGGACATAGAAAATCGTTCAAAATTTTTTAGGGTTCTCTTGTATCGGGGAACAACGAACTACGATTTTTTACAGTACGAGCTACGATTTTTTCAGTTTGTCACCCTCCCATAAGGGTGCGTTCCGGACATAGAAAATGGTTCAAAAATTTTTAGGTGACTCTTGTAACGGGAAACAACGAATGACAATCATAAAAAATCCGTCTATCTGATTTCAGTACGAGCTACGATTTTTTCAGTTTTTCACCCGTTCATAAGGGTACTTTCCGAACATAGAAAATCGTTCAAAATTTTTGGGAGTCTCTTGTAACGGGGAACAACGAATAACGATCATAAACAATCTGACAATCTGATTTCAATCGGAAGTACGATTTTTTCAGTACTTCACCCTCCCCATAAGGGTGCTTTCCGGACAGAGAACATAGTTCAAATTTTTTGAGGGGTCTCCCGTAGAGACCAACAACGATTAACGATCATAAAAAATCTGCCTTTCTTATTTCAGTCCGAAGCACGATTTTTTCAGTTTTTTCAGTTCCCTCCCATAAGGGTGCTTTCCGGACGTCGAAAATCGTTCAATCTTGTGTAGAAGTCCTGTAGAGACGAAATACGTTTAACGATCACAAAAAATCTTACTATCTCTTTTCAATCCGAAGTACAATTTTTTCAGTTTTTCACCCTCCCATAAGGGCGTTTTCCGGATATACAAAATTGTTCAAAATTTTTTAAGAATCTCTTGTAACGGGCAACAACAAATAATGATCATAAAAAATCCGTTTATCTGATTTCAGTATGGGCTACGATTTTTTCGGGTTTTCACCATTTCATAAGGGTGCTTTCCGGGCATAGAAAATCGTTCAAAATTTTTTAGGAGTCTCCTGTAACGGGGAAAAATGAATAACGATCATAAAAAATCTGACTAACGGATTTCAATCGCAAGTACGATTTTTTCAGTTCTTCACCCTCCCCATAAGGGTGCTTTTCGGACATAGAAATTCGTTCTAATTTTTTTAGTGGTCTCCTGTAGAGACGAAGAACGTTTAAAAGACATAAAAAATCTGACTATCTTATTTCAATCCGAAGTACGATTTTTTCAGTATTTCAGTTCCCTCCCATAAGGGTGCTTTCCGGACATCGAAGATCGTTCAAAATTTTGTAGTGGTCTCTTGTAACGGGGAATAACGAATAACGATCATTAAAAAACTTACTATTTTATTTCAGTCCGAAGTACGATTTTTTCAGTTTTTCACCCTCCCATAAGGGTGCTTTCTGGACATAGCAAATCTTTCAAATTTTTGTAGAAGTCCTGTAGAGACGAAATATGTTTAACGATCACAAAAAATCTTACTATCTTATTTCAATCCGAAGTACAATTTTTTCAGTTTTTCACCGTCCCATAAAGGAGTTTTCCGGATATAAAAAATCGTTCAAAATTTTTTATGGGTCTCTTGTAACGGGGAACAACGACTAACGACAATAAAAAATTCGACGATCCGATTTCAGTACGAGCTACGATTTTTTCAGTTTTTCATCCTCTCATGAGGGTACTTTCCGGACATAGAAAATCGTTCAAATTTTTTTAGGGGTCTCCTGTAGAGACGAAAAACGATTAACGATCATAAAAAATTTGACTTTCTTATTTCAGTCCGAAGTACGATTTTTTCAGTTTTCCACACTCGCCGTAAGGGTACTTTTCGGACATAAAAAATCGTTCAAATTTTTTTCGGAGTCTCCTGTGGTGCCGAAAAACTATTAACGATCATAAAAAATCTGATTTTTTTATTTCAGTCCAAAGTACGATTTTTTCAGTTTTTCACCCTGCCATAAGTGTGCTTTCCGGACATAGAAATTCGTTCAAATTTTTTTAGAGGTTTCCTGTAGAGACGAAGAACGTTTAATTATCCGATTTCATTACAAGCTACGATTTTTTCAGTATTTCACCAGCTCATAACGGTGCTTTCCAGACATAGAAAATGGTTCAAATTTTTTTAGGAGACTCTTGTAACGGGGAACAACTAACAACGATCATAAAAAATTTGACTTCCTTATTTCATTCCAGAGTACGATTTTTTCAGTTTTTCACCCTCGCCATAAGGGTACTTTCCGGACATAGAAAATCGTTCAAAATTTTTTAGGGTTTTCTTGTAACGGGAAAGAACGAATGACGATCATAAAAAATCCGTCTATCTGATTTCAGTACGAGCTACGATTTTTTCAGTTTTTCACCCTTTCATAAGGGTGCGTTCCGGACATAGAAAATCGTTCAAAAATTTTTAGGGGTTCTTGTAACGGGAAACAACGAATGATGATCATAAAAAATCCGTCTATCTGATTTCAGTACGGGCTACGATTTTTTCAGTTCTTCACCCTCCCCATAAGGGTGCTTTCCGGACATAGAAAATCGTTCAAATTTTTTTAGGAGACTCTCGGAACAGGGAACAACGAACAACGAACACAAAAAATCTTACTATCTTTTTTCAATCCGAAGTACAATTTTTTCAGTTTTTCACCCTCTCATAAGGGTGCTTTCCAGACATAGAGAATGGTTCAAAATTGTTTACGAGGCTCTTGTAGCGGGGAACAACGAATATCGATCATAAAAAATCCGTCTATCTAATTTCAGTACGAGCTACGATTTTTTCAGTTTATCACCCTCCCATAAGGGTGCGTTCCGGACATAGAAAATCGTTCAAAAATTTTTTGGGGTCTCTTGTAACGGGAAACAACGAATGATGATCATAAAAAATCCGTCTAACTGATTTCAGTACGGGCTACGATTTTTTCAGTTCTTTACCCACCGCATAAGGGTGCTTTCCGGACATAGAAAATCGTTCAAATTTTTTCAGGAGTCTCCTGTAGAAACGAAAAACGATTAACGATCATAAAAAATCAGCCTTTCTTATTTCAGTCCGAAGTACGATTTTTTCAGTTTTTTACCCTCGCCATAAATGTACTTTCAGGAAATATAAAATCGTTCAAATTTTTTTCAGGGACTCCGGTAGAGCCGAAAAACGATTAACGATCATAAAAAATCTGACTCTCTTAATTCAGTCCGAAGGACGATTTTTTCAGTTTTTCACCCTCCCATAAGGGTGATTTTCGGACATAGAACTTCGTTCAAATTTTTTTAGGGGTCTCCTGTAGAGACGAAGAACGTTTAAAATACATAAAAAATCTGACTATCTTATTTCAATCCGAAGTACGATTTTTTCAGTATTTCAGTTACCTCCCATAAGGGTGCTTTCCGGACATCGAAAATCGTTCAAAATTTTGTAGTGGTCTCTTGTAACGGGGAATAACGAATAACGATCATAAAAAAACTTACTATTTTATTTCAGTCCAAAGTACGATTTTTTCAGTTTTTCACCCTCCCGTAAGGGTGCTTTCCGGACATAGCAAATCGTTCAAATTTTTTTAGAAGTCCTGTAGAGACGAAATATGTTTAACGATAACAAAAAATCTTACTATCTTATTTCAATCCGAAGTACAATTATTTCAGTGTTTCACCTTCCCATAAAGGAGTTTTCCGGATATAAAGAATCGTTCAAATTTTTGTCAGGGACTCCGGTAGAGCCGAAAAACGATTAACGATCATAAAAAATCTGACTTTCTTATTTCAGTCCACAGGACGATTTTTTCAGTTTTTCACCCTCCCATAAGGGTGCTTTTCGGACATAGAAATTCGTTCAAATTTTTTCAGGGGTCTCCTGTAGAGACGAAAAACGATTGACGATCATGAAAAATCTGCCTTTCTTATTTCAGTCCGAAGTACGATTTTTCAGTTTTTCACCCTCGCCATAAAGGTACTTTCATGAGATAGAAAATCGTTCAAATTTTTGACAGGGACTCCGGTCGAGCCGAAAAACGATTAACGACCATAAAAAATCTGACTTTCTTATTTCAGTCCGAAGGACGATTTTTTCAGTTTTTCACCCTCCCATAAGGGTGCATTCCGGACATAGAAATTCGTTCAAATTTTTTTAAAAGTCCTGTACAGACGAAATACGTTTAACGATCATAAAAAATTTTACTATCTTATTTCAATCCGAACTACGATTTTTTCAGCTTTTCAGCCTCCCATAAGGGTGATTTTCAGACATAAAAAATGGTTCAAAATTTTTTAGGGGTCTCTGATAACGGGGAACGACGAATAGCGATCATAAAAAATCGGTCTATCTGATTTCAGTACGAGCTATGATTTTTTCAGTTTTTCACACTCCCATAATGGTGCTTACCGGACATAGAAAATTGTTCAAATTTTTTTAGGAGACTCGTGTAACAGGGAACAACGAATAACGATCATAAAAAATCTGACTTTCTTATTTCAGTCCAAAGTACGATTTTTTCAGTTCTTCTCCTTCGCCATAAGTGTATTTTCCGGACATAGAAAATGGTTCAAATTTTTTTCGGAGTCTCCTGTGGAGCCGAAAAACTATTAACGATCATTACAAATCTGACCGTCTTATTTCAATCCAATGTACGATATTTTCAGTTTTTCAGTCTGCCATAAGAGTGTTTTGCGGACATAGAAATTCGTACAAATTTTTTTAGAGGTCTCCTGTAGAGACGAAGAACGTTTAACTATCCGATATCAGTACGAGCTACGATTTTTTCAGTTTTTCACCCTCTTATAAGGGTGCTTTCCAGACATAGAAAATGGTTCAAAATATTTTAGGAGTCTCTTGTAACGGGGACCAACAAATAACGATCATAAAAAATCCGTTTATCTGAATTCAGTACGGGCCACGATTTTTTCAGTACTTCACCCTCCCCATAAGGGTGCTTTCCGGACATAGAAAATAGTTCAAATTTTTTTCGGGGTCTCCTGTAGAGAGCAAAAACGATTAACGATCATAAAAAATGTAACTTTCTTATTTCAGTCCGAAGTACGATTTTTTCATTTTTCCACCCTCGCCGTAAGGGCACTTTCCGGACATAGAAAATGGTTCAAATTTTTCCAGGGGTCTCCTGTAGAGACGAAAAACGATTAACGATCATAAAAAATCTGCCTTTCTTATTTCAGTCCGAAGTACGATTTTTTCAGTTTTTCACCCTCGCCATAAAGGTACTTTCATGACATAGAAAATCGTTCAAATTTTTGTCAGGGACTCCGGTACATCCGAAAAACGATTAACGATCATAAAAAATCTGCCTTTCTTATTTCAGTCCGAAGTACGATTTTTTCAGTTTTTTCAGTTCCCTCCCATAAGGGTGCTTTCCGGACGTCGAAAATCGTTGAAATTTTGTAATGGTCTCTTGTAACGGGAAATAACGAATACCGATCATAAAAGATCTTACTATTTTATTTCAGTCCGAAGTACAATTTTTTCAGTTTTCCACCCTCCCATAAGAACGCTTTCCGGACATAGAAAATCGTTCAAATTTTTGTTGAAGTCCTGCAGAGACGAAATACCTTTAACGAACACAAAAAATCTTACTATCTTTTTTCAATCCAAACTACAATTTTTTCAGTTTTTCACCCTCCCATAAGGGCGTTTTCCGGATATAAAAAATCGTTCAAAATTTTTTAGGGGTCTCTTGTAACGGGGAACAACGAATAACGACCATAAAAAATCCGTATATCCGATTTCAGTACGAACTACGATTTTTTCAGTTATTCACCCTCACATAAGGGTGTTTTCCGGACATAGAAAATCGTTCAAATTTTTTTAGGGATCTCCTGTACAGACGAAAAACGATTAACGATTATAAAATATCTGACTTTCTTATTTCAGTCCGAAGTACGATTTTTTCAGTTTTCCACCCTCGCGATAAGGGTACTTTCCGGACATAGAAAATCGTCCAAATTTTTTTTGGAGTCTCCTGTGGAGCCGAAAAACTATTAACAATGATAAAACATCTGACTATTTTATTTCAGTCCAAAGTACGATTCTTTCAGTTTTTCACCCACCCATACGGGTGCTTTCCAGACATAGAAAATGGTTCAAAATTTTTTAGGAGTCTCTTGTAACGGGGAACAACAAATAACGATAATAAAAAATCCGTTTCTCTGATTTCAATATGGGCTACAATTTTTTCAGTTTTTCACCGTTTCACCAGGGTGCTTTCCGGGCATAGAAAATCGTTCAAATTTTTTTCGGAGTCTCCTGTGGAGCCGAAAAACTATTAACGATCATAAAAAATCTGACTTTCTTATTTCAGTCCAAAGTACGATTTTTTCAGTTTTTCACCCTGCCATAAGGGTTCTTTCCGGACATAGAAATTCGTTCAAATTTTTTTAGAGGTCTCCTGTTGAGACGAAGAACGTTTAACTATCCGATTTCAGTACGAGCTACGATTTTTTCAGTTTTTCACCATCTCATAACGGTGCTTTCCACACATAGAAAATGGTTCAAATTTTTTTAGGAGACTCTTGTAACGGGGAACAACGAATAACGATCATAAAAAACCTGACTTTCTTATTTCAGTTCAAAGTACCATTTTTTCAGTTTTTCACCCTCGCCATAAGGGTACTTTCCGGACATAGAAAATCGTTCAAAATTTTTTAGGGTTCTCTTGTATCGGGGAACAATGAACTACGATTTTTTACAGTACGAGCTACGATTTTTTCAGTTTGTCACCCTCCCATAAGGGTGCGTTCCGGACATAGAAAATGGTTCAAAAATTTTTAGGTGTCTCTTGTAACGGGAAACAACGAATGACAATCATAAAAAATCCGTCTATCTGATTTCAGTACGAGCTACGATTTTTTCAGTTTTTCACCCGTTCATAAGGGTACTTTCCGAACATAGAAAATCGTTCAAAATTTTTGGGAGTCTCTTGTAACGGGGAACAACGAATAGCGATCATAAACAATCTGACAATCTGATTTCAATCGGAAGTACGATTTTTTCAGTACTTCACCCTCCCCATAAGGGTGCTTTCCGGACAGAGAACATAGTTCAAATTTTTTTAGGGGTCTCCCGTACAGACCAACAACGATTAACGATCATAAAAAATCTGCCTTTCTTATTTCTGTCCGAAGCACGAGTTTTTCAGTTTTTTCAGTTCCCTCCCATAAGGGTGCTTTCCGGACGTCGAAAATCGTTCAATCTTGTGTAGAAGTCCTGTAGAGACGAAATACGTTTAACGATCACAAAAAATCTTACAATCTCTTTTCAATCCGAAGTACAATTTTTTCAGTTTTTCACCCTCCCATAAGGGCGTTTTCCGGATATACAAAATCGTTCAAAATTTTTTAAGAATCTCTTGTAACGGGCAACAACAAATAAGGATCATAAAAAATCCGTTTATCTGATTTCAGTATGGGCTACGATTTTTTCGGGTTTTCACCATTTCATAAGGGTGCTTTCCGGCCATAGAAAATCGTTCAAAATTTTTTAGGAGTCTCTTGTAACGGGAAAAAATGAATAACGATCATAAAAAATCTGACTATCGGATTTCAATCGCAAGTACGATTTTTTCAGTTCTTCACCCTCCCCATAAGAGTGCTTTTCGGACATAGAAATTCGTTCTAATTTTTTTAGTGGTCTCCTGTAGAGACGAAGAATGTTTAAAAGACATAAAAAATCTGACTATCTTATTTCAATCCGAAGTACGATTTTTTCAGTATTTCAGTTCCCTCCCATACGGGTGCTTTCCGGACATCGAAGATCGTTCAAAATTTTGTAGTGGTCTCTTGTAACGGGGAATAACGAATAACGATCATAAAAAAACTTACTATTTTATTTCAGTCCGAAGTACGGCTTTTTCAGTTTTTCACCCTCCCATAAGGGTGCTTTCTGGACATAGCAAATCTTTCAAATTTTTGTAGAAGTCCTGTAGAGACGAAATATGTTTAACGATCACAAAAAATCTTACTATCTTATTTCAATCCGAAGTACAATTTTTTCAGTTTTTCACCGTCCCATAAAGGAGTTTACCGGATATAAAAAATCGTTCAAAATTTTTTATGGGTCTCTTGTAACGGGGAACAACGACTAACGACAATAAAAAATTCGACGATCCGATTTCAGTACGAGCTACGATTTTTTCAGTTTTTCATCCTCTCATGAGGGTACTTTCCGGACATAGAAAATCGTTCAAATTTTTTTAGGGGTCTCCTGTAGAGACGAAAAACGATTAACGATCATAAAAAATTTGACTTTCTTATTTCAGTCCGAAGTACGATTTTTTCAGTTTTCCACGCTCGCCGTAAGGGTACTTTCCGGACATAAAAAAACGTTCAAATTTTTTTCGGAGTCTCCTGTGGTGCCGAAAAACTATTAACGATCATAAAAAATCTGATTTTTTTATTTCAGTCCAAAGTACGATTTTTTCAGTTTTTCACCCTGCCATAAGTGTGCTTCCCGGACATAGAAATTCGTTCAAATTTTTTTAGAGGCTTCCTGTAGAGACGAAGAACGTTTAACTATCCGATTTCAGTACAAGCTACGATTTTTTCAGTATTTCACCAGCTCATAACGGTGCTTTCCAGACATAGAAAATGGTTCAAATTTTTTTAGGAGACTCTTGTAACGGGGAACAACTAACAACGATCATAAAAAATTTGACTTCCTTATTTCATTCCAAAGTACGATTTTTTCAGTTTTTCACCCTCGCCATAAGGGTACTTGCCGGACATAGAAAATCGTTCAAAATTTTTTAGGGTTTTCTTGTAACGGGAAACAACGAATGACGATCATAAAAAATCCGTCTATCTGATTTCAGTACGAGCTACGATTTTTTCAGTTTTTCACTCTTTCATAAGGGTGCGTTCCGGACATAGAAAATCGTTCAAATATTTTTAGGGGTCTCTTGTAACGGGAAACAACGAATGATGATCATAAAAAATCCGTCTAACTGATTTCAGTACGGGCTACGATTTTTTCAGTTCTTTACCCACCGCATAAGGGTGCTTTCCGGACATAGAAAATCGTTCAAATTTTTTCAGGAGTCTCCTGTAGAAACGAAAAACGATTAACGATCATAAAAAATCAGCCTTTCTTATTTCAGTCCGAAGTACGATTTTTTCAGTTTTTTACCCTCGCCATAAATGTACTTTCAGGAAATATAAAATCGTTCAAATTTTTTTCAGGGACTCCGGTAGAGCCGACAAACGATTAACGATCATAAAAAATCTGACTCTCTTAATTCAGTCCGAAGGACGATTTTTTCAGTTTTTCACCCTCCCATAAGGGTGATTTTCGGACATAGAACTTCGTTCAAATTTTTTTAGGGGTCTCCTGTAGAGACGAAGAACGTTTAAAATACATAAAAAATCTGACTATCTTATTTCAATCCGAAGTACGATTTTTTCAGTATTTCAGTTACCTCCCATAAGGGTGCTTTCCGGACATCGAAAATCGTTCAAATTTTTGTAGAAGTCCTGTAGAGACGAAATATGTTTAACGATAACAAAAAATCTTACTATCTTATTTCAATCCGAAGTACAATTATTTCAGTGTTTCACCATCCCATAAAGGAGTTTTCCGGATATAAAGAATCGTTCAAATTTTTGTCAGGGACTCCGGTAGAGCCGAAAAACGATTAACGATCATAAAAAATCTGACTTTCTTATTTCAGTCCGAAGGACGATTTTTTCAGTTTTTCACCCTCCCATAAGGGTGCTTTGCGGACATAGAAATTCGTTCAAATTTTTTCAGGGGTCTCCAGTAGAGACGAAAAACGATTGACGATCATGAAAAATCTGCCTTTCTTATTTCAGTCCGAAGTACGATTTTTTCAGTTTTTCACCCTCGCCATAAAGGTACTTTCATGAGATAGAAAATCGTTCAAATTTTTGACAGGGACTCCGGTCGAGCCGAAAAACGATTAACGACCATAAAAAATCTGACTTTCTTATTTTAGTCCGAAGGACGATTTTTTCAGTTTTTCACCCTCCCATAAGGGTGCATTCCGGACATAGAAATTCGTTCAAATTTTTTTAGAAGTCCTGTACAGACGAAATACGTTTAACGATCATAAAAAATTTTACTATCTTATTTCAATCCGAACTACGATTTTTTCAGCTTTTCAGCCTCCCATAAGGGTGATTTTCAGACATAAAAAATGGTTCAAAATTTTTTAGGGGTCTCTTATAACGGGGAACGACGAATAGCGATCATAAAAAATCGGTGTATCCGATTTCAGTACGAGCTATGATTTTTTCAGTTATTCACACTCCCATAATGGTGCTTTCCGGACATAGAAAATCGTTCAAATTTTTTTAGGAGACTCTTGTAACAGGGAACAACGAATAACGATCATAAAAAATCTGCCTTTCTTATTTCAGTCCAAAGTACGATTTTTTCAGTTCTTCTCCCTCGCCATAAGTGTATTTTCCGGACATAGAAAATCGTTCAAATTTTTTTCGGAGTGTCCTGTGGAGCCGAAAAACTATTAACGATCATAACAAATCTGACTTTCTTATTTCAGTCCAAAGTACGATTTTTGCAGTTTTTCACCCTGCCATAAGGGTTCTTTCCGGACATAGAAATTCGTTCAAATTTTTTTAGAGGTCTCCTGTAGAGACGAAGAACGTTTAACTATCCGATTTCAGTACAAGCTACGATTTTTTCAGTTTTTCACCATCTCATAACGGTGCTTCCCAGACATAGAAAATGGTTCAAATTTTTTTAGGAGACTCTTGTAACGGGGAACAACGAATAACGATCATAAAAAATCTGACTTTCTTATTTCAGTTCAAAGTACCATTTTTTCAGTTTTTCACCCTCGCCATAAGGGTACTTTCCGGACATAGAAAATCGTTCAAAATTTTTTAGGGTTCTCTTGTATCGGGGAACAACGAACTACGATTTTTTACAGTACGAGCTACGATTTTTTCAGCTTGTCAACCTCCCATAAGGGTGCATTTCGGACATAGAAATTGGTTCAAATTTTTTTATTGGTCTCCTGTAGAGACGAAAAACGATTAACGATGATAAAAAATCTGACTTTCTTATTTCAGTCCGAAGTACGATTTTTTCAGTTTTCCACCCTCGCCGTAAGGGTACTTTCCGGACATAAAAAAACGTTCAAATTTTTTTCGGAGTCTCCTGTGGAGCCGAAAAACTATTAACGATCATAAAAAATCTGACTTCCTTATTTGATTCCAAAGTACGATTTTTTCAGTTTTTCACCCTCGCCATAAGGGTACTTTCCAGACATAGAAAATCGTTCAAAATTTTTTAGGGTTTTCTTGTAACGGGAAACAACGAATGACGATCATAAAAAATCCGCCTATCTGATTTCAGTACGGGCTACGATTTTTTCAGTTCTTCACCCTCCCCATAAGGGTGCTTTCCGGACATAGAAAATCGTTCAAATTTGTTTAGAAGTCCTGTACAGACGAAATACGTTTAACGATCATAAAAAATTTTACTATCTTATTTCAATCCGAACTACGATTTTTTCAGCTTTTCAGCCTCCCATAAGGGTGATTTTCAGACATAAAAAATGTTTCAAAATTTTTTAGGGGTCTCTGATAACGGGGAACGACGAATAGCGATCATAAAAAATCGGTCTATCTGACTTCAGTACGAGCTATGATTTTTTCAGTTTTTCACACTCCCATAATGGTGCTTTCCAGACATAGAAAATCGTTCAAATTTTTTTAGGAGACTCTTGTAACAGGGAACAACGAATAACGATCATAAAAAATCTGACTTTCTTATTTCAGTCCAAAGTACGATTTTTTCAGTTCTTCTCCTTCCCCATAAGTGTATTTTCCGGACATAGAAAATGGTTCAAATTTTTTTCGGAGTCTCCTGTGGAGCCGAAAAACTATTAACGATCATTACAAATCTGACCGTCTTATTTCAGTCCAATGTACGATATTTTCAGTTTTTCACTCTGCCATAAGAGTGCTTTGCGGACATAGAAATTCGTTCAAATTTTTTTAGAGGTCTCCTGTAGAGACGAAGAACGTTTAACTATCCGATATCAGTACGAGCTACGATTTTTTCAGTTTTTCACCCTCTTATAAGGGTGCTTTCCAGACTTAGAAAATGGTTCAAAATTTTTTAGGAGTCTCTTGTAACGGGGACCGACAAATAACGATCATAAAAAATCCGTTTATCTGAATTCAGTACGGGCCACGATTTTTTCAGTACTTCACCCTCCCCATAAGGGTTCTTTCCGGACATAGAAAATAGTTCAAATTTTTTTAGGGGTCTCCTGTAGAGAGCAAAAACGATTAACGATCATAAAAAATGTAACTTTCTTATTTCAGTCCGAAGTACGATTTTTTCAGTTTTCCACCCTCGCCGTAAGGGCACTTTCCGGACATAGAAAATGGTTCAAATTTTTTCAGGGGTCTCCTGTAGAGACGAAAAACGATTAACGATCATAAAAAATCTGCCTTTCTTATTTCAGTCCGAAGTACGATTTTTTCAGTTTTTTCAGTTCCCTCCCATAAGGGTGCTTTCCGGACGTCGAAAATCGTTGAAATTTTGTAATGGTCTCTTGTAACGGGAAATAACGAATACCGATCATAAAAGATCTTACTATTTTATTTCAGTCCGAAGTACAATTTTTTCAGTTTTCCACCCTCCCATAAGAACGCTTTCCGGACATAGAAAATCGTTCAAATTTTTGTTGAAGTCCTGCAGAGACGAAATACCTTTAACGAACACAAAAAATCTTACTATCTTTTTTCAATCCAAACTACAATTTTTTCAGTTTTTCACCCTCCCATAAGGGCGTTTTCCGGATATAAAAAATCGTTCAAAATTTTTTAGGGGTCTCTTGTAACGGGGAACAACGAATAACGACCATAAAAAATCCGTATATCCGATTTCAGTACGAACTACGATTTTTTCAGTTATTCACCCTCACATAAGGGTGTTTTCCGGACATAGAAAATCGTTCAAATTTTTTTAGGGATCTCCTGTAGAGACGAAAAACGATTAACGATTATAAAATATCTGACTTTCTTATTTCAGTCCGAAGTACGATTTTTTCAGTTTTCCACCCTCGCGATAAGGGTACTTTCCGGACATAGAAAATCGTCCAAATTTTTTTTGGAGTCTCCTGTGGAGCCGAAAAACTATTAACAATGATAAAAAATCTGACTATTTTATTTCAGTCCAAAGTACGATTCTTTCAGTTTTTCACCCACCCATACGGGTGCTTTCCAGACATAGAAAATGGTTCAAAATTTTTTAGGAGTCTCTTGTAACGGGGAACAACAAATAACGATAATAAAAAATCCGTTTCTCTGATTTCAATATGGGCTACAATTTTTTCAGTTTTTCACCGTTTCACCAGGGTGCTTTCCGGGCATAGAAAATCGTTCAAATTTTTTTCGGAGTCTCCTGTGGAGCCGAAAAACTATTAACGATCATAAAAAATCTGACTTTCTTATTTCAGTCCAAAGTACGATTTTTTCAGTTTTTCACCCTGCCATAAGGGTTCTTTCCGGACATAGAAATTCGTTCAAATTTTTTTAGAGTTCTCCTGTAGAGACGAAGAACGTTTAACTATCCGATTTCAGTACAAGCTACGATTTTTTCAGTTTTTCACCATCTCATAACGGTGCTTTCCACACATAGAAAATGGTTCAAATTTTTTTAGGAGACTCTTGTAACGGGGAACAACGAATAACGATCATAAAAAATCTGACTTTCTTATTTCAGTTCAAAGTACCATTTTTTCAGTTTTTCACCCTCGCCATAAGGGTACTTTCCGGACATAGAAAATCGTTCAAAATTTTTTACGGTTCTCTTGTATCGGGGAACAACGAACTACGATTTTTTACAGTACGAGCTACGATTTTTTCAGTTTGTCACCCTCCCATAAGGGTGCGTTCCGGACATAGAAAATGGTTCAAAAATTTTTAGGTGACTCTTGTAACGGGAAACAACGAATGACAATCATAAAAAATCCGTCTATCTGATTTCAGTACGAGCTACGATTTTTTCAGTTTTTCACCCGTTCATAAGGGTACTTTCCGAACATAGAAAATCGTTCAAAATTTTTGGGCGTCTCTTGTAACGGGGAACAACGAATAACGATCATAAACAATCTGACAATCTGATTTCAATCGGAAGTACGATTTTTTCAGTACTTCACCCTCCCCATAAGGGTGCTTTCCGGACAGAGAACATAGTTCAAATTTTTTTAGGGGTCTCCCGTAGAGACCAACAACGATTCACGATCATAAAAAATCTGCCTTTCTTATTTCAGTCCGAAGCACGATTTTTTCAGTTTTTTCAGTTCCCTCCCATAAGGGTGCTTTCCGGACGTCGAAAATCGTTCAATCTTGTGTAGAAGTCCTGTAGAGACGAAATACGTTTAACGATCACAAAAAATCTTACTATCTCTTTTCAATCCGAAGTACAAGTTTTTCAGTTTTTCACCCTCCCATAAGGGCGTTTTCCGGATATACAAAATCGTTCAAAATTTTTTAAGAATCTCTTGTAACGGGCAACAACAAATAATGATCATAAAAAATCCGTTTATCTGATTTCAGTATGGGCTACGTTTTTTTCGGGTTTTCACCATTTCATAAGGGTGCTTTCCGGGCATAGAAAATCGTTCAAAATTTTTTAGAGAGTCTCTTGTAACGGGGAAAAATGAATAACGATCATAAAAAATCTGACTATCGGATTTCAATCGCAAGTACGATTTTTTCAGTTCTTCACCCTCCCCATAAGGGTGCTCTTCGGACATAGAAATTCGTTCTAATTTTTTTAGTGGTCTCCTGTAGAGACGAAGAACGTTTAAAAGACATAAAAAATCTGACTATCTTATTTCAATCCGAAGTACGATTTTTTCAGTATTTCAGTTCCCTCCCATAAGGGTGCTTTCCGGACATCGAAGATCGTTCAAAATTTTGTAGTGGTCTCTTGTAACGGGGAATAACGAATAACGATCATAAAAAAACTTACTATTTTATTTCAGTCCGAAGTACGATTTTTTCAGTTTTTCACCCTCCCATAAGGGTGCTTTCTGGACATAGCAAATCTTTCAAATTTTTGTAGAAGTCCTGTAGAGACGAAATATGTTTAACGATCACAAAAAATCTTACTATCTTATTTCAATCCGAAGTACAATTTTTTCAGTTTTTCACCGTCCCATAAAGGAGTTTACCGGATATAAAAAATCGTTCAAAATTTTTTATGGGTCTCTTGTAACGGGGAACAACGACTAACGACAATAAAAAATTCGACGATCCGATTTCAGTACGAGCTACGATTTTTTCAGTTTTTCATCCTCTCATGAGGGTACTTTCCGGACATAGAAAATCGTTCAAATTTTTTTAGGGGTCTCCTGTAGAGACGAAAAACGATTAACGATCATAAAAAATTTGACTTTCTTATTTCAGTCCGAAGTACGATTTTTTCAGTTTTCCACACTCGCCGTAAGGGTACTTTCCGGACATAACCGTTCAAATTTTTTTCGGAGTCTCCTGTGGTGCCGAAAAACTATTAACGATCATAAAAAATCTGATTTTTTTATTTCAGTCCAAAGTACGATTTTTTCAGTTTTTCACCCTGCCATAAGTGTGCTTTCCGGACATAGAAATTCGTTCAAATTTTTTTAGAGGTTTCCTGTAGAGACGAAGAACGTTTAACTATCGGATTTCAGTACAAGGTACGATTTTGTCAGTATTTCACCAGCTCATAACGGTGCTTTCCAGACATAGAAAATGGTTCAAGATTTTTTAGGAGACTCTTGTAACGGGGAACAACTAACAACGATCATAAAAAATTTGACTTCCTTATTTCATTCCAAAGTACGATTTTTTCAGTTTTTCACCCTCGCCATAAGGGTACTTTCCGGACATAGAAAATCGTTCAAAATTTTTTAGGGTTTTCTTGTAACGGGAAACAACGAATGACGATCATAAAAAATCCGTCTATCTGATTTCAGTACGAGCTACGATTTTTTCAGTTTTTCACCCTTTCATAAGGGTGCGTTCCGGACATAGAAAATCGTTCAAAAATTTTTAGGGGTCTCTTGTAACGGGAAACAACGAATGATGATCATAAAAAATCCGTCTAACTGATTTCAGTACGGGCTACGATTTTTTCAGTTCTTTACCCACCGCATAAGGGTGCTTTCCGGACATAGAAAATCGTTCAAATTTTTTCAGGAGTCTCCTGTAGAAACGAAAAACGATTAACGATCATAAAAAATCAGCCTTTCTTATTTCAGTCCGAAGTACGATTTTTTCAGTTTTTTACCCTCGCCATAAATGTGCTTTCAGGACATATAAAATCGTTCAAATTTTTTTCAGGGACTCCGGTAGAGCCGAAAAACGATTAACGATCATAAAAAATCTGACTCTCTTAATTCAGTCCGAAGGACGATTTTTTCAGTTTTTCACCCTCCCATAAGGGTGATTTTCGGACATAGAACTTCGTTCAAATTTTTTTAGGGGTCTCCTGTAGAGACGAAGAACGTTTAAAATACATAAAAAATCTGACTATCTTATTTCAATACGAAGTACGATTTTTTCAGTATTTCAGTTCCCTCCCATAAGGGTGCTTTCCGGACATCGAAAATCGTTCAAAATTTTGTCGTGGTCTCTTGTAACGGGGAATAACGAATAACGATCATAAAAAAACTTACTATTTTATTTCAGTCCAAAGTACGATTTTTTCAGTTTTTCACCCTCCCATAAGGGTGCTTTTCGGACATAGAAATTCGTTCAAATTTTTTCAGGGGTCTCTTGTAGAGACGAAAAACGATTGACGATCATGAAAAGTCTGCCTTTCTTATTTCAGTCCGAAGTACGATTTTTTCAGTTTTTCACCCTCGCCATAAAGGTACTTTCATGAGATAGAAAATCGTTCAAATTTTTGACAGGGACTCCGGTCGAGCCGAAAAACGATTAACGACCATAAAAAATCTGACTTTCTTATTTCAGTCCGAAGGACGATTTTTTCAGTTTTTCACCCTCCCATAAGGGTGCATTCCGGACATAGAAATTCGTTCAAATTTTTTTAGAAGTCCTGTACAGACGAAATACGTTTAACGATCATAAAAAATTTTACTATCTTATTTCAATCCGAACTACGATTTTTTCAGCTTTTCAGCCTCCCATAAGGGTGATTTTCAGACATAAAAAATGGTTCAAAATTTTTTAGGGGTCTCTTATAACGGGGAACGACGAATAGCGATCATAAAAAATCGGTGTATCCGATTTCAGTACGAGCTATGATTTTTTCAGTTTTTCACACTCCCATAATGGTGCTTTCCGGACATAGAAAATCGTTCAAATTTTTTTAGGAGACTCTTGTAACAGGGAACAACGAATAACGATCATAAAAAATTTGCCTTTCTTATTTCAGTCCAAAGTACGATTTTTTCAGTTCTTCTCCCTCGCCATAAGTGTATTTTCCGGACATAGAAAATCGTTCAAATTTTTATCTGAGTGTCCTGTGGAGCCGAAAAACTATTAACGATCATAACAAATCTCACATTCTTATTTCAGTCCAAAGTTCGATTTTTGCAGTTTTTCACCCTGCCATAAGGGTTCTTTCCGGACATAGAAATTCGTTCAAATTTTTTTAGAGGTCTCCTGTAGAGACGAAGAACGTTTAACTATCCGATTTCAGTACAAGCTACGATTTCTTCAGTTTTTCACCATCTCATAACGGTGCTTTCCACACATAGAAAATGGTTCAAATTTTTTTAGGAGACTCTTGTAACGGGGAACAACGAATAACGACCATAAAAAATCTGACTTTCTTATTTCAGTTCAAAGTACCATTTTTTCAGTTTTTCACCCTCGCCATAAGGGTACTTTCCGGACATAGAAAATCGTTCAAAATTTTTTAGGGTTCTCTTGTATCGGGGAACAACGAACTACGATCATCAAAAATCCGTCTATCTGATTTCAGTACGAGCTACGATTTTTTCAGTTTGTCACCCTCCCATAAGCGTGCTTTCCGGGCATAGAAAATCGTTCAAATTATTTCAGGAGTCTCTTGTAGAGACGAAAGACGATTAACGATCATAAAAAATCTGCCTTTCTTATTTCAGTTCGACGTACGATTTTTTCAGTCTTTTCAGTTCCCTCCCATAAGGGTGCTTTCCGGACATCGAAAATCGTTCAAAATTTTGTAGTGGTCTCTTGTAACGGGGAATAACGAATAACGATTATAAAAAATCTTACTATATTATTTCAATCGGAAGTACGATTTTTTCAGTTCTTCACCCTCCCCATAAGGGTGCTTTACGGACATAGAAAATCGTTCAAATTATTTCAGGAGACTCCTGTAGAGACGAAAGACGATTAACGATCATAAAAAATCTGCCTTTCTTATTTCAGTCCGACGTACGATTTTTTCAGTCTTTTCAGTTCCCTCCCATAAGGGTGCTTTCCGGATATAGAAAATCGTTCAAATTTTTTCAGGAGTCTCCTGTAGAAACGAAAGACGATTAACGATCATAAAAAATCAGCCTTTCTTATTTCAGTCCGAAGTACGATTTTTTTAATTTTTCACCCTCGCTATAAATGTACTTTCAAGATATATAAAATCGTTCAAATTTTTTTCAGGGACTCCGGTAGAGGCGAAAAACGATTAACGATCATAAAAAATCTGACTCTCTTGATTCAGTCCGAAGGACGATTTTTTCAGTTTTTCACCCTCCCATAAGGGTGCTTTTCGGACATAGAAATTCGTTCAAATTTTTTTATTGGTCTCCTGTAGAGACGAAGAACGTTTAAAAGACATAAAAAATCTGACTATCTTATTTCATTCCGAAGTACGATTTTTTCAGTATTTCAGTTCCCTCCCATAAGGGTGCTTTCCGGACATCGAAAATCGTTCAAAATTTTGTAGTGGTCTCTTGTTACGGGGAATAACGAATAACGAGCATAAAAAAATTTACTATTTTATCTCAGTCCGAAGTACGATTTTTTCAGTTTTTCACCCTCCCATAAGGGTGCTTTCCGGACATAGCAAATCGTTCAAATTTTTGTAGAAGTCCTGTAGAGACGAAATATGTTTAACCATCACAAAAAATCTTACTATCTTATTTCAATCCGAAGTACAATATTTTCAGTTTTTCACCCTCCCATAAAGGAGTTTACCGGATATAAAAAATCGTTCAAAATTTTTTATGGGTCTCTTGTAACGGGGAACAACGACTAACGACAATAAAAAATTCGACGATCCGATTTCAGTACGAGCTACGATTTTTTCAGTTTTTCATCCTCTCATGAGGGTACTTTCCGGACATAGAAAATCGTTCAAATTTTTTTAGGGGTCTCCTGTAGAGACGAAAAACGATTAACGATCATAAAAAATTTGACTTTCTTATTTCAGTCCGAAGTACGATTTTTTCAGTTTTCCACACTCGCCGTAAGGGTACTTTCCGGACATAAAAAACCGTTCAAATTTTTTTCGGAGTCTCCTGTGGTGCCGAAAAACTATTAACTATCATAAAAAATGTGATTTTCTTATTTCAGTCCAAAGTACGATTTTTGCAGTTTTTCACCCTCCCATAAGGGCGTTTTCCGGATATAGAAAATCGTTCAAATTTTTTTAGGAGACTCTTGTAACAGGGAACAACGAATAACGATCATAAAAAATCTGCCTTTCTTATTTCAGTCCAAAGTACGATTTTTTCAGTTCTTCTCCCTCGCCATAAGTGTATTTTCCGGACATAGAAAATCGTTCAAATTTTTTTCGGAGTGTCCTGGGAGCCGAAAAACTATTAACGATCATAACAAATCTGACTTTCTTATTTCAGTCCAAAGTACGATTTTTGCAGTTTTTCACCCTGCCATAAGGGTTCTTTCCGGACATAGAAATTCGTTCAAATTTTTTTAGAGGTCTCCTGTAGAGACGAAGAACGTTTAACTATCCGATTTCAGTACAAGCTACGATTTTTTCAGTTTTTCACCATCTCATAACGGTGCTTTCCAGACATAGAAAATGGTTCAAATTTTTTTTAGGAGACTCTTGTAACGGGGAACAACGAATAACGATCATAAAAAATCTGACTTTCTTATTTCAGTTCAAAGTACCATTTTTTCAGTTTTTCACCCTCGCCATAAGGGTACTTTCCGGACATAGAAAATCGTTCAAAATTTTTTAGGGTTCTCTTGTATCGGGGAACAACAAACTACGATTTTTTACAGTACGAGCTACGATTTTTTCAGTTTGTCACCCTCCCATAAGGGTGCATTTCGGACATAGAAATTGGTTCAAATTTTTTTATTGGTCTCCTGTAGAGACGAAAAACGATTAACGTTGATAAAAAATCTGACTTTCTTATTTCAGTCCGAAGTACGATTTTTTCAGTTTTCCACGCTCGCCGTAAGGGTACTTTCCGGACATAAAAAAACGTTCAAATTTTTTTCGGAGTCTCCTGTGGAGCCGAAAAACTATTAACGATCATAAAAAATCTGACTTTTTTATTTCAGTCCAAAGTACGATTTTTTCAGTTTTTCACCCTGCCATAAGTGTGCTTTCCGGACATAGAAATTCGTTCAAATTTTTTTAGAGGTCTCCTGTAGAGACGAAAAACGTTTAACTATCCGATTTCAGTACAAGCTACGATTTTTTCAGTTTTTCACCATCTCATAACGGTGCTTTCCGGACATAGAAAATGGTTCAAATTTTTTTAGGAGACTCTTGTAACAGGAAACAACTAATAACGATCATAAAAAATTTGACTTCCTTATTTCATTCCAAAGTACGATTTTTTCAGTTTTTCACCCTCGCCATAAGGGTACTTTCCGGTCATAGAAAATCGTTCAAAATTTTTTAGGGTTTTCTTGTAACGGGAAACAACTAATGACGATCATAAAAAATCCGTCTATCTGATTTCAGTACGGGCTACGATTTTTTCAGTTCTTCACCCTCCCCAAAAGTGTGCTTTCCGGACATAGAAAATCGTTCAAAAATTTTTAGGGGTCTCTTGTAACGGGAAACAACGAATGATGATCATAAAAAATCCGTCTAACTGATTTCAGTACGGGCTACGATTTTTTCAGTTCTTTACCCACCGCATAAGGGTGCTTTCCGTACATAGAAAATCGTTCAAATTTTTTCAGGAGTCTCCTGTAGAAACGAAAAACGATTAACGATCATAAAAAATCAGCCTTTCTTATTTCAGTCCGAAGTACGATTTTTTCAGTTTTTCACCCTCCCATAAGGGTGCATTCCGGACATAGAAATTCGTTCAAATTTTTTTAGAAGTCCTGTACAGACGAAATACGTTTAACGATCATAAAAAATTTTACTATCTTATTTCAATCCGAACTACGATTTTTTCATCTTTTCAGCCTCCCATAAGGGTGATTTTCAGACATAAAAATTGGTTCAAAATTTTTTAGGGGTCTCTTATAACGGGGAACGACGAATAGCGATCATAAAAAATCGGTGTATCCGATTTCAGTACGAGCTATGATTTTTTCAGTTTTTCACACTCCCATAATGGTGCTTTCCAGACATAGAAAATCGTTCAAATTTTTTTAGGAGACTCTTGTAACAGGGAACAACGAATAACGATCATAAAAAATCTGCCTTTCTTATTTCAGTCCAAAGTACGATTTTTTCAGTTCTTCTCCCTCGCCATAAGTGTATTTTCCGGACATAGAAAATCGTTCAAATTTTTTTCGGAGTGTCCTGTGGAGCCGAAAAACTATTAACGATCATAACAAATCTCACATTCTTATTTCAGTCCAAAGTTCGATTTTTGCAGTTTTTCACCCTGCCATAAGGGTTCTTTCCGGACATAGAAATTCGTTCAAATTTTTTTAGAGGTCTCCTGTAGAGACGAAGAACGTTTAACTATCCGATTTCAGTACAAGCTACGATTTCTTCAGTTTTTCACCATCTCATAACGGTGCTTTCCACACATAGAAAATGGTTCAAATTTTTTTAGGAGACTCTTGTAACGGGGAACAACGAATAACGACCATAAAAAATCTGACTTTCTTATTTCAGTTCAAAGTACCATTTTTTCAGTTTTTCACCCTCGCCATAAGGGTACTTTCCGGACATAGAAAATCGTTCAAAATTTTTTAGGGTTCTCTTGTATCGGGGAACAACGAACTACGATCATCAAAAATCCGTCTATCTGATTTCAGTACGAGCTACGATTTTTTCAGTTTGTCACCCTCCCATAAGCGTGCTTTCCGGGCATAGAAAATCGTTCAAATTATTTCAGGAGTCTCTTGTAGAGACGAAAGACGATTAACGATCATAAAAAATCTGCCTTTCTTATTTCAGTTCGACGTACGATTTTTTCAGTCTTTTCAGTTCCCTCCCATAAGGGTGCTTTCCGGACATCGAAAATCGTTCAAAATTTTGTAGTGGTCTCTTGTAACGGGGAATAACGAATAACGATTATAAAAAATCTTACTATATTATTTCAATCGGAAGTACGATTTTTTCAGTTCTTCACCCTCCCCATAAGGGTGCTTTACGGACATAGAAAATCGTTCAAATTATTTCAGGAGTCTCCTGTAGAGACGAAAGACGATTAACGATCATAAAAAATCTGCCTTTCTTATTTCAGTCCGACGTACGATTTTTTCAGTCTTTTCAGTTCCCTCCCATAAGGGTGCTTTCCGGATATAGAAAATCGTTCAAATTTTTTCAGGAGTCTCCTGTAGAAACGAAAGACGATTAACGATCATAAAAAATCAGCCTTTCTTATTTCAGTCCAAAGTACGATTTTTTTAATTTTTCACCCTCGCTATAAATGTACTTTCAAGATATATAAAATCGTTCAAATTTTTTTCAGGGACTCCGGTAGAGGCGAAAAACGATTAACGATCATAAAAAATCTGACTCTCTTGATTCAGTCCGAAGGACGATTTTTTCAGTTTTTCACCCTCCCATAAGGGTGCTTTTCGGACATAGAAATTCGTTCAAATTTTTTTATTGGTCTCCTGTAGAGACGAAGAACGTTTAAAAGACATAAAAAATCTGACTATCTTATTTCATTCCGAAGTACGATTTTTTCAGTATTTCAGTTCCCTCCCATAAGGGTGATTTCCGGACATCGAAAATCGTTCAAAATTTTGTAGTGGTCTCTTGTAACGGGGAATAACGAATAACGAGCATAAAAAAATTTACTATTTTATCTCAGTCCGAAGTACGATTTTTTCAGTTTTTCACCCTCCCATAAGGGTGCTTTCCGGACATAGCAAATCGTTCAAATTTTTGTAGAAGTCCTGTAGAGACGAAATATGTTTAACCATCACAAAAAATCTTACTATCTTATTTCAATCCGAAGTACAATATTTTCAGTTTTTCACCCTCCCATAAAGGAGTTTACCGGATATAAAAAATCGTTCAAAATTTTTTATGGGTCTCTTGTAACGGGGAACAACGACTAACGACAATAAAAAATTCGACGATCCGATTTCAGTACGAGCTACGATTTTTTCAGTTTTTCATCCTCTCATGAGGGTACTTTCCGGACATAGAAAATCGTTCAAATTTTTTTAGGGGTCTCCTGTAGAGACGAAAAACGATTAACGATCATAAAAAATTTGACTTTCTTATTTCAGTCCGAAGTACGATTTTTTCAGTTTTCCACACTCGCCGTAAGGGTACTTTCCGGACATAAAAAACCGTTCAAATTTTTTTCGGAGTCTCCTGTGGTGCCGAAAAACTATTAACTATCATAAAAAATGTGATTTTTTTATTTCAGTCCAAAGTACGATTTTTGCAGTTTTTCAGCCTCCCATAAGGGCGTTTTCCGGATATAGAAAATCGTTCAAATTTTTTTAGGAGACTCTTGTAACAGGGAACAACGAATAACGATCATAAAAAATCTGCCTTTCTTATTTCAGTCCAAAGTACGATTTTTTCAGTTCTTCTCCCTCGCCATAAGTGTATTTTCCGGACATAGAAAATCGTTCAAATTTTTTTCGGAGTGTCCTGTGGAGCCGAAAAACTATTAACGATCATAACAAATCTGACTTTCTTATTTCAGTCCAAAGTACGATTTTTGCAGTTTTTCACCCTGCCATAAGGGTTCTTTCCGGACATAGAAATTCGTTCAAATTTTTTTAGAGGTCTCCTGTAGAGACGAAGAACGTTTAACTATCCGATTTCAGTACAAGCTACGATTTTTTCAGTTTTTCACCATCTCATAACGGTGCTTTCCAGACATAGAAAATGGTTCAAATTTTTTTTAGGAGACTCTTGTAACGGGGAACAACGAATAACGATCATAAAAAATCTGACTTTCTTATTTCAGTTCAAAGTACCATTTTTTCAGTTTTTCACCCTCGCCATAAGGGTACTTTCCGGACATAGAAAATCGTTCAAAATTTTTTAGGGTTCTCTTGTATCGGGGAACAACAAACTACGATTTTTTACAGTACGAGCTACGATTTTTTCAGTTTGTCACCCTCCCATAAGGGTGCATTTCGGACATAGAAATTGGTTCAAATTTTTTTATTGGTCTCCTGTAGAGACGAAAAACGATTAACGTTGATAAAAAATCTGACTTTCTTATTTCAGTCCGAAGTACGATTTTTTCAGTTTTCCACGCTCGCCGTAAGGGTACTTTCCGGACATAAAAAAACGTTCAAATTTTTTTCGGAGTCTCCTGTGGAGCCGAAAAACTATTAACGATCATAAAAAATCTGACTTTTTTATTTCAGTCCAAAGTACGATTTTTTCAGTTTTTCACCCTGCCATAAGTGTGCTTTCCGGACATAGAAATTCGTTCAAATTTTTTTAGAGGTCTCCTGTAGAGACGAAAAACGTTTAACTATCCGATTTCAGTACAAGCTACGATTTTTTCAGTTTTTCACCATCTCATAACGGTGCTTTCCGGACATAGAAAATGGTTCAAATTTTTTTAGGAGACTCTTGTAACAGGAAACAACTAATAACGATCATAAAAAATTTGACTTCCTTATTTCATTCCAAAGTACGATTTTTTCAGTTTTTCACCCTCGCCATAAGGGTACTTTCCGGTCATAGAAAATCGTTCAAAATTTTTTAGGGTTTTCTTGTAACGGGAAACAACGAATGACGATCATAAAAAATCCGTCTATCTGATTTCAGTACGGGCTACGATTTTTTCAGTTCTTCACCCTCCCCAAAAGTGTGCTTTCCGGACATAGAAAATCGTTCAAAAATTTTTAGGGGTCTCTTGTAACGGGAAACAACGAATGATGATCATAAAAAATCCGTCTATCTGATTTCAGTACGGGCTACGATTTTTTCAGTTCTTTACCCACCGCATAAGGGTGCTTTCCGTACATAGAAAATCGTTCAAATTTTTTCAGGAGTCTCCTGTAGAAACGAAAAACGATTAACGATCATAAAAAATCAGCCTTTCTTATTTCAGTCCGAAGTACGATTTTTTCAGTTTTTCACCCTCCCATAAGGGTGCATTCCGGACATAGAAATTCGTTCAAATTTTTTTAGAAGTCCTGTACAGACGAAATACGTTTAACGATCATAAAAAATTTTACTATCTTATTTCAATCCGAACTACGATTTTTTCATCTTTTCAGCCTCCCATAAGGGTGATTTTCAGACATAAAAATTGGTTCAAAATTTTTTAGGGGTCTCTTATAACGGGGAACGACGAATAGCGATCATAAAAAATCGGTGTATCCGATTTCAGTACGAGCTATGATTTTTTCAGTTTTTCACACTCCCATAATGGTGCTTTCCAGACATAGAAAATCGTTCAAATTTTTTTAGGAGACTCTTGTAACAGGGAACAACGAATAACGATCATAAAAAATCTGCCTTTCTTATTTCAGTCCAAAGTACGATTTTTTCAGTTCTTCTCCCTCGCCATAAGTGTATTTTCCGGACATAGAAAATCGTTCAAATTTTTTTCGGAGTGTCCTGTGGAGCCGAAAAACTATTAACGATCATAACAAATCTGACTTTCTTATTTCAGTCCAAAGTACGATTTTTTCAGTTTTTCACCCTCCCATAAGGGTGATTTTCGGACATAGAACTTCGTTCAAATTTTTTTAGGGGTCTCCTGTAGAGACGAAGAACGTTTAAAATACATAAAAAATCTGACTATCTTATTTCAATCCGAAGTACGATTTTTTCAGTATTTCAGTTCCCTCCCATAAGGGTGCTTTCCGGACATCGAAGATCGTTCAAAATTTTGTAGTGGTCTCTTGTAACGGGGAATAACGAATAACGATCATAAAAAAACTTACTATTTTATTTCAGTCCGAAGTACGATTTTTTCAGTTTTTCACCCTCCCCTAAGGGTGCTTTCTGGACATAGCAAATCTTTCAAATTTTTGTAGAAGTCCTGTAGAGACGAAATATGTTTAACGATCACAAAAAATCTTACTATCTTATTTCAATCCGAAGTACAATTTTTTCAGTTTTTCACCGTCCCATAAAGGAGTTTACCGGATATAAAAAATCGTTCAAAATTTTTTATGGGTCTCTTGTAACGGGGAACAACGACTAACGACAATAAAAAATTCGACGATCCGATTTCAGTACGAGCTACGATTTTTTCAGTTTTTCATCCTCTCATGAGGGTACTTTCCGGACATAGAAAATCGTTCAAATTTTTTTAGGGGTCTCCTGTAGAGACGAAAAACGATTAACGATCATAAAAAATCTGATTTTTTTATTTCAGTCCAAAGTACGATTTTTTCAGTTTTTCACCCTGCCATAAGTGTGCTTTCCGGACATAGAAATTCGTTCAAATTTTTTTAGAGGTTTCCTGTAGAGACGAAGAACGTTTAACTATCCGATTTCAGTACAAGCTACGATTTTTTCAGTATTTCACCAGCTCATAACGGTGCTTTCCAGACATAGAAAATGGTTCAAATTTTTTTAGGAGACTCTTGTAACGGGGAACAACTAACAACGATCATAAAAAAATTGACTTCCTTATTTCATTCCAAAGTACGATTTTTTCAGTTTTTCACCCTCGCCATAAGAGTACTTTCCGGACATAGAAAATCGTTCAAAATTTTTTAGGGTTTTCTTGTAACGGGAAACAACGAATGACGATCATAAAAAATCCGTCTATCTGATTTCAGTACGAGCTACGATTTTTTCAGTTTTTCACCCTTTCATAAGGGTGCGTTCCGGACATAGAAAATCGTTCAAAAATTTTTAGGGGTCTCTTGTAACGGGAAACAACGAATGATGATCATAAAAAATCCGTCTAACTGATTTCAGTACGGGCTACGATTTTTTCAGTTCTTTACCCACCGCATAAGGGTGCTTTCCGGACATAGAAAATCGTTCAAATTTTTTCAGGAGTCTCCTGTAGAAACGAAAAACGATTAACGATCATAAAAAATCAGCCTTTCTTATTTCAGTCCGAAGTACGATTTTTTCAGTTTTTTACCCTCGCCATAAATGTACTTTCAGGACATATAAAATCGTTCAAATTTTTTTCAGGGACTCCGGTAGAGCCGAAAAACGATTAACGATCATAAAAAATCTGACTCTCTTAATTCAGTCCGAAGAACGATTTTTTCAGTTTTTCACCCTCCCATAATGGTGATTTTCGGACATAGAACTTCGTTCAAATTTTTTTAGGGGTCTCCTGTAGAGACGTAGAACGTTTAAAATACATAAAAAATCTGACTATCTTATTTCAATCCGAAGTACGATTTTTTCAGTATTTCAGTTCCCTCCCATAAGGGTGCTTTCCGGACATCGAAAATCGTTCAAAATTTTGTAGTGGTCTCTTGTAACGGGGAATAACGAATAACGATCATAAAAAAACTTACTATTTTATTTCAGTCCAAAGTACGATTTTTTCAGTTTTTCACCCTCCCATAAGGGTGCTTTCCGGACATAGCAAATCGTTCAAATTTTTGTAGAAGTCCTGTAGAGACGAAATATGTTTAACGATAACAAAAAATCTTACTATCTTATTTCAATCCGAAGTACAATTTTTTCAGTGTTTCACCCTCCCATAAAGGAGTTTTCCGGATATAAAAAATCGTTCAAATTTTTGTCAGGGACTCCGGTAGAGCCGAAAAACGATTAACGATCATAAAAAATCTGACTTTATTATTTCAGTCCGAAGGACGATTTTTTCAGTTTTTCACCCTCCCATAAGGGTGCTTTTCGGACATAGAAATTCGTTCAAATTTTTTCAGGGGTCTCCTGTAGAGACGAAAAACGATTGACGATCATGAAAAATCTGCCTTTCTTATTTCAGTCCGAAGTACGATTTTTTCAGTTTTTCACCCTCGCCATAAAGGTACTTTCATGAGATAGAAAATCGTTCAAATTTTTGACAGGGACTCCGGTCGAGCCGAAAAACGATTAACGACCATAAAAAATCTGACTTTCTTATTTCAGTCCGAAGGACGATTTTTTCAGTTTTTCACCCTCCCATAAGGGTGCATTCCGGACATAGAAATTCGTTCAAATTTTTTTAGAAGTCCTGTACAGACGAAATACGTTTAACGATCATAAAAAATTTTACTATCTTATTTCAATCCGAACTCCGATTTTTTCAGCTTTTCAGCCTCCCATAAGTGTGATTTTCAGACATAAAAATTGGTTCAACATTTTTTAGGGGTCTCTTATAACGGGGAACGACGAATAGCGATCATAAAAAATCGGTGTATCCGATTTCAGTACGAGCTATGATTTTTTCAGTTTTTCACACTCCCATAATGGTGCTTTCCGGACATAGAAAATCGTTCAAATTTTTTTAGGAGACTCTTGTAACAGGGAACAACGAATAACGATCATAAAAAATCTGCCTTTCTTATTTCAGTCCAAAGTACGATTTTTTCAGTTTTTCACCCTGCCATAAGTGTGCTTTCCGGACATAGAAATTCGTTCAAATTTTTTTAGAGGTTTCCTGTAGAGACGAAGAACGTTTAACTATCCGATTTCAGTACAAGCTACGATTTTTTCAGTATTTCACCAGCTCATAACGGTGCTTTCCAGACATAGAAAATGGTTCAAATTTTTTTACGAGACTCTTGTAACGGGGAACAACTAACAACGATCATAAAAAAATTGACTTCCTTATTTCATTCCAAAGTACGATTTTTTCAGTTTTTCACCCTCGCCATAAGAGTACTTTCCGGACATAGAAAATCGTTCAAAATTTTTTAGGGTTTTCTTGTAACGGGAAACAACGAATGACGATCATAAAAAATCCGTCTATCTGATTTCAGTACGAGCTACGATTTTTTCAGTTTTTCACCCTTTCATAAGGGTGCGTTCCGGACATAGAAAATCGTTCAAAAATTTTTAGGGGTCTCTTGTAACGGGAAACAACGAATGATGATCATAAAAAATCCGTCTAACTGATTTCAGTACGGGCTACGATTTTTTCAGTTCTTTACCCACCGCATAAGGGTGCTTTCCGGACATAGAAAATCGTTCAAATTTTTTCAGGAGTCTCCTGTAGAAACGAAAAACGATTAACGATCATAAAAAATCAGCCTTTCTTATTTCAGTCCGAAGTACGATTTTTTCAGTTTTTTACCCTCGCCATAAATGTACTTTCAGGACATATAAAATCGTTCAAATTTTTTTCAGGGACTCCGGTAGAGCCGAAAAACGATTAACGATCATAAAAAATCTGACTCTCTTAATTCAGTCCGAAGAACGATTTTTTCAGTTTTTCACCCTCCCATAATGGTGATTTTCGGACATAGAACTTCGTTCAAATTTTTTTAGGGGTCTCCTGTAGAGACGTAGAACGTTTAAAATACATAAAAAATCTGACTATCTTATTTCAATCCGAAGTACGATTTTTTCAGTATTTCAGTTCCCTCCCATAAGGGTGCTTTCCGGACATCGAAAATCGTTCAAAATTTTGTAGTGGTCTCTTGTAACGGGGAATAACGAATAACGATCATAAAAAAACTTACTATTTTATTTCAGTCCAAAGTACGATTTTTTCAGTTTTTCACCCTCCCATAAGGGTGCTTTCCGGACATAGCAAATCGTTCAAATTTTTGTAGAAGTCCTGTAGAGACGAAATATGTTTAACGATAACAAAAAATCTTACTATCTTATTTCAATCCGAAGTACAATTTTTTCAGTGTTTCACCCTCCCATAAAGGAGTTTTCCGGATATAAAAAATCGTTCAAATTTTTGTCAGGGACTCCGGTAGAGCCGAAAAACGATTAACGATCATAAAAAATCTGACTTTAATATTTCAGTCCGAAGGACGATTTTTTCAGTTTTTCACCCTCCCATAAGGGTGCTTTTCGGACATAGAAATTCGTTCAAATTTTTTCAGGGGTCTCCTGTAGAGACGAAAAACGATTGACGATCATGAAAAATCTGCCTTTCTTATTTCAGTCCGAAGTACGATTTTTTCAGTTTTTCACCCTCGCCATAAAGGTACTTTCATGAGATAGAAAATCGTTCAAATTTTTGACAGGGACTCCGGTCGAGCCGAAAAACGATTAACGACCATAAAAAATCTGACTTTCTTATTTCAGTCCGAAGGACGATTTTTTCAGTTTTTCACCCTCCCATAAGGGTGCATTCCGGACATAGAAATTCGTTCAAATTTTTTTAGAAGTCCTGTACAGACGAAATACGTTTAACGATCATAAAAAATTTTACTATCTTATTTCAATCCGAACTCCGATTTTTTCAGCTTTTCAGCCTCCCATAAGTGTGATTTTCAGACATAAAAATTGGTTCAACATTTTTTAGGGGTCTCTTATAACGGGGAACGACGAATAGCGATCATAAAAAATCGGTGTATCCGATTTCAGTACGAGCTATGATTTTTTCAGTTTTTCACACTCCCATAATGGTGCTTTCCGGACATAGAAAATCGTTCAAATTTTTTTAGGAGACTCTTGTAACAGGGAACAACGAATAACGATCATAAAAAATCTGCCTTTCTTATTTCAGTCCAAAGTACGATTTTTTCAGTTTTTCACCCTGCCATAAGTGTGCTTTCCGGACATAGAAATTCGTTCAAATTTTTTTAGAGGTTTCCTGTAGAGACGAAGAACGTTTAACTATCCGATTTCAGTACAAGCTACGATTTTTTCAGTATTTCACCAGCTCATAACGGTGCTTTCCAGACATAGAAAATGGTTCAAATTTTTTTACGAGACTCTTGTAACGGGGAACAACTAACAACGATCATAAAAAAATTGACTTCCTTATTTCATTCCAAAGTACGATTTTTTCAGTTTTTCACCCTCGCCATAAGAGTACTTTCCGGACATAGAAAATCGTTCAAAATTTTTTAGGGTTTTCTTGTAACGGGAAACAACGAATGACGATCATAAAAAATCCGTCTATCTGATTTCAGTACGAGCTACGATTTTTTCAGTTTTTCACCCTTTCATAAGGGTGCGTTCCGGACATAGAAAATCGTTCAAAAATTTTTAGGGGTCTCTTGTAACGGGAAACAACGAATGATGATCATAAAAAATCCGTCTAACTGATTTCAGTACGGGCTACGATTTTTTCAGTTCTTTACCCACCGCATAAGGGTGCTTTCCGGACATAGAAAATCGTTCAAATTTTTTCAGGAGTCTCCTGTAGAAACGAAAAACGATTAACGATCATAAAAAATCAGCCTTTCTTATTTCAGTCCGAAGTACGATTTTTTCAGTTTTTTACCCTCGCCATAAATGTACTTTCAGGACATATAAAATCGTTCAAATTTTTTTCAGGGACTCCGGTAGAGCCGAAAAACGAATAACGATCATAAAAAATCTGACTCTCTTAATTCAGTCCGAAGAACGATTTTTTCAGTTTTTCACCCTCCCATAATGGTGATTTTCGGACATAGAACTTCGTTCAAATTTTTTTAGGGGTCTCCTGTAGAGACGTAGAACGTTTAAAATACATAAAAAATCTGACTATCTTATTTCAATCCGAAGTACGATTTTTTCAGTATTTCAGTTCCCTCCCATAAGGGTGCTTTCCGGACATCGAAAATCGTTCAAAATTTTGTAGTGGTCTCTTGTAACGGGGAATAACGAATAACGATCATAAAAAAACTTACTATTTTATTTCAGTCCAAAGTACGATTTTTTCAGTTTTTCACCCTCCCATAAGGGTGCTTCCCGGACATAGCAAATCGTTCAAATTTTTGTAGAAGTCCTGTAGAGACGAAATATGTTTAACGATAACAAAAAATCTTACTATCTTATTTCAATCCGAAGTACAATTTTTTCAGTGTTTCACCCTCCCATAAAGGAGTTTTCCGGATATAAAAAATCGTTCAAATTTTTGTCAGGGACTCCGGTAGAGCCGAAAAACGATTAACGATCATAAAAAATCTGACTTTATTATTTCAGTCCGAAGGACGATTTTTTCAGTTTTTCACCCTCCCATAAGGGTGCTTTTCGGACATAGAAATTCGTTCAAATTTTTTCAGGGGTCTCCTGTAGAGACGAAAAACGATTGACGATCATGAAAAATCTGCCTTTCTTATTTCAGTCCGAAGTACGATTTTTTCAGTTTTTCACCCTCGCCATAAAGGTACTTTCATGAGATAGAAAATCGTTCAAATTTTTGACAGGGACTCCGGTCGAGCCGAAAAACGATTAACGACCATAAAAAATCTGACTTTCTTATTTCAGTCCGAAGGACGATTTTTTCAGTTTTTCACCCTCCCATAAGGGTGCATTCCGGACATAGAAATTCGTTCAAATTTTTTTAGAAGTCCTGTACAGACGAAATACGTTTAACGATCATAAAAAATTTTACTATCTTATTTCAATCCGAACTCCGATTTTTTCAGCTTTTCAGCCTCCCATAAGTGTGATTTTCAGACATAAAAATTGGTTCAACATTTTTTAGGGGTCTCTTATAACGGGGAACGACGAATAGCGATCATAAAAAATCGGTGTATCCGATTTCAGTACGAGCTATGATTTTTTCAGTTTTTCACACTCCCATAATGGTGCTTTCCGGACATAGAAAATCGTTCAAATTTTTTTAGGAGACTCTTGTAACAGGGAACAACGAATAACGATCATAAAAAATCTGCCTTTCTTATTTCAGTCCAAAGTACGATTTTTTCAGTTTTTCACCCTGCCATAAGTGTGCTTTCCGGACATAGAAATTCGTTCAAATTTTTTTAGAGGTTTCCTGTAGAGACGAAGAACGTTTAACTATCCGATTTCAGTACAAGCTACGATTTTTTCAGTATTTCACCAGCTCATAACGGTGCTTTCCAGACATAGAAAATGGTTCAAATTTTTTTAGGAGACTCTTGTAACGGGGAACAACTAACAACGATCATAAAAAAATTGACTTCCTTATTTCATTCCAAAGTACGATTTTTTCAGTTTTTCACCCTCGCCATAAGAGTACTTTCCGGACATAGAAAATCGTTCAAAATTTTTTAGGGGTCTCTTGTAACGGGAAACAACGAATGATGATCATAAAAAATCCGTCTAACTGATTTCAGTACGGGCTACGATTTTTTCAGTTCTTTACCCACCGCATAAGGGTGCTTTCCGGACATAGAAAATCGTTCAAATTTTTTCAGGAGTCTCCTGTAGAAACGAAAAACGATTAACGATCATAAAAAATCAGCCTTTCTTATTTCAGTCCGAAGTACGATTTTTTCAGTTTTTTACCCTCGCCATAAATGTACTTTCAGGACATATAAAATCGTTCAAATTTTTTTCAGGGACTCCGGTAGAGCCGAAAAACGATTAACGATCATAAAAAATCTGACTCTCTTAATTCAGTCCGAAGAACGATTTTTTCAGTTTTTCACCCTCCCATAATGGTGATTTTCGGACATAGAACTTCGTTCAAATTTTTTTAGGGGTCTCCTGTAGAGACGTAGAACGTTTAAAATACATAAAAAATCTGACTATCTTATTTCAATCCGAAGTACGATTTTTTCAGTATTTCAGTTCCCTCCCATAAGGGTGCTTTCCGGACATCGAAAATCGTTCAAAATTTTGTAGTGGTCTCTTGTAACGGGGAATAACGAATAACGATCATAAAAAAACTTACTATTTTATTTCAGTCCAAAGTACGATTTTTTCAGTTTTTCACCCTCCCATAAGGGTGCTTCCCGGACATAGCAAATCGTTCAAATTTTTGTAGAAGTCCTGTAGAGACGAAATATGTTTAACGATAACAAAAAATCTTACTATCTTATTTCAATCCGAAGTACAATTTTTTCAGTGTTTCACCCTCCCATAAAGGAGTTTTCCGGATATAAAAAATCGTTCAAATTTTTGTCAGGGACTCCGGTAGAGCCGAAAAACGATTAACGATCATAAAAAATCTGACTTTATTATTTCAGTCCGAAGGACGATTTTTTCAGTTTTTCACCCTCCCATAAGGGTGCTTTTCGGACATAGAAATTCGTTCAAATTTTTTCAGGGGTCTCCTGTAGAGACGAAAAACGATTGACGATCATGAAAAATCTGCCTTTCTTATTTCAGTCCGAAGTACGATTTTTTCAGTTTTTCACCCTCGCCATAAAGGTACTTTCATGAGATAGAAAATCGTTCAAATTTTTGACAGGGACTCCGGTCGAGCCGAAAAACGATTAACGACCATAAAAAATCTGACTTTCTTATTTCAGTCCGAAGGACGATTTTTTCAGTTTTTCACCCTCCCATAAGGGTGCATTCCGGACATAGAAATTCGTTCAAATTTTTTTAGAAGTCCTGTACAGACGAAATACGTTTAACGATCATAAAAAATTTTACTATCTTATTTCAATCCGAACTCCGATTTTTTCAGCTTTTCAGCCTCCCATAAGTGTGATTCTCAGACATAAAAATTGGATCAACATTTTTTAGGGGTCTCTTATAACGGGGAACGACGAATAGCGATCATAAAAAATCGGTGTATCCGATTTCAGTACGAGCTATGATTTTTTCAGTTTTTCACACTCCCATAATGGTGCTTTCCGGACATAGAAAATCGTTCAAATTTTTTTAGGAGACTCTTGTAACAGGGAACAACGAATAACGATCATAAAAAATCTGCCTTTCTTATTTCAGTCCAAAGTACGATTTTTTCAGTTCTTCTCCCTCGCCATAAGTGTATTTTCCGGACATAGAAAATCGTTCAGATTTTTTTCGGAGTGTCCTGTGGAGCCGAAAAACTATTAACGATCATAACAAATCTGACTTTCTTATTTCAGTCCAAAGTACGATTTTTGCAGTTTTTCACCCTGCCATAAGGGTTCTTTCCGGACATAGAAATTCGTTCAAATTTTTTTAGAGGTCTCCTGTAGAGACGAAGAACGTTTAACTATCCGATTTCAGAACAAGCTACGATTTTTTCAGTTTTTCACCATCTCATGACGGTGCTTTCCAGACATAGAAAATGGTTGAAATTTTTTTAGGAGACTCTTGTAACGGGGAACAACGAATAACGATCATAAAAAATCTGACTTTCTTATTTCAGTTCAAAGTACCATTTTTTCAGTTTTTCACCCTCGCCATAAGGGTACTTTCCGGACATAGAAAATCGTTCAAAATTTTTTAGGGTTCTCTTGTATCGGTAAACAACGAATGACGATCATAAAAAATCCGTCTATCTGATTTCAGTACGAGCTACGATTTTTTCAGTTTTTCACCCTTTCATAAGGGTGCGTTCCGGACATAGAAAATCGTTCAAAAATTTTTAGGGGTCTCTTGTAACGGGAAACAACGAATGATGATCATAAAAAATCCGTCTAACTGATTTCAGTACGGGCTACGATTTTTTCAGTTCTTTACCCACCGCATAAGGGTGCTTTCCGGACATAGAAAATCGTTCAAATTTTTTCAGGAGTCTCCTGTAGAAACGAAAAACGATTAACGATCATAAAAAATCAGCCTTTCTTATTTCAGTCCGAAGTACGATTTTTTCAGTTTTTTACCCTCGCCATAAATGTACTTTCAGGACATATAAAATCGTTCAAATTTTTTTCAGGGACTCCGGTAGAGCCGAAAAACGATTAACGATCATAAAAAATCTGACTCTCTTAATTCAGTCCGAAGGACGATTTTTTCAGTTTTTCACCCTCCCATAAGGGTGATTTTCGGACATAGAACTTCGTTCAAATTTTTTTAGGGGTCTCCTGTAGAGACGAAGAACGTTTAAAATACATAAAAAATCTGACTATCTTATTTCAATCCGAAGTACGATTTTTTCAGTATTTCAGTTCCCTCCCATAAGGGTGCTTTCCGGACATCGAAGATCGTTCAAAATTTTGTAGTGGTCTCTTGTAACGGGGAATAACGAATAACGATCATAAAAAAACTTACTATTTTATTTCAGTCCGAAGTACGATTTTTTCAGTTTTTCACCCTCCCATAAGGGTGCTTTCTGGACATAGCAAATCTTTCAAATTTTTGTAGAAGTCCTGTAGAGACGAAATATGTTTAACGATCACAAAAAATCTTACTATCTTATTTCAATCCGAAGTACAATTTTTTCAGTTTTTCACCGTCCCATAAAGGAGTTTACCGGATATAAAAAATCGTTCAAAATTTTTTATGGGTCTCTTGTAACGGGGAACAACGACTAACGACAATAAAAAATTCGACGATCCGATTTCAGTACGAGCAACGATTTTTTCAGTTTTTCATCCTCTCATGAGGGTACTTTCCGGACATAGAAAATGGTTCAAATTTTTTTAGGAGACTCTTGTAACGGGGAACAACGAATAACGATCATAAAAAATCTGACTTTCTTATTTCAGTTCAAAGTACCATTTTTTCAGTTTTTCACCCTCGCCATATGGGTACTTTCCGGACATAGAAAATCGTTCAAAATTTTTTAGGGTTCTCTTGTATCGGGGAACAACGAACTACGATTTTTTACAGTACGAGCTACGATTTTTTCAGTTTGTCACCCTCCCATAAGGGTGCATTTCGGACATAGAAATTGGTTCAAATTTTTTTATTGGTCTCCTGTAGAGACGAAAAACGAATAACGATGATAAAAAATCTGACTTTCTTATTTCAGTCCGAAGTACGATTTTTTCAATTTTCCACCCTCGCCGTAAGGGTACTTTCCGGACATAAAAAAACGTTCAAATTTTTTTCGGAGTCTCCTGTGGAGCCGAAAAACTATTAACGATCATAAAAAATCTGACTTTTTTATTTCAGTCCAAAGTACGATTTTTTCAGTTTTTCACCCTGCCATAAGTGTGCTTTCCGGACATAGAAATTCGTTCAAATTTTTTTAGAGGTCTCCTGTACAGACGAAAAACGTTTAACTATCCGATTTCAGTACAAGCTACGATTTTTTCAGTTTTTCACCATCTCATAACGGTGCTTTCCGGACATAGAAAATGGTTCAAATTTTTTTAGGAGACTCTTGTAACGGGAAACAACTAATAACGATCATAAAAAATTTGACTTCCTTATTTCATTCCAAAGTACGATTTTTTCAGTTTTTCACCGTCGCCATAAGGGTACTTTCCGGACATAGAAAATCGTTCAAATTTTTTTAGGGTTTTCTTGTAACGGGAAACAACGAATGACGATCATAAAAAATCCGTCTATCTGATTTCAGTACGGGCTACGATTTTTTCAGTTCTTCACCCTCCCCATAAGGGTGCTTTCCGGACATATAAAATCGGTCAAATTTTTTTAGGAGACTCTCGGAACAGGGAACAACGAACAACGAACACAAAAAATCTTACTATCTTTTTTCAATCCGAAGTACAATTTTTTCAGTTTTTCACCCTCTCATAAGGGTGCTTTCCAGACATAGAAAATGGTTCAAAATTGTTTACGAGTCTCTTGTAACGGGGACCAACAAATAACAATCATAAAAAATCCGTCTATCTGATTTCAGTACGGGCTACAATGTTTTCAGTTTTTCACCCTTTCATAAGGGTGCTTTCCCGGCATAGAAAATCGTTCAAAATTTTTTAGGAGTCTCTTGTAGCGGGGAACAACGAATATCGATCATAAAAAATCCGTCTATCTAATTTCAGTACGAGCTACGTTTTTTTCAGTTTATCACCCTCCCATAAGGGTGCGTTCCGGACATAGAAAATCGTTCAAAAATTTTTAGGGGTCTATCGTAACGGTAAACAACGAATGACGATCATAAAAAATCCGTCTATCTGATTTCAGTACGGGCTACGATTTTTTCAGTTCTTTACCCACCGCATAAGGGTGCTTTCCGGACATAGAAAATACTTCAAATTTTTTCAGGAGTCTCCTGTAGAAACGAAAGACGATTAACGATCATAAAAAATCAGCCTTTCTTATTTCAGTCCGAAGTACGATTTTCTCAGTTTTTCACCCTCGCCATAAATGTGCTTCCAGGACATATAAAATCGTTCAAATTTTTTTCAGGGACTCCGGTAGAGCCGAAAAACGATTAACGATCATAAAAAATCTGACTCTCTTAATTCAGTCCGAAGGACGATTTTTTCAGTTTTTCACCCTCCCATAAGGGTGATTTTCGGACATAGAACTTCGTTCAAATTTTTATAGTGGTCTCCTGTAGAGACGAAGAACGTTTAAAAGACATTAAAAATCTGACTATCTTATTTCAATCCGAAGTACGATTTTTTCAGTATTTCAGTTCCCTCCCATAAGGGTGCTTTCCGGACATCGAAAATCGTTCAAAATTTTGTAGTGGTCTCTTGTAACGGGGAATAACGAATAACGATCATAAAAAAACTTACTATTTTATTTCAGTCCGAAGTACGTTTTTTTTTAGTTTTTCACCCTCCCATAAGGGTGCTTTCCGGACATAGCAAATCGTTCAAATTTTTGTAGAAGTCCTGTAGAGACGAAATATGTTTAACGATCACAAAAAATCTTACTATCTTATTTCAATCCGAAGTACAATTTTTTCAGTTTTTCACCCTCCCATAAAGGAGTTTTCCGGATATAAAAAATCGTTCTAATTTTTGTCAGGGACTCCGGTAGAGCCGAAAAACGATTAAAAATCATTCAAAATCTGACTTTCTTATTTCAGTCCGAAGGACGATTTTTTCAGTTTTTCACCCTCCCATAAGGGTGCTTTTCGGACATAGAAATGAGTTCAAATTTTTTCAGGGGTCTCCTGTAGAGACGAAAAACGATTAACGATAATAAAAAATCTGCCTTCCTTATTTCAGTCCGAAGTACGATTTTTTCAGTTTTTCACCCTCGCCATAAAGGTACTTTCACGAGATAGAAAATCGTTCAAATTTTTGTCAGGGACTCCGGTAGAGCCGAAAAACGATTAACGATCATAAAAAATCTGTCTTTCTTATTTCAGTCCGAAGGACGATTTTTTCAGTTTTTCACCCTCCCATAAGGGTGCATTCCGGACATAGAAATTCGTTCAAATTTGTTTAGAAGTCCTGTACAGACGAAATACGTTTAACGATCATAAAAAATTTTACTATCTTATTTCAATCCGAACTACGATTTTTTCAGCTTTTCAGCCTCCCATAAGGGTGATTTTCTGACATAAAAAATGTTTCAAAATTTTTTAGGGGTCTCTGATAACGGGGAACGACGAATAGCGATCATAAAAAATCGGTCTATCTGATTTCAGTACGAGCTATGATTTTTTCAGTTTTTCACACTCCCATAATGGTGCTTTCCAGACATAGAAAATCGTTCAAATTTTTTTAGGAGACTCTTGTAACAGGGAACAACGAATAACGATCATAAAAAATCTGACTTTCTTATTTCAGTCCAAAGTACGATTTTTTCAGTTCTTCTCCTTCGCCATAAGTGTATTTTCCGGACATAGAAAATGGTTCAAATTTTTTTCGGAGTCTCCTGTGGAGCCGAAAAACTATTAACGATCATTACAAATCTGACCGTCTTATTTCAATCCAATGTACGATATTTTCAGTTTTTCACTCTGCCATAACAGTGCTTTGCGGACATAGAAATTCGTTCAAATTTTTTTAGAGGTCTCCTGTAGAGACGAAGAACGTTTAACTATCCGATATCAGTACGAGCTACGATTTTTTCAGTTTTTCACCCTCATATAAGGGTGCTTTCCAGACCTAGAAAATGGTTCAAAATTTTTTAGGAGTCTCTTGTAACGGGGACCAACAAATAACGATCATAAAAAATCCGTTCATCTGAATTCAGTACGGGCCACGATTTTTTCAGTACTTCATCCTCCCCATAAGGGTGCTTTCCGGACATAGAAAATAGTTCAAATTTTTTTAGGGGTCTCCTGTAGAGAGCAAAAACGATTAACGATCATAAAAAATGTAACTTTCTTATTTCAGTCCGAAGTACGATTTTTTCAGTTTTCCACCCTCGCCGTAAGGGCACTTTCCGGACATAGAAAATGGTTCAAATTTTTTCAGGGGTCTCCTGTAGAGACGAAAAACGATTAACGATCATAAAAAATCTGCCTTTCTTATTTCAGTCCGAAGTACGATTTTTTCAGTTTTTTCAGTTCCCTCCCATAAGGGTGCTTTCCGGACGTCGAAAATCGTTGAAATTTTGTAATGGTCTCTTGTAACGGGAAATAACGAATACCGATCATAAAAAATCTTACTATTTGATTTCAGTCCGAAGTACAATTTTTTCAGTTTTCCACCCTCCCATAAGAACGCTTTCCGGACATAGAAAATCGTTCAAATTTTTGTTGAAGTCCTGCAGAGACGAAATAACTTTAACGAACACAAAAAATCTTACTATCTTTTTTCAATCCAAAGTACAATTTTTTCAGTTTTTCACCCTCCCATAAGGGCGTTTTCCGAATATAAAAAATCGTTCAAAATTTTTTAGGGGTCTCTTGTAACGGGGAACAACGAATGACGACCATAAAAAATCCGTATATCCGATTTCAGTACGAACTACGATTTTTTCAGTTATTCACCCTCACATAAGGATGTTTTCCGGACATAGAAAATCGTTCAAATTTTTTTAGGGATCTCCTGTAGAGACGAAAAACGATTAACGATTATAAAATATCTGACTTTCTTATTTCAGTCCGAAGAACGATTTTTTTCAGTTTTCCACCCTCGCGATAAGGGTACTTTCCGGACATAGAAAATCGTCCAAATTTTTTTTGGAGTCTCCTGTGGAGCCGAAAAACTATTAACAATGATAAAAAATCTGACTATTTTATTTCAGTCCAAAGTACGATTCTTTCAGTTTTTCACCCACCCATACGAATGCTTTCCAGACATAGAAAATGGTTCAAAATTTTTTAGGAGTCTCTTGTAACGAGGAACAACAAATAACGATAATAAAAAATCCGTTTCTCTGATTTCAATATGGGCTACAATTTTTTCAGTTTTTCACCGTTTCATCAGGGTGTTTTCCGGGCATAGAAAATCGTTCAAATTTTTTTCGGAGTCTCCTGTGGAGCCGAAAAACTATTAACGATCATAAAAAATCTGACTTTCTTATTTCAGTCCAAAGTACGATTTTTTCAGTTTTTCACCCTGCCATAAGGGTTCTTTCCGGACATAGAAATTCGTTCAAATTTTTTTAGAGGTCTCCTCTTGAGACGAAGAACGTTTAACTATCCGATTTCAGTACAAGCTACGATTTTTTCAGTTTTTCACCATCTCATAACGGTGCTTTCCACACATAGAAAATGGTTCAAATTTTTTTAGGAGACTCTTGTAACGGGGAACAACGAATAACGATCATAAAAAATCTGACTTTCTTATTTCAGTCCAAAGTACGATTTTTTCAGTTTTTCACCCTGCCATAAGGGTTCTTTCCGGGAATAGAAATTCGTTCAAATTTTTTTAGAGGTCTCCTCTTGAGACGAAGAACGTTTAACTATCCGATTTCAGTACAAGCTACGATTTTTTCAGTTTTTCACCATCTCATAACGGTGCTTTCCACACATAGAAAATGGTTCAAATTTTTTTAGGAGACTCTTGTAACGGGGAACAACGAATAACGATCATACAAAATCTGACTTTCTTATTTCAGTTCAAAGTACCATTTTTTCAGTTTTTTACCCTCGCCATAAGGGTACTTTCCGGACATAGAAAATCGTTCAAAATTTTTTAGGGTTCTCTTGTATCGGGGAACAATGAACTACGATTTTTTACAGTACGAGCTACGATTTTTTCAGTTTGTCACCCTCCCATAAGGGTGCGTTCCGGACATAGAAAATGGTTCAAAAATTTTTAGGTGTCTCTTGTAACGGGAAACAACGAATGACAATCATAAAAAATCCGTCTATCTGATTTCAGTACGAGCTACGATTTTTTCAGTTTTTCACCCGTCCATAAGGGTACTTTCCGAACATAGAAAATCGTTCAAAATTTTTGGGAGTCTCTTGTAACGGGGAACAACGAATAACGATCATAAACAATCTGACAATCTGATTTCAATCGGAAGTACGATTTTCTCAGTACTTCACCCTCCCCATAAGGGTGCTTTCCGGACAGAGAACATAGTTCAAATTTTTTTAGGGGTCTCCCGTAGAGACCAACAACGATTAACGATCATAAAAAATCTGCCTTTCTTATTTCAGTCCGAAGCACGATTTTTTCAGTTTTTTCAGTTCCCTCCCATAAGGGTGCTTTCCGGACGTCGAAAATCGTTCAATCTTGTGTAGAAGTCCTGTAGAGACGAAATACGTTTAACCATCACAAAAAATCTTACAATCTCTTTTCAATCCGAAGTACAATTTTTTCAGTCTTTCACCCTCCCATAAGGGCGTTTTCCGGATATACAAAATCGTTCAAAATTTTTTAAGAATCTCTTGTAACGGGCAACAACAAATAAGGATCATAAAAAATCCGTTTATCTGATTTCAGTATGGGCTACGATTTTTTCGGGTTTTCACCATTTCATAAGGGTGATTTTCGGACATAGAACTTCGTTCAAATTTTTATAGTGGTCTCCTGTAGAGACGAAGAACGTTTAAAAGACATTAAAAAGCTGACTATCTTATTTCAATCCGAAGTACGATTTTTTCAGTATTTCAGTTCCCTCCCATAAGGGTGCTTTCCGGACATCGAAAATCGTTCAAAATTTTGTAGTGGTCTCTTGTAACGGGGAATAACGAATAACGATCATAAAAAAACTTACTATTTTATTTCAGTCCGAAGTACGTTTTTTTTTAGTTTTTCACCCTCCCATAAGGGTGCTTTCCGGACATAGCAAATCGTTCAAATTTTTGTAGAAGTCCTGTAGAGACGAAATATGTTTAACGATCACAAAAAATCTTACTATCTTATTTCAATCCGAAGTACAATTTTTTCAGTTTTTCACCCTCCCATAAAGGAGTTTTCCGGATATAAAAAATCGTTCAAATTTTTGTCAGGGACTCCGGTAGAGCCGAAAAACGATTAAAAATCATTCAAAATCTGACTTTCTTATTTCAGTCCGAAGGACGATTTTTTCAGTTTTTCACCCTCCCATAAGGGTGCTTTTCGGACATAGAAATGAGTTCAAATTTTTTCAGGGGTCTCCTGTAGAGACGAAAAACGATTAACGATAATAAAAAATCTGCCTTCCTTATTTCAGTCCGAAGTACGATTTTTTCAGTTTTTCACCCTCGCCATAAAGGTACTTTCACGAGATAGAAAATCGTTCAAATTTTTGTCAGGGACTCCGGTAGAGCCGAAAAACGATTAACGATCATAAAAAATCTGTCTTTCTCATTTCAGTCCGAAGGACGATTTTTTCAGTTTTTCACCCTCCCATAAGGGTGCTTTCCGGACATAGCAAATCGTTCAAATTTTTGTAGAAGTCCTGTAGAGACGAAATATGTTTAACCAACACAAAAAATCTTACTATCTTATTTCAATCCGAAGTACAATTTTTTCAGTTTTTCACCCTCCCATAAAGGAGTTTTCCGGATATAAAAAATCGTTCAAAATTTTTTAGCGGTCTCTTGTAACGGGGAACAACGACTAACGACCATAAAAAATCCGTCGATCCGATTTCAGTACGAGCTACGATTTTTTGAGTTTGTCATCCTCTCATAAGGGTGCTTTCCGGACATAGAAAATCGTTCAAGTTTTTTTAGGGGTCTCCTGTAGAGACGAAAACCGATTAACGATCATAAAAAATCTGACTTTCTTATTTCAGTCCAAAGTACGATTTTTTCAGTTTTTCACCCTGCCATAAGTGTGCTTTCCGGCCATAGAAATTCGTTCAAATTTTTTTAGAGGTCTCTTGTAGAGACGAAGAACGTTTAACTATCCGATTTCAGTACAAGCTACGATTTTTTCAGTTTTTCACCATCCCATAACGGTGCTTTCCAGACATAGAAAATGGTTCAAATTTTTTTAGGAGACTCTTGTAACGGGGAACAATGAATAACGATCATAAAAAATTTGACTTTCTTATTTCAGTCCAAAGTACGATTTTGTCAGTTTTTCACCCTCGTCATAAGGGTCCTTTCCGGACATAGAAAATCGTTTAATATTTTTTAGGGTTCTCTTGTAACGGGGAACAACGAACTACGATCATAAAAAATCCGTCTCTCTGATTTCAGTACGAGCTACGATTTTTTCAGTTTGTCACCCTCCCATAAGGGTGCGTTCCGGACATAGAAAATCGTTTTAATTTTTGTAGAAGTCCTGTAGAGACGAAATACGTTTAACGATCACCAAAAATCTTACTATCTCTTTTCATTCCGAAGTACTATTTTTTCAGTTTTTCACCCTCTCATAACGGCGTTTTCCGGATATACAAAATCGTTCAAAATATTTTAGGGGTCTCTTGTAATGGGGAACAACGGATAACGACCATGAAAAATCCGTCTATCCGATTTCAGTACGAGCTACGATTTTTTCAGTTTTTCACCCTCGCATAAGGGTGCTTTCCGGACATAGAAAATCATTCAAATTTTTTTACGGGTCTCCTGTAGAGACGAAAAACGATTAACGATCATAAAATATCTGACTTTCTTATTTCAGTCCGAAGTACGATTTTTCAGTTTTTCACCCTCCCATAAGGGTGCTTTTCAGACATAGAAATTGGTTCAAAATTTTTTAAGAATCTCCTGTAACGCGCAACAACAAATAAGGATCATAAAAAATCCGTTTATCTGATTTCAGTATGGGCTACGGTTTTTTCAGTTTTTCACCATTTCATAAGGGTGCTTTCCGGGCATAGAAAATCGTTCAAAATTTTTTAGGAGTCTCTTGTAACGGGGAAAAATGAATAACGATCATAAAAAATCTGACTATCGGATTTCAATCGCAAGTACGATTTTTTCAGTTCTTCACCCTCCCCATAAGGGTGCTTTACGGACATAGAAAATCGTTCAAATTATTTCAGGAGTCTCCGGCAGAGACGCAAAACGATTAACGATCATAAAAAATCTGCCTTTCTTATTTCAGTCCGAAGTACGATTTTTTCAGTTTTTTCAGTTCCCTCCCATAAGGGTGCTTTCCGGACATCGAAAATCGTTCAAAATTTTGTAGTGGTCTCTTGTAACGGGGAATAACAAATAGTGATCCTAAAAAATCTTACTATTTTATTTTAATCGGAAGTACGATTTTTTCAGTTCTTCACCCTCCCCATAAGGGTGCTTTCCGGACATGAAAAATCGTTCAAAATTTTTTAGGGTTCTCTTGTAACGGGGAACAAAGAACTACGATCATAAAAAATCCGTCTATCTAATTTCAGTACGAGCTACGATTTTTTCAGTTTGTCACCCTTCCATAAGGGTGCCTTCCAGAAATAGAAAATTGTTCAAAATTTTTTAGGAGTCTCTTGTAACGGGGAACAATAAATAACGATCATAAAAAATCCGTCTATCTGATTTCAGTACGGGCTACGATTGTTTCAGTTATTCACCCTTTCATAAGGGTGCTTTCCGGGCATAGAAAATCGTGCAAAATTTTTTAGGAGTCTCTTGTAACGGGGAACAACAAATAACGATCATAAAAAATCCGTCTATCTGATTTCAGTACGGGCTACGATTTTTTCAGTTCTTCACCCTCCCCATAAGGGTGCTTTCCGGACATAGAAAATCGTTCAAATTTTGGTCAGGTACTCCGGTAGAGGCGAAAAATGATTAACGCTCATAAAAAATCTGACTTTCTTATTTCATTTCGAAGGACGATTTTTTCAGTTTTTCACCCTCCCATAAGGGTGCTTTCCGGACATAGAAATTCTGTCAAATTTTTTTAGAAGTCCTAGAGATAGAGACGAAGAACGTTTAATTATCCGATTTCAGTACAAGCTAAGATTTTTTTCAGTTTTTCACCCTCTCATAAGGGTGCTTTCCAGACATAGAAAATGGTTCTAATTTTTGCAGGAGACTCTTGTAACGGGGAACAACGAAAAACTATCATAAAAAATCTGACTTTCTTATTTCAGTCCAAAGTACGATTTTTTCAGTTTTTCACCCTCGCCATAAGGGTACTTTCCGGACATAGAAAATCGTTCAAAATTTTTTAGGGTTCTCTTGTAACGGGGAACAACGAACAACGATCATAAAAAATGCGTCTATCTGATTTCAGTACGAGCTACGATTTTTTCAGTAATTCACCCTTTCATAAGGGTGCTTTCCGAACATAGAAAATCGTTCAAAATTTTGGGGAGTCTCTTGTAACGGGGAACAACGAATAACGATCATAAAAAATCTGAAGATCTGATTTCAATCGGAAGTACGATTTTTTCAGTTGTTCACCCTCCCCATTTGGGTGATTTCCGGTTATAGAAAATCGTTTAAATTTTTTTAGGGGTCGATTGTAGAGACGAAAAACGATTAAAGATCATATAAATTCTGATTTTCCTATATCAGTCCGAAGTACGATTTTTTCAGTTTTTCACCCTCTCCATAAGGATACTTCCCGAACATAGAAAATCGTTCAAATTTTTTTCAGTCTCCTATAGAGCCGAAAAACGATTAACGAACATAAAAAATCTGACTATCTTATTTCAGTCCGAAGTACGATTTTTTCAGTTTTTCACCCCCCCATAAGGGTGCTTTCCGGACATAGAAAATTGTTCAACATTTTTTAGAGGTGTCTTGTAACGGGGAACAACGAATAACCATCACAAAAAATCCGTCTATGTGAATTCAGTACGAGCTACGATTTTTTCAGTATTTCACCCTCTCATAAGGGTGCTTTCCAGACATAGAAAATGGTTCAAAATTTTTTTTAAATCTCTTGTAACGGGGAACAACAAATGACGATCATAAAAAATCCGTCTATCTGATTTCAGTACAAGCTACGATTTTTTCAGTTTTTCACCCTTTCATAAGGGTGCTTTCCGGGAATAGAAAATCGTTCAACATTTTTTAGGAGTCTTCTTTTAACGGGGAACAACCAATAACGATCATAAAAAATCTGACTATCTGATTTCAATTGGAGGTACGATTTTTTCAGTTCAGTACCCTCCCCATAAGGGTGCTTTCCGGACATAGAAAATCGTTCAAATTTGCTCAGGGGTCGTCTGTAGAGACGAAAAACGATTAACGATCATAAAAATCTGCATTTCTTGTTTCAGTCCGAAGTAAGATTTTTTCAGTTTTTCACCCTCGCCATAAAGGTACTTTCAGGACATAGAAAATCGTTCAAATTTTTGTCAGGGACTCCGGTAGAGCCGAAAAATGATTAACGCTCATAAAAAATCTGACTTTCTTATTTCAGTCCGAAGGACGATTTTTTCAGTTTTTCACCCTCCCATAAGGGTGCTTTCCGGACATAGAAATTCGGTCAAATTTTTTTAGAAGTCCTAGAGATAGAGACGAAGAACGTTTAATTATCCGATTTCAGTACAAGCTAAGATTTTTTTCAGTTTTTCACCCTCTCATAAGGGTGCTTTCCAGACATAGAAAATGGTTCAAATTTTTTCAGGAGACTCTTGTAACGGGGAACAACGAATAACGATCATAAAAAATCTGACTTTCTTATTTCAGTCCAAAGTACGATGTTTTCAGTTTTTCACCCTCGCCATAAAGGTACTTTCCGGACATAGAAAATCGTTCAAAATTTTTTAGGGTTCTCTTGTAGCGGGGAACAACGAACAACGATCATAAAAAATCCGTCTATCTGATTTCAGTACGAGCTACGATTTTTTCAGTAATTCACCCTTTCATAAGGGTGCTTCCCGAACATAGAAAATCGTTCAAATTTTTTTCAGAGTCTCCTGTAGAGCCGAAAAACGATTAACGACATAAAAAATCTCAATATCTTATTTCAGTCGAGGTACGATTTTTTCAGTTTTTCACCCTCCCATAAGGCTGCTTTCCGGACTTAGAAAATTGTTCAAAATTTTTTAGAGGTGTCTTGTAACGGGGAACAACGAATAACCATCACAAAAAATCCGTCTATGTGAATTCAGTCCGAGCTACGATTTTTTCAGTATTTCACCCTCTCATAAGGGTGCTTTCCAGGCATAGAAAATGGTTCAAAATTTGTTAGAAATCTCTTGTAACGGGGAACAACAAATGACGATCATAAAAAATGTGAATTTCTTATTTCAGCCCAAAGTACGATTTTTTCAGTTTTTCACCCTCGCCATAAGGGTACTTTCCGAACATAGAAAATCGTTCAAAATTTTTCAGGGTTCTCTTGTAACGGGGAACAATGAACAACGATCATAAAAAATCCGTCTATTTGATTTCAGTACGCGCTACGATTTTTTCAGTAATTCACCCTTTCATAAGGGTGCTTTCCGGGAATAGAAAATCGTTCAAAATTTTTTAGGAGTCTTCATTTAATGGGGCATAACCAATAACGATCATAAAAAATCTGACTATCTGATTTCAATCGGAAGTACGATTTTTTCAGTTCATTACCCTTCCCATAAGGGTGCTTTCCGGACATAGAAAATCGTTCAAATTTTTTCAGTTGTCTCCTGTAGAGACGAAAAACGATTAACGATCATACAAAATCTGCCTTTCTTATTTCAGTCCGAAGTACGATGTTTTCAGTTTTTTCAGTTCCCTCCCATAAGGGTGTTTTCCGGACATCGAAAATCGTTCAAAATTTTGTAGTGGTCTCTTGTAACGGGAAATAACGAATAACGATCATAAAAAATCTTACTATTTTATTTCATTCCGAAGTACGATTTTTTCAGTTTTTCTCCCTCCCATAAGGTCGCTTTCGAGACATAGAAAATCGTTTAAATTTTTGTAGAAGTCCTGTAGAGACGAAATGCGTTTAACGATCACAAAAAATCTTACTATCTTATTTGAATCCGAAGTACGATTTTTTCAGTATTTCAGTATTTCAGTATTTCCCTCCTATAAGGGCGTTTTCCGGATATAAAAAATCGTTCAAATTTTTTCAGAGGTCTCCTGTAGTGACGAAAAAAGATTGACGATCATAAAAAATCTGACTATCTTATTTCAGTCCGAAGTACGATTTTTTGAGTTTTTTACCCTCCCATAAAGGTGCTTTCGGACATAGAATATCGTTCAAAATTTTTTAGAGGTGTCTTGTAACGGGGACCAACGAATAACGATCATAAAAAATCCGTCTATCTGAATTCAGTACGAGCTACGATTTTTTCAGTATTTCACCCTCTCATAAGGGTGCTTTCCAGACATAGAAAATGGTACAAAATTTTTTAGGAGTCTCTTGTAACGGGGAACAACAAATAACGATCATAAAAAATGCGTCTATCTGATTTCAGTACGGGCAACGATTTTTTCAGTTTTTCACTCTCCCATAAGGGTGCTTTCGGACATAGAAAATCGTTCAAAATTTTTTAGAGGTTTCTTGTAATGGGGAACTACGAATAACGATCATAAAAAATCCGTTTATCTGAATTCAGTACGAGCTACGATTTTTTCAGTATTTCACCCTCTCATAAGGGTGCTTTCCAGACATAGAAAATGGTTCAAAATTTTTTAGGAGTCTCTTGTAACGGGGAACGACAAATAACGATCATAAAAAATCCGTCTATCTGATTTCAGTACGGGCTACGATTTTTTCAGTTATTCACCCTTTCATAAGGGTGCTTTCCGGGCATAGAAAATCGTTCAAATTTTTTCAGGTGTCTCCTGTAGAAACGAAAAACTGTTAACGATCATAAAAAATCTGACTTTCTTATTTCAGTCCAAAGTACGATTTTTTCAGTTTTTCACCCTGCCATAAGGGTGCTTTCCGGACATAGAAATTCGTTCAAATTTTTTTAGAGGTCTCCTGTAGAGACGAAGAACGTTTAACTATCCGATTTCAGTACAAGCTACGATTTTTTCTGTTTTTGACCGTCTTATAAGGGTGCTTTCCAGACATAGAAAATGGTTCAAATTTTTTTAGGAGACTCTTGTAACGGGGAACAACGAATAATGATCATAAAAATCTGACTATCTGATTTCAATCGGAAGTACAATTTTTTCAGTTCTTCACCCTCCCATAAGGGTGCTTTCGGACATAGAAAATCGTTCAAAATTTTTTAGGGTTCTCTTCTTACGGGGAACTACGAATAACGATTATAAAAAATCCGTCTATCTGATTTCAGTACCAGCTACGATTTTTCCAGTTTTTCACCCTTTCATAAAGGTGCTTTCCGGGCATAGAAAATCGTTCAAAATTTCCAGGAGTCTCTTGTATCGGGGAACAACGAATAACGATCATAAAAAATCTGACTATCTGATTTCAATCGGAAGTACAATTTTTTCAGTTCTTCACTCTCCCTATAAGGGTACTTTCCGGACATAGAAAATCGTTCAAATTTTTTCAGGGGTCTCCTTTAGTGACGAAAAAAGATTAACGATCATAAAAAATCTGACTATCTTATTTCAGTCCGAAGTACGATTTTTTGAGTTTTTCACCCTCCCATAAGGGTGCTTTCGGACATAGAAAATCGTTCCAAATTTTTTAGAGGTTTCTTGTAACGGGGAACAACGAATAACGATCATAAAAAATCCGTCTATCTGAATTCAGTACGAGCTACGATTTTTTCAGTATTTCACCCTCTCATAAGGGTGCTTTCCAGACATAGAAAATGGTTCAAATTTTTTTAGGTGTCTCGTGTAACGGGGAACATCAAATAACGATCATAAAAAATCCGTCTATCTGATTTCAGTACGGGCTACGATTTTTTCAGTTTTTCACCCTTACATAAGGGTGCTTACCGGGGATAGAAAATCATTCAAAATTTTTTAGGAGTCTCTTGTAACGGGGAACAACAAATAACGATCATAAAAAAGCCGTCTATCTGATTTCAGTACGGGCTACGATTTTTTCAGTTCTTCACCCTCCCCATAAGGGTGCTTTCCGGACATAGAAAATCGTTCAAATTTTTTCAGGGGTCTCCTGTAGAGACGAAAAACTATTAACGATCATAAAAAATCTGACTTTCTTATTTCAGTCCAAAGTACGATTTTTTCAGTTTTTCACCCTGCCATAAGGGTGCTTTCCGGACATAGAAATTCGTTCAAATTTTTTTAGAGGTCTCCTGTAGAGACGAAGAACATTTAACTATCCGATTTCAGTACAAGCTACGATTTTTTCAGTTTTTGACCGTCTCATAAGGGTGCTGTAAGGTGACGATTAGAGATTTAACTAGTCCCGCGTTCACCCGTGTGCGGAAAATTGGGAATTCACGAGATACACGCGCATGACGGGTGACTCCTCGTTCCGTCGTGCTTAGGTGGGAGGTAATTTCGATTAGATGATCCTCTTTCGCTCCGGGGACGCCGACGAGTCAACAGAAATATTACCGAAGTCCCGAATACGCTCGATTATCCACTGCGTGGCCTTGTTGCACGAGACGGCGAGGACAGAGACAAAATCACTTAACCTATCATTCCAATCGAACTGGCCAGTCGTTGGAATACCTGGAAGTTATCTTTCGTCACGTACTTCAGCTACCCCGGAGCAAGGAAAGAGCCATCGAGAAAGCGTTTCCTTCGACCAACAAGATACGTAAATATATATTGCCTCAATTGATATCTCACCAAGAACAATTCAAAGTGATCTCATAAAAACTGCGAAAGAACGATATTGGTGCGCGTGCGACTCGAATCCGTCGCGAACCCGAAACTTGAATGATATATGTATGTCTTGGATGTGTGTATGCGTGTGTGTAGAATTATCGTTGTGTTATATTAACAAAAATGTCAAGAAGCGTAAGATTTTAATGGTCTAACTGGCGAGAGCCTTCGATCCTTTCCTCGGCCATCCATCTTTTTGTAACATTATTATTTGATCAAAGTCGAGCATTAAAATAAAATTACCATTGTTTGGATTATTCTCGTGTTTCCTTTCGTACAAAAATAAAATAAATAAAAACAGATATTACAATTGACGCCCAACAATGAGGCTCGGTATAGATAAATAGCTGATATCGATACCGCAGAACACAGAAATAAAAAAAAAATAAATGTTCATATTCCATAATAATTTGAAATACCAAAACGATGAATTCTTATACTAGATTTTAAATAATATGAAAGAATAAAATAAATTCAACAAAATTGTAAAACAAAATAAAATTTTCAGTTCATGGCCGATAATAAGAATAACAGTTACGTGACTAAATCAGGCCGTGTATCAAAACAAAAAGTTGATTTGTCTAATTTTACAGCGAAATCAAAGGAAAAAAACATCCCTATTGTGAGAGACGAAGAGCGAGACCGTGGGAGTAATACGTCTTAAAGCGTTAACATGGAAACCGAATGGGAGAGATTGAGGCAAGAGAGAGAGAGCCTCGAACGATTGCGAACGACGCTCGAAGCCCAGCAATACAGAATTCAACAACAAACAAGTCAAACGGAAACAATCCGTCAAGGCCAAGCCAATGCTGGAATTATGGCTGAGGACATCACAGCGATTATAAGTAATGTACAGAACGTTCATATAGATATTAAAGTTCCGAAATTCCAAAACGAAATTGAGAAAAATCCGGTAGAATTTATCGAAGAGATGGAAAGATTTCTGAAAGCAAAAAATGTAAAGGATAGTCGAAGGGTGTCGATAGTGGAGCATGCTCTTGAGGGAGAAGCAAGTTTGTGGTTCGCGTTAAAAGGAAATTTCATAGATTTTGAAGATTTTAAATTGCAATTTTTGGATGAGTTTTATTCGATTCCAATCCGTATTAGATTTAAAAAACAGTGGATGGAGCGCAAATACGAAACAAATCGTGACTCGTTGCAGACATTTTTTTATCGGCAAATGGCACAAGCACGAAATTTTATCCCAAGATTATCGGAATACGAAGTAAACTATAATATCGTTCAACAGTTTCCAACGTGGGTAAAAGAAACGCTAGCGACAATCAATTTTACGGACACAAACGCGATCTCACAAGCCCTAGGCAATTTCGACGCGGTCAAGAGGGAACGCGAATGTAAACACACCGCGTATAATTATCATTCAAAAAATAGTGATCATCCTCGAATTTTCACGATCGGAGTAATGGACAGACAGTGAACTTTTCATTGCCCGATACTCGTTTTCCCCCGCCATCACGACCATCAGATCGTAGGCCATCAAACTATAGCCAAACGTCGGGAAATAACAACAATAGTGCAAACAACGGGTATTTAAACTAAGCAACGACGCGCTGTACACCGGTCCGGCAGCGTGTCTATCGAATAATGATTTCGTAGATGATTTACTCGAGGGAATCGAAGAAGGAGCGGGATTAGGATCGAAAAATAATAACAAACCATTCGCAAAATGTCCTCATTTAAAAGTCGAAATAAATAAAATAAAAATGGTAGCTCTACTCGATACGGGAAGCCAGATTACGGCGATTTCGGAGAAAATATACAAAGAATTGAGTACGCTAATGAAAATCGATGAATTACCCGTGTCGAATGTGTTGGTGTCAACTGCTGTAGAAAAAAAGAAGACGACGGTGAAGCGTCAAATTTATTTGCGAGTACGGATAGATGATATAGTAATAGGATGTAGGTTTTTCGTGATCCCATTTTTATCATCGGATATGATACTAGGACACGATTGGATGTCACAAAACGAGACAATCATTCATTATAAGAGTAATACGATTGAAATTGGGGGAAGGTGTCTTTCGTCCTCGTCCGTGATGTTCGATCGGGAGTCGATGGAGACGCTGATTTGCGCGCGGAACGACGAAAAGACACACGTGTTTGTCATTAATATAAGCGAATTAAAAATGGACTATGATAGTGAAATTAATGCCAAATCAAACAATACCATGAAGCAAAAACAGGTGTTTGACTCTAGGGGGGAGAAAATAGTTGAAAAAATTGTTAACTCTGAACAGGAGAAAGAAATTTGTGAATTTGATGAAAATGAATTATGTGAAAAAGAATCGATCATGAATATTGACGAAAAAATTGTTAACTCTGAAAAGGAGAAAGAAATTTGTGAATTTGATGAAAATGAATTATGTGAAAAAGAATCGATCATGAATATTGACGAAGAGATGGTTGACTCTGAAAAGGAGAAACAAATTTGTGAATTTGATGAAAATGAATTATGTGAAAAAATAGTTACAATCGAAATTTGTGAAACTAAAGATGAAGATAGCGTTCAGGTAACAGGTATTGAAAAAGAAATAATAAGTGAGTTTACGGAAGAAGATGAATCAAATGTCCAACGGGCAAAAGAAATAATGATTCGCGATAAAATCGTAAAATATCAGTGTCAAATCGCGGCTGTGTGTACTTCAAGCGTCCCCGTCGATCCCTGCGCGGTCGCGTGCAAACTAGCATCATTGGGAGGGGTGGAGGGGCAGCTTTTCGGGAATCTTTTGTGGGATAATCGTGAGTTGTTTTCGGAAAAACCCGGATGTGCGAAGGGTTATGAGCATAAAATAGCGTTGACATCGGAAAATCCAAGTATAAAACACACGTATCCGATTCCATTTCAAGTACGAGACGCGACGGCTAGGACTATTGACAAAATGTTAGAGAACGGAGTAATAGAAAGGGCAGCAAGTAGATTTTGCAATCCGCTTAGGATAGTAAAAAGGGAGGATGGATCCGTGCGGGTGTGCCTTGACGCACGATTCTTGAATAAAGTGATTGAGGACGATCATGAATCGCCTCCTCTTATAAACGAAATCTTACAAAAATTCCATAGAGCGCGATGGTTTTCTAAAATCGATCTCACTCAGGGGTATTGGCAAGTCTCATTGCATAAAGATTCGAGACCATATACAGCATTCCTGTTTGGATCGAGCATGTATCAATTTTGTCGAATCCCTTTTGGATTAAAAACCGCTGGAAGCGGATTCATAAGAACGCTGAGTTTCGCATTAAAGAGAGATCTCGATAACCATGTTTCATGCTATATCGATGATATTTTAATTGGCACGGAAACAGTCGAACTACATTTAAAAATACTGGGTCAGGTCTTTAAGCGACTACGCGAGTATAATTTCACGCTAAATTTGGCTAAATATCTGTTCTTTCAAGAAACGGTCCCGTTTTTGGGATTTATTGTGTCGTCAAGGGGCATCACGCCGGATCCGACCAAACTCGAGGTCATCCTGAATTTTAGTCCACCTAATAACGAGCGGCAACTACAGCAATTTCTAGGTGTGTGCAATTACTACCGACAATTTAATGTCAGACAAAGTCAATCCGTGGATCCATTGCGAGAATTATTGCAAAAGCAGACGAGTTGGGAATGGACCACGAAACATAGTCATGCATTCGAACAGTTAAAACGCGTCTTCAAAGAATGTATTTGTTTAAAACACGTGATACCGGGAAGACCGTATAAAGTTCAGACCGATGCCAGTGATCGCGGTATTAGTGGTATTCTGTACCAAATAAACGAACAGGACGAACACAACGTAATTGGCGTGGTTTCTCGATGTTTAACCAAATGTGAGGTAAACTACACGACTACAGAGAAAGAGCTCCTTGCTATCGTTTATGCGGTTACAAAATTTCGCGTTTATCTGATCAGCATCCATTTCGAAATCATTACAGATCATCAATGTTTAACGTTCTTACAATCGACTACATTTCGCAATTCGCGTATTACACGATGGTGTTTGCTATTGCAGCAGTATTCGTATTCGGTCTCGTATTGTCGAGGCATCGATAATGTTGTCGCAGATTTCTTCAGTCGAAATCCCGATGGTCATTTTCACGAGGAAGTAGACGAAAGCCTAGTGATCTCCTCACTGCATGGATGTTTCCTGCCTTTGGAGTGTGGGGAGGATGCGTCGTTGGTCACTGTGGCCATGCTTGAATATGACGCGAATCTCGCTTGCAGTCTAAAGAGTTTGGGTCGATTGCAGATTGAGGACGATCTGATCGGGAAAATGATGGCGAGGTGTAGAGGGGACCCGAACGTCGCGCATTATTCGATGTATAACGATCTTTTGTTCCATCGAGAAACCGATAATACCCCGTGGAGAATTGTTATCCGCGATAAATTGCAGTATTCATTGATCAATGACGTTCATGCGAAGCTAGGACATCCTGGCGTTTTTAAGACACTCGGTTATCTAAAAAAATTTTACTATTGGAGAGGTATGCATGCGAGGGTAAAACAATATATCCTTGGATGTGACCTCTGTCAGCGGGTTAAACACCTCACGATCTCCATGGAAGGGGAGCATAACTACGTGGCGTCCGACGGTGTGAATGATTTGGTCACCGTAGATTTTTATGGTCCGCTTCCTATGGGACGTGGGGGTGTACAGTACCTTTTTGTAATGCTCGATGCGTTCTCGAAGCATGTGAGTCTATACGCGATGAAAAAGGCTACCGTTAAAGTGTGTATTAAAAAGATTTTTGAACAATTCATACCGAAATTTGGTAAACCGAAGCGAATACTCTCAGATCATGGTACTCAATTTACCTCCATAATTTGGAGAAGGGAATTAGAATCTAACGGGATAAAAGTTCTGTTTAGCTCAATTCGTCATCCGCAATCGAATCCGACGGAGCGCGTCATGAGAGAACTTGGTCGATTATGTCGGGTTTTGTGTTCGGAGAAACATACAAAATGGGGCCAATATGTGCGAGCGATCGAAGAAATGCTTAACGTCACCATTCATCAAAGTATGGGCTTTGCACCCGTAGAGTTGCATTTTGGTCAATCGGTGCAAGACAGAATTCAGAAATTTGTGAAATTTCCAGAGAGCGTGAACCAGGCTCATGAATACATGGTTACTCTGGCGCATGATAACTTGAAAAGAAATTTTGAACGTCGAAAGAAACAACAACGGAGCGTTTCGAAAGTCAAATTTGAATTGAACGACCTCGTATTATTGCGTGTGCGACATCTTTCCAACGCTCTAGATAAAGTGATTAAGAAGTTTTTCCATCTCTTTGAAGGTCCCTATCGTATTGTTCGGATAGTGGGCGAAAATGCGTTTGTATTGGCAGAAGCCGAGAATGATGCTAAAGAAATCGGAACGTACAATCGCTTGAACCTCCGAAAATATTACGTTAATCAGTCGAAGTGAAGGCCAGAATTGTGGACAATGCGCGCAAGCGACAAAGAAATCAGGGGCTCTCTTGCTTCGACCTCTTCCCTTCGATAATTTTAAGAATTAGTCCTATGTTAGAATTATGACTTTCCATATCAAAAGGAATATTAAAAAAAAAAAAAACACCATTTACCGATAATGGTATGTGAGTACTTTAAGGACGGCACCTCGGGTGCAACATGACGAGAAAAGCGTACGACAAGGCGTGATGGAATGATACGATGTATGAGTGAAAATGGGTGTGTGGGTTATGCACATAATCGACCGGACGATATCTTTGTGAAGTGATGATATCGAGTAAAAAAAAAAAAAAAAAAAAGGGGGGTTACTCTTGAAACGGACATTGACTCGAGAGTGCAGGTGAAAAATGATGAAAAAATAATGAAAAGGGGTTTTATGCTCATTCGCCCGCAGGGAGGCATCGCATAAAAGGGGGGATTTGTAAGGTGACGATTAGAGATTTAAATAGTCCCGCGTTCACCCGTGTGCGGAAAATTGGGAATTCACGAGATACACGCGCATGACGGGTGACTCCTCGTTCCGTCGTGCTTAGGTGGGAGGTAATTTCGATTAGATGATCCTCTTTCGCTCCGGGGACGCCGACGAGTCAACAGAAATATTACCGAAGTCCCGAATACGCTCGGTTATCCACTGCGTGGGCTTGTTGCACGAGACGGCGAGGACAGAGACAAAATCACTTAACCTATCATTCCAATCGAACTGGCCAGTCGTTGGAATATCTGGAAGTTATCTTTCGTCACGTACATCAGCTACCCCGGAGCAAGGAAAGAGCCATCGAGGAAGCGTTTCCGTCGACCAACAAGATACGTAAATATATATTGCCTCAATTGATATCTCACCAAGAACAATTCAAAGTGATCTCATAAAAACTGCGAAAGAACGATATTGGTGCGCGTGCGACTCGAATCCGTCGCGAACACGAAACTTGAATGATATATGTTGTCTTGGATGTGCGTATGCGTGTGTGTAGAATTATCGTTGTGCTATATTAACAAAAATGTCAAGAAGCGTAAGATTTTAATGGTCTAACTGGCGAGAGGCTTCGATCCTTTCCTCGGCCATCCATCTTTTTGTAACATTATTATTTGATCAAAGTCGAGCATTGAAATAAAATTACCATTGTCTGGATTGTTCTCGTGTTTCCTTTCGTACAAAAATAAAATAAGTAAAAACAGATATTACAGTGCTTTCCAGACATAGAAAATGGTTCAAATTTTTTTAGGAGACTCTTGTAACGGGGAACAACGAATAACGATCATAAAAAATCTGACTTTCTTATTTCAGTCCAAAGTACGAATTTTTCAGTTTTTCACCCTCGCCATAAGGGTACTTTCCGGACATAGAAAATCGTTCAAATTTTTGTAGGGTTCTCTTGTAACGGGGAACAACGAACAACGATCATAAAAAATCCGTCTATCTGATTTCAATACGAGCTACGATTTTATCAGTTTTTCACCCTTGCATAAGGGTGCTTTCCGTGAATAGAAAATCGTTCAAAATTTTTTACGAGTCTCTTGTAACGGGGAACACAGAATAACGATCATAAAAAATCTGACTATCTGATTTCAATCGGAAGTACGATTTTGTCAGTTCTTCACCCTCCCCATAAGAATGTTTTCCGGACATAGAAAATCGTTCAAATTCTTTTAGGGGTCGATTGTAGACACGAAAATCCATTAAGGATTCTATAAAATCTGATTTTCTTATATCAGTTCGAAATACGATTTTTTCAGTTTGTCACCCTCGCCATAAGGGTACTTTCCGAACATAGAAAATCGTTCAAATTTGTTTTAGAGTCTCCTGTAGAGCCGAAATACGATTAACGAACATAAAAAAACTGACCATCTTATTTCAGTCCGAAGTACGATTTTTTCAGATTTTCGACCTCCCATAAGGGTCTTTTCCGGACATAGAAAATTGTTCAAACTTTTTTAGAGGTGTCTTGTAACGGGGAGAAACGAATAACCATCATAAAAAATCCGTCTATCTGAATTCAGTACGAGCTACGATTTTGTCAGTATTTCACCCTCTCATAAGGGCGCTTTCCACACATAGAAAATGGTTCAAAATTTTTGAGGAGTCTCTTGTAACGGGGAACAACAAATAACGATCATAAAAAATCCGTCCATCTGATTTCAGTACGAGCTACGATTTTTTCAGTATTTCACCCTTCCATAAGGGTGCTTTCCGGGAATAGAAAATCGTTCAAAATTTTTAGGAGTCTCTTGTAACGGGGAACACCGAATGACGATCATAAAAATCTGACCATCTGATTTCAATCGGAAGTACGATTTTTTCAGTTCTTCACCCTCCCCATAAGGGTGCTTCCAGGACATAGAAAATCGTTCAAATTTTTTCAGGGGTCTTCTGTAGAGACGAAAAACGATTAACAATCATAAAAAATTTGCCTTTCTTATTTCAGTCAGAATTACGATTTTTTCAGTTTTTCACCCTCGCCATAAAGGTACTTTCAGGACATAGAAAATCGTTCAAATTTTTGTCAGGGACTCCGGTAGAGCCGAAAAACGATTAACGATCATAAAAAATCTAACTTTCTTATTTCAGTCCGAAGGACGTTTTTTTTAGTTTTTCACCCTCCCCTAAGGGTGCTTTTCGGACATAGAAATTCGTTCAAATGTTTTTAGAGGTCTCCTGTAGAGACGAAGAACGTTTAAAGATCATAAAAAATATGACTATCTTATTTCAATCCAATGTACGATTTTTTCAGTTTTTAACCCTCGCATAAGGGTGCTTTCCGGACATCGAAACTCGTTTAAATGTTTTTAGAGGTCTCCTGTAGAGACGAAGAACGTTTAAAGATCATAAAAATTCTGACTATCTTATTTCAATCCGAAGTACGATTTTTTCAGTTTTTAACCCTCCCATAAGGGTGCTTTCCGGACATCGAAACTCGTTCAAAATTTTGTAGGGGTCTCTTTTAATGGAGAACAACGAATAACGATAATAAAAAATCTTACTATTTTATTTCAGTCCGAAGTACAATTTGTTCAGTTTTTCACCCTCCCATAAGGGTGTTTTCCAGACATAGAAAATCGTTCAAAATTTTTTAGGGTTCTCTTCTTACGGGGAACAACGAATAACGATTATAAAAAATCCGTGTATCTGATTTCAGTACAAGCTACGATTTTTCCAGTTTTTCACCCTTTCATAAGGGTGCTTTCCGGGCATAGAAAATCGTTCAAAATTTCCAGGAGTCTCTTGTAACGGGGAACAACGAATAACGATCATAAAAAATCTGACTATCTGATTTCAATCGGAAGTATAATTTTTTCAGTTCTTCACTCTCCCCATAAGGGTACTTTCCGGACATAGAAAATCGTTCAAAATTTTTCAGGGGTCTCCTGTAGTGACGAAAAAAGATTGACGATCATAAAAAATGTGACTATCTTAGTTCAGTCCGAAGTACGATTTTTTGAGTTTTTGACCCTCCCATAAGGGTGCTTTCGGACATAGAAAATGGTTCAAAATTTTTTAGGAGTCTCTTGTAACGGGGAACAACAAATAACGATCATAAAAAATCCGTCTAGCTGATTTCAGTACGGGCTACGATTTTTTCAGTTCTTCACCCTCCCCATAAGGGTGCTTTCCGGACATAGAAAATCGTTCAAATTTTTGTAGGGTTCTCTGGTAACGGGGAACAACGAACTACGAACATGAAAAATCCGTCTATCTGATTTCAGTACGAGCTACGATTTTTTCAGTTCGTCACCCTCCCATAAGGGTGCGATCCGGACATAGAAAATCGTTCAAATTTTTGTAGAAGTCCTGTAGAGACGAAATACGTTTAGCGATCACAAAAAATCTTACTATCTCTTTTCAATCCGAAGTACTATTTTTTCAGTTTTTCACCCTCTCATAAGGGCGTTTTCCGGATATACAAAATCGTTCAAAATATTTTAGGGGTCTCTTGTAATGGGGAACAACGGATAACGACCATGAAAAATCCGTCTATCCGATTTCAGTACGAGCTACGATTTTTTCAGTTTTTCACCCTCGCATAAGGGTGCTTTCCGGACATAGAAAATCATTCAAATTTTTTTACGGGTCTCCTGTAGAGACGAAAAACGATTAACGATCATAAATTATCTGACTTTCTTATTTCAGTCCGAAGTACGATTTTTTCAGTTTTCCACCCTCGCGATAAGGGTACTTTCCGGACATAGAAAATGGTTCAAATTTTTTTCGGAGTCTCCTGTGGAGCCGAAAAACTATTATCGATGATAAAAAATCTTATTTTATTTCAGTCCAAAGTACGATTCTTTCAGTTTTCACCCTCCCATAAGGGTGCTTTCCAGACATAGAAAATGGTTCAAAATTTCTTAAGAATCTCCTGTAACGGGCAACAACAAATAAGGATCATAAAAAATCCGTTTATCTGATTTCAGTATGGGCTACGATTTTTTCAGTTTTTCACCCTTTCATAAGGGTGCTTTCCGGGCATAGAAAATCGTTCAAAATTTTTTAGGAGTCTCTTGTAACGCGGAAAAACGAATAACGATCATAACATATCTGACTATCTGATTACAATCAAAAGTACGATTTTTTCAGTACTTCACCCTCCCCATAAGGGTGCTTTCCGGACATAGCAAATCGTTCAAATTTTTGTAGAAGTCCTAGAGAGACGAAATACGTTTAACGATCACAAAAAATCTTACTATCTTATTTCAATCCGAAGTACGATTTTTTCAGTTTTTCACCCTCCCATAAAGGCGTATTCCGGAAATAAAAAATCGTTCAAAATTTTTTATGGGTCTCCTGTAGAGACGAAAAACGATTAACAATCATAAAAAATATGACTTTCTTATTTCAGTCGGAAGTACGATTTTTTCAGTGTTTTACCCTCGCCGTAAGGGTACTTTCCGGACATAAAAAATCGTTCAAATTTGTTTCGGAGTCTCCTGTGGAGCCGAAAAACTATTAACGATCATAAAAAATCTGACTTTCTTATTTCAGTCCAAAGTACGATTTTTTCAGTTTTTCACCCTGCCATAAGGGTGCTTTCCGGACATAGAATTTCGTTCACATTTTTTTAGAGGTCTCCTGTCGAGACGAAGAACGTTTAACTATCCGATTCCAATACAAGCTACAATTTGTTCAGTTTTTCACCCTCTCATAAGGGTGCTTTCCAGACATAGAAAATGGTTCAAATTTTTTTAGGAGACTCTTGTAACGGGGAACAACGAATAACGATCATAAAAAATCTCACTTTCTTATTTCAGTCCAAAGTACGATTTTTTCAGTTTTTCACCCTCGCCATAAGGGTACTTTCCGGACATAGAAAATCGTTCAAAATTTTTGAGGGTTCTCTTGTAACGGGGAACAACGAACAACGATCATAAAAAATCCGTCTATCTGATTTCAGTACGAGATACGATTTTTTCAGTAATTCACCCTTTCATAAGGGTGCTTTCCGAACATAGAAAATCGTTAAAAATTTTGGGGAGTCTCTTGTAACGGGGAACAACGAATAACGTTCATAAAAAATCTGAAGATCTCATTTCAATCGGAAGTACGATTTTTTCAGTTGTTCACCCTCCCCATTAGGGTGATTTCCGGTCATAGAATATCGTTAAAATTTATTTAGGGGCCGATTGTAGAGACGAAAAACGATTAAGTTGACTATCTTATTCCAGTCCGAAGTACGATTTTTTCAGATTTTCACCCTCCCATAAGGGTGCTTTCCGGACATAGAATTTCGTTCACATTTTTTTAGAGGTCTCCTGTCGAGACGAAGAACGTTTAACTATCCGATTCCAGTACAAGCTACAATTTGTTCAGTTTTTCACCCTCTCATAAGGGTGCTTTCCAGACATAGAAAATGGTTCAAAATTTTTTAGGAGTCTCTTGTAACGGGGAACAACAAATAACGATCATAAAAAATCTGACTTTCTTATTTCAGTCCAATGTACGAATTTTTCAGTTTTTCACCCTCGCCATAAGGGTACTTTCCGGACATAGAAAATCGTTCAAATTTTTGTAGGGTTCTTTGGTAACGGGGAACAACGAACTACGAACATAAAAAATCCGTCTATCTGATTTCAGTACGAGCTACGATTTTTTCAGTTCGTCACCCTCCCATAAGGGTGCGATCCGGACATAGAAAATCGTTCAAATTTTTGTAGAAGTCCTGTAGAGACGAAATACGTTTAGCGATCACAAAAAATCTTACTATCTCTTTTCAATCCGAAGTACTATTTTTTCAGTTTTTCACCCTCTCATAAGGGCGTTTTCCGGATATACAAAATTGTTCAAAATATTTTAGGGGTCTCTTGTAATGGGGAACAACGGATAACGACCATGAAAAATCCGTCTATCCGATTTCAGTACGAGCTACGATTTTTTCAGTTGTTCACCCTCGCATAAGGGTGCTTTCCGGACATAGAAAATCATTCAAATTTTTTTTCGGGTCTCCTGTAGAGACGAAAAACGATTAACGATCATAAAATATCTGACTTTCTTATTTCAGTCCGAAGTACGATTTTTTCAGTTTTCCACCCTCGCGATAAGGGTGCTTTCCGGACATAGAATTTCGTTCACATTTTTTTAGAGGTCTCCTGTCGAGACGAAGAACGTTTAACTATCCGATTCCAATACAAGCTACAATTTGTTCAGTTTTTCACCCTCTCATAAGGGTGCTTTTCAGACATAGAAAATGGTTCAAATTTTTTTAGGAAGCTCTTGTAACGGGGAACAACGAACAACGATCATAAAAAATCCGTCTATCTGATTTCAGTACGAGCTACGGTTTTTTCAGTAATTCACCCTTTCATAAGGGTGCTTTCCGAACATAGAAAATCGTTCAAAATTTTGGGGAGTCTCTTGTAACGGGGAACAACGAATAACGATCATAAAAAATCTGAAGATCTGATTTCAATCGGAAGTACGATTTTTTCAGTTGTTCACACTCCCCATTAGGGTGATTTCCGGTCATAGAAAATCGTTTAAATTTTTTTAGGGGTCGATTGTAGAGACGAAAAACGATTAAGGATCATATAAATTCTGATTTTCCTATATCAGTCCGAAGTACGATTTTTTCAGTTTTTCACCCTCTCCATAAGGATACTTCCCGGACATAGAAAATCGTTCAAATTTTTTTCAGAGTCTCCTGTAGAGCCGAAAAACGATTAACGAACATAAAAAATCTGACTATCTTATTTCAGTCCGAAGTACGATTTTTTCAGTTTTTCACCCCCCCCATAAGGGTGCTTTCCGGACATAGAAAATTGTTCAACATTTTTTAGAGGTGTCTCGTAACGGGGAACAACGAATAACCATCACAAAAAATCCGTCTATGTTAATTCAGTACGAGCTACGATTTTTTCAGTATTTCACCCTTTCATAAGGGTGTTTCCGGACATAGAAAATCGTTTAAATTTTTTAGGAGTCTTCATTTAACGGGGCAAAACCAATAACGATCATAAAAAATCTGACTATCTGATTTCAATTGGAAGTACGATATTTTCAGTTCATTACCCTCCCCATAAGGGTGCTTTCCGGAAATAGAAAATCGTTCAAATTTTTTCAGGAGTCTCCTGTAGAGACGAAAAACGATTAACGATCATACAAAATCTGCCTTTCTTATTTCAGTCCGAAGTACGATGTTTTCAGTTTTTTCAGTTCCCTCTCATAAGGGTGTTTTCCGGACATCGAAAATCGTTCAAAATTTTGTAGTGGTCTCTTGTAACGGGAAATAACGAATAACGATCATAAAAAATCTTACTATTTTATTTCAGTCCGAAGTACGATTTTTGCAGGTTTTTACCCTCCCATAAGGGTGCTTTCGAGACATAGAAAATCGTTCAAATTTTTGTAGAAGTCCTGTAGAGACGAAATGCGTTTAACGATCACAAAAAATCTTACAATCTTATTTGAATCCGAAGTACGATTTTTTCAGTATTTCACCCTCCCATAAGGGCGTTTTCCGGATATAAAAAATCGTTCAAATTTTTTCAGGGGTCTCCTGTAGTGACGAAAAAAGATTGACGATCATAAAAAATCTGAATATCTTATTTCAGTCCGAAGTACGATTTTTTGAGTTTTTCACCCTCCCATAAGGGTGCTTTCGGACATAGAAAATCGTTCAAAATTTTTTAGAGGTTTCTTGTAACGGGGAACAACGAATAACGATCATAAAAAATCCGTCTATCTGAATTCAGTACGAGCTACGATTTTTTCAGTATTTCACCCTCTCATAAGGGTGCTTTCCAGACATAGAAAATGGTTCAAAATTTTTTAGGAGTCTCTTGTAACGGGGAACAACAAATAACGATCATTAAAAATGCGTCTATCTGATTTCAGTACGGGCAACGATTTTTTCAGTTTTTCACCCTCCCATAAGGGTGCTTTCGGACATAGAAAATCGTTCAACATTTTTTAGAGGTTTCTTGTAACGGGGAACAACGAATAACGATCATAAAAAATCCGTTTATCTGAATTCAGTACGAGCTACGATTTTTTCAGTATTTCACCCTCTCATAAGGGTGCTTTCCGGGCATAGAAAATCGTTCAAAATTTTTGAGGAGTCTCTTGTAACGGGGAACAACAAATCACGATCATAAAAAATCCGTCTAGCTGATTTCAGTACGGGCTACGATTTTTTCAGTTCTTCACCCTCCCCATAAGGGTGCTTTCCAGACATAGAAAATCGTTCAAATTTTTTCAGGGGTCTCCTGTAGAAACGAAACACTATTAAGGATCATAAAAAATTTGAATTTCTTATTTCAGTCCAAAGTACGATTTTTTCAGTTTTTCACCCTGCCATAAGGGTGCTTTCCGGACATAGAAATTCGTTCAAATTTTTTTAGAGGTCTCCTGTACAGACGAAGAACGTTTAACTATCCGATTTCAGTACAAGCTACGATTTTTTCAGTTTTTGACCGTCTTATAAGGGTGCTTTCCAGACATAGAAAATGGTTCAAATTTTTTTAGGAGACTCTTGTAACGGGGAACAACGAATAATGATCATAAAAAATCTGACTACCTGATTTTAATCGGATGTACAATTTTTTCAGTTCTTCACTCTCCCCATAAGGGTACTTTCCGGACATAGAAAATCGTTCAAATTTTTTCAGGGGTCTCCTGTAGTGACGAAAAAAGATTGACGATCATCAAAAATCTGACTATCTTATTTCAGTCCGAAGTACGATTTTTTCGGATTTTCGACGTCCCATAAGGGTCTTTTCCGGACATAGAAAATTGTTCAAAATTTTTTAGAGGTGTCTTGTAACGGGGAGCAACGAATAACCATCATAAAAAATCCGTCTATCTGAATTCAGTACGAGCTACGATTTTTTCAGTTTTTCACCCTTTCATAAGGGTGCTTTCCGTGAATAGAAAATCGTTCAAAATTTTTAGGAGTCTCTTGTAACGGGGAACACCGAATAACGATCATGAAAAATCTGACTATCTAATTTCAATCGGAAGTACGATTTTTTCAGTTCTTCACCCTCCCCATAAGGGTGCTTCCAGGACATAGAAAATCGTTCAAATTTTTTCAGGGGTCTTCTGTAGAGACGAAAAACGATTAACAATCATAAAAAATTTGCCTTTCTTATTTCAGTCAGAATTACGATTTTTTCAGTTTTTCACCCTCGCCATAAAGGTACTTTCAGGACATAGAAAATCGTTCAAATTTTTGTCAGGGACTCCGGTAGAGCCGAAAAACGATTAACGATCATAAAAAATCTAACCTTCTTATTTCAGTCCGAAGGACGATTTTTTTAGTTTTTCACCCTCCCCTAAGGGTGCTTTTCGGACATAGAAATTCGTTCAAATGTTTTTAGAGGTCTCCTGTAGAGACGAAGAACGTTTAAAGATCATAAAAAATCTGACTATCTTATTTCAATCCAATGTACGATTTTTTGAGTTTTTAACCCTCGCATAAGGGTGCTTTCCGGACATCGAAACTCGTTGAAATGTTTTTAGAGGTCTCCTGTAGAGACGAAGAACGTTTAAAGATCATAAAAAATCTGACTATCTTAGTTCAATCCGAAGTACGATTTTTTCAGTTTTTAACCCTCCCATAAGGGTGCTTTCCGGACATCGAAACTCGTTCAAAATTTTGTCGGGGTCTCTTTTAATGGAGAACAACGAATAACGATAATAAAAAATCTTACTATTTTATTTCAGTCCGAAGTACAATTTGTTCAGTTTTTCACCCTCCCATAAGGGTGTTTTCCAGACATAGAAAATCGTTCAAAATTTTTTAGGGTTCTCTTCTTACGGGGAACAACGAATAACGATTATAAAAAATCCGTCTATCTGATTTCAGTACCAGCTACGATTTTTCCAGTTTTTCACCCTTTCATAAGGGTGCTTTCCGGGCATAGAAAATCGTTCAAAATTTCCAGGAGTCTCTTGTAACGGGGAACAACGAATAACGATCATAAAAAATGTGACTATCTGATTTCAATCGGAAGTACAATTTTTTCAGTACTTCACTTTCCCCATAAGGGTACTTTCCGGACATAGAAAATCGTTCAAATTTTTTCAGGGGTCTCCTGTAGTGACGAAAAAAGATTGACGATCATAAAAAATCTGACTATCTTATTTCAGTCCGAAGTACGATTTTTTGAGTTTTTGACCATCCCATAAGGGTGCTTTCGGACATAGAAAATCGTTCAAAATTTTTTAGAGGTGTCTTGTAACGGGGAACAACGAATAACGATCATAAAAAATCCGTCTATCTGAATTCAGTACGAGCTACGATTTTTTCAGTATTTCACCCTCTCATAAGGGTGCTTTCCACACATAGAAAATGGTTCAAAATTTTTTAGGAGTCTCTTGTAACGGGTAACAACAAATAACGATCATAAAAAATCCGTCTAGCTGATTTCAGTACGGGCTACGATTTTTTCAGTTCTTCACCCTCCCCATAAGGGTGCTTTCCGGACATAGAAAATCGTTCAAATTTTTTCAGGGGTCTCCTGTAGAGACGAAAAACTATTAACGATCATAAAAAATATGAGTATCTCATTTCAGTCCAAAGTACGATTTTTTCAGTTTTTCACCCTGCCATAAGGGTGCTTTCCGGACATAGAAATTCGTTCAAATTTTTTTAGAGGTCTCCGGTAGAGACGAAGAACGTTTAACTATCCGATTTCAGTACAAGCTACGATTTTTTGAGTTTTTCACCGTCTCATAAGGGTGCTATCCAGACATAGAAAATGGTTCAAACTTTTTTAGGAGACTCTTGTAACGGGGAACAACGAATAACGATCATAAAAAATCTGACTTTCTTATTTCAGTCCAATGTACGAATTTTTCAGTTTTTCACCCTCGCCATAAGGGTACTTTCCGGACATAGAAAATCGTTCAAATTTTTGTAGGGTTCTCTGGTAACGGGGAACAACGAACTACGAACATAAAAAATCCGTCTATCTGATTTCAGTACGAGCTACGATTTTTTCAGTTCGTCACCCTCCCATAAGGGTGCGATCCGGACATAGAAAATCGTTCAAATTTTTGTAGAAGTCCTGTAGAGACGAAATACGTTTAGCGATCACAAAAAATCTTACTATCTCTTTTCAATCCGAAGTACTATTTTTTCAGTTTTTCACCCTCTCATAAGGGCGTTTTCCGGATATACAAAATCGTTCAAAATATTTTAGGGGTCTCTTGTAATGGGGAACAACGGATAACGACCATGAAAAATCCGTCTATCCGATTTCAGTACGAGCTACGATTTTTTCAGTTTTTCACCCTCGCATAAGGGTGCTTTCCGGACATAGAAAATCATTCAAATTTTTTTACGGGTCTCCTGTAGAGACGAAAAACGATTAACGATCATAAATTATCTGACTTTCTTATTTCAGTCCGAAGTACGATTTTTTCAGTTTTCCACCCTCGCGATAAGGGTACTTTCCGGACATAGAAAATGGTTCAAATTTTTTTCGGAGTCTCCTGTGGAGCCGAAAAACTATTATCGATGATAAAAAATCTTATTTTATTTCAGTCCAAAGTACGATACTTTCAGTTTTTCACCCTCCCATAAGGGTGCTTTCCAGACATAGAAAATGGTTCAAAATTTCTTAAGAATCTCCTGTAACGGGCAACAATAAATAAGGATCATAAAAAATCCGTTTATCTGATTTCAGTATGGGCTACGATTTTTTCAGTTTTTCACCCTTTCATAAGGGTGCTTTTCGGGCATAGAAAATCGTTCAAAATTTTTTAGGAGTCTCTTGTAACGCGGAAAAACGAATAACGATCATAACATATCTGACTATCTGATTACAATCAAAAGTACGATTTTTTCAGTACTTCACCCTCCCCATAAGGGTGCTTTCCGGACATAGCAAATCGTTCAAATTTTTGTAGAAGTCCTAGAGAGACGAAATACGTTTAACGATCACAAAAAATCTTACTATCTTATTTCAATCCGAAGTACGATTTTTTCAGTTTTTCACCCTCCCATAAAGGCGTATTCCGGAAATAAAAAATCGTTCAAAATTTTTTATGGGTCTCCTGTAGAGACGAAAAACGATTAATAATCATAAAAAATATGACTTTCTTATTTCAGTCGGAAGTACGATTTTTTCAGTGTTTCACCCTCGCCGTAAGGGTACTTTCCGGACATAAAAAATCGTTCAAATTTGTTTCGGAGTCTCCTGTGGAGCCGAAAAACTATTAACGATCATAAAAAATCTGACTTTCTTATTTCAGTCCAAAGTACGATTTTTTCAGTTTTTCACCCTGCCATAAGGGTGCTTTCCGGACATAGAATTTCGTTCACATTTTTTTAGAGGTCTCCTGTCGAGACGAAGAACGTTTAACTATCCGATTCCAATACAAGCTACAATTTGTTCAGTTTTTCACCCTCTCATAAGGGTGCTTTCCAGACATAGAAAATGGTTCAAATTTTTTTAGGAGACTCTTGTAACGGGGAACAACGAATAACGATCATAAAAAATCTCACTTTCTTATTTCAGTCCAAAGTACGATTTTTTCAGTTTTTCACCCTCGCCATAAGGGTACTTTCCGGACATAGAAAATCGTTCAAAATTTTTGAGGGTTCTCTTGTAACGGGGAACAACGAACAACGATCATAAAAAATCCGTCTATCTGATTTCAGTACGAGATACGATTTTTTCAGTAATTCACCCTTTCATAAGGGTGCTTTCCGAACATAGAAAATCGTTAAAAATTTTGGGGAGTCTCTTGTAACGGGGAACAACGAATAACGTTCATAAAAAATCTGAAGATCTCATTTCAATCGGAAGTACGATTTTTTCAGTTGTTCACCCTCCCCATTAGGGTGATTTCCGGTCATAGAATATCGTTTAAATTTTTTTAGGGGCCGATTGTAGAGACGAAAAACGATTAAGTTGACTATCTTATTCCAGTCCGAAGTACGATTTTTTCAGATTTTCACCCTCCCATAAGGGTGCTTTCCGGACATAGAATTTCGTTCACATTTTTTTAGAGGTCTCCTGTCGAGACGAAGAACGTTTAACTATCCGATTCCAGTACAAGCTACAATTTGTTCAGTTTTTCACCCTCTCATAAGGGTGCTTTCCAGACATAGAAAATGGTTCAAAATTTTTTAGTAGTCTCTTGTAACGGGGAACAACAAATAACGATCATAAAAAATCTGACTTTCTTATTTCAGTCCAATGTACGAATTTTTCAGTTTTTCACCCTCGCCATAAGGGTACTTTCCGGACATAGAAAATCGTTCAAATTTTTGTAGGGTTCTCTGGTAACGGGGAACAACGAACTACGAACATAAAAAATCCGTCTATCTGATTTCAGTACGAGCTACGATTTTTTCAGTTCGTCACCCTCCCATAAGGGTGCGATCCGGACATAGAAAATCGTTCAAATTTTTGTAGAAGTCCTGTAGAGACGAAATACGTTTAGCGATCACAAAAAATCTTACTATCTCTTTTCAATCCGAAGTACTATTTTTTCAGTTTTTCACCCTCTCATAAGGGCGTTTTCCGGATATACAAAATCGTTCAAAATATTTTAGGGGTCTCTTGTAATGGGGAACAACGGATAACGACCATGAAAAATCCGTCTATCCGATTTCAGTACGAGCTACGATTTTTTCAGTTGTTCACCCTCGCATAAGGGTGCTTTCCGGACATAGAAAATCATTCAAATTTTTTTACGGGTCTCCTGTAGAGACGAAAAACGATTAACGATCATAAAATATCTGACTTTCTTATTTCAGTCCGAAGTACGATTTTTTCAGTTTTCCACCCTCGCGATAAGGGTGCTTTCCGGACATAGAATTTCGTTCACATTTTTTTAGAGGTCTCCTGTCGAGACGAAGAACGTTTAACTATCCGATTCCAATACAAGCTACAATTTGTTCAGTTTTTCACCCTCTCATAAGGGTGCTTTTCAGACATAGAAAATGGTTCAAATTTTTTTAGGAGACTCTTGTAACGGGGAACAACGAACAACGATCATAAAAAATCCGTCTATCTGATTTCAGTACGAGATACGATTTTTTCAGTAATTCACCCTTTCATAAGGGTGCTTTCCGAACATAGAAAATCGTTAAAAATTTTGGGGAGTCTCTTGTAACGGGGAACGACGAATAACGTTCATAAAAAATCTGAAGATCTCATTTCAATCGGAAGTACGATTTTTTCAGTTGTTCACCCTCCCCATTAGGGTGATTTCCGGTCATAGAATATCGTTTAAATTTTTTTAGGGGTCGATTGTAGAGACAAAAACGATTAAGTATCATATAAAATCTGATTTTCTTATATCAGTCCGAAGTACGATTTTTTCAGTTTTTCACCCTGGCCATAACGTTACTGTCCGAACATAGAAAATCGTTCAAATTTTTTTCAGAGTCTCCTGTAGAGCCGAAAAACGATTAACGAACATAAAAAATCTGACTATCTTATTCCAGTCCGAAGTACGATTTTTTCAGTTTTTCACCCTCCCATAAGGGTGCTTTCCGGACATAGAATTTCGTTCACATTTTTTTAGAGGTCTCCTGTCGAGACGAAGAACGTTTAACTATCCGATTCCAGTACAAGCTACAATTTGTTCAGTTTTTCACCCTCTCATAAGGGTGCTTTCCAGACATAGAAAATGGTTCAAAATTTTTTAGGAGTCTCTTGTAACGGGGAACAACAAATAACGATCATAAAAAATCCATCTATCTGATTTCAGTGCGGGCTACGATTTTTTCAGTTCTTCACCCTCCGCATAAGGGTGCTTTCCGGACATAGAAAATCGTTCAAATTTGCTCAGGGGTCTCCTGTAGAGACGAAAAATGATTAACGATCATAAAAAATCTGCATTTATTATTTCAGTCCGAAGTAAGATTTTTTCAGTTTTTCACCCTCGCCGTAAAGGTACTTTCAGGACATAGAAAATCGTTCAAATTTTGGTCAGGGACTCCGGTCGAGGCGAAAAATGATTAACGCTCATAAAAAATCTGACTTTCTTATTTCATTTCGAAGGACGATTTTTTCAGTTTTTCACCCTCCCATAAGGGTGCTTTCCGGACATAGAAATTCGGTCAAATTTTTTTAGAAGTCCTAGAGATAGAGACGAAGAACGTTTAATTGTCCGATTTCAGTACAAGCTAAGATTTTTTTCAGTTTTTCACCCTCTCATAAGGGTGCTTTCCAGACATAGAAAATGGTTCAAATTTTTTCAGGAGACTCTTGTAACGGGAAACAACGAATAACGATCATAAAAAAACCGTCTATCTGATTTCAGTACGAGCTACGATTTTTTCAGTAATTCACCCTTTCATAAGGGTGCTTTCCGAACATAGAAAATCGTTCAAAATTTTGGGGAGTCTCTTGTAACGGGGAACAACGAATAACGATCATAAAAAATCTGAAGATCTGATTTCAATCGGAAGTACGATTTTTTCAGTTGTTCACACTCCCTATTAGGGTGATTTCCGGTCATAGAAAATCGTTTAAATTTTTTTAGGGGTCGATTGTAGAGACGAAAAACGATTAAGGATCATATAAATTCTGATTTTCCTATATCAGTCCGAAGTACGATTTTTTCAGTTTTTCACCCTCTGCATAAGGATACTTCCCGGACATAGAAAATCGTTCAAATTTTTTTCAGAGTCTCCTGTAGAGCCGAAAAACGATTAACGAACATAAAAAATCTGACTATCTTATTTCAGTCCGAAGTACGATTTTTTCAGTTTTTCACCCCCCCATAAGGGTGCTTTCCGGACATAGAAAATTGTTCAACATTTTTTAGAGGTGTCTCGTAACGGGGAACAACGAATAACCATCACAAAAAATCCGTCTATGTTAATTCAGTACGAGCTACGATTTTTTCAGTATTTCACCCTTTCATAAGGGTGTTTCCGGACATAGAAAATCGTTTAAATTTTTTAGGAGTCTTCATTTAACGGGGCACAACCAATAACGATCATAAAAAATCTGACTATCTGATTTCAATCGGAAGTACGATATTTTCAGTTCATTGCCCTCCCCATAAGGGTGCTTTCCGGAAATAGAAAATCGTTCAAATTTTTTCAGGAGTCTCCTGTAGAGACGAAAAACGATTAACGATCATACAAAATCTGCCTTTCTTATTTCAGTCCGAAGTACGATGTTTTCAGTTTTTTCAGTTCCCTCTCATAAGGGTGTTTTCCGGACATCGAAAATCGTTCAAAATTTTGTAGTGGTCTCTTGTAACGGGAAATAACGAATAACGATCATAAAAAATCTTACTATTTTATTTCAGTCCGAAGTACGATTTTTGCAGGTTTTTACCCTCCCATAAGGGTGCTTTCGAGACATAGAAAATCGTTCAAATTTTTGTAGAAGTCCTGTAGAGACGAAATGCGTTTAACGATCACAAAAAATCTTACAATCTTATTTGAATCCGAAGTACGATTTTTTCAGTATTTCACCCTCCCATAAGGGCGTTTTCCGGATATAAAAAATCGTTCAAATTTTTTCAGGGGTCTCCTGTAGTGACGAAAAAAGATTGACGATCATAAAAAATCTGAATATCTTATTTCAGTCCGAAGTACGATTTTTTGAGTTTTTCACCCTCCCATAAGGGTGCTTTCGGACATAGAAAATCGTTCAAAATTTTTTAGAGGTTTCTTGTAACGGGGAACAACGAATAACGATCATAAAAAATCCGTCTATCTGAATTCAGTACGAGCTACGATTTTTTCAGTATTTCACCCTCTCATAAGGGTGCTTTCCAGACATAGAAAATGGTTCAAAATTTTTTAGGAGTCTCTTGTAACGGGGAACAACAAATAACGATCATTAAAAATGCGTCTATCTGATTTCAGTACGGGCAACGATTTTTTCAGTTTTTCACCCTCCCATAAGGGTGCTTTCGGACATAGAAAATCGTTCAAAATTTTTTAGAGGTTTCTTGTAACGGGGAACAACGAATAACGATCATAAAAAATCCGTTTATTTGAATTCAGTACGAGCTACGATTTTTTCAGTATTTCACCCTCTCATAAGGGTGCTTTCCGGGCATAGAAAATCGTTCAAAATTTTTGAGGAGTCTCTTGTAACGGGGAACAACAAATAACGATCATAAAAAATCCGTCTAGCTGATTTCAGTACGGGCTACGATTTTTTCAGTTCTTCACCCTCCCCATAAGGGTGCTTTCCAGACATAGAAAATCGTTCAAATTTTTTCAGGGGTCTCCTGTAGAAACGAAACACTATTAACGATCATAAAAAATTTGAATTTCTTATTTCAGTTCAAAGTACGATTTTTTCAGTTTTTCACCCTGCCATAAGGGTGCTTTCCGGACATAGAAATTCGTTCAAATTTTTTTAGAGGTCTCCTGTACAGACGAAGAACGTTTAACTATCCGATTTCAGTACAAGCTACGATTTTTTCAGTTTTTGACCGTCTTATAAGGGTGCTTTCCAGACATAGAAAATGGTTCAAATTTTTTTAGGAGACTCTTGTAACGGGGAACAACGAATAATGATCATAAAAAATCTGACTACCTGATTTTAATCGGATGTACAATTTTTTCAGTTCTTCACTCTCCCCATAAGGGTACTTTCCGGACATAGAAAATCGTTCAAATTTTTTCAGGGGTCTCCTGTAGTGACGAAAAAAGATTGGCGATCATCAAAAATCTGACTATCTTATTTCAGTCCGAAGTACGATTTTTTCGGATTTTCGACGTCCCATAAGGGTCTTTTCCGGACATAGAAAATTGTTCAAAATTTTTTAGAGGTGTCTTGTAACGGGGAGCAACGAATAACCATCATAAAAAATCCGTCTATCTGAATTCAGTACGAGCTACGATTTTTTCAGTTTTTCACCCTTTCATAAGGGTGCTTTCCGTGAATAGAAAATCGTTCAAAATTTTTAGGAGTCTCTTGTAACGGGGAACACCGAATAACGATCATGAAAAATCTGACTATCTAATTTCAATCGGAAGTACGATTTTTTCAGTTCTTCACCCTCCCCTTAAGGGTGCTTCCAGGACATAGAAAATCGTTCAAATTTTTTCAGGGGTCTTCTGTAGAGACGAAAAACGATTAACAATCATAAAAAATTTGCCTTTCTTATTTCAGTCAGAATTACGATTTTTTCAGTTTTTCACCCTCGCCATAAAGGTACTTTCAGGACATAGAAAATCGTTCAAATTTTTGTCAGGGACTCCGGTAGAGCCGAAAAACGATTAACGATCATAAAAAATCTAACTTTCTTATTTCAGTCCGAAGGACGATTTTTTTAGTTTTTCACCCTCCCCTAAGGGTGCTTTTCGGACATAGAAATTCGTTCAAATGTTTTTAGAGGTCTCCTGTAGAGACGAAGAACGTTTAAAGATCATAAAAAATCTGACTATCTTATTTCAATCCAATGTACGATTTTTTGAGTTTTTAACACTCGCATAAGGGTGCTTTCCGGACATCGAAACTCGTTGAAATGTCCGGACATAGAAAATCGTTCAAAATTTTTTAGAGGTGTCTTGTAACGGGGAACAACGAATAACGATCATAAAAAATCCGTCTATCTGATTTCAGTACGAGCTACGATTTTTTCAGTATCTCACCCTCTCATAAGTGTGCTTTCCAGACATAGAAAATGGTTCAAAATGTTTAAAGTAGTCTCTTGTAACGGGGAACAACGAATAACGATCATAAAAAATCTGACTATCTGATTTCAATTGGAAGTACGATTTGTTCAGTTCTTCACCCACCCCATAAGTGTACTTTCCGGACATAGAAATTCGTTCAAATTTTGTCAGGGGTCTCCTGTAGAGACCAAAAACGATTAACGGTCATAAAAAAATCTGCCTTTCTTATTTCAGTCCGAAGTACGATTTTTTCAGTTTTTCATCCTCGCCATAAAGGTACTCTCCGGACATAGAAAATCGTTCATATTTCTTTCAGGGTCTCCGGTAGAGCCTAAAAACGATTAACGATCATAAAAAATCTGACTATCTGATTTCAGTACGAGCTACGATTTTATCAGTTTTTCACCCTTTCATAAGGGTGCTTTTCGTGAATAGAAAATCGTTCAAAATTTTTTACGAGTCTCTTGTAACGGGGAACATAGAATAACGATCATAAAAATCTGACTATCTGATTTCAATCGGAAGTACGATTTTGTTAGTTCTTCACCCTCCCCATAAGGGTTCTTTCCGTACATAGAAAATCGTTCAAAATTTTTTACGAGTCTCTTGTAACGGCGAACACAGAATAACGATCATAAAAAATCTGACTATGTGATTTCAATCGGAAGTACGATTTTTTCAGTTCTTCACCCTCCCCATAAGGGGGCTTTCCGTAAATAGAAAATCGTTCAAATTTTTTCAGGGGTTTCCTGTAGAGACGAAAAACGATTAACGATCATAAAAAATCTGCCTTTCTTATTTCAGTCCGAAGTACGATTTTTTCAGTTTTGCACCCTGGCCATAAAGGTACTTTCAGGACATAGAAAATCGTTCAAATTTTTGTCAGGGACTCCGGTAGAGCCGAAAAACGTTAAACGATCATAAAAATTTTTTTCAGTTTTTCACTCTCCCATAAGGTGCTTTCCGGACATAGAAATTCGTTTAAATTTGTTTAGAAGTCCTGGAGAGACGAAATACGTTTAACAATCATAAAAAATGTTACTGTCTTATTTCAATCCGAAGTACGATTTTTTCAGTTTTTGAGCCTCCCATAAGAGTACTTTTCGGAGATAGAAAATCGATCAAAATTTTTTAGGGGTCCCTTTAACTGGGAAAAACGAATAACGACCATAAAAAATCTGACTTTCTTATTTCAGTCCAAAGAACGATTTTTTCAGTTTTTCACCCGCGCCGTAAGGGTACTTTTCAGACATAGAAAATCTTTCAAAATTTTTTAGGGTTCTCTTGTAACGGGGAACAACGAACAACGATCATAAAAAACCGTCTATCTGATTTCTGTACGAGCTACGATTTTTTCAGTTTTTCACCCTCCCATAAGTGTGCGTTCCGGACATAGAAAATCGTTCAAAAATTTGTAGTGGTCTCTTGTAACGGGAAACAACGAATAACGATCATAAAAAATCCGTCTATCTGATTTCAGTACGAGCTACGATTTTTTCAGTTTTTCACCGTTTCATAAGGGCGCTTTCCGAACATAGAAAATAGTTCAAAATTTTTGGGAGTCTCATCTAACGGCGAACAACGAATAACGATCATAAAAAATCTGACTATCTGATTTCAATTGGAAGTACGATTTGTTCAGTTCTTCACCCACCCCATAAGTGTACTTTCCGGACATAGAAATTCGTTCAAATTTTGTCAGGGGTCTCCTGTAGAGACCAAAAACGATTAACGGTCATAAAAAAATCTGCCTTTCTTATTTCAGTCCGAAGTACGATTTTTTCAGTTTTTCATCCTCGCCATAAAGGTACTCTCCGGACATAGAAAATCGTTCATATTTCTTTCAGGGTCTCCGGTAGAGCCTAAAAACGATTAACGATCATAAAAAATCTGACTATCTGATTTCAGTACGAGCTACGATTTTATCAGTTTTTCACCCTTTCATAAGGGTGCTTTTCGTGAATAGAAAATCGTTCAAAATTTTTTACGAGTCTCTTGTAACGGGGAACATAGAATAACGATCATAAAAATCTGACTATCTGATTTCAATCGGAAGTACGATTTTGTTAGTTCTTCACCCTCCCCATAAGGGTTCTTTCCGTACATAGAAAATCGTTCAAAATTTTTTACGAGTCTCTTGTAACGGCGAACACAGAATAACGATCATAAAAAATCTGACTATGTGATTTCAATCGGAAGTACGATTTTTTCAGTTCTTCACCCTCCCCATAAGGGGGCTTTCCGTAAATAGAAAATCGTTCAAATTTTTTCAGGGGTTTCCTGTAGAGACGAAAAACGATTAACGATCATAAAAAATCTGCCTTTCTTATTTCAGTCCGAAGTACGATTTTTTCAGTTTTGCACCCTGGCCATAAAGGTACTTTCAGGACATAGAAAATCGTTCAAATTTTTGTCAGGGACTCCGGTAGAGCCGAAAAACGTTAAACGATCATAAAAATTTTTTTCAGTTTTTCACTCTCCCATAAGGTGCTTTCCGGACATAGAAATTCGTTTAAATTTGTTTAGAAGTCCTGGAGAGACGAAATACGTTTAACAATCATAAAAAATGTTACTGTCTTATTTCAATCCGAAGTACGATTTTTTCAGTTTTTGAGCCTCCCATAAGAGTACTTTTCGGAGATAGAAAATCGATCAAAATTTTTTAGGGGTCCCTTTAACTGGGAAAAACGAATAACGACCATAAAAAATCTGACTTTCTTATTTCAGTCCAAAGAACGATTTTTTCAGTTTTTCACCCGCGCCGTAAGGGTACTTTTCAGACATAGAAAATCTTTCAAAATTTTTTAGGGTTCTCTTGTAACGGGGAACAACGAACAACGATCATAAAAAACCGTCTATCTGATTTCTGTACGAGCTACGATTTTTTCAGTTTTTCACCCTCCCATAAGTGTGCGTTCCGGACATAGAAAATCGTTCAAAAATTTGTAGTGGTCTCTTGTAACGGGAAACAACGAATAACGATCATAAAAAATCCGTCTATCTGATTTCAGTACGAGCTACGATTTTTTCAGTTTTTCACCGTTTCATAAGGGCGCTTTCCGAACATAGAAAATAGTTCAAAATTTTTGGGAGTCTCATCTAACGGCGAACAACGAATAACGATCATAAAAGATCTGACAATATGATTTCAATCGGAAGTACGATTTTTTCAGTTGTTCACCCTCCCCATAAGGGTGTTTCCGGACATAGAAAATCGTTCAAATTCTTTTAGGGGTCGATTGTAGACACGAAAATCCATTAAGGATCATATAAAATCTGATTTTCTTATATCAGTTCGAAGTACGATTTTTTCAGTTTTTCACTCTCGCCATAAGGGTACTTTCCGAACATAGAAAATCGTCCCAATTTTTTTCAGAGTTTCCTGTAGAGCCGAAATACGATTGACGAACATAAAAAAACTGACCATCTTATTTCAGTCCGAAGTACGATTTTTTCAGATTTTCGACCTCCCATAAGGATGCTTTCCGGACATAGAAAATTGTTCAAAAATTTTTAGGAATCTCTTGTAATGGGGAACATCAAATAATGATCATAAAAAATCCGTCTATCTGATTTCAGTACGAGCTACGATTTTTTCAGTTTTTCACCCTTTAATAAGGGTGCTTTCCGGGAATAGAAAATCGTTCTAAATTTTTTAGGAGTCTCTTGTAACGGGGAACACCGAATAACGATCATAAAAAATCTGACTATGTGATTTCAATCGGAAGTACGATTTTTTCAGTTCTTCACCCTCCCCATAAGGGTGCTTTCCGGACATAGAAAATCGTTCAAATTTTTTCAGGGGTCTCCTGTAGAGACGTAAAACGATTAACAATCATAAAAAATTTCCCTTTCTTATTTCAGTCCGAAGTACGATTTTTTCAGTTTTTCACCCTCGCCATAAAGGTACTTTCAGGACATAGAAAATCGTTCAAATTTTTGTCAGGGACTCCGGTAAAGCCGAAAAACGATGAACGATCATAAAAAATCTAACTTTGTTATTTCAGTCCGAAGGACGATTTTTTTAGTTTTTCACCCTCCCATAAGGGTGCTTTTCGGACATAGAAATTCGTTCAAATGTTTTTAGAGGTCTCCTGTAGAGACGAAGAACGTTTAAAGATCATAAAAAATCTGACTATCTTATTTCAATCCGTAGTACGATTTTTTCAGTTTTTAACCCTCGCATAAGGGTGCTTTCCGGAAATCGAAACTCGTTAAAAATTTTGTAGGGGTCTCTTTTAATGGAGAACAACGAATAACGATAATAAAATATCTTACTATTTCATTTCAGTCCGAAGTACAATTTGTTCAGTTTTTCACCCTCCCATAAGGGTGTTTTCCTGACATAGAAAATCGTTCAAAATTTTTTAGGGTTCTCTTCTTACGGGGAACAACGAATAACGATCATAAAAAATCTTACTATTTTGTTTCAGTCCGAAGGACGATTGTGTCAGATTTTCACCCTCCCATAAGGCTGTTTTGCGGAAATAGAAATTCGTACAAATTTTTTTAGAGGTCTCCTGTAGAGACGAAATACGTTTAACGATCACTAAAAATCTTACTATGTTATTTCAATCCGAAGTAAGATTTTTTTAGTTTTTCACCCTCCCATAAGTTTCTTTTCCGGACATAGAAAATCGTAAAAAAATTTTTAGGGGCCTCTTGTAACGGGGAACAACGAATAACGATCATAAAAAATGCATCTATCCGATTTCAGTACGAGCTACGATTTTTTCAGTTCTTCACCCTCCCATAAGGGTGCTTTTCGGACATAGAAATTCGTTCAAATTTTTTTATAGGTCTCCTGTAGAGTAGAAGAGCGTTTGAAGATCATAAAAAATCTGACTTTCTTATTTCAATCCGAAGTACGATTTTTTCAGTTTTTAACCCTCGCATAAGGGTGCTTTCCGGAAATCGAAAATCGTTCAAAATTTTGTAGGGGTCTCTTGTAACGGAAAACAACGAATAATGATCATAAAAAATCTTACTATTTTATTTCAGTCCGAAGTACGATTTTTTCAGTTTTTCACCCTCCCATAAGGGTGCTTTTCGGACATAGAAATTCGTTCAAATTTTTTTAGAGGTTTCCTGTAGAGTCGAAATTCGTTTAACGATAACAAAAAATCTTACTATGTTATTTCAATCCGGAGTAAGATTTTTTCAGTTTTTCACCCTCCGATAAGGGTGTTCTCCAGACATAGAAAATCGTTCAAAATTTTTTACGGGTCTCTTGTAACGGGGAACAACGGATAACGATCATAAAAAATCCGTCTATCTGATTTCAGTACGAGCTACGATTTTTTCAGTTATTCACACTCCCATAAGGATGCTTTCCGGACATAAGAAATCGTTCAAAATTTTTTAGGGTTCGCTTGTAACGGGGAACAACGAATAGCGATCATAAAAAATCCGTCTATCTGATTCCAGTATGAGCTACGAATTTTTCAGTTTTCACCCTCCCATAAGGGTGCGTTCCGGGGATAGAAAATCGTTAACAAATTTTTAGGGGTCTTTTGTAACGGGAAACAACGAATAACGTTCATAAAAAATCAGTCGATCTGATTTCAGTATGAGCTACGATTTTTTCAGTTTTTCACCCTCTTATAAGGGTGCTCTCCGAACATAGAAAATCGTTCAAAATTTTTGGGAGTCTCTTGTAACGGGGAACAACGAATAACGATCATAAAAAATGTGACTATCTGATTTCAATCGGAAGTACGACTTTTTCAGTTCTTCGGCCTCCACATAAGGGTGCTTTCTGGACATAGAAAATCGTTCAATGTTTTTTCAGAGTCTCCTGTACAGCCGAAAAACGATTAACGAACATAAAAAATCTGACTATCTTATTTCAGTCCGAAGTACGATTTTCTCAGTTTTCACCCTCCCATAAGGGTGCTTTCCGGACATAGAAAATCGTTCAAAATTTTTTAGAGTTGTCTTGTAACGGGGAATAACGAATAACGATCATAAAAAATCCGTCTATCTGATTTCAGTACGAGCTACGATTTTTTCAGTATTTCACCCTCTCATAAGTGTGCTTTCCAGACATAGAAAATGGTTCAAAATGTTTAAAGTAGTCTCTTGTAACGGGGAACAACGAATAACAATCATAAAAAATCTGACTATCTGAGTTCAATTGGAAGTACGATTTGTTCAGTTCTTCACCCACCCCATAAGGGTACTTTCCGGACATAGAAAATCGTTCAAATTTTGTCAGGGGTCTCCTGTAGAGACCAAAAACGATTAACGGTCATAAAAAAATCTGCCTTTCTTATTTCAGTCCGAAGTACGATTTTTTCAGTTTTTCATCCTCGCCATAAAGGTACTTTCCGGACATAGAAAATCGTTCATATTTTTTTCAGGGTCTCCGGTAGAGCCTAAAAACGATTAACGATCATAAAAAATCTGACTATCCTATTTCAATCAGAAGTACGATTTTTTCAGTTTTTAACCCTCGCATAAGGGTGCTTTCCGGACATCGAAAATCGTTCAAAATTTTGTAGGGGTCTCATGTAACGGACAACAACGAATAACGATCATAAAAAATCCGTCTATCTGATTTCAGTACGAGCTACGATTTTTTCAGTATTTCACCCTCTCATAAGTGTGCTTTCCAGACATAGAAAATGGATCAAAATGTTTAAAGTAGTCTCTTGTAACGGGGAACAACGAATAACAATCATAAAAAATCTGACTATCTGAGTTCAATTGGAAGTACGATTTGTTCAGTTCTTCACCCACCCCATAAGGGTACTTTCCGGACATAGAAAATCGTTCAAATTTTGTCAGGGGTCTCCTGTAGAGACCAAAAACGATTAACGGTCATAAAAAAATCTGCCTTTCTTATTTCAGTCCGAAGTACGATTTTTTCAGTTTTTCATCCTCGCCATAAAGGTACTTTCCGGACATAGAAAATCGTTCATATTTTTTTCAGGGTCTCCGGTAGAGCCTAAAAACGATTAACGATCATAAAAAATCTGACTATCCTATTTCAATCAGAAGTACGATTTTTTCAGTTTTTAACCCTCGCATAAGGGTGCTTTCCGGACATCGAAAATCGTTCAAAATTTTGTAGGGGTCTCTTGTAACGGACAACAACGAATAACGATCATAAAAAATCCGTCTATCTGATTTCTCTTGTAACGGGGAACGACGAATAAGGATCATAAAAAATGTGACTATCTGATTTCAATCGGAAGTACGATTTTTTCAGTTTTTCGCCCTCCCCATAAGGGTGCTTTCGAGACATTGAAAGTCGTTCAAATTTTTTTCAGGGTCTCCGGTAGAGCCGAAAAACGATTAACGATCATAAAAAATCTGACTATTTTATTTCAGTCCGAAGGACGATTTTTTCAGTGTTTCACAGTATTGTAGATAGGGGGGTTCTGCGTCACGATCCCTACTACCGATATTTACCGACCTATCTGTTTTACCGACCGAAACGGAAATCCCTGCCATATCGACCGTAGCTAATTTGCAGAGATCAGTTATTTCGACCGACGACTATCAGCAGTCGGTACAGTAGACTCGCCAGTTGTTGAAAAGATCAAGTTCCTGCCATATCGGCCTTAGATAATTTGTACAGTCGGTACAGTAGACTAGTTTCAGCAGTCGTTAAAGCAAACCAAACTCCAGCCATACCGACTGCTGACGATTTCCATTAATGAAATACATGGTTCAGCCCACCCCACACACATCTTTTCAAAAATTTTCAAACATCTTCAAAAATTTTCAAAAATTTTCAACACTTTTCTTTAAGCTCCAGCCATACCGACTGCCGACAATTTGTGGAAATCGGTTATGTGCAGTCGCTACAGTAGACTCGTTATTCGTTAAAGCAAACCAAACTCTAGCCATACCGACTGCTGACAATTTCTGGAAATCGGTTATGTGCAGTCGGTACAGTAGACTCGTTAGTCAGTAAAGAAACTAAACTCCAGCCATACCGACTGCTGACAATTTGTGCAGATCGGTTATGTGCAGTCGGTACAGTAGACTAGTTTCAACAGTCGTTAAAGCAGATCGAGAACATGGAAAAACATGTTCGATTCAATACCCAAGATATTGAATCGACCGTAGATAATTTGCAGAGATCAGTTATTTCGATCGACGACTATCAGCAGTCGGTACAGTAGACTAGTTTCACCAGTCGTTAAAGCAAACCAAACTCCAACCATACCGGCTGCTGACAATTTCCATTAATGAAATACATGGTTCAGACCACCCCACACATCTCTTCAAAACTTTTCAAGACTTTTCAAATCTTATCAAAATTTTCAAAACTTTTCAAATTTTTCTTCAAGCTCCAGCCATACCGACTGCTGACAATTTGTGGAAATCGGTTATGTATAGTCGGTACAGTAGACTAATTTCAGCAGTCGTTAAAAGCAGATCCCGAACATGAAAAGACATGTTTGATTCAATACGCAAGATCAAATTCATATCATGTACACATGGAATTATGCGTACAGAGCCGCTCGCCGCGGGGGCAATGAGGGGGGTGGGGGGGAAATTGCACGTGATCGTGTGCTGTTTAAATTTCGAATTGAACAATTACGTGAAATCATTGAACCTGTATTAATGAAATACATGGTTCAATCCACCCCATGAGAATTTTTAACATGCTTCGACGAGTTTCAGGGTGTTTCAACGTGTTTCAACGTTTCTAGACCTGTTTCCACCTGTTTCGACGTGTCTAGACCTGTTTGGACCCGTTTGGAAGTGGTTGAACCTGTTTCGACATGTTTTCACGAGACTCCACCCCTCTTGAACTGTACCATTGTGGCTTGTCAGAGTACGTTTCCATCGGTGCAGCATCCGTGACGTAGTTACTTGGCGATCATCAAAATGGATACGCGTGCAAACACAGCCCAGTCCGCACCATGGGAATCGACAAAGAGTGAGCTTCAGAATATTCCGAAGGCTTTTCTCTTGAAATATTGGGGCTGTTACATTCATTTGTTGTGGGATCGTTTACCCAAACATCTTCAACTTGATGGTGAAATAATGTCATATCTTCCATGCATGGAGCATTGGAATATGCCCCATAATATCGACTCATATGGATGGTTCTGCCCCTCCGCGACGAAGATGTGATAAGTGCTGCTTGAAGGGGGTGGTGGTGGTGGTGGTGGCGGAACAAGAGGACAACCAATGGGAGTCTCGCTGATATCGTGAGTGGGGGTTCTTCTAAATTTTTGAAGAGGGGATGGAAGTATATAATCTCATGATGTAGACCTCAACTGCATCAGACTCTAGTAAATGCCTGACAATCGTCTCGAGTTGAAAAAGGGTATACAGCTATTTTTGAAACATATAGAGGAAGTTAAAGTCCTCATTCAAACAAATTCAGATCTGTGTTATATAACGAGCACACTGAAAAACACATCAATCAGCAAAAAAGGATTTCGAAAGAATCAACAAAGTTGACAAGGAGTCACCGTTCCTACCAACGAAGAAGCTGTCCGATCTAGCTGTTCAGTTGGATTATCCAATCTCCGACATCAGAGCAGTACAAACAAAATTCGGGAGAAGATTCGTTGCTGACGTGTGCAGCGAGTTCACCGTATTCCTGCCAGCTAGACTTGTCAAAATGTTTGATGAGGACACGGCAATGTTCGAAAAGTTGGTGGCAACTGCCAGGGATGGCAATCTCAACATGAACTACTTTGGCGGAATATACAACAGTGTTGAATTTAATAAAATCATCAAATGATGTCACCCACGTATTAATAAATAAATACACACACATTTTAACATTATAAAAAAAGTTTTATTATTTCAAAAATTCCTGCGCTCACACCCGATCCTCATATACATTTAGCCAATTCTTCAGAGATTTCACATTTACGTCGGTACAGTTGTATTTTAAATTATAAGAATGATGAGGGCAGGTGGATGATATTTTCGATAATTTTCGTAATTAGGGGCATTCCAGAGTTTCCAAATCGATGATATTCGTTGACTGATCCGTGAATCGTGATAGCCACGACGACATTTCCAGCCCCTTCACATAGACAGCGTGAGCATCTTTCAAGATCGCTCGAATAATTGTTGTAGTTGCTTCGTAGGGGACATCACCAGAATCCCATCGCATACCATGAAAGTTGCGTTCCAACCATACGTTCGTCGCCTTGTACTTGGCCGGTAGAGAGTTCCATGCGGATGGTAGTTCGAAAATAAGTGTCAAAGGTTGGCTGTTCTTGTCGCTACTCGCTTCCACAATAGACATTTCTTTTAACACAAATTCATTAATGGGCGCCTTGAACCCTTGAAGATCAACCACGAAGTCTATCATGATGATGATGATGACTGACTGAAAGCGGATGGGGCGGACGGATGCGATTTATCCCAATTTTCTCACCCCACCACTGATTGGATTGTACTCAACGATACGATCGTGTAAGATCATACAATAGGCTGAAGTGAGCGCAGGGAATTCAGTACTAGAGTCAAATTCCAAACGAATATCCACTGGAACACTTTTTAGGGATTCATTCTGTTTGGAACAATCGATGACAATAAGAGGCGCTTGCGCCAAAAATGTAGTCTTTGACAAGAAAGGTTCAGGTTCTTTGTTGTAGTATGACTCTTGAAAGTTGGCATACATGTCATAGAGAATAGCATATTGATTATTAGTAATATCGAGATTTAAATTTCCATAGGGATAGCACTGTGAGTTGAGAAAAAGTTTCACATCTCTGATCTTGCAGTGGTCAAATTCGCTAGCATTTTTCTCCGCTTGATTCCTCCGCGCAGTTTGGAATCCCAGTATGACATGTCTTGGCTTCTCTAACTGCCCCGATGTTTTGACAGCCCACACATGTCTTGTTGTTTGCGGCAGCATTGGATATTCATACAATTCCCAAGCACGTAAACTCATAGATATGGCTGGATCCTTAGCGATGTAATTAAGTAGTTGGATTATTGGTTTATCCGCCAGTTTGACATATGGTAATAACCATTCAACTCTATCGATGTCAATTTTAATATTTTCCACCCAAGTTTGAATTATGGCATTCAGGTCGTTGTTGGATCGTGTTAGAATCAACTCATGTTTAGCATTAACCATTACTCGACGATAATCTTCGGTAAATCCGACTAAAAAATTCAATGGTATGACGACGTCAAAAAATCCAGCATCATTGTTCAATTTATCATCGCCATTCAGCCAGCCAATATTCTGCAGGTGATGCTGTTGTCCAGGAGTTAGCGTTAAGAAGGCCTTCATAACACTCGTAATACCCATATTTTTATTCCGATCGATCTCAATACCATTCAACTCATAACGCATCTCCCCAAACAAATGACAAACAGCCATATTAATCAATTTTGTAGTTGCCGCAATGGCGGTGCCATTGGGTTTTGTAATTTTCCCATGAATGCGAAGCGAGCTTTTGCTAGGTAATACGAACAAATCTTGATGCTGAACAACAATACGAATTTCATCGTTGTTTTTTAAGGTAGTCGATGCATACGGCTGATGTGCATGCGTTTCATAGTGCGCAATCGATTCATCAAATGTTACGGGTTTTTGTATTTGTATTATTTCCTCCATGGTATTATGCAGAGAATACAACAAATATTTATTTTCCAAAATTTACGCCAAGTCGAAGACCTAGACTTCGAAGAAACTGCGCGTTTAGACGTGTCAACTCCGTAAGAGGTGCTCGACGACTGATGATCTTCGGCCATAATAGCGCACTTTGATAACTACCACCAGATTTTTTCGTCTCAAATACAATCCCCATTATCATAGGATGAGGACTTTACATGTAATCGTATAGTTATTGTTTCCCCACGAAAATTGACCAATTCGCCGTTTTGATCGACTATTCTCAATTGTATATGCTGTATTGATTGCACGATGATTGGGAGGTAAATGACGTTGGCTGGCACTTCAACAATATTATATCCTGGCGGAGCGGTGGGGAAAAATTCATGAATTGTGTGTACACGATGCTCGTTTATGTATGCACCCGTGGTTATATTGCACTCAACTCGCAAGGCATTGCCTTTGAGTATGGCCGCTGGTAATTCAGATTTATGAGTGAGGTTTTCTTGAAGAATATTCGGTTTAAATCCCAACAATGAACCTATGGAATCTGTAGGTTTAAAGTTCGCTATTTGATTGCATGTAATTTCACTGTGCAGCTCATTATTATTTGCTTTCAGACTGATGGTGACATTCTTGGGTAGCGTCTTTTTTAAATAACTCTCGATATCCTCAATTTCATAACTCCCCGTAGGTATCGTGATAACTCTATCCTGGTACACGGGAATGTCGTCGTCCATTTTCCCCAGCAGCAATGTGTAATAAAATTTATTACAGCCCGCATCAATATTGGGAATTGAATTAAATGTCAGCAGCTCAACGAATCCGAGAACGTAGTTTTTCGCTGGTGATAATTCAATAGGAGAAAAATATTGCGCTTCCAGCACGGGGGATGCGCCCGATAGTGTAAACGTGAATGAATCACCCATGGCTGAGGTTATATTCCCCAATCACATCCATTTATAGCTGATCACTGAGAAATTGAAGGCACAAGTGCCCACAAATCACAGTATTATATTCCTGGTACCTCTTATAATTGTATTTTACGCTACCAACACCAAGATACACCATCCGATCCTGAGGTGGTTTTAAATCACCAAAACTGTCGAAATAAGTGACATCGTTGTTATTTTTCTTGTATGCAACCCAATGCGTACCTGAACCATTTTTATCATCGAGATTAATAATTGCAGATTCACGCTTCCTGGGGCCCGAGTTGGGTAATTCATTGCGCATAAAAACACCACGAAAGTATGAGATTTTCATAGCTTTAGCATATTTCAGCAAATCGACATTGGTGAGAGCTCGGTGCGGTAGCTTTATTAGTTTTTTGCAGGCTTCAAATACAGACCCACACCTTTCTTGTAGGGCTTCAAGTATAATCCTTTGCCCAACGCAATCGCCTCCATTGTCGTATTATGGCGTTTAGCCTCATGCAATCGATTCTTATTGGCACTAATGTCATTAACTGCTTTCGCTATACTCGCAGCATCCCCAGCCAAAGCTCCAGTGGCGCTAAGACGTGGCGTAAGAAGTATAGGCAAAATGCGAGGAACTCGTACTTTCTTTTGACCCTTTCTCGCTGCTGCACGGGCACCCCTCAATGCTGACGCAATAGCATTAGAACCAGGATCCATTGATGTTTTTGCCGCTTGAATGATGGATTTCAACGTTATTCTATGTTTCTTCTTCTTTTCCGTGAGGTTCACACTACCAAGATTGGAATTTGTCGACTTTTTCCTTTTCAGACTCATTCCAACCCTACATTTGATCGATTCCCTTTTCACACGCTTCTTTTCCCCATATTTAGTTTTCATCAAACCCATACCAAGCTTAGATTTAGCTTTCATGACGTTGACAACTCCCCAAGCCACAGCTTTTTCCGATAGATTAGCGTCTTTAGCGAGAACGCGAGCCCAAGCCTTCTCAGCAAGCACTTTATCGGCCTCGTTTCGCGCAGCAATATTTTCCCGATTCTTCGAGTACGCAATATCGTGTTCTTTACACGCGGTGTCTAGAGGATTAATGCCAGGATCACCACGAGCTAACCTTTGCGCCAATTTCGTGCCAGGGCCATAATACTGATACCCCGGCACATGTAATTCAACGGGGAGGCGATTGATAATTTTATTTATTAAGCTCTCACCTCGCTTCTTATACGTATGCACAACCATAGTTGGGTAACAACTAACTTCAATCCCATAAAAGCACCTATTTATATGTAAGAAATATTAGTTCTCTTTGGAGCGTTAGACAAGCATCATGAACTTTCAAAATCAAGCGATCCAGCTGCCTGTTGCAAATTTTGATAAATTGGTTGAGCGAAAAAATACGAGGAGGAGGAGGAAACGACATGGGGAATTACTACCAAATAGCGTACGAGCAGTTTTATGTGGACCATCTAATTGTGGTAAAACTAATGCCCTTCTCACCCTCATTACTCACGACAATGGGTTACGATTTGAAAATATGTATGTCTATTCAAAATCACTCATTCAGCCAAAGTATGAATTTTTGAAGAAGTTACTAGAGCCGGTGGAGGGTGTGGGTTATTTCCCATTTAGCGAAAATGAGGAGGTTGTGAAACCAGAAAATGCTCGCCCTAATTCAATTATAATTTTTGGAAATGTGGCGTGTGAGAAGCCGGATAATATCAGAGCATACTTCTGCGTGGGGCGACACAGAGATGTCGATAGCTTTTATCTCAGTCAGACGTATGCTCGTATTCCAAAACATCTTGTGCATGATAACGCGAACTTATTGGTGCTTTTTCGTTAAGATGAAATGAATTTAAAACACATTTACAATGATCATGTGAATACAGATATGACTTATGATAAATTTAAGAACCTATGCTCGGCATGCTGGAACGATGGGAAATACATTTTTGTAGTCATCGACAAAGATAGTGAAATTAACGAGGGGAGATATAGGAAAGGTTTTGATTGTTTTGTAAGCATAAATTAGTGATAATTCGTCAAATTCGTGCAGTCACGTGGTGACGATTGAAGTGGTAACATGGAGTGCTCCAAGATTCGTGAACACAATCATGTTTGACATGAATTAGCGAAAGCTAGCGACGCAATAAGACGAAAGCATAAGATGATTAAGGCGAATAATGATGCCATGGAGCAGGTTACGGGTGAAACGTTCAAGCCTGTAGTAACGCCATTGCAAGAATTGGTGAAAACTTCGATAGGGCAGCAGATAAAACAAGAAATAAAAACGGAACCACGGGATATTTCGATGAAAAAAGAGAACTATAGTGATGATGATGATGATGATCATGAGGATAACGAGAATGATGATGATGAGGATACACTTATATCGGATGGCATTCACGCTACAAGCACACCGATAAAGAAAAATGTAGACCCAGTGATGCGGTTTTTGCAGATGTTTGGTACGAAAGAACAGAAGAATTTAGACGTTATATATGGTGTTCGAAAGTTAACGCAAGGCCTGATGATTGGTGATACTCAAATCGACTTTGATAATGAGCAGATATATGTTGGTAATGAAATAACTTTCATTACCAACATATATCTGCTCATTATCAAAGTCGATTTGAGTATGATTGTTGGTAATGAAATAACTTTCATTACCAACATATATCTGCTCATTATCAAAGTCGATTTGAGTATCACCAATCATCAGGCCTTGCGTTAACTTTCGGCGTTTTTTCATAACTGAAAAAACGCGGGGACTACTTGAATTATTGTTTAAAAAGTTGCCTAAGCCTGCTATTGTGAGTGACAACGACAGAGAAAATTGTATTAAAATTGTACTGATGACGAATGCCCATCGAAAACATTACAAGGCCGATGAAAGTCTTCGTGAAAATAAAAATGTAAAATATAAAAATTTCATTGCGCCGCACGTTAGCTCGCCGCAGAAAAGGCGAAAAGTTGGTAAGGGCTTACCCGAGTATAAAATAGCGCGGAAGGAGAGGCAAACAATGAATTATGTTTACTGGGATGATCCCAATGAAATTATCAATCGTCTTCGACTGCTTATGGCTTCGCAAGCACCTGGCAATACTAGCCATTCCAACGAAATAGTCTCCATTATTGAAGAGTTACACGAAGCTGGAAACATTTATTAGCGAGAGATTACCTATGAAACCATCATTCACCCATTGACGATCGAACAATGAGCATAGACGTATTTGGACGACAGCTAGTGAGTGGTGGAGTTAAAAACGGTATTCGTGGGCCTCCAGACTTAGGATTCAAAATTACCGCTGACAGTCAGTATGACATGGATAATAAACGATTGTGTAATATTGTCGATCCACTGCAACCAAATGATGCTGTTTCTCTGCAAATTGTTAATACTACTGTGCAACAAGCACTTCTTTCTCTTGAATCCAAATTCAATGATGATATAAAGAAGGTGCATGTAAATAATGAAGATATTCGTAAACTTATGGTTGAGATGTTAAAACTTTGACGCGATCAGTCTTCAAAAAATTCTCAAAGAACGTTGAATAGTAGAATTTTATAACAGTGAAATCGCAGCACTCATGAGACATTATAGTATTAATATGTACTCATCATTCAACAACTTGTAGACATCGATATGTGAACGTTTCAATCGAACGTTTAAAAATAAGATGTGGAGGGAATTTACTGTTCGCGGCTCATACAAACGGATTGTCGAAAAATTTAAATGAAACCGAAAGATGTCAGTGTGAAAAACGAAAATAAATGATTGTATGTAGTATCGTTGAGAAAAAAATATCTTGAAGTGTGGCTGCGTACGCTTAAACACGAAGGCAACAATAGCAAATGAACTTCATAGACCTGCTCGACGTAATTATCCTCGTCGACATGTGGACATTCGAGATCTCGATGAGACTTGGCAAGCTGATCTTGTTGATATGTCCGCGTATAAGTCATACAACGAGAATTACAAGTATTTATTCACTGTAATCGATATATTTTCAAAGTTTGCTTGGGCACTGCCGATAAACGGAACGGACGTAACGACTGTTATGAAATCTTTATTGATGCAAGGTCGCATACCAAAAAACTTGCATGTTGATCGAGGAAAAGAATTTTATAACAGTGAATTCAAAGCACTCATGAGACATTATAGTATTATTTATGTACTCATCATTCAGCAACTTGAAGGCATCGATATGTGAACGTTTCAATCGAACGTCAAAAAATAAGATGTGGAGGGAATTTACTGTTCGCGGCTCATACAAATGGATTGATATTTTATCTGGTTTGATGACGTCGTACAATAGTACGAAGCATCGAAAAATTAAAATGAAACCGCGAGATGTCAGTGTGAAAAATGAAAAACAGCTTCTGCAGACTGTATAGAAAATTCTGCGACTGAAACGACCAACCTTTGACGCTTATTTTCGAACCACCATCCGCATGGAACTCTCTACCGGCCAAGTACAAGGCGACGAACGTATGGTTGGAACGCAACTTTCATGGTATGCGATGGGATTCTGGTGATGTCCCCTACGAAGCAACTACAACAATTATTCGAGCTATCTTGAAAGATGCTCACGCTGTCTATGTGAAGGGGCTGGAGAAGTCGTCGTGGCTATCACGATTCACGGATCAGTCAACGAATATCATCGATTTGGAAACTCTGGAATGCCCCTCATTACGAAAATTATCGAAAATATCATCCACCTGCCCCCATCATTCTTATAATTTAAACTACAACTGTACCAACGTAAATGTGAAATCTCTGATGAATTGGCTAAATGTAGATGAGGATCGGGTGTGGACGCAGGAATTTTTGAAATAATAAAACTTTTTTTATAATGTTAAAATGTGTGTGTATTTATTTATTAATACGTGGGTGACATCATTTGACGATTTTATTAAATTCAACACTGTTGTATTTTCCGCCAAAGTAGTTCATGTTGAGATTGCCATCCCTGGCAGTTGCCACCAACTTTTCGAACATTGCCGTGTCCTCATAAAAAATTTTGACAAGGCTAGCTGGCAGGAATACGGTGAACTCGCTGCACACGTCAGCAACGAATGTTCTCCCGAATTTTGTTTGTACTGCTCTGATGTCGGAGATTGGATAATCCAACTGAACAGCTAGATCGGACAGCTTCTTCGTTGGTAGGAACGGTGACTCCTTGCCAACTTTGTTGATTCTTTCGAAATCCTTTTTTGCTGATTGATGTGTTTTTCAGTGTGCTCGTTATATAACACAGATCTGATTTTGTTTGAATGAGGACTTTAACTTCCTCTGTATGTTTCAAAAATAGCTGTATACGCTTTTTCAACTCGAGACGATTGTCAGGCATTTACTAGAGTCGTCTGATGCAGTTTAGGTCTACATCATGAGATTATATACTTCCACCCCTCTTCAAAAATTTACAAGCATCCCCGCTCTTTTTAATAACTGGCGAGTCTACTGTACCGACTGCTGATAGTTGTCGATCGAAATAACGGGATACCCTCATTGTCTCGAAAACGCAAAGTCTCGAAAACTCAAACTCTCGAAAAAAGTGATGGTAATCGTTTTAGTTGATCACGTCGCCGCTGAGAGCGTTAGTGGTTAAAGCCGACGCAACCGCGGGTCACAGTCTTACATTGGCGAGTAGCCCCGTAACCGCAATCTTTCAAATCTACACTTGCAAACTGTCAGTAACCCACAAAAGTTAAACGTCAGTATCAGATAGGTTAAACAGAGTGTATTTGACGTCATAATTTATATCAAAATCGGTATATTGTGACAATACGTCAGTTAAATAAAGTACGCAGTTAATTTATTTAAACTTCCTCTCAATAGTTTTATTTGAATTATAATTATCAGTATTTAGAGTTTATAAAGACGACTGTTATTAGTATTTATGACTGTGATTAAAAACTTATGTCTGCCCTGAGTAGAGCTACAATCGGTGAACGAGCCTAATTCAAACAGTGTTTGTAAGCCATGTTTATATTTACCAGTATTTTCTGCGAAACAGTTTATCACCGTGTTGTCTGTCACACTCATCGGTTGCTCTGGCAAAGAGGTCCTTCGTCGGAATGTTGTAATGGCCCACTGCCGCTTATGAAAGTCCAATAGATACGCCGTCTGTTTTTCTCCAGTGAGAGCGGCTCGAGAATGTACAGATAGTTCTCATATACCGTACCCTCAACTTCTGTTAGGATTTGACTTCCTGTAGAAGATCCAGGTCTTTGTCAAAGGGTGACAGACTTTTTTAAAGTTTGCCCTAGCGATTGTCGCATAATCAGTTTGCCGATATTGTATCTTTGAAGTATTCCTCATGACAACAGGGCGGTACGAGCTAAAGTTTTGAACAGATCCGTCAGCACACAATGGTGAGAAAGGTGAGACTTTAACGAGACTTGATGTTAATGAGAATTAAGAATTTCAAAAGGTGAGACAAATGGCATAGCAAAGTTTGTTGAATGTTGTATTTTAACAGTCGGAACTTGTCCAAGAAGAGTTGTATCCCGATACAATGGGTGATACGGCTGCTATCACCGCAGAAGATTGGGGGCTCCGACACTCAACTCATATCGTTGAGCAATAGCTATCAGTCCAGAGCCTCGAAAAATGATCCTAAGATTCATAAAAAAGCTAACGTGCTTGGCACGGAAGCCAAAGTTGGTGCCAGCGGACAAGGAATTGAGCAACCGGCTGTGAGCATGTCCGTAAGTACAAAATACTCTCTCACATGATATACGAGGGGGGACCTAAATAAAACGGGAATTGGAGAAACGGGGGGGGAGAGTGGGGGAACCCATTGCTCGACCAGGTGTCCGTTGGGGACACGTTTCCTGAGTTGTACAAAGTTCTGTCGCCGTGAGTGCATCGGTTCGCCTGTGGGAATTTTTGTAGTGAATCAACATTTTCCATTTCGGCGAAAACGTGATGGCCGATTGTCGAGAGCAACGCGCGGCTGTGAAATTTTGTTTCCTGTTGGGGAAATCGGCCGCGGAAACTACTGTAATGCTTAAGACTGCTTATGGAGATGCCGCCCTAAGTAAAACCAGAGTCTACGAGTGGTTTTCACGTTTTAAAAATGGAGAAATGTCAATTGAAGACCAACCCCGTTCAGGACGCCCCTCAACGTCAACAAGTGACGAAAACGTCGACAAAATCAATGCTCTCATTCATGAAGACCGTCGCCGAACCATTGATCAACTCTGTCAGATATCTGGGATATCATGGAGTTCAATTCGGAGGATTTTATCCAAAGATTTGCACATGATCAGAGTTGCAGCCAAATTTGTCCCTTGCCTTCTCACAGACGAGCAAAGGGAGCGTCGACTTCAGGCATGTTTTCGAACTTCAAAATCAGCTCGAAAAGGACCCTGAACTTTTTTCCAAGGTGATTACTGGTGTTGAATCGTGGTGCTATGGATACGACCCCGAAACAAAGCAGCAATCAAGCGTTTTGCCACTGTGGAGGAGGTAAAACAAAAATCGCTGGAAGGCCTAAAGAACATCTCGATAAGTGAATTTAAAAAATGTTTTGAACATTAAAGGGATCGTTTGCAGAGGTGCGTTGTGGTCAAATGAGAATACTTTGAAGGTGATCAAAATTTGGTGTAAAAATATTAAAAAATAAAGAAATTATGACGAAATTCCCGTTTTTTTTGGATCCCCCCTCGTATATACACAATAGAATTATATTTGGATTTTTGTTTGTATTTTAAATTACTTAAACAATGCCAAGAAGTTTATTGCTCCCTGATGTATTTTATTTTGTTTATTGTACATCAGGATGACATTACGAAGGAGTTCGACGAAGAAATATGAAAGTTGAAGACGGTAATCTTGACATGCGAAGGCAGAATTCCCAAGCTAGAATCGGCAGTAGCGCTACAAATGAAAGAGGAAGAGGGAAACGGGAAGAAAACATCTCCAAATCCTGACAACTTGCTTCTGACGAAGTCTCATTTACATCAGAGTTGTATTTTTGTAAACGTTATGACGAAAACATAACTCTCCTGCAACAAAAACAAAAGGAACAATTATATTACGATATCTAATATCTTATCAGATCTTTATTATTTATTGTACATCCAATCATCGCCTTTCAATCATATTTTTACTGTACAAATTTTCTATATTATAATACATTGTAATCGCCTGGTCAAAACGAGTTTGGTATATTAACAGGTCCACAAATTCTGTGCAATTTTATTCTTCTCTTCTTTTTTTCCCTTCGTACGTGACTCTAATTAATATTGTACTTTGTAAGACAACATTCATATAATCTTCGAGTGTCTCAATTTGCAAAGGCAATATCTAGATGTAAGGCAACAAACAATAAGAAATTAATCTATTTCATTATAACCCTTGCGTGTTCATTTAATCGTCGGAATTGTTTAATGAGAGAGTATTTTGTACTTACGGACATGTTCACCGCCGGTTGCCCAATTCCTTGTCCGCTGGCACCTACTTTAGCTTTACCAAGCACGTTAGCTTTTTTATGAATCTTAGGATCATTTTTCGAGGTTCTGGACTGATAGCTATTGCTCAACGTTATGAGTTGAGGGTCGGAGCCCCCAATCTTCTGCGGTGATAGCAGCCGTATCACCCATTGTATCGGGATACAACTCTTCTTGGACAAGTTCCGACTGTCAAAATACAACATTCAACAAACTTTGCTTTGCCATTTGTCTCATCTTTTGAAATTCTTAATTCACATTAACATCAAGTCTCGTTAAAGTCTCACCTTTCTCACCATTGTGCGCTGACGGATCTGTTCAAAACTTTAGCTCGTACCGCCCTGTTGTCATGAGGAATACTTCAAAGATACAATATCGGCAAACTGATTATGCGACAATCGCTAGGGCAAACTTTAAAAAAGTCTGTCACCCTTTGACAAAGACCTGGATCTTCTACAGGAAGTCAAATCCTAACAGAAGTTGAGGGCACGGTATATGAGAACTATCTGTACATTCTCGAGCCGCTCTCACTGGAGAAAAACAGACGGCGTATCTGTTGGACTTTCATAAGCGGCAGTGGGCCATTACAACATTCCGTCGAAGGACCTCTTTGCCAGAGCAACCGATGAGTGTGACAGACAACACGGTGACAAACTGTTTCGCAGAAAATACTGGTAAATATAAACATGGCTCACAAACACTGTTTGAATTAGGCTCGTTCACCGATTGTAGCTCTACTCAGGGCAGACATAAGTTTTTAATCACAGTCATAAATACTAATAACAGTCGTCTTTATAAACTCTAAATACTGATAATTATAATTCAAATAAAACTATTGAGAGGAAGTTTAAATAAATTAACTGCGTACTTTATTTAACTGACGTATTGTCACAATATACCGATTTTGATATAAATTATGACGTCAAATACACTCTGTTTAACCTATCTGATACTGACGTTTAACTTTTGTGGGTTACTGACAGTTTGCAAGTGTAGATTTGAAAGATTGCGGTTACGGGGCTACTCGCCAATGTAAGACTGTGACCCGCGGTTGCGTCGGCTTTAACCACTAACGCTCTCAGCGGCGACGTGATCAACTAAAACGATTACCATCACTTTTTTCGAGAGTTTGAGTTTTCGAGACTTTGCGTTTTCGAGACAATGAGGGTATCCCGAAATAACTGATCTCTGCAAATTATCTACGGTCGATATGCCAGAGATTTCCGTTTCGGTCGGTGAAACACATAGGTCGGTAAATGTCGGTAGTAGGGATCGTGACCCAGAACCCCCCTATCTACACTACTTTTCACCCTCCCATAAGGGTGCTTTCCGGGCATAGAAATGCGTTCAAATTGTTTTGGAGGTCTCCTGTAGAGACGAAGAAAGTTTAACGATCATAAAAAATCTTACTGTCTTATTTCAATCCGAACTACGATTTTTTCAGTCTTTCAGGCACCCATAAGGGTGCTTTTCGGACATACAAAATCGTTCAAAATTTTTTAGGGTTGGCTTGTAACGGGGTACAACGAATAGCGATCATAAAAAAACCGTCTATCTGATTTCAGTACGACCCACGATTTTTTCAGTTTTCCACCCTCTCATAAGGGTGTTTCCCGGACATAGAAAATCGTTCAAAATGTTTTAGGGGTTGCTTCTAACGGGGAACAACGAATAACGATAATAAAAAATGCGTCTATCTGATTTCAGTGCGAGCTACGATTTTTTCAGTTTTTCACCCTCCCATAAGGGTGCGTTCCGGACATAGAAAATCGTTCAAAAATGTTTAGGGGTCCCCTGTAACGGGAAACAACGAATAACGATCATAAAAAATTCGTCTATCTGATTTCAGTACGAGCTACGATTTTTTCAGTTGTTCACCCTTTTATAAGGGTGCTTTCCGAACATAGAAAATCGTTCAAAATTTTTGGGAGTGTCTTGTAATGGGGAACAACGAATAACGATCATAAAAAATCTGACTATCTGATTTCAATCGGAAGTACGATTTTTTCAGTTTTTCACCCTCCCCATAAGGGTGCTTTTCCGACATAGAAAATCGTTCAAATTTTTTTAGGGGTCGATTGTAGAGACGAAAAACGATTAAAGATCATATAAAATCTGATTTTCTTATTTCAGTCCGAAGTACCATTTTTTTAGTTTTTCACCCTCTCATAAAGGTGCTTTCCAGACATAGAAAATTGTTTAAAATTTTGTAGGAGTCTCTGGTACCGGGGAACAACAAATAACGATTATAAAAAATCCGTCCATCTGATGTCAGTACAAGCTACGATTTTTTCAGTTTTTTACCCTCTCGTAAGGGTGCTTTCAGGACATGGAAAATCGTTCAAATTTTTTTAGGGGTCTCCTGTAGAGACGAAAAACGTTTAATGATCATAAAAAATCTGACTTTCTTATTTCAGTCCGAAGTACGATTTTTTCAGTTTTCCACCCTCGCCATAAAGGTACTTTCCGGACATAGAAAATCGTTCAAATTTTTTTAGGGGTCTCCTGTAGAGACGAAAAACGATTAACGATCATATAAAATGTTATTTTCTTATTTCAGTCCGAAGTACCATTTTTTCAGTCTTTCACCCTCGCCAAAAGGGTACGTTCCGGACATAGAAAATCGTTCAAATTTTTTTCAGAGTCTCCTGTAGAGCCGATAAACGATTAACGAACATAAAAAATCTGACTATCTAATTTCAGTTCGAAGTACGATTTTTTAAGTTTTGCACCCTCCCATAAAGGTGCTTTCCGGACATAGAAAATCGTTCAAATTTTTTTAGGGGTCTCCTGTAGAGACAAAAAACGATTAACGATCATAAAAAATCTGACTTTCTTATTTCAGTCCGAAGTACGATTTTTTCAGTTTTCCACCCTCGCCATAAGGGTACTTTCCGGCCATAGAAAATCGTTCGAATTTTTTTCGGAGTCTCCTGTGGAGCTGAAAAACTATTAACGATCATAAAAAAATTGAGTATCTTTTTTCAGTCGAAAGTACGATTTTTTCTGTTTTTCACACTCCCATAAGTATGCTTTCCGGACAGAGAAATTTGTTCAAATTTTTTGAGAGGTCTCCTGTAGAGACGAAGAACGGTTAACGATCATAAAAAATCTTACTATCTTATTTCAATCCGAAGTACGATTTTTTCAGTTTTTCACCCTCCCATAAGGGTGCTTTCCACACATAGAAAATCGTTCAAAAATTTTTAGGAGTCTCTTGTAACGGGAAACAACGAATAAAGATCATAAAAAATCCGTCTATCTGATTTCAGTACGTGCTACGATTTTTTCAGTTATTCACCTTTTCATAAGGGTGCTTTCCGAACATAGAAAATCGTTCAACATTTTTGGGAGTCTCTTGTAACCGAGAACAACGAATAACGATCATAAAAAATCTGACTATCTGATTTCAGTCGGATGTACGATTTTTTCAGTTCTTCACGCTCCCCATAAGGGTGCTTTCCGGACATAGAAAATCGTTCAAATTTTTTTAGCGGTCGATTGTAGAGACGAAAAACGATTAACGATCATATAAAATCTGATTTTCTTATTTCAGTCCGAAGTACGATTTTTTCATTTTTTCTCCCTTGCCATAAGGGAACGTTCCGGACATAGAAAATCGTTCAATTTTTTTAGAAGTCCTGTAGCGACGAAATACGTTTAACGATCATAATAAATCTTACTGTCTTATTTCACCTCCCTTGTTAGCCTCCCATAAGGGTGCTTTTCGGACATAAAAAATCATTCAAAAATTTTTAGGGGTCTCTTGTGACGGGGAACAACGAATAGCGATCATAAAAAATCCGTCAATCTGATTTCAGTACGAGCTACGATTTTTTCAGTGCTTCACCCTCCCATAAGGATGCTTTCCGGACATAAGAAATCGTTCAAAATTTTTTAGGGGTCGCTTGTAACGGGGAACAACGAATAGCGATCATTAAAAAACCGTCTATCTGATTTCAGTACGAGCTACGAAATTTTCAGTTTTTCACCCTCCCATAAGGGTGCGTTCCGGGGATAGAAAATCGTTCAAAAATTTGTAGGGGTCTCTTGTAACGGGAAACAACGAATAACGATCATAAAAAATCCGTCTATCTCAATTCAGTACGAGCTACGATTTTTTCAGTATTTCACCCTCTCATAAGGGTGCTTTCCAGACATAGAAAATGGTTCAACATTTTTTAGGAGTCTCTAGTTACGGGGAACAACAAATAACGATCATAAAAAAATCCGTCTATCTGATTTCAGTACGGGCTACGATTTTTTCAGTTTTTCACCCTTTCATAAGGGTGCTTTCCGGGCATAGAAAATCTTTCAAATTTTTTTAGGAGTCTCTTATAACGGGGAACAACAAATAACGATCATAAAAAATCCGTCTATCTTATTTCAGTACGGGCTACGATTTTTTCAGTTCTTCACTTTACCCATAAGGGTGCTTTCCGGACATAGAAAATCGTTCAAATTTTTTAGGGGCCTCCTGTAGAGACGAAAAACGATTAACGATCATAAAAAATCTGCCTTTCTTATTTCAGTCCGAAGTACGATTTTATCAGTTTCGTTCAAATTCAATCGTTTAAATTTTTGTCAGGGACTCCGGTCGAGCCGAAAAACGATTAACGATCATAAAAAATCTGACTTTCTTATTTCAGTCCGAAGGACGACTTTTTTAGTTTTTCACCCTCACATAAGGGTGCTTTCCGGACATAGAAATTCGTTCAAATTGTTTTAGATCTCCTGTAGTGACGAAATACGTTTAACGATCATAAAGAATCTTACTGTCTTATTTCAATCCGAAGTACGATTTTTTCAGTTTTTGAGCCTCCCATAAGGGTACTTTTCGGAACTAGAAAATCGTTCAAAATTTTTTTGGGGTCTTTTGTAACGGGGAACAATGAATTGCGATCATAAAATTCCGTCTATCTGATTTCAGTACGAGCTACGATTTTTTCAGTTTTTCACCCTCCCATAAGGGTGCTTTCCGGACATAGAAAATCGATCAAATTTTTTTAGAGACTCTTGTAACGCGGAGCAACGAATAACGATCATAAAAAATATGACTTTCTTATTTCAGTCCAAAGTACGATTTTTTCAGTTTTTCACTCTCGCCTTAAGGGTACTTTCCGTACATAGAAAATCGTTCAAAATTTTTTGGGGTTCTCTTGTCACGGAGAACAACGTACAACGATCTTAAAAAATCCGTCTATCGGATTTCAGTACGAGCTACGATTTTTTCAGTTTCTCACCCTCCCCATAAGGGCGCTTTCCGGACATAGAAAATCGTTCAAATTTTTTCAGGGGTCTCCTGTAGAGACGAAAAACGATTAACGATCATAAAAAATCTGCCTTTCTTATTTCAGTCCGACGTACGATTTTTTCAGTTTCGTTCAAATTCAATCGTTCAAATTTTTGTCAGGGACTCCGGTCGAGCCGAAAAATGATTAACGATCATAAAAAATCTGACTTTCTTATTTCAGTCCGAAGGACGACTATTTTAGTTTTTCACCCTCACATAAGGGTGCTTTCCGGACATAGAAATTCGTTCAAATTTTTTTAGAACTCCTGTAGAGACGAAATACGTTTAAAGATCATAAAAAATCTTACCGTCTTCTTTCAATCCGAAGCACGATTTTTTCAGTTTTTGAGCCTCCCATAAGGGTACTTTTCGGAGCTAGAAAATCGTTTAGAATTTTTTTGGGGTCTCTTGTAACAGGAAACAACGAATAACGATCATAAAAAATCCGTCTATCTGATTTCAGTACGAGCTACGATTTTTTCAGTTTTTCACCCTTTCATAAGAGTGCTTTCCGAACATAGAAAATCGTTCAAAATTTTTGGCAGTCTTTTGTAACGGCGAACAATGAATAACGATCATAAAAAATCTGACAATCTGATTTCAATCGGAATTACGATTTTTTCAGTTGTTTACCCTCCCCATAAGGGTACTTTCCGTACATAGAAAATCGTTAAAATTTTTTTAGGGGTCGCTTGTAGAGACGAAAAACGATTAAGGATCATATAAAAACTGATTTTCTTATTTCAGTCCGAAGTACAATTTTTTCAGTTTTTCACCCTCGCCATAAGGGTACTTTCCGGACATAGCAAATCGTTCAAATTTTTTTCTGGGTCTCCTGTAGAGCCGAAAAACGATTAACGAACATAAAAAATCTGACTATCTTATTTCAGTCCGAAGTACGATTTTTTCAGTTTTTCACCCTCCCATAAGGGTGCTTTCCGGACATAAAAAATTGTTGAAAATTTTTTAGAGGTGTCTTGTAACGGGGAACAACGAATAACCATCATAAAAAATCCGTCTATCTGAATTCAGTACGAGCTACGATTTTTTCAGTATTTCACATTCTCATAAGGGTGCTTTCCAGACATAGAAAATCGTTCAAAATTTTTTAGGAATCTCTTGTAACGGGGAACAACAAATAACGATCAGTAGTATTGGTACGCGTATGGCGCCCCCCACTCTCATCCCCACTCATTCCCCCACCATGCGGCCATCCCCACCACCCCAATTTTCCCCCCACCTCCTCAGAAGTGGGAAAATCTGAGCGATACGATGGGCGGAGGGGGAAGGAGTGGGGATGAAAGTGGGAGGCGCCATACGCGTACCTTTTTAATTTTTTTGATTTTTTTTTTGTTTTTGATTTTTTTATTATTTTTTTTTTTTCGTGATTTTTTATTTTTAATATTTTTTGGCGATCAGAATCGACGAGTTCGACAACGAGTTTGTATTAAAATTTTTTTATTTTTTTTATTTTTATTTTTCCTTTTCATTCTTTTTTTATTTTTTTTTAATTTTATTTTTTTTTTAATTTTTTAATTTTATTTTTTTGTCTATAAGAATCGACGACGAGTACGACAACGACGACCAACGACGAACAACGACGACCAACGACAAACAACGACGACGAACGACAAACAACGACGACCAACGACGACCAACGACGACCAACGACGACCAAATATGACCAACGACGACCAAATATGACCAACGACGACCAACGACGACCAACAACGACGACAACGACGACGACAGGATACGGACGCGGGATGAGGGATAGGGGCCGCAAAATAAATAAATTGTTTATATTAAATTTTTTTTATTAAATTTCCGAGTTTTTACCAGCGTTAGCGCTTCCTGGAAAAAAATTAAATTGTTACGAATCTTTTTATTATTATTATTATGATTTTCGGGTATTTTTGTACTTACGCTATCTTTTCACCGCTGCACTCAGCCTTGGCCGCCGCCGAAGCCCTTTTGCGACGGAGCCGCTCCGCGCCCGCCTTAGCCGCGGCGGCCATGGCGCGCCGATCTTCTTCTTCTTCTTCTTCCGCGGCCATGGCCGCATCCACGTCAAATTGGGGCAATACCTTGCGCTTACCCTCTCCGTCGACCTCCACCCTGTATGTCGTAAATTTGTCGAGTGTCGACCCGCTCGTCGCCGATACGTAATCCTCATATCTTATAGCTGGAACATAATTAAAACACAATAAATTTATAAAAATTATGTCGCACTACACTAGTTGAAAATTTTAGCACAAACGCTTACGATGGCTGTTGCGTCCGGCCATATTTTTTAAATTCACTTTTTTTTTTTTATTTAAGTTTTGCACGAACTTTCCTGCTTCAATTTCCGTAGAACAATGAGCAGCGTCTCTCCAGCATCCGTATGTCCAAGCTCGAATCTCCCACTCGCATACCTGCTCGGCAGCATGATGATACTGCGAATGTCTTCCACGAGGACTGATATTGATATCTCTTGACGAATGTCTTCCACGAGGACTGATATTGATAAGTCTTGACGACTTTATTCTCCTTTTATATTTTATTATATTTACATTGAGATTTCTATTATACCTTTTTCAATAATTATTTATCCGATTATTATCATTGTTATTATTATTATTCCTCCATACTCCCGAACTAGCTTTATAAAATTATTCAGCGGATGTTGCTGCGAGGTCCGAAATTTTATCTCGATACTGCGCGGTTATTTCCGATAAAATGAATTCCAATGAGTTTTCTACAAACTCTGGATAGGCATTTGTCAGCTCGCTACGCATTTGCTCGAGTATTTTTCCATAATTCTTTCTCGATTCGAGAAACTGCACGGTAGCTGCGCGATGCATTTTGTCTCCTATGTGTTTTCTGACATATGATATCACAGCGCGCATACACAAGTTAACAGCTGAACTGTCGCGAAGCAGACGTTGGATATGTAGATCTACACATCTAGTTATTTCCACGAGATTTTTGAACGTTGAATGCTGTAGCACGATATTCGAGGAGTATTTTTGCTGACTATGGTTTGATGTCATCCCGGCGACCATTCCTCTTCCCTCAGTGCTCCCCTCGTTGCTACCCAAACAGATTGCTGACTGTTGATAACACGATGTTAGAAGCACGTAATATTTTCCATGAACCGTACGAGTCCCGTACATATTTTCAGCCTCCTTCCCCCAGACGTCGAAGTAATGCGTAATTCGAGGGTACTCGTTTTTAAATTGATTCCACCCATCTACGCTGAGCGTTATACCGGGAAAAGAATTTGACAATATTTTCACCACGGGAGTTAGAATCCCGCTATCCAACGACAATTCGAGACCGGCGGTAATTAATTTTCCGAACGAGTTATTTATCCCGTATAGAACGCACATCGCTAGATGCAGTGAATTTGCGCGGCGCTCTACTTTTCTTACCCCGATGCTCTCCATTTCGTTGATGTTTCGAGTTCGCGAATTCGAATGACGCGAGAAACGGTTACTCCGCTCATTTAAGCATTATCCCCCCACCAGAACACCGATTTTCGAACCAATGAGTGGTATCGCAGAATTAGAAATATCGACGCCCTGTTTCCTTTTGAAATACCGACGCAGATATTCACACGCATACCTTCTGCTTACCCACATAATGAAAATAAAATCGTCTCCGGATCAGATTTCATAGAGCCAGGCGCGCGTCAACTCGGCGGTTTCACTTCGCGCCGCGCGCCATATAAAAAATGCAAAGCTCGGCATAATTATCAACACGAGAGCACGAAATCGATTCCTCTATATAGAGATTTTAAACATGCGTAGTCTCAAAGTAGCATGAATCGAAACCAATAAGCGAAGGATTAATTTCTTGCATTCGGCCGTCTTATCAATCGTAACACCCCGCCCTCCTCAAACCGATCCTTTTCAGCATTAGTTTCTTGAGGCGCAAAATTGCTCGATTTGCACCTTCTACATACTTAAATGCGAGCGCATCTATCCATAATCGTTAGTCAATTAGAGAGATACGACGCGAACATTTCATCATCATGGTGCGCATTATTCCTCGTTATATTCTCGCACGATTGATAAAGTTTTTAATTAATCGTGGTATCGCTGCATCGCTACGTCTGAAACTTAAACAATATGATTTGTTGTGGCATCTTCCCGCTCGCGTGGTGCTTCGAAAAATTCGTGGCGCACTGTACGAGTGTTGCAAACGCGATAATCTTTGCGCGTATAATTCGGAAATGTTTCACGCGCAGCCTTTGATTGATTCGCTAGTTAGAGTGATCCAAAGACGCCGTTGGACAGAAGACCCCGAATTACAGGGAATATTCGCAGAACGAAGTAAGTATTTTATCACGCTTTAGCTGTTAATTTTTACTAAAATCCGATGTAATTATTCAGTCAAGCGTTATCAAGCCATGCGCTCTGATGAGGCCGACGCGTATGATTTCGTCGAGGAGGGTCGAACGTATTCGGAGAGCGAGTATTATTCTAGCGACAATGATAATCAGCAAAAAAACAAATGGATCGATACCAGGCGACGGCCAATTTACAGTCTCGATTCAGTTCGCATAACGGGACCAATACATTAACCTGATGCTGCAATAGCGGGGCCGTGTCATGAACCTAACGGTGCAATAGCCGGGCCGTCAGGGGCCTGCGGACCAGCATCGGATTCAAGCGAGTCACCGTCTCCAATATCAGCGATAGCAGCAGCAGCCGACACAAGCAGCGAGGAGGAAGAAGAAGAAGAAGAAGAAGAAGAAGAATACGAAACAGAACGAGAAGAAACAGAAGAAGAAGAAGAAATACCTTCGGAGTCAGATTCCGATAAATGAATCATATCTCTCTATATTATATAAATATTTCGCCGCCGCCGCCGCCGCCGTCGCCGTGTACAAGAGTTCAGGACCGAAAATGACCGAAAATGGCCGAAAATGACCGAAATGACCAAAAATGACCGCAAATGCAGGGGGTGCATTAGCGGTCATTTTCGGACGGGGGGTTGGCGCGCGAAGCGCGCAGGGGGGCGAAGCCCCCCTAGTATCTAAATATTATTGTCGCGAAAACACAGCTCGTCAATACATATAAAAAAACAGGATATTCCTCCGAAACAACGCTGACATTTCTGGACGAAATCTTTTTAAACCGGCAACGGTCCGTAGAAAACGAGCTGCGTAATCGTTACCCTGGTGCTGCGGAGGGTTTTGATTCGTAAAAGTGTACGTTAATTAGTAATTTACACCAGCTATTTTGTTGTTTTTCCAATAAAAAAAATTTGGTATTTAATTTTGTTACAGTTGATCAAACAGGCGGCGGCGGCGGTGATGGAGGGGATATTTTACCGCTCGGTCGACGTTTCGAAATCGTCCGTGAGGGAACTTGTTATTTCCCTCGATTTAAAACTCGCGGCCGTGAAACGATTTTTCACATCCGTCAGCCACCACCGTGCGCCGATCATTTGCCATAGCTCGAAGGAGCCATACGGGATATTCTTCCGCATCTTACGGAATGGTGCGAGCCTTACGATTACGCCGGGATGACTTTTACGACACCGGCTTTCACAAACGGGCCTGCATGGCTCTCTTTTCGTCCCGTACGTGAATATACTCCAGGTGACATTTGGGCACTTATTAATAATATTGCGCAGAGTGCCCGGGAATTTAGAATAGATAATGGCATGTTTGAGATGAGAACTTGTGTGGTACGCGGGGTTCAGGGTGCTCGTGGGGGTGTTCCTCTCACGCACGAGGCTGTGGCTAAAAGATCGATTTTGTCTATAAACAATCGCGATAATTTGTGTTTACCGCGGTCCCTTGTCACTGCACTCGTTTACGCCGAGCGCGGCGAGCTACGAAGCGGTGATTTACACAAAAAGTGGCAGCGAATTCGCGACGGGCGTCGTGATTATCAACATACCGAGGCGTTAGAACTTGCGCGTATGGCACGAGTAAAATTACCATCAAGGGGTTGCGGATTACGCGAAATTCGTAAATTTCAAGAATATTTCGCTTACGAGGGTATCGCGATCGTGGTATATGAATTTCTTTCGTTTGGAAAACGTTCTCAAGCGCTTTATGATGGTCGCGATACTGAAATTACGCTCATAGGTCACACTAAACATACACTGTATATTTTGTATAACGAGCGTGCGCATCATTTTCAACCTATATTGAATCTCGTCGGGGCGCCCAGGAGTCACGGATTTTGCACATTATGTAACGCTCGGTATACACGAGTGTACGAGCATCGCTGCTCTAAACAATGCTCTAGATGTAAATCTGAACGCTGTAAAAACGAGCGAGATGGATTAAAGTATTGCCACGATTGTAATCGATCATTTTTCGGAGCAGAGTGTTTTGCGTTACACAAGCAACCGAAAGAACAAAAAGTGCGTGGTTGCAAAATTAAACACGGGTCGAGCGTCTGCCAGGCATTAAAAATTTGTCGTAATTGCTCGCGTCTCGTGAAAAGCGCGTCAAAGGGCACTCATGTTTGCGGAATGATATTTTGTACCACGTGTAGATGTACTCGCCCAACAAGTCATCACGGTTTTATCTCTCCGGTTAAAAGTGCCAGTCTATCGGCAGTAAATAAAAAAAAAGATTTATCGTTACAATTTTTATTTTATGATTTCGAGACGGAGCAGCATACTCATTTACCCGGCGACAATTTAACCCGTGTTCACGTGCCAAATCTATGCGTGGTACAAAGGGTATGCTTGACATATCTAGAGGATGTCAATATTGAGACATCCTGCCGAATTTGTGGCGAACGGGAATTTGTATTCGCGAATGAACCGATAGCTTCTCTCGTGGAATTAGCTAAGACTTCGAAATTCGCGAAAACTATTTGTATTGCGCATAATGCTAGGGGGTTTGACGGTCAATTTATTTTTCGTTATCTTATCGAAAATAAAAAGACAAAAATTATTTCAATGCGCGTCGGAAATGTCATTTTTCTCGATAGCTTAAACTATCTTCCAATGTCGCTTAGTGCGATACCGAAAGCATTCGGCTTCGCGGAGATAGTAACGAAGGGTACATTCCCGCATTTATTCAATAGACCCGAAAATCAAAAGTATATCGGACCATTACCATCGGTAAATTTTTATTCACCCGACACGATGTTCTCGGCTGATCGCGAACGGTTTTAGCATGGCACGAAGAGACGAGTCGTACGGGTTATGAATTTGATTTTTCGAAAGAATTTTTACGCTACTGTCGCAACGACGTGACGGTGTTACGTCGAGCATGTTTGGCTTTTCGAAAAATTTTCATTCGCAGCGGGAATGTATGCCCTTTTGACGAAAGCTGTACTATAGCTTCGGCGTGCTCATTAGTATATCGCGAAAATTTTTTTAAGACCGATCGTATAGCTATATTACCACCTGGTGGCTATCGCTGGGGGGATAAACAATCGCGCAAGGCCGTCTCGTGGCTCGTGTGGCTTGAGCGAGAGCGCGCCGTCGTTATCGCTCACGCCGAACGCGCGAGAGAGTATCGCTTACCAGGGGGGTTGCCCGCGGTCGACGGGTACTACGAACAGGCTGATACGCGTCACGTACTACAGTTTCAAGGTTGTTTCTGGCACGGCTGTCCCCGTTGTTATCGCGTAATCAGAGATAAGAGATTAAAATTCGGTGACACGATGGATGAACGGTATGAGCGCACTTTAGCGATATCGGTTAGAATTAAAGCGCGAGGATACGAATTAGAGGAAATATGGGAGGGTAAATATGATGAGTTATTAAAGAGCAACAACGAAATGATTGAGTACGTTGAAAATCATCCCATGGTGTTATTCGCACCGCTCGACCCGCGCTCTGCATTTTTCGGTGGCCGAACGGAAAATTTCGTAAGCATGTACGAGATCGGGGATGGGGAACAAATACGCTACGTAGATGTTTGTTCTCGATATCCCTGGGTATCCAAAACGGGAATATTTCCGATTGGCCATCCGCGACTGTACGTGGGGGAAGAATGTCTCGAGCTAATCGGTCCTAATAACGATCTCGAGCGTGTCGAGGGCCTAGTCAAGCGTACTGTACTAGCGCCGCGAAATTTGTATCTTCCGGTATTGCCTTACCGCACTAATGGAAAATTGTTATTCGCACTATGTAAGGCATGCTGCGAAACAATGAATACTAGTGAAATTTGCACGCAAGAACATCCGAACACGCGAGCATTTGCGGGGACATGGGTCGTAGATGAATTAAAAAAAGCAGTCTCACTCGGTTATACGATAATTTGCGTTGACGAAATCTGGCAGTACGAAATAACGCGATATGATCCGGCGACGCGAAGCGGCGGCCTTTTCGCCGAGTATATTAATACTTTTTTGAAAATTAAACAAGAAGCAAGCGGAGCCCCCGTTGATAGTAACGATGATGATGCGATAAACCATTTTATCGAATCATATGAAGAAGCCGAGGGAATACCCCTAGATGCTAATGCCTTGCAAGCAAATCTGGGTCTTCGCTCGCTCGCAAAATTAGCTCTAAATTCATTTTGGGGTAAATTTGGCCAGCGAGAAAATCAACCGGCTACCGTAATCGTTTCAACACGGGGCGAGCTCATGGATTTACTAACGAGTTCGGAAATCGAGGTCGTAGGAATTTTACCGGTAAATCATAACGTAATGTACGTTAATTATGTAAGCAGTGCTTCAGCTATGCGTCCAACCCCGACGTCTAATGTCGTGATCGCGGCATATACCACAGCACAGGCCTGGCTAAAATTATATACATATCTCGAGGCGCTCGGGCGGCGAATATTGTACTGCGATACCGATTTCTGTATTTATGTTAGCCGAGAGGGCAGTGAAGAGTACGAACCGCCGATCGGACAATTTCTCGGTGATCTTACGGATGAGTTAAGCGAATACGGTGTTGGCTCGTATATTTCTTCGTTTGTATCGGGTGGCCTGAAATTGTATGCTTTTATCCTACGTAAACCGGACGGTACGACGACAGAAGTGTGTAAAGTTAAAGGCATTACTTTAAATTTCGCAAATAGCCGCCACGTTAATTATGACACAATTCGTTCATTCGTGACGGGCGATAGAGAGGCACCCATCGTTTTAAAATTCGACGCGATTCGTCGTACAGAATTTCATACAGTTATATCGCGCGAAGAAACAAAGTCATGTGCTCCGGCAAATGTAAATCGTCTCCGCCAGGGAGAATATGGTACGTTGACGTATGGATTTGTACGAACGAACGAATGATAGTATGCAAAACTAAATGTAATATAGATTTTTGTGATAAATGACAATTATTTGTAATATTTTTAATAAACAGTAACTTTAAGTTATATTTTTCAGACTATGTAGACATTGTACACATTTATATATATTATTTGTAAAATAAAAATATTCTCATACTACGCCGTTGCGTTATATTTTTTAAAGCATCGTACTGCAAGGTTACGCCTAAGCTGCAGCCATCCTTCTCTTCCTCAAAGCTGCTATCGCGACGATGCTCTTCTCGAGCGTTGCGATTCGCCTCCCGCTCCGCGCGCCGCGGCATTCCTTGTTACCCGACGCTTCCACGCAGTTTTATAAATAAAACGATATGACGAATACAGTGGCAAAAAAAAAAAATTATAAGAAAAATTCCTGCGAACAATCCGGTGTTTCTGAATATTTATTGAAATTTTGTCGCATTTATTATAACTAAACAAAATAATTATCATTACCATCATTTAGTATATTAAATAAAATCTTTTTGCAAAAAAAAAATACGCGAAGCATCCATCGTTTATTGCGACGTTTCAGATTACACTACCGCGTGCGCGTCTATATAAGCAAATAAGACGCGCGCGCGCGCGCGGTATCAGCTTGTATAGGCGCGCCCGTGATCGGCTTGTTGACACGCGCGCGCGCGCGGTATTAGCTTGTACCGCGGGCCGCTGCGGCCGCGGAGTCAGCTTATTTAAATAATAATCTTTGTGTTTCGAATATCACTCGACGATATGGAAACACGGTGGAAACATCCATGCACCTCTATGATATGCAGCCCCACTGGGTATCGCAAAACGTATTTTGTTGAAAAATTTGTTCAATATATGCGTGAAATGGCCGATTATACTGAGTATGGCGATAAAATTGAATTTCGCGAGGGTTTACCTCAGGCAGCCGACTACTCGAATGATCAACGTCCAAAATTAATCGTGAAGAAGCTTCGAATAATAGCATCGTCGATCTTTTCACCAAGGGTAGCCATCAAAAAATTTAAGCGTTATATACATCATGCAAAATGTATTTCATCAAGGGCACGGGCAACGCGACATTTCCCTGAACGCCAATTATATCGTCGTTTTTAAAAATCCGCGTGATCGCGCTCAAATACAGCATCTCGCGCGTCAGGTATGCCCGGAAAATCCACGTTTTTACAAGAGATATATTTTGACGTAACTTCAGCACCTCACGGTTATCTCTTACTCGATCTATAACAATCGACACCCGACAATTGTCGATTTCGCGCCTGCGTATTTCCCGATGATTAATATCATTACGTTTATACGCCGCGAAAAGAAATAAAAATCCGAGACGCTAGTCGTGACGTACCAGTAATACGCCTGTAATAGGAGAGCGAGGAGCTCTCGGTAAAAATCAAAAAATAATTTTGCGAGCATTGTGTTATCTCACACAAAAACAGCAGCGTGTCGTCTTATGTATAGCCGACGTGACATTGATACGCGGTATATGCGAGTGTGCGTTCAATGTATTACGCGGTAACGTGAGCCTCGGCACGCGAGAGAAACCGATTATAGAGGCATGCTTCGCTTCTTCGGCGTTTAGCTGAAAAACGGGGTAATTGGGTGGATAAAAGGCGACTAATTATTAAAAATAGCGGCGCTTTCCTCAAACTACTTCTTACGACCGTTTTGCATTATATAAACATGGAGCACGCACGAAAAATGGTTCTAATTCCACATGATAGTATACATCGTCTTGGTGAACGAGAAAAAGCTGACTCGGCAGCAGCCAACTCTGTACAGACCGTAGGCACACTGCTCTCTCGCTTGGACGCCGAGATGAGTGAAATACTAAACTCCGCGGCGTACGGGAGTGAGAGAGACAAGTGGTCTGCTTATCTTCGACTCGCTCTACGCTCACAGCACGATGACCCTAATAAACAGCTGAGCGATAATATCGAGTCGAAAGAACCTGTACAAAATTTGGAAGTAGATAATGCGGCATTAACGCATGCTGTAAAATCACGATTAAATGATACGCTCATTCTCGATAGCGTGCCGAAAAAATTTCGCTCAAAAGCAAAATTGTTATTACACAATTTGCACCGAAATACTTTGGCGGAGAAAAATATTAGTTGGGATGTGAATGGTGCTGTTTCTTTTGGAGGTAAAACAATTCCAAATTCGAACATTGTCGATCTTATCAATGACGCGATGCGAGCTATAAAACGAGTAAAACCCGAGGGTAGAGCTCACTTTGCCGAGCACTTGCGACAGATACAGACGCCGCAAGAATTTATCGGAAATCCCGAAATATTCCGAAAGAAAGTCGTCGGAGCATCAACGCCGCGCAAACGTGTCATATAACCGCCCCACGGTGGTAGCAGCAGCAGCAGCGATTACGAGGATGTGAGCAGCGAGGCAATTGTAGTATCGGGTTCAGAGGAGGAGGAGGAGGAGAAAGGCGATAAGAAGAGGCCCCAGCAAGGTCGCGGTCTACTACCGCCTCGTAAGAGGCAGAAACAATTTGCTTGGTCAGCATTAAAATTATGAAGACTCTCGAAAAGATTTATCTCGATCCCTCTCATCCGGCATCCTATTCGCGAGCAGAGTATTTACTACGTATGACCGATCGAAGAATTAGCAAAAAAAAAATTTACCATCGCTCGAAACTCAGGATTCGTATACTATGCATCGATTCGTACGGAGGCGATTTCCTCGTCGAGAATACAACGTTAATAATATTGATGATTTATGGGAGGCTGATCTTGCCGATCTTCGCGCAATTAAGACATACAACAATAACTACGTCTATCTGTTAGTTGTCATCGATGTTTTAAGCAAATATGCGTGGGTCGAGCCGTTGCACGACAAAACAAGTGCAAATGTATCGCGCGCTTTCGCTCGTATACTCGCTCGTAACAACAATAGAGTTCCCCATCAATTGCAAACCGATCGAGGCAAGGAATTTATCCGAGCTCCGTTTCAGGAATTTTTGAGGGAAAAAACAAATCGGTTTTCGTGCCGCCCGTAATCCTGATGTTAAAGCAGCGATCGCCGAGAGATTCAATCGTACGCTGAAAGAGCGAATGTGGCGCTATTTTACGTACACGCGAAACAAACGCTATATCGATGTTTTCCAAAAATTTGTACATGCTTACAATCACGCACGGCATAGCGGTACACGTATGCAGCCTGCGGCGGTAAATTTGGAAAATGCCGCTATTGCGCGAAAAAATCTCATTCGCCGATACGACCCCTCCTCGAGGAAAAAAACAAAAATTAAAACGCCTAAATATAGGGTCGGTGATCTCGTGCGTATCAGTAGCGCAAAAGCAGCGTTCGCGAAAGCATATGAGCGGGGTTGGAGCAACGAAATATTCAAGATATATCGTATATCTACGAACCGTCTTCCTTGCGTGTATATTTTGCGCGATCTCGATAACGAGCTCATTGACGGAATTTTTTATACTCAAGAATTGTCTCGGGTGAGCGCGGAAGCGTTCAAAAGAAAGCGTGCGTCCGAAACATCAGTATGATGAAAGATAACAGCTTCTTCGTCGTGCTGCCGAGTAACAGCAGCATGCGATATTTTCCCAGCAATACCACGAGCAAATCTATTACAAAGTTGCCGCGGCAATTGCGTTTGGAAGGGGAGTGGGGGGTTTCAGTAACGGAAATTAGCTATCCTATGACTTTTTTTACATATTCCCCGGTTCGACAATATTATAAATTTTGAATATGGTGACTATGATAAATCCGGTAGAAATGAGCATACGCTACGCACATACGAGTCAGCCCCGGTGCCGAGCGGGGTATATCGTTCTGTCGATGCATTGTTGGATGCGATTAATGAGCTATCGGGTATTAGAGAACACCTAGAATTCAAACATGAACATTGTGGGCGCGTCAAAGTTTCTCGGATATGCAGCGATCAACTCTATCACGAATTTAGCGTGCCGCCGATTATAGGAAAACTGCTAGGATTCGGAATTCGCGAGCATATTACGACAAATAAAACACAGCCGTTTATTGGCTCGGAACCGGCATCGCTGGCTCGCGCAATTCCGAATAGCATGTTCATTTATTCATATATCTGCGAGTCATATATCACCGGCGATGTGCAGACGCCTCTGTTACGCGTTGTGCCTATCGAGACCGATGGTACATTCGCATACGGCTCGACTAGAATAAAAAATTTCCCTTCTCTGCGCTTTATCCCTCTCATCCGTAATAATTTTCACACGATCGAGATCGATATAAGGGATGGATATGGCAATCCTATACCATTCGAGGAGGGAACGTTGACGGTGACACTGCAATTCAAACGCTTTCGTTAATCGCTTCATGGAGTACTACGACGACGACGACCAGGAGCAGACGGGCCTAGGGCGCCGAGGATACGCGTGGATAAGCCACGTTTATATCGGCACACCTAATCAACGGGGTCACGGTATCGGCAGCTTCGTCGGGGGGCTTTTTCGACGGGTTTTACCGCTCCTGCGAAAAGGTGTCCAGGCTGTCGGTAAAGAGGCTTTGCGCACAGGAGTAAATATAGCTGGTGATGTGATGAATAAAAATATAAGTCTAAAAAATTCTTTTGATACGAGAGTACGCGAATCTGGGAGAAACTTGAAACGAAAAGCCGAGGAAAAAATTGATAAGATGATGATGCAGGGATCCGACTATAAGAAGAGAAAAATTGCGCGAATCAGGCATTCGAACAGCGGATGCGTTAGGAGGCGAGTGTCTCCTAAAAAGACGAAGAAGCAGAACATTAAAAAGAAAACGATTCGCAAGAAGAAAAAGAAAAGTCTGCGCACTGTTGCTGATATATTTGGATAAAAAAAATGGCATTTTTACACGCACACTCGTGCGAGTGTTTAAAATCGGAACTCGAATTATTTTCATTACCTCCAACGCAAACTACGATCGACGGATCGAACTGGGTGCACAATAAACCGATTTCATCGTTGACGGATGATTCACCGATAGAATTTGTCATTCCCGGACAAGGAGATCAATATATTGATCTCGCTCACGCCATGCTTAGTCTCCGCGTGCAGATAAAAGAACCACTTGTATCTAGTGCATATAGTTCGACAGCCACTAAAGAGCCAATTGTCGGACCGGTAAATAATTTGCTGCATTCAATGTTTAATCAAGTCGATGTATACTTGAATCAAAAACTCGTCTCACCACCCAATAATGCTTACGCGTATCGCGCGTACATTGAGACCTTATTAAATTACGGCCCGGCGGCTAAAAAATCTCATCTCACGTCAGTGCTATGGTATGACGACACAGCGGGCAAAATGGATGACGCTAGTGGAGAAAAAAATGCGGGATTGGGAGAGCGGATGAAATTTCTGTGTGCTGGGAAGACGGTTGATTTGCTCGGACATTTGCATTGCGACGTGTTTAATCAGGAGCGTTTCCTGTTGAACGGAGTAGAAATGCGAATGTGTCTTGTACGCGCGAGAGACTCGTTTTGTCTCATGACCGAATCGACGAACGAGTCATGCGGACTAAATATTATCGAAGCCACGCTTCTCGTAAGACGAACCAAAATCGCACCGGGCGTTTTATTTTCGCACGACCATGCCCTGGCGAAATCTACTGCGAAATATCCCCTTACTCGCGTGGAAGTTAAAGCCGTTTCATTGCATGCTGGTATACACGGGGAAACCATTGATAATGTCGTTCTCGGTCAGCTACCGAAGCGGATAATTATCGGTTTCGTCGATAACAGAGCGTACAACGGTGACCGCTTCTTCAACCCGTTTAACTTTCAAAATTATAAAATGAATTATCTTTCTTTATACGTGGATGGTATGCAAGTACCTTCCCGACCACTGCAACCGGATTTTACAAAAAGTAAACTTTACGTGGATGCATATCAGACGTTATTCTCGGGAACGGGAATACATTTTCTAAACGAAGGAAATTCCATAAGTCGAGCGAATTATCGAGACGGTTATTGTTTATTCGCGTTCGACTTGACACCCGATCTTTCGGCGAATAGCAGCACTCACTGGAATTTGGTGAAACATGGTAGTGTGAGAATCGAGGTGAGATTCCAAGAAGCGGTACAGTCAACCGTAAACTGCGTCATATACGCTGAATATGACAACGTTCTTGAAATCGATGCGTCCCGTCAGGTAATAGTGGATTTTGCTGGTTAATCACGGATATCGGATTACCGGTTACTTTTTCTTGGCGCCGGCAAGAGAATTCAGTTTACCGCTATCTATCACACGAGACGGACGTGAAAATGGATATCGTCATTGATATACAGGGAATGCGAGACAAGGATAATCGCTTGCTACCAAAAGAAATATCCGTTGTCGCTATCGACAATACGTTTTTGATGCATTGGATCGTTTAACCTCCGTACTCGTTTATCGAACTACCGGAGGATGTGCGAAAGGAAAATAAATGTCTTTCATTCAATTGTCACGGCCTCGAGTGGTACGAGGGTGATGTGTCTTGTAAGCAAGTTTACGCGAATTTACGAGACATTGCCCGACATGCCAGAAGAATTTATACCCGAGGACATGAAGGAGCCAATCTCTTGTGTCAAGTATTGTCTCGCCACATTAACGATTTGGAAATTTCGAGGTGGGAGTGTCCGAGAATAGAACATTTGCCGAAAACATGTAGTAAATGTTTGCGACATTCCACGGTGAGCGATAAACGTTCGTTACGTTGCGCTTGAACTCGAGCGTTTATGATGAAAAAATGGCTCCAAATAAATTCGTACGAGAGAGCGAAGATGTGTAGTTTTGAAGCGGATGATGAAGATGAAGAAGAAGAAGAAGAGAAAAAAGGGGTTTTGAAAGATGCCCGATTGGATGAGTGCTACAACGGGTGTACCACGTGTACAAAGCCATTTAATGTTATTGATTTAACGAGAAAGTGAAAAAAGGAGGAAAATGAATATATATATAGCAGCAAAATGGGATATATCAGCATTTCGCCATTATCGCTCATGAGAGTATGAACACGCATCAAATACAAGAAGCTCTACGCCATTTACCAATTGCAACAACTGGAGTATTCCCCGCAGACGAGATCCCGCGCGTGTGGACAAAATCGGCGGGGATAATAGCAAACACCGATGAACACACAAAACCCGGTGAACACTGGATCGCCATGTACGTCAATCGCAATGGAAGAGGATGGTACTTTGACAGCTATGGATTGCCGCCGATCATCACACAATATCTCGCAAGACTCCGAAGAGATTGCAAATTTTTCCGATGCAACATCAAACAGCTCCAAAGCGATTCATCGGATGTATGCGGACAATTTTGTATTGTTTTTTTGCATTTCATGTCTTGCGGTTTTGGTATGGCTCGATTTAATAATCTCTTCAATAATAATGTGCGAGAAAACGATAAAATAGTTCGCGATTATTACAATGCTTTTACCTCTCAGAAAAGAAATAATAATAATAATAATAAAACTTTGAACGGTGGGGGTTTTACCGAACGAAGATTTCGTTGCAACCAGCGCCGCTGTTGCATGCGCCGATAAAAAAATTGTGGGGGCGGAGTCGTGTGACTATGGCCGCCGCCGCACGGTCTCGTGATTAGTCCAATTAATTATCTCGCGTCGACGATATGGGTCGAACTCGGTATTATCGCTTAGCCGATTAGAGTTATAATGGCGCGCGTGAGCTTAACCATAACTGGGAGGTAACGCTCGTTGCAGCGTCGGAACGGCCAGGTTGTCAGCCGAAAAAATGTCGTCACAGGCGCAGAGCGGTATAATTCATTTTTAAATTTAAAACTATTTATTTTAGTATGAAAAGTAGAATCAATCATTTTATTTGTATAGAATCGGCGAAGGCGTAAGGAGAAGAAGAAGAAGCGCCTAAAAGAAGAAAATACCGATAATGACGAAATGTAGAAACTAATAGCGGGAATGGAAAATCTTATAATTTAAGGAATTATATGTCACTTGGTTGTACGTAATATTAAAAAATGTTAAATAAAAGTAAAAACTGGAAACAAATTTTTTCATTTATCGCAATACCGTATCCCTGTTATAATTCACCGCACGCCGACTAGATTTTGCTGAATAAGCAGCAGATATTAGGTTACTCATTGAGTCATCTCTGCTGCAGTGGATACAATAAAAATTGTGAAAAAAATTCAGTTCATCACGAGTCTTTATTCGAGGAGGTCGTAAATATGGATATCGTCGTCGATATACAGGGTCTGCGTGGCAAAGACTTTGATTTCCTTCCAAAAGAAATAGCAGTTGTTGCTGTAGACAAACCGCTCACGGGTCATTGGATCGTTGCACCACCTTACCCACTCACGGTATTACCAAAAAAATCGAGGCGCCAAAATAGCTTTCTGGCCGAAGTTTATCACGGACTTGAGTAGTGCGAGGGTGAGATTTCGCTCGAGCAAGCATATGCGAATTTACGCGATATCTCTCGAGAATCGAAGCGAATTTATACCTGCGGACGCGATAAGGCAGTGCTCCTAAAAATGTCACGGGGCGTGAAATAATCAATCATGAAGATGAAGAAGAAGCTCCTCCGTTCAGACTTTTACCGCTGGGATATCTCACGTGCATACGCCATGGCTTAATGCGCACGGGATCATTACGATGTGCCTTGAAAAACGCGTGTCAAATAAAAAAATTGCTTCAGCAGCATCCGTTCGAGAATGAGGAAGACTATCCTAATATCGGCTTGGATTCCGAAGAAGACGAGATTCACGAAAAATGATTCCCCCAATAAATAAACAATTTTTGTATTTCATGTAATTTTTAAAAATTAAACGAAAAATTGAAAAAAAATCTTTTTCATTTATCGCCCTGCTTCGTACCGCTATATCCAGAATTCATCGTTGCTAAGCGGAAACAATAGCCGACAGCACGCTAATAAAAGATGAGGGGGGAGGGGATGTCGCTCTCGATACTTTACTAGGTGTGGCTGCTCATTATACGGTGGACTTCGGAAGCGCGGGCAATGACGTCATTTCCAGAATCTTGGAAAAATGGTACGGTACGCGTATGGTGCTCTCACTCATCCTCACTTCTTCCCCCACCACCCATCGTATCACTCTGATATTCCCACTTCTGAGGAGGTGGGGGGAAAATTGGAGTGGTGGGGATGGCCGCATGGAGGGGGAAGGAGTGGGGATGAGAGTGGGGGCGCCATACGCGTACCAATACTACTACGGTCATAAAAAATCCGTCTATCTGATTTCAGTACGAGCTACGATTTTTTTCAGTTTTTCACCCGTTCATAAGGGTGCTTTCCGGGCATAGAAAATCGTTCAAAATTTTTTAGGAGTGTCTTGTAACGGGGAACAACGAATAACGATCATAAAAAATCTGACTATCTGATTTCAATCGGAAGTACGGATTTTTCAGTTCTTCGCCCTCCCCATAAGGGTGCTTTCCGGAGATAGAAAATCGTTCAAATTTTTTCAGGGGTCTCCTGTAGAGACGAAAAACGATTAACGATCATAAAACATCTGATTATCTTATTTTAGTCCGAAGTACGATTTTTTCAGTGTTTCACCCTCGCCATAAAGGTACTTTCAGGACATAGAAAATCGTTCAAATTTTTGTCAGGGACTCCGGTAGAGCCGAAAAACGATTAACGATCATAAAAAATCTGACTTTCTTATTTCAGTCCGAAGGACGATTTTTTCAGTTTTTCACCCACCCATACGGGTGCTTTTCGGACATAGAAATTCGTTCAAATGTTTTTAGAGGTCTCCTGAAGAGACGAAGAACGTTTAAAAATCATAAAAAATCGGACTATCTTATTTCAATCCGAAGTACGATTTTTTCAGTTTTTAACCCTCGCATAAGGGTGCTTTCCGGACATCGAAAATCGTTCAAAATTTTGTAGGCGTGTCTTGTAATGGAGAACAACGAATAACGATCATAAAAAATCTTACTATTTTATTTCAGTCCGAAGTACAATTTTTTAAGTTTTTCACCCTCCCATAAGGGTGTTTTCCAGGCATAGAAAATCGTTCAAAAATGTTAAGGGTTCTCTTCGAACGAGGAACAATGAATAACGATTATAAAAAAGCTTACTATTTTATTTCAGTCCGAAGGACGATTTTTTCAGTTGTTCACCCTCCCATAAGGGTGCTTTGCGAAAATAGAAATTTGTTCAAATTTTTTTAGAGGTTTCCTGTAGAGACGAAATACATTTAACGATCACAAAAAATCTTACTATGTTATTTCAATCCGAAGTAAGATTTTTTCAGTTTTTCACCCTCCCATAAGGGTGTTTTACGGACATAGAAATTCGTTCAAAATTTGTTAGGGGTCTCTTGTAATGGGGAACAACGAATAACGATCATAAACAATCCGTCTATCCGATTTCAGTACGAGCTACGATTTTTTCAGTTTTTCACCCTCTCATAAGGCTGCTTTCCAGACATAGAAAATCGTTCAAATTTTCTTAGGGGTCTCCTATAGGGACGAAAAACGATTAACGATAATTAAAAATCTGACTTTCTTATTTCAGTCCGAAGTACGATTTTTTCAGTTTTCCACCCTCGCCATAACTTTCCACCCTCGCGGGTACTTTCCGGACATAGAAAATCGTTCAAATTTTTTTAGAGGTCTCCTGTAGAGACGAAGAACGTTTAACTTTCCGATTTAAGTACGAGCTACGATTTTTTCAGTTTTTCACCCTCTCATAAGGGTGCTTTCCAGACATAGAAAATGGTTCAAAATTTTTTCGGAGTCTATTCTAACGGGGAATAACAAATAACGATCATAACAAATCCGTCTATCTGATTTCAGTACGAGCTACGATTTTTTCAGTTTTTCACCCTCTTATAAGGGTGCTTTCCGGACATAGAAAATCGTTCAAATTTTTTGAGGGGTCTCCTGTAGAGACGAAAAACGATTACCAATCATAAAAAATCTGACATTCTTATTTCAGTCCGAAGTACGATTTTTTCAGTTTTCCACCCTCGCCGAAAGGGTACTTTCCGGACATAGAAAATCGTTCAAATTTTTTTCGGAGTCTCCTGTGGAGCCGGAAAACTATCAACGATCAAAAAAAATCTGACTTTCTTATTTCAGTCCAAAGTACGATTTTTTCAGTTTTTCACCCTCCCATAAGTGTATTTTCCGGACATAGAAAATCGTTCAAATTTTTTTAGGAAACTCTTGTAAAGGGGAACAACGAATAACGATCATAAAAAATATGACTTTCTTATTTCAGTCCAAAGGACGATTTTCTCAGTTTTTCACCCTCGCCAAAAGGGTACTTTCCGGACATAGAAAATCGTTCAAAATTTTTTCGGGTTCTCTTGTAACGGGGAACAACGAATAACGATCATAAAAAATCCGTCTATCGGATTTCAGTACGAGCTACGATTTTGTCAGTTTTTCACCCTCCCATAAGGGTGCTTTCCGAACATAGAAAATCGTTCAAAATTTTTAGGAGTCTCTTGTAAGGGGAACAACGAATAACGATCATAAAAAATCTGACTATCTGATTACAATCGGAAGAACGATTTTTTCAGTTCATCACCCTCCCCATAAGGGTGCTTTCCGGACATAGAAAATCGTTCAAATTTTTTTAAGGGTCGATTGTAGAGACGAAAAACGATTAACGATGATATAAAATGTGATTTTCTTATTTCAGTCCGAAGTACGATATTTTCAGTTTTTCACCCTCGCCTTAAGGGTACTTTCCGAACATAGAAAATCGTTCAAATTTTTTTAAGGGTCGATTGTAGAGACGAAAAACGATTAACGATGATATAAAATCTGATTTTCTTATTTCAGTCCGAAGTACGATTTTTTCAGTTTTTCACCCTCCCATAATTGTTCTTTCCGGACATAGAAAATCGTTCAAGATTTTTTAGTGGTGTCTTGTAACGGGGAACAACGAATAACGATCATAAAAAATCCGTCTATCTGATTTGAATCGGAAGTACGATTTTTTCAGTTTTTCACCCTCCGATAAGGGTGCTTTTCGGACATAGAAATTCGTTCAAATTTATTGAGAGGTCTCCTGTAGATACGAAATACGTTTAACGATCACAAAAAATCTTACTATGTTATTTCAATCCGAAGTACGATTTTTTCAGTTTTTCACCCTACCATAAGGGTGCTTTCCAGGCATAGAAAATCGTTCAAAATTTTTTAGGGTTCTCTTGTAACGGGGAACAACAAATAACGATCATAAAGAATCCGTCCAACTGATTTCAGTACGAGCTACGATTTTTTCAGTTTTTCACTCTCCCATAAGGGTGCTTTCCCGACATAGAAAATCGTTCAAATGTTTTTAAGGGTCGATTGTAGAGACGAAAAACGATTAACGATGATATAAAATCTGATTTTCTTATTTCAGTCCGAAGTACGATTTTTTCAGTTTTTCACCCTCGCCATAAGGGTACTTTCCGGACATAGAAAATCGTTCAAATTTTTTTCAGAGGCTCCTGTAGAGCCGAAAAACGATTAACGAACATAAAAAATGTGACTATCTTATTTCAGTCGGAAGTAGGATTTTTTCAGTTTGGCAACCCTCCCATAAGTGTGCTTTCCGGACATAGAAAATCGTTCAAATTTTTTTAGAGCGGTCTTGTAACGGGGAACAACAAATAACGATCATAAAAAATCCGTCTATCTGATTTCAGTACGAGCTACGATTTTTTCAGTATTTCACCCTCTCATAAGGGTGCTTTCCAGACATAAAAAATTGTTCAAAATGTTCGAAGGAGTCTCTTGTAACGGGGAACAACGAATAACGATCAAAAAAATCTGACTAACTGATTTCAATCGGAAGTATGATTTTTTCAGTTCTTCACCCTCCCCATAAGGGTGCTTTCCGGACATAGAAAATCGTACAAATTTTTTCAGGGGTCTCCTGTTGAGACCAATAACGATTAACGATCATAAAAAATCTGCCTTTCTTATTTCAGTCCGATGTACGATTTTTTCAGTTTTTCATCCTCGACATAAAGGTACTTTCCAGACATAGAAAATCGTTCAAATTTTTTTCAGGGGTCTCCGGTAGAGCCGAAAAACGATCAACGATCATAAAAAATCTGACTCTATTATTTCAGTCCGAAGGAAGATTTTTTCACTTATTCACCCTCCCATAAGTGTGCTTTTCGGACGTAGAAATTCGTTCAAATTTATTTAGAGGTCTCCTGTAGAGACGAAGAACGATTAAAGATCATAAAAAATCTGACTATCTTATTTCAATCCGAAGAACGATTTTTTCAGTTATTAACCCTCGCATGAGGGTGCTTTCCGGACATCGAAAATCGTTCAAAATTTTGTAGGGGTCTCTTGTAACGGGGAACAACGGATAACGAACATAATCAATCCGTCTATGCGATTTCAGTACGAGTTACGATTTTTTCAGTTTTTCACCGTCTCATAAGGCTGCTTTCCGGACATAGAAAATCGTTCAAATTTTCTTAGGAGTCTCCTATAGGGACGAAAAACCATTAACGATCATAAAAAATCTGACTCTCTTATTTCAGTGCGAAGTACGATTTTTTCAGTTTTCCACCCTTGCCATAAGGGTACTTTCCGGACATAGAAAATCGTTCCAATTTTTTTCTGAGTCTCCTGTAGAGCCGAAAAACTATTAACGATCATAAAAAATCTGACTATCTTATTTCAATCCGAAGAACGATTTTTTCAGTTATTAACCCTCGCATAAGGGTGCTTTCCGGACATCGAAAATCGTTCAAAATTTTGTAGGGGTCTCTTGTAACGGGGAACAACGGATAACGATCATAAACAATCCGTCTATCCGATTTCAGTACGAGCTACGATTTTTTCAGGATTTCACCGTTTCATAAGGGTGCTTTCCGAACATAGAGAATCGTTCAAACATTTTGGGAGTCTCTTGTAACAGGGAACAACGAATAACGATCATAAAAAATCTGACAATGTGATTTCAATCGGAAGTACGATTTTTTCAGTTTTTCACCTTCTCCATAAGGGTACTTTCCGGACATAGAAAATCGTTCAAATTTTTTTCAGAGTCTTCTGTAGTGCCGAAAAAAGATTAACGAAAATAAAAATTTTGACAATTTCATTTCAGTCCGAAGAACAATTTTTTCAGTTTTTCACCCTCCCATGAGGGTGCTTTCCGGACATAGAAAATTGTTCAAAATTTTTTAGAGGTGTCTTGTAACGGGGAACAACGAATAACGATCATAAAAAGTCCGTCTATCTGAATTCAGTACGAGCCACGATTTTTTCAGTAGTTCACCCTCTCATAATGGTGGTTTCCAGACATAGAAAATGGTTCAAATTTTTTAAGAATACTCTTCTAACGGGGAACAACGAATAACGATCATAAAAAATCTGACTTTCTCAATTCAGTCCAAAATACGATGTTTTCAGTTTTTCACCCTCGCCATAAGGGTACTTTCCGGAAATAGAAAATCGTTCAAAATTTTGTATGGTTCTCTTGTAACGGGGAACAAGGAATAACGATCATAAAAAATCCGTCTATCTGAATTCAGTACGAGCTACGATTTTTTCAGTAGTTCACCCTCTCATAAGGGTACTTTCCAGACATAGAAAATTGTTCAAATTTTTTTAGGAATCTCTTGTAACAGGGAACAACAAATAACGATCATAAAAAATCCGTCTATCTGATTTCAGTAGGAGCTACGATTTTTTCAGTTTTTCTCCCTTTCATAAGGGTGCTTTCCGGGCATAGAAAATCGTTCAAAATTTTTTAGGAGTCTCTTGTAACGAGGAACAATGAATATCGATCATAAAAAATCTGACTATCTGATTTCAATCGGAAGTACGATTTTTTCAGTTCTTCACCCTCCCCATAAGGGTGCTTTCCGGACATAGAAAATCGTTCAAATTTTTTCAGGGGTCTCCTGTAGTGACGAAAAACGATTAACGATCATATAAAATCTGATTATCTTATTTCAGTCCGAAGTACGATTTTTTGAGTTTTTCACCATCCCATAAGTGTGCTTTCCGGACATATCTGACTTTCTTATTTCAGTCCGAAGGTCGATTTTTTCAGTTTTTCACCCTCCCATAAGGGTGCTTTCCAGACATAGAAATTCATTCAAATTTATTTAGAAGTCTTGTAGAGACGAAATACGTTTAGCGATCATAAAAAATCTTACTATCTTATTTCAATCGGAACTACGATTTTTCCAGCTTTTCAGCCTCCCATAAGGTCGCTTTTCGGACATAAAAAATCGTTCAACATTTTTTATGGGTCGCTTATAACGGGGAACAACGAATGGCGATCATAAAAAATCCGTCTATCTGATTTCAGTACGAGCTATGATTTTTTCAGTTCTTCACCCTCCCATAAGGGTGCTTTCCGGACATAGAAAATCGTTCAAATTTTTTTAGGAGACTCTTGTAACGGGGAACAACGAATAACGATCATAAAAAATCTGACTTTCTTATTTCAGTCCGAAGTACGATTTTTTAGTTTTTTCAGTTCCCTCCCATAAGGGTGCTTTCCGGACATCGAAAATCGTTCAAAGTTTTGTAGTGGTCTCTTGTAACGGGGAATACCGAATAACGATCATAAAAAATCTTCTTATTTTATTTCAGTCCGATGTACGATTTTTTCAGTTGTTCACCCTCCCATAAGGATGCTTTCCGGACATAGAAATTCGTTCAAATTTTTTTAGATGGCTCGTGTAGAGACGAAGAACGTTTAACTATCCGATTTCAGTACGAGATACGATTTTTTCATTTTTTCACCCTCTAATAAGGGTGCATTCCAGACATAGAAAATGGTTCAACATTTTTTAGGAGTCTCTTGTAACGAGGAACAACAAATAACTATCATAAAAAATCTGACTATCTGATTTCAATCGGAAGCACGATTTTTTTAATAGTTCACCCTCCTCATAAGGGTGCTTTCCGGACGTAGCAAATCGTTCGAATTTTTGTAAAAGTCCTGTAGAGACGAAATACGTTTAACGATCACAAAAAATCTTACTATCTTATTTCAATCCGAAGTACGATTTTTTCAGTTGTTCACCCTCCCATAAAGGCGTTTTCCGGATATAAAAAATCGTTCAAAATTTTTTAGGGGTCTCTTGTAACGGGGAACAACGAATAACGACCATAAAAAATCCGTCGATCCGATTTCAGTACGAGCTATGATTTTTTCAGTTTTTCATCCTCTCATGAGGATGCTTTCCGGACATAGAAAATCGTTCAAATTGTTTTAGGGGTCTCCTGTAGAGACGAAAAACGATTAACGATCATATAAAATCTGACTTTCTTATTTCAGTCCGAAGTACGATTTTTTCAGTTTTCCACCCTCGCCGTAAGGGTACTTTCCGGACATAGAAAATCGTTCAAATTTTTATCGGAGTCTCCTGTGGAGCCGAAAAACTATTAACGATCATAAAAAATCTGACTTTCTTATTTCAGTCCAAAGTACGATTTTTTCAGTTTTTTACCCTGCCATAAGGGTGCTTTCCGGACATAGAAATTTGTTCAAATTTTTTTAGAGGTCTCCTGTAGAGACGAAGAACGTTTAACTATTCGATTTCAGTACATGCTACGATTTTTTCAGTTTTTCACCCTCTCATAAGGGTTCTTTCCAGACATAGAAAATGGTTCAAATTTTTTGAAGAGACTCTTGTAACGGAGAACAACGAATAACGATCATAAAAAATCTGACTTTCTTATTTCAGTCTAAAGTACGATGTTTTCAGTTTTTCACCCTCGCCATAAGGGTACTTTCCGCACTTAGAAAATCGTTCAAAAATTTTTAGGGGTCTCTTGTAATGGAAAACAAGGAATAACGATCATAAAAAATCCGTCCATCTGATTTCAGTACGAGCTACGATTTTTTTAGTTTTTCATCCTTTCATAAGGGTGCTTTCCGAACATAGAAAATCGTTCAAAATTTTTGGGAGTCTCTTCTAACGGGGAACAACGAATAACGATCATAAAAAATCTGACTATCTGATTTTAATCGGAAGTACGATTTTGTCAGTTCTTCACCCTCCCTATAAGGGTGCTTTCCGGACATAAAAAATCGTTCAAATGTTTTTAAGGGTCGATTGTAGAGACGAAAAACGATTAACGTTGATATAAAATCTGATTTTCTTATTTCAATCCGAAGTACGATTTTTTCAGTTTTTCACCCTCGCCATAAGGATACTTTCCGGACATAGAAAATCGTTCAAATTTTTTTCAGTTTACTGTAGAGCCGAAAAACGATTAACGAACATAAAAAATGTGACTATCTTATTTCAGTCCGAAGTACGATTTTTTCAGTTTGGCAACCCTCCCATAAGGGTGCTCTCCGGACATAGAAAATCCTTCAAAATTTTTTAGAGGTGTCTTGTAACGGGGAACAACAAATAACGATCATGAAAAATCCGTCTATCTGATTTCAGTACGAGCTACGATTTTTTCAGTATTTCACCCTCTCATAAGGGTGCTTTCCAGACATAGGAAATGGTTCAAAATTTTTAAAGGAGTCTCTTGTAACGGGGAACAACGAATAACGATCATAAAAAATCTGACTAACTGATTTCAATCGGAAGTATGATTTTTTCAGTTCTTCACCCTCCCCATAAGGGTTCTTTCCGGACATAGAAAATCGTACAAATTTCTTCAGGGGTCTCCTGTAGGACGTTTTTGGTCTCTACAGACCAAAAACTATTTACGATCATAAAAAATCTGCATTTCTTATTTCAATCCGAAGTACGATTTTTTCAGTTTTTCATGCTCGCCATAAAGGTACTTTCCGGACATAGAAAATCGTTCAAATTTTTTTCAGGTTCTCCGGTAGAGCCGAAAAACGATTAACGATCATAAAAAATCTCACTACCTTATTTCAATCCGAAGTACGATTTTTTCAGTTATTAACCCACGCATAAGGGTGCTTTCCGGACATCGAAAATCGTTCAAAATTTTGTAGGGGTCTCTTGTAACGGGGAACAACGGTGTAAGAATAGGGTCATCTCTGGCCAATGAGGATGGTATTTAATGGACAAATAACAAGTACCTTGAACAATGAGATGAATTGATTTAACGAACTATTATATTTTAAAATATTCCATACGAATGAGACAGCCAATTATCATATGTCTAATTTCACGCGGTGATCTTACACTCTTATTTCTCACTCACGCTATCACTCAGAGACTCATACCGTTAACATCACCGAATGCTCACTCGTAATCGAAAAGTCTTTATATTTGTATCGGATGCAGGGAGATGAACGTGATTCGAAGATCATGTACTAGTGTACTCATCTTCATCATGTAATAGTTTACTCATCTTTTGGAGTTATATGAATAATGGGATATCGCACGTTGGCTCTTTCTCTTGTTCCGAGACCTCGGTGTCTTTCTTTCGATTGCCAACAGGATTACGGTGAAAGTTGATGACAGCCTCTCCTATATCGTAAACTTTGTCGGTGATACCGCCGTTTCTCAACGAGGCAGTTATTTTACGTGGCTGTCAAGGGACGGAACTTGTGTCACTTGCGACGGTCCCGGAGCGAAAGAGAGCGAGGGAAGATAAAATTCTCTCTCCTCGTCTTCATCTATCGATAATCCTGCGCGTTACGTATCGTGCGAGAATCACTTGCGTTGTTTGCAATCTTGGGCTAAGTTATCGGCGATTCGACATTATTTAGGCGCGTATATTTAAATCACTTTTCGTCACTCGCAACGGATAACGATCATAAAAAATTCGTCTATCCGATTTCAGTACGAGCTACGATTTTTTCAGTTTTTCACCCTCTCATAAGGCTGCTTTCCGGGCATAGGAAATCGTTCAAATTTTCTTAGGGGTCTCCTATAGGGACGAAAAACGATTAACGATCATAAAAAATCTGAATTTCTTGATTCAGTGCGAAGTACGATTTTTTCAGTTTTCCACCATCGCCATAAGGGTACTTTCCGGACATAGAAAATCGTTCAAATTTTTTTCGGAGTCTCCTGTAGAGCCGAAAAACTATTAACGATCATAAAAATCTGACTATCTTATTTCAGTCCGAAGTACGATTTTTTCAGTTTTTCACCCAGCCATAAGGGTGCTTTCCGGGCATAGAAATTCGTTCAAATTTTTTTAGAGGTTTCCTTTAGAGATGAAGAACGTTTAACTATCCGATTTAAGTACGAGCTACGATTTTTTCAGTTTTTCACCGTCTCATAAGGGTGCTTTCCAGACATAGAAAATGGTTCAAAATTTTTTCGGAGTCTCTTCTAACGGGGAATAACAAATAACGATCATAACAAATCCGTTTATCTGATTTCAGTACGAGCTATGATTTTTTCAGTTTTTCACCCTCTTATAAGGGTGCTTTCCGGACATAGAAAATCGTTCAAATTTTTTGAGGGGTCTCCTGTAGAGACTAAAAACGATTACCAATCATAAAAAATCTGACTTTCTTATTTCAGTCCGAAGTACGATTTTTTCAGTTTTCGACCCTCGCCGAAAGGGTACTTTCCGGAAATAGAAAATCGTTCAAATTTTTTTCGGAGTCTCCTGTGGAGCCGGGAAACTATCAACGATCAAAAAAAATCTGACTTTCTTATTTCAGTCCAAAGTACGATTTTTTCAGTTTTTCACCCTCCCATAAGTGTATTTTCCGGACATAGAAAATCGTTCAAAATTTTTTAGGAGACTCTTGTAACGGGGAACAACGAATAACGATCATAAAAAATCTGACTTTCTTATTTCAGTCCAAAGGACGATTTTGTCAGTTTTCACCCTCGCCAAAAGGGTACTTTCCGGACATAGAAAATCGTTCAAAATTTTTTAGGGTACTCTTGTAACGGGGAACAACGAATAACGATCATAAAAAATCCGTCTATCTGATTTCAGTACGAGCTACGATTTTGTCAGTTTTTCACCCTCCCATAAGGGTGCTTTCCGAACATAGAAAATCGTTCAAAATTTTTAGGAGTCTCTTGTAAGGGGAACAACGAATAACGATCATAAAAAATCTGACTATCTGATTACAATCGGAAGTACGATTTTTTCAGTTCATCACCCTCCCCATAAGGGTGCTTTCCGCACATAGAAAATCGTTCAAATTTTTTTAACGGTCGATTGTAGAGACGAAAAACGATTAACGATGATATAAAATCTGATTTTCTTATTTCAGTCCGACGTACGATATTTTCAGTTTTTCACCCTCGCCTTAAGGGTACTTTCCGGACATAGAAAATCGTTCAAATTTTTTTAAGGGTCGATTGTAGAGACGAAAAACGATTAACGATGATATAAAATATGATTTTCTTATTTCAGTCCGAAGTACGATTTTTTCAGTTTTTCACCCTCCCATAATGGTTCTTTCCGGACATAGAAAATCGTTCAAGAATTTTTAGTGGTGTCTTGTAACGGGGAACAACGAATAACGATCATAAAAAATCTGTCTATCTGATTTGAATCGGAAGTACGATTTTTTCAGTTTTTCACCCTCCCATAAGGGTGCTTTTCGGACATAGAAATTCGTTCAAATTTATTGAGAGGTCTCCTGTAGATACGAAATACGTTTAACGATCACAAAAAATCTTACTATGTTATTTCAATCAGAAGTACGATTTTTTCAGTTTTTCACCCTCCCATAAGGGTGCTTTCCAGGCATAGAAAATCGTTCAAAATTTTGTAGGGTTCTCTTGTAACGGGGAACAACAAATAACGATCATAAAAAATCCGTCTAACTGATTTCAGTACGAGCTACGATTTTTTCAGTTTTTCACCCTCCCATAAGGGTGCTTTCCCGACATAGAAAATCGTTCAAATGTTTTTAAGGGTCGATTGTAGAGACGAAAAACGATTAACGATAATATAAAATCTGATTTTCTTATTTCAGTCCGAAGTACGATTTTTTCAGTTTTTCACCCTCGCCATAAGGGTACTTTCCGGACATAGAAAATCGTTCAAATTTTTTTCAGAGGCTCCTGTAGAGCCGAAAAACGATTAACGAACATAAAAAATGTGACTATCTTATTTCAGTCGGAAGTAGGATTTTTTCAGTTTGGCAACCCTCCCATAAGTGTGCTTTCCGGACCTAGAAAATCGTTCAAAATTTTTTAGAGCTGTCTTGTAACGGGGAACAACAAATAACGATCATAAAAAATCCGTCTATCTGATTTCAGTACGAGCTACGATTTTTTCAGTATTTCACCCTCTCATAAGGGTGCTTTCCAGACATAAAAAATGGTTCAAAATTTTTAAAGGAGTCTCTTGTAACGGGGAACAACGAATAACGATCATAAAAAATCTGACTAACTGATTTCAATCGGAAGTATGATTTTTTCAGTTCTTCACCCTCCCCATAAGGGTGCTTTCCGGACATCGAAAAACGTACAAATTTTGTCAGGGGTCTCCTGTTGAGACCAATAACGATTAACGATCATAAAAAATCTGCCTTTCTTATTTCAGTCCGAAGTACGATTTTTTAAGTTTTTCATCCTCAACATAAAGGTACTTTCCAGACATAGAAAATCGTTCAAATTTTTTTCAGGGGTCTCCGGTAGAGCCGAAAAACGATCAACGATCATAAAAAATCTGACTCTATTATTTCAGTCCGAAGGACGATTTTTTCAGTTCTTCACCCTCCCATAAGTGTGCTTTTCGGACGTAGAAATTCGTTCAAATTTTTTTAGAGGTCTCCTGTAGAGACGAAGAACGATTAAAGATCATAAAAAATCTGACTATCTTATTTCAATCCGAAGAACGATTTTTTCAGTTATTAACCCTCGCATAAGGGTGCTTTCCGGACATCGAAAATCGTTTAAAATTTTGTAGGGCCTCTTGTAACGGGGAACAACGGATAACGATCATAAACAATCCGTCTATCCGATTACAGTACGAGCTACGATTTTTTCAGTTTTTCACCCTCTCATAATGCTGCTTTCCGGACATAGAAAATCGTTCAAATTTTCTTAGGGGTCTCCTATAGGGACGAAAAACCATTAACGATCATAAAACATCTGACTTTCTTATTTTAGTGCGAAGTACGATTTTTTCAGTTTTCCACCCTTGCCATAAGGGTACTTTCCGGACATAGAAAATCGTTCCAATTTATTTCTCAGTCTCCTGTAGAGTCGAAAAACTATTAACGATCATAAAAAATCTGACTATCTTATTTCAATCCGAAGAACGATTTTTTCAGTTATTAACCCTCGCATAAGGGTGCTTTCCGGACATCGAAAATCGTTCAAATTTTTGTAGGGGTCTCTTGTAACGGGGAACAACGGATAACGATCATAAACAATCCGTCGACCCGATTTCAGTACGAGCTACGATTTTTTCAGGATTTCACCGTTTCATAAGGGTGCTTTCCGAACATAGAGACTCGTTCAAAAATTTTGGGAGTCTCTTGTAACAGGGAACAACGAATAATGATCATAAAAAATCTGACAATGTGATTTCAATAGGAAGTACGATTTTTTCAGTTGTTCACCCTCCCCACAAGGGTGCTTTCCGTTGATAGAAAATCGTTTAAATTTTTTTAGGGGTCGATTGTAGAGACGAAAAACGATTAAGGATCGTAAAAAATCTGACTACCTTATTTCAATCCGAAGTACGATTTTTTCAGTTATTAACCCTCGCATAAGGGTGCTTTCCGGACATCGAAAATCGTTCAAAATTTTGTAGGGGTCTCTTGTAACGGGGAACAACGGTGTAAGAATAGGGTCATCTCTGGCCAATGAGGATGGTATTTAATGGACAAATAACAAGTACCTTGAACAATGAGATTAATTGATTTAACGAACTATTATATTTTAAAATATTCCATACGAATGAGACAGCCAATTATCATATGTATAATTTCACGCGGTGATCTTACACTGTTATTTCTCACTCACGCTATCACTCAGAGACTCATACCGTTAACATCACCGAATGCTCACTCGTAATCGAAAAGTCTTTATATTTGTATCGGATGCAGGGAGATGAACGTGATTCGAAGATCATGTACTAGTGTACTCATCTTCATCATGTAATAGTTTACTCATCTTTTGGAGTTATATGAATAATGGGATATCGCACGTTGGCTCTTTCTCTTGTTCCGAGACCTCGGTGTCTTTCTTTCGATTGCCAACAGGATTACGGTGAAAGTTGATGACAGCCTCTCCTATATCGTAAACTTTGTCGGTGATACCGCCGTTTCTCAACGAGGCAGTTATTTTACGTGGCTGTCAAGGGACGGAACTTGTGTCACTTGCGACGGTCCCGGAGCGAAAGAGAGCGAGGGAAGATAAAATTCTCTCTCCTCGTCTTCATCTATCGATAATCCTGCGCGTTACGTATCGTGCGAGAATCACTTGCGTTGTTTGCAATCTTGGGCTAAGTTATCGGCGATTCGACATTATTTAGGCGCGTATATTTAAATCACTTTTCGTCACTCGCAACGGATAACGATCATAAAAAATTCGTCTATCCGATTTCAGTACGAGCTACGATTTTTTCAGTTTTTCACCCTCTCATAAGGCTGCTTTCCGGGCATAGGAAATCGTTCAAATTTTCTTAGGGGTCTCCTATAGGGACGAAAAACGATTAACGATCATAAAAAATCTGAATTTCTTGATTCAGTGCGAAGTACGATTTTTTCAGTTTTCCACCATCGCCATAAGGGTACTTTCCGGACATAGAAAATCGTTCAAATTTTTTTCGGAGTCTCCTGTAGAGCCGAAAAACTATTAACGATCATAAAAATCTGACTATCTTATTTCAGTCCGAAGTACGATTTTTTCAGTTTTTCACCCAGCCATAAGGGTGCTTTCCGGGCATAGAAATTCGTTCAAATTTTTTTAGAGGTTTCCTTTAGAGATGAAGAACGTTTAACTATCCGATTTAAGTACGAGCTACGATTTTTTCAGTTTTTCACCGTCTCATAAGGGTGCTTTCCAGACATAGAAAATGGTTCAAAATTTTTTCGGAGTCTCTTCTAACGGGGAATAACAAATAACGATCATAACAAATCCGTTTATCTGATTTCAGTACGAGCTATGATTTTTTCAGTTTTTCACCCTCTTATAAGGGTGCTTTCCGGACATAGAAAATCGTTCAAATTTTTTGAGGGGTCTCCTGTAGAGACTAAAAACGATTAACAATCATAAAAAATCTGACTTTCTTATTTCAGTCCGAAGTACGATTTTTTCAGTTTTCGACCCTCGCCCAAAGGGTACTTTCCGGAAATAGAAAATCGTTCAAATTTTTTTCGGAGTCTCCTGTGGAGCCGGGAAACTATCAACGATCAAAAAAAATCTGACTTTCTTATTTCAGTCCAAAGTACGATTTTTTCAGTTTTTCACCCTCCCATAAGTGTATTTTCCGGACATAGAAAATCGTTCAAAATTTTTTAGGAGACTCTTGTAACGGGGAACAACGAATAACGATCATAAAAAATCTGACTTTCTTATTTCAGTCCAAAGGACGATTTTGTCAGTTTTCACCCTCGCCAAAAGGGTACTTTCCGGACATAGAAAATCGTTCAAAATTTTTTAGGGTACTCTTGTAACGGGGAACAACGAATAACGATCATAAAAAATCCGTCTATCTGATTTCAGTACGAGCTACGATTTTGTCAGTTTTTCACCCTCCCATAAGGGTGCTTTCCGAACATAGAAAATCGTTCAAAATTTTTAGGAGTCTCTTGTAAGGGGAACAACGAATAACGATCATAAAAAATCTGACTATCTGATTACAATCGGAAGTACGATTTTTTCAGTTCATCACCCTCCCCATAAGGGTGCTTTCCGCACATAGAAAATCGTTCAAATTTTTTTAACGGTCGATTGTAGAGACGAAAAACGATTAACGATGATATAAAATCTGATTTTCTTATTTCAGTCCGACGTACGATATTTTCAGTTTTTCACCCTCGCCTTAAGGGTACTTTCCGGACATAGAAAATCGTTCAAATTTTTTTAAGGGTCGATTGTAGAGACGAAAAACGATTAACGATGATATAAAATATGATTTTCTTATTTCAGTCCGAAGTACGATTTTTTCAGTTTTTCACCCTCCCATAATGGTTCTTTCCGGACATAGAAAATCGTTCAAGAATTTTTAGTGGTGTCTTGTAACGGGGAACAACGAATAACGATCATAAAAAATCTGTCTATCTGATTTGAATCGGAAGTACGATTTTTTCAGTTTTTCACCCTCCCATAAGGGTGCTTTTCGGACATAGAAATTCGTTCAAATTTATTGAGAGGTCTCCTGTAGATACGAAATACGTTTAACGATCACAAAAAATCTTACTATGTTATTTCAATCAGAAGTACGATTTTTTCAGTTTTTCACCCTCCCATAAGGGTGCTTTCCAGGCATAGAAAATCGTTCAAAATTTTGTAGGGTTCTCTTGTAACGGGGAACAACAAATAACGATCATAAAAAATCCGTCTAACTGATTTCAGTACGAGCTACGATTTTTTGAGTTTTTCACCCTCCCATAAGGGTGCTTTCCCGACATAGAAAGTCGTTCAAATGTTTTTAAGGGTCGATTGTAGAGACGAAAAACGATTAACGATAATATAAAATCTGATTTTCTTATTTCAGTCCGAAGTACGATTTTTTCAGTTTTTCACCCTCGCCATAAGGGTACTTTCCGGACATAGAAAATCGTTCAAATTTTTTTCAGAGGCTCCTGTAGAGCCGAAAAACGATTAACGAACATAAAAAATGTGACTATCTTATTTCAGTCGGAAGTAGGATTTTTTCAGTTTGGCAACCCTCCCATAAGTGTGCTTTCCGGACATAGAAAATCGTTCAAAATTTTTTAGAGCTGTCTTGTAACGGGGAACAACAAATAACGATCATAAAAAATCCGTCTATCTGATTTCAGTACGAGCTACGATTTTTTCAGTATTTCACCCTCTCATAAGGGTGCTTTCCAGACATAAAAAATGGTTCAAAATTTTTAAAGGAGTCTCTTGTAACGGGGAACAACGAATAACGATCATAAAAAATCTGACTAACTGATTTCAATCGGAAGTATGATTTTTTCAGTTCTTCACCCTCCCCATAAGGGTGCTTTCCGGACATCGAAAAACGTACAAATTTTGTCAGGGGTCTCCTGTTGAGACCAATAACGATTAACGATCATAAAAAATCTGCCTTTCTTATTTCAGTCCGAAGTACGATTTTTTAAGTTTTTCATCCTCGACATAAAGGTACTTTCCAGACATAGAAAATCGTTCAAATTTTTTTCAGGGGTCTCCGGTAGAGCCGAAAAACGATCAACGATCATAAAAAATCTGACTCTATTATTTCAGTCCGAAGGACGATTTTTTCAGTTCTTCACCCTCCCATAAGTGTGCTTTTCGGACGTAGAAATTCGTTCAAATTTTTTTAGAGGTCTCCTGTAGAGACGAAGAACGATTAAAGATCATAAAAAATCTGACTATCTTATTTCAATCCGAAGAACGATTTTTTCAGTTATTAACCCTCGCATAAGGGTGCTTTCCGGACATCGAAAATCGTTTAAAATTTTGTAGGGCCTCTTGTAACGGGGAACAACGGATAACGATCATAAACAATCCGTCTATCCGATTACAGTACGAGCTACGATTTTTTCAGTTTTTCACCCTCTCATAATGCTGCTTTCCGGACATAGAAAATCGTTCAAATTTTCTTAGGGGTCTCCTATAGGGACGAAAAACCATTAACGATCATAAAACATCTGACTTTCTTATTTTAGTGCGAAGTACGATTTTTTCAGTTTTCCACCCTTGCCATAAGGGTACTTTCCGGACATAGAAAATCGTTCCAATTTATTTCTCAGTCTCCTGTAGAGTCGAAAAACTATTAACGATCATAAAAAATCTGACTATCTTATTTCAATCCGAAGAACGATTTTTTCAGTTATTAACCCTCGCATAAGGGTGCTTTCCGGACATCGAAAATCGTTCAAATTTTTGTAGGGGTCTCTTGTAACGGGGAACAACGGATAACGATCATAAACAATCCGTCGACCCGATTTCAGTACGAGCTACGATTTTTTCAGGATTTCACCGTTTCATAAGGGTGCTTTCCGAACATAGAGACTCGTTCAAAAATTTTGGGAGTCTCTTGTAACAGGGAACAACGAATAATGATCATAAAAAATCTGACAATGTGATTTCAATAGGAAGTACGATTTTTTCAGTTGTTCACCCTCCCCACAAGGGTGCTTTCCGTTGATAGAAAATCGTTTAAATTTTTTTAGGGGTCGATTGTAGAGACGAAAATCGATTAAGGATCGTAAAAAATCTGACTACCTTATTTCAATCCGAAGTACGATTTTTTCAGTTATTAACCCTCGCATAAGGGTGCTTTCCGGACATCGAAAATCGTTCAAAATTTTGTAGGGGTCTCTTGTAACGGGGAACAACGGTGTAAGAATAGGGTCATCTCTGGCCAATGAGGATGGTATTTAATGGACAAATAACAAGTACCTTGAACAATGAGATTAATTGATTTAACGAACTATTATATTTTAAAATATTCCATACGAATGAGACAGCCAATTATCATATGTATAATTTCACGCGGTGATCTTACACTCTTATTTCTCACTCACGCTATCACTCAGAGACTCATACCGTTAACATCACCGAATGCTCACTCGTAATCGAAAAGTCTTTATATTTGTATCGGATGCAGGGAGATGAACGTGATTCGAAGATCATGTACTAGTGTACTCATCTTCATCATGTAATAGTTTACTCATCTTTTGGAGTTATATGAATAATGGGATATCGCACGTTGGCTCTTTCTATTGTTCCGAGACCTCGGTGTCTTTCTTTCGATTGCCAACAGGATTACGGTGAAAGTTGATGACAGCCTCTCCTATATCGTAAACTTTGTCGGTTATACCGCCGTTTCCCAACGAGGCAGTTATTTTACGTGGCTGTCAATGGACGGAGCTTGTGTCACTTGCGACGGTCCCGGAGCGAAAGAGAGCGAGGGAAGATAAAATTCTCTCTCCTCGTCTTCATCTATCGATAACCCTGCGCGTTACGTATCGTGCGAGAATCGCTTGCGTTGTTTGCAATCTTGGGCTAAGCTATCGGCGATTCGACATTATTTAGGCGCATATATTTAAATCACTATTCGTGACTCGCAACGGATAACGATCATAAAAAATTCGTCTATCCGATTTCAGTACGAGCTACGATTTTTTTAGTTTTTCACCCTCTCATAAGGCTGCTTTCCGGGCATAGGAAATCGTTCAAATTTTTTTCAGAGTCTCCTGTAGAGCCGAAAAACGATTAACGAAAATAAAAATTTTGACTATTTCATTTCAGTCCGAAGTACAATTTTTTGAGTTTTCCACCCTCGCCGTAAGGGTACTTTCCGGACATCGAAAATCGTTCAAATTTTTATCGGAGTCTCCTGTGGAGCCGAAAAACTATAAACGATCATAAAAAATCTGACTTTCTTATTTCAGTCCAAAGTACGATTTTTTCAGTTTTTTACCCTGCCATAAGGGTGCTTTCCGGACATAGAAATTTGTTCAAATTTTTTTAGAGGTCTCCTGTAGAGACGAAGAACGTTTGACTATCCGATTTCAGTACATGCTACGATTTTTTCAGTTTTTCACCCTCTCATAAGGGTGCTTTCCGGACATAGAAAATGGTTCAAATTTTTTGAGGAGACTCTTGTAACGGAGAACAACGAATAACGATCATAAAAAATCTGACTTTCTTATTTCAGTCCGAAGTACGATTTTTTCAGTTTTTTCAGTTCCCTCCCATAAGGGTGCTTTCCGGACATCGAAAATCGTTCAAAGTTTTGTAGTGGTCTCTTGTAACGGGGAATACCCAATAACGATCATAAAAAATCTTCCTATTTTATTTCAGTCCGAAGTACGATTTTTTCAGTTGTACACCCTCCCATAAGGATGCTTTCCGGACATAGAAAATCGATCAAATTTTTTTCGGAGTCTTCTGTGGAGCCGAAAAACTATTAATGATCATAAAAAATCTGACTATCTTATTTCTGTCCAAAGTACAATTTATTCAGTTTTTCACCCTGCCATAAGGGTGCTTTCCGGCCATAGAAATTCGTTCAAATTTTTTTAGAGGTCTCGTGTAGAAACGAAGAACGTTTAACTATCCGATTTCAGTACGAGATACGATTTTTTCACTTTTTCACCCTCTAATAACGGTGCTTTCCAGACATAGAAAATGGTTCAAAATTTTTTAGGAGTCTCTTGTAACAAGGAACAACAAATAACTATCATAAAAAATCTGACTATCTGATTTCAATCCGAATTACGATTTTTTCAGTTTTTTCAGTTCCCTCCCATAAGGGTGCTTTCCGGACATAGAAAATTGTTCAAAATTTTTTAGAGGTGTCTTGTAACGGGGAACAACGAATAACGATCATAAAAAATCCGTCTAGCTGATTTCAGTACGAGCTACGATTTTTTCAGTTTTTCATCATTTCATAAAGGTGCTTTCCGGGCATAGAAAATCGTTCAAATTTTCTTAGGGGTCTCCTATAGGGACGAAAAACCATTAACGATCATAAAAAATCTGACTTTCTTATTTTAGTGCGAAGTACGATTTTTTCAGTTTTCCACCCTTGCCATAAGGGTACTTTCCGGACATAGAAAATCGTTCCAATTTTTTTCTGAGTCTCCTGTAGAGCCGAAAAACTATTAACGATCATAAAAAATCTGACTATCTTATTTCAATCCGAAGAACGATTTTTTCAGTTATTAACCCTCGCATAAGGGTGCTTTCCGGACATCGAAAATCGTTCAAATTTTTGTAGGGGTCTCTTGTAACGGGGAACAACGGATAACGATCATAAACAATCCATCGATCCGATTTCAGTACGAGCTACAATTTTTTCAGGATTTCACCGTTTCATAACGGTGCTTTCCGAACATAGACAATCGTTTAAAATTTTTGGGAGTCTCTTGTAACGGGGAACAACGAATAACGATCATAAAAAATCTGACGATCTGATTTCAATTGGAAGTACGATTTTTTCAGTTCTTCACCCTCCCCATAAGGGTGCTTGCCGGACTTAGAAAATCGTTCAAATTTTTTCAGGAGTCTCATGTAGAGACGAAAAACGATTAACGATCATAAAAAATCTACCTTTCTTATTTCAGTCCGAAGAACGATTTTTTTAGTTTTTCAACCTCGCCATAAAGGTACTTTCAGGACATATAAAATCGTTCAAATTTTTTTTAGGGACTCCGGTAGAGCCGAAAAACGATTAACGATCATAAAAAATCTTACTCTCTTATTTCAGTCCGAAGTCCGATTTTTTCAGTTTTCCACCCTCGCCATAAGGGTACTTTCCGGACATAGAAAATCGTTCAAATTTTGTTCGGAGTCTCCTGTGGAGCCGAAAAACTATTACCGATCATAAAAAATCTGACTATCTTATTTCAGTCCAAAGTACGATTTTTTCAGTTTTTCACCCTCCCATAAGTGTGCTTTCAGGACAGAGAAATACGTTCAAATTTTTTTAGAGGTCTCCTGTAGAGACGGAGAACGTTTAACGATCAGAAAAAATCTTACTATCTTATTTCAATCCGAAGTACGATTTTTTCAATTTTTCATCCTGGCCATAAAGGTACTTTCCGGACATAGAAAATCGTGCAAATTTTTTTCAGGGTCTGCGGTAGAGCCGAAAAACGATTAACGATCAAAAAAAATCTGACTCTATTATTTCAGTCCGAAAGGCGATTTTTTCAGTTCTTCACCCTCCCATCAGGGTGCTTTTCGGACATAGAAATTCGTTCAAATTTTTGTAGGGGTCTCCTGTAGAGACGAAATACGTTCAAGGATCACAAAAAATCTTACTATGTTATTTCAATCCGAAGTAAGATTTTTTCAGTTTTTCACCCTCCCATAAGGGTGTTTTCCGGACATAGTAAATCGTCCAAAATTTTTTAGGGATCTCTTATAACGGGGAACAACGGATTACGATAAAAAAAATCCGTCTATCCGATTTCAGTACGAGCTACGATTTTTGCAGTTTTTCACCCTATCATAAGGCTGCTTTCCGGTCATAGAAAATCGTTCAAATTTTCTAAGGGGTCTCCTATAGGGACGAAAAATGATTAACGATCATAAAAAACTTGACTTTCTTATTTCAGTGCGAAGTATGATTTTTTCAGTTTTCCACCCTCGCCATAAGGGTACTTTCCGACAATAGGAAATCCTTCAAATTTTTTTCGGAGTCTCCTGTAAAGCCGAAAAACTATTAACGATCATAAAAAATCTGACTATCTTATTTCAGTCCGAAGTACGATTTTTTCAGTTTTTCACCCTGCCATAAGGGTGCTTTCCGGACATAGAAATTCTTTCAAATTATTTAGAGGTCTCCTGCAGAGATGAAGAACATTTAACTATCCGATTTCAGTACGAGCACGATTTTTTTAGTATTTCACCCTCTCATAAGGGTGCTTTCGAGACATAGAAAATGGTTCGAAAATGTTAAAGGAGTCTCTTGTAACGGCGAACAACGAATGACGATCATAAAAAATCTGGCTATTTGATTTCAATCGGAAGTACGATTTTTTCAGTTGTTCACCCTCCCCATAAGGGTGCTGCCCGGACATAGAAAATCGTTCAAATTTTTTTCGGAGTCTCCTGTGGAGCCGAAAAACTATTAACGATCATAAAAAATCCGACTTTCTTATTTCAGTCCAAAGTACGATTTTTTCAGTTTGTCACCCTGCCATAAGCGTGCTTTCCGGACATAGAAAATGGTTCAAATTTTTTTAGGAGACTCTTATAACGGGGACCAACGAATTACGATCATAAAAAAACTGACTTCCTTATTTCAGTACGAGCGACGATGTTTTCAGTTTTTCACCCTCGCCATAAGGGTACTTTCCGGACATAGAAAATCGTTCAAAATTTTGTATGGTTCTCTTGTAACGGAGAACAACGAACAACGATCATAAAAAATCCGTCTATCTGATTTCAGTACGAGCTACGATTTTTTCAGTTTTTCACCCTCCCATAAGGGTGCGTTCCGGACATAGAAAATCGTTCAAAATTTTTTACGGGTCTCTTGTAACGGGAAACAACAGATAACGATCATAAAAAATCCGTCTATCTGATTTCAGTACGAGCTACGATTTTTTCAGTTTTTCACCCTTTCATAAGGGTGCATAAGGGTTCCGAACATAGAGAATCGTTCAAAATGTTTGGGAGTCTCTTGTAACGGGGAACAACGAATAACGATCATAAAAAATCTGACAATGTGATTTCAATCTGGAGTACGATTTTTTCAGTTGTTCACCCTCCCCATAAGGGTGCTTTCCGGTCATAGAAAATCGTTTAAATTTTTTTAGGGGTCGATTGTAGAGACGAAAAACGATTAAGGATCATATAAAATATGATTTTCTTATTTCAGTCCGAAGTACGATTTTTTCAGTTTTTCACCCTCCCATGAGGGTGCTTTCCGGAAATAGGAAATTGGTCAAAATTTGTTAGGCGTCTCTTGTAACGGGGAACAACAAATAACGATCATAAAAAATCCGTCTATCTGATTTCAGTACGGGCTTCGATTTTTTCAGTTATTCACCCTTTCATAAGTGTGCTTTCCGGGCATAGAAAATTGTTCAAAATTTGTTAGGAGTCTTTTGTAACGGGGAACAACAAATAACGATCATAAAAAATCTGCCTTTCTTATTTCAATCCGAAGTACGATTTTTTCAGTTTTACACCCTCGCCATAAAGGTACTTTCAGGACATAGAAAATCGTTCAAATTTTTGTCAGGGACTCCGGTAGAGCCGAAAAACGATTAACTATCATAAAAAATCTGACTTTCTTATTTCAGTCCGAAGGTCGATTTTTTCAGTTTTTCACCCTCCCATAAGGGTGCTTTCCGGACATAGAAATTCGTTCAAATTTTTATAGAAGTATTGTAGGGACGAAATACGTTTAGCGATCATAAAAAATCAAACTATCTTATTTCAATCCGAACTACGATTTTTTCAGCTTTTCAGCCTCCCATAAGGGCGCTTTTCCGACATAAAAAATAGTTCAAAATTTTTTAGGAGTCTCTTATGACGGGGAACAACGAATGGCGATCATAAAAAATCCTTCTATCTGATTTCAGTACGAGCTATGATTTTTTCAGTTTTTCACCCTCCCATAAGGGTGCTCTCCGGACATAGAAAATCGTTCAAATTTTTTTAGGAGACTCTTGTAACGGGGAACCACGAATAACAATCATAAAAAATCTGACTTTCTTATTTCAGTCCAAAGTACGATTTTTTCAGTTCTTCACCCTCCCCATAAGGGTGCTTTCCGGACATAGAAAATAGTTCAAATATTTTTAGGGGTCTCCTGTGGAGACCAAAATGATTCATGATCATGAAAAATCTGCCTTTCTTATTTCAGTCCGAAGTACGATTTTTTCAGTCTTTTCAGTACCCTCCCATAAGGGTGCTTTCCGGACATCGAAAATCGTTCAAAATTTTGTAGTGGTCTCTTGTAACGGGGAATACCGAATAACGATCATCAAAAATATTACAATTTTATTTCAGTCCGAAGTACGATTTTTTCAGTTGTTCACCCTCCCATAAGGATGCTTTCCGGACATAGAAAATCGTTCAAATTTTTTTCGGAGTCTTCTGTGGAGCCGAAGAACGATTAACTATCTGATTTCAGTACGAGATACGATTTTTTGAGTTTTTCACCCTCTCATAAGGGTGCTTTCCAGACATCGAAAATGGTTCAAAATTTTTTATGAGTCTCTTGTAACGAGGAACAACAAATAACTATCATAAAAAAGCTGACCATCTGATTTCAATCGGAAATACGATTTTTTCAATAGTTCACCCTCGCCATAAGGGTGCTTTTCGGGCATAGAAAATCGTTCAAAATTTTGTAGGAGTCTCTTGTAACGGGGAACAATGAATAACGATCATAAAAAATCTGACTATCTGATTTCAATGGGAAGTACGATTTTTTCAGTTCTTCACCCTCCCCATAAGGGTGCTTTCCGCACATAGAAAATCGTTTCAAATTTTTACAGGGGTCTCCTGTAGTGACGAAAAACGATTAACGATCATATAAAATCTGACTATCTTATTTCAGTCGGAAGTACGATTTTTGAGTTCTTCACCCTCCCATAAGGGTGCTTTCCGGACATAGAAAATCGTACAAAATTTTTTAGAGGTGTCTTGTAACGGGTAACAACGAATAACGATCATAAAAAATCCGTCTATCTGAATTCAATACGAGCTACGATTTTTTGAGTATTTCACCCTCTCATAAGGGTGCTTTCCAGACATATAAAATTGTTCAAAATTTTTTAGGAGACTCTTGTAACGGGGAACAACAAATAACGATCACAAAAATTCCGTCTACCTGATTTCGGTACGGGCTAAGATTTTTTCAGTTCTTCACCCTCCCCATAAGGGTGCTTTCCGGACATAGAAAATCGTTCGAATTTTTTCAGGGGTCTCCTGTAGAGACTAAAAACGATTAACGATCATAAAAAATCTGCCTTTCTTATTTCAGTCCGAAGTACGATTTTTTCAGTATTTCACCCTCGCCATAGAGGTACTTTCAGGACATAGAAAATCGTTCAAAGTTTTGTCAGGGACTCCGGTACAGCCGAAAAAAGATTAACGATCATAAAAAATCTGACTTTCTTATTTCAGTCCGAAGGTCGATTTTTTCAGTTTTTCACCCTCCCATAAGGGTGCTTTCCGGACATAGAAATTCGTTCAAATTTTTTTAGAAGTCTTGTAGAGACGAAATACGATTAGCGATCATAAAAAATCTTACTATCTTATTTCAATCCGAACTACGATTTTTTCAGCTTTTCAGCCTCCCATAAGGGCGTTTTTCAGAAATAAAAAATCGTTCAAAATTGTTTAGGGGTCACTTATAACGGGAAACAACGAATGGCGATCATAAAAAATCCGTCTATCTGATTTCAGTACGAGCTATGATTTTTTCAGTTGTTCACCCTCCCATAAGGGTGCTTTTCAAATATAGAAAATCGTTCAAATTTTTTTAGGTGTCTCTTGTAACGTGGAACAACGAATAACGATCATAAAAAATCTGACTTTCTTATTTCAGTCCAAAGTATGGCTTTTTCAATTCTTCACCATCCCCATAAGGGTGCTTTCCGGACATAGAAAATACTTCAAATATTTTCAGGGGTCTCCTGTGGAGACCAACAACGATACACGATCATAAAAAATCTGCCTTTCTTATTTCAGTCCGAAGTACGATTTTTTCAGTATTTTCGGTTCCCTCCCATAAGGGTGCTTTAAGTACATCGAAAATCGTTCAAAATTTTGTAGTGGTCTCTTGTAATGGGGAATACCGAATAACGATCATGAAAAATCTTACTATTTTATTTCAGTCCGAAGTACGATTTTTTCAGTTGTTCACCCTCTCATAAGGGTGCTTTCCAGACATAGAAAATGGTTCAAAATTTTTTAGGAGTCTCTTGTAACGAGGAACAACAAATAACTATCATAAAAAATCTGACTTTCTTATTTCAGTCCAAAGTACGATTTTTTCAGTTTTTCACCCTGTCATAAGGGTGCTTTCCGGACATAGAAATTCGTTCAAATTTTTTTAGAGGTCTCCTGTAGAGACGAAGAACGTTTAACTATCCTATTTCAGTACAAGCTACGATTTTTTCAGTTTTTCACCCTCTCATAAGGGTACTTTCGGGACATAGAAAATCGTTCAAAATTTTGTATGGTTCTCTTGTAACGGGGAACAACGAATAACGGTCACAAAAAATCCGTCTATCTGATTTCAGTACGAGCTACGATTTTTTCAGGTTTTCACCCTTTCATGAGGGTGCTTTCTGAACATAGAGATTCGTTCAAAATTTTTGGGAGTCTCTGGTAACGGGGAACAACGAATAACGATCATAAAAAATCTGACAATGTGATTTCAATCGGAAGTACGATTTTTTCAGTTGCTCACTCTCCCCATAAGGGTGCTTTCCGTTGATAGAAAATCGTTTAAATTTTTTAGGGGTCGATTGTAGAGACGAAAAACAATTAAGGATCATATAAAATCTGATTTTCTTATTTCAGTCCGAAGTACGATTTTTTCAGATTTTCACCCTCTCCATAAGGGTACTTTCCGGACATAGAAAATCGTTAAAATTTTTTTCAGAGTCTCCTGTAGAGCCGAAAAACGATTAACGAAAATAAAAATTTTGACAATTTCATTTCAGTCCGAAGTACAATTTTTTCAGTTTTTCACCCTCCCATGAGGGTGCTTTCCGGACATAGAAAATTGTTCAAAATTTTTTAGAGGTGTCTTGTAACGGGGAACAACGAATAACGATCATAACAAATCCGTCTATCTGAATTCAGTACGAGCTACGATTTTTTCAGTATTTCACCCTATCATAAGGGTGCTTTCCAGACATAGAATATGGTTCAAATTTGTTTAGGAATCTCTGGTAACGGGGGACAACAAATAACGATCATAAAAAGTACGTCTATCTGATTTCAGTAGGAGCTACGATTTTTTCAGTTTTTCTCCCTTTCATAAGGGTGCTTTCGGGGCATACAAAATCGTTCAAAATTTTTTAGGAGTCTCTTGTAACGAGGAATAATGAATAACGATCATAAAAAATTTGACTATCTGATTTCAATCGGAAGTATGATTTTTTCAGTTCTTCACCCTCCCCATAAGGGTGTTTTCCGGACATAGAACATCGTTCAAATTTTTTCAGGGGTCTCCTGTAGTGACGAAAAACGATTAACTGTCATATAAAATCTGACTATCTTATTTCAGTCCGAAGTACGATTTTTTTTAGTTTTTCACCCTCCCATAAGGGTGCTTTCCGGACATAGAAAATCGTTCAAAATTTTCTAGAGGTGTCTTGTAACGGGGAACAACGAATAACGATCATAAAAAATCTGTCTATCTGAATTCGGTACGAGCTACGATTTTTTCAGTATTTCACCATCTCATGAGGGTTTTTTCCAGACACAGAAAATGGTTCAAAATTCTGTAGGAGTCTCTTGTAACGGGGAACAACAAAAAACGTTCATAAAAAATCCGTCTATCTGATTTCCGTACGGGCTACGATTTTTTCAGTTATTCACCCTTTCATAAGGGTGCTTTCCGGACACAAAAAATCGTTCAAATTTTTTCAGGGGTCTCCTGTAGAGACGAAAAACGATTAACGATCATAAAAAATCTGCCTTTCTTATTTCAGTCCGAAGAACGATTTTTTCAGTTTTTCACCCTCGCCATAAAGGTACTTTCAGGACATAGAAAATCTCTCAAATTTTTGTCAGGGACTCCGGTAGAACCGAAAAACGATTAACGATCATAAAAAATTTGACTTTCTTATTTCAGTCCGAAGGACGATTTTTTCAGTTTTTCACCCTCGCATAAGGGTGCTTTGCGGACATAGAAATTCGTTTAAATTTTTTTAGAAGTTCTGTAGAGACGAAATACGTTTAACGATCATAAAAAATCTTACTGTCTTATTTCAATCCGAAGTACGATTTATTGAGTTTTCGAGCCTCCCATAAGGGTACTTTTCGGAGATAGAAAATCGTTCAAAATTTTTTAGGGGTCTTTTGTAACGGGGAACAACGAATGGCGATCATAAAATATCCGTCTATCTGATTTCAGTACGGGCCACGATTTTTTCAGGTTTTCGCCCTCCCATAAGCGTGCTTTCCGGACATAGAAAATCGTTCAAATTTTTTTAGGAGTCTCTTGTAACGGGAAACAACGAATAACGATCATAAAAAATCTGACTTTCTTATTTCAGTCCAAGGTACGATTTTTTCAGTTTTTTACCCTGCCATAAGGGTGCTTTCCGGACATAGAAATTTGTTCAAATTTTTTTAGAGGTCTCCTGTAGAGACGAAGAACGTTTAACTATCCGATTTCAGTACATGCTACGATTTTTTCAGTTTTTCACCCTCGCCATGAGGGTACCTTCCGGACATTGAAAATCGTTCAAAATTTTGTATGGTTCTCTTGTAACGGGGAACAACGAACAAAGATCATAAAAAATCCGTCTATCTGATTTCAGTACGAGTTACGATTATTTCAGTTTTTTACCCTTCCATAAGGGTGCGTTCCGGACATAGAAAATCGTTCAAAAATTTTTAGGGGTCTCTTGTAACGGAAAACAACGAATAACGATCATAAAAAATCCGTCTATCTGATTTCAGTACGAGCTACGATTTTTTCAGTTTTTCACCCTTTCATAAGGGTGCTTTCCGAACGTAGCGAATCGTTCAAAATTTTTGGGAGTCTCTTGTAACGGGGAACAACGAATAACGATCATAAAAAATCTGACAATGTAATTTCAATCGGAAGTACGATTTTTTCAGTTGTTCACCCTCCCCATAAGGGTGCTTTCCGTTCATAGAAAATCGTTTAAATTTTTTTACGAGTCGATTGTAGAGACGAAAAACGATTAAGGATCATATAAAATCTGAGTTTCTTATTTCAGTCCGAAGTACGATTTTTTCAGTCTTTCACCCTCTCCATAAGGGTACCGGACATAGAAAATTGTTCAAATTTTTTTCAGAGTCTCCTGTAGAGCCGAAAAACGATTAACGAACATAAAAATTTTGACTATCTCATTTCAGTCCGAAGTACAATTTTATCAGTTTTTCACCCTCCCATCAGGGTGCTTTCCGGACATAGAAAATTGTTCACAATTTTTTAGAGGTGTCTTGTAACGGGGAACAACGAATAACGATCATAAAAAATCCGTCTATCTGAATTCAGTACGAGCTACGATTTTTTCAGTATTTCACCCTCTCATAAGGGTGCTTTCCAGACATAGAAAATGGTTCAAATTTTTTTAGGAATCTCTTGTAACGGGGGACAACAAATAACGATCATAAAAAATCCGTCTATCTGATTTCAGTACGAGCTACGATTTTTTCAGTTTTTCATCCTTTCATAAAGGTGCTTTCCGGGCATAGAAAATCGTTCAAAATTTTTTTAGGAGTCTCTTGTAACGGGGAATAATGAATAACGATCATAAAAAATCTGACTATCTGATTTCAATCGGAAGTACGATTTTTTCAGTTCTTCACCCTCCCATAAGGGTGCTTTCCGGACATAGAACATCGTTCAAATTTTTTCAGGGGTCTCCTGTAGTGACGAAAAACGATTAACGATCATATAAAATCTGACTATCTTATTTCAGTCCGAAGTACGATTTTTTGAGTTCTTCACCCTCCCATAAGGGTGCTTTCCGGACATAGAAAATCGTTCAAAATTTTTTAGAGGTGTCTTGTAACGGGGAACAACGAATAACGATCATAAAAAATTTGTCTATCTGAATTCGGTACGAGCTACGATTTTGTCAGTATTTCACCATCTCATGAGGGTTTTTTCCAGACACAGAAAATGGTTCAAAATTCTGTAGGAGTCTCTTGTAACGGGGAACAACAAAAAACGTTCATAAAAAATCCGTCTATCTGATTTCCGTACGGGCTACGATTTTTTCAGTTATTCACCCTTTCATAAGGGTGCTTTCCGGACACAAAAAATCGTTCAAATTTTTTCAGGGGTCTCCTGTAGAGACGAAAAACGATTAACGATCATGAAAAATCTGCCTTTCTTATTTCAGTCCGAAGAACGATTTTTTCAGTTTTTCACCCTCGCCATAAAGGTACTTTCAGGACATAGAAAATCTCTCAAATTTTTGTCAGGGACTCCGGTAGAGCCGAAAAACGATTAACGATCATAAAAAATTTGACTTTCTTATTTCAGTCCGAAGGACGATTTTTTCAGTTTTTCACCCTCGCATAAGGGTGCTTTGCGGACATAGAAATTCGTTTAAATTTTTTTAGAAGTTCTGTAGAGACGAAATACGTTTAACGATCATAAAAAATCTTACTGTCTTATTTCAATCCGAAGTACGATTTATTGAGTTTTCGAGCCTCCCATAAGGGTACTCTTCGGAGATAGAAAATCGTTCAAAATTTTTTAGGGGTCTTTTGTAACGGGGAACAACGAATGGCGATCATAAAATATCCGTCTATCTGATTTCAGTACGGGCCACGATTTTTTCAGGTTTTCGCCCTCCCATAAGCGTGCTTTCCGGACATAGAAAATCGTTCAAATTTTTTTAGGAGACTCTTGTAACGGGAAACAACGAATAACGATCATAAAAAATCTGACTTTCTTATTTCAGTCCAAGGTACGATTTTTTCAGTTTTTTACCCTGCCATAAGGGTGCTTTCCGGACATAGAAATTTGTGCAAATTTTTTTAGAGGTCTCCTGTAGAGACGAAGAACGTTTAACTATCCGATTTCAGTACATGCTACGATTTTTTCAGTTTTTCACCCTCGCCATGAGGGTACCTTCCGGACATTGAAAATCGTTCAAAATTTTGTATGGTTCTCTTGTAACGGGGAACAACGAACAAAGATCATAAAAAATCCGTCTATCTGATTTCAGTACGAGCTACGATTTTTTCAGTTTTTCACCCTTCCATAAGGGTGCGTTCCGGACATAGAAAATCGTTCAAAAATTTTTAGGGGTCTCTTGTAACGGAAAACAACGAATAACGATCATAAAAAATCCGTCTATCTGATTTCAGTACGAGCTACGATTTTTTCAGTTTTTCACCCTTTCATAAGGGTGCTTTCCGAACGTAGCGAATCGTTCAAAATTTTTGGGAGTCTCTTGTAACGGGGAACAACGAATAACGATCATAAAAAATCTGACAATGTAATTTCAATCGGAAGTACGATTTTTTCAGTTGTTCACCCTCCCCATAAGGGTGCTTTCCGTTCATAGAAAATCGTTTAAATTTTTTTACGAGTCGATTGTAGAGACGAAAAACGATTAAGGATCATATAAAATCTGATTTTCTTATTTCAGTCCGAAGTACGATTTTTTCAGTCTTTCACCCTCTCCATAAGGGTACCGGACATAGAAAATTGTTCAAATTTTTTTCAGAGTCTCCTGTAGAGCCGAAAAACGATTAACGAACATAAAAATTTTGACTATCTCATTTCAGTCCGAAGTACAATTTTTTCAGTTTTTCACCCTCCCATCAGGGTGCTTTCCGGACATAGAAAATTGTTCACAATTTTTTAGAGGTGTCTTGTAACGGGGAACAACGAATAACGATCATAAAAAATCCGTCTATCTGAATTCAGTACGAGCTACGATTTTTTCAGTATTTCACCCTCTCATAAGGGTGCTTTCCAGACATAGAAAATGGTTCAAATTTTTTTAGGAATCTCTTATAACGGGAGACAACAAATAACGATCATAAAAAATCCGCGTATCTGATTTCAGTACGAGCTACGATTTTTTCAGTTTTTCATCCTTTCATAAAGGTGCTTTCCGGGCATAGAAAATCGTTCAAAATTTTTTTAGGAGTCTCTTGTAACGGGGAATAATGAATAACGATCATAAAAAATCTGACTATCTGATTTCAATCGGAAGTACGATTTTTTCAGTTCTTCACCCTCCCATAAGGGTGCTTTCCGGACATAGAAAATAGTTCAAAATTTTGTAGGAGTCTCTTGTAACGGGGAACAACAAAAAACGATCATAAAAAATCCGTCTATCTGATTTCCGTACGGGCTACGATTTTTTCAGTTATTCACCCTTTCATAAGGGTGCTTTCCGGACACAAAAAATCGTTCAAATTTTTTCAGGGGTCTCCTGTAGAGACGAAAAACGATTAACGATCATAAAAAATCTGCCTTTCTTATTTCAGTCCGAAGTACGATTTTTTCAGTTTTTCACCCTCGCCATAAAGGTACTTTCAGGACATAGAAAATCTCTCAAATTTTTGTCAGGGACTCCGGTAGAGCCGAAAAACGATTAACGATCATAAAAATTCTGACTTTCTTATTTCAGTCCGAAGGACGATTTTTTCAGTTTTTCACCCTCCCATAAGGGTGCTTTCCGGACATAGAAATTCGTTTAAATTTTTTTAGAAGTTCTGTAGAGACGAAATACGTTTAACGATCATAAAAAATCTTACTGTCTTATTTCAATCCGAAGTACGATTTATTCAGTTTTTGAGCCTCCCATAAGGGTACTTTACGGAGATAGAAGATCGTTCAAAATTTTTTAGTGGTCTTTTGTAACGGGCAACAACGAATGGCGATCATAAAAAATCCTTCTATCTGATTTCAGTACGGGCTACGATTTTTTCAGTTTTTTACCCTCCCATAAGGGTGCTTTCCGCACATAGAAAATCGTTCAAATTTTTTTAGGAAACTCTTGTAACGGGGAACAACGAATAACGATCATAAAAAATCTGACTTTCTTATTTCAGTCCAAAGTACGATTTTTTCAGTTTTTCACCCTTCACCTTCGCCTTAAGGCGAGGCTGAACGATTTTCTATGTACGGAAAGTACCCTTAAGGGTACTTTCCGTACATAGAAAATCGTTCAAAATTTTTTAGGGTTCTCTTGTAACTATCACAAAAAATCTTACTATCTTATTTTAACCCGAAGTACAATTTTTTCACCCTCCCATATGGGCGTTTTCCGGATATACAAAATTGTTCAAAATTTTGGGGGATTGTAAAGGCGGATCTCCTAGAGTCACCCATCACCCTACCTTACCACAACTATTGGAAGACATCGATGGGATTGCGGTAACCAAATCCTCCCCCTCCACGACCCCCGGCACATCAGAAACCATTTAGCCGTCACACACACACACACACACAACATTTAGCCGAGACACAAACCACTTAGCCAAGACACAAACCTGTTGGAAGTAGGGTTTGGATGATAGAGCATTGCCGGCGGATTCTGCGAGGAGGAGCTTCAGAAAGTACGGATTCGACGACCCACACAATAGTTGAATAAAAAAAAAGTACCCCGACCTCTATCTCGTAAAAAAAAACGAACGGCTCCGTAGACCACCCAGATTCAAGATACGAGTCAGCAAGAACAAACACGTTTTTGATAAAGACTCCCAACTGGACAACGGAATTTTTTCCGAGTACTCGCCCCATGACAAGGTACGAGTCAACAAGAACAAACACGTTTTTGATAAAGACCCCCAACAGGACAACGGAATTTTTGCTGTAACCCGAGTACTCGCCACAACCCCCGGTGACGCATCGGCTGATGGGCTACGTGAATGAGTCGATTGCCGGCTGATTCTGCGACGAGCCACACAATAGTTGAAAAAAAAAACAAAGTACCCCCGACGTCTATCTCGAGGAGAAAGTGATCAAGAGGTGTGGACTTATAAGTAAATTCGACGAGTCACATAATAATAATTAAATAAACGAGTTTGATTTGTAAAAAACATATTTATTGCGAATAGTGCTTATTCAATGACATACATAATAGTTGGAGATACACATAGTAAAAATAATTTGTAGCCCTCACATCTCGAACACACCGACTTATTCGGTAATGAATTCCATTTGATTATTCACACCGCCGAAATACTTTAACAGTAATTTCCTCGCTGATGCTGCATGAGCAGTCTTATCGAAGAGGGCTCCGTCCTTCTCGAAAACGTCTGAGATGCGTTTGGGTGGAAAGACTTGACAGAGATTATCGAAGCTGACAACAGCCTTCGGTCCGTATTTTGTCGTGACTCGTCTCAGGTCCGTGACTCTGTACACTCGTTGCACCTCCAACTCGCTCAACTTCTTCGTCGGCAAGTAATCCTCCAGGAGCGCAGCCTCATTGAGCTTGGTCATTTCGAGATTATTCAGCATAGACATCGTGAGATTGTGTGATGGGTCTGCTAGCGAGCTTGGAGCTAATATAGTCGCTATCCCCACCATCGCTCGGAATCTCCGGGATCACGATTGGGTACCCCCACCACCAGCTTGCGTCCGATTGGTCGCCACCACCACCACCCTGCATCTAATTGGCTGGCTCCTCCGCTAGCTGGAATCAACTTTCTGGCCACCTCCGGCACATGATTGGTAACCCCCACCACCAGCTTGTATCCGATTGGTCGCCACCACCGTGCATCTGATTGGTTGTCTCCACCGCTAGCTGGAATCGACTTCCTGGCCCCCACCACCGTTACGTTTCGTTCACGTGAGGTATTCCATAATGCCCCCACGGTAGTGTGTCCGTAGTATTGGGTAGAAGATAGCGTTTATCGTCGTGGGGGTTGAGCGCTTCCTTCACCTGCTTCTCCGTGTAGATGCAATGTAGGCGGCTTCTGATGACGCGCTGTTCTCTGCGCTGCGTCGAATTCTGCCGGAGACATTGCATGAAATTATCGAAGGTAATGGTTGTTTCCACCACGCCCCTCTTCACCCCCTTCGCCGTTTTCACATGATCCTCGCCCTCGACACGTAGACTATACATCTTGCTGCGCAAGCCGACAAACTCAGTCATGATACGGCCATTACACTCATCCTTCATTAGTCCAACGACTTTCTTGTTGACGCGCGGCATTCCAAACTGATTATCGGCCGAATAATCAGAGGTGTCAAATCTCGCAATATCTCGCTTCATGATGTCATAAATGTCGGGACAGCGAACTTCGTAGAGCAAGCTGTCGGTGTCGGTATACAGGAGTTTGCAGCGATCTTCCCCGAACTGCGTCTTCATGTAGTTGTAGTGGAAGTCGTAGACGAGAATCTTTGACAAGTCCAGCACACAAAGTCCAACGTAGATCGGCTTGTTGACGTAAACCTCGGTTTTCGTGAACTGCACGGCAACGAGATTCTCCTCGAAGATGCTGCAGCTGTGGAAGTTAGGTTTTGCAACGAGTGCCTCAGCACCATACCGTCCGTCCCAATTGGTCACGACTTTAACATCAGCGTATTTCCGAACATTCTCCATCGTCTTGCCGAACACTGCGTTATTCATTAGTTTGAATAAGTTCTTCTCGAACTCGTTGTTCGCATTCTTCCGCATGTGACTATTCAGATTAATGTAGTCCTTGAGCCACGCACGCTGCTTGAACTTTAAAACAATGTGTGATGAATGTGTTTGAGCTCTAATCCAAGCGTGAGGGCCTGCTTCAGACTCCTATAGTGGAGAATGTAGCGACTCTTAGGCTCCAGCGTCGTCATTAGCTTAGTTTGCTTTGAGCCGGGCGCACTCTTGTGTTCCGCACACAGAGGTAGATCTTTGTGCAGATCGTTGCGATTCTCGGGGTAGGCTAGATCGACCTCAAGGATATAGCCAATCGGTGAATCGTCGGGGACGTTGCGAAAATTAACATTTTCGATCCACTCGAAGGCCCCGTAAGGGAGCGATTGCTCCATTGCCCAGCCATAGAGGTTGTTCACGTCGTAGTACATGAGATACTTACTCTCCTCGTGCGGATCGTAATCGCTCATATACTTGTTGTTCGCGCGAGCATAACGATTGCAACACTGGCTCACTCCACCACGCACTCCTCGTTCAATGAACAGGTGCATGTCCAGGTCCGTGAGGAGTTGTAGCTCAATCTTCGTGTATTTGAGCATTGCGTCCCACGAGTAGCCTGGCGTTGTGTAGTAGTGTGGTGGGTCCAGGCCATAAGCATTGATGCCGTTGTTGCGGAAATTCTCAAAGACGTCGGCCTAGAGAAGCACATCGGTTTTCAGATAGAGATCTGAGTATTCGCCCAAGCTACGAATACCAAACGCGTCCCATACCCGCTTGGCGTGCGCATAATCCTCAACCGAGACCACCTCTAGCTTGATAATCCCGCAGCGTGATTTTAACGTCCGCTTGCACTATCACTTCATCCCAACTACCGAACGGGTCAGAATATGCTGCTCCCATGCACTCGCCATCCACTCCCACGCGTCCCCCCAGAGTTAAAGGATATCGCGAGGTTTCGTTTGGTTTTAGTCCCGAAATTTGACCTTTGTCTATCATTACCGAACCGTACTCCTGCATATGTATGTAAGATTCTCGTGAAACGTCCACCAAATATGAAGCAATACCATTCAAAAGCAATACCATTTACTAGTGTGCGAGAACATTCCGCACTTTCGTATAGTGCGAGCAATTGCAATCTTACATTGTTGTACGTGCACCGAGGTATAATCGTCTATTTGCAGAAACTGTATGTGCACTGTTGTAATGTTCAATATCGGTGACGGTATGTCACATTCATCCACATTCAGAAGGGATAGAGTGGTTATATTGGGTGCTGATGATCCGCACTCATATTCTACTATCGCCTCACCCGGCAAGGGAATAAGGATTCCCCATGCCACCATCACGATAACGGCAGACATCACCCTTACTTCTCTAAATAACAGGAACAAATAGTGATTAGGGAGAACCCCCCTTCCCTGTTGCCCTTGAAAATATGACCTTTAATTATTTGAAGCAGAATTCATTGAATACAATTTTACTCAATTCTTTTGTCCATATACCTCCTGATTCAAGATATAAATACTCGTTATTATAATAAGCGAAGAACATATATATATGAAAGCATTTAACCAAGGCAAGGAATTATTGCTTTAACTAATTTTTACTTTGCAGAATAAGATCTGACTATCATTTATGACGGATAGAATTTTTATATTTAACATTTCTTTCATATACTAACAGACAATCAAAATTCATTTAACAGCTTTATTTTTTTACTTATCTATTCCATTACCATTATTATCATTATAAATATATATATATTTTTTTTTCTTTGTTTTTTTTTTTTTGTATAATTTTGTTCATGTTAGGAAACATTGAAATCGAAAAAGGTCACATTCAATTTCCCACCCATGAAATCATCAGAAAAGTGTAAACTATCTCAACTTAAAAAGCGTCAAAGCGAAACAACAACACATTCCGAAATTATTCATAAACGAAGCTGGGAAAAGAAAAGCGACATAACGGACAACATGGATGGGCGTGGCCAACAACCATTTTCACCGGCAAGACACGGCAGGGCGACACATCCTTTAGACAGTCAAACCCCAGTCCGCTATCTCCTTAAGGGCATCGATCACGGTCAAGAAAATTTCTATCTCCATTTTCAGGAGATTCTCTCCCTCAACCATACGGTCCACCCCTTGCTGTCCGTCCACTTCCCAACGCAAAATTATTTTTCCGCATCTGTAATATACGGTACGAGCCAGTCTGCGACCCCACGGGTACAGAATCCTTTCTAACTCCTCACGGTAGGAAGTCATAAGCTCCCCATCTCTCCATGACTCATTTCCACGCAGTCTACCCGCCACGGTTTCCATGAAGGACATCGAGAACCCTCGCAACACCTTTTTTCTCAGCAGCATCCGCCCGTTACCCTGATGACAATGGCATCCCTGCTCTTTCACTACCTCATCCGTCTGACTCCCGACGCTTACCTTGGAGGTATCGTGTTCGTGCGCGCGGTCCTACAAATTATAACCGTGTAACCCCAGGTTGACCTTCACCACATGCTCAAAATAACTTCTTGACTCTTATTGGATTTCAACGTTTTTCTCTCTTTTTTTTTAAATTTATCTAACACGTCCATCATGGCCGCCGCAGCGGCATGCTTGGCAGCCCTCTTTGATAACCCGGTCCCATCCGCATTTTGCCCCATGCACGCGACCCTATATGTGAATAATGGGGGAGAGGCCCTAGCGTCCTCGCGGATGAGGACGTATCGGACCCCCTTCCCTCGCGGATCGCGCGCTCATGGAGCATAGACACCGGGGTTTTTTCATTGGTCGCCATCCTGTAAACACATTTTATACGCACATTTATATCTGCTGTGACGTTAATATCTCTAACTCTATCCTAACAATAAACTCTGTCCTGTTTTCACTTATCTAAACCCGAGAAAAAAAAACCATAATTATAGCGTTCAATTCAAAACTCTTTGCTTTCTTTTTATCATTCACTATCCTTATCTCTACCGTTGGTAACTCGACCTACTTTTCACTCCGGCGAGATGCTTATTCCGGTAAACCATTCCGCCTTTTCTTTGACCATTTCCATGGCCATCACCATGGCCATCACATCCGCCTTTAGGGGGTCGGCGTCGGTCGCCCCCACCGTGATTCTTCCCGACTGATACCACACCCTGTATTTGGGTTACCCAAGGCCCTTTGGGGTCACGATAGGCCCTCCTCTCCAACACAGCGTCCAGGTGGGCCAGCACATGGACGGCTACGTCGTATATTTGTTTTAAATAGGTGGAAGGCAACCACCATCCATGGCTACCCACCATGTCCACCAATGTGTCTAGCATGACCAAGCTAGCTATCGGGTCCCTTCGTTCCTCCTGCTCGATTACCCGGGCATTCAGCGCGTGGAGGGTGGCATCAACCATTACCGCCATACTTCCCGGCCATGGACCCGAACTATTTCCGGCCGTCGACATGTTCCTATAATATTACAATCGTCGAGTTTTCTTCTTTGCTGATTTCTTCATTGTTGTTTCGATGCACATTCGCATTCTTCATGTGGGGATTATCCGAGAATGCTTGAGTCGGTTTGCGTGCACGACCTTCGTATTCTGGTGTATTTTAATGCGAACATTCTGTTTGTCCATCACTTCTACAATTTCATGCGGTCCAGTATAATGATCAATTAATTTCCCCGACTTAGGGCCTTTCAACAAAAATGCATATTCTCCCACCTTGAATACCTGAGGGTTTATCTTCTTATCGTATCGTTCTTTTGATTTCTCTTTAGCACTAATTAAATTTCGTCTCGCTACATTTTGTATTTCATGCAATTGTGTCGCGAGTTTCACAAGATAATTGTCATAATCCGGCAATTTATCCTCCACTCGTAACGGTTCACTCGATGGAACTCGCGCTAGTTTACCGAAAACCAAGGCATAGGGCGTGTGTTTAGTCCCCTCATGCACACTCGTATTGTAATTAAAAATCGCGAGGTTTACCCAATCGTCCCAGTCGTACTCTTTTCCCACATATTGCTTTAGATATTCCCCCAGTGCGTGATGTGATCTTTCTAATGATCCATTGGACTGTGGATGGAAAGCGGTAGTTCGAATTTTCTTAATTTTAAATACTTTAGCCACCCTTCGAATCAATGCACTCAAAAAATTGTGCCCCTGATCAGTGAGTATTGCTTTAGGAGCCCCGAACAGAGTAATAAAATTTTGGACTAACGCGTCGGCAATGACTGATGAAGTTGCATTTGGTAATGCTATTGCAATACAAAACTTTGTTAATTGATCTTGAATCGTCAAAATATACTCGTAATCTCTCCGTGTTTTTGGCAGAGGGCCTACAATATCCATTGCAATCTTATCAAAACCCTGTACCTGGTGTATTTGTTATAACCATAGGTTGCTTTGTCTTGACTCTAACACATTTCTTTAATTGACATGGTAAACACTGCTGAATAAAATGCTGAATATCTATTTTCATGTTTCCCAATAATACAATTGTCTGGTCCTATTAAAAGTTTTTCCAACCCCTCTATGTCCACCCACAGCTGAACAATGCATTTCTTTCATTATTCCTTCACGCTCTTCTTTACTCGGATATCGTATTATACCATTACAAACAATTACTTTGACGTTACATCCTAAAAGAGCCAACCGTAATTCTGTAGCAATGGTGTCCTAAGGAACGTTACCCACAGAATCCGTTTTTGCGATGTTACCACTTTGAATTTTTAGTTTGTCTGAAATTTCACGTAAACCAGCTATTACACTTTTAATATGGTCAAGGGTCAATGCCATTCCTTCCCCCGAGTCATTACTAACCGTCAATGCCATGTGGTACCCCCTCGCTTTACAACGCTGGCTTGTCCCAGCTGGATGTCCGGAAAATACGGTAGCTCACTACGGTCACTTAGTTTTCGGGACTCGAGATCGAAAGGCTCCCCATGAATGTTCAAAAAATATGCTAGTGTGTCTTTTCGTGTAAAAAATAAATCTCGCGATTGGATAATATTTCCTGATATCGTTTCTTCATTTATTATTGTCGGTATTTTATTATTGGACGTGCTATAAGTTTCTTCGTTGATGTCTCTAATACAATCTTCATGGCTATCTTCACGGATGCTATTTTCTTCTTCATTGTCGTCTTCAGAATCCGATGAACTTTCGTCTTCTTCGGAATCTCTTAAAGGCGAAATCTTATCCTTCTTCCTCTGTGGTCGTCTTATCGGTTCATCTTCGGACGCTGTATTTTCCGAGGAGTCGGAAGTTTTATTCCTCTCGATGTCATCGGTAACTTCGGTTACTTCATTCATATTCTTGCTCGGTGAAACATTTGGCTTCTGTTTCTTCTTGGACTGACTTCTAGTGAGCCGACGAGTACACGTAGTCGAAGGTCGTAAAGATGCGTCGAGGGTCTCAGCACTCGACAGTGGGGAGGAATCTTCGGGTTGTGCCCTGTCGTCTGGTGGCTCTTCGAGTGGTATACCAGATGTCACGTTTCCTTCGTCTAGCAGTAAAGAGCTCATTTCACTTTCGGCCAGTTCTTTCGAGGTCAATGACTCTCGCCATTGCACCTCTGGATCTTCTTCGACGCGGATATCTTCCATATCGCTTCCACCTTCGCTGTCATCGTCCTCCTGTTCTAATATATCTAATATTTCCTGGTCGGTTAAACGCTTACTTTTCCTTACGTTTGTTACAAAAATTTCTTCTTCTGTTAATTCCTCTTCAATGTCGACGGGGTTGCGGGATAACGCATCCGCATTAACGTTTGTTTTTCCCGCCTTATACACGACATCATACTCATATTCTGACTATTTTAGTCTCCACCGCAGTACTCGTGCATTTCCGTCTTTAGAGGTTTTAAACCAAATTAACGGTTTATGATCCGTGACAAGCGTGAAACGTTTACCATAAAGATACGGTTTAAAATGTAGGACGCTATATACGATCGCCAAAGCCTCTTTTTCATATGTATCATATCTACTTTCTGCCCCATTGAGTGTACGCGAAGCGTATGCTATTGGTCTGTCTTTATTTATTGGAGCCTGAGACAAAATGCCTCCTATTGCGTAACCGGACGCGTCTGTAGTAACAACAAAAGGTTTGGAAAAATCCGGAAAAATCAAAACGGGTTCCGTACAAAGTCGTTCTTTTAATTCAATAAAACTTTCTTCTTGATTGTTTTTCCACACAAACGGGACATCATTTTTCAAAAGTGTTGACAAGGGTTTAGCCAGTCGAGCCTACCCTTCAATAAAACGGCGGTAGTAACCCGTAAGACCCAAAAATTGGCGTATGCCCTTTACGTTGATTGGTTTAGGAAAATCATGAACTGCTTTTAACTTTCTCGGATCGGGTCTCAAACCTGTACGGCTAATAATATGACCCAAATAAACAACTTCTTTCTTTAAAAATTCACATTTATCAGGCTATAAAGATAAATTGGCTTTCCTTAGACGATCGAAAAGCCTCAAACATTTCTCCGTGTGTTCTTTCAACGTTTTTGCGTATATTACGATATCATCCAAATACACAAATAACTCCTGCCCTTGTAGCCCGATCAGCACCATATCCATGGCTCTCTGAAACGTAGGAGGGGCATTTTTCAGGCCCATAGGCATGCGGACATACTCGTAATGACCGTACGGAGTCGTCAATGCGGTTTTATGGCAATCATCAGGATGCATTTTTATTTCATAAAATCCTGAGGCCAAATCAAAAACCGAAAAATACTGTGCACCCCCTAGCTGATCCAAAATATCGATTATATTCGGCAACGGATATCCGTCACCTATCGTTTTTTCATTCAGCTGACGAAAATCAAGAACCATTCTCCACTTGGGATTTCCTTGTGAATCCGGCTTCTTTAGCACAACCCATACAGGTGTGTTATAAGGAGACTTGGATACTCGTATTAACCTTGCTTCGAACAGCTCATCTACCTGTCTCTTTATTTCTTCCTTATGTAACACGAGAAAACGATACTGTTTTGAATTCACCGGAAAATCGTCCGTTGTCGGAATTTTATGCGTAACTACATCTGTAGCATGCAATATCTCGCTTGGCAAATGAAATATGTCAGCGGCCCCTTTTATCAAACTTTCTACCTCTTTAATCTCCTCACTATTCAAATGGTCAATTTGAACTAATTCTATTACTCTGCTAAATCGATCCTCTTCTTGTACTCTTGTTGCTATCGGGAAACATTCCCCATCCGTTTCAAACTTTACCTCTGCTGGATACTGTTGTATAATGCTATTTCTTTGACAAATTAAATATTCTTTATCTCTCTCTGGTGTCGGACTCTGATTTTTTAACTCTGTCGTCGGCGTCTCTTTTTCGTCCCTGTCTGCCATTGATACTAACTCTTGGATATCTTCTCTATGAAAAACTATATCTCCCACCTGGATTAAATTGAAACTCGCATCTTCCTCCTCCGAGGGTACAATTATTGGAATCGAAATAAAAACTTCACCACTGGTACATGGATACTGGAAATGATCCTTGACGAGATTGACTTCTTTAGCTACAGAATTTTTCATGCACGACTTAACACAAACAATACCTTGGACACTTGAACTTAGACACTGGATTTCTTCTACTGGAATACTCACATGGATTTCTTCTGCACTATTTGTCATCTCGTTTTGAACTATAACACGATCCTTACTCTCGATGAAACTTGGACACTGGATTCTCTCTATTTTCCCTTTTACAACAATATCCTCTTCGGAGACAAAACACGAATTCTTAGATTTTCTACTAACAACATTTGGACCGTTGGATTTAGAACTCTCAACGACATCTTTATCAATTTTTCGAGTCTCAATTTTCTCAACGACAACCTTATCAACTTTTAGACTCTCAATATTTTCAATAACGATTTTATCAACTTCTGGACTCTCAATTCTTCCGACGACAACTTTATCAACTTATGAACTCTCATTTTTTTCAATAACAAACTTATTAACTTTTGGACTCTCAACTTTTTCAATAACAACATTATCAACTTTTGGACTCTCAATTTTCTCAACCATAAAACTATGGACATTTGCATTTTCGATTTTCTCAATAACTACTTTATCAACTTTTGGATTTTCGACTTTTTCAACAACAACACTTTCGATTTTCGGATTTTGAATCTTCTCTACAACAACACTTTGGACATTTGGACTTTCGATTTTCTCAATAACTACTCTATTAACTCTTGGATTTTCAACTCTTTCAACAACAACACTTTCGATTTTTGGATTTTTAATTTTCTCTACAGCAACACTTTGGACATTTGGACTTTCGATTTTTTTAATAACTACTTTATCAACTTTTGTATTTTCAACTTTTTCAACAACAACACTTTCGATTTTTGGATTTTTACTTTTCTCTACAACAATAATTTGGACATTTGGACTTTCGATTTTCTCAACAACAATATTCTGAACTTTTGAAATTTCTACGGACTCATTCTTGCATATTTTATCAACATAATTCATTATTTTTTCTTTCTCAATCTTCGAACTCTTCTCAAATTTCGAACCGTCGTTCTCAAATTTTCGGATAATTTGCTCTAGGAACGGGGATGTTTGGGTTTTGGATTCTTCACCGATTAAATTCAGGATTTCTAAATCTTCCATGAATTCCTCTGAATAGATAATTGACCTCCCCCCTTCGTTCCCAACCATCCTCAAATCTAACTCGTCATCACTCTCAACATTGCAAAAACAATCCCTCGGTTCTCCGGTAGGGAATGGACCATTAACCTCAAAAGAATCTTCAATTCGCGTCATAAGTACGGACTCATCTTTATCGCTTTTATTTGACGTCGCAGAAGGCGGAACCGTCAATAAAGTTACTATAGGTATTTCAATTTCGACTGTATGATCTCTAGTATTGGTGACAACAAAATACGCTTTTCCTTTCACATTATTCACGAGTCCCTGCTGAATGACTATTTCTTTCCCCGTTGAGAGGGTTGGTAGGTAGCTATGCGAAAGCTCACTATTCTTAACACGAGCGTAAAAGAGTCTTGTCGATTTCGGAGGAAAAATCATCCCTTCTCTGGTATGGAATGGGATTTACATTCCCCTTACCTCGAGGCAATTGTTCTCATAATCGATCTTGGCAAAATTATCACGGAAGTACTCTGAAGACAAAATTCCTGACTGCTCTATTGGAAAACTATTGGGAACTACATGAAACAATGCATCACTCCCCAATGTCAAAACCTCTATATCCCAACGTACGTACGATATTTTCTGTTATTCCCCTAGGACGTAAAACTTGATCCTGATAGATGGTAACATTTGGATTCAAACATTGTTCTTTTATAACATTTTTACTCGCACCCGAATCCGGCATTAAAATGATGATCTTACACAAATCCTCACCTTTCAGCAATATTGTAGGAGCAATTACATCATCTACTGTTCGCGCGAGAAAAACATCAATTATTCTTGGACATTTTGAGCTGTATTTATTATAAGAGTCGGGTGAACTCTCGATACGGCCTCCGTCTGGGCACCCGTTCCCGGCTGGCCACTCCCGTTTCCCTGTGCGCCAATACGATTGCTATTGTGTGCTGAGCGTATCTGACACTCCTCGAGTACATGTCCGGGCTGCTTACAGTACCTGCGCACTCCCGAGGGGTAAAACGTTTGAGCTACTTGCGCGTACGAAACCGGACCCGCGGAGTTTGACATTTGGTTTTTCAAATTTGAAATAGGAGATGGACCTGCAATTCCCTGATTAACCTTATTAATATTCTGAGGACAGTTTCTTCACACATGTCCCCATCCCTGACATCTAAAACATTGAACCATTGTTTGTTGACTTTGTCCGACACTTTGCGACCCCTGTGAAATAGCCCCATTACCGGAAAATACTTGCACATTGGCGGGTTGCCGTGCGCGGTAACAACTCTCGGCAAGATGCCCTACACGGCCACAATTACGACACGGTATAGAATAACATCTGTCAGCCACATGTCCTCTCTTGCCACAAATCTGACAGACAGTCAGACCCTGACCATTCGATGGGTCAGCTCTCGAGAGACATTTATCAGCTGTATGACCTGGCTTTCCGCAACGTTGACATACGATAGGCATTTTTGGCTGTGCAACGGGCGCCACCGGGATACATTTGTCGGCGGTATGACCCGTTTTTCCGCACAGCTGACACACAAGCGCAGCCACAGAATCTGATCTACCCTGAAGAGAATAACATTTATCAGCGGTATGTCCCTTCCGTCCGCAAAGCTGGCAACTCACGAACGACGGAACTCCCGGGCCTACCGGTCTCTTACTGCTATCTACTTTTTCAGGTTCAACTACATTTATACTAGCTTTCTTTTCATTTTTATCGGAAGATCGCGATTTTTGAGTATCCCCACCCCTCAAACGATTTACGTCAGCAAGTTGGCGTTCGGTCGCCTTTGCTCGATTTACCGCGTCGCTGAGAGAAGCTTCCTCTTTCATTCGCTGTTCAATTTCCGGCAATAATCCGCGTTGCATAACTTTTTTCGCCATTACATCGATTTTTTCGCGCTCCCCATCGGCCAAATTACCGTCGGCAGCATAAGCCTCTAAGATTTTTTCCGTATAATATCTAATCCGGTCCACGTAATCATCTACAGTTTCTAATAGTTTCTGATAACTATTTCCTAATTCGGCAATCAATTGATATACGTCCCTAGGAGGATCGTACGTTTCGCGAAGATAATTTGAATACTCTTTGAGATTAGCAAAAGTGATTTTTGAAACTTTATTCCATATTGCGGGAGCCAACTTTACCTTTATTAATCTTAATAATTGGGCATCGAGCTCACCACCTGTCATACTACTTGCTTACTCTATACCTGCAATATAACGTCCGAGCGATGTTTTCCTACCGTCGAAATCCGGAATAACCCTCATCGCTTCCCGCAGAGCGGTCAACGTGGATGGGTCGTATTTTGTTTCCGGCATTGTGGTATTAAAAATTCGACGAGGTCTTACTGTGTCCCTTCCACGAACACTTCTAAGAGGTGTTAAACTAGCTTCTGCTGATAAAAAGACTTCCGGTGTTTTTGATTTTTCAATCAACGGTGTAAATGATTTTAGGTGGAATACCGAAAAATGACAGTAACTGATTCTTTAATGACACAACAGGATCAACTGATTTTGAAGGCGACGGTAACGGAGGTATCGGTAGGAAATTATTCGTTCTCTCAAAAACAGAAATTACTGGGGCTTCCGCAGAAGTTTTTGCAGAAGGCAATGAAGGAAGATTATTACTTGGGTTCAAAGTAGCTAATGATTTTCGAATTTCTACAGAAGGTAGCGACAAGAATGACGATTTTGGGATTTCCGCCAATGTTGCTTTATTCGTCAATGGATTCAAATCTCTATTAATTTTTTGTATGCTATGAGCATCCAAATCAAAGGATTTTTGTATTTCGAGAGCGTCTTTAAATGATTCATATTCAGAAGGTGACAGAACTTCCTTAAAATGGTTAGCTAATTCTTCCTCATATTTTGCTGTTTTCGATCTAGAAAGTGATACTATCAAAGGCTCACGACTATTGGGTGTTTCTACAGAACTCTCGACTAATCTTACTTCTGACTCGTTTGGATTATTATTTTTCAATTCTACATGATCTATTAAAGATGGCGATGACAAAACTCGGAATATCACTTTAGGAGAACAGCCAGTATTATCCCTGTTGGTCCCCAAATTTTCATCTGTTACAACGCGATCATCGACACAAATTACTCGTTCAGACGCACTTTTTGCGCGACGCTTCCTTTCTCGCGGATAATTACTCAGAACCGAACTATCTACTTGGACCTTCGAACGCGTTTGCCTATTCATTTATAAACGGGGGTTGTTGACCCGGCGGTGGACGCCTGGACTTACCTCCGTCGTGGTAAGTCCGAAATCGTGAAAAAAACAAACAAAAAATTCCGTGCAATACGAATATTACCAATGCAAAAAAGAAACACGCACAAAACACAAAAAAAAACAATACAATGCACTCTCGGGTCCCGGACGAGCCCCCAAAAATTTGTTACGTCCTGACTTATCGGCCACGTGTGAGACTCCTGCTCGCCATCTTTAGGTGTCATGGTTCCCATCTCCGTCTTGAATGTTCCACTCTGAAGATCATATTAACAAAACTGAGCCCCCCTTAAACAACCAGCACATATGTAATCTTGAATAAACCAACGCTGAAGGCACGAGAAAATAAAACAAAATGTCGAAAGAAATATAATTCTCAGAAGGAGAATATATATATCTCTAGATGAGGTGAATAACGAATAAATAATTTGACCAATTGGAGCTCACGCGGATTCCCACATTAGGATCTAATAATTTAGCTCGCAAACGTATAATGCAATATTTATGTCTAATACCCATGACGACCTGACCCAGATATCATGCTCATGCTTTGAATCTACATTACTGTTACAATACATATTCACTCGCGCACTTTCGGGAAATATAGTCATATAGTTTTATTGTCCAGAAAAAGGAAACACTGTTCTTTTCATTAGTAAAGAAAGGCACGCCTTCTATCTCCGTCACACTTGGGTATATTAGTGTGCACGCACCGTAGTGGCTGTGAGGGTATCGATAAGTCAGTGGCCTGGTAGTAGTGCCACCCGCGCATGAAGATTTCGACGCATGGGTCTCACGCTATGGCACAGAGGCCCACCAACGTGTTAGAGTAACCCAATACTATCTCCAATGTTTTTTCTCGCTAGCTCAATCGATGTTTCCTCCTGACGTTGATGAAAAAGAAATTGTTATTTTTCACCATTGATATTGCTGGCGTCGTTCTGTCGCAGGTCAGAGATTCACGTTGATGCGTGACCATGTTGGCGTGGGTGACTAACTCGACGAATACTCGCACACTTATTCGGTATTGAAAAGAGAGAAAATAAATTATCTTCCTCTCTTGTGATCGTTCCATTGAATATCCGAAAATTGCCTTATACCGACAATTTTGAATCGTTGCAAAATTCCCGAAAGCCGCAGGACGTAACACGACCATAAAAAATCCGTCGATCCGATTTCAGTACGAGCTACGATTTTTTCAGTTTTTCATCCTCTCATAAGGGTGCATTTCGGACATAGAAAATCGTTCAAATTTTTTTAGGGGTCTCCTGTAGGGACGAAAAACGATTAACGATCACAAAAAATCAGACTTTCTTATTTCAGTCCGAAGTACGAATTTTTGAGTTTCCCACCCCCGCGATAAGGGTACTTTCCGGACATAGAAAATCGTTCAAATTTTTTTCGGGGTCTCCTGTGGAACCGAAAAACTATTAACGATCATAAAAAATCTGAGACGAAAAACGATTAACGATCATAAAACATCTGCCTTTCTTATTTCAGTCCAAAGTACGATTTTTTCAGTTTTTTCAGTTCCCTCCCATAAGGGTGCTTTCCGGACATCGAAAATCGTTCAAAATTTTGTAGTGGTCTCTTGTAACGGGGAATAACGAATAACGATGATAAAAAATCTTACTATTTTATTTCAGTCCGAATTACGATTTTTTCAGTTTTTCACCCTCCCATAAGGGTGCTTTCCGGGAACAGAAAATCGTTCAAAATTTTTTAGGGGTCTCTTCTAACGGGGAACAACGAATAACCATCATAAAAAATCTGACTATCTGATTTCAATCGGAAGTACGATTTTTTCAGTTCTTTACCCTCCCCATAAGGGTGCTTTCCGGACATAGAAAATCGTTCAAATTTTTTCAGGAGTCTCCTGTAGAGACGAAAAACGATTAACGATCATAAAACATCTGCCTTTCTTAATTCAGTCCGAAGTACGATTTTTTCAGTTTTTTCAGTTCCCTCCCATAAGGGTGCTTTCCGGACATCGAAAATCGTTCAAAATTTTGTAGTGGTCTCTTGTAACGGGGAATAATGAATAACGATGATAAAAAATCTTACTATTTTATTTCAGTCCGAAGTACGATTTTTTCAGTTTTTCACCCTCCCATAAGGGTGCTTTCCAGACATAGAAAATCGTTCAAATTTTTGTAGAAGTCCTGTAGAGACGAAATACGTTTAACGATCACAAAAAATCTTACTATCTTATTTCAATCCGAAGTACGTTTTTTTCAGTTTTTCACCCTCCCATATGGGCGTTTTCCGGATATAAAAAATCGTTCAAAATTTTTTAGGGGTCTCTTGTAACGGGGAACAACGAATAACGACCATAAAAAATCCGTCGGTCCGATTTCAGTACGAGCTACGATTTTTTCAGTTTTTCATCCTCTCATAAGGGTGCATTCCGGATATAGAAAATCGTTCAAATTTTTTTAGGGATCTATTGTAGAGACGAAAAACGATTAAAGATCAGAAAAAATCTAACTTTCTTATTTCAGTCCGAAGTACGATTTTTTGAGTTTTCCACCCCCGCGATAAGGGTACTTTCCGGACATAGAAAATCGTTAAAATTTTTTTCGGGGTCTCCTGTGGAGCCGAAAAAACTATTAACGATCATAAAAAATCTGACTATTTTATTTCAGTCCGAAGTACGATTTTTTCAGTTTTTCACCCTCCCATAAGGGTGCTTTCCGGACATAGAAAATTGTTCAAAATTTTTTAGAGGTGTCTTGTAACGGGGAACAACGAATAATCATCATAAAAAATCCGTCTATCTGAATTCAGTACGAGCTACGATATTTTCAGGATTTCACCCTCTCATAATGGTGCTTTCCAGACATAGAAAATGGTTCAAAATTGTTTAGAAATCTCTTGTAACGGGGAACAATAAATAACGATCATAAAAAATCCGTCTATCTGATTTCAGTACGAGCTACGATTTTTTCAGTTTTTCACCCTTTCATAAAGGTGCTTTCCGGGAATAGAAAATCGTTCAACATTTTTTAAGAGTCTCTTCTAACGGGGAACAACGAATAACGATCATAAAAAATCTGACTATCTGATTTCAATCGGAAGTACGATTTTATCAGTTCTTCACCCTCCCCATAAGGGTGCTTTCCGGACATAGAAAATAGTTCAAATTTTTTCAGGGGTCTCCTGTAGAGACCAAAAACGATTAACGATCATGAGGAGGGTGGTATTTCGGTGCTGGTTGTGGTACGAAAAGACGGATTTATCATAAGAGTAATGCACAGTATTTATTCATAACCAATTACAAAATTAATTAGTAAAAATTAGTTTGGCGCGGTGAACGAGTTTGTGACTTGACAGAGAGTCGGTTGAGTTGTTGTCGCGGCGCTTGCTCGTTAGGAACTCCCTCGTCAACAAGAGAATTCCTGATAGTCTGCTTGTTGACGGAGAGAAAATATCGAAGAGAGGGTAGGGAAGTTTTTACGAGAAACCAAAGGTTTAGAAAATGCAAGAGCGCGTGTGGACCCTTTTGGTCGCCATAAGAGACTCTCCGTAAAACAGCCTCGTCTCGGGAGAGACTCGACTGGGACCCGTAAGCACTCGAGTTTTATGACAAGGAAAACTGAGAGACGGTTGTTCTATTTTGTAGACGATGGAATGAAAGGAGTCAAAGAAATAAATGCGTGAGAAAGAATCGAGTCCTTACAAAGAAATGACTGTATCGAAGAAAATGCATTTTGAAAATAAAATAAAATGAAATAAAATAAATGCGTATTTATATGTGACCAGAGAGTGGTGGCGACGCCGTCACCACAGTACCCCCTGGCCACAGTACGAATATTCACGACGACGCGGCAAACTACGTCAAGGAGCTGCGGCAACATTTCGAAGCTGTAGGCCCGGTGAACGGAACGCATCACGGAGATCGCCGAACGTTCGTCTTCAAGGACCTCGCGACGACGCAGCAGGTGCTCGTCAGCCACGACGCCCTTGGAGGACCATTGCAACAACCATACGACGGTCCCTTCAAGGTTGTCAGTCGTAACGACAGAACTTTTGTCGTGAATATTCGTGGCAAGGATGTCACGATATCTATCGACAGGCTGAAGCCATCCTACATTATCTCGAATGACGTCGCAGAAGGACGAAAAGCAGCCGATATCGCCGACCAACCATGCGTCGAGGGGGAAAATTGAGCGGGGGCTGCGAGCCCTCCGCCCATCCAGCAACCCAACGACGTTACTTTTCAGCGTACTACAAGATCGGGCAGACGAGTGCGATTCCCCGATCGCCTTCAAGGCGGTCTTTCGTGATTGGCTCAATCACTGGCCGGGGGGTACTGTGGTGACGGCGTCGCCACCACTCTCTGGTCACATATAAATACGCATTTATGTTATTTCATTTTATTTTATTTTCAAAATGCATTTTCTTCGATACAGTCATTTCTTTGTAAGGACTCGATTCTTTCTCACGCATTTATTTCTTTGACTCCTTTCATTCCTTCGTCTATAAAATAGAACAACCGTCTCTCAGTTTTCCCTGTCATAAAACTCGAGTGCTTACGGGTCCCAGTCGAGTCTCTCCCGAGACGAGGCTGTTTTACGGAGAGTCTCTTATGGGGACCAAAAGGGTCCACACGCGCTCTTGCATTTTCTAAACCTTTGGTTTCTCGTAAAAACTTCCCTACCCTCTCTTCGATATTTTCTCTCCGTCAACAAGCAGACTATCAGGAATTCTCTTGTTGACGAGGGAGTTCCTAACGAGCAAGCGCCGCGACAAAAACTCAACCGACTCTCTGTCAAGTCACAAACTCGTTCACCGCGCCAAACTAATTTTTACTAACTAATTTCGTAATTGGTTATGAATAAATACTGGGCATTACTCTTATGATAAATCCGTCTTTTCGTACCACAACCAGCACCGAATCACCACACCCCCTACAATCATAAAAAATCTGCCTTTCTTATTTCAGTCCAAAGTACGATTTTTTCAGATTTTTGAGTTCCCTCCCATAAGTGTGCTTTCGGGACATCGAAAATCGTTCAAAATTTTGTGGTAGTCTCTTGTAACGGGGAATAAAGATAACGATCATAAAAAATCTTACTATTTTATTTCAGTCCGAAGTACGATTTTTTCAGTTTTTCACCCTCCCATAAGGGTGCTTTCCAGACATATAAAATCGTTCAAATTTTTGTAGAAGTCCTGAAGAGACGAAATACGGTTAACGATCACAAAAAATCTTACTATCTTATTTCAATGCGAAGTACGATTTTTTCAGTTTTTCACCCTCCCATAAGGGCGTTTTCCGGATATAAAAAATCGTGCAAAATTTTTTAGGGTTCTCTTGTAACGGGGAACAACGAATAACGACCATACAAAATCCGTCGGTCCGATTTCACCACGAGCTACGATTTTTTCAGTTTTTCATCCTCTCATAAGGGTTCATTCCGGACATAGAAAATCGTTCAAATTTTTATCGGAGTCTCCTGTGGATCCGAGGAACTATTAATGATCATAAAAAATCTGACTTTCTTATTTCAGTCCAAAGTACGATTTTTTCAGTTTTTCACCCTGCCATAAGGGTGCTTTCCGGACATAGAAATTCGTTCAAATTTTTTTTGAGTTCTCCTGTAGAGACGAAGAACGTTTAACTATCCGATTTCAGTACAAGCTACGATTTTTTCAGTTTTTCCCCCTCTCATAAGGGTGCTTTCCAGTCATAGAAAATGGTTCAAATTTTTTCAGGAGACTCTTGTAACGGGGAACAACGAATAACGATCATAAAAAATCTGACTTTCTTATTTCAGTCCGAAGTACGATTTTTTCAGTTTTTCACCCTCGCCATAAGGGTACTTTCCGGACATAGAAAATCGTTCAAAATTTTTTAGGGTTCTCTTGTAACGGGGAACAACGAACTACGATCACAAAAAATCCGTCTATCTGATTTCTGTACGAGCTACGATTTTTTCAGTATTTCACCCTTTCGTAAGGGTGCTTTCTGAACATAGAAAATCGTTCAAAATTTTGGGGAGTGTCTTGTAACGGGGAACAACGAATAACGATCATAAACAATCTGAAGATCTGATTTCAATCGGAAATACGATATTTTCAGTTGTTCACCCTCCCCATAAGGGTGCTTTCCGGTCTTAGAAAATGGTTCAAATTTTTTTAGGGGTCTCCTGTAGAGACGAAAAACGATTAACGATCATAAAAAATTTTACTTTCTCATTTCAGTCCGAAGTACGATTCTTTCAGTTTTCCACCCTCGTCGTACGGGTACTTTCCGGACATAGAAAATCGTTCAAATTTTTATCGGAGTCTCCTGTGGATCCGAGGAACTATTAATGATCATAAAAAATAAGACTTTCTTATTTCAGTCCAAAGTACGATTTTTTCAGTCTTTCACCCTGCCATAAGGGTGCTTTCCGGACATAGAAATTCGTTCAAATTTTTTTTGAGTTCTCCTGTAGAGACGAAGAACGTTTAACTATCCGATTTCAGTACAAGCTACGATTTTTTCAGTTTTTCCCCCTCTCATAAGGGTGCTTTCCAGTCATAGAAAATGGTTCAAATTTTTTCAGGAGACTCTTGTAACGGGGAACAACGAATAACGATCATAAAAAATCTGACTTTCTTATTTCAGTCCGAAGTACGATTTTTTCAGTTTTTCACCCTCGCCATAAGGGTACTTTCCGGACATAGAAAATCGTTCAAAATTTTTTAGGGTTCTCTTGTAACGGGGAACAACGAACTACGATCACAAAAAATCCGTCTATCTGATTTCTGTACGAGCTACGATTTTTTCAGTATTTCACCCTTTCGTAAGGGTGCTTTCTGAACATAGAAAATCGTTCAAAATTTTGGGGAGTGTCTTGTAACGGGGAACAACGAATAACGATCATAAACAATCTGAAGATCTGATTTCAATCGGAAATACGATATTTTCAGTTGTTCACCCTCCCCATAAGGGTGCTTTCCGGTCTTAGAAAATCGTTCAAATTTTTTTAGCGGTCGATTGTAGAGACGAAAAACGATTAAGGATCATATAAAATCTGATTTTCTCATTTCAGTCCGAAGTACGATTTTTTCAGTTTTTCACCCTCGCCATAAGGGTACGTTCCGGACATAGAAAATAGTTCAAATTTTTATCAGAGTCTCCTGTAGAGCCGAAAAACGATAAACGAACATAAAAAATCTGACTATCTTATTTCAGTCCGAAGTAGGATTTTTTCAGTTCTTCACCCTCTCATAAGGGTGCTTTCCGGACATAGAAAATTGTTCAAAATTTTTTAGAGGTATCTTCTAACGGGGAACAATGAATAACGATCATAAAAAATCTGTCTATCTGAATTCAGTATGAGCCACGATTTTTTCAGTATTTCACCCTCTCATAAGCGTGCTTTCCAGACATAGAAAATGGTTCAACATTTTTAAGGAATCTCTTGTAACTGGGAAGAACAAATAACGATCATAAAAAATCCGTCTATCTGAATTCAGTACGAGCTACGATTTTTTCAGTTTATCACCCGTTCATAAGGGTGCTTTCCGGGCATAGAAAATCGTTCAAATTTTTTTAGGAGTCTCTTGTAACCGGGAACAACGAATAACGATCATAAACAATCTGACTATCTGATTTCAATCGGAAGTACGATTTTTTCAGTTCTTCACCCTCCCCATAAGGGTGCTTTCCGGACATAGAAAATAGTTCAAATTTTTTCAGGGGTCTCCTGTAGAGACCGAAAACGATTAACGATCATAAAAAATCTGCCTTTCTTATTTCAGTCCAAAGTACGATTTTTTCAGATTTTTGAGTTCCCTCCCATAAGGGTGCTTTCTGGACATCGAAAATCGTTCAAAATTTTGTAGTAGTCTCTTGTAACGGGGAATAACGAATAACGATCATACAAAATCTTACTATTTTATTTCAGTCCGAAGTACGAATTTCTCAGTTTTTCACCCTCCCATAAGGGTGTTTTCCAGACATATAAAATCGTTCAAATTTTTGTAGAAGTCCTGTAGAGACGAAATACGATTAACGATCACAAAAAATCTTACTATCTTATTTCAATCCGAAGTACGATTTTTTCAGTTTTTCACCCTCCCATAAGGGCGCTTTCCGGATATAAAAAATCGTTCAAAATTTTTTAGGGTTCTCTTGTAACGGGGAACAACGAATAACGACCATACAAAATCCGTCGGTCCGATTTCAGTACGAGCTACGATTTTTTCAGTTTTTCATCCTCTCATAAGGGTGCATTCCGGACATAGAAAATCGTTCAAATTTTTTTAGGGGTCTCCTGTAGAGACGAAAAACGATTAACGATCATAAAAAATTTTACTTTCTCATTTCAGTCCGAAGTACGATTCTTTCAGTTTTTCACCCTGCCATAAGGGTGCTTTCCGGACATAGAAATTCATTCAAATTTTTTTTGAGGTCTCCGGTAGAGACGAAGAACGTTTAACTATCCGATTTCAGTACAATCTACGATTTTAACAGTTTTTCCCACTCTCATAAGGGTGCTTTCCAGACATAGAAAATGGTTCAAATTTTTTCAGGAGACTCTTGTCTCCTGAAACGGGGAACAACGAATAACGATCATAAAAAATCTGACTTTCTTATTTCAGTCCAAAGTACGATTTTTTCAGTTTTTCACCATCGCCATAAGGGTACTTTCCGGACATAGAAAATCGTTCAACATTTTTTAGGGTTCTCTTGTAACGGGGAACAACGAACTACGATCACAAAAAATCCGTCTATCTGATTTCTGTACGAGCTACGATTTTTTCAGTATTTCACCCTTTCGTAAGGGTGCTTTCTGAACATAGAAAATCGTTCAAAATTTTGGGGAGTGTCTTGTAACGGGGAATAACGAATAACGATCATACAAAATCTGAAGATCTGATTTCAATCGGAAATACGATTTTTTCAGTTGTTCACCCTCCCCATAAGGGTGCTTTCCGGTCTTAGAAAATCGTTTAAATTTTTTTAGCGGTCGATTGTAGAGACGAAAAACGATTAAGGATCATATAAAATCTGATTTTCTCATTTCAGTCCGAAGTACGATTTTTTCGGTTTTTCACCCCCGCCATAAGGGTACGTTCCGGATATAGAAAATAGTTCAAATTTTTATCAGAGTCTCCTGTAGAGACGAAAAACGATTAACGAACATAAAAAATCTGACTATCTTATTTCAGTCCGAAGTACGATTTTTTCAGTTCTTCACCCTCTCATAAGGGTGCTTTCCGGACATAGAAAATTGTTCAAAATTTTTTATAGGTATTTTCTAACGGGGAACAATGAATAACGATCATAAAAAATCTGTCTATCTGAATTCAGTATGAGCCACGATTTTTTCAGTATTTCACCCTCTCATAAGCGTGCTTTCCAGACATAGAACATGGTTCAACATTTTTTAGGAATCTCTTGTAACTGGGAAGAACAAATAACGATCATAAAAAATCCGTCTATCTGATTTCAGTACGAGCTACGATTTTTTCAGTTTATCACCCGTTCATAAGGGTGCTTTCCAGACATAGAAAATCGTCCAATTTTTTTCAGGGGTCTCCTGTAGAGACGAAATATGATTAACGATCATAAAAAATCTGCCTTTCTTATTTCAGTCCGAAGTACGATTTTTTTAGTTTTTCACCCTCGCCATAAAGGTACTTTCAGGACCTAGAAAATCGTTCAAATTTTTGTCAGGGACTCCGGTAGAGCCGAAAAACGATTAACGATCATAAAAAATGTGACTTTCTTATTTCAGTCCGAAGGACCATTTTTTCATTTCTTCACCCTCCCATAAGGGTGCTTTTCGGTGATAGAAATTCGTTCAAATTTTTTCGGAGGTCTCCTGTAGAGACGAAGAACGTTTAAAGATCATAAAAAATCTGACTATCTTATTTCAATCCGAAGTACGATTATGTCAGATTTTAACCCTGGCGTACGGGTGCTTTTCGGACATCGAAAATAGGTCAAAATTTTGTAGGAGTCTCTTTTAATGGTGAACAACGAATAACGATCATAAAAAATCTCACTATTTTATTTCAGTCCGAAGTACAATTTTTTCAGTTTTTCACCCTCCCATAAGGGCGTTTTCCGGACATAGAAAATCGTTCAACATTTTTTAGGGTTCTCTTCTAACGGGGAACAACGAGTAACGATCATAAAAAATCTTACTATTTTATTTCAGTCCGAAGGACGATTTTGTCAGTTGTTCACCCTCCCATAAGGGTGCTTTGCGGAAATAGAAATTCGTTCAAATTTTTTTAGAGGTCTCCTGTAGAGACGAAATACGTTTAACGATCACTAAAAATCTTACTATGTTATTTCAATCCGAAGTAACATATTTCAGTTTTTCACCCTCCCATAAAAGTCTTTTCCGGACATAGAAAATGGTTCAAAATTTTTTAGGAATCTCTTGTAACTGGGAACAACAAATAACGATCATAAAAAATCCGTCTATCTGATTTCAGTACGAGCTACGATTTTTTCAGTTTATCGCCCTTCCATAAGTGTGCTTTCCGGGCATAGAAAATCGTTCAAATTTTTTTAGGAGTCTCTTGTAACCGGGAACAACGAATAACGATCATAAACAATCTGACTATCTGATTTCAATCGGAAGTACGATTTTTTCAGTTCTTCACCCTCCCCATAAGGGTGCTTTCCGGACATAGAAAATCGTTCAAATTTTTTCAGGGGTCTCCTGTAGAGACGAAATATGATTAACGATCATAAAAAATCTGCCTTTCTTATTTCAGTCCGAAGTACGATTTTTTCAGTTTTTCACCCTCGCCATAAAGGTACTTTCAGGACCTAGAAAATCGTTCAAATTTTTTTAGGGGTCTCCTGTAGAGACGAAAAACGATTATCGATCATAAAAAATTTTACTTTCTCATTTCAGTCCGAAGTACGATTCTTTCAGTTTTCCACCCTCGTCGTACGGGTACTTTCCGGACATAGAAAATCGTTCAAATTTTTATCGGAGTCTCCTGTGGAGCCGAGGAACTATTAATGATCATAAAAATCTGACTTTCTTATTTCAGTCCAAAGTACGATTTTTTCAGTTTTTCACCCTGCCATAAGGGTGCTTTCCGGACATAGAAATTCGTTCAAATTATTTTTGAGGTCTCCTGTAGAGACGAAGAACGTTTAACTATCCGATTTCAGTACAAGCTACGATTTTTTGAGTTTTTCCCCCTCTCATAAGGGTGCTTTCCAGTCATAGAAAATGGTTCAAATTTTTTCAGGAGTCTCTTTTAATGGTGAACAACGAATAACGATCATAAAAAATCTCACTATTTTATTTCAGTCCGAAGTACAATTTTTTCAGTTTTTCACCCTCCCATAAGGGCGTTTTCCGGACATAGAAAATCGTTCAACATTTTTTAGGGTTCTCTTCTAACGGGGAACAACGAGTAACGATCATAAAAAATCTTACTATTTTATTTCAGTCCGAAGGACGATTTTGTCAGTTGTTCACCCTCCCATAAGGGTGCTTTGCGGCAATAGAAATTCGTTCAAATTTTTTTAGAGGTCTCCTGTAGAGACGAAATACGTTTAACGATCACTAAAAATCTTACTGTGTTATTTCAATCCGAAGTAACATATTTCAGTTTTTCACCCTCCCATAAAAGTCTTTTCCGGACATAGAAAATGGTTCAAAATTTTTTAGGAATCTCTTGTAACTGGGAACAACAAATAACGATCATAAAAAATCCGTCTATCTGATTTCAGTACGAGCTACGATTTTTTCAGTTTATCGCCCTTCCATAAGTGTGCTTTCCGGGCATAGAAAATCGTTCAAATTTTTTTAGGAGTCTCTTGTAACCGGGAACAACGAATAACGATCATAAACAATCTGACTATCTGATTTCAATCGGAAGTACGATTTTTTCAGTTCTTCACCCTCCCCATAAGGGTGCTTTCCGGACATAGAAAATCGTTCAAATTTTTTCAGGGGTCTCCTGTAGAGACGAAATATGATTAACGATCATAAAAAATCTGCCTTTCTTATTTCAGTCCGAAGTACGATTTTTTCAGTTTTTCACCCTCGCCATAAAGGTACTTTCAGGACCTAGAAAATCGTTCAAATTTTTTTAGGCGTCTCCTGTAGAGACGAAAAACGATTATCGATCATAAAAAATTTTACTTTCTCATTTCAGTCCGAAGTACGATTTTTTCAGTTTTTCACCCTCGCCATAAGGGTACTTTCCGGACATAGAAAATCGTTCAAAATTTTTTAGGGTTCTCTTGTAACGGGGAACAACGAACTACGATCACAAAAAATCCGTCTATCTGATTTCTGTACGAGCTACGATTTTTTCAGTATTTCACCCTTTCGTAAGGGTGCTTTCTGAACATAGAAAATCGTTCAAAATTTTGGGGAGTGTCTTGTAACGGGGAACAACGAATAACGATCATAAAAAATCTGAAGATCTGATTTCAATCGGAAATACGATTTTTTCAGTTGTTCACCCTCCCCATAAGGGTGCTTTCCGGTGTTAGAAAATCGTTTAAATTTTTTTAGCGGTCGATTGTAGAGACGAAAAACGATTAAGGATCATATAAAATCTGATTTTCTCATTTCAGTCCGAAGTACGATTTTTTCGGTTTTTCACCCTCGCCATAAGGGTACGTTCCGGATATAGAAAATAGTTCAAATTTTTATCAGAGTCTCCTGTAGAGCCGAAAAACGATTAACGAACATAAAAAATCTGACTATCTTATTTCAGTCCGAAGTACGATTTTTTCAGTTCTTCACCCTCTCATAAGGGTGCTTTCCGGACATAGATAATTGTTCAAAATTTTTTAGAGGTATCTTCTAACGGGGAACAATGAATAACGATCATAAAAAATCTGTCTATCTGAATTCAGTATGAGCCACGATTTTTTCAGTATTTCACCCTCTCATAAGCGTGCTTTCCAGACATAGAAAATGGTTCAACATTTTTTAGGAATCTCTTGTAACTGGGAAGAACAAATAACGGTCATAAAAAATCCGTCTATGTGATTTCAGTACGAGCTACGATTTTTTCAGTTTATCACCCGTTCATAAGGGTGCTTTCCGGGCATAGAAAATCGTTCAAATTTTTTTAGGAGTCTCTTGTAACCGGGAACAACGAATAACGATCATAAACAATCTGACTATCTGATTTCAATCGGAAGTACGATTTTTTCAGTGCTTCACCCTCCCCATAAGGGTGCTTTCCAGACATAGAAAATCGTTCAAATTTTTTCAGGGTTCTCCTGTAGAGACGAAATATGATTAACGATCATAAAAAATCTGCCTTTCATATTTCAGTCCGAAGTACGATTTTTTCAGTTTTTCACCCTCGCCATAAAGGTACTTTCAGGACCTAGAAAATCGTTCAAATTTTTGTCAGGGACTCCGGTAGAGCCGAAAAACGATTAACGATCATAAAAAATGTGACTTTCTTATTTCAGTCCAAAGGACCATTTTTTCATTTTTTCACCCTTCCATAAGGGTGCTTTTCGGTGATAGAATTTCGTTCAAATTTTCTCGGAGGTCTCCTGTAGAGACGAAGAACGTTTAAAGATCATAAAAAATCTGACTATCTTATTTCAATCCGAAGTACGATTTTGTCAGATTTAACCCTCCCATAAGGGTGCTTTGCGGAAATAGAAATTCGTTCAAATTTTTTTAGAGGTCTCCTGTAGAGACGAAATACGTTTAACGATCACTAAAAATCTTACTATGTTATTTCAATCCGAAGTAACATATTTCAGTTTTTCACCCTCCCATAAAAGTCTTTTCCGGACATAGAAAATGGTTCAAAATTTTTTAGGAATCTCTTGTAACTGGGAACAACAAATAACGATCATAAAAAATCCGTCTATCTGATTTCAGTACGAGCTACGATTTTTTTAGTTTATCACCCTTCCATAAGGGTGCTTTCCGGGCATAGAAAATCGTTCAAATTTTTTTAGGAGTCTCTTGTAACCGGGAACAACGAATAACGATCATAAAAAATCTGAAGATCTGATTTCAATCGGAAGTACGATTTTTTCAGTTGTTCACCCTCCCCATAAGGTTGCTTTCCAGTCATAGAAAATAGTTTAAATTTTTTCAGGGGTTGATTGTAGAGACGAAAAACGATTACGGATCATATAAAATCTGATTTTCTTATTTCAGTCCAAAATTACGATTTTTTCAGTTTTTCACCCTCGCCATAAGGGTACTTTCCGGATATAGAAAATCGTGCAAATTTTTTTCAGAGTCCCCTGTAGAGCCGCAAAACGCTCAACGAACATAAAAAAACTGACTATCTTATTTCAGTCCGAAGTACGATTTTTTCAGTTTTTCACCCTCCCATAAGGGTGCTTTCCGGACATAGAAAATTGTTCATAATTTTTCGAGGTGTCTTGTAACGGGGAACAACGAATAACGATCATAAAAAGTCCGTCTATCTGAATTCAGTACGAGCTACGATTTTTTCAGTATTTCACCCTCTCATAAGCGTGCTTTCCACACATAGAAAATGGTTCAAAATTTTTTAGGAATCTCTTGTAACGGGGAACAACAAATAACGATCATAGAAAATGCGTATATCTGATTTCAGTACGAGCTACAATTTTTTCAGTTTTTCACGCTGTCATAAGGGTGTTTTCTGGGCATAGAAAATCGTTCAACATTTTTTAGGAGTCTCTTGAAACGGGGAACAACGAATAACGATCATAAAATATCTGACTATCTGATTACAATCGGAAGTACGATTTTTTCAGTTCTTCACCCTCCCCATAAGGGTGCTTTCCGGACATAGAAAATAGTTCAAATTTTTTCAGGGGTTTCCTGTAGAGACCAAAAACGATTAACGATCATAAAAAATCTGCCTTTCTTATTTCAGTCCAAAGTACGATTTTTTCAGATTTTTGAGTTCCCTCCCATAAGGGTGCTTTCTGGACATCGAAAATCGTTCAAAATTTTGTAGTAGTCTCTTGTAACGGGGAATAACGAATAACGATCATAAAAAATCTTACTATTTTATTTCAGTCCGAAGTACGATTTTTTCAGTTTTTCACCCTCCCATAAGGGTGCTTTCCAGACATATAAAATCGTTCAAATTTTTGTAGAAGTCTTGTAGAGACGAAATGCGGTTAACGATCACAAAAAATCTTACTATCTTATTTCAATCCGAAGTACAATTTTTTCAGTTTTTCACCCTCCCATAAGGGCGTTTTACGGATATAAAAAATCGTTCAAAATTTTTTAGGGTTCTCTTGTAACGGGGAACAACGAATAACGACCATACAAAATCGGTCGGTCCGATTTCAGTACGAGCTACGATTTTTTCAGTTTTTCATCCTCTCATAAGGGTGCATTCCAGACATAGAAAATCGTTCAAATTTTTTTAGGGGTCTCCTGTAGAGACGAAAAACGATTAACGATCATAAAAAATTTTACTTTCTCATTTCAGTCCGAAGTACGATTCTTTCAGTTTTCCACCCTCGTCGTACGGGTACTTTCCGGACATTGAAAATCGTTCAAATTTTTATCGGAGTCTCCTGTGGAGCCGAGGAATTATTAATGATCATAAAAAATCTGACTTTCTTATTTCAGTCCAAAGTACGATTTTTTCAGTTTTTCACCCTGCCATAAGGGTGCTTTCCGGACATAGAAATTCGTTCAAATTTTTTTTGAGGTCTCCTGTAGAGACGTAGAACGTTTAACTATCCGATTTCAGTACAAGCTACGATTTTTTCAGTTTTTCCCCCTCTCATAGGGTGCTTTCCAGTCATAGAAAATGGTTCAAATTTTTTCAGGAGACTCTTGTAACGGGGAACAACGAATAACGCTCATAAAAAATCTGACTTTCTTATTTCAGTCCAAAGTACGATTTTTTCAGTTTTTCACCCTCGCCATAAGGGTACGTTCCGGACATAGAAAATCGTTCAACATTTTTTAGGGTTCTCTTGTAACGGGGAACAACGAACTACGATCACAAAAAATCCGTCTATCTGATATCTGTACGAGCTACGATTTTTTCAGTATTTCACCCTTTCGTAAGGGTGCTTTGTGAACATAGAAAATCGTTCAAAATTTTAGGGAGTGTCTTGTAACGGGCAACAACGAATAACGATCATAAAAAATCTGAAGATCTGATTTCAATCGGAAATACGATATTTTCAGTTGTTCACCCTCCCCATAAGGGTGCTTTCCGGTCTTAGAAAATCGTTTAAATTTTTTTAGCGGTCGATTGTAGAGACGAAAAACGATTAAGGATCATATAAAATCTGATTTTCTCATTTCAGTCCGAAGTACGATTTTTTCGGTTTTTCACCCTCGCCATAAGGGTACGTTCCGGATATAGAAAATCGTTCAAATTTTTATCAGAGTCTCCTGTAGAGCCGAAAAACGATTAATGAACATAAAAAATCTGACTATCTTATTTCAGTCCGAAGTACGATTTTTTCAGTTTTTCACCCTCTCATAAGGGTGCTTTCCGGACATAGAAAATTGTTCAAAATTTTTTAGAGGTATCTCCTAACGGGGAACAAGGAATAACGATCATAAAAAATCTGTCTATCTGAATTCAGTACGAGCTACGATTTTTTCAGTATTTCACCCTCTCATAAGCGTGCTTTCCAGACATAGAAAATGGTTCAAAATTTTTTAGGAGTCTCTTGTAACCGGGAACAACGAATAACGATCATAAACAATCTGACTATCTGATTTCAATCGGAAGTAGGATTTTTTCAGTTCTTCACCCTACCAATAAGGGTGCTTTCCGGACATAGAAAATCGTTCAAATTTGTTCAGGGGTCTCCTGTAGAGACGAAATACGATTAACGATCATAAAAAATCTGCCTTTCTTATTTCAATCCGAAGTACGATTTTTTCTGATTTTAACCCTCGCATAAGGGTGCTTTTCGGACATCGAAAATCGGTCAAAATTTTGTGGGAGTCTCTTTTAATGGTGAACAACGAATAACGATCATAAAAAATCTTACTATTTTATTTCAGTCCGAAGGACGATTTTGTCAGTTGTTCACCCTCCCATAAGGGTGCTTTAGGGAAATAGAAATTCGTTCAAATTTTTTTAGAGGTCTCCTGTAGAGACGAAGAACGTTTAAAGATCATAAAAAATCTGACTATCTTATTTCAATCCGAAGTACGATTTTTTCAGATTTTAACCCTTGCATAAGGGTGCTTTTCGGACATCGAAAATCGGTCAAACTTTGTAGGAATCTCTTTTAATGGTGAACAACGAATAACGATCATAAAAAATCTCACTATTTTATTTCAGTCCGAAGTACAATTTTTTCAGTTTTTCACCCTCCCATCAGGGTGTTTTCCGGACATAGAAAATCGTTCAAAATTTTTTAGGGTTCTCTTCTAACGGGGAACAACGACTAACGATCATAAAAAATCTTACCATTTTATTTCAGTCCGAAGGACGATTTTGTCAGTTGTTCACCCTCCCATAAGGGTGCTCAAAATTTTAGGGAAATAGAAATTCGTTCAAATTTTTTTTAATGTCTCCTGTAGAGACGAAATACGTTTAACGATCACTAAAAATCTTACTATGTTATTTCAATCCGAAGTAAGATATTTCAGTTTTTCACCCTCCCATAAAAGTCTTTTCCGGACATAGAAAATCGTTCAAAATTTTTTAGGGATCTCTTGTAATGGGGAACAACGAATAACGGTCATAAAAAATTCATCTATCCGATTTCAGTACGAGCTACGATTTTTTCAGTTGTTCACCCTCCCATAAGGGTGCTTTTCGGACATAGATATTCGTTCAAATTTTTTTAGAGGTCTCCTGTAGAGACGAAGAACGTTTGAAGATCATAAAAAAGATGACTATCTTATTTCAATCCGAAGTACGATTTTTTCAGTTTTTAACCCTCGCATAACGGTGCTTTCCGGAAATCTGAAATCGTTCAAAATTTTGTAGGGGTCTCTTGTAACGGATAACAACGAATAATGATCATAAAAAATCTTACTATTTTATTTCAGTCCTAAGTACGATTTTTTCAGTTTTTCACACTTCCATAAGGGTGTTTTCCAGACATAGAAAATCGTTCAAAATTTTTTGGGGGCCTCTTCTAACGAGCAACAACGAATAATGACGATAAAAAATCCGTATATCGGATTTCAGTACCAGCTACGATTTTTTCAGTTTTTCACCCTCTCATAACGCTGCTTTCCGGACAGAGAAAATCGTTCAAATTTTCTTAGGGGTCTCCTATAGTGACGAAAAACTATTAATGATCATAAAAAATCTGACTTTCTTATTTCAGTGCGAAGTTCGATTTTTTCAGTTCTCCACCCTCGCCATAAGGTTACTTTCCGGATATAGAAAATCGTTCAGATTTCTTTCGGAGTCTCCTGTAGAGTCGAAAAACTATTAACGATCATAAAAAATCTGACTATATAAAGCACCTTGCCATAAGGGTGCTTTCCGGACATAGAAATTCGTTCAAATTTTTTTACAGGTGTCCTGTAGAGACGAAGAACGTTTAAATATCCGATTTCAGTACAAGCTATGATTTTATCAGTTTTTCAACCTCTCATAAGGGTGCTTTCCAGACAAAGAAAATGGTTCAAATTTTTTTAGGAGACTCTTGTAACGGGGAACAACGAATAACGATCATAAAAAATCTGAGTTGATTATTTCAGTTCAAAGTACGATTTTTTTCAGTTTTTCACCCTCGCCATAAGGGTACTTTCCGGACATAGAAAATCGTTCAAAATTTTTTAGGGTTCTCTTGTAACGGGGAACAACGAACTACGATCACAAAAAATCCGTCTATCTGATTTCTGTACGAGCTACGATTTTTTCAGTATTTCACCCTTTCGTAAGGGTACTTTCAGAATATAGAAAATCGTTCAAAATTTTGGGGAGTCTCTTGTAACGGGGAACAACGAATAACGATCATAAAAAACCTGAAGATCTGATTTCAATCGGAAATACGATTTTTTCAGTTGTTCACCCTCCCCATAAGGGTGCTTTCCGGTAATAGAAAATCGTTTAAATTTTTTTAGCGGTTGATTGTAGAGACGAAAAACGATTAAGGATCATATAAAATCTGATTTTCTTATTTCAGTCCGAAGTACGATTTTTTCAGTTTTTCACCCTCGCCATAAGGGTGCTTTCCGGACATAGAAAATTGTTCAAAATTTTTTACCGGTGTCTCCTAACGGGGAACAAGGAATAACGATCATAAAAAATCTGTCTATCTGAATTCAGTACGAGCTACGATTTTTTCAGTATTTCACCCTCTCATAAGCGTGCTTTCCAGACATAGAAAATGGTTCAAAATTTTTTAGGAGTCTCTTGTAACCGGGAACAACGAATAACGATCATAAACAATCTGACTATCTGATTTCAATCGGAAGTACGATTTTTTCAGTTCTTCACCCTACCAATAAGGGTGCTTTCCGGACATAGAAAATCGTTCAAATTTGTTCAGGGGTCTCCTGTAGAGACGAAATACGATTAACGATCATAAAAAATCTGCCTTTCTTATTTCAATCCGAAGTACGATTTTTTCTGATTTTAACCCTCGCATAAGGGTGCTTTTCGGACATCGAAAATCGGTCAAAATTTTGTGGGAGTCTCTTTTAATGGTGAACAACGAATAACGATCATAAAAAATCTCACTATTTTATTTCAGTCCGAAGTACAATTTTTTCAGTTTTTCACCCTCCCGTAAGGGTGTTTTCCGGACATGGAAAATCGTACAAAATTTTTTAGGGTTCTCTTCTAACGGGGAACAACGACTAACGATCATAAAAAATCTTACTATTTTATTTCAGTCCGAAGGACGATTTTGTCAGTTGTTCACCCTCCCATAAGAGTGCTTTGCGGAAATAGAAATTCGTTCAAACTTTTTTAGAGGTCTCCTGTAGAGACGAAATACGTTTAACGATCACTAAAAATCATATTATGTTATTTCAATCCGAAGTAAGATATTTCAGTTTTTCACCCTCCCATAAAAGTCTTCTCCGGACGTAGAAAATCGTTCAAAAATTTTTAGGGGTCTCTTGTAATGGGGAACAACGAATAACGATCATAAAAAATCCATCTATCCGATTTCAGTACGAGCTACGATTTTTTCAGTATTTCACCCTCTCATAAGCGTGCTTTCCAGACATAGAAAGCGGTTCAATATTTTTTAGAAGTCCCTTGTAACGGGGATCAACAAATAACGATCATAAAAAATCCGTCTATTTGATTTCAGCACGGGCTACGATTTCTTCAGTTTTTCACCCGTTCATAAGGGTGCTTTTCGGGTATAGAAAATCGTTCAAAATTTTTTAGGTGTCTCTTGTAACGGGGAACAACGAATACCGATCATAAAAAATCTGACTATCTGATTTCAATCGGAAGTACGATTTTTTCAGTTTTTAACCCTCGCATAAGGGTGCTTTCCGGACATCGAAAATCGTTCAAAATTTTGTAGGGGTCTCTTTTAATGGAGAACAACGAATAACGATCATAAAAAATCTTACTATTTTATTTCAGTCCGAACTACAATTTTTTCAGTCTTTCACCCTCCCATAAGGGTGTTTTCCAGACATAGAAAATCGTTCAAAATTTCTTAGGGTTCTCTTCTAACGAGGAACAATGAATAACGATCATAAAAAATCTTACTATTTTATTTCAGTCCGAAGGACGATTTTGTCAATTTTTCACCCTCCCATAAGGGTACTTTTCGGACATAGAAATTCGTTCAAATTTTTTTAGAGGTCTCCTGCAGAGACGAAGAACGTTTGAAGATCATAAAATATCTGTTTATCTTATTTCAATCCGAAGTACGATTTTTTCAGTTTTTCACCCTCCCATAAGGGTGCTTTGCGGAAATAGAAATTCGTTCACATTTTTTTAGAGGTCTCCTGTAGAGAGGAAATACGTTTAACGATCACTAAAAATCTTACTATGTTATTTCAATCCGAAGTAAGATTTTTTCAGTTGTTCACCCTCCCATAAGGGTCTTTTTCGGAAATAGAAGATCGTTCAAAATTTTTAAGGGGTCTCTTGTAACGGGGAACAACGAATAACGATCATAAAAATTCCATCTATCCGATTTCAGTACGAGCTACGTTTTTTTCAGTTCTTCACCCTCCCATAAGGGTCTTTTCCGGACATAGAAAATCGTTCAAAATTTTTTAGGGGTCTCTTGTAACGGGGAACAACGAGAAACGATCATTAAAAATCCATCTATCCAATCGGATAGATGGATTTTTTAGTTCTTCACCCTCCCATAAGGGTGCTTTTCGGACATAGAAATTCGTTCAAATTTTTTTACAGGTCTCCTGAAGAGACAAAGAACGTTTGAAGATCATAAAAAATCTGACTATCATATTTCAATCAAGTACGATTTTTTCAGTTTTTAACCCTCGCATAAGGGTGCTTTCCGGAAATCGAAAATAGTTCAAAATTTTGTAGGGGTCTCTTGTAACGGAGAACAAAGAATAACGATCATAAAAAATCTTACTATTTTATTTCAGTCCGAAGTACGGTTTTTTCAGTTTTTCACCATCCCATAAGGGTGTTTTCCAGACATAGAAAATCGTTCAACATTTTTTAGGGGTCTCTTTTAACGAAAAGCACCGAATAACGATCATAAAAAGGCTTACTATTTTATTTTAGTCCGAAGGACGATTTCAGGACGATTTTTTCAGTTTTTCACCCTCCCTTAAGGGTGCTTTTCGTACATAGAAAGTCGTTCAAATTTTTTTACAGGTTTCCTGTAGAGACGAACACGTTTAACGATCACAAAAAATCTTACTATGTTATTTCAATCCGAAATAAGATTTTTTCAGTTTTTCACCCTCCTATAAGGGTGTTTTTCTGACATAGAAAATCGTTCAAGAATTTTTAGGGGTCTCTTGTAACGGGGAACAACGGATAACAATCATAAAAAATCCGTATATCGGATTTCAGTACCAGCTACGATTTTTTCAGTTTTTCACCCTCTCATAAGGCTGCTTTCCGGACATAGAAAATCATTCAAATTTTCTTAGGGGCCTCCTATAGGCACGAAAAACGATTAACGATCATAAAAAATCTGACTTTCTTATTTCAGTGCGAAGTTCGAATTTTTTAGTTTTTTACCCTCGCCATAAGGGTACTTTTCGGATATAGAAAATCGTCCAAATTTCCTTCGGAGTCTCCTGTAGAGCCGAAAAACTATTAACGATCATAAAAAATCTGACTATCTAAAGCACCCTGCCATAAGGGTGCTTTCCGGACATAGAAATTCGTTCAACATTTTTTAGAGGTCTCCTGTAGAGACGAAGAACGTTTAACTATCCGATTTCAGTACGAGCTACGATTTTTTCAGTTTCTCACCCTCTCATAAGGGGTCTTTCCAGACATAGAAAATGGTTCAAAATTTTTTAGGAGTCCCTTGTAACGGGGAACAACAAATATCGATCATAAAAAATCCGTCTATCTGATTTTAGTACGAGCTACGATTTCAGTTTCAGTTTTTCACCCTCTCATAAGGGTGTTTTCCGGACATAGAAAATCGTTTAAAATTTTTTCGGAGTCTCCTGTGGAGCCGAAAAACTATTAACGATCATAAAAAATCTGATCATCTTATTTCAGTCCAAAGTACGATTTTTTCAGTTTTTCACCCTCCCATAAGTTTGCTTTCCGGACGGAGAAATTCGTTAAAATTTTTTTAGAGATCTCCTGTAGTGACGAAGAACGTTTAAGGCCTTACATACGTCCAGCGGTACCGAAAACGTACCAAAAGAAAAACTGTTTTCAGGAGGGATAGAAATAGGAATTGATAAAAAAATTCTTACACATTCTTTATTACTGTGTTAAGTTTGTAAAAAAATTTATTTCAATTTTTTTTTTCAAAAATTACAACATGAAAAATCACATTTTTTGAAGCACTGTACAAAAAAAGTTGCTCCACGGTCGGCAGTATTTCTTCCTCAAATGTTGACGGATCTGCAAAATGTAAAGAAATTCTTGTAAAATAAGGTAGAAGTTATAGTCGGTCGAGCCGAATTTTTGAAATTCGCAAAATTAAACAATTTACGGTAATTTAAAAAAAAATGTTAAGTTTTTGTCAAAAAAGTCAGACTTTAATTGTTTTTATAACATTTTCTAATTATAATTTTTAAAATCTGGCTCGACAGACTATAGAAAAAACAATTCCGAATATTAAAAAAAAAAATCATCAAAAAATATTAAAAACCGTACGAGTTATCATGCCGACCGTGTCAGAAAAAGTAGTTTTGAGAAAAACGCTTTTAAAGTTTCAAGCACGTTTCGCTCGAAGTCGCGCGCTGCTGGAGCAAGAACTTTATGAATTTTTTAAATTTATTTAGTTAACTTACGTCTAATCTCCTATTCCAGCTTCATATTGTACGCCTTCCTTGTCAGTAAAAAATTGTTGTTGTTTATTTTTTTCTAATCGACGAATTGTTCTGGCCTCTTTTGTTGCTTTGGTAGCGTTGATTCGATCGTGTTTCAGCCGGTTCGCATTTTCTCAGTCACATTATCTACAATAACTTTTGAATTATGGGGAATTTTTACAATCAGCTTACACAGAAATAGGCATAAGACTATAAGGAATAATAATCTGTAAACAAAAAAAAATCGATTTTTTGAAAATTCTCGACGTATGTAAGGCCTTAACGATCATAAAAAATCTTACTATCTTAGTTCAATTCGAAGTACGATTGTTTCAGTTTTTCACCCTCCCATAAGGGTGCTTTCCGGACATAGATAATCGTTCAACATTTTTTAGGGGTCTCTTGTAACGGGGAACAACGAATAACGATCATAAAAAACCTGACTATCTGATTTCAATCGGAAGTACGATTTTTTCAGTTTTTCACCCTCGCCATAAGGGTACTTTCCGGACATAGAAAATCGTTCAAATTTTTTTCAGATTCTCCTGTAGAGCCGAAAAACGATTAACGAACATAAAAAATCTGACTATCTTATTTCAGTCCGAAGTACGATTTTTTCAGTTTTTCACCCTCCCATAAGGGTGCTTTCCGGACATAGAAAATTGTTCAAAATTTTTTAGAGGTGTCTTCTAACGGGGAACAACGAATAACGATCACAAAAAATCCGTCTATCTAAATTCAGTACGAGCTACGATTCTTTCAGTATTTCACCCTCTCATAAGTGTGCTTTCCAGACATAGAAAATGGTTCAAAATTTTTAAGGAATCTCTTGTAACGGGGAACAACAAATAACGATCATAAAAAATCTGTCTATCTGATTTCAGTACGAGCTACGATTTTTTCAGTTATTCACTCTTTCATAAGGGTGTTTTCCGGGCATAGAAAATCGTTCAAAATTTTTTAGGAGTCTCTTGTAACGAGGAACAACGAACAACGATCATAAAAAATCAGTCTATCTGATTTCAGTACGAGCTACGATTTTTTCAGTATTTCACCCTTTCGTAAGGGTGCTTTCCGGACATAGAAAATCTTTCAAAATTTTGGGGAGTCTTTGTAACGGGGAACAACGAATAACGATCATAAAAAATCTGAAGTTCTGATTTAAATCGAAATACGATTTTTTCAGTTGTTCACCCTCCCCATAAAAGTGCTTTCCGGTCATGAAAAATCGTTTAAATTTTTTCAGGGGTCTCCTCTAGAGACCAAAAACGATTAACGATCATAAAAAATCTGCCTTTCTTATTCCAGTCCAAAGTACGATTTTTTCAGATTTTTGAGTTCCCTCCCATAAGGGTGCTTTCCGGACATCGAAAATCGTTCAACATTTTGTAGTGGTCTCTTGTAACGGGGAATAACGAATAACTATCATAAAAAATCTTACTATTTTATTTTAGTCCGAAGTACGATTTTTTCAGTTTTTCACACTCCCATAAGGGTGCTTTCCAGACATATAAAATCGTTCAAATTTTTGTAGAAGTCCTGTAGAGACGAAATACGTTTAACGATCACAAAAAATCTTACTATCTTATTTCATACCGAAGTACGATTTTTTCAGTTTTTCACCCTCCCATAAATGCGTTTTCCGGATATAAAAAATCGTTCAAAATTTTTGAGGGGTCTCTTGTAACGGGCAACAACGAATAACGGCCATACAAAATCCGTCGATCCGATTTCAGTACGAGCTACGATTTTTTCAGTTTTGCATCCTCTCATAAGGGTGCATTCCGGACATAGAAAATCGTTCAAATTTTTTTAGGGGTCTCCTGTAGAGACAAAAAACGATTAACGATCATAAAGAATGTGACTTTCTTATTTCAGTCCGAAGTACGATTTATTCAGTTTTCCACCCTCGCCGTAAGGTTACTTTCCGCACATAGAAATTCGTTCAAATTTTGTTCGGAGTCTCCTGTGGAGCCGAGAATCTATTAACTATCATAAAAAATCTGACTTTCTTATTTCAGTCCAAAGTATGATTTTTTCAGTTTTTCACCCTGCCATAAGGGTGCTTTACGGACATAGAAATTGGTTCAAATTTTTTTAGACGTCTCCTGTATAGACGAAGAACGTTTAACTATTCGATTTCAGTACAAGCTACGATTATTTCAGTTTTTCACCCTCTCATAAGGGTGCTTTCCAGACATAGAAAATGGTTCAAATTTTTTTAGGAGACTCTTGTAACGGGGAACAACGAATAACGATCATAAAAAATCTGACTATATTATTTCAGTGCACGGTACGATTTTTTCAGTTTTTCACCCTCGCCATAAGGGTACTATCCGGACATAGAAAATCATTCAAAATTTTTTAGGGTTCTCTTCTAACGGGGAACAACGAACAACGTTCATAAAAAATCCGTCTATCTGATTTCAGTACGAGCTACGTTTTTTCAGTATTTCACCCTTTCGTTAGGGTGCTTTCCGAACATAGAAAATCGTTCAAAATTTTGGGGAGTCTCTTGTAACGGGGAACAACGAATAACGATCATAAAAAATATGAAGATCTGATTTCAATCGGAAATACGATTTTTTCAGTTGTTCACCCTCCCCACAAGGGTGCTTTCCGGTCATAGAAAATCGTTTAAATTTTTTTAGGGGTCGATTGTAGAGACGAAAAACGATTAAGGATCATATAAAATCTGATTTTCTTATTTCAGTCCGAAGTACGATTTTTTCAGTTTTTCACCCTCGCCATAAGGGTACTTTCCGGACATAGAAAATCGTTCAAATTTTTTTCAGAGTCTCCTGTAGGGCCGAAAAACGATTAACGAACATAAAAAATCTGACTATCTTATTTCAGTCCGAAGTACGATTTTTTCAGTTTTTCACCCTCCCATAAGGGTGCTTTCCGGACATAGAAAATTGTTCAAAATTTTTTAGAGGTGTCTTCTAACGGGGAACAATGAATAACGATTACAAAAAATACGTCTATCTGAATTCAGTACGAGCTACGATTTTTTCAGTATTTCACCCTCTCATAAGCGTGCTTTCCAGGCATAGAAAATGGTTGAAAATTTTTTAGGAATCTCTTGTAACGGGGAACAACGAACAACGATCATAAAAAATGTGACTATCTGATTTCAATCGGAAATACGATTTTTCCAGTTGTTCACCCTCCCCATAAGGGTGCTTTCCGGTCATAGAAAATCGTTTAAATTTTTTTCGGGGTCGATTGTAGAGACGAAAAACGATTAAGGATCATATAAAATCTGATTTTCTTATTTCAGTCCGAAGTACGATTTTTTCAGTTTTTCACCCTCGCCATAAGGGTACTTTCCGGACATAGAAAATCGTTCAAATTTTTTTCAGAGTCTCCTGTAGAGCCGAAAAACGATTAACGAACATAAAAAATCTGACTATCTTATTTCAGTCCGGAGTACGATTTTTTCAGTTTTTCACCCTCCCATAAGGGTGCTTTCCGGACATAGAAAATTGTTCAAAATTTTTTAGGGGTGTCTTCTAACGGGGAACAACGAATAACGATCACAAAAAATACGTCTAGCTGAATTCAGTACGAGCTACGATTTTTTCAGTATTTCACCCTCTCATAAGCGTGCTTTCCAGGCATAGAAAATGGTTCAAAATTTTTTAGGAATCTCTTGTAACGGGGAACAACGAACAACGATCATAAAAAATGTGACTATCTGATTTCAATCGGAAGTACAATTTTTTCAGTTCTTCACTCTACCCATAAGGGTACTTTCCGGACATAGAAAATCGTTCAAATTTTTTCAAGGTTCTCCTGTAGTGAGCAAAACGATTGACAATCATAAAAAATCTGACTATCTTATTTCAGTCCGAAGTACGATTTTTTGAGTTTTTCACCCTCCCATACGGGTGCTTTCCGGACATAGAAAATGGTTCAAATTTTTTTAGAGGTGTCTTGTAACGGGGAACAACGAATAACGATCATAAAAAATCCGTCTAACTGAATTCAGTATCACCTACGATTTTTTCATTATTTCAGCCTCTCATAAGGGTGCTTTCCAGACATAGAAAATGGTTCAAAATTTTTTAGTAGTCTCTTGTAACGGGGAACAACTAATAACGATCATAAAAAGTCCTCTCCTCAAGTTACCCTTCCGATTTATTAAGGTTTATATTTGTTTTCACATACTAGTGAGTCATAAAAGTCATCACGATTCATAAAAAAAGAGGAAACGAACTTCGAATTCGATGAAAGATTTTTATCAGAGTCGGTCCCGAATGGGGTCTCTCCGACCACCGCTCCACAAGTTTCCCTTCCGATTTATTTCGGTTTATATTTTTTTTACATACTAGAGGATCATAAAAGTCATCACGATTCATCAAAAAAGAGGAAACGACCATTGAATTCAACGACAGATTTTTACTAGTCTGCGTCCAGAATGGTGTCGCTCTGACCACCGCTCCTCAAGTTTCCGTACCTATATTTCTCGGTTTATGTTTTTTTTCCCATTCACGAGAGTCATCAAAGTCATCACGATTCGTCAAAAAAGAAGAAACGACATTCGAATTGGACGAAAGATTTTTACCAGTGTCGGTGCAGAATGGAGTCGTTCTGACCACCTCTCTTCAAGTTACCCTTCCGATTTATTACGGTTTATATATTTTTTCACATACTAGAGAGTCCTAAAAGTCATAACGATTCATAAAAAAAGAGGAAACGAACTTCGAATTGGATGAAAGATTTTTATGAGAGTCGGTCCCGAATGGATTCTCTCCGACCACCGCTCCTCAAGTTTCCCTTCCGATTTATTTCGGTTTATATTTTTTTTCAACTATAATAGAGTCCTAAAATTCATTACGATTCATCAAAAAAACGGAAACGAACTTCGAATTGGATGAAAGATTTTTATTAGAACCCGTCCCGAATAGGGTCTCTCCGACCGCCGCTCCTCAAGTTTCCCTTCCTATTTATTTCGGTTCATATTTTTTTTCACATACTAGAGGATCCTAGAAGTCATCACGATTCATCAAAAAACAGGAAACGACCTTTGAATTCAACGAAAGATTTTTACTAGTGTGCGTCCAAAAAGGGGTCGCTCTGACCACCCCGCCTCAAGTTTCCCTTCCGGTTTATTTCGGTTTATATATTTTTTCAACTACAATAGAGTCCTAAAAGTCATCACGATTCATCAAAAAAGATGATACGACCTTCGAATTGGACGAAAGGTTTTTATCATAGTCGGTCCAGAATGGGGTCGCGCTGACCACCGCTTCTCAAGTTTCGCTTTCTATTTATATTTTTTTTCACATTCTAGAGGGTCCTAAAAGTCATCACGATTCATCAAAAAAGAGGATACAACCTTCGAATTGGACGAAAGATTTTTACTAGTGTGCGTCCAGGATGAGGTCGCTCTGACCACCCCTCCTAAAGTTTCCCTTCCGATTTATTTCGGTTTATATATTTTTTTCACATACTAGAGGATCCTAAAAGTCATCACGATTCGTCAAAAAAGAGGAAACGACCTTCGAATTGGACGAAAGATTTTTATCATAGTCGTTCCAGAATGGGGTCGCTCTGACCATCGCTCCTGAAGTTTCCCTTCAGATTTATTTCGGTTTATATTTTATTTCACATACCAGAGGATCCTAAAAGTCATCACGATTCATCAACAAAGAGGAAACGACCTTTGAATTCACCGACAGATTTTTACTACTGTACGTCTACAATGTGGTCGCTCTGACCACCCCTCCTCAAGTTTCCCTTCCGATTTATTTCGGTTTATATTTTTTTTCACATACTAGAGGATCCTAAAAGTCATCACGATTCATCAAAAAAACAGGAAACGACCTTTGAATTCAATGAAAGATTTTTACTAGTGTGCGTCCAGAAAGGGATCGCTCTGACCACTGCTCCTCAAGTTTCCCTTCCGATTTATTTCGGTTTATATATTTTTTCACATACTAGAGAGTCCTAAAAGTCATCACGATTCGTCAAACAAGAGGAAACGACCTTCGAATAGGATGAAAGATTTTTATCAGCGTCGGTCCAGAATGGTGTCGCTCTGACCACCGCTTCTCAAGTTTCCCTTCCGATTTATTTCGGTTTATATTTTTTTTCACATACTAGATGGTCCTAAAAGTCATCACGATTCGTCAAAAAAGAGGATACAACCTTCCAATTGAACGAAAGATTTTTATCATAGTCGTTCCAGAATGCGGTCGCTCTGACCATCGCTGCTGAAGTTTCCCTTCAGATTTATTTCGGTTTATATTTTTTTTCACATACCAGAGGATCCTAAAAGTCATCACGATTCATCAAAAAAGAGGAAACGACCTTCGAATTGGACGAAATATTTTTACCAGTGTCGGTCCAGAATGGAGTCGCTCTGACCACCGCTCCTCAAGTTTCCCTTCAGATTTATTTCGGTTTTTATTTTTTTTCACATACTAGATGGTCCTAAAAGTCATCACGATTCGTCAAAAAAGAGGATACAACCTTCCAATTGAACGAAAGATTTTTATCATAGTTGTTCCAGAATGCGGTCGCTCTGACCATCGCTCCTGAAGTTTCCCTTCAGATTTATTTCGGTTTATATTTTTTTTCACATACCAGAGGATCCTAAAAGTCATCACGATCCATCAAAAAAGAGGAAACGACCTTTGAATTCACCGACAGATTTTTACTAGTCTACGTCTACTATGTGGTCGCTCTGACCACCCCTCCTCAAGTTTCCCTTCCGATTTATTTCGGTTCATATTTTTTTTCACATACTAGAGGATCCTAAAAGTCATCACGTTTCATCAAAAAAGAGGAAACGACCTTTGAATTCAACGATAGATTTTCACTAGTGTGCGTTCAGAATGGGGTCGCTCTGACCACTGCTTCTCAAGTTTCCCTTTAGATTTATTTCGTTTTATATTATTTTTCACATACTAGAGGGTCCTAAAAGTCATCACGAATCGTCAAAACAGAGGATACGACCTTCGAATTGGACAAAAGGTTTTTATCATAGTCGGTCCAGAATGGGGTCGCTCTGACCATCGCACCTCTTGTTTCCCTTCAGATTTATTTCGGTTTATATTTTTTTTCAACTATAATAGAGTCCTAAAAGTCATCACGATTCATCAAAAAAGAGGAATCAAACTTCGAATTGGATGAACGATTTTTATCAGAGTCGGTCCAGGATGGTGTCGCTCTGACCACCGCTTGTCAAGTTTCCCTTTCGATTTATTTCGGTTTATATTTTTTTTCACATACTAGAGGGTCCTAAAAATGATCACGATTCGTCAAAAAAGAGGATACGACCTTCGAATTGGACGAAAGATTTTTATCATAGTCGGTCCAGAATGGGGTCGCTCTGACCATCGCTCCTGAAGTTTCCCTTCAGATTTATTTCGGTTTATATTTTTTTTCACATACTAGAGGATCCTAAAAGTCATCACGATTCATCAAAAAAAAGAAACGATATTTGAATTCAACGAAAGATTTTTACTAGTGTGCGTCCAGAATGGGATCGCTCCGACCACTGCTCCTCAAGTTTCCCTTCCGATTTATTGCGGATTATATATTTTTTCACATACCAGAGGGTCCTAAAAGTCATCACGATTCGTCAAGAAAAAGGAAACGACCATCGAATTGGACGAAAGATTTTTATCACCGTCGGTCCAGAATGGTGTCGCTCTGACCACCGCTCCTCAAGTTTCCCTTCCGATTTATTTCGGTTTATATTTTTTTTCACATACTAGAGGATCCTAAAAGGCATCACGATTCATCAAAAAACAGGAAATACCCTTTGAATTGGATGAAAGATTTTTACCAGCGTCGGTCCAGAATGGGGTCTGTCTGACCACCGCTCCTCAAGTTTCCCTACCGATATATCTCGGTTTATGTATTTTTTCCCATTCAAGGGAGTCCTCAAAGTCATCACGATTCGTCAAAAAAGAGGAAACGACATTCGACTTGGACGAAAGATTTTTACCAGTGTCGGTCCAGAATGGAGTCGCTCTGACCACCCCTCCTCAAGTTACCCTTCCGATTTATTATGGTTTATATTTTTTTTCACATACTAGAGAGTCCGAAAAATCATCAGGATTCATAAAAAAAGAGGAAACGAACTTCGAGTTGGATGATAGATTTTTATCAGAGACGGTCCCGAATGGGGTCTCTCCGACGACCGCTCCTCAAGTTTCCCTTCCGATTTATTTCGGTGTATATTTTTTTTCACATACTAGAGGATCATAAAAGTTATCACGATTCATCAAAAAAGAGGAAACGACCATTGAATTGAACGACAGATTTTTACTAGTCTGCGTCTAGAATGGGGTCACTATGATCACCCCTCCTCAATTTTCCCTACCGATTTATTTCGGTTTATATATTTTTTCACATCCTAGCCGGTCCTTAAAGTCATCACGATTCGTCAAAAAAGAGGAAATGACCTTGGAATTGGATGAACGATTTTTACCAGCGTCGGTCCAGAATGGGGTCGCTCTGACCACTGCTCCTCAAGTTTCCCTTCCGATTTATTTCGGTTTATATTTTTGTGCACCTACAAAAGAGTCCTAAAAGTCATCACGATTCGTCAGAAAAGAGGATACGACCTTCGAATTGGGCGAAAGATTTTTATCATAGTCGGTCCAGAATGAGGTCGCTCTGACCACCTCTCCACAAGTTTCCCTTCGGATTTATTTCGGTTTATATTTTTTTTCACATACTAGAGGATCCTAAAAGTCATCACGGTTCACCAAAAAAGTGGAAACCACCTTTGAATTCAACGAAAGATTTTTACTACTGTGCGTCCAGAATGGGGTCGCGCTGATCACTGCTTCTCAAGTTTCCCTTTCGATTTATTTCGATTTATATTATTTTTCACATACTAGAGGGTCCTAAATGTCATCGCGATTCGTCAAAAAAGAGGAAACGACCTTTGAATTCACCGACAGATTTTCACTAGTGTACGTCTACAATGTGGTCGCTCTGACCACCCCTCCTCAAGTTTCCCTTCCGATTTATTTCGGTTTATATTTTTTTTTCACATACTGGAGGACCCTAAAAGTCATCACGATTCCTCAAAAAAGAGGAAACGACCTTCGAAATGGATGAACATTTTTTATCAGAGTCGGTCCAGAATGGGGTCGCTCTGACCACCACTTCGCAAGTTTGCCTTTCGATTTATTTCGGTTTATATTTTTTTTCACATACTAGAGGGTCGTAAACGTCATCCCGATTCGTCAAAAAAGAGGATACGACCTTCGAATTGGACGAAAGATTTTTACCAGCGGCGGTCCAGAATCGGGTCGCTCTGACCATCGCTGCTCAAGTTTCCCTTCCGATTTATTTCGATTTATATATTTTTTCACGTTCAAGAGATTCCACAAAAGTCATCACGATTCGTCAAAAAAAAGGAAACGACCTTCGAATTGAACGAATGTTTTTTACCATGGTCCGTCCAGAATGGCGTCGCTCTGACCACCGCTCCTCAAGTTTCCATTCCGATATATTTCGTTTTATATTTTTTTTTCACCTAGAAAAGAGTCCTCAAAGTCATCACGATTCGTCAAAAAAGAGGAAACGACATTCGAATTGGACAAAAGATTTTTACCAGTGTCGGTCCAGAATGGAGTCGCTCTGACCACCTCTCCTCGGGTTTCCCTACCGATTTATTTCGGTTTATATTTTTGTTCACCTACAAGAGGGTCCTAAAAGTCATCACGATTCGTCAAAATAAAAAGAAACGACCTTTGAATACTTGATTTTCTGCATGAACAGCATCTTGTTCAGTTCGCCATAATTAATTATGAAAATTTCAGCCAAAACTGTATAGGGGGGACAGGGTAGGAGCACGCCCCAAACAAAATACTTTCAAAAGACTTTTTAATTCCAGTATGCTTAAAATCTGCCAAAATATTAAAAAAACACGTCTAGAAAAATGTCTATCTTTTCCTTCATTGGCACGTTAGGCAAGACGAAAACATTGATAAATCTTTCTTATGGAGTCAAACGTTCGATGCCATAGGCGGCTCGCATAAAATATGATGAGACTGCAGGGACCAGCTCCCCTCTCGAACTTCCTACATATTACTTCAACTGAAAAGGAAAGTACTCGAGGTGTCCCCATCCGATTTTGTTGAAACTCAAGTATGTTATAGAGCATTGAAAACTAAGCGACACGTATGTTTTTTATCGGCGGAAAAACGGTTTCAAGAGGTGAAACCACCCCCTAAAGTAACACATGTCAAGGGGCGATTTTGCAGTTTCACATAGAAGCAGTGCATCGATTTTGATGAAACAAAGATTAAAATATTTCTTGTGCGACGAAATGAAGAACCCACCAGATAATGAAAAAAAAAATCATTTTAAGGGGTTCAAACACCCTCGAACATACACTTTTTGCTCCCTACATTGAAAACTTGGGAATCGATTGGAATGCAAATTATGCTATTATGTAGCGGAAATGAAATTAAAGTTGACGTGTTATTGTATTTGTGCGAGAAAAAATGTTTAAGGGGGTAAACTACCCCTTTTTGAGTTTTTACATTCCAGGTGTCTCCTGGTCATTCCAAATGTGCTTGCCGATACGAACTCTTCTCATTAAGCTAAAATTAATGATTCACCTTTTTTTTTTTATTTTAAGGGGTCGAAACTCCTTCGAACATTTACGTCATGCACTCTACATTGAAAACTTGCGAATCGATTGTAATGAAAATTATGCCGTTCTATGGCGGAAATAAAATTAAAGTTGATGTGCTTTTGTATTTGTGCGAGAAAATTTGTTTAAGGGGGTAAACTACCCCTATCTGAGTTTTTACATTCCAGGTGTCTCCTTGTCATTCCAAATGTGTTTGCCGATACGAACTTTTGTCATTAAGCTAAAATTAATGTTTTACCAATTTTTTCTTATTTTAAGGGATAGAAACACCCTTGAACATCTACGCCTTGCACCCTACATTGAAAACTTGCGAATCGATTATAATGAAAATTATGCCGTTCTATGGCGGAAATAAAATTAAAGTTGATATGTTTTTGTATTTGTGCGAGAAATTTTTTTTAAGGGGGCACACTACCCCTATTTGAGTTTTTACATTCAAGGTGTCTCCTTGTCATTTCGAATGCGTTTGTCGATAAGAACTCTCCTCATCAAGCTAAAATTAATGATTCACCGTTTTTTTAAATGAGTACGAATACTTAAGGGCGTAGACTATCCTTTGTAGCCCCTTTTTTAATAGATATTCAAAAGTTTCCGAACCACTGCCAAGACATTTTATGATGTTACGATTTTCGTATTTAGATAAACTTACGCATCTACGAGCAGCATAATTAGGAGGGATTATACTATACATCATTCGCTAACACATCCTTTTTTTATATAATTTTCCTCACTTTTTCAGATATCACTGTGGGAGTACCTAAAACAGATGTGCTAGATTCTTTGAAACGGGAACCTTAATAGTATATTTCAAGTGAATCATTTGCTTATTTCGAAAGGATCATATGTGTATGAGCGCTTTTGACGTACACACTTTATTTTCATAGCAACTTTACTCTACACACGCCATCATCATCATTTGTATACATGTTCATTATCTACTGTCCGTTGTTGTCAACTTATAACCACAATCATGGTTAATAGGCCGAACAAAAATGGTAGTCATCGAAAAAATGCTTCAAGCACAACGATTTCTGATAAGCATTGCCCGTGACATCCACGTAGTGTCACCGAACAGCAAAGTGTTAGTAACAAATTTAGGTGGTAAAACGTAATAGTACTGAAGTTGTAAATTCCTCAATTACGGATAATAATACGAAGGCACAATCAAAAGTGTATTTTGACGGTCAGGCATATAGTTATACTGCTAATATTGAAAATATGCTCTTGCAACAGCGTGTGAAAAGGCAAGGAAAATGTTATAAAAAACGAATGCATTAGCGAATGAAGTATACTATAATCGTTCTCAATTATGCTCCTCGTAAATGCGTAAGTTTATCTGAATACGAAAATCATACCATCATAAAATTTCTTGGCCGTGGTTCGGAAACTTTTGAATAACTATTTAAAAAAAGGGTTACAAGGGTGGTCTGCCCCCTTATATATACGTACTATTTAAAAAAAAAGGTGAATCATTAATTTTAGCTTGATGAGGAGAGTTCTTATCGACAAACGCATTCGAAATGACAAGGAGACACCTGGAATGTAAAAACTCAAATAGGGGTAGTTTACCCCCTTAAAAAAATGTTCTTGCACAAATACAAAAACACGTCAACTTCAATTTTATTTCCGCTATAAAACAGTATAATTTCCATTCCATTCGATTCGCAAGGTTCCAATGTAGGGTGCAAGACGTAAATGTTCGAGGGAGTTTCTACCCCTTAAAATAACAGAAAAATGGTGAAACATCAATGTTAGCTTAATGAGAAAAGTTCGTATCGGCAAACACATTTGGAATGACAAGGAGACACCTGGAATGTAAAAACTCAGATAGGGGTAGTTTACACCCTTAAACAAATTTTCTCGCACAATTACAAAAACACATCATCTTTAATTTTATTTCCGCCATAGAACGGCATAATTCTCATTACAATCGATTCGCAAGTTTTCAATGTAGGGTGCAAGACGTAGATGTTCAAGGGTGTTTCTACCCCTTAAAATAACAAAAAAATGTTGAAACATTAATTTTAGCTTAATGAGAAGAGTTCGTATCGGCAAGCACATTTGGAATGACCAGGAGACACCTGGAATGTAAAAACTCAAATAGGGGTAGTTTGCCCCCTTAAAATTTTTTTCTCGCACAAATACAAAAACACGTCAACTTTAATTTTATTTCCGCTACACAATTGTATAATTTTTATTCCAATCGATTCGCAAGTTTTCAATGTAGGGAGCAAAAAGTGGATGGTCGAAGGTGTTTCGTCCCCTTAAAATATTTTTTTTTTTTCATTATCTGTTGGGTTCTTTATCGATGAAACCACCCCCTTAGGGGGTGGTTTCATCCCTTGATACGATTTTCCGCCGATTCAAAAAAATACGTGTCGCTTAGTTTTCAATGCTCTATAACATACTTGAGTTTCAACAAAATCGGAGGGGGACACCTCGAGTACTTTCCTTGTGAGAGGAAATTCGAGTTCCTGATAGAACACCTCCAGTGTAGTGAAGATTTGATTTTTAATTCCATTGCTGGGACGCTATCTCAAATAGTTTCAGAAATCCATGTCCCTTCATCAGCCCTTTGAAAAAATGGCCCGCCTAAAAAACAAACGCTGCTGGGATCAAGCTGGTGGTCGCAATGCGTAGGGACTATTGCTGGGGTTCTTTGACGAAAAGATTCGTTGCAGCTATCTTTAATAGTTTCGCAGATACTTACCTACTTCTCAGCCAGATTATTAAACATTGCGTGCTTAAAAAATAAGCTGGACTGAGGTCTGTGGTCCCGACGGCAGTGGACATTCCTGGGATTTTCTGTTTGGAGAAAAACTCATTGGAATAAAAAAAAATTTCTTCACCTAGGGTCGAACGCAGGAGTGCAGTTTTTGCGGATCTCACATTTCATCTACACGATCTTCGATCGTTATTACAATTCTGATTGACAAATCCAAACGAGTTTGTTAGTTGCATTTTATTTATTAAAGAAAAAGTATCTCTTCCACCGCGTTGACCGACGGTTTATTAAACCTGTCTGGGTCACTACGATGAAAGAGAAAACATTTTCTTTTTCGGTACAGTAAATTAATGATCTCACCAGGTTGACGAGAAATAAATATTTCCGTGCCTTTTAATCATTTTATGCACGACATCATCGTGTCGGCGGAAAGAACAGCAAACTACCATTAAGTTATTCATGGTTTCAACAGCCGAATGGATCAACGTTATAATGTAATTTGCTTAAGGTATTTCTTTTTCGAAAATGAATGCATGATTAGTCCGAGAAGAAAATATTCCCCTTCCTTTTAACCATTTCATGTATTCAGACTCTAGCGCTCTTGCACATCCGACACCGTAACGAGATCGAAGTAAATAAGTTAACAAAATTCTCTTATTCCGCCTTTGTAAATTTCCTTTTTTCAAGATTATTTAAAATAATAGTCCATTGGACAACAATTATTTGACTCCGTCGTACGAATAAGGTACATGATGAAGCTCATTGAAAAAAAAAAAAAAACTTTCCGAACAGGAATTGAACCCAGGATTGCCGGATTACGAATCGGACGTCTCATACACAGGACCATCGATCGCTATTACAATCGGAACTGACAAATCCAATCATATTTGTCAGTTGCTTTTTATTTATTTAAAAAAATGTATTTTATTTCACCGTGTTGACCGACAGCTTATCAAACACATCTGGTCAAACGATGGAAGAAAATACATTTTTTCCGTTGCAGTAAATAAATAATCGCATTACGCTGGTGAAAGTCAAATAATAAAAATAAAAGAAGTAAAGAAATAATGGAAATTCAATTAATTCGCCCTTAAATCATCGTGGAAAACGAAATCACGAAATTAATCTTGAGCCTGAACAAATTTTAACACGCGGAGTACTTCTCGGACACCGCGTAGCTACGGGGTGCATGCTCGGCACATGAGACCAACCAACGGGTGGCGAATGGAGAAAACACCTCGAGAATTTCCGAAGAATAAAACACGAACAGAACATTGGAAATTAAAGAATTAAATTAATCATGAACCTCACGCGCGCAAGAAAACCACTATAGGGACAAAAAGAACGTCGACTCTAAATTAGTTGAAAAACCTCTCATAGGAGTCCGCGAGGAGCTTTTCGATGCGAACAATAAATTCGCTTACGGGTGAGGTTGTCATCCGGGAAACGAGACGATGCGGCATGGCGCAAATCGAAACGAATAAATTGCAAAGGAAAACCATTTTTGTACTTACTCGTGTGATGAAAAAAATGAAAATGGAAACGAAACGATGTGGATTAATGAAAAAGATGGTGAATGGCCAGAACCTGGAGCGATGTTCAAAAATGAGAATTCCTTTCCCTCGGGCGATGCGATAATTCGAGACGAACCGATGTGGATTGATGATGTCGATGAATTAAACACAATCGCTGTCTTTCTGTTTCATAATCCTTTATTTATTTCGTTCACCACACAATTGTCACGTTACAACTTTAAAGTAAAAATAAATCCGCGTTGAGTTTTCAACACGCCGCAATCACTTATTGTCAAAACTCGAACTCCCAAACCGAAGCGACTCTCCAAAAATAAATGATTCTCAAAAATAAAAACGTACTATCACGGTGAGTCGCAACAACTAAACCGTGTCTCGGTACAAAGAAGTGTCAAATATTTCTCTCAAACTCGACTTCAAAAACGATCTCCCAAAAGTAACTGTCTCTCTAAAAAAATGAACTGCGAACAATGAACTGCGAACAATGAACTCTTAACAACAACTCTCTCTCTCTCCAAAAACGTACTGCTACTCTCAAAACGGACTCGACGAACACTCTACTACTTTGCTACTACTCTCCAAATTATGACTGCGAAACGAACTGCCCTCATTACGACTCGACGAAAAACTCCCTGATTTGGCCTATGACCCGTCATTATATAGACTTCGTTAGACTGCTTAGCTTCGGTGGTGGGACAGTGCGCCCTCCGGCCTCTAAGACGCGATGGGTCTCTCCCTCCACCTCCACCTCGCATTCATGACGACTATGTGCCTCTATATAATCAAAATTATCTTAACATTTAACTTACATATACCCTTAACTTTACTTCACATCATTCTTACATTGCTTACGATAATTAATTTGCAACTTAAATTGCAATAAACCCCGCTCTCTTATTTTATTCATATTCTTTTAACCAAAAATCATTCCATCTCTTTCATACTCACACATTTCCATATCCTCCTCTCTCATTCTAACATCCATACTCTTAGCACAACTCTCGCTATCTCTCTCATACTCATGCTCTGGACCATCTCTCCTTCTCACTCGTTCTACCCCTCATTTCGAAGGCGCTGTGGGTCACTATGTCTTTACGCATAGCCTGACCCCTCCTGCACTCTTTTCCTGCTCTCATACTATACGATCGTTCACTCTACATATGATTTCTCTGTCTCACACTCATTCTCTGCATACATCCCTCTTCGTCACAATTTTCTCCTTTCTTGGTTCTCGCGGTGTCTTCGCGTTCTTTCTTATTTCACTTCTCTCTCTCTCTCTCTCTCTCGCTGTCTCTCTCTCTCCCTCTCTATTCTTTTCTCATTCCATTCCTTGCAATTGCGTATTAAAGTTATTATTATTCATTGCAAATTTTAAGTTTCCAATGGAAAAAGGTTTATTAAAATACATGCATCTTTTATTTAACTGTCAACATTATTACTCTGTCCGAAATGTGGAATAATCTCACTTTATCATGCGTAATTATTTTTAACTGGATTCAAAATATTTATGATGATTCTAATTAAAGAAAAAATTGAAAGTAGTTTTATTATTTTTACGCGTTTTCTTTAAATTCATTCGTCATCACTATTCATACCTTTTTTCATGCAAAATTTAAATGCGATCCTTCCTTTTAACGCATACACACACACTGCCTATATTAATAATTATAAACTTCATTTACTACTTTATGAGTTTCCTGAAAATTCTCTCGAGCAACAATTGGTCATTCAATTTCCACAATTTAGTCTATTCATTCCCCGGCTGTAAAGAAAGAGCTCATTGTTGAGGGCACACTTGTTCGTTATATTGTCCCTCTCTCTCCATTCCCTTTTTTCTTTCTTTTTATGACGGCTATGTGTCCCTCGACGTTGGTGGGTCCTGCATTGCTGTCTCTAGGCGTTACAGGCTGGCTATTGCCACACGCAGCGTAGGTGGGAAAGAGATCGAGTTATCCCCTGTGTGACTCGTGCGACGAAGACCGCCACGGACACGAGGGTAGTTATATCGCCGCTCCGGTCCCAGAGACAAAGCTCCTCAGCCCGAGTGTCGTCACTTCAATCGAACTCTATGCCACGTGATTTTTTTTATAAATATTCCCACAGTCGTGGGTTCGTGTTTCGTGTCCGGATAACGTCTTTTCTTTCAACGGATGTTTATAACCTTTCGATAACAGTGATTTCACTAGAGGTTCCTGGAAAGAATTGTTGAGTTTATAACAGCGTCGAAAGTTTCGGGTGACCGCTTAAAATTCTTTCTCCAACAAGGGTCCTGTTCACTGTTCAACCACCACCCCAATTCATCGACCACGTCCGAGACTCATGCACGCCATCCTTATCTGCCATAATTTTCAACTCCGTCTCGAATGTTCCACTTTGAAGATCGTATTAACAAAACTGAGCTCCCCTTAAACAACCAGCACATATGCAATCTTGAATAAACCAAGGCTGAAGGCACGAGTAAATAAAACAAAATGTCAAAAGAAATATACTTCTCAGAAGGAGAATATATATATATATATATATCTAGATAAGGCGAATAACGAATAAATAATTTGACCAATTGGAGCTCACACGAATTCCCACATCAGGATCTAATAATTTCGTTCGCAAACGTATAACGCAATATTTATCCCTAATACCCATGACGACCCGACCCAGGTATCATGCTCATGCTTTAAATCTACATTACTGTTACAATACATTTTCACTCGCGCATTTTCGGGAAATATAGTCATATAGTTTTATTGTCCAGAAAAAGGAAACTCTGTTCTTTTCATTGGTAAAGAAATGCACGCCTTCTATCTCCGTCACACTTGGGTATATTATTGTACACGCACCGTAGTGTCTGTGACGGTATCGATGAGTCAATGGCCTGGTAGTAGTGCCACGCGCGCATGAAGATTTCGACGCATGGGTCTCACGCTCTGGCACAAAGGCTGTAAGATTAGGGTTATCTTTGGCCGATGAGGATGGTATTTAATGGACAAATAACAAGTACCTTGAGCAATGAGATTAATTGATTTAACGAACTATTATATTTTAAAATATTCCATACGAATGACACAGCCAATTATCATATTTCTAATTTCACGTGGGGATCTTACACTTTTATTTCTTACCCACGCTATCACTCACAGACTCATACCATTCACATCACCGAATGCTCACTCTTAATCGAAAAGTCTTTATATTTGTATCGTATGCAGGGAGATGAACGTGATTCGAATGTCGTGTACAATAGTTTACTCATCTTTTGGAGTTGTATGAATGATGGGATATCCCACGTTGGCTCTTTCTCTTGCTCCGAGACCTCGGTGTCTTTCTTCCGATTGCCAATACGATTACGGTCAAAGTTGATGATAGAACAGCCTCTCAGATATCGTACACTTTGTCGGTGATACCGCCGTTTCTCAACGAGGCAGTTATTTTACGTGGCTGTCAAGGGACGGAACTTGTTTCACCTGCGACGGTCCCGGAGCGAAAGAGAGCGAGGGAAGATAAAATTCTCTCTCCTCGTCTTCATCTATCGATAATCCTGCGCGTTACGTATCGTGCGAGAATCGCTTGCGCTGTTTGCCATCTTGGGCTAAGCTATCGGCGATTCGACATTATTTAGGCGCGTATATTTAAATCACTTTTCGTCACTCACAACACCCCCCCTTTTATACGATACGAGGGCATACCCTCGTGAATATAAACGGTACATTTTACTTCCTTCAATCTCACTCTAACACATTCTCGTAGTACGCTTTATATCTTATCAACGATCTATACATTCGAGTCATCTTCCTGGGTAAACACCCGTACAGTCAGATTTTACTAATTTACACGCTAAATTTTTATAATTAACGAGCCCTTGTCGTTAGGGTCTTATAGTATCGGATATCTATTATCTAATACAATGTCATCGGATATTTATAATCTAATACCATGTCATATTCTTCTTGTTTAATCATAATCTGACGTCAGTCTTCGTTAGTCAAGGCAAATTCTTCTTAATATTGCTATCTATAGCGTATACTACGTGTAACAATCACAATTTTTTCCTTTGGTCAGGACGAGTGCTTGAACAGGCTACTGCCCACCTTCCTTACTCGGCTATGTACATTTTTTGTAATACTTTCGGAGATTTAGACGATTATAAATACCAATTTCGATCTTCTCGTTCTTTGGATCCACCAACAGAAAGGCATTTTCACCAATACATTTAGCAATCCTATACGGCCCTTCGAATAAGTGGAAAAACTTTTTTATGACTTTATCAATAGCATTTGAGAGATGCCGAACACGCAGCAATACTAAATCTCCCATTAATAATTGAACCTTCGTTATACTTTTTTGACCCTTCTTTCGATTTTCAAAATTTTTCTTTAAGTTTTCCTGAGCCAGCGTTATGAGATATTCGTGTGAGGGATCTCTCCTCTCGGGAAATTTAACGAGCTTATAAATGTCATCTTGTACGGGTTTTCCGAAATGCAGTTCCTGCGGTGTTATACCTGTGCTCTGATGGACTGTTATATTTAATACTTTTTCAATATGTGGTACGAATTCCACCCACTTTGTATGTTTAACGGCACACAGGGTTCGAAACAGACGTCCCAATTCTCGCATAACGCGTTCTGTCGGGTTAGATTGGGGATGACGGATAGAACTATACAGAACTTTTATATTCGCAGACTCCAGTTCTGTTTTCCAATGAGCCGAGGTGAATTGACTCCCATGATCCGACAGAATACGTCTCGGTTTTCCGAATTTGGGGACAAAGATATCAAATATTTTCTTCAAACACATTTGAACTGTCGCTTTTTTCATCGGGTATAAACTGACATGTTTTGAAAATGCGTCTACCATTACGAAAATATATTGGGTACCTCCACGGGCCATTGGAAGAGGTCCATAAAAATCGACCGTGACTAACTCGTTTGGTCCCTCGCTCGCTACGAAATTATATTCACCTTCCATTGAGATCGTTAGATATTTTACTCGTTGACACAAATCACAACCCAGAATAAAGCGCTTTACCTGTGTGGTCATACCGCGCCAATAATAAAATTGTTTTAGATATATCGTCGTTTTATACACGCCTGGGTGTCCTAATTTTGTATGTATAGCGTCAATCAATAAGAGCTGCATTTTTTCTGGAATCACTATTCTCCAATTTTCGCTTTCTTTTTCTCGATGAAATAGAATATTCTCATATATTATGAAACCCAACTCCCCCCCTATTTCGTTGCATGCATCAATGATGCGCTTTACTTTTGAATCTTTAAGCTGCCATTCACTCAAGGTCTTAAAATGTCGCGTAAGATTTGCATCATAGTTAAGCATAGCTATCAAAACTAATGATGTTTCTTCTATACATTTAACCGGAGAGAAACATTGATGCATCGACGAAATAACAATTTGCTCGATATTTTCTTCTTCAAATTTACTTTGCGGGTTCCGACTGAAAAAATCTGCCACTATATTATCAGCACCCCGACAATACGTAACGGTAAAGGAATATTGTTGTAATAGTAATATCCACCGCGTGATACGCGCGTTATGAAACGTAGCCGTACGTAAAAATGTTAAACTCTTATGATCCGTGACTATCTCGAAATTTACTCCCATCAAATACACCCTACATTTTTCGATCGAATATATTATTGCCAAAAGCTCTTTTTCAGTCGTTGTGTAATTAATTTCGGAACGAGAGAGACATCGGCTCATCACCGCAATGACATTATGGTCACCTATACTATCGATCTGGTATAGAATTCCTGCAATTCCACGATCACTCGCGTCTGTTTGAAGTTTAAATTTCCCTCCTGGAATAACATGTTTGAGCGTTATGCATCGACTAAAATCCTTTTTCATCGTCTGGAACGCCGCTGTATGCGTCGGTGTCCAGTTCCAATTGGTGTTTTTTGTCAATAGTTCTCGAAGATAATCCACTGACCTACTCTGTCTCACGTTAAATTGTCTGTAATAATTGCATATACCTAAAAATTGTTGCAGTTGTTTTATATTCTTGGGTTCATCGAAATTCATTATTGTCTCGAGTTTTCTCGGCTCTGGTTCTGCTCCTTTCGAAGATATAATAAATCCAAGAAATGGAACGCTCCTTTGAAAAAACATACACTTTGGTAATTTCAACGTGAAGTTATAATCAAGAAGTCGCTGGAAAATCCCCTCCATCACTCGGATATGTTCCTCGAAAGTACTAGTGCCAATCAATATATCGTCTATATAACAAGAAACATTCTTCGAAAAATCATTTTTTAAGGCAAAACTCAACGCGCGTATGAACCCACTGCCCGCCGTTTTCAAACCAAAAGGTATCCTACGAAATTGATACGTGTGAGAATCAAACAGAAAAGCAGTAAAAGGTCTCGAATCCTCATGCAATGGGACTTGCCAGTACCCATGTGTCAAATCCATTTTCGAGAACCATTGAGCGCCGTGATATTTCTGCAAGAGTTCATTTATCAACGGCGGTGATTCGTGATCATCTTCGATCACCTTATTTAAAAATCTCGCATCCAAACAAACTCTCACATTATCCTCATCCTTTTTTACGATCCTTAATGGATTACAATATTGGCTCACCCCTCTTTCGATTACTCCATCCGCGATCATTTTATCTATTGCTCGCCTCGTCAATTCGCGCACTTTAAAAGGGATTGGATACGTATGGCGAATACTAGGACGATCAGTGGTTAATTTTAATCTATGTTCGTAGCCCTTGGCACATCCTGGTTTATCCGAAAACAATAAGTTAAATTTTTGTAATAGCTCGTGAAAAGTTTGTTTTTGAAAATCATCGAGCGATATTAGTTTGCACGCGACCGACCGAAAATCCTCGCAGAACTCCCGCGCGCTCTCAGACACTGCCTGGATATCCGGGACTTTCTTATTCCCATTTTTGTTTACCATTTCAGGGGCTTGTACTTTTTTCTTTAATCCTTCGACAAATTGTTCCTCATTATTTATTTTCGCAGTAATGGTTACTTGATTTTTTTCAAACATATTATCCTTTTTTTTTACAGTAGGTGAAATTTCAATCACTTTCGACACATTTTTTCCAACGATATGCGCAATTTCATCTACTTTTGACGCATCATCTCTTTCAACGATAGGTACCATTTCAATTACTTTTGACATATCATTTTCAACAATAGGTAAAATTTCAATCATTTTTGACACACCTTTTTCAACGATAGGTACAATTTCTTCTACTCTTGACGCACCATCTTTTTCAACGATAGGTACAGTTTCGATTACTTTTGACACATTTTTTTTATCATTAGGTAAAATATCACTTTCTTTTGACACATTTTTTTCACCAATCACTATCACCTCATCTCGCTTCTTTTTCTTCCTTTTATTTTTTGTAATTTGATTCCCCCCCCCCTAATTCCTTTCGATGGTTCGCTCGCAAGCATCATCCGATCTTTTCCCTGGAATTCTATGTTTCTTTCTGCCGTTATTTCATGCGTATTAATTACGAAAACGTATGTTGTTTCGTCCTTCCGAGAGCATACGAGCGTCTCCGAGGCTCCTCGCTCGAATATCACTGATGATTCCGCTAGACCTTTTCCCCGAACTTCGACTATATTTCGCTTATAATCCAAAACTACCTGATTCTTGGATAACCAATCGTGACCTAAAATGACGTCAGATGTTAGATAGGGAACCACTATAAATGCATATTCGATAATCATATCCTCTACTACCATTTGAAGCAATATTTGTCGCTTGATCGACGTCGTTTTTTTTCCTATCGCTGTCGAAACCATTAAATTTGTAACCGGTAATTCACTTACGGGAAATTTTGACACCAAGTTTTGATAAAAAGGTTCTGATACTGCTGTTACCTGGCTACCTGAATCGAGCAATGCTATTATCGGTTGATTCCCTATACTGATCCGCAAATGAGGGCATTTTGCCAAAAAGCTTGACTTTTCCTGATCATTTGGGTCCTCTTCCCCTTCGATTCCTACTTTAAGATCTTCAATAAAATCGAAGCCTTGCCGGCACGGTGACGGACCTGTCTGCAACGCGCCGCTTCTTAGTTTAAAGGAAAACGATTATTATTCAAGCGCATGCTACCATTACTATTCGGTTCTTGATAACCTTGGTAATCGTTTCTCTGTGGTTGTACCGGTGGTGGAAATCGCACATCAGGCAATTTAACGTTCGACGACACGTTTCGAATATAGTTATTATATCTCGGATAATAATTTTCATATCGGTATTGAGGATAATGCCTATCATGTCCGTTATCCTGTCCATAATATTCTCGGTATCTCTCTCGCGTATTTACCCCGCGAGTATCTATTTGTCTCAATCTTGGGTTCTCATTCCGATGTTGACTTCTCTCAATTCTTTCCCTGATGTTTTTATTTTCGCGTTCGCGTCGAATCCCATCGAGATTCGCTAAAGTTTGAGCGATGCCACTGGCTTCTGAATAATTTATCGTAGCGAGCATTTCTCTGACCCAAATAGGGCATTGTTGTATGATTTGATAATGTATTTCGTAATCAGTTAGCTTTGGAATAAAATATTTCGATTCTTTTATTTGATGATAAAAATAGGTCTGTAATGACTCCTTTTGTGCGTCATAACGTCTGTCCATCCAAGCTTTTTTGAACTGTACTCTCGTTGGTACCGAATAAAATTCTTCCAAAAACCGTTTTTTAAAATCTTCATAATTTTCAATACTATTTTGTAATTCGATCCATAAGCTCGCCCTCCCCTCTAACGATTGTTCAATTATCAATATCTTTCTCTCTTCTTTCGTATTTTTAGCCTTAAAAAAATGTTCCATGCCTTCCAAAAACTCTACCGGATTTGCTTCTAATTCGTCTTTAAATTTTGGCATTTTGATATCCAATGTGAAATTTTGTACGTTACTTATAATTGTCGAAATCTCCTCGATGTTTACTTGTCGTTGGCCTTGGCCATTCCCGGGATCAGCAATTGAAGCCGTTTGTTGTTGATTTGCAACTCGTTGAGCTTCAAGGGCACGACGCTCCTCTTCTATTTCTTGTCGTAGCCTGTTCAAGCTCTCTCGTTCCTGTTCCATTTCTCTAACTCTTGCCGCCTCTGTACCGAGAATTCTCTCGTCCGACAATATCGGCATATTCGTCGATTGATGTTTTTTATTTCTTTCTGTAAAATTATAATTTGTAAATTTCTGTTTCGCTTTTCTACCAGATTTAGTGAAATAAATATTTCCACCTTCATCAGCCATACATTTCCACTAATCCAACATTATTGTTCATTTATTTTATTTATCAATTTATTTATTTACTTAGTTATTTCTTTATTTAGGAACGCGATATTACAAATCAAACAGTGTTTAATCCGAATATCGTGCCTACTCGTTGGGCGCCATTTTGTAAGATTAGGGTTATCTTTGGCCGATGAGGATGGTATTTAATGGACGAATAACAAGTACCTTGAGCAATGAGATTAATTGATTTAACGAACTATTATATTTTAAAATATTCCATACGAATGACACAGCCAATTATCATATTTCTAATTTCACGAGGGGATCTTACACTTTTATTTCTTACCCACGCTATCACTCATAGACTCATACCATTCACATCACCGAATGCTCACTCTTAATCGAAAAGTCTTTATATTTGTATCGTATGCAGGGAGATGAACGTGATTCGAATGTCGTGTACAATAGTTTACTCATCTTTTGGAGTTGTATGAATGATGGGATATCCCACGTTGGCTCTTTCTCTTGCTCCGAGACCTCGGTGTCTTTCTCCCGATTGCCAACACGATTACGGTCAAAGTTGATGATAGAACAGCCTCTCAGATATCGTACACTTTGTCGGTGATACCGCCGTTTCCCAACGAGGCAGTTATTTTAAGTGGCTGTCAAGGGACGGAACTTGTTTCACCTGCGACGGTCCCGGAGCGAAAGAGAGCGAGGGAAGATAAAATTCTCTCTCCTCGTCTTCATCTATCGATAATCCTGCGCGTTACGTATCGTGCGAGAATCGCTTGCGCTGTTTGCCATCTTGGGCTAAGCTATCGGCGATTCGATATTATTTAGGCGCGTATATTTAAATCACTTTTCGTCACTCACAAGGCCCACCAACGTTTTAGAGTAACCCAATACTATCTCCAATGTTTTTTCTCGCTAGCTCGATCGATGTTTCCTCTTGACGTTGATGATAAAGAAATTGTTATTGTTCACCATTGATATTGCTGGCGTCGTTGAGTCGCAGGCCAGAGATTCACGTTGATGCGTGACCATGTTGGTGTGGGTGACTAACTCGACGCATACTCGCACTCTTATTCGGTGTTGAAAAGAGAGAAAATAAATTGTCTTCCTCTCTTGTGATCGTTCCATTGAATATCCGAAAATTGCCTTATATCGACAATTTCGAATCGTTGCAAAATTCCCGAAAGCCGCAGGACGTAACACCACATTACACGGCCGAGAATTATGACAGCCGCGCATTCATTTGTCTGCCATCATTGTTTTTTGACATCAAAGTCCACTGAAGTTTGGCGCGTTTTTCGAGCGTCGAGACGCGGTGAGATCCATGAGAATGCTCGGCTGTGATTGGTCGACGTCAAACGCTTATAACTCAGTTACTACTCATCGTACGACATTTTGCCGCAGACCGTTTTACTCGGGTGATCGTCCCGCATCTCGTGGTACCAACCGAATACGTCTTATGAAAATCACCCTGTATACTGTAACGGTATCAATGCGTTAGCTATTTTTTTTCTAGGTTCGGACTCGAAAGAAAATAACGACGTTGAGTCAGGATAGGGTTATCAGTAATTACTATTTATTTTCATACAATTTCCTTAGCCTTATTACGTCGATAATTGTGTTTTAATAGTTGTATGTCGTCTGTATATTCTCATTTAATAATTCATATTTCGTGGGTGTGGGTAATCTTCGTGATATATTCGTTGTCCGTAAGGTGCTGCCCTCGAGCGCTCTCTCTGTAAGGCTGAGCTATGCCCACCGTCGTTGTCGTGCGGGTGAGCCTTAGCGCCGGTCTCGCGAAGACGGTAGAGCCGCTCGTGCGTTGCCGTGACCGCTCGGGGATCTTCGTCGCACGGTCGATGGTCCTCAGTGTAACGACAGCTTATAACCGGTCAGCTGTTGTTGCTCGTGTTACGTCCGGACTTTTATTGTTTTTTGACTCTCTTTTTTAAATGTGAATCGTGTTTCTGGTAGTGTCCTGTGATGAAAGATACTCCTCGTGTGCAATATGGATGTCTGGCGATCCTCAGAGACCGTACGGTAAGTGTTTTCTATGCACAGTGTCGTGTCTGTGACTGCCTCTGTGTACGTGTATACGTGGTTCTGTTTGTAACGTTTTCTCGGGCTCTTCTTTCTTTTATTTTCTTTGATTTGTTAATATTTTTCTTCGTTCTTTGTCTTAACCCTTTTTAATACTAATTCTCCGTCTTCCCCTCTTATTATTATAATCTTCTGTTGTAAATTTTGTTTTATTTTTAATTGTTATTTAATTTTGTAATTCCTCTTTCTTTCTCTTTCTCCTTCAATCTCTCTCTCTCTTGTCGGTGTATTTTTCTATGGGAAATCTTGTTTATATTTTAATTTAGTTTTACACTTCCTTTATCTTTATCTCAATTTTTTTTGTATTTTCTCCTTTATTATTGATTCTCTGTCCTTCTCTCTTTCGTTCCGTATAATTCCTAGTTGTATATTTTGTTTCTATTTTTAATTGTTACTTTACAATTTTATTTCTATAATCCTTTTTTTTATCTCTCTCTCGTAATGTCTAATGGTAGTTTTTTGTTTCGATACTGGATTATTTTTTGTTTATTGGCTTTTATTTCCTTCTTATAGACTTATCAATATCCCGGACGTGCGGCCTACGTTGTACACTTCTCCAACTCCTATCGTCGGCTTAACACGAGGTGAGTTTCTTTTTTTCTTAAATTTTGAGTCCTTCCTTATTACCCCTTTTCCATATACCAGTAATTTATTTACCTTCGTGACTACGGACAGAAATTCAGTTTTCCCGATCCCCTCACACTTTCCTACGACAAAGGTCAGTAATCACGTGACTTTCACAGTACTGGCCTCCCTTCTCGCTTTCGCCAGACCTCTTTTAACCCTTTCCCTCCTTAATTCGTCTCTTTCCCGTAATCTCCACTTTCCTTACGACAGAGGACAACTCGTCATGGAGACCCAGTAGTCAAGATTCCTGACGGACTCGAGAGCGTTCAAGAGTGTCGTTCCTTGGTAAAGCCGGCCTTTTTATACCCTGGTTGCGGACCTTCCCTTTCTCGTCTCCCATTTTGACGCACTGCGGTATTTAATGTCTTCTATATTCCATTGTTATAATTGGTTGATTTTTCTGTTGGCAGGTTCGTCGTTGTTGATCTTCTTTCAGATTGGCAGTCCTTTTCATCGGCGTTAGGGGATTCGCTTAAGGGTTGGGACAGGTAGCGCCCCCTGCCCCTGGTTGCGTGGCGGAAGGTGCCACTACTCTGAAGGACAGGTGACATCATCGCAGAAACCAGGATTGTCTCAATGTCCCCCGGATCTTCGGGACTGACCTAGGTCCTTGACTGGAGTCCAGGCACGAAGATCCTGCTGGTTTCTTCGGCATCTTCTTCACCTGTTAGCTTTTTGTACTTCTCGCTTTAAGTTCGCTTGGGCTGCGTTTTTTGCTTGATGCTGTTTTTCTTTCTATCTATGCTTATGCGATGTTTTTATTTGTGCTTTTGAATGGCTTGTAAAAAAAGAAGAAAGAAACGGAATGAGTTACTGCTTTTCTATCCTTTCCCGGCTTGTCCTTTGCGTTTTTCTTTTTGTTTGTTGCAGGTCGCTCGGGGTTTGCTGAGTTCCTCGACGGTGGATGGGGTACGATGCCTCTGCAGGTCGGTTTTTTGCTTTCTGTTGCAGGTCGGATGTCGCAGGCGAGCGGTGGTGATATCCTGGTCATTTGACTCATCTTTCCTCTGTACCTCGCTTCCTTCCTTATCCCCGGCCGTCCGCTTTTCTTCATGTTCTGCCTTTCTCCTTGTTTTTCCTGTCCTTATCGATCGTTGGTTTTGATTGATATCCGTGGGTTGATCTCTCGGCTCCGGGATTCCCTGACGTCCTCTCTGAGCGACTGTCGTTTGATTACACTGGTCTGCAAAAAAAATTTTTATTTTTCTCCTTCTTGTTTTCATGCATGAATTCATCATATTTTGTGCTCTAACCACGGAATCTGACATACAATTAAGTACCACACGTAGATTTCCAATATAATATTTATTTAATTAACAAACAATATTATTGAAATATCAATTATCATAACGAAATGAAAAAATATTACGGTCTAAGTTTTACAGTGAAAAATCCTAAATTATAGTCACAAAATGAATAAATATCGGTCAGTTATCTCATTATATGATGAGAAAATTTGTTATTTTGTGGTTTTTTTCCTTTTCATCGTTTCTATTGGAGTTTCTCGGCGAATTGACCAACAGAAATCAGCAAGCATTGCTGCTGACCATTTCCCACTGTAGCGTTTTTCAATCTGCATTATATCCTGATGAAACCTTTCACCATGCTCATCTGATACGGCTCCAAGATTTTCAGGAAAGAAATCTAAATGAGAGTCCAAAAAATGAATCTTGAGTGACATATTGCATCCTAAGGCTTTATAAGCAGAAAGAAGCTCCCGAATGATCTGTCGGTAGTTCTCACTTTTTGTATTCCCAAGAAAATTATGACAAACTTCCACAAAAGCCACCCAAGCTCTTTTTTCTGCTTCGCTCAACTTCGAATCAAAAGCTTCATCTTTCATTAGCTCACGTATCTGCGGACCTACAAAAATTCCTTCCTTCAATTTTGCGTCACTGATTCGAGGAAATTTTGTTTTTAGATATTGAAAACCTGCACCATCTTTATTCATAGCTTTCACAAAGTTTTTCATGAGTCCCAACTTTATGTGAAGTGGTGGCAGAAAAATTTTCTCACTTGGCACTAAAGGTTTCTGAGACACATTTTTAAGCCCAGGAGTTAAACTTTTTCCTAGTGGCCAAGTTTTTATTTTGTAATGTTTTTCTCTTGCGCGACTGTCCCACTCACAAAGAAAACAGCAAAACTTTGTGTATCCTCCTTGTAATCCAGTGAGTATAGCGACGACTTTTAAATCAGCAGAAATATTCCATAAGTATTGAGAATATTCAATTTTTTCGAGTAATACCTCTAGGTTTGCATAATTTTCCTTCATGTTTGTAGCATGTGCAACGGGCACAGATGGGTATTTATTACCATTATGGAGTAGAACGGCTTTTAAGCTTATTTTTGAAGCATCAATAAAAAGTCTCCATTCACTAGAATCTTCTGGAAAACTCAGTTCTTGAAAAAGCCCTGCAGCATCATTACAATATACCAAATCATCTTCTTTGGAAAAGTAACTCGTAAAATCTTCTTGCCTCGTACGAAAATATGAAACTCTGGTACTTTTATCCAATAGATTCCACTGTTTTAATCTTGATCCAAGTAATTGCGCCTTAGATTTTGAAAGTCCCAAGTCTCTAACAAGATCATTTAAGTCACCTTGTTTAAGTAAATGAGGTTCTTTAGATGGACTGGAAGATCCAGACAAAGTGTATGAAGATGAAGATGTACCGGCAGAAAGAAAACTCGATTGAGATTGAAGACCAGAAATATTTTTATTTTCCACCTTCTCATTAATTGGTGGAATTGGAGGTAAAGTACCTTCACCACGAGGAATTGGTCTCTTTGCAGATGGGACGTTCGGGTATACAATCTTATTTTTATTTTTTTTCGAGAATCCTCGTGTTGATGTCATGCAGAAATAACAATCATTTTCATGATTCTGAGGCTCACTCCAAATCATTGGCATTGTAAACGGCATGGATTTGTGGCTTCCTTCAAGCCAACCTCTCAACGTTCTTGAGCAGCTATTGCAACATAATTTTGGCAACCAACTCTTATCTCGCTCATCGATAGAAAATCCAAAATATAGCTTATAAGCTGTTTTAACAAGATCAGTCATGACATTTCGCTGTGTTTTTAGTACGAATTCCCCACAAATGTAGCAAAAACAGTCGGTAGAATTTTTACAAGTTCGAGGCATTTTATAACCTAAAATTACATAAAATTTTATTAAAATAATTTTCAAACATCTATTTTATATTTATTGGCTCTGCTCATAAAAAAATACATAAACTACACATAAAATACTCAAAACCAATATACAGAACATGAACTTTATGCAAAACTTACCAAAATATTTGATACAAAATGTAAACAATTAAGAGACAAGTTTTCACTCAACTGTTGTGAAGTCACAGCGAATACTGCGCATGCGCGTATGTACTACCATAAAAATCACCTTCGGCACTTCCCTTCTTTCTCTTACAACTCGCTAAAACTTATTTTGTACATTCACTGTTTGTATATACACTGTTTGTAACATTGACGCGCAAAAAAATTTTAAAAAACCCAAATTTTTGAAATAAAAAAAAAATTCATATAAAAAAATCTAGACGTGATGGAAAAAATCGGCCAACGGGGATTGATTCAGAACATTTGAATCGTCATATTTATGACAAAATTTTTTAAAGGAGGATTTCATTGCAGACCAGTGTTATCGTTTTGGTCCTTTGATCCCTTTCTGGGAATTACCTTCGGTAGTGACCTTTTCATTTATCTTTTATCGACCGTTGTTCCTTGTCTCGATTGATTTGTTCTGGGGTTTCTCCTCAGGTCCCTATTTTGTCGATTTTCGTCCTTTTACCTCTTCTTGCCTTTTCGACCCCGGATACTTTTCTCGTCTGTCTCTCAATAATTTCGCCTGTAAAGGTCGTGTGTGACGTCGTCGATTCGTCTCGTCTCCGGCGATCGACCTCTTCGCTGGTTCTGTTCCCCGGATACTTTCCGCGGGTTTCTTTTTATCTTTTGGTACTTTTAAAGCATCGGATTCGCGAGGGATGATTCGCGCGGATGCAAAAAGAAGAGGTTTTTTGTTTTGGTTTAATTTTTTGTTTGTTTTTATTTAATTTTCTGTTATTATTTTTTTCTTTTTGTCACTTGTAAGAATCGTGGCTTTCTCTGTCGTCATCGCTGTCCCCTTCCCCTTCCTCTACCGGCCAGTTCCGCGGCTTGTCCTCCGACGAGTCGTAACCCTCATACGGGTGACGGTTGCCCTCCTCCTCCCCGAAATCTACTCCCGTGGCCGAGTAGACGGAGAGTTCGTCGAGGAGGTCGAGGATTTCTTGGTACGGGTGGCTCTCAGGGACGGCCGCTTCCTCGTCCTCGTTCTCGGTATCGTCCTCGCTGTCGTACACCTTCCAGGGTACGACGTTAATGCCCTGGAGGGCGTAGTGTTTTGTGCGGAGGTGGGTGCTGTCGCACCACGCGCCGCCATCTTGCGTCGTTTTGTGTGTAGCGTCGAAGATCTCGGCTCGTCGTAGTCCTTTTTTTTTAATTTTTTCCTTTACGATTTGGATTTTCATTTCGTACGTGAGGCCGTCGTCTCGCGCTTCTTACAGGGACGGTATCCAGTCACGCCATACTCGATGAGGTTTTTTCTTTGTCTGTAGTTCCTTGGAGGTAAATTCGGTGGTTTCATGATGTGCCTCGTTAATGCACGTCTGAACGATCGGCACCCATTTGAACCACCCTGAATGCTTTTCCTTCAGGAACGTTCGAAAAAATCTTCCAAGCTCTCGATTCACTCGTTCAACAATATTTCCCTGTGGATGTCGTATGGAGGAGAATACTCCGGTGATCCCTTCTTCTTTAAGTTTTTCTAGCCAATGGCTTTTCTAGCCATTACTTTGCCGTGAACTGCGTCCCGTGGTCGAATTGGATCCTTTTCGGTTTGCCCTGTTTCGGTATATAGTCCTCGAAAATCTTCTTTATGGTTGCTCCCATACTCGCTTTTCTCAGGGGATATAGGACGACGTACTTGGTGAATGCGTCTATTGTTACCAGTATGTGTTTGACTCCCCCTACGGATGCCGGTAATGGCCCGTAGAAGTCGATGGACACTAGATCACGTGGTCCTTCCGAGATAATCGTTTGCATTGCGGCATAGTTGGTCTGTGTCGCGACTTTATTTCTTTGGCACGTGCTGCACGTTGCCAAGACCTGTCGTACCCTTTTTGCTAGCCGCGGATAGTCAAAATCCTCGTCTAACATCCGGAAAACCTTTCTTGCCCCATGGTGTCCGTAGATCTCGTGGCTTTCTTGTATCAAGTTTGTGACGAGGTGGTGTGGTAACATGATTTTCCAAAGGCCGTTCCTTGTCACTTTCTGTAAGTGTCCTTTGTACATACGGTACTTTTTTGTTATTCTAGGATCCACTTGTTCGTCTCCAAGGAGTTCTTGTATGGCCGCTAGGTCCTCTTGTTCTCCTTGGAGCTTCGCGAGATTTTTCATCGCCTTAGCCAGGTCCTTTGAGGGTTTCTGGGCAAGAAGAGCCGCGATGACAATTTTTCTCGGTACCTTCGGCGTCTCGGGTTGGTCGTTGTTGGGGACGCGGCTCAGCGCGTCTGCGACCTTATTACGCTTCCCGGGGAGATGCTCTACCTCCATATCGTAGTCTTGAATGAGGAGAGCCCATCTCATTAACCGGTCCCCCACAAAACGACACGTTTTCACGAAAGTGAGTACTTTGTGGTCCGTAATAATTTTAATTTTGGCACCGAGCAGATACGTCCGGAATTTCTGAAGTGCCCAGACGATGGCGAGGAGCTCCTTCTCCGTCGTGATATATCCCATTTTGGCTCCTTTTAGGGTACGACGGGCGAAGGCGACGACACCTATTTCCCCTTTTTCATCCTCTTGTGATAGTGTCGCTCCTAGCGCATAGTCACTAGCGTCCGTTGTCAGGATATAAGGTCTTCGTGCATCGACGTGTCAAAGGATTACATTCTCGCAGAATAGGTCCTTGATTCTCTCAAATGCTTGAGCACGTCGCTCATCCCAGTGCCATTGTTGCTCGTTTTTGAGCAGTTCCAACAGCGGGATCGTTTCCTTGGCATGCTTACTGGTGAATTTCGTGTAGAAGTTTATCAGTCCTAGAAAACCTCGAAGTTGACGAATGTTCTTTGGCCGAGGGAATTCCTTAATCGCTTGGATCTTTTCAGGTTGTGGTTTCAGTCCATCTGTCGACATTGTGTGCCCTAAAAATGACACCTCCCTCCGGAAAAACGCTGAATTCTAGAAATTTAGCGTCATTTTGTTTATTTCTATTCGCTGAAGTAATGCCGCCAGATCTCCAAGATGGCCGAAATAACTTGTGGAGAGGCAGAGAAGGTCGTCCACGAAGTTTACCACAGAGTCCCCCAGTCCCTGGAGTACGATATCAAGTCCTCTGATAAGGCCCGCCGTACTTGTTTTTAGCCCAAATGGGGTGACTGTGAATTGGTAACACTTCCCCTCGTGCTGAAATGCCGTATACTCTCGTGAGTCTACGTGCAAAGGAATTTGCCAGAAACTACTGGTCATGTCCAGGCTCGACATAACCTGTTTCCCCCCACATCTCTGGAAAATTTCCTCTGTGGGCTGTGCCGTATCGTGATCCTCGACCAGATATTTATTTAGCTGTCTGGCATCTAGGCACAGTCTTACGGTCACATCTTTCTTTATCACCGTCACCAACGAATTAATAAAGCGACTCTTTGCGCGTTCGATAACCCCGTGTCCTAGCATCCTTTGAATTTCTGCTGATACCTTTTCACGGTACTGCATTGGTACTGGATACGATCGGTGCACGTACGGCTCGGGATCTTTTAGTGCCAGGCGGTGCTCATAGGCCCACCGTCCTGGTCTTTTGCTAAATATCCTCCGATACCGGTGAATCAGGCTCTTGAATGCTGCCTGTACCTGTGGTGGTAATTCAGGATATTCTAGGAGCTTTTGATCGACGTCTGCTTCTGTTAATTCCTCATCCGGAATTATGTCACCTTTCTGTATCACAGCGGTTGTCACTTTCGTTGGTTCGTCCCTTTTCTGTAACATTTGAATCATTTTTGTTGCCGACTGTCGTTCTCGATACCCTTCGATTGGTCCGGGTACCTCATGACGCCAGTAACCTCCAATTAAACGGGCAACAATTCTTTCGTTTACTCGGAGCACTCCCAAACTCGTATCGACGTATATTTTTAATTTCATCGTTCCGTCGAATCCTAGTATCATCGCCCGTAGGAGTCTCGGGACGATGAGCAATTGTATGGCGCCTTCTGACCCATATGCCTCCACTTCTGCCATAATTTGGCGTCTTATGCGGCCTGAATTTCCTCCAAATGCTCCGAAGATCTCCGTACCGGTTACAGGTAGCATCGGACAGTCTAAGAACGCTTCTTGGTACTGTTGGTAGAGGTCCTCCGGGATACATGATACCTCGCTCCCGCAGTCGACAAGCACCGGCACGATTACACCCTCGATACAGATCGGAATCTCTGGACATCGTGGGTGTGCGTCGTCGTACCATGCCCCCGCTTTTTCCTCGGTTTCCTCTACTAGGTACTCCCTTGGATCCTCGGAAATCGTATATGCAGCTATTCTATTATTGGCCATTTCCTCTTTCTCCTCCTCTCGCTCTTCGTCCAACTCTTCCTTTATCTCCTCAATCTGACTCTTTTTTTCATTCTCAATCATCGACTTTCCATAGGGTATTCCGTACGACTTGGTCACGCCGCTGCGTGCCATTGATTCGTCGACGTTTCCCCTTATGTTTCGCCCAGATGACGAGTTTTTACTTTCTTCTTTTTCATCCTCCTTTTCCTTCTCTTCTTTTTCCTCCTCATCCTCCTGGTCCGTCCTTGAGAGTGCTGCAATTACTATTTTCTCTTCTCCTGGTACTTTTTTGTCTTGCCATCGTTTCTTGCGCTCCTTTTTCGTCATGTTTTTCTTTTGTCTCTCTCTCGCCGCTTCCAGGGCCCATTTTGTCGTTTCATCATCTTCCGTTGCGCCTCGGTGCATTTCCGTCGTTTCTGATTCGGGAATTACTTTTCCGGGCGCAACGTCTAGGCGTTTCCGACTTCGTTATTGGGGTTTTTGACGTGGCCAGTGGATTATGTTGTCCACAGTATGGTCCTTGTTGTTGCCATGCCGAACTACTAATGGTATTGGTTGAGACTCCGTTATTTTTCAGATCGTCTGACGATACTTCTGGCGTCATTGGTGGCGACCACTGCGGCTGCTGGAGTTCCTATCGTGGCTGCTGTGGTATTGGCGTTCCGGGCGTCCATGGCGGTGTATTATCCTGCCTATTAGGCGTCCATTGTTGTCGTGGAGAAGAGTATTGCCGCGGCGGATATTGTTGCCGTGGTCCGCTATAATTTCCGTTGTTTCTCAGAGTATTATTTCCTCTCTCTTCCCCTTCGCCACGGTTATTATAATTTCCGCCATTATCCTGACGAGGTGTTCCTTGATAATTATTTCCCCTCGGCGGGGTCCTCTGAGAATTTAGAGGGCCCGCTCCATCTGTCCTTTCCAATAGCTCGAGGAAGTCGTCCACCGTTTTTATTCCGTTAACAATCACCGCTGTTCGGACTTGATTGTCGAAGTGGTTCGCCAATTTTTGGATAATTTCTTCGTCCGTGAGAGTTTGTGTGAGGTCCCGAGCGTTTCCGAAGACCCTTGTTGCGTACTCGGCCCTTATTGATTTTTGTCGATCCCGTACGTACGCGCCGAATTCGAGATCGGCCCGGACCTTGTCTTGGATTTCTCGGTTCCAATATCGAGCTCGAAAACGTATCGTAAACTCGTCGATGGTACCGATTGAACCGTCCACTACGCGCCACCAATCTTTCGCTACTCCTTTTAACGATTGGCTTACCGCGTAGTGCAAATCCTCGCAATCTGACACTCGAGAATAATCAACAAAATCTTTCAGGTATCTAACGGGCCTCTCTTGACCATCCCCGTTATATGTCGGTGGTTTTTGATTCGCTGCATAGACTCGACTGAGATTGAGTACCCCGCAGATTGTTGTATTTTGTAGATCCGGACGAGGCCGTCTCCGTAGTTCCTCCTCGCAGCGTTTCAATGGAGCCTCATGTTCGTTAACCGTGCTCGTTATCGCAGCGGTATTCTTTGCTATTGTCGAGAAATTTTCTGTTAGATCCGTAATTGCGACGCCGTGCGCTGCGAGTTTTCCCCGAGTAAAGTCTGCGAATATCTCGTGATTCTTTTGCATTATCTCTCTCAGATGCGCCATTCTCCTTTCCCGACGCGCATCGGTTTCTTCTATTATCTTATTGGCCGTTTTCCGTGCCTCTTCACGAAGTAACCCCGTTCGTAAGATACATGCATCGTCTTTCTCTATAATCGCTTTGCCGAGGTCCTCGCTTGCGCGTTGCTGGGACTCTCTAATTTTATTGAATGAGAGGATTCCATTTTTCAGATCCTCCGGCATTTTAGTTGTCCGGGTGACGTTTAACCCTTCGTTGTCAGTGGTTATTTCCTCGAGTACAGAGTCTTGTTTCTCTGAACTTTCCTCTATTACTGGGGCGGATATCCGACAATCTCCCGATGGCTCTTCTTTCACTTTGTCTCTGCTCTTCGAGCAGTCCATCGGCCGTAGTGGATTCCCACTGCAACGAATGCGCACTTTCCTCGTCGTTCTTTTATCGCGCTTCCCGATACCTATCCTCATGCTCCTCCATTATTTGGAGTTCCCGGATCTCCCTCGCAATAGATTTATCATTCGTCGACATTTCTTTTTCAGTAAATTACGATTTCCCAATAAAACTCTATCTTTCAAATTCTTCGAGTCCCTATTCGGGCGCCAAAATGTAACGGTATCAATGCGTTAGCTATTTTTTTTCTAGGTTCGGACTCGAAAGAAAATAAAGACGTTGAGGCAGGATTGGGTTATCAGGAATTACTATTTATTTTCATACAATTTCCTTAGCCTTATTACGTCGATAATTGTGTTTTAATAGTTGTATGTTGTCTGTATATTCTCATTTAACAATTCATATTTCGTGGGTGTCGGTAATCTTCGTGATATATTCGTTGTCCGTAAGGTGCGGCCTTCGAGCGCTCTCTCTGTAAGGCTGAGCTATGCCCACCGTCGTTGTCGTGCGGGTGAGCCTTAGCGCCGGTCTCGCGAAGACGGTAGAGCCGCTCGAGCGTTGCCGTGACCGCTCGGGGATCCTCGTCGCACGGTCGATGGTCCTCAGTGTAACGACAGTTTATAACCGGTCAGCTGTTGTTGCTCGTGTTCCGTCCGGACTTTTATTGTTTTTGACTGTTTTTTTTAAATGTGAATCGTGTTTCTGGTAGTGTCCTGTGATGAAAGATACTCCTCGTGTGCAATATGGATGTCTGGTGATCCTTAGAGACCGTCCGGTAAGTGTTTTCTGTGCACAGTGTCATGTCTGTGACTGCCTCTGTGTGTACGTGTATACGCGGTTCTGTGTGTGTGTAACGTCTTCTCGGGCTCCTCTTTCTTTTAGTTTTTGTTTGATTTGTTAATATTTTTCCTCGTTCTTTGTCTTAACTCTTTTTAATACTAATTCTCCGTCTTCCCCTCTTATTATTATAATCTTCTGTTGTAAATTTTGTTTTATTTTTAATTTTTATTTAATTTTATAATTCCCATTTCTTTCTCTTTCTCCTTCAATCTCTCTCTCTCTCTCTTGTCGGTGTATTTTTCTATGGGAAATCTTGTTTCTATTTTAATTTAGTTTTACACTTCCTTTATCTTTCTCTCTATTTTTTTTTTGTATTTTCTCCTTTATTATTGATTCTCTGTCCTTTTCTCTTTCGTTCCGTATAATTCCTAGTTGTATAATTTGTTTTTATTTTTAATTGTTATTTTACAATTTTATTTCCATAATCCTTTTTTTTTTTATATCTCTCTCGTAATGTCTAATGGTAGTTTTTTGTTTCGATACTCGATTATTTTTTGTTTATTGGCTTTTATTTCCTTCTTATAGACTCATCAATATCCCGGACGTGCGGCCTACGTTGTACACTTCTCCAACTCCTATCGTCGGCTTAACCCGAGGTGAGTTTCTTTTTTTCTTGAATTTTGAGTCCTTCCCTATTACCCCTTTTCCATATACCAGTAATTTATTTAACTTCGTGACTACGGACAGAATTTCAGTTTTCCCGATTCCCTCACACTTTCCTACGACAAAGGACAGTAGTCATGTGAGTTTCTTTCGCCAGACCTCTTTTAACCCTTTTCCTCCTTAATTCGTCTCTTTCCCGTAATCTCCACTTTCCTTACGACAGAGGACAAGTAGTCATGGAGACCCAGTAGTCAAGATTCCTTGCGGACTCGAGAGCGTTCAAGAGTGTCGTTCCTTGGTAAAACCGGCCATTTTATACCCTGGTTGCGGACCTTCCCTTTCTCGTTCCTTTACCCTTTTTTTTCTCCCTTTTTGACGCACTGCGGTATTTAATGTCTTCTATATTGCATTGTTATAATTGGTTGATTTTTCTGTTGGCAGGTTCGCCGTTATTGATCTTCTTTCGGATTGGCAGTCCTTTTCATCGGCGTTAGGGGTTCGCCTAAGGGTTGGGACAGGTAGCGCCCCCTGCCCCTGGCGCGTGGCGGAAGGTGCCACTACTCCGAAGGACAGGTGACGTCATCGCAGGAACCAGGATCGTCTCAATACATATAGTTTTCGATCACACTGCGTTACGAGATTTTTTTTTTTTCATCACGAGCGTTGTTTTCATATATATTAGTTTTTTTCTTATATATGGGGCATTCCACACCAAATCGGACACTATTTGGCTTTTGCATCTCCGATTTTTCTCATAATTTTTTATCTTCTAGTATCGTTTGAGAGGGGCGTCCCTGATTTTTTTCAAATTTTTTTAACGAGACGTTTCCGAGATATCGATTTTTGAAAAAAAAGTTACTTTTTCTTTAAATGCCAGTAACTTTGCGAAAAATGGGCCGATTGGGACGTTTTTTTTTTTTATATTTTTCTTTTTGAACACACTTTGGAAAAAAAAAATACATATATATTGTAAAGGAATTATGTCAATTCGTTTAAATCCGCTTATGTCGTTGATGTAATGGCACAATTCGTACGAATAAGCCGTTTCGCTTCGATTTCATTAACGGTTTATTAATCGACATTTATTTTTTATTGCGAGAAATTTATTCGCCAGATTTGTTTGGGGATTAACATTGAAATAAATTTCGCATTCATTATTTTCTTCGTCGCAAAACGAAGAATCCAGATTCGTTGATAAAAATTGTCGTTGTTTGCCAGTTCAATGGTGTTTCAGTAACAGCCGAAAGGTATGCCTGATTTGGAAGTACCTCATTTGCGAGTAAATCCCATTGCTTTTTGTCATGTGTATCGCCTCGATCGTGTTGCTCTCTTTGTCAATCGTATTTTTCAACTTCGCGGCGCGGGGGGAGGGGGGGGGCGTCACCTCGATCCTCCACATTGGTAAATTCGTTGTCGAGAATATAAATTCGAGTATAGCGTTTGCAGGACAGTATTGTATAAATCTTCAGTTAAAGAAGATGTCGTCGCTCAAGGCTAGACACTATCATAAATTATTATATAATAATAAAATTCCAATAAAATGTTTATTGTGTGATGAAAAAATAATACCATCGTCTATGAAATCGCATATATATAATATTCATAATGAAAATATCGAACAAAAGTGTAAATGGTGTTTTGATTATACTTGGCTCGGTAAAGTAGATGGTTTAGTGAATATTCATCGCGTAAATTGTTTTCGTAAAGCCCGCGAAAAAGAGAAGAAAGATCAACAGACATTATTGGAAGCGGCTCGAATCAAGAAAAAAGAAGATCGTGAGGTGTTATTGGAAGCGGCTCGAATCAAGAAAAAAGAAGATCGTGAGATATTATTGGAAGCGGCTCGAATCAAGAAAACAGAAGAGCGTGATGAAAAGAAGAGAGATCGAGAAACGTTATTGGAAGAGGTTCGAATCAAGAAAAAAGAAGAGCATGATAAAAAGAAGAGGGATCGAGAAACGTTGTTAGACGAAAATCGAATTAAAAGAGAAGCAAGACGAAAGCGTAAGGCCGAGCAAGAGGAAGAAGAGGGACGAAAAATAATGGCTACAGCAGCATTGATGTCGACTCGTCAAGAAGAAGAAGAAGAGGGACGAAAAATAATGGCTACAGCAGCATTGATGTCGACTCGACAAGAGGAAGAAGAGGGACGAAATATAATGGCTACAGCAACATTGATGTCGACTCAACAAGAAATTCTAAATGTTCTTCAAAAAGCGGTGATTGAGAAGGATGCGATTATCGAACGAGAGCGAGCCATCATTGAACAAGAGCGAGCCACCATTAAAGAAAAGGATGCCATCATTGAACGAGAACGCACCAAATATGAAGCATTGGTTCAACAATTAATAAAAAAATAAATTAAATCTAAATATGTATTTTTTTTACACTATAAATCTGATATAAATATTAGATTTATAGTAAAAAAAATAAAATTAAAAAAAATTTAAAATAAAATAAATAAAATAAAATTTTAAATAATATTTACACCACAATTATATTATTAAATAAATTTTTGTTACATTTCTTTTCTATTTATAATATCATTTACACAAAAGTTATATTATTAATAAAAATTTTTATAAAAAAAATTTTTTTTTTAATTAAATTCAAATAAATATAATATTTACACCAAAATTATATTGGAAAATAAATTTTGCTTACGTTTTTTTTTTTAATATCATCAGGATAGCGAGTGACCAACGAGCATTCGTTGGGTTCCTTCCGTAACGCGAAGCGGACAATACGATAGCATTGAAATTTGTTCCAGGAAACCCAACGAGCGCTGCATTCGTTACTCTTATTATTATTTCGATCATAACGCGAAACGGCCGACAGCGTCAGCGATTTTTGTTACAAAAAATTGTACGAATATGCGATTACGTCGTCGATATAAATGGACATTAATGTGTAAATGAGATCGTAAAAAACTAGAATAAATCTATTTATTTTTTTTTTAATTTTGTTATAATCTCTCGCGTCATTTATATAATATCGTTGGTAGATTTGCGACGTTTATTGTTCTTCCGACGTAGATTATCGCTCCGACGATAGCGTTCTCGTGAACATTGACAATTGATCGTTTCTTCCTCCTCATCGGGACTGTTGCCGTTATTGCAATTGAGCTCATGCATGAATTCGTTATCGACAATAATTATCATTGCGGACACTGATCGATATCTGCAACACTTGCACCATTTAATATTTTTCAGCGGATCCGAATGATGACCAAGTGACGAGCGGTAGTTGGAATGTTTTTTGCCACACTTGCCGCATATTAATAATTCATCGTGTGTTCCGGAAACGGCATCCAGATGATCGGAAAATTGTTGCTCACAGAACTGACGCAATTTTGGATATTTTGAGGAATCCAATGACGCGAACATATCCATGTCCGTTGGTATTTTCTTGGCATAGACGTCGAGCATATAACGGACTCGTTCATCATTATACACAATATTATATACACAATTATAATATACACAACGTCCGGCGAATTAAATCTCTCCAGTAGAGCTCCTATGCCACCGTCGTAGATTTGTTCATAAATATATACCCATTCTCTCGCGTTCGTCAACGAATCGGTAAATTGTCGAAACAGCGACCAATTAAGTTTAGACGCGTTAATACGTTTATGTATTTTGAAATAACGAAGAACTGAATTCATCGCCCGCGAGTTACCGAGTCTGTTGACATTGTCTAGCCATTCGTCGAAATTAATATTGTCACGTTCGATCATCACGTCGAGCAAAATCTCGGTAACATCTTTTTGCAAAACTCTCGGTATTAATTCCATCACTTGGTCGATCGTAGCGAAACTCTTTGCGCACAATTGAAAAAGACTTTCTGGAAATAAAACCAACGAATCTCGTAAAAACCTAATGAATTTTTTTTTTGGAACGAAGTTCCTTAACGCAGCTTACGGGGGGAGCGATTCCGTAGAAATCGTCACGTAACGAAATGCGGTATGCTGTGTGTGTATGCGTGCGTGTATCGAGCAGGCTACGACGAGCATGCGAGCGCGCTGTGTGTGTGCGTGCGAGTATCGAGATTCGAACACTATCAAACGAGCAGGCAAGTGCGCAGCCGGGTGCGCAACTCTCTCTCTGCTCTGTGTCTCTGCCTCTGTGTCTCTGTTCTGTGTCTCCGCTCTGTGCCTCTGTCTCTTTTTATTTTTATTTTTATTTTATTTATTATATAACCTCAATATTGAGTTGTACTGACGTGGAATTTTGTACAAACTCATTTGTCATCTGTGTTTTTTTGTTTTGTTTTAAATCATACGTAAGTTATATTGTTTTATTATTCCAATTAAGTTTTGAGAAATGGAAACGGCAGCAAATGTGTGTAATACAGATTTAGAAAAGTAAGTTAATAAAATTGTATAACTTGATACAAGTATTTGCTGTTTACATTCATTTATTGGACATGTGATTCGAGCGTTAACTATTTACTATTTACATTATAGAGAGACAATTGTCAAATCATGTGTTCAGAGTCAAAAAGAGTATCAAAAGCCCACACTTCATAGTGAAAATAAAATACCGAAAATACCGAAAACAAACGCTCAACGCCAACAACAATTCCGGCAGAATCGAAAAAAGATACAAGAAAGTGAAACGTTCAATTTGAATGTTGCCAGGTATGGTATATCTTTTGTATGAGAATAAGCAACAATTATCATATTTGTTATATTGTTTTTCTTTTTATATTTCTGTTTTAACTAATAAAATATAAAAATTATAATTAATTTATAATTTCGTATTTTTTTCAGGAAAAAAAATTGATGCTGAACGCTCTAAAAGGTATAGAGATAAATTAAAATAAAAAAAGCAACGTGCTGAACTTGATTCGTTATTATCATTGAATGAACATTCATTCAAAAGCGTAGGGAACTTCGTTCCTGACGGCGGTCCCCCGAACGCACAATTTTTTTTTTTGTTAATGATAGTGCAAATATAACGTAATATGTGAAAAACCTCACGTCGTACTGACCTATCGCCATTGTAACACCAATGGATGTCTTCTCTGCTCCACGAAGATCAAAATGAGTGTCGATAGAGTACTCTGAAGCGCATTCCCTTAAGCGCGTATCATTGTAACATACGAGAGAGAGAGGGAACAAATGATCGGCGAAGTAGGGGTAACTTAAAGATACCCGATACTTCGTTCAACACGTTGACTACAGTCTCAACGTTAATAAGATGAAAAAAAATTTATTTAACTTTTTTTTTCCCCACTAAATATTACATTCTTTTATTGCAAATTATTAACAGATTACAATTCTTCGATTTGTCTCGTTATTTTCGGCGCTTAACGTGATAGCGTGTGACTTTTTTTTTAGAAATTCCATCGAGCGGAGCATTCGGTAGTATTATTACTGATATATTCATAACTGGAGGCGATTATCAGGATAGCGTCAACTTTCTTTTATACTGATTGCGCGAATATGCGATTACTTCATCTCGAGTCCCCCATCAAATTTAATCAATATCGTTTGAAATAATTCATAGTAATAACGTTTTTCAATGTATTGATTTTTGTCGTTGCTAAGGATGATCGCGATAATATGATACAATATTACAATACAATATTCGTAATTTGATACAATATTTTAGACCTGGAACCCGGCTCACGCGGTTGATCTGAGACCTTGTGGCCCGCGCGGATTCTTTTATACTTGTTCGGCGCGTTAATGAGTGGGGAACGCCTCTCTTATACAGCGCATATTTCGTTGGTATCCTTTATAGATTCGTCCGCACGAAGGACACGACGAGCAATGTAACTTCCCCGACGATGGAGAACACTTTGCTTCGCGATAACTACTGCGCTCAGGATTGGTGCGCGAATAAAAATATGGCGTTACCAGATAAAGTTTTATCTTTTTTAATGCTGTGAAATTGGCACATTCCGAGTATATTTTAGACGGCATCTAGAGTATACTCGTACATTCTTGCGCGATATTGTTCCTGCTCGTCACGTATCAAGCGACAATTACTCTGCAGTGCCCAGGAGTTTTCGGTAAGTTTTTGGGAGATTCATTTTTTCAAAGAGTAGTCCCGTTGTCAAAGAAAAAACGTACTATAAGTTTCAACATGGGCCGTATATCTGAATTATTCGAGTTGTTTGGTAAATTAATAGAAAAAAGAACGATAATTAATTCAAACAATTTGTGCCAATGGATTAGTTTGAATTTCAATGATACTACTGATATTCAACGATTTATCCATGCTATTGATTTGGATTTTTTTATAGACAATCAAAAGTTGTTTACCGATTTATTCGATTATTTAAATAACAATTCATTGCATAAGCATTCACACAGGGTGGTAATTTTTGCTCAAGGAGTAATGAAGTATTATATCTTCCACAATGGCTTGTTCGATAAATTTAACACTGCGCCCGATAAAATATCCGCACCAGTGAACAAAAAAATAATATTCAACGCTATCCCGTCGTTTATACAAACCGTGCAATTGCTTCGAAACAATCAGAGTTTAGATAAAAATTATGCTCGTGCACCTTTGCAGACTTTTATAAACAAAACAATGAAGTACAATGGCAATAATACGTCACAAGCATTCAACTGGTACGGTGAAGATGGATTCAAACTTAAATCGACCAATGTATTTGATGAAGATTGAATAATCATGCTGCGAAACGTGGAAAAATTTATTATTCGATCCGAGTCGAAAGCTTTGCGATAATCTGAAAGAGTAACCATTGTTTGGTTTCCCAGTGTACTTGTTCGCGAGTATCGTCGGATGTATTAACCGTCGACAATTGCTCCCTCAACACTGGCTTCTTCGTGTAAAATAGGTCGTTTCCCCGTTTGGATCGAAATCCTTTATTTTTCTAATTTTTTTTTAACGTAAGAATTAAATTCTCGGTGCAATAACGCGTTCCTAGATTTCCGCACTCTGGGGCAATCGTCGAGTCGAATTAGTCGATTATTGCGTAAATTAAGAACGGAAAGCTTTTCTCCAATGATATCGTACAATTTGTGCATATCTTTGAGAATATAAATTCGGCGTATAGCGTTCCAATACACACACACACACACACACACATTGTGTCATACATTTGTCGAGACACGCGTTAAATGTTCGATACGTAGCGATAGTATTGTTTGTTTGTAAAAGTACAATCACTTTATCCGATAAGTGACTTTGGCGTAATATCAGTTTATTGATACTTTCTAAAGATGACGATTGCCGAATAATGCTTAGTTTTGTCGAGATTATATTTGTGTTAGTAACCTTTTTCAATTTATTAATAATTTTTGTCGTTGCTAAGAATGACCGCGATAATATTCGTAATTTGGTATAATACTTTAAACGTCCGACTCACGTGGATTCTCGCGTGGCTCGCGTGGATTCTCTTATACTTGTTTGGCGTAATTGGGTAGGGAGTGCCTCTCTTATACGGTCCTAAATTCCTCGATATCTGTTATAGATTCATCAGCATGGAGAATACAGTGAGCGAAATAACTTCTCCAACGATGGCCGATTTATATGCGGCGTATGAATTAATCACCGAGCAAAATGCGTTGTATCGTAACGAACGATTTTTGCCCAAAATCGATAGATTGTTAATGCCATTGGGTTTAACGCCGATGATACTAAAACCTTGTTACATTTACCGAATCGAGTGTAGTATGGAATCGTTTCGATATAACCATCAAATTCAAATTGATGGGTAAACAGTTTGTTACTTGGTATATTTCGATATAGCCATCAAATTCAAATTGATGGCTAAACAGTTTGTTACTTTTAAAACTATCCCAAATAGCCCATAATGATTTTGTATCTAGCGTGTAATTGAAAGACTGTTTTGTTAATTGCGATTGCGCGTGTTTTTTCAATAAAATATATTCGTGCAGCAATATAAATGTTTTTATTATATTGGTAAGTTTTGCCATGGAGTTAGTCGGTTCCATTTGAAGGTAACTTTCATTCGGTAAATCCAACTCGGAAATATTAATAATTGCGTGTAACGCTGTGAGTATATAGTCCCAATTGTCCGTGGTATAATTGACGAATAATTGACGTTTTTGATTTCGGAAATGTTCCGAGCATCTGGCACATAGAATGTAATAATCGAGAATATGAAGGAAATATTTACTTTGGGCATGAATTTCTTTGTCCCGCGATTCAAGATCCAACATTGCAATATGAATCCAGAACCACATCAATGCCGACCCTGTACCTTGCCAAAATTTTTGAACAAAGTTTATATACATTGGAATGTTTATGCGTAACATGGAGGAAAATCTGTTTACGCACTTTTTAAAAGCCGCTTCGATTTCTTGATCGGTAACATGGCGACCAGTGTTTGCGTATTCCATAGTGCTCAATAATTCAATCGTGTCTATTGCGCCAACTAATCCTACCGATTTCAACGTGAAATCAATCATGAATTTCATCAATGATTTGAAAACATTTTTATATTCATCTTTCAAGAAGTAATGTTTCCCGAAAATCGAATACACCGCCGAAAACAAATAGCATTTTATTGGATTTTTTAAATATCCAACGGAAAGACATGCGGTAAATTGGAACTTGCTAATTTTTCCGATATTCTATAACACCTTAAACTCATATTTAACAAACTTATAAGGGAGAAAACTTTGAAATATGACTTCGGAACGTCACGATGAGCTGTCAAAAGGCAAATTAAACGCCAATGCTAAGCTTAATGGAGTATTAAAAAAGAAAAAACCGCCAATCCACAGTAACAAAAATCCCTTTATTCGAACGTACAATCTCGAGGTTACAATCGATCAGAATGGCCAATCATGTGTTACTCTAAAAAAATGCATTGATTTTATGGTAACTTCACTTCACGATAAACATTTGAAGCCCGTAATTAAAGAAGAAATCGTCCAAGTATCTAAATTTTCCGAGCATAATTTTCAATTAGACGATAAATGCCCAAAACATTATCAGATAATGCAATAGATTTTTTGGCTGCGAATAAATATATTCCTTAAAAGTTTCCGATTCAATTTTTATTACCGAAGAACATTTCTTTTTTATAGCCAGCAGACAATACATCCACATAACGAGTAAAATAATTGTCGGGCAATATTGCGGATAGCGTTCTTCCAGACCCGCTAGATTTACCAGATACTTGTGTTACTTCAAGTCCGATTTACTCGTGTATAATATCATTGAATTTTTTGTTTGTTTGCTCGTCAGTATAAAATTATTTATATCGACGGGAATTAGTTTCCACAAATCTCCAATGTTGCTGAACGACTCAGGACAGCAATCATGCTGGTACATATTTTGGAAATGTTGCTCAATAATTTCTGGATGCGGCAGTTCCGATGAAAAAACATTCAGTACTTTGTGTCTGTACATTTTCAGATAGAATAATAACAAATCATTGGTTGGACCTTCGGTAGATAATTCGTTTGCAATGTTCGATTCGTCACGTTGCGTAATTTCATCGCCCCCATCCTCCTCGTCGTCCTCCTCAGCAGAGTCTTCGTCGCAATCATGGAGGCGGTATAATGCGTTTTGGAGACCCAAATTATTTTTGAATTCCTCATCTTCGGTCACCATATCGTCGATAAAACCAGCAAGTTTCAAGCGTTTAAAGTTTTGTGCGCGTTGTTTATTGACGGTGATTCTTCTCTTTGGTGGCTTGAGCGGCTTGAAGCCATTATGATCGCCACGACTAGCGGTCGCCATACTTTGTAATATATTTGTATACATTGCGCCGGTTCCGTTGGCGTTCGAGACTACTGTGAACCGGCGCGCGTAACGTTGTGTTTAAACATCACTTGCGGCGGCTTAGTTTTATGTTTTGGATCGAGTTTCGACGTTTGCTCGACTACTTGAGCTACCGTTATATGCGGAACGATAAGTGAACCTTTGTGGAATTTGCTATTATCCGATGATAATGTGTTATAATAGTACAACAATTTAAATATGTTTTCGCATATATCATGAAGCATTACCAACACGATTAAATTTGGAATATTTGCGGGATTTTTAAATATATCCCGAATACTATTTTTTAAATTCGTCAAGTCCTCTACCGCATGACCACGGCTTAGAGCTTTTTGTAGATTATCATTCAGTATAACTGATTCATTTTTCGGAGGTAAACTATTTTTTTTAAACATTTTTGGAATGTTTTCGGTTTCGTATTTACCAATATCAATGATGGTTTTTTGTATAGAGTTTGGGCGAATAAAAAAATCCAGCAAATGTTCTGATATGTCGTCAACGCCCAATTTGTTTTCTGGGACGTTTGCCAAATCATCCGCACACTTCAAATTGGATACGGTGCTCAATGTGTTATTTAGCTTGACGTCAATATGAAATTGTTGATTAGTTTTGAAATAATCGTCAGTTTGCATATCATGTATCCGATACATTTCCCCATCCAATAATAATTTTAATGACATTGAACCATCGAATAACTGTTTTATTTGATATATATCCAAATAAATTTGTAATTTGTCATTATATAGGTATGGAAAACCAAAAAATTCTAGGCAAATAAATTTGTTTTTCTTATCTCTATCAGTGTCCAATTCAATTTGCTGCATAATATCGGGGGTAATTTCAAATACAATGATTGGTCCAGAGTATTGTAATTTTACCGAAAAATAAAAGCTAATGATTTTTTTCAGGTTATTGAAAATGTCATGAGTCATAGCACTAGTCTTAGTTTGTATCAGTTGGTTCCAGGAATTTAAGAATACATTAACATCATCATACGATGCCTCGTTATTGGTAATCACCAAGACTACGGTGGATAAATCGTTGTATATTTTCACAAAATCCATGACTTATATTTTCGTGCGTATCATGCGTTTTCCCTCATCGTCGCACCTAAACGTTGAAGGATATGCAACTATGAAAGGCATCAATTTTTAATCATATTTACACCCCATCCGTAAATCCACCAACATGCACGGCCAAGTTTTTAAGTATTTTTCCATATTTTTTCTAAAAGATACCTTAAAGTCACTATCATCAATAATTCCTTCGTCGTTGGCAATTGCACTTTCACTAGCAAATTTTTTTACCGCATTAATGTACGAATCTACCATACCGCTGTTCGGAATGCATGGTAATATCGAGTTATCCGCCGTTATTAAAAAAGTTCCGGTAAACGCGAGGCTTCTATAGTTTGGCACGACAGTCTTTTTACGCTGTCATAAAGCAATGGTAATGACCATAGTTTATAAAACTCTTCCTTTGATATTTGAACGTTTTCGTTCAATATTGTGCCGCTTATACGTTCCGGAGATTCATTGCCAGTTGCGGAAAATATAAACTCACCGTCTAGGTCGCGACCCGATCGTTTTTGATTATAAACAAACTCACGGTACATTTTACGATGTATTGCAAACGGCAAAAGTTGGGAAATGTCCGAAGATGGTGTTATATATCTTGTGTTCAAATCATCCATGGTTTTGGGATTCGGATGATTATAGAAGCAAACATAATTGTCGCGAGCAGGATATTGGAAAGGTGCTTTTGGATTGTTTATGAAATCTAAATTCGATAGGATATTTTTATCGACGTAACTTACAGGTACGCTTATTCCCAATAGAGGTAACTTCCCGTCGACTTGGTATTCAACAATGCGATAACTGCCATACAGAAAACTAGGCATATCCACATTCGTAATCGATACTACCGCGTTCGAAAATTGACCTCTATTATTTTTAAGATAATCGTCGTTCGTACGAACCATAATTACCCTTAAATCATTACTGTGACAATACGCGACATTTAAGAGATAACACCACTGTGACCCTCTGTTTTTTTTTTCACATTTTTCAAGAATTTTTTTTTTGGAAAAAAAAGAGATATTCGAAACATTTTTTTGGGTTTTGTTCCGTGCTTATTAATGTATCAAAAAACATTTTTTTCACATTTTTTACGCCGCATGGTGGCGCTGGGGAAGCTTTCGCGTCAGATGCTGTCATCTCCGCGGCACGCAGCAGAACTCTCTTCAACGTCGATCTGAAAAAAAATAACGAGTGTTTTCGTTAATAATATGATATTTTGAAGAGAAGTACATAGGTATTTGGAAAAATATTGTTTTAAAAAAAATAGGCACGCCTTTGAAATTAACTTTAATTTCAAAGGCGTGCCTATTTTTTTTAAAACACTGTTTTTCCAAATCCCTATGTACTTCTCTTCAAAATATCATATTATTAACGAAAACACTCGGTATTTTTTTCAGATCGACGTTGAAGAGAGTTCTGCTGCGTGCCGCGGAGATGACAGCACCTGACGCGAGAGCTTCCCCAGCGCCACCATGCGGGGTGAAAATGTGAATAAAATGTTTTTTGATACATTAATAAACAAGGAACAAAACCCAACAAAAAATTTTCTAATATCTCTTTTTTTTCCCACAAAAAAAATTCTTGAAAAATGTGAAAAAAAACAGGGGCTCGCAGTGGTGTTATCCCTTAATCTTTGATCTATACTGACTTTTATCGATCTATCAAAGTGTATACATTGAAATTTCTGTACGTTGTCCGTTATAATACAGGCCATGTTGCATACGCGCAATGGTGTAAATGTGCACGGAGCGTGTGGATACTACTACAAAGTAGTATCCACACGCTCCGTTGAAACTTTTAAATTTCTTGCCGTAAATGTTCTATTTGGATCATTTTTAACCAACTGTAATGCCGGTCGATTTTCTTTACTCAATAATAATCCTATTATGCCCGACAATGACCATACCATTATGATTATTATCGCAAGAATGTAAATCTGTATCAAACCAAACATAATTACAGCCTAACTTATATCCACCGCTACCGACGCAGCATTGTCCATATAAATAGACTTTAACGACTGTAATTATTCCTCACCCAGGAATACGAATTGACTAAAAGTTTTATTTTTTAATGCCAATACTAGATTCAATGTTTTTGCATGCTTATCCATTTTTGTGTAAATTTTTTCAATTTCAGTAGTGTCGTTAATATATGCGCCAAAATTGCCGTTGAAGTAAAGCGCATATTTCGCATTATCTATATTTTTCACAGTAATGTTAAACAAGACATCGTATTTCAGATCAACGATATCTATTAGTTTTTTGTTAAATCCAATTACGGAAAATCTTTCAAATTGTTTCGAAGCAAACGTAAAGTTTGGCATATACGGCTCTTTTTTAGTTGTTTCTTTAACATCTACTAATTTTGGAAGATTCCGCGATTTCCACAAGCCTCTAGTGATTGATTTTAATTGAATAGATTTTCGTAAATTCTCCAATGTCGGCATATCGCCCAACGAGCCTATGTCGTTGTGATTCGTGTCGTCTTCATTAATGGCGTAATCTGTGAAATTATCATTATCCATTTTATCGGACTCATCCATAATTACGTAATTCTGAGCTTCCAACGAACTATTGGAAATTGATACCGTCATCGCGTACAATATCAAAGGAATAATTAGCCCCAATATTCCTACAAGATAATAAATTTTCATTTTTCTTTTCGTCTTATAATCAAACTGGCAAGAATACATATTTAAGTAATACCACCCAAACAAATTAATTACTCGGCTAGATTCGGCGATAAATGAATTCGGATCCTTTAGCCACAAATCGATTTCATTTTCAAAAAAATCCATAATTTCCGCCAACTCAACGTTCGGAACGTTCAGTTTATTCGCCGATTCCCAATTATATTCCAATAGCAGTATATTTTCCAAGATTTTATAATTTCTACACAGAAATTCTGAATTAAATAAAGTCGAAAATAGCCCGATTTTTCGTTTTTCAACCCCTATACCGCCACATAGTTTACGGAATGACGGGTCGACTGAATATTTTTTGTATAAATTCTGATATAGCTGAACATATAAAATACATTGCGATGTAGCTTCAGCAAGGCCCGGTAATGTAATGTCGGTCAAATAATTTTGTTTGCTGACCGTATCGTGCAGAACAGTTGAAAAGTTATCAGCCGTTATTATGAATTTGTGTTTGGAAAAATAAATACGAATTGCGTAGTAAATTTTCAAAGATAAATATTCAATTCGACATTTCAATTGGCGAGGAGCTTCTTTTAGTACGAAAATCGATTGTCTGAGATTTTGTTTGTGTAATTTGTTCAATTTTAACGCAATTTCTAATTTACCAATCATTTTATAATAATGGCCATAGTATAATATATCTAAATACATTGTTGCGACCTCGTTGTACAATTCAGCATTATTGAATGTGAAAATAATAAATATTTGCCTATTGAAAAAGGACCAGGTTCCATTTTATTTACATACCAGGGGTGTTAGTTGAAGTGTGCCGGTTTTACCAGTAAATGTCGCTAGCAATATGTATACATTTCTATGATTTGGCATGTATGTCATTTTTTTCTATTGACATTAACCTACAAAAATACGCAAGTCACATTCCGCCAAAATAATAGCGTCATATTTGTTTACCTCAGTGAATATATCGAGTTTCGTTCCAAGTAAATCGCATTTGCGGCATTCGTTGCTTTTCTTATTTCATCAAAAGAAAAAAGCAGCTGAAGCTCACCGGTTGCTGGTAGAAAATTACGGTGAACATGCTCCAGTGATTAGAACATGTGAGACATGGTTTCGTCAATTTAAAAGTGGAGATTTCGATTTGACAGACAATGAACATCCTGGTGCAGCGAAAAAGTTCGAAGACGAGGAATTGCAGGCGTTATTGGATGTTGATCCAACCCAATCGCAACAAAAATTGGCAGAAACACTAAATGTGACTCGAGGAGCAATTTGCCAACGTTCAAAAGCCATGGGAAAGATCCAAAAGTATGGAAAATGGGTGCCGCACCAGCTGACCGATAGACAAATGGAAAATCGAAAAACCGTTTGTGAAATGCTGCTTCAACGATTCGAAAGGAAATCTTTTCTGCATCGAATTGTCATGGGGGACGAAAAGTAGATTTATTTTGAGAACCCGAAGCGAAAAAAATCATGGCTTTCACCTGGTGAAGACGGCCCATCGACTGCAAGGCCAAATCGCTTTGGCCGTAAGACAATGCTCTGTGTTTGGTGGGACCAGTGTGGTGTGGTGTACTACGAGTTACTACTACGAGTTGAATTATGCGTTGATCGAAAAACGGCCGGAATGGGCCCGAAGACATGGCAAAGTTATCTTGCAACATGACAACGCGCCGTCTCATACCGCTAAACTGGTGAAAGACACATTAAAAACACTTAATTGGGAAATATTATCACATCCGCCGTACTCTCCAGACCTCGCCCCGTCCGACTATCACCTTTTCGCATCGATGGGACACTTCCTTGCAGAGCAGTGCTTCGCTAATTTTGAAGAAGTCGAAAAATAGCTCGTCGAATGGTTTACCTCGAAAGAGGAAAAGTTTTTTTGGGATGGTATCCATAATATGCCTGAGAGATGGGCGAAATGTGTAGAAACCAATGGTCAATACTTTGAATAAAAAAATTTTGAGATTCTTCTGAAAATTAAGTGTTTTCTTTATCGAAAAAACCGGCAAATTTCAACTAACACCCCTGGTAATTTCAAAATATATGAAGCCTCAATTTATGATATGCGGATACATTTTTTTTATCCGCCAGCTTGCTTGATAGTAGTCGCATTCGCTGTGCCATCCTTAAGGCCTTACATACGTCCAGCGGTACCGAAAACGTACCAACAGAAAAACTGTTTTTAGGAGGGATAGAAATAGAAATTGATAAAAAAATTCTTACACATTGTTTATTACTGTGTTAAGTTTGTAAAAAAATTTATTTCTATTTTTTTTTCAAAAATTACAACATGAAAAATTACATTTTTTGAAGCAGTGTAAAAAAAAAGTTGCTCCACGGTCGGCAGTATTTCTTCCTCAAATGTTGACGGATCTGCAAAATGTAAAGAAATTCTTGTAAAATAAGGTCGTAGTTATAGTCTGTCGAGCCGGATTTTTGAAATTCGAAAAATTAAACAATTTACGGTAATTTAAAAAAAAATGTTAAGTTTGTGTCAAAAAAGTCACACTTTAATTGTTTTTATAAAATTTTCTAATTATAATTTAAAAAATCCGGCTCGACAGACTATAGAAAAAACAATTCCGAATATTTAAAAAAAAATCATCAAAAAATATTAAAAACCGTACGAGTTATCATGCCGACCGTGTCAGAAAAAGTAGTTTTGAGAAAAACGCGTTTCGCTCGAAGTCGCGCGCGGCTGGAGCAAGAACTTTATGAATTTTTTAAATTTATTTAGTTAACTTACGTCTAATCTCCCATTCCAGCTTCATATTGTACGCCTTCCTTGTCAGTAAAAAAATGTTGTTGTTTATTTTTTTCTAATCGACGACTGCCTCAAACAACTCAACTCAGGTAGGCGCCCGTCAGACCTTTGTCCTTTCGTCGGGCAGTCACATTATCTACAATAACTTTTGAACTATGGGGAATTTTTACAATCAGCTTACACAGAAATACGCCTAAGACTATAAGGAATAATAATCTGTAAACAAAAAAAAATCGATTTTTTGAAAATTCTCGACGTATGTAAGGCCTTAATTATTGACTTGCGAAAACTTTCAGGGCTCTGCGCGAATATTTTATCCTTCAAAGCGTACACGGTGAAAGCAATAACTCGCAGTACTACCACACCGGAGATTATCATGATGTTTTTCCGTATACCGAAGAAGACGATAACGTCGACGATGCCACCTTGAGATTATTCAACAATATCCAACATATATTCCTGCTCCAATATTACGGTACTTATGGACCCGCTAAAAAGTCCTTCCACCCACCCAGTTTACGATGCGACTAAAATAATTTACAATTGGCCGATTTTAAAAAGTTCCACTGAGGCTATGCTAGCCATAGCTGTGTGCCACTCAGCTTATTTGAAAGACTTGATGGATTTCAAAACAGCCAAATTTGGCATGAGCATGAACGGTAGTTTGGTAGCTGTTTAAAAAAAAATATCGAGGGAACGGTTACAAAAATTATCTCTCCGGCAACGAATTTTTCATTTTTTCTCAATGAAGAAATCGATATGAAAATTCAAGAGCGAACAGATGGAAATAGAAAATTTAAGGTGGCTTTGTTATTTTTCAACCGAACAAAAGTTTTACATTCGCCAAATTCTTATGTTACGTCGGAACTGAAATTTGGGCAGTTGGAGGATAGCTCGAGCATTCTATTTTGGGAATTACATAAGGATAATATAGCCTGACCAAAAACCGTTCTTTCGACAAGTAATGAAATAGCCGAATTGATAAAGGACTATTACCTGACATTTGCGATATTTACGATAGCATATTTGCGGCAAATAGATGATAAGGTGTATCCTCGCATTGTTATGAAAGGTCTGTTTGGTACAAAAAAGGAGCTGCCAACTAGCCGAATACCTGGGTTTGGTTTGTATGGATATTGTAAACGCAAACTATCACGCACTTGGCGTAGACCTGTTGTAAAAAAAATGCCAATAAATTAGATCAATACAACGGTGTTTTATTTATTACAATAGTACATCATTTATGTATTTTGTTGAATTTGGCGATACCTTCAATCGATACTTGAAAAAATGAAGTACTTTTTCATGCGCATTGACTTGAAATTCGACAATTTTTAACGGCTGTACGATACTTTGGTAATATTGAAAACCATCGCTGACGTCATAAAAGAAATCAGTTATTGAGGGAGCCCAAATAATCCTCCACGATGGATATTTTTCCATAATGTAATCATTATTACTCGTACACAATGTATTGCTCAAGTATTTGGAATATTTGGCAAACAATTGTAGGGAATCTTTTGTGACGATAGCGTGTTTTTTATAATTTGCATATGTCGTCCGATTTATGTATGCCCGCCGAAATAATTGCGTAAAAAACAACAAACTCGATCGCAAACCAATAGTATCGATATTTTTACGTTTGATAATTCTCTGTTGCTCGATAAATAAAATTCCATCTAGAAATTCAGCCGGTATCGTACGTTCGTGGAAACAAACATTATTCCTATCGTCACTGTCTTTCAACTTTTTATAAAAATTCTTCAATATCGGGATATTTTCCGACATTTGGCTAATATTTAGCTTTGGATTTGTGTATCGAAATGGTAGTTTCGTTATAAATTCGACAGCCTCGTTATTGTTGACTTTGTGCAGTTTAAAATCAAATGTCAAGTAACCTAAAATATCAATTATAACGCAGCAGTCTAATTCGCGCATGTATTCGACAAACATAAACACGTATTGGTGAATATTCAAATCGTGTTTAATTGCGACAGGATTCTGCTGGTGGAATAATATGAAAATATGAGTGGGCGTCAAAACACAAATGCCGCGCACGCCATCAATTTTTTGTACGGCATATTTAGGCTTATACGCTATGTTGCATTTAGGCTTGAATGATTTATTGGTTGTTATTGTTTCGATATATTCCAATAATTTGGGCACGGCAATATTGTTAAATCCGATGGTATGCGGTAGTGGTAGTGCCACGGATTTTAATTTCTCCAATATACTACCGACAATCCGTTTAAACTTTACCAAACTCATAGTTTTTGAATCGTACTCGAGGTGTAAAAAATTTGATTCGTTTTGATTCTCGGCATTAAATTTAATGTCAAAACTAACCCGCAGACGTTCATTTTCAATTACTTGGTACTGATAATAATGGTCAATTAAATAAGCCGAGGAATATGAGCATTCGTCAAACATATGCCGCCATTCGTTGAGCCCGTATTCGGTCTCGATATTTTTACTTTGGCAGATTTGGTAATAATCTAACCCTTTAACGGCATTGCGCGTATATTTCGACACCTTTTGTTTCGTTTGATATGTAACGCTGTCGAGCTCTATGATTTTACGCAATTGACACTTTAGTAAATTTTTCTTTTTTGTGCGATATTTAAAAATAATACGCGCATATCCGACACCTTGACATGTTTTCCTAATGGTAAGACAAATGAATATTCTTCTTCGTTGACGGCAGAAATAACGTTAGTTGCAATATCGCCCGTAATTTGATCCATATTTATCTGCAACCAAAAAGTAATAAAATGTATAAAAACACAAATACTATCGCATATGTGAAATACGCGGTAGGGGGTCAAGAAATGTTTTCATTCCTTTTAATCGGCGTTGCGATTGCCATAACTATGCTCATTGTTCACATAGTTTCGTGGGTTTACAGAAGAGAAGAAAAAATTACAGATATTGAAAAATGTACGCTTTTGATAATTGATTATTTGCAAGATAGTATAGAACAATCGCGCAGTGATGAATATATCGATATAATGATGAACACAGTTACGTTCGACGAAACTTCATTGCCAGCCTATAAATAGCTCGACGATGCAGAAGCGTTTGGTGCGATGCTCAATGACTTGCAACGATTAATGATTATCACAATTGACAAAGAATCAAAATACTATAAATCCAAGTAGATATGGAAAATAATTGAGTGGACTGTAAATACCGTAACTGATAAATTACATTTTCCACCCACAGAACGATATTTCCACAGGGCAATAATTGGTATCAATTTTCAATTACGTATCCGAGATTTGTTGTATTCAGTACATTTATTTACAATTATTTATTCGGATATATTGATCCAGTGTTTCAAGATATTCTCAGCACAGTTATACTCAATTACTTACCAACGCCAAAAGATAGTATGGGCTGGGTGCGCGACGGTCCGAACAGTGTGATGATGGCCGTACCATATGTTGGCGCGCATTTGCTTCTCGGAGATCTTGACGTGTGCCTTGCGTCGAGCGAAATAAAGTATGTGCTAAAATGGTTAGAATTTAAGTACGTTGTTAAAGGACAGGGGTCTTATCACGACTATGGTTACATTTTTCACATTAATCTTAGAGCGTACGGTTACATATATTCGTCATTGAAAGATTTCGAATTACTCATGAACTTTTTTGATGTTCGTAATATTGATAGAATATATCGCATGTACAGTGTACTCGAACATCCAACTATACCGCTACACTTTGGACCTATGTTTACAAGAAAACCCTCGTTACGATCCGGTACGCATGGCGGCAACTATGGATTTTACACGATAGATTCCATAAAAGCCGTATTGTTCAAGAGTAAATTGTGGTTTTTGCAATTCTATGGACAGCGTGAGGAATGGTGTTTCTACGAAGCGGATAAACAAAATTACAAATGGTCACAGTACTGGGTAATGGCGAGACAATTTTATTATCGCGACTCGGACCCGATAATCCATGAAGAATTCATCACGTATTATCCGGGAATAATATCATATAATAATATTCCCAGTTCAATCGAGAGTACTAAGGCAACTACCGAAACGTTTAAATGCGAACGTGCTCGATCCATTTCGATACTATCGAAAGGAAAAGCGGTTGGATTTTATAATCATTGGCAAATACTTGAATTTAATCTGACGGTAAGCGAATTAATGTTGATCACGGAAAATGGATATACCGTAATGTATCATATTGTCGCGGATTCAAGGCAAAAAAATAAAAATCCAATTGTGATGTCTGTCAATTTCGGAAAGTATATAGCTGACAGTAATAGCCACGGTAGCGGTTTCGACGATGAAATAAAAGCAAAAAAATATAATTTTACAAAAAACTATTCGTTTATCCATCTTGGACAGAACGAAAAAATAATTACGAAGGCTGCGGTAGCCACGGGAGAAATATTCAATAGCCTTCAATGTGAACCGGACAATAGCGACTGTGTGGGTTTTAGCACATATCACAATAACGGTACGCCGTTTATCAAAACAATACGAGAAAATAAAATTATTATTCAGCCATACTCTTTAGTATATTCAAATAACATGCTATGGCTGTACGATGCTAGAATAAAAAAAATGACCGTAGGACAGTACAGTTTATATCCTGCCGTGATTTCCACCAATCCCGAGTCTTCGATTAATAATATACTTGGACCAAAGTGTAAAATCATCAACGGCACTGTTAAGCACGAAAAATATATTCATGCGGCCAATTACGCCAAATCAAGTTCAGACTTTATCGAATGTGATCATGATAAAGTAAGTGCATTTATTAATTCAATTTAGTTAAACGAGAGTTTTCATTTCAAAACTTTCATAAGTATCGCGTTCGTCGACTAGCGGCGCTTCGTCGTTTCTCAACAAATACCAAACGACAAACAACACGACTATCAACATTTTTTATAAGTAAGCGTTTAAAATGAAAGAGTAACAATATTCATGCAACAATGACGGCAAATTGATAATATATGAACTTGATAAAAGCTATTGCACCAAATATTTTAATTGGGGTATGGGAATGTATATTTTTCCCAAAAGTTATATTTTAATAAATCCAAATAGTACAATTTCTTACGAAACAATTAAACCACTTATACAATACAAAAATGTTGTTAAAACATTAAATCCAATAGCATCGCAATCGCTGGTTCCTGAAGTAGTAAGTACTTTATGCCACTTTAGACGTACGACCTTATGTCGAGCGAGAGGACGAGCCGTATACGCTAACCCTACGAATTTAACAACCCCACCGACCTCACTGACATCCACTCAAGGGGATGTGCAATTAATATCATTGATTGGCAATCTCAAAGAGATGAGCGCGAATCAGGGTGAAGATGTAGCTAAACAATTAATTCCCAGGTTACTCACAGATATCCGAAATATCCCTAATCCGGCAGACCTAAGGACATTTAAATACGTACTTGACATATTGGAAAATATGGATGTTGAATTTCAATCAATAGCGAAAGAAATATTCCTCAAATTTGACGCTGCTTTACATCCTGACAACGAGCATCGAATGTTACATAAAGCAATGCAATATATACAGTGATAAAGTGCAAATGCAAACGAGCAAACATAACAATTATTTGGTCGACAATAAGCATTGGGGGGGGGGGGGGGGGAGGGGGGCGAACTGAATGTTGAGTAAGACGCGTAGAAATTTTTTTTCTACTCCACGTTTGCATCGGAAATTGTATTCTTTTTTTCCCCACAAAGAAAATAATGCGCGCGAAATTAATTTACTCAATATTTTTCTTGCACGAAAATTAGGCATGCCATATTTATTCGACGGATCTGAATCTATGAATTGTTCACTCGCACACTGTATTATTCAAATCGTTTTATTTTCATCCAATGGACTGTAAAAAAATTGAAAATATCCAACAAAGTTTATCGTTAACCTTCCTTTTCCGCTAAATCGGCTTTCGGAAAATAAATGATTGCGATTCAATTGGGCGTGAGTGATAAAAATGTCGGGTATTGTATTCGAATCCACGCACCCTTACTACATGGGAACCAGCGCTTAAATCTCACGCCTCAAACGGCAAATATCGGTGTTACATTTTATCGTTTTTCTCGGCGTTGGGGTCATATCATATTCATCGGCGTCTGTGAAATCCATATTCTTGAAATTGTACAATATCCTCAAACATTCCAAGTCCCACCGTTTGAATTTAACCACTCCCGATGTGCCGTTCATGATGCTCATCACACCCGTTCTTGAACGAGGTGAGGGGTTGACTATGCCAAAGTTCGTGAACTATCGCGATTCGGAACCTCGTATCGTACCAATAATCATTTACATCCAAACATATAGCCTTGTTTGGCGGATAATACGCGTGTGCCAATACATTTCCGCGCCGATTTTCACTTGTGAATCGATCGTGATCCGAACGAACATCCGGTTGAAACTTTATCACGATCATGTCGTTACGACGCATATGCTCGTCACACCAATTAATTCTATAAATCATATTCAACACCGTGTGCCCGCATTGAATGTTTATTGTTTCAATTAAATTTTCCAAAATATTTGTCAGTTCATCATACTTTAAGTAGGCCGGTAAATTGTCTCGATATAATCCAACATTTAATGGGAATTCACTCGGTTCATAGCGTCTTAGGCGATAATGCGAATTGGGCCCTACATCGGCTAGCGGCTGGTTGGGCGTATAATAATATGCCCAACTAATCCAACGGTGAATCAATAAGGCGCCAAAGACAAGAGCTAATATTAATATAAGTATGCGGATGTTCATTGCAAAGAATGAAAAACTTGATTAAAACGGTAGAAAAATTGAAAACTAGTGATAATGCTGTTGTAGATCGTGTATTGTATCAATTGTTTCGTTTTTGGTTTCTCAAGAATCCCAAACGTTTGAAGTCGAAAATCGACGATAGCAAAAGTACTTTATGGCTCAATGGACCATTGTTTAGTCTCAACCAAATACGTAACCAGGAACTGTATTTAAAAAATACATTATCCATTTATTCTAATCCAACCAATCCAGGCGGGCAGATACTTCACGTACGGTAGTAGTAAGGTACCCGCATAGGGAGACGACCCGCCAGTCAGGAGTGGGGGTAGTCTGGCGCCAGGGCGTGTCCTCCCCTTCTCGGCCCTGCTCCCACCCACCCTCCTAGGATTCTGATTGGCTCCCCACCCACCTCCTGCCCCTCCCCATTGTCCGCTGATTGGTCCCCCACTCCGCCCCACTACCGCTGACCCAGAATTCCCCGGCACGCTATTGGTCCCTATAGAGAGTCCCCGTCGTCTAATTGGCCGCCCCACCCTCGCCTCCAACCCCCGCTTAACTTGTGCAAATGTTCAGACAAGTTTCCAGCATTCTGGATATCGGTGGGGGTACTTCGCCCCACCGCCACCACCACCGCTGACCCAGAATTCCCCGGCACGCTATTGGTCCCTATAGAGAGTCCCCGTAGTCTGATTGGCCGCCCAACCTCGCCTCCAACCCCCGCTTAACTTATGCAAACGCTCAGAGAAGTTCCCAAAATTTTGGATATCGGTAACGGAGTCCCGTTGGTCGGTAATACCCACTGAAGGTAATACCGGCTGTAGGTAATATCTTCGGGCGGTAATTGATCTACGCGAAAAAAACATTCGAAAATAATAGAAAAAAGATAATTATTGACCGTGTGTGTGTGTGTGTGGGTACGTAATATTGATGGTGGGAGGGGAATTTCTTAAGGAAAAAACACAACACATTCATTCGAAAAAATTTGTTTATTCATAAAAAATAGCAGCGAAAAAATCCAACATAGGTCTCTCTCTCTCTCTCTCTCATTCACTCGGTTCCGAAGGCTTTTTTTTCTTGTGCCTGCACTCGTCGCAGTCTCTCTTAGCAGGCGGTGGACCGTCGTAGTGATCCTCCATGCTAGAGGTGTTGTAGTGTTCCGTGCAGAGCAGGTACGATGCAACGTCTTCGTCCTTGCGCAGGTATTCGAGTAGTCTCCCCCACATGAACGGTATATACTTCCCCCAATGCTTCAATAGCGACGATTTAGGGACGTATTCCAGCGCTTCATCGGAAAGACATCGAGGATCGCCCGAGAAACCGATAAGGATGATCTTTTGGCTGCCGTTCATTTTTCCGGAGATGTTATTTCTTTGAGTTTCGTTTTGAGTTGCGACACAGTGCGAAAATCAGCTTGTTATGCATCCATACCGGTAACAATGGGTGAAAAAGGTCACGCGGTGGTAATACCGTGCATCGTATCATATCATTAATAGTCGTACCGAGAGCATCGTATGAACCATTTAATAATTTGAACACTCGTCGCGGACATATATGCGTGGGTGACCGCGGGGGAAACGCCCAGTTTTACATATGTACGGGTACAGCGAACATATGTCAATATACGAAATATTCTCGCCTCGCGCGACGCCGTACGAGGTAACGATGTTTCCCGTTCGACCGCCATAAAAACCATCGCGAGGGTTCAAACTTGTACGCGCGCGGTACGAGTGATTTTTTAAAAACGTTTTTATCTCCGGATTCATATCGCACATCCTTTTAAACTCACACTCCCACATGACTCGTAATTCGTAGTCATGTGAGAGGATTTTCGCGTCTCACGCTAATGTACGCTCGTACCGCGCTTCGAAAGTTTCACCGTTGCCGCGCGATGGTTTACCACGATTTTCGGGGAAACATTTCGGACAGCCGTGCCAATAACAGCCGTGATATTGGAAGACAATACGACGGCCGTCCGTTTCCATAAACCCATCGACCCGTGCTCCCGTCTCGGCTAGCCGGTATTCTCGACCGCGACCGGCGTGAACGATTTCACGCGAAAATTCGTTCTCCACCCACAACAACCATTCAACGGCTTGTTGTGAGTGTCGGTCAGCGCGTCTATACCCGCCTGACGGTATAAGCCCAATTGTCTCGGCTTTTAAAAAGTTTCGCCTGTAAACTTTCGAGCAAGCCGAGGCAATTGTACAGGCCTCGGTGAATGGACAAACGTTCCCCGTGGCGAGAAAGATTTCCCGAAATTTTTGGCACGCGCGCCTCAAAATATCGACATCCAACCGACAATATTTTTCGATTTCCATTTGAAAATTAAAAATTTCTCCCGAGCGGATCCGATCCTCGTACCATTCGTAAAATGACGCGCGTTCGGCAACACTCATGGAATCGGGAGAATAACACTCAGCGGGTGGTACATCACCGCAATAATCCCGATTGCCAGTGGTGTTGAAAAGATGCGAAAAGTATCCCTTTCCCATCTTATCGTCAAAACCGAAGGCCTTCGGGAGCGCACTCAGCCTCATATGAAAATAATTCATACTATCGATGAACACTGTAGAACCAATGCGCATCGATATTATTGAATTTCCTCTGAGGATGAGCTTCAGCATACCTCGGTCTCCACCACCACCGCCTCGCGCCACCAAATCCCGCAGTATGAATTGCGCGTCAAACGCTTTCGCGTTAAGCGCAATGCATACGATCTGAGGAAATCCCGTCGTTGGACGTACCGCCAGATCGATAAGCTGAGAAATTGGCGATTCCCGAAAAACGTGCTCGCGTATTCCGCACCAGGTGCACGTACCCTGCGGAACATCGCCGGCGACGCCCATAAAACATCGTTCACAAAGTTGTTGTGCAACGCACAGTGTAACGACATGTTCGTGAGCGTCGTCGCCTTTTGCGTTTACGAATGGTCTATCCTGTCGCGTTTCGAAATCATAGAAAATAAATAACGTTGCTGGATGTTTATTCGGTTTGTCTAGTTTTCGCGGCGCGAGCGGTTGAATATAACACGGTTGATTGTACGCGTGTACCGAGCGACAAACTTGCCAATAACCGGACCCGCATTTGTGTACCCCGCGCGTCGTGTCGATGACCGTGTCGCATATCTTACACATGCGTATCTTCTCGCAGATTGTTTTTGACTGCGCGCGTATCATTGGATTTTTCGCTTCGCTTGATTGGAGATGCTTCGCGAAGCAGGCAGCCCCGTAAAAGCTGCGTCCGCATTCGTCACATCCCCATTCACCGCTTGAAAAATCCTCTGCATCGATCACAGTATCACACGGAGGCGAGAAAAAACAACGCGGACACTTGCTCGCGCACTGATGCTGGCGTAAAGAGCGGTAGGATTTATTGCACGGAATGCAATAATTCTTACCACCAGCAGCCATCATCATATTCGTTACGGGAGCATAGTGTTTCTCCGCTTTGAAATATAATATGTTTAAACAACACTCCGCCCGGTCACCGCTTTCAAACGTTTTACGACCGTCGAAAAGCGGAGCCTCACCGCTGCCGAGAGTTTCCCACTCGTGTATGACAATTGCTACCCTCGAGGGTTTGAAGTATCCCTTAAATGTTTTAATTTCAGGTATACCGCAACCCTCCTCGGGGATAACGACACGGGCATCGCGAACGAGTGCCAACGCATGATCCCGTTGCACTTTTTTGTGCCTTAGGCGATCCCACATAGCGCGAGACTCGGGAGTGCACTCGCGTTTATTCCGCGAATTACCGAGTGCTACGACGAGGGACCGCGACGAGGGACCGCGGGAGACGTAGATTATCATCGTTCGCGATCGACACAACGCCCCGGCTACTCAAAACGGATGATTTTACACCGCGTGCGCGCCCGGAACCGACAGGCATTTCGACATACGTGATAGTAAAACTGAGCGTATCATCTACTGCGAGAATTCGCGCGCTCTGATTTATGTCGCAAATTAATCCCCTCAATTGCTCGTGCGTAAACCAAAATATTGGCCTGTACGATAAGCCCGCCGCCCCGCGCGTCATACCGTTAGACTCGAAAGAAACGCCAATCATGGTCGACGGGCGACCGTCCACAAAATGTGCGTGATATCGCGGATAGCGTCGCGAATCCACTGCACCGGGTTCAAATTAGCCGGTGGTTCTACCAGCGAAACGTCGCTTTGCCGCGCCATGACCCTAAAACGCTTACTATAAAAATTGCGGTCGACGACGACGACGACTGCAATTACGACGACGGCTGCAATTACGATAGCGGCGGGCTCTGAGACGGTGCGATCAGAGCACGCGATCCTCAGAGCTCCCCGGTATTGCACGGCTGCTATTGTCTTTCTGTAAATCTCCTTCTTTACGGGGTCTGCCCATATTTTACTCCCATATAAGAGGATGGACTGGGTTATCGACATTAACATTTGGCGCTTGCTTGGTCTTGGGCCGTTGACGTTGGCCATGAGCCTGCTTAGTGCGGTTGTCACTGCAGCGGCTTTGTCTGAGGATCCCCTGATATGCTCCCAAAAGGTCAACTTCGAGTCCATCATGATACCCAGATGTTTGACGGCCAGGTTTGTCTGGATGCTCTCCGTTCCTACCCGCATCGTCACTGTTCTCGGGATCTGCTTACTGGTGATCAGTACTAGCTCCGTCTTTTGCGTTGCCAATTCCAGACCATGGGTCTCCATCCATCCGTTCACCAGTCGCATGACTTGGTTTAGTTTCCATTGGATTTTCTCCATGTTTCGAGCGGCAATTACTGCTACTATGTCGTCTGCATATCCTGACAAATACGTGTCCTCTGGCATGTTCATTCGCAGGATGCCGTCGTATGAAATATTCCAGAGGTCGTGCCCTAGAATAGATCCCTGGGCGGCTCCGACTCTTGATGATCCGCAGGAGGTATCCCGACGTTCTAAAGTTTTCCAGAGCTTCGATCATATTGCTCCACCTGACCGAATTGAATGCGTTTCTAACATCCAGCGTAGCCAGGAGAACGATTTTCCTCGAATGGTGGTTCCCGCACTGCACCGAATTCACGGTTTCCACTATCTCCTGGACTGCGTGTATTGTAGAGTGCCCTTTTCTGAAACCAAGCTGCCTCGTTGATAGGTCTCCCGCCTCCTGGATAGCTGCACTCAGGCGGGGTTTTAGCAGCTTCTCAAGAAGTTTCCCCGCTGTGTCCAGTATGCACAGGGGTCGATACGCTCCTGGGGTTTTCGGGTCGCCTTTACCCTTACTGATCAGTACCAGCTTCTGTGTCTTCCATTTCTGCGAAAATTCACCTTCCCTGAGGCAGGCGTTGTACATGTTCAGGAGCGCATCCGGGCAGGTGCGGACCACCGCTTTCAGCGCTTCTGTCGGGATCCCGTCTGGTCCTGGGGCCTTTCTGTTTTGTAGATCTTTCACCGCCGCGCAGAGCTCCTCCATGGTAAATGGTGGTACTCCTCCGATTGTAGTCCCAGCGTTATCGTCCTGCCTTACCGGATGGGTAGGGAAAAGCTTGTCGACGATGTTGTCGATTACCTCGGGTTCCATTGCCTCGCTTGCTGAGAGTGCGTCGAGTTTACGGGTCACTATCTTATATCCCAGGCCCCAGGGGTCGTTGTTCACGTCCTGGCAGAGTTCTGTCCATTTCTGAGACTTGCTCTTGTAGATGGCTCTCCGTAGATCTTTTTTGTCTTGCCTGCATTGGTTGTCGATGTTCGTTATCTCCCTGTTCCCTCTTCTTTTTCTCGCTCGCGTTGCTTTCCGTCTACTCTGTAGGCATTTTCTCCGGATATCTGCTATTTCCTCAGACCACCAGTAGACAGGGCGCCTGTTGTTTCGTCTTTTCTTCCGGGGCATTGACACGTCGCATGCCCGCGGAACCAGGTGCAGCGTCGCTCCCACTAAGCTTTCCAGTCCATTGGGTTCCTCAGCCCTGTCGTGCAGGCGCAGTAGAGCTTCCCGTCCCTTCGATATCACCCTGTCGAATTTCTCTTCATCTAGCTTTGCGACATTCCAGCCCGGCTGCACGCCGAGGCGCGCTGTAGTCTGCGGGCTCCTTACTACGCTGTAGCGAATATATTGATGGTCGCTGCCGGTGCAATCTTCGAAGACCTGCCAGTGTTGCACTATTGCGGCCAGGCTTTCCGAAGCCAGAGTGATGTCCGGTATCGTTCCTGTTTGCCCGGGTCGCTTGAAGGTTGGCTTGCTTCCTGTGTTTACTACCAGTAGTCCCGTCCTGGCAGCCATTTCCAGTATCCGCTTACCTCTCGAGTCTCATTTAGGCATCCCCCATTCAACCACCTTCGCGTTGAAATCTTCCGCTACAAGTATTCTACCTTCTTCTTCGCGTATTGCGTCTTCCAGGAGGTCCAGTTTTCTTTGAAATTCTTGGATTTCATCGCTGGGGGTGAGGTAGCAGCTGACATAAGCGATGCCTTTGCTCTTTACCCACACGAAACCGTCGCCCGCCCCAAAGTTGTCGACGGGAGTTTTTTCTGGGTTGGGTATCCATAGAGCTGCTGTACCCGAGGTATCGGAGAACCATGCTGGGCCATCTCTGTCTTGATATTATTTGCTGATAATTAGCAAGTCGGCTTCCTTCTCGGTCACTAGTTGTGATAGGAGGTCGTTTGCTGTTCTGCTTCTATGGAGATTCCCTTGAAGGACCCTTATCATGGTCGGTTCTTTTTCATTTTGTCCAGCGCCCAGCGGAAAGCCTTGCAGGCACCCGACCCTGGTATGTGGTTGACGGACTCCGGTTGTTCCCTTAGTCCCGTACATATGACACACTAGGGCTCTGCGTGCAGGAAGCTGCTCTGTGTCCTTCTTTTCCACATTTGTAGCAGAGGCGGGATCGGTCCGGCCCCCGGGCTTTATCAGCAGCGCATCTGGATGTTGGCGCTTTTTGGGTCTGCGTTGTCGCTTTTCTCCCTCTTCCGTTTCTCACCAAACAATAAACACAATATAGCTGGGAACACCGAACAACACAATTTCGAAGGTTCACTTTTTTCCGAACGATGACACAACACTGATAAATTCACTGAACAGTTAATAAAAAATACACAAAACTTTTTTGCACGTATCGACAGAGGTGCTTACGGTGAAGTCACGCGATAGAATATTGAACAAACTCGGTGTTGTCCCTTACTTATACCTTTTCTCCCCCCCCCCCCCCCCTGACCATTTTGACGTTGCCATCTTCACCTCTAAGGACATAGCTAGATTTTTCGAAAAACAAGATAAACTCGAGAAGAGCGTGAAAACGGAGATGTATTTGCGAGAGTGCAGAATCTGTAACCACGCTGAACGGATAGAATCGGTGAACGTTACCGGTAGCGTGAGGATTCACCCTTCAGGTATACAGACTCCGATGTAACACATCCGGTCGTTAAGACGATTTTCCTTTTTCTCAAAAGATATAGTACCCCTGATGATTATCACTGCTGACGTCTACGGTCAGGTGTGATAAAATCTACACGATTTTCCACTTAACGATCAACCCTGCTCACTGTGACGAGCATGTAGCCCTTTTCCCAGATCGCTGATAATTATCATCTCGTTTGTCAGCCTAATCCATGTAACATATCCGCTGATTCCCAAATCATTGACATAATCTTTCTTTTTTTTCAAAAGATATAGCACTATTGATGATTACCGCTGCCTACGTCTCAGGGTAGAACCCGAAAAAAAACTACACGCTTTTCCACGAACAACCCTGCTTCGACGATGAGATTGCACCCTTCCCAGATCGCTGATAATTATCAGGTCATCTCCGGTCATTCCCAAATATATCGGATATATATCGGACGGGCTGATTGATTATCGATGGTCTATCGCCGTCTACGGGACAACACCATGACATTTTTTAATTTTCAAAAGCCAACTTTTCTCACGATAATTATCATCTCCCTCACATAATTGACATGGTTTCCCTTTCTCAAAAGATATATATCGGGGCTGATTAATTATCGACGGTGTGTCACTATCTACTCGACAACGTCGTGAAAATCTTTTATTTTCAAAAGCACGCTTTTCTCTCTATAATTATCATTTTCTCAGATAATTAACATGGTAGTAGTATTGGTACGCGTATGGCGCCCCCCACTTTCATCCCCACTCCTCCCCCCTCCATTCAGCCATCCCCACCACTCCAATTTTCCCCCCACCTCCTCAGAAGTGGAAAAATCAGAGCGATACGATGGGAGGTGGAGGGAAGAAGTGAGGATGAGTGAGAGCACCATACGCGTACCATACCATTTTTCCAAGATTCTGGAAATGACGTCATTGCTCGCGCTTCCGAAGTCCACGGTATAATGAGCAGCCACACCTAGTAAAGTATCGAGAGCGACTTCCCCTCCCCCTCGTCTTTCATTCGTGCGCTATCGGCTATTGTTTCGGCTTAGCAACGATGAATTCTGGATATAGCGGTACGAAGCAGGACGATAAATGAAAAAGATTTTTTCAGTATCTCGTTTAATTTTTTAAAATTACATGAAATACAAAAATTGTTTATTTATTGAGCGAATCATTTTTCGCGAATGTCGTCTTCGGAATCCAAGCCGATATTAGGATAGTCTTCCTCATTCTCGAACGGATGCTGCTGAAGCCATTTTTTTATTTGGCACGCGTTTTTCAAGGCACATCGTAATGATTCCGTGCGCATTAAGCCATGGCGTATGCACGTACGATATGCCAGCGGTAAAAGTCTGAACGGAAGAGCTTCTTCTTCCTCTTCAAGGTTGATTATTTCTTGCCCCGTGACATTTTGTAGGAGCACTGCCTTATCGCATCCGCGGGTATAAATTCGCTTCGATTCTCGAGAGATATCGCGTAAATTCGCATATACCTGCTCGAGCGAAATCTCACCCTCGCAACACTCAAGACCGTTATAAACTTCGGCCAGGAAGCTATTTTGGCGCCTCGATTTTTTTGGTAATACCGTGAGTGGGTAAGGCGGTGCAACGATCCAATGTCCCGTGAGCGGTTTGCCTACAGCAACAACTGCTATTTCTTTTGGAAGGAAATCAAAGTCTTTGCCGCGCAGACCCTGTATATCGACGACGATATCCATATTTACGACCTCCTCGAATAAAGACTCGTGATGAACTGAATTTTTTTTTCACAATTTTTATTGTATTCACTGCAGCAAAGATGACTCAATGAGTAACCCAATATCTGCTGCTGATTCAGCAAAATCTAGTCGACGAGCGGTGAATTATAACAGGGATACGGTATGGCAATAAATAAAAAAATTTGTTTCCAGTTTTTACTTATATTTAACATTTTTAAATATTACGTACAACTAAGTGACATATAATTCCTTAAATTACAAGATTTTCCATTCCCGCTATTAGTATCGACATTTCGTCATCATCGGTATTTTCTTCTTTTAGGCGCTTCTCCTTACGCCTTCGCCGATTCTATACAAATAAAATTATTGATTCTACTTTTCATACTAAAATAAATAGTTTAAAATTTAAAAATCAATTATACCGCTCTGCGCCTGTGACGACATTTTTTCGGCTGACAATCTGGCCGTTCCGACGCTGCAACGAGCGTTACCTCCCAGTTATGGCTAAGCTCACGCGCGCCATTATAACTCTTATCGGCTAAGCGATAATACCGAGCTCGACCCATATTGTCGACGCGAGATAATTAATTGGACTAATCGCGAGACCGTGCGGCGGCGGCCATAGTCACACGACTCCGCCCCACCATTTTTTTTTATCGGCGCATGCAACAGCGCTGGTTGCAAGGAAATCTTCGTTCGGTAAAACCCCCACCGTTCAAAGTTTGATTATTATTACTATTATTTCTTTTCTGAGAGGTAAAAGCATTGTAATAATCGCGAACTATTTTATCGTTTTCTCGCACATTATTACTGAAAAGATTATTAAATCGAGCCATACCAAAACCGCAAGACATGAAATGCAAAAAAACAATACAAAATTGTACGCATACATCGGATGAATCGCTTTGGAGCTGTTTGATGTTGCTTCGGAAAAATTTGCAATTTCTTCGGAGTCTTGCGAGACGTTGTGGGATAATCGGCGGCAATCCATAGCTGTCAAAGTACCATCCTCTTCCATTGCGATCGACGTACATGGCGACCCAGTGTTCTCCGGGTTTTGTGTGTTCATCGGTGTTTGCTATTATCCCCGCCGGTTTTGTCCACACGCGCGGGATCTCGTCTGCGGGGAATACTCCAGTTGTTGCAATTGGTAAATGGCGTAGAGCTTCGTGTATTTGATGCGTGTTCATACTCTCATGAGCGATAATGGCGAAATGCTGATATATCCCATTTTGCTGCTATATATATATTCATTTTCCTCCTTTTTTCACTTTCTCGTTAAATCAATAACATTGAATGGCTTTGTACACGTGGTACACCCGTTGCAGCACTCATCCAATCGGGCATCTTTCAAATCCCCTTTTTTCTCTTCTTCTTCTTCATCTTCATCATTCGCTTCAGAACTACACATCTTGGCTCTCTCGTACGAATTTATTTGGAGCCATTTTTCATCATAAACGCTCGAGTTAAAGCGCAACGTAACCAACGTTTATCGCTCATCGTGGAATGTCGCAAACATTTAATACATGTTTTCGGCAAATGTTCTATTCTCGGACACTCCCACCTCGAAATTTCCAAATCGTTAATGTGTCGAGACAATACTTGATACAACAGATTGGCTTCTTCATGTCCTCGGGTATAAATGCTTCTGGCATGTCGGGCAATGTCTCGTAAATTCGCGTAAACTTGCTTACAAGACACATCACCCTCGTACCACTCGAGGTCGTGACAATTGAACGAAAGACATTTATTTTCCTTTCGCACATCCTCCGGTAGTTCGATGAACGAGTACGGAGGTTGAACGATCCAATGCATTAAAAACGGATTGTCGATAGCGACAACGGCTATTTCTTTTGGTAGCAAGCGATTATCCTTATCTCGCATTCCCTGTATATCAATGACGATATCCATTTTCACGTCCGTCTCGTGTGATAGATAGCGGTAAACTGAATTCTCTCGGCGGCGCCAAGAAAAAGTAACCGGTAATCCGATATCAGTGATTAACCAGCAAAATCCACTATTACCTGACGGGACGCATCGATTTCGAGAACGTTGTCATATTCAGCGTATATGACGCAGTTTACGGTTGACTGTAGCGCTTCTTGGAATCTCACCTCGATCCTCACACTACCATGTTTCACCAAATTCCAGTGAGTGCTGCTATTCGCCGAACGATCGGGTGTCAAGTCGAACGCGAATAAACAATAACCGTCTCGATAATTCGCTCGACTTATGGAATTTCCCTCGTTTAGAAAATGCATTCCCGTTCCCGAGAATAACGTCTGATATGCATCCACGTAAAGTTTACTTTTTGTAAAATCCGGTTGCAGTGGTCGGGAAGGTACTTGCATACCATCCACGTATAAAGAAAGATAATTAATTTTATAATTTTGAAAGTTAAACGGGTTGAAGAAGCGGTCACCGTTGTACGCTCTGTTATCGACGAAACCGATAATTATCCGCTTCGGTAGCTGACCGAGAACGACATTATCAATCGTTTCCCCGTATATACCAGCATGCAATGAAACGGCTTTAACTTCCACGCGAGCAAGGGGATATTTCACAGTGGATTTCGCCAGTGCACGGGCGTGCGAAAGTAAAACGCCAGGTGCGATTTTCGTTCGTCTTACGAGAAGCGTGGCTTCGATAATATTTAGTCCGCATGAATCGTTCGTCGATTCGGTCATGAGACAAAACGAGTCTCTCGCGCGTACAAGACGCATTCGCATTTCTACTCCGTTCAACAGGAAACGCTCCTGATTAAACACGTCGAAATGCAAATGTCCGAGCAAATCAACCGTTTTCCAGCACACAGAAATTTCATCCGCTCTCCCAATCCGGCATTTTTTTCTCCACTCGCGTCATCCATTTTGCCCGCAGTGTTGTCATACCATAGCACAGACGTGAGATGAGATTTTTTAGCCGCCGGGCCGTAATTTAATAACGTCTCAATGTACGCGCGATACGCGTAAGCGTTATTTGGTGGTGAGACGAGTTTTTGATTCAAGTATACATCGACTTGATTAAACATTGAATGTAGCAAATTATTTACCGGCCCAACAATTGGGTCTTTAGTGGCTGTCGAACTAGATGCACTAGATACAAGAGGTTCTTTTATCTGCACGCGAAGACTAAGCATGGTGTGAGCGAGATCAATATATACATCTCCTTGTCCGGGAATGACAAATTCTATAGGTGAATCATCCGTCAACGATGAAATCGGTTTATAGTGCACCCAGTTCGATGCTTCGATCGTAGTTTGCGTTGGAGGTAAAGAAAATAATTCGAGTTCCGATTTTAAACACTCGCACGAGTGTGCGTGTAAAAAAGCCATTTTTTTAAATCCAAATATATCGGCAACAGTGCGCAGAGTTTTCTTCTTCTTCTTGCGTATCGTTTTCTTTTTAATGTTCTTCTTCTTCGTCTTTTTAGGAGACACTCGCCTCCTAACGCGGCCGCTGTTCGAATGACTGATTCGCGCAATTTTTCTCTTCTTATAACCGGATCCCTGCATCATCATCTTATCAATTTTTTCCTCGGCTTTTCGTTTTAAGTTTCCCCCAGATTCGCGCACTCTCGTATGAAAAGAATTTTTCAGACTTATATTTTTATTCATCACATCACCAGCTATTTACTCCTATGCGCAAAGCCTCTTTACCGACAGCCTTGACACCTTTTCGCAGGAGCGGTAAAACCCGTCGAAAACGCCCCCCGAGGAAGCTGCCGATACCGTGACTCCGTTGATTAGGTGTGCCGATATAAACGTGGCTTATCCCCGCGTATCCTCGGCGCCCTAGGCCCGTCTGCTCCTGGTCGTCGTCGTCGTAGTACTCTATGAAGCGATTAACGAAAGCGTTTGAATTGCAGTGTCACCGTCAACGTTCCCTTCTCGAATGGTATATGATTGCCATATCCATCCCTTATATCGATCTCGATCGTGTGAAAATTATTACGGATGAGAGGGATAAAGCGCAGAGAAGGGAAATTTTGTATTCTAGTCGAGCCGTATGCGAAAGTACCATCGGTCTCGATAGGCACAACGCGTAACAGAGGCGTTTGCACATCGCCTGTGATATATGACTCGCAGATATCTGAATAAATAAACATGCTATTCGGAATCGCGCGAGCCAGCGATGCCGGTTCCGAGCCAATAAACGGCTGTGTTTTATTTGTCGAAATATGCTCGCGAATTCCGAATCCTAGCAGTTTTCCTATAATCGGTGGCACGCTAAATTCGTGATAGAGTTGATCGCTGCATATCCGAGAAACTTTGACGCGCCCACAATGTTCATGTTTGAATCCTAGGTGTTCTCTAATACCCGATAGTTCATTAATCGCATCCAACAATGCATCGATAGAACGATATACTCCGCTAGGCACCGGGGCTGACTCGTATGTGCGTAGCGTATGCTCATTTATACCAGATTTATCATGGTCACCATCTTCAAAATTTATAATATTGTTGAACCGGGGAATATGTAAAAAAGTCATAGGATAGCTAATTTCCGTTACTGAAACCCCCCACTCCCGTTCCAGACGCAATTGCCGCGGCAACTTTGTAATAAATTTGCTCGTGGTATTGCTGGGAAAATATTGCATGCTGCTGTTACTCGACAGCACGACAAAGAAGCTGTTATCTTTCATCATACTCATGTTTCGGACGCACGCTTTCTTTTGAACGCTTCCGCGCTGACCCGAGACAATTCTTGAGTATAACAAATTCCGTCAATAAGCTCGTTATCGAGATCGCGTAAAATATACACGAAAGGAAGACGGTTCGTAGATATACGATATATCTTGAATATTTCGTTGCTCCAACCCCGCTCATATGCTTTCGCGAACGCTGCTTTTGCGCTACTGATACGCACGAGATCACCAACCCTATATTTAGGCGTTTTAATTTTTGTTTTTTTCTTCGACGAGGGCGTGTATCGGCGAATGAGATTTTTTCGCGCAATAGCGGCATTTTCCAAATTTACCGCCGCAGGCTGCATACGTGTACCGATATGCCGTGCGTGATTGTAAGCATGTACAAATTTTTGCAAAACATCGATATAGCGTTTGTTTCGCGTGTACGTAAAATAGCGCCCCATTCGCTCTTTCAGCGTACGATTGAATCTCTCGGCGATCGCTGCTTTAACATCGGGATTACGGGCGGCACGAAAAGCGATTTGTTTTTTCCTTAAAAATTCCTGAAACGGAGCTCCGATAAATTCCTTGACTCGATCGGTTTGCAATTGATGGGGAACTCTATTGTTGCTACGAGCGAGTATACGAGCGAAAGCGCGCGATACCTTCGCACTTGTTTTGTCGTGCAACGGCTCGACCCACGCATATTTGCTTAAAACATCGATGACAACTAACAGATAGATGTAGTTATCGTTGTATGTCTTAATTGTGCGACGATCGGCAAGATCAGCCTCCCATAAATCATCAATATTATTAACGTTGTATACTCGACGAGGAAATCGCCTCCGTACGAATCGATGCATAGTATACGAATCCTGAGTTTCGAGCCATGGTAAAATTTTTTTTTTGCTAATTCTTCGATCGGTCATACGTTGTAAATGCTCTGCTCGCGAATAGGATGCCGGATGAGAGGGATCGAGATAAATCTTCTCGAGAGCCTTCATAATTTTAATGCTGACCAAGCGGCAGGACCGCGGTTCTACAGATTCCAACTGTACACCTACCCAACTGTCACGACCAAACTGACACGACCATATGAATATTTCGCAATATTGTCACGACAAAACTGTTCCCGAACAACACTCTCACCATTAAAACTGTCACCGCACAAACTCTCACCACTCAACTCTCGTGAATCTCTATTCGACACGTGCAGAAATCTTCACGAACAAAACTATCACCGTCTAAACTGTCACGGTCTCAACTGTATTCTGCGCAACTGTAACGCATCAGAATAGTCCCCGTCTACACTGTCTCGGCGTCTACTGTATTCTGCACCAACCGTCACCGTTCCGACTGTCACCGTTCCAACCGTCACCGCACAAAACTGTCACCGCTAAAACTGTTACCGCTGAAACTGTCACCGGCAAAACTGTCACCGCGCCAAGGTGTCGTAACTAACTCACACAGGTATAAGCTGTTCCCGTAGGTAAGAGCGCTCGGGCTGCTTCACCAAACGCGGCGCATTAGCGCGCGATATTTCGTGCGTGTCCGCTATTACCGATCGCTGAGCACAAGGAAGTTCACGCGGTGCGAAGGCTGTAGTTGAGATGACAGCGGCGAATGACGTAAGTATTAGCATAATTCGCAAAAATATCCACGTAAAATATTTTAATTTAAATATTGAATACATTTTTTTCGCTGTATGTGGTATACAAACAAAACCTTTGGCTTGCTATCGTCGAAAAATTTCGTATTGAGTCCGTGAAAATTTTTCGATACATAATTTGATTATTGCTGAAAAGTTATATCGATCCTGTGCACTATTTCTCCTCGAAGGTAAGTGTCTATAATAAGAACAGTGTCTACAGTTTTTAATGGCATGGGGAGGCTCATTTGAGAATTCCCAATATCATAGAATTTGAATTCACCGATTTAGGTTAGTTCAAATTGCCATAAATCTTGAGCAACTGTATAATTTTTCTGAAATAACACTATATTAGAAAAGTATGGTCAGATTTTTAATTACAGACACTTACCTTCGAGAAATAGTGCACACGATCTATATAACTTTTCAGCAATAATCAAATTATGTATCGAAGAATTTTCACGAACTCAATACGAAATTTCTCGACGATAGCAAGCTAAAGATTTTTTTGTGTACCACATACAGCGAAAAAAACCTATTCAATATTTAAATTAAAATATTTTACGTGGATATTTTTGCGAATTATGCTAACACTTACGTCATTCGCCGCTGTCATCACAACCACAGCCTTCGCACCGCGCGAACTTCCTTGTGCTCAGCGATCGGTAATAGCGGACACGCACGAAATATCGCGCTATTGCACCGCGCTTGGTGAAGCAGCCCGAGCGCTCTTACCTACGGGTACACGGTCTACGTGTGTGAGGTGGGTAAATCTCACGTTAAGCGGTGACAGTTGGTGCCGTGTACAGTTGGGCCCGTGACAGTTTTGCCGGTGACAGTTGCTGCGGTGACAATTTAAGCGGTGACAGTTTCAACGGTGATATATTGAACGGTGATAGTTTAGTCGGTGACAATTCAGACGGTGACAGTTTGAATGGTGAAGGTTTAGACCGTGACAGTTTAGACGGTGATAGTTTTGTTCGTGAAGATTCTGCACGTGTCGAATAGAGATTCACGAGAGTTGAGTGGTGACAGTTTGTGCGGTGAAAGTTTTAATGGTGAAAGTTTTGTTCGGGAACAGTTTTGTCGTGACAATATTGTGAAATATTCGTATGCTCGTGTCAGTTTTGTCGTGACAGTTGGGTAGGTGTACAGTTGGAATCTGTAGAACCGCGGTCCTGCCGACCAAGCAAATTGTTTCTGCCTCTTACGAGGCGGTAGTAGTAGACCGCGACCTTGCTGCGGCCTCTTCTTATCGCCTTTCTCCTCCTCCTCCTCCTCCTCTGAACCCGATACTACAATTGCCTCGCTGCTCACATCCTCGTAATCGCTGCTGCTGCTGCTACCAGCGTGGGGCGGTGATATGACTCGTTTGCGCGGCGTTGATGCTCCGACGACTTTCTCTTGCGGCGTCTGTATCTGTCGCAAGCGCTCGGCAAAGTGAGCTCTACCCTCGGGTTTTACTCGTTTTCTAGCTCGCGTCGCGTCATTGATAAGATCGACAATGTTCGAATTTGGAATTCTTTTACCTCCAAAAGAAACAGCACCATTCACATCCCAACTAATATTTTTCTCCGCCAAGGTATTTCGGTGCAAATTGTGTAATAACAATTTTGCTTTTGCGCGAAATTTTTTCGGCACGCTATCGAGAATGAGCGTATTATTTAATCGTGATTTTACAGTATGCGTTAATGCCACATTATCTACTTCTAAATTTTTTACAGGTTCTTTCGACTCGATATTATCGCTCAGCTGTTTATTAGGGTCATCGTGCTGTGAGCGTAGAGCGAGTCGAAGATATCTCTGAAGGACTTGAAGATAAGCAGACCACTTGTCTCTCTCACTCTCGTACGCCGCGGAGTTTAGTATTTCACTCATCTCGGCGTCCAAGCGAGAGAGCGGTGTGCCTACGGTCTGTACAGATTTGGCTGCTGCCGAGTCAGCTTTTTCTCGTTCGCCGAGACGATGTATACTATCATGTGGAATTAGAACCATTTTTCGACGTGCTCCATGTTTAATATAATGCAAAACGGTCGTAAGAAGTAGTTTGAGGAAAGCGCCGCTATTTTTAATAATTAGTCGCCTTTTATCCACCCAATTACCCCGTTTTTCAGCTAAACGCCGAAGAAGCGAAGCATGCCTCTGTAATCGATGTTTCTCTCGCGTGCCGAGGCTCACGTTACCGCGTAACACATTGAGCGCACACTCGCATATACCGCGTATCGATGTCACGTCGGCTATACGTAAGACGACTCGCTGCTGTTTTTGTGTGAGATAACACAATGCTCGCAAAATTATTTTTTGCTTTTTACCGAGAGCTCCTCGCTCCCCCATTACAGGCGTATTACTGGTACGTCACGACTAGCGTCTCGGATTTTTATTTCTTTTCGCGGCGTATAAACGTAATGATATTGATCATCGGGAAATACGCAGGCGCGAAATCGACAATTGTCGGGTGTCGATTGTTTTAGATCGAGTAAGAGAAAACCGTGAGGTGCTGAAGTTGCGTCAAAATATATCTCTTGTAAAAAACATGGATTTTCCGGGCATACCTGACGCGCGAGATGCTGTATTTGAGCGCGATCACGCGGATTTTTAAAAACGACGATATAATTGGCGTTCAGGGAAATGTCGCGTTGCCCGTGCCCTTGATGAAATAAATTTTGCGTGATGTATATAACGCTTAAATTTTTATTATGGCTACCCTTGGTGAAACGATCGACGATGCTATTATTCGAAGCTTCTCGCATTAGATCATCGATCACGATTAATTTTGGACGTTGATCATTCGAGTAGTCGGCGGCCTGAGGTAAACCCTCGCGAAATTCAATTTTATCGCCATACTCGGTATAACCGGGCTGCCATTCCGAGTGATAAAAAAGTATTCATTCGAATCGAACATCGGCCATTTCACGCATATATTGAAAAATTTTTTTAACAAAATACGTTTTGCCACACCCAGTGGGGCCGCATATCATAGAGGTCTATGGATGTTTCCACCGTGTTTCCATATCGTCGAGTGATATTCGAAACACAAAGTTTATTATTTAAATAAACTGACTCCGCGGCGGCGGCGGCGGCGGCCCGCGGTACAAGCTAATACCGCGCGCGCGCGCGTGTCAACAAGCTGATTACGCGCGCGCCTTTAGAAGCTGATACCGCGCGCGCGCGCACGCGTCTTATTTGCTTATGTAGACGCGCACGCGGTAGTGTAATCTGAAATGTCACAATAAACGACGGATGCTTCGCGTATTTTTTTTTTGCAAAAAGATTTTATTTAATGTACTAAATGATGGTAATGATAATTATTTTGTACAGTTATAATAATTGCGAAAAAATTTCAATAAATATTCACAAACACCGGATTGTTCGCAGGAATTTTTCTTATAATTTTTTTTTTCCACTGTATTCGTCATATCGTTTTATTTATAAAACTGCGTGGAAGCGTCGGGTAACAAGGAATGCCGGGGCGCGCGGCGCGGGAGGCGAATCGCAACGCTCGAGAAGAGCGTCGTCGCGATAGCAGCTTTGAGGAAGAAAAGGATGGCTGCAGCATAGGCGTAACCTTGCAGTACGATGCTTTAAAAAATATAATGCAACGGCGTAGTATGAGAATATTTTTATTTTACAAATAATATATATAAATATGTACAATGTCTACATAGGCTGAAAAATATAAATTAAAGATATTGTTTATTAAAAATATTACAAATAATTGTCATTCATCACAAAAATCTATATTACATTTATTTCTGCATACTATCATTCGTTCGTTCGTACAAATCCATACGGCAACGTACCATATTCTCCCTGGCGGAGACGCTTTACATTTACAGGAGCGCATGACTTTGTTTCTTCGCGCGATATAACTCTATGAAATTCTGTGCGACGAATCGCGTCGAATTTTAAAACTATGGGTGCCTCTCTATCACCCGTCACGAATGAACGAATTGTCTCATAATTAACGTGGCGGCTATTTGCGAAATTTAGGGTAATGCCTTTAACTTTACACACTTCTGTCGTTGTACCGTCCGGTCTACGTACGATAAAAGAATAAAATTTCGGGCCACCCGATACAAACGAAGAAATATACGAGCCAACACCGTATTCGTTTAACTCGTCCGTAAGATCACCGAGAAATTGTCCGATCGGCGGTTCGTACTCTTCACTGCCCTCTCGGCTAACATAAATACATGAATCGGTATCGCAGTACAATATTCGCCGCCCGAGCGCCTCGAGATATGTATATAATTTTAGCCGTCCGTGTGCTGTGGTATATGCCGCGATCACGACATTAGACGTCGGTGTTGGACGCATAGCCGAAGCACTGCTTACGTAATTAACGTACATTACGTTATGATTTACCGGTAAAATTCCTACGACCTCGATTTCCGAACTCGTTAATAAATCCATGAGCTCGCCCCGTGTTGAAACGATCACGGTAGCCGGTTGATTTTCTCGCTGGCCAAATTTACCCCAAAATGAATTTAGAGCTAATTTTGCGAGCGGGCGAAGACCCGGATTTGCTTGCAAGGCATTAGCATCTAGGCGTATTCCCTCGGCTTCTTCATATGACTCGATAAAACGGTTTATCGCATCATCATCGTTACTATCAACGGGGGCTCCGCTTGCTTCTTGTTTAATTTTCAAAAAAGTATTAATATACTCGGCGAAAAGGCCGCCGCTTCGCGTCGCCGGATCATATCGCGTTATTTCATACTGCCAGATTTCGTCAACGCAAATTATCGTATAACCGAGTGAGACTGCTTTTTTTAATTCATCTACGACCCATGTCCCCGAAAATGCTCGCGTGTTCGGATCTTCGTGCGTGCAAATTTCACTAGTATTCATTGTTTCGCAGCATGCCTTACATAGTGCGAATAACATTTTTCCATTAGTGCGGTAAGGCAATACCGGAAGATACAAATTTCGCGGCGCTAATACAGTACACTTGACTAGGCCCTCGACACGCTCGAGATCGTTATTCGGACCGATTAATTCGAGACATTCTTCCCCCACGTACAGTCGCGGATGGCCAATCGGAAATTTTCCCGTTTTGCATACCCAGGGATATAGAGAACAAACATCTACGTAGCGTATTTGTTCCCCATCCCCGACCACATGGTCACATCGTACATGCTTACGAAATTTTCCGTTCGGCCACCGAAAAATGCAGAGCGCGGGTCGATCGGTGCGGATAACACCATGGGATGATTTTCAACGTACTGAATCATTTCGTTATTGCTCTTTAATAACTCGTCATATTCACACTCCCATATTTCCACTAATTCGTATCCTCGCGCTTTTATTCTATCCGATATCGCTAAAGTGCGCTCATACCGTTCATCCATCGTGTCACCGAATTTTAATCGCTTATCTCTGTTTACGCAATAACAACGGGGACAGCCGTGCCAGAAACAACCTTGAAACTGTAGTACGTGACGCGTATCAGCCTGTTCGTAGTACCCGTCGACCGCGGGCAACCCCCCTGGTAAGCGATACTCTCTCGCGCGTTCGGCATGAGCGATAACGACGGCGCGCTCTCGCTCAAGCCACACGAGCCATGAAACGGCCTTGCGCGATTGTTTATCCCCCCAGCGATAGCCACCAGGTGGTAATATAGCTATACGATCGGGCTTTAAAAAATTCTTGCGATATACTAATAAGCACGCCGAAGCTATAGTACAGCTTTCGTCAAAAGGGCATACATTCCCGCTGCGAATAAAAAGTTTTCGAAAAGCCAAACACGCTCGACGTAACACCGTCACGTCGTTGCGACAGTACCGTAAAAATTCTTTCGAAAAATCAAATTCATAACCCGTACGACTCGTCTCTTCGTGCCATGCTAAAAAACGTTCGCAATCAGCCGAGAACATCGTGTCGGGTGAATAAAAATTTACCGATGGTAAGGGGCCGATATAATTTTGATTTTCGGGTCTATTGAATAAATGCGGGAATTTACCCTTCGTTACTATCTTCGCGAAGCCGAATGCTTTCTGTTTCGACCTCGCGGTCGTGAGGTGGCAGCACCTTACGGGCCCCCTGGTCAGCTTGACGCTCGCAGTACTCACGCGTGCTCTCGGGACGGTCAGCAAACTCACGCAGTACGCTGACCGCCACGTGGCCGACGCGCTGGACACCGTTGTGCCCGTCTGCTCATGCGCACACACGCTTTTCGCGCTCTCAACCAATCATCACGCGACACGTCGAGACTTTTCGACACGTCACTTCCGTCGACTACGCACTCGCCTCGACGTGCTCGCCTTCTCCCTCCCTTTTCTCTCACTCTCGTTGTATCAATCGCCCAAGGCGCACGTGCTCTCGTCCCGTACCGTTTAATCATTTTGTCGATTCAATGCGCAACGTTCAGTGAAAATTCAGTGGAAAACTCAGTGCAGTACTCAAGTATGGTTTGTGTGACTCATTGTAGGCTTGCTCAAAGAACTTTATGCTCATCTTGTGTGTGATCAAGTGATTAATTGCGTCGCAATTAATCACGGTGTGGAATTTGACACGTGGCATTCGCCATTGTGCATTCGTCGAGAGTATCGTTTGTGATAACTCAGTGCAATACTCAAATGTGTTTGTGCGATTCGTTATTGACCTATTCAAAGACTGTTAAGCGCATTTTGTGAATGATCAAGTGATTAATTGCGTAACAATTAATCACGGTGTGGAATTCAACACGTGGCATTCGCCATTGTGCGTTCATCGATCTCGTTGTGTGAGATCGCTATTGTTATACTCGTTCATCGATATTCTTTCATTGTAAAACTCATTTGTGATCATCTACAACCTTGGCTAATTGTATTTAGCAAAGTTCATTTGTATTCATCGTAATTTTGCATTTGCGAAATCGTGTTCATCGACTCTAGCGTAACCATCATCACGTGGCTAAAAATCAGATACACCTAGCTTCCGTTCATCCGACGCCACGTTGAAACACTCATACCGTTTGTACAACTCATCACTAATCCGTTCCAATCGTCTAGTAATAAGACAAGGTAAAATCATCATTCATCCTTAATTAATCCGTTATTAATTTAAAATATATTTTCTTTTTATATTTTTCTATTACAACTGTGTTTAATTCATTTTATCCTTTGACCTCTTATATCCAATACCGGCACTAGTTTATATGATTTAAACAACACCGAAACATTTTTTGGTCCTTCGAGCCGGATATAATTGGTCATAGGATTAACTCAAAAGGAATTTTTTCTTGTTATTTAACAATTCAGTGGTCAATTCAAATTAATTGCAAAGCTCATTAGTACATTCATTGTGAAAGCTGTCGTTGCGCTACCTCATTGTATTACTCACCGTACGCACTCATAGTACTAGTTCACCGTAAGGCTCGATTGTTCAAATATTGTTAACGCTATTGCGATACTCATTGTGCCTTACTTTAAGAACCTGTGTTGGTTTCCATTTGAGAAAGTACGCAATCATCATTCAGCTCAAATTGACAATCTAGTGAAACAGTTAACGGTGTAAATCAAATCAAATCAAATCAACTAAAGACAATCCAAATGTTCAAGTTCAAGTCTTCGGTCGGAAGTTCATCAAGAGCACGTGTGCACGCGGTTCACCAGCCGAATCATGTCCGACCATGGAGAACTGGTTGGCGAGACGAGTGAAGCTGCGGCAAGCGTCGCAGATCAACATCATGCCGACGACTCATCGCTACGCGTACAGGAAATACGCTCCAACGCATCATCTCGAGCACCATCACCAACGGCACCAATCACCATCGCAGCAGAGTACATGATAGCGAGCCAGAAGTCAAGGCTGCGAATGCTCCCTCAACTCAACCTAAGATCATCGCAGTTCGAAGTGCTTGACTCATCGATCGACGAAATACGAAGCCACATTCAAACACTCGAGCGAGAGTGGAATAAATTCAACGACGAGCATGAGAAAATTGGTGCTACAACCCGTCGATCATTGCTCACTCATCCGTACATCACCGAAGACTACTTCGGTGAAGCATTCAACCTCTTCTGGGAAGCAATGACGCTCTCAGGCAAACATCTTGCACGACTCAACAAAATCGCCTTGGAACACGCAAATTTGACACGATCATCGGCTCACTCATCAACTCACCAGGTAAATAAATTGCCTGACATCATCCTACCTTCGTTCGCAGGAAAGTATGTGGATTGGCCATCATTCCGAGATCTATTCAAGTCGTTGGTGATTGACAACTCAACAATCACGGATGTTCAACGGATGCACTATCTGAGGTCATCCCTAAAGGATAGTGCCGCTCAATTAATTGCCTCAATGCCGTTGGAGGGTGACTCATTCAACTCAGCGTGGGAAATCTTGTCGAAACGATTCGAGAACAAAAGATTATTAGTTGCT